>CADEHL010000998.1:0-1342500 GCA_902827135.1 Harpagifer antarcticus
TTTATTTTCTCCTTTTTCTATCTTTGCAGCTAGTATTTATTTTTGTCTTTGAAGTCATTTCCATTAGTTTTCCCCCCCCCCTCCTTTCTCTTTCTCTATACCAGCCAAACACCCTCTTCCCAACCTTCCCTTCACCTGAACACGGCTGACCGCTCAACATCCATCACACAGGGACACAAACAAAACCGCCCACCCATCCTGGACAACGATAACAGATTGCAGCAGAAGAGTCCTACGAGCAGAGGGAAGGGGGGGGGGGTAGAGAAGGCGAGGGAGGAACAGAGAGGTGGGCTGCAGGCCTGTATGCCTTCATTACACTGTGGCCTTGATCATGGATGCCTTTGAGGATGTAGATGTCAGAATACACCCACACACACGCAGCATGTGGGCACACTGGCTGCGCACGCTGACAGAGAGTGTTCATGGAAAGCTACAGAGGCTTTAAAAAAAGATCCTCTGCACGTATAGAGCGTCTGAACTGCACCTAACAAGATGACACAGTGATGTCACACTCGCGTATATCAGAGGAGTCCGCAACGCCGGGTGATAATTTAAGACCCAGACTTAGTCCGGGTGAAGCGAGCAGAACTGGGTTATGGGTAGAACCTGATTAAAAATACATCAGGCTGTCAGTGGGCACGAGTTCTGGGCCCCATTAGGAACACAGCGGCTGACTGACCTACATCTGCTGAGCCGAGCGGCGCCGCTAAACACATCTGCACGCAGGTGTCAGAAAACATCTCTTCTCACTCACCTTTCAACTATCCCTTAGAAATCCTCATGCATATAAATCAGTGGTTTTTATTTAGCCTTTATTTATACAGGTGTAAAATCTCATTGAGACACAAGGTCTCATTTTCAAGAGAGACCTGTCAGTGGTAACACTACAACACAAAGTTACAGACAGACAGGACACTAAACACAGAGTGGTGGATTGTAACGAAGGATAATCTACTTAAGTACAGTAAAAGTAAAGGTTTGAGGTACTTTTTCTTCACTCGAGTATATTGATTATACTACTTCATACTTTATCCACTACATATTGGAGGCAAATGCATTTTTTTACACACTACATGTATTCTATAGGCTAGTTACTTTGCAGATTTCGATTATTATAATGTGATCCACTGCTCAAAATAAAAAAACTTCCTTGTGATATGTATTGGAGTAGAAGAAGTATACAGTCTAGATATTTAAGAACTGTACATAAATCATACACTTTTCACAACATCCTTAAGTACATCAATACAGGACCTTTATCTCAAGGAGGGTTTTTCTGCCCAAAGTTGCGACACAGGTAACCTTAGCAATGTTTGCAACTTACTATAAGAATATAAACGTTATATAAGGTTGTTAAAGACTTTGCTACTTCGAAGACACTTGGAGCTGCCCATGAAATCTTTCTCTAAGATCCCCTTTCCTCCTCCATCTTTTCTCTCCCTTCACATTTCCATCGGTATCTCAGTCCGTACAGCATGTTCTCTCTCTCTCTCTCTCTCTCTCTGCAGAAAGAATAAGAGCTGTCCTTACTATGCCCACATATTCCTTCTCAAATGCCTTTCTCACACAGAAGCAGAAATGTCAAGGCCACTTCTTGGCCTCCTACTCAGAGTGGAGCCTTGAGCGGCTTTAGAGTGCTGCACACTCAATGGGGTAGAAATCACTATATTGGCAATTTCTTAAGGGGCACATTACAGTAAATCGCCCACAGGTAGATAATTGCAAGTAATGTACTGTAGGCATGTTTATAGGGATAAGAAGATGAAATTATTTGTACATAAAGGTTGTAAAAATGTGGGTAAAAAATAAAAAGGGGAATAAAAACAACGTGGGATCATCATCACAGTTTACATGCTGTGTTGCTTGTGCATTAGCATCAATCTAAATCAGTAAATCAGTGAAGAATCAATAAACCCCCATCCTGACATGGTGAAGTCACGGTACAGCATCCTCTTCCCCCACCTCCTTTTTCTGGACTCTCCTCGGGAACTCCAGATGTGTAAACTCGTTCCCTAATAAGTGGGGCTGCATGTAGGCCTTGATATGAAAAAGAAAAAACAGAAAAAGAAAATTGACATACCCACGGGATAGGAAAAACAATTTTATAGTCTATTAAGCAGACAAAGAGAGCAGGCAGTGTAAGAGACAGAGGAGGGAAGGTCAGCTCTGCTAATATCTGACAGCTGTGCTCACTAGGAAGGAGCAGAACAAGGTTATTTCTTACCAGGAACTGCAGTCGCTGTCTCTCTGACTCGGGTGTGAACTCTGCTGACATGGGGATGACTTCCCCTGCCCGGATAATGATAGCTCTGAGGAAGAGGGGGAGACAAAACAAAACTGTGTTTATTTGAGGCGGGACACTGTTGCTCCTCCTGGCTGCAGGGCACGAGAAGGTGACCGACAAAAAGAGATAATGCCTTTGTGTGTCATAGAAAAGTTCCCCTTAATTTGTGCATGTGTATCTCACCTGCTGTCCCCAGCGTTAGCAACGTAGAGCTTCCCGAGCATATAGACGACCACCAGAGCAGTGCAGCCCCCTGAGATGTTGTAGACGGCCTTCTCCTTCTCTATTTGCACATCCTAAATACAAACACACATACAAATGAATCCTCTGATGAGGTCAGAACCACATCCTCTGCCAGGCAATTATGTTTCTAATCATAACAGACTACACAAAACGTTTTCCTATCACGCTGTTGCACGAAGAACCTCATTCCGAATCAAATAATGCCAGAATACTTCAAAAACACCATGATACTATTATCAATTATAGCACCATAATGAATTCATCCATCAAAAGCAATAAAAAAACAAGAATGGAAACCAAAAGGATAGGAAAGAAGTTAGGAGGGACCGCTGGTTATTACACCAGTTAATTAGCCCATATTAATTTGTTGCTAATTAAACAAAAAAAATGATTTGAAAAATCCCATGCTAACAGTTCATTAATTAGATGAATGATGAACCTGTCAGCGAATTAATCAAAATGCCAACATACATTTGAACCAAGCTGCTCACACTTGGTTTAACCCTTTAATGTTGCTATACTGAGAGGTCTTCAAAGGCAAACAGAAGCATGAAGTTATCCCGAGAAAATGGACGTCCCCTCTAGCGCCTTCCTCAAATCCCCCCGTCACCTTCCACACAGTGAGCGGGAAGAAAGATGTTGGCAAACACATTTGCAGCGAGGCCTTCCCTAACATGTCGTCCCAAGAGGACTAAAGCATGTCGCCTTCTGCTCCACTGCCGACGACCTCCATCTGATTACAACTGTGAATGTGTGTGTGTTTGTAGTGTATGCGTTTCTCTGACAGGAGACAGGAATGCATGTGTGTGTAGAAGGTGTTGCATGTGTGTGTGCATAAACCATATGTGTATGACTTTGAATGTGAGTGTTTTGTATTTTATGAAGACTTTTTGGACAGAAGTAGCAGGTTTTTTGGGTTGTGTGTATTCTGAATATTTGCAGAAATGTGTGTGTGTTGGGAAGGGGGGAACAAATGTGTCCTTCACCCTGAATTAATTATAAATCCATTGCGAACCATACATATTTATTCTCCCTGTATCCAATATGTTTTGCCGCAGGCAAAGTCTTCAATAAAGAAGCGCCTGCATAAACATCTACACTTGTCTCCTCTCCACTTCCGCAAGGAAACGTCTGACAACTGAGCTAAATAACCGGAAGGCAGATAGGCTAAATGTTTTCTTCCCTTCTTCAAATGTAATATATATACATATTGTCTGTAAGTAATCACCCTATAATTAAAAAGGAAAATCTAATCTAAGGACAACCTAATTATATATTAGGAACGAATTGCCCCTCCAGGTTAGACTTGCTCCAACTCTGCCTGTTTTTAAATCTCGTTTAAAAACCCACTTCTTTTCCCTGGCTTTTACAGGCCAGGTGACAGTTGTGCTTTTCAATTGGGGTGTTTATCTTACTAGTGTTTGGTAGTGTTTTTAAGTGACGTAGGAGAGTTTCTCAGTCTGTGGCTTCTGATCTGGTTTCATTGTCTCGTGTTTACATTGTTTCATGTCCAGTCTGTGTCTATGTATTTATGCTTTGTTTTGTTTAGCACTTTGTTCAACTCTGTTGTTTTTAAAATGTGCTATAGAAATAAAATGGATTGGATGGATATAGTTAAATAATTATACTCCACTAAAACCCAATTGAATTTTTAAAAAGCAGTGACACACCAAAGTATACTTAAAAAGACGAGCAGCACATAACAGAACCTTGAGACACACTTCATACACAGAAAACACACATGAACACCTCTCATCCAAACAACCAATCATGTAGTTTGTGTATGACCCTTTTATAAACATCCTAAAAGACCGCTAAGTTATGTGTTTGACCATTTAATACAATTGGCATAATAAGGTTTCATAGATACAGTAGTAGCTATGTTATTCAACATATTGTCATGAAGGCCATTATCTTCACAGCAAAGTTCAAAAAAGCTTTCTCGCTGACAAGATGGTTTGACTTTATTGGCAAAAGCTGAGTTGAGTCACTGTTGCTACCTATGAGCTACAGGTCAGGCCAAACACTACCTCTTCCTCATGCAGTGTTATGTGTTGAATCAATGAGAGCCCTGAAGCTACTAGGCCAGGAAAAGATAACGGAGAGCAGAGCTGGCAGAGAAACATGTGAAACATCAGATATGATGGATAACTCTGGGTGATGGACTGTGAGACAGGTAATTAAGGGACTTAATCATTTTAACTGATTACTTAAATTAGTGGCACATCAGTTGTTTTTGAGGCAAGCAGGACCTTGGCTAATTCTTCTGCCAATGCTCCTTTAATATAGAGCATTAATAACCCGCTGAACACACTAACACAGTCACACACCTGGTGATAACCCACTTTGCATCGAATAAGATCTGAGATACAAAATATCAATAAATATAGAAAGATTAATGGATGGTTAAACTACTCTTGATGACTCCTGACTAACACAGAAATGTTGAAACATTATATTGAGTAACCGTCATTTCCTGAAGTCGTATCTCATGCTCAATAAAAAGTTTAACATTTTGGGAAATACACATTCTGTCTGCGCGAGAGAAGATCGATAACACTGAGGTCTGTGGCTCAAGCAGGTAGCTTAGCGTAGCATACTGTAGAGGTAGGATTCAAGCCTGACTCTTTTTTAGTGTTCATGAATATGCCCATAATAAGTCTCAAGGCAACTTGATATAGTTTATGATTTTGAGAAGTAATCTTTTGGCTTTCTTGTCAAGAGTAAAATGGGAAAATGAATGTGACAAATGATGTTACCACAGGCAGGAAGTTAGCCTAGCCTGGCCTGGCTTTGTCTTAAGATAACAAAATATGCCCAACAGCATTGTCGTTTTTACAAAGAGTTGCATGAGTATGTCATCGCCTGTTTTTTCTGTAGTCTCCACTTTTTTTTATACAGAATATACAAACAAGATTTGTCATACTTAGTTAATACTGAGCTTAACGGCTAGTCATGCTAGCTTTCCTGGCACTACTATGTGGCTAGTGAATACAAAAAAAAGCCAAGTAGTACATTTCCCCAAAATGTTAAATTAATGCTCACATCATTATGAAAGTCCTAAAATACTGAGATAGTGATCAAATCTCAGTACCTGAGAATACACGTACCAATGCCACAAATACATGTTTTAAAATAAAGAGGATCTAAAAAGGCTAGTGATGTCATCTCCTCGTTTTCTGTAACCAACAGCTTTGATTATAAGCCTTTGTCTCGGAGCTACAAGACGTTGTTTTTGATGTTTACACATCCCTGAGTGTTCATCGGCTTCAGCAGCCACTACACACACACACACACACACACACACACACACACGACACACCACACACACACACACCACACACACACCACCACACACACACACACACACACACACACACACACACACACACACACACACACACACAGCGACACACACAACACACACACACACACACACACACACAACACACACACACACACACACACACACAACACACCACCACACACACACACATCACACACACACACACACAACACACACACACACACCACACACACCCGGACACACACACCACAGCACACAGCCCAGCCATCACACATCGACACACACCGACACACACAGTACCACAACACAACCTTACCTCTCCCACAGGATGCATTGTGAAGTCCGTGTCATATTAGGATAAATTAAATTGCTGATCCTTCTGATTAGAATACATGAACTCTGTTAACTCTGAGAAAATATTAAGAGTCAGATACAAACCTTCCCAAATGTTTGCTGACCACTTCCTTTATCGTAAAGAATGAGCTTTATAGACTTTGTTAAGACTGGAGGACTTTGGGGGGGGGGGAGGATTATACAAAATTGACTTTTGGTAGCACTTATCAACAGTTCTAAGATTCTATTGTGTACGCATTGAATGTGATTGCATCTAATACATACAACAATTATTACTTACGAGGAAAGTAGATATGGTTATTTCAGGTGGTTATACCCTTATTTTCTCATCTCTGGTCTCTGAATACAATACGTAACGCACTATGAATGCAATCAAGTGGAAATCCATTCTACATGTATATGCTTTAATACATAGCTTCCTGAAGAAACCCTCTAGACTACTATTAGATAGTTGTGTAGCTTCAGTGCTTCATGGACACAGTGACATCAACTGCAATGTTTGAAATTGTGGATTTCCCTTTAAGAAAGAGAGAGGACACGGAGGGCAAAGAGTGCAGACGCAAAGCCAGAGAGACACGTGAGAGTGAGACGGGAAGCAGAGTGAGACATAGATGTTTTCTGATTGCTGGGAGATGTGGACAGACATGTCTCTGACAACGAAAAAGATAAAGAGAGTAGAGCAGCAAAGAAACATTTTAAAGACAGATTACTGTATGCACCAACTTCATAGTGTAAAGCTGGATCATCATTTCAAAATCCTGCCATATGACATAAAGAAATGTGCAACTGTATTTCACAAAACCCAATCCTTGTGACTGGGTGAAAAAAATTAACCAGATTACTCCTTTTTACATTGATTAACTGATCCTTATACAATCATTAAGTACACCTACACAAGCCATACGTGCCCCAATACAGTTCCTCTATAATGGCCAAGACGTTGGGTAAGAACAGGTGATTGCACACTACCACCTAGTGGTGAAGATGTGTAAACACTAGCTGTACTGAGAAATGGATTTTGTGTTGAGCTGCACTGCCCTCTATCAAGCTAACATTGTACCTCCCCAAATGATCTCACCTATAACAATGTTTTAAATACGTTGTGCTCTGCAGACCTGGGTCAAGCATTAGTGGGAGATAAATTAGTGTCTATATTACTCTATTATAATATATTTTATTGAAGTCTGTATTGTTTGTAGGTATTTGATTAACTCTTGTTTTAATCACATGGTTATGCGAGAATAGGCTATTTGTACATTAACAAACAATTTGTCTTTCATTTGGAGAGGAGCGTTTTGTCTCTTAATGTCTTTCATTTTTGTAAAGCACTTTGAATTGCCTTGTGTTGAAAGGTTCTATATAAATAAACTTGTCTTTGCTTTGGTTGTAAACAACAATTAAAGTTGTTTACTTGTTTATATTTACTCTCAGGCACTGTCCCATAGCAAACCGTGATTTACTAAATGTTAAAGCACAGGGATTTCAAGAGAAGGAGAGTGACTTGTAATCTCTCAAACTCTTTCTCAACCCAGGCCTGCTCTGTTTTCATTGGCTCTGGTCTCAATCTCTTGGCCTCTGCATGAGGAAAGTTTCCGGAATCCACTTAAAGCAAGGCCAGGTGGCTTGTGTGTGTTATCTGACTGACTGCTGGTCTGACATCAAATCTATTTCGTGGGTATTACATGTTCATACTTTAATGTGGGTTTGATTGCTGTAATAACAATTAGACAATCATGTTTTGTTTGATATATACTTTCAGTCTTTTGAAGTCCTGGCCCCAAAACTCTGGAACAATTTACCAGCTGAGATTAGGCTTGCTCAATATATCTGCGCTTTTGAATCTCTCATTAGGAATTTCATGCCAATTGATGTATTCACCTATATGATATCTTATTATTTATAGTCTTTTTATCTATTGTAAAGCACTTTTTAACACTGTGAAGAAACATGCTATGTAAATTAGGTTTATTTTGTATATATTATCATTAGTTTATGTTTTAATCTTTATTGGTGCGGGGATTTTCTAATTGATGTTGTGATATACATTTGTTTACCAAAAGAGTAAATAAATGGAAACAGAGATAATTAAAGTCTACAAGGGATAGGTTTTAAAGGCTCATGAAATAGAGCAATTTTTTGTATTAGTTCGGAGTGTAATTTCACTGGTTTTGTATAATAACAACTAGCTGTTTTCAAGCAAAGCAGATGTGAAGCTTTGATTTATGCTTCAGGGTTGTGTCTTCCTGGTCGAATGTACTTATTGTAAGTCGCTTTGGATGAAAGCGTCAGCTAAATGCAATGTAATGTAATGTAATGTAAAAATGCTTTGGGAAAAGGGACAGGACTAGCCTTTCTCTTCATATACACATAAAACCATAGATGGAAGTAACTACTCCCGGCGATTTGACGCGATTTGGGGGAAGTCCAATGTTATTCTGGGAATTATAGGAATTCACTATCTAAAGCAGCAGTACACGAGGAACAAGGGAAAGTCTCTACAACATCCATGTGTGGTATTTTCACTGCACATTGAAAGGTCAACACGTACTATTAAACACTTTGAGACTTCTACTTCACACACGCCTCTTACCATGTCTTTGAAAGCGTTCTCGATGGCTCCGACCACCAGGCTCTCGTGTGAAACCTTCTTCTCCGTAAAGAAGCGTGTGGGGGGGGTGCTGGGCGAGCCCGGAGCCCCTGCGGCGCCGCGGAGCGAGGCGGCCCGGGTGAGGGCGCGCTGGGACGTCGGGGTGAGGTGGTGATTGATAGGCTCCTCCCCCAGGCACGTAGGGGGCAGCAGGTTGGGAGTGCAGATGATCTCCAACACCTCCTGAAGGTGCAGGGCCACGTGGTGATGCAGGAGGCGGGAAGCCATCACAGCCACCCCGGAGCCTGCGTGGCCATCGAACATCGCCCAGTAGTGGAGCGTTAACTCTTCAGAGCTGTCCTGGAGACAGGTAAGAGTCAGACAAACATTAGACAGTGACACATTGAGCACTTCAATGGAGGAGTGGGTAGAGGAGTTTGGTAAGACCTTCATTCACCCTCATCCACTAACTAAACACTGGAAATTCATTTTTAGTTTAATAAAGCAACCTCATCCAGTGTGTGAATGATCATTATGTCTGTCAGTTGAGAATACTAGCCGTGCTTTACATTTTATAGTCACCAGAAGGGTCATCACATGGTTCCTTAATAATATACCTCACTGTCAGAAGATGATAACAGCCAATCAAATATGTCAAGGTTTAATTAGCATTTCTAAATGAATGCTTGGACACAAATTACATCAAGTTTCTGATAACTCCAAGGTTGTGGTTTGAATGAGTATATTTCTTGTTATCAAAAGGAATGAAAAGTAATGACTCATCATCCAAAATGATAAAAGATTATAATGTAATTATTTATCCTTACAACATTATGATGTACTGCTGTGGTTCCTTACTTGAAAGGATGAACCGTATAAATACAACCTTAGGCAGGGTAACACATTGATGGTGGGTAAAAGGCCACAACCCAAAAAGGTTGGGAACTACACGTACAGTATATGGAGGCTGTGGCTCAGTGGATAGTGTGCTGGACTTTGAATCAGGGTGTGAGGGAATAATTCTTCCTTACTCCTAAGATATTTAACCTTATTGCCTGTTGACGTTTACGACCAAACCCTGGCTCTGTTATCTCTCTTAAGGAATAGGAGGCTCCAGCTATCTTGATAAACCAGTTCAACTCTCGGTCACGAAATGGTTTACGGCTGTGGGAACGCTGGCTTTCTAAGCTCCACAGGTGTTTACGCCTCCCCCAATATGCTCATTAACTCTCTGTAAACTAGTTAGAAGGTCTATCGAGAGATAGGCTGATCAGAATTGACATGGCAACCCACCCGTGCAGTCAGAACCTTTTGCTGCTGTGACTTGTGATATGAATTCTCCGGCCGTTGACTTGTAATAAACTACCAGTGTTTGACATCAAAGCTCCAACTCTCCTCGTTTCTCTCTGAGTCCTGACTCTCCATTGCTGCAGAAGTTTCCCTTACACAGGGGATAGCAAGTTCAAGCCCCACTGCAGTCAGCATGTCGTTGTGTCCCTGGGCAAGACACTTCACCCCAAAATTGGGGATTGTCCACAGTACTGAATGTATGTAAGCCGCTTTGGATAAAAGCGTCTAACAAATGACATGTAATGTAATATCAGTGACCAGAAATATAGAAAGCCTTGTTCAAGAAGATGTTCGAAAGACTTTAGCCCCGAGTACAGCTGCCACAACAGAAACTGCATGGTCCAGGTGTTTAGGGCTTAACACATTATCCAAAGTTTAAGCATAAAGGCCATTGAAATAATAAAATGGGATTAAATATTGTAGGAGTTCAATAGGAATGCTTTAAGAAATGCAACAACTCTATGATCTTCAGCCCTCCTCCTGGAGCAAATGGCCATGCTTTTTCCAGTCTGTTCGGATACATATTTGACTCTCTTTTAACCTGTTAAGCCCCGAGCCTGTTTTTCAGGTTTCAGGCTCGAAAATGACATTCCCAGAATAAATGACTATAACTTCACTTCTAAAAGGTTTATATGAATAATTTTTGATATCAAAGCAAGGTTACATCTGTGAGTTGGATGTAGAAGTGTCAGAATCAATATAGATTTTTCTGTGTCAGAGTAAATTCAGATGGAACATAGCAAAAAAAATGTAAATTCCTGTCTCCGCCTAAAGAAAACCCATTACATATAGTGAAGACCACCCTTGAATGATGGGTTAGTAGCCTAAAAGCTTTAGGAATCCAAAGTATAACATATAATAAGTACCCTGTATCAAGATTGAGGCAAAACAAGTGACATTTGACCTTTTTAGAGAGGTTTATGAAAATAAAGTCCAGGCGGAATAAGCTTTGGGCACATTTGGGCACATTTGGTTCCATCAGTGCCATTTGACCTTTTTCAGGTACCAGACTATAAAAATCATTGTATTACATTCAATCATCACTATAGGTATTCATTCCACCCAAAACAAAACAAAAAAATATTTAAAAAATAAATACATATTTTTTTTAAATATATATTTTTTTAAATATTTGTTTGTGTGTGAGTGTGTGTAGATGTGTGTAAGTGTAGGTGTGTGTGTAAGTGTAGGTGTGTGTGTGTGTGGGTATGTATGTGTAAGTGTAGGTGTGTGGGTGTGTGTAGGTGTGTAAGTGTAGCTGTGTGGGTATGTGTAAGTGTAGCTGTGTGGGTATGTGTAAGTGTAGGTGTGTAGGTGTGTGTAAGTGTGTAAGTGTAGCTGTGTGGGTATGTGTAAGTGTAGCTGTGTGTGTGTGTGTGTATGTAACTGTACCAACACACTATACAATAAAACTACACTGTAGGTCAGTGTGTGTAGGTGTACTTGCACAATAAAAAAAAAACGGAAACATAGGTAACATTTGACTCCAACTGGGGCAGATTTATTTCAAACATTTTACCAACACTAGAGGCATGTAAAAACAAACATTTTACCAACGTACTATACAATAAAGCCACTGTAGGTTTGTAAAAACAATAAACATTTTACCAACGTACTATACAATAAAATCACACTAGGTATATAACATTTTTTAAATAAACACTCGCAAAACGTTATACCTACCTGAACTTTATACCTACCTGAATGTTCCAGTATTTAGGTCGTGCCACTCCCTGAAACAGTTCTTTTTGACAGTGAAGCACAGAGGGACCTGGCACTTCCTGCAGTACACAGGTGTCTTTTGAGTCCAGCATCTAAGCACCTCCTGCAGTTCTTCCTGACCTTGGTGGCATCTTCCCCATAATACTCGGGCATGCATGTGAGTGGTGGTGGAGGAGGGGGTGGTGGAGGAGGGGGTGGTGGTGCAGGCCCTTCAGCAAACTCCAACAATTCTGCAGCAAGCTGCTCCCTGAAAGTCTTCTGGGTGTGTGGCTTTGTCCTGCTGGGGTCACTCCTCATCTAACAAATGTGGAAAAACAAAGAGATTAGATTAAGTCACTGGCTTATACTTATAGAATAATATTGGAGGATAAATGAATAATATTATTCCAAATAAATAAGTAAACACATGTATATATTCATTCACTGGCCATTCATTTAGAAAATGTAACTCCAAAAAGACAAGTAACACTATTTAGCATTTTGCCTAATCATTTTTTGTAGCTTCTTGGCTAAGCTAACACTGTGATGCAGTTTTACCAAATACAAAAGTAATATATAAAAAGGATAATATTGGACTATAAATGAATAATATTACACCAAATAAATAAGTAAACACATGTATATATTCATTCACTGGCCATTCATTTAGAAAATGTAACTCCAAAAAGACAAGTAACACTATTTAGCATTTTGCCTAATCATTTTTTGTAGCTTCTTGGCTAAGCTAACACTGTGATGCAGTTTTACCAAATACAAAAGTAATATATAAAAAGGATAATATTGGACTATAAATGAATAATATTACACCAAATAAATAAGTAAACCCATGTATATTCATTCACTGGCCATTCATTTAGAAAATGTAACTCCAAAAAGACAAGTAACACTATTTAGCATTTTGCCTAATCATTCCTGTAGCTTATTGGCTAAGCTAACACTGTGACGCAGTTCCACCAAACACATAAGTAATATATAAAAACGGAGAGATTACATACCTTTCCCGTGGTGGATGTTCAACATCCGAGTCACTACTGTCTGGATCCAGGTCTGGCTGGAGGAGATCTTCATCATCCGAAGAAGAGTCATCTGGTATGATCATAGCTCCACTATCGTCAGCTAGCATCTCTAGCACCAGCTCGTGGTGAAGCTCTCCCTTCTGGCTGCCATTATTTGCTCAAATGGAAAGAGGATACACAAGAAAAATATCTAAAAGCAAAGAAATCAACGTCCTTGAAATGTGCTCTGTTACCTGTTACCTGCTATCGTCGCTGCGTGCTGTGGTGCTCTCCTGCTGCGGGTGCTCTGTGGAGCCTGCTGCTGCGGTGCAGTGCTCTGTGGAGCCTGCTGCGTAATGCGTAATGGAGCTGGAGCAGGCGTAGTTTATACTACGCAGGATCATATCTTTGGAACCCATTGGTCGATTTGGGTGATTGACACCTTTTCTGAACCGTTAGAGCCAATAGAATCGAGTGACAGTTATTAAGTCCCGCTAAACACTTACGTCAAGTAGAGAGAGGTTTGCGTAAACAGCATGTGAGACAGCATTAGCTTGGGACTGCGAAACTTTATACCTACTCTGCTGCCATGAATGTAGTGATAGATTATCAGGAACAATTCTAAAGTGACTAAGAGACATTGGATTAACCTTGAGGAGCGTTTTTATTCCCTTGAACACGAGCTTTGATCACAAAACAGCAACGGTAAGACATAATTATTGTTATGTTTTTAAAAATTGTTGTTTTTTTTCTTCTCTGTTCTGGCTGCTAGCTCAGTGAGTTTGTGTCCTACAGGGATGATACTTATAACAAAATAATCTGTGGAGTATCAGCTTTCCAGATGATATGTAGTTTGTGCAGAAAATATTAAGTTTTAAAGATCGTTTTTGCTAGTTAGCACTGGAAGTAGCATCTGCCCGTTTTAGCTAAGGGCTAATGCTAACGCTTCTTGTGAGACTTGTGTTTTGTTTCAGTAAAAATGGTTCGTTTGGTCAGTTAGCTGAGATTCTTCTCGTTAATCTGGTATAACACATTAATAGGATTTTAAATATTAAAATGCCCTGAGACACAGTGTTGTGAAAAAAAAAAACGGGGTCCCCGCCGGCGGGGACCTTGGGGCTTAACAGGTTAAGTAATAAATCACACATAATGAAAGTCTGGACATAGAGTTGCTATTGCACACATCTCACGAGGCCTTAACACACATATGTAAGTGAGGAGGAATAGACTTCCTCTGCATGGGAAGGGTTTATGCTGCATTTTTGTGTGAGTGTTGACCATTGCAAGAACAAAAGCTTTGATTGTTGGACTATTGCAACAGCCTCCTCTATGGTTCACCTGCAAAAATCCTCAACAAACTTCAATACATCCAGAACTCCGCAGCCCGTCTACTCACCCACACCCGAATCTGTGAATACATCACCCCCGTCCTCATCAAGCTCCACTGGCTCTCCATCCCCCAGAGAATTCAGTACAAAATCCTCCTGATGACATACAAAGCCCTCCATAACCTGACCCCATCCTACCTGACTGACCTCCTCCACAGACACACTCGCTCCCTCCGCTCTGCTCCTGTCAACCTCCCGCCCCCCCCCCACCCGGACCAACCTCAAGTCCTGGGGCGACAGAGCCTTCTCCGTTGCAACACCCACCCTCTGGAACTCACTACCCCAATCCATCAGAGATTCTTCCTCCCACCACATTTAAAACCCACCTGTTCAACACTGCATTCAACCACTACCCCCCCCCCCCTATTTTCTGTTTTGTTTATCTTTTTTTGTATTTTTCTTTGTTTTGTTTTTGTCTTTTTGAATTCTCTGTCAAAGCGTCTTTGAGTTTCTTGAGAAGCGCTATACAAGTCTCATGTATTATTATTATTATTATTATTATTTTCTAAATATACAGTAGTGCAAGCAGATGCTACAACATGAGCCGATGAAGCAAGCAAATAGCACTAAAAAGGCTTGACTTGTTATAGTCCAGTACCTCTGCAGTAGTGAGTCATGAGGTACTTGCATGAGTTTGCTGTAGGCTCTGGCTGGGTCTAAGTAAAGTACTGGTGGGCTAAGGGGACATGTTATCTGCAGTATTACCTAATATAGATATCTTTTGCCTGTGGAAAATGAAATGACAAAGTGCTCAGTATAACCGGTTAGAGATAAAGGGCAGTGAGGGAAAACAGAAATCTCTGAGTGCATGTCGAACCCGGAAGACAAATCGAACAACAGGAGATCAGCGTTCAGTTATTTCTACGCTTTTTCAGGTTAGTATCATAAAATTGACAGAGTAGCCATTGTCAGTAGCTGGATAGAGTGTGTCAAAAACAGTGCTAGTTTAGAATTCACAATACCTTTGTATATATGGTTTTTGGTCTAACTTAAAAGCTTTACTTGCTTTCACCTGGCTGTTGAGAGCTGAAGGCCGAGGCTGTGAAGTGTAAAGGACGCTGTGCTGTACGCACCAATAAACTGCTGATGGGACGGGATGAGGGAACACTGCGTCCCAACAGCAAGGACTACAGCCACCATTACCCGGATTTCATGGGTGAACAAATGCTTGAACTTCAAGGATCTTAGTCTATGTACAGTATTAACAAGATATCAAAAAGATGGCTCAGAAAAGTTGCATTTGTCCTCAAGTTTTATCTCATGAATTCCTGTTATGTTAAAATCAGAAATCAGAAACAGGTTTATTACGTGACACGTACGAGGAATTTGACTTGATGTTGTGGTGCATGCATAAAAGTAAAAAGATGTGTCTGCAGAATAAAAATCCCAGTGAAAGATGATGGAAAGGAGAATATTTGTTATTTGGAAACAGACGCTTTAGTTCGACTCACATTGCAGTCCCGGGGGCTCAGACCCTCTCCGTTTGGCAGGGAAGACCTCCTGCGGGCCAGGGAGGTCCGGTTGGGTGTGGAGCATCCTGAGGGTCTCCGTTTGACCACCAGCACCTCGCAGCAGGCCTGATCCTCATTCAACGCACTCTTTCCTGCATTGATCACCCTAGATAGAGAGGGGATAACAGAACACAACAAGGGAAGGTGAGACATACTTCATTTTCAGGACAACTCGGATAAGAATATATATTTTTTTTAAATCAATCAATGGCATGAAAAATAAATTAGATTATTTAAGAAATTGCATTAAAATGATTATACAATGCACTGTAAACATAACAATACTGTATAGATAACTTGTGCAAATCCGATAATCTTGCACTGGAAAATGTACAATCTCTTGCTGCTAAAGCTTGTTCAGATGACTGAGAGGATTGCTCTTTGCCTTTAAATGGTATGTTATGTATTTGGGTTGTCGAAAGTTCTTAAAAATAAATGCCAATTTGTAAGAAAGGTTTGTTGAAACATTAAAACAATGTTTCGTACAGTGAGAACAAATCACAACACTATGGTTTAACCATGGAAAACTGAAAGGGCAGAAAGAGAATCAAATACTCTCAGTCCCTCTCTTCCCTTTTGAGAGAAAGTTCAATACAAATTAGAAGATGCAAAAGTGCAAAATATTGCCACCAGCAAGCAGAACCTAACAGGCATGTTTTGCCCTTAAAACTTTACAATGCATGAAAGGTTAGTCAGTGATGATCGTGGGTCACTTGTGTGCTTTTCTGGAGTGGAAAACAATTTCAAAATCTAAGGGTACATGGGGGAGAAAATGTCATGCAATCCTGTCGGGACGATGACTCAATGGAAGTTTAAATCAGGGAGAGATACTCCCTACAAAGCCTGAGGGAGGGAAGTCTGAGGGATGAACTATTTCCAAGAAGATCACTTGTCATCTCCACTCCGTCATTTCAAGCACTCACTTCTATCAGAAAAACAGGAGCAGCTGTGTCATGCTCTAAACCAGTGGTTCTCAACCTGTGGTACGCGGAGGAATCTGACATATAATTTTTTTTTTTTAAATTGTATTTAACCGTTACACATAACACAGACATATAAAATACAGAAAACACAACCAAGTAAACAAAAGACGAAAAGCAGTCACTACATTGTGCACATTTGGGACAGTAAGGTGCACTACTTATTACTGCAAGAGCAGCTGGTGGTAAAGACCTCAGACAACTTCAATGTAAAACAGGCTATAGAGACAAGTGCCCTCAGTTTGAGGCTTGATTGAATAACATTAATTAAAAAATAAATCATACTATCAAAATACTACAACGAATGAAAATAAGCTTGAGATAATTGAATCTGTGGTTTAAATAAGTTCTAATAGGCTATTGTTGTTTTTAGATTTAGAAACAAAAACATTTTTCTTATATATTTCTGGCGTTGCTAATGACGACGCGAGAAGAATATTACCAGCAAAAGTGAACAAGTGAATGAGGAGGAGGACACTCATCAACCGAGCACAAGCGCAGGCTCCGCAAGCAACGCAGAAGTGATGCACAGTCACAACGCTGTGATGGAGGAGAGAAGTGACTCAGGAAGAAGGCATTTGCACAAAGAATGGAGAGAAAGCTGTGACCGAGGTCAAAAGCTGAAAAAGCACACACTTGTCCTTAATTGTTATCTTTTTTCTTTTCATTTTTACTTTGCCACCACAGAAATGGCAATAGCAAACATCAGCAGACTGAAGATGAGCTATTAGCCCTGAGGCTCATCTGCTCCTGGAGGCTTCAGTATTATTGTGGAACTGAATTCTCAATAGGACATTTTCTGTTACAATGTAGGTTGTTGCAGGTGGTATATGTCCAGGAAATGACATGTGTGTACAGTTGACATTTGTTGTGTGAGAACAAGTTATTATTTTGTTCTATATATTCTCACTTGTGGTGTGTGAGTGAGCGAGTGATATGAGAGAGAGAGAGAGAGAGAGAGAGAGAGAGAGAGAGAGAGAGAGAGAGAGAGAGAGAGAGAGAGAGAGAGAAAGAGAGAGAGAGAGAGAGAGAGAGATAGAGAGACTGCCCTTTGTACATGTAGCTGTGGCTGACAATACATGATGTTATTATGAATACATTTGCCTCCGAGTCCTGCATGAACTGTGCAATGACTGTATTTTAACATTGGTCACATGGTGGTACTCGGAGAGCCAACTATTTTCTCAGGTGGTGGTACTCGGTGTAAAAAGGTTGAGAACCACTGCTCTAAACGTTAACAAAGGTTATTGTGCCTCACTAGATGATACACTAATTCAGTTTATTTTAGGTCTTCAATGTCCTTTTAAACACTTTGAGCTGTGACCTTTAATCTGTTCTTAGGATGACATAAGTTTCTCCTTTATAACAGCAGTTCTTTTTTTACGATAACTGACGACTGCACAGTAAAATAGGCAAATATACACCATTTGCATAAACATCTCAGTTTGAGACCTACACATGTATGAGAGGACAGAAAAAGCACAGAAATACTGCATACTGTGACACCTAGGTTGTTCACTGCTGAGAGCTGCTGTTGTGGTTGTGGACAAGCACATGTTGCTAAATAATGCTCCAGGCAATCTCTACACCATCCTTTATAGTACTACAGTGGCCCTATGAAAACTGAGAATGTGGTATTACTTTTAAATTAGAGCAGAGGAAGGGGGGCATGCAGAAACAAAAAGTATTATTTAGTTGGAGAGTGTATGTTTGTGTAATTATTTCCTGTTTTACTTCAACAAACAACTGTCTAGAGATACTACGTAGAGACTGGTAGTATGTCTCTATTTCATTAAGCAATGTCTTGAATAATATAAAATAAATGAGACTATATGGCTACACGTTGATGTGAGAGTTAGTCATGATTTCTTCCCTACGGAGGATCCTACATTAATAATCCTAATTGGTCAAGAAGCTGCAGAGATCCTCCGTCTCCAGCTAAGGAAACACTGCTGGTTGTAAACCCGTCAGGATGTGGACTGAGCAGACCTTTTCTCAGTATGATTGATTTTAATTGGAGTCTTACACAATGGCCTATTCACCACAACCCTGCCCTGAAAACTAAAAATAGCACACTCCCTGTCGTGTGTCAGTAAACACGTCATTTGACAGCACAGCTACCCAACTATTGTATTGAACCCACATTGCTTATATAAGTATAGAAAGAAGTTCACTTTCTATCTATCATGTGGTGAAACACAATTATCAACAATAATTTGTCGACAAATAATGTCAAATATAAGATGGTTCCGGTTTCTCATGTCATTACAATTTAAATAAACGTTGAATATCCTTTTACTTTGTCGTGTTGATTGGACTTTATTTTTGGGTCTGGAAAATCACTATCTTACATGTTATAGTCTTATGTATTGAACGACGTTTTAAAAAACATCAACAGCACCACTTTACAAACCTCGTCACTGATAAAGACAATGACACAAAAGCAGAAACCGCTCAGCAGATGTCATTTTTGCAAACACATACTTTCCTCCGATTGTTCTGCATCCTAAATGGAGCATGACAGATTGTGGTTTTCAAATGCATCTCATGTTTGGACGGTTTGGGGTTTGCTCAGTTTTCACAATATGACCTAAGAATGTATCCTGTATGAGTGTCGACAGTGTGATCTACATCCACTGATAAAAAACGCGGTTGAAACTCACAGAAAAATATAATATATGCACACATTTCTAATATCAGGAATATCCTTTTACACTCAATTGTTGGACATTGGGATGACTGCACTTTAATATAATTGTTGCTTAATTAGTTATTATAATTACTGCAAATGTTCCAGGTAGCATTTGGTTTCAGTTTGTGCCACAACTCTCAAATTGTGCACATAGTTTGATTTTGTATTCAACTTTAAAATCAGTTGATGAAATCATGTAGTCAGGAACATGCTCAACAGTAATGTAGGTATACAGTGTATGTGTAGTTAATGTGTTCCTCTCCTAACTTGATGATGAAAAGAGGCCACACACTTCCTCATGCATGTCTGAGACCAAAGCACAGCAGGGAGCCATGTTCCTTTGACCTCAGTCGATCACAAGGTTACAGATGAGCCGTCGATCCCTTCATCTCTGATACGAGAGGGAGAGCCTTCCAGACCCCGAGGCAGGAGCAGGGCTGTCCAACTCAGTTACCTCGTTTCATTTCTTCACGTCTGAGACAATGACACGACCTTAATTACTCTGTCAGAGTCATAACCTACATTGTGCATGCATTCTGGGAATCTCTTTCTTTTCAGTAACACTTGACCTGAAGATTCAAAACAGGTCATTTATGTGATGTGACTGTGTTACCGTTTCCTTCATGTTTAACCGAATGAGCATTTCATGTATAACTTTCTGGATCATCTTTCTTCTTGCACAACTAAAAGCACACATTAGTGATGCCAAGTTCTGAGAGAATTCTGACCTGAAGGCAACTACACACTGTTTCCAAAACACAGGTTATTATAGTTAACTATTGAAACACTGCATTACCTCCTATGTAACTGATACTCCCCCGGCACTTCAATCATTCAATGTATATTTTGTGGATTTATTGTAAATTCTCAAGCTTATCTTTGAAGACAATATTACTGCATTGTACTTTTAAAGAGGCCCTATTATGCTTTTTGGGGTTTCCCTCTCCTGTAGTTTAGTTTGTAGATAGATTTGTAATGCATGTAAAAAGGTCTGCAAATGCCCTTTGCTCCCCCTCCAGAGGGATTTGCTCTTCCACACACTCAACTTCTTGTTTACACTCATGCTTCTATTGTCTAGCGCTCCAACACATTGCACGTGATAGGCTAAGGACGAAGTCCATCTATAAGGGTTTGACCAATCACAGCACAGCCGGCCAGCTAACCAATCAGAGCAGACTGGGCTCTGGTTTCAGACAGAGGGTGAAAAGAGGTGCTGCAGCACAGACAGTATGAGAAAATAAAGACCTTTTTTTACCCACAGTAATGCGCATGTGTGGAAGTTGTGTGTGAAGTCTGAGAGCGTGTAGCTCCCGTAGCAAACTTTTTGACAAATCAGGTTATGTTAAGATGAGCAAGTTGATCACTCAAAGTTTATAGCGAAATACGATGTGGGGAATGTAATGCCACCGAAGAAACCAAACAAAAAGGCTAAAGTGCCATTGAATGAGAGCAGCGGTCTTTCGGGAGTGAGTGACACACAAGCAGCAGAGGAGAACGCCATGGAGAGCGGGGCCTCACAGGTGAACCTCTCGGAGCTGTCGGTACTAATACGCTCCATAATAAGAGAGGAGATAGGGGCTGCTTTCGAGAAATTCCAGCCGCAGCTTGATGCTTTAAAGGGAGAACTTGACTCATGTTGTCAGAAGCTCGGTGATATGGAGGAGGGGATAACCGACATGGATTGTAGGGTTGCTATACTCGAAACCGCAAATGGCAATCTAATGAATGAAAACAAAGAGTTCAAAGACAAAATAGAGAGGATGGAGATTCAAAGCAGAACGTTTAATCTACGTGTGATTGGACTGAAACCGGACATTGAGAAGAGCGATCCCATTGCCTTTGTGACAAACTTTTTAAAGGAGGTGTTCGGAAGTGAGCTCTCATGTGAACCGGCAGTCGAGATTGCATACAGGATTGGGCAGGGGACTGATTTGAGACCCAGACCTATGATTGTCACTATGCAGAGATATCAAGCTAAGGAAGCTATCTTGAAGCTGGCAAGAAGCAAGGGAGAGATTATTTTCCGTGACATGCGAGTGAAGATATTTCCTGATATTACTCCGGATATTGCCGGGAAGAGAGCCCTATTCAATGACGTCAGGATGAAGCTGCGTAAGGCTGAGGTGAGGCATGGACTATTGTTCCCCGCAACGCTCATCGTAACCTTCAATGGACAAACCAAACTTTATCGGGACTGTAGTGAAGCTGAGCATTTCTATAAAACAGTGATAAGCCCGGTTTCAGTTCAAACCAGAAATTAAGGTGGGAAATGACTGATTGACATGACCTGATAGATGGTATGATTATACATATAGGAGAAGAAATTCATTGTATTATGAAAACGGGAATTGTTGCAGTTTTGGTGATCTCCACAATTGTTTTATTTTCTTGTAGGCCAATATTCACTGGTCTATGAGTTATCTACTCATTTATTTGAAGTTATTTACTTCATCATCTGCGAGTATGAATTTATGTTTATTAGATTTTGAATAGAGACAAATTTCAACTTGTCTCTATTGTTGTTTATTCCTCCTAAAATATAATTTTGATGTATTGATTAGATCTAGTGTTGTGAGACATTTCCATGAATCTATTTCATACTATTATTTAAAAATGTTTGGGAGCTACCGGGAGGCTCGTCTAATTGAGCGAGTGAGTATGCACATTTATAGCAATCTATGTGCAGATAAATGTTGGGTTATGTATGTGATGGTGTGTGTGGTTGAAATTGTGTTACATGTATGTTTTAGTTCAGCTCTCATTTTGATAGGAAGTGAAAAAGAGATAACATTTAAATTGCCATCTTAATGTTGAATAAGTTACCAAGTAAAGGGTTTAAATTGGCTCACATAAATATATGTAGTCTAAGAAATATGTATATATAAGTGTCTGAGATAGAGGAAATATTATCATGTGGTATTCATTTGTTAGCAATATCTGAAACTCACTTAGATGACACATTTAATGACGCTGCTGTGGATATTGATGGATATAGAATATTTAGAAAGGACAGGAATGCATATGGAGGTGGGGTGGCAGTATACATTCAAAAGCAAATACCAGCTAAAGTGAGAAATGATTTGATGTCTGCTGATATTGAAGTACTTTGGTTGCAAATTAATTTACCTCACTTGAAACCTTTGTTGGTAGGATGTTGTTACAGACCTCCAAATGCAAACTTAATTTATTTAGACAAATTATGTGAAATGTTAGACAAAGTTTGTGATCTTGACAGAGAGATTTATTTTATCGGAGATTTAAATATTGACTGGAATATGTTGCACTGTGCCCTTAAAAACAAGCTGCAGACAATAATTAATACATGTAACTTGGTACAAATGGTGACTAAACCTACTAGGGTATGCATAAAGAAAGATGGGTCAAAAAGTGCAACTTGTATTGATCATATATTTACTAATTTTAGCCATGTATGTTCTATACAATATCGATTCCAGTAGGGTGTTCTGATCATAATTTAATAATTATCGTGAGAAAGACAAAGGTGCCAAAAGCTGGACCAAAAGTAATTGTGAGGAGATCAATGAAATATTTTAGTGAAGAGTCATTTATACAGGATGTTCAAAAGATATGTTGGAAACATGTTTTTGAGAAAGTCAATCCAGATGATGCTCTTGATGTCTTTAATTTGTTATTCATGCAGGTGA
The DNA here is from genome assembly GCA_902827135.1 of Harpagifer antarcticus. Taxonomy (NCBI): domain Eukaryota; kingdom Metazoa; phylum Chordata; class Actinopteri; order Perciformes; family Harpagiferidae; genus Harpagifer; species Harpagifer antarcticus. The sequence continues at coordinate 23,079 of CADEHL010000998.1, forward strand.
TTGATAAACATGCTCCACTTAGAAAACAGACTGTAAGGAACTTTAGAGCACCCTGGTTAGATGAGGAATTAAGGGATCTAATGAAACAAAGAGATGATGCAAAAAACGTAGCTCTCTCTCATCAAGTTATGAGTCAGATGGGCACATTTATAGAAGGTTAAGGAATTATGTTACAGCATTAAATAAAAAGAAAAAACAGTTGTATTATGGAAATAAAATTAAAGAGATAAAGGATGACAAGAAAAAACTGTGGAGTTTAGTGAATGGCATGATGGGCCGTAAGCCGAAATCCACCTCAACATATCTTGAGGTGGATGGGACATTTTTGACAAAACCAGTACAAATTGCTAATCATCTGAATGATTATTTTCTTGATAAAGTAAAACATTTGAGGAGAAATATGAATCAAACTATAAATAGTAACTCCACATTTCTAATAAAGGATTTAATTATGAAAAATAAGAAGTGTACATTTAAAATAGAAAAAGTGACAATTACAGATGTTGAATGTCTACTAGGTAAATGTAATGATAAACCACCAGGAGTGGATAATTTAGTCGGTACATTTCTTAGATATGTTGCTAATTTTGTTGCAGAGCCTATCTGTCATATTATAAATTTGAGAATTGATAAATGTATTTGCTCACAGGTATGGAAAATAGCAAAAATTATTCCACTTCCAAAAAAATCCAGCTGGACTATTTTCTGGTACAAATAGCCGTCCAATAAGTTTATTACCAGCAAAGATAATGGAGAGAATAATTTTCAATCAAATACAAAAATACTTTGAAGGTAACAAACTTAATACTGTGTATCAACATGCTTACAGACCTGGCCATTTCACATGCACCGCTTTAATACAAATGACAGATGACTGGAAGCGCAAACTAGATAATAGGAAGTTAGTGGGTGCAGTACTACTCGATTTTAGTTCTGCTTTTGATGTCATTGACCATTCTTTGTTGTTACACAAGCTGGAACAATATGGTTTTCTTTTTGAAACGCCAAAGTGGTTAGAAAGTTACCTGACAAATCGAAGTCAAACTGTTTTTTTTTTAATGGAAGTCTCTCAAAGATGAAAACAGTCACTTGTGGAGTACCTCAGGGTAGTTGTTTGGGACCACTTTTATTTTCTATTTTTACAAATGACCTACCATTAGTGTTAGAAAAAGCTAAAATTGTAATGTATGCCGATGACTCAACAATATATTATGCAGCATCAACTACAAGAGAGTTGACAAATGTTATGAATAAAGATCTACTACTGATATCAGAGTGGGTCATAAATAATAAGTTGGTACTTAATGCGGGAAAAACAAAATCGATATTAATAGGATCAAATCATCAGTTAAAAGGTGAACCAAAATTGCAACTACATTTAAACCATATTGAAATTGAACAGCTCAAGGAGACAAAATTGCTAGGTATAACCCTGGATCATAAATGATCTTGGTCTAAACAAATTGATAATGTTGTATGTAAAATGGGAAGGGGTGTGTCACTTGTAAAAAGAATTGTAAAATATTTGCCTATGGATGTCAGTAGACAAGTTTTGGATGCTCTGGTTCTGTCGCAGCTTGATTATTGTTTGGTTATATGGTCTAGTGCTGCTGAAAAAGATTTAAACAAACTACAAGTAGCACAAAATAAGGCAGCATGATGTGCACTGCAGTGCTCCTACAGAACCAGAGTCACTGAAATGCTGGAGACACTGAAATGGTTAACTGTCAGACAGAGGTCAACTTATATCTTATTAAATGTTGTCAGAAATATTACAGTGACTCACTCACCAGATATATTATCACAAAGGTTTATAGCGCAATATGCACAACATAACTATCAAACACGACATACAATAGAAGGAAGGTTTGTATTACCCAAATCTAAATCAAATATGGGACAGAAAACAGTCATGTACAGAGCCATGAACAGCTGGAACTCTTTACCGGTTCACATCACTCAGGAAAATTGTCAAGTACAATTCAAAAGGTTGCTAAAAAATTATTTAAGTATTACAAAGTAAATTTGAACTGTGCCTGTGGCTATGTATGCATATATTATTATGTACACTTATTTGTATTTACTTTTTTTTAGCCTTAGGATGGCGATAATTGGATGACCATTTTAGTTTTCACTTCATTTCACTGTAAATTGCATGAAATTATGAGCTGTTTTGTTTTAATTTTGTTGTATGTATGTTTATGTATGTTTTGAGTGTGTGAGGACCCCAGGAAGAATAGCCAATGCTCATGCTAGTGCTAATGGGGATCCTAATAAAGACATAAGACATTGAACATTAAAGCATGGAGACATGTCACAGTAGAGACACTACATACAAAAATGAACCTGAAAATAAGCACAATATGTAACTTGTTTCCTAGCTGTGTGGTTGTATGCTCTTGCAACATCTCAGTATCCTCCAGCACATCATGTAAGATACCAATAAAGATGATCCATGTGATTATAGCATTCTCTTTCAATGGTAACTCATATTTAAACTACACGTTAGGGCTAACTGGCACTGAACTGAAACAGCATTACGTCTTTTCTGCCTCAAAGCGATGTGGCGTGTTGATGTAGCAGAAACACAAAAACATGTGCTGTATCATGTGATTGAGCACTGGGAAGCTTTGTACATAAAAAGTGCTGCTCATGTGCTTCCTCTCCACAGTTGAGTGGTAACATTGACTTCATTTAGCTCCTCCAGAGTGAAACACTACCAGGAACAAAGAAATGGATTGACCTGCTGTACGATTAAAACAGAGAAGGACATGAAGACATGCATATTAATAGCTGTTCTGTGTTTAAAACATGTTCAACCCTTCGCTATATTGTAAATCCAGGACCAATGTTAAGCTGAAGCTTTTATTTATTTTCACTTAGATATTAATACTGAGAACGTCAAACTACAGTCTTCATACCCTCTCACTGTGAAGCTTACCTGCAGACAAAACATAAAGTGAGCAGTGGTGATGATGCTATAGGGTTTAGCCTACAGACCCGCATGTTGATTAAGTATTGATGGGACCGCCGCTGAGGTTTCAGGATTATATTGGTCCTGGGTCAGAAAGAGTAAGTGAATAAGTGAATGGCTGGGAAAGCTTTGTTATTTGACCTCTTAGTGCCACCACTCTCCTACGCCAACAACCATGTTGGACGTGGTAAAGAGGAGAAGGGGAGCTGAGGTGAATCCTATTTAGATACCCAACTAAATCTCTAATATTGATAACATGATCTAACAGTTCAGGGTATATGCAGGAATCCTGAAGTCAAATGTAAAGCCTTTTAAGACCCTTTCCATACATTTTAAGACCTCATCGCCACTTCGAGTTTTAAGCCCCATAACGATGTTGTTCAACAACCGGCGTAAACGGACCTTTTCGCTATCAAGCAGTGAGCATGCGATGTCCTGTTCAGATGACGTCAAATCCAACGGGATGCCATCAATAAACTACACAGAATCACACTACACACCTACGCAATGATTACATTCAGGTAAACTGTAGAATACAACCTCTTTGGACAATTTATATACTTATTGAAAACAAGCTACAAAATGTAATACCTTGGAAAATGCCATTTAATACTTTTTAATAGCCTTAATTTTCGCTAAATTGATTTATCAACTTGTAATACTTTTTAAGACCCCGCGGACACCCTGAGTTCCTAGTGAGCCTCTTCATTTTGCTTCATAAGAAAACATTTGGCTTTGGCATAATCCTTTCATCACTGGATAGAAATGTTCTGTCTTCTATGCTATTATCAAGCAGCTATTTGTTCTAAAACCCAGAATACTCCATGTCTAACTTTTACTAATGCTCTACATGAGGAATTCCCCTCGTCTTTTTCTCTTCCCATCACTTTAGCCCTACAAAAAGTGAGCAAACAAGTTACCAATTATGCAAAATATTTGAATATGTATGGGAACATACATAATGATGTTCAGCTTAAAATATAAGAGGAACCGAAACCAGGTTAAGAAGTCAATGTAGCTAAGAATGTAATTAATGATTATTGTCCTAATGTTTTCACTTAATAGATCACTTTTGAGTGCATCCGAAGAACTATGAGGAAGAAACCAGGAGTGAGGGAAACTTCAGTTTAAAATGGAAATGGATATTAAACAGACTGTTTGTACACTAATCTGAAGGTGGTGATCACAGTAGCCACTTCATAAGCTACACCACTATAACATGGGAAGGACAAAAAATAACATGATACCTCTCAATATAATAAACTCCAGTACAACGCCACATTTATGTGTGCAGCTCCACTTGCTTGGAACAGTCTTCAGCAAGAATTGAAACTGAGCAATCTCAGTCCTCTGCATGTTTTTAAAGCTAGGCTAATGAAATGCTCGTTGATACTATGGGCGCTTGTAAATGTCTATAACTATGTAAATGTATCCTGTAAATATAATATATAATGTCCTTTATTGTTTTATGTTTCATGTGGAACCTATATGCTGCAGGTCTCCCTTGAAAAAGAGATCTATGATCTCAAGGGACCAATCTGGTTAAATAAAGGTTTGAAATGAAATGAAATGAAAATGTAAGTGTGACTTCAGTAATAAACATACACAGAAGTAACACATTTTAAACAATGTGAACAAAACACATGATGGGTGGAAAGCGACTGGAGAGAGAAGCAGCAGTAAATGTAGTCTGTCTAAATAAGGAAGCCTGGAGAAGAGAGGGCGGTGAGCAATACCCACTGATCCATTCAAATGATGGTGCTCACCGGAACTGACAGTGCACGCACTCAGAGACTGTGCCTCAGAATCAACCTCATAGAGCCACAACTGCTCTTCCTTTCTCCACAGGGTGCAACACAATAACCCAGGATAACCTCAGTCAGAGGCCCACTCAAAGAAAGGGGTATGAAGGGAAAAGTGTAGAGAGAAGAAGGTGGAATTCATCCTGAATGTTCCCAAACTTTTGGTTTTTCAGCCATTTCTACTGATACTACCACTATAAAACCCTCTAGGTATTGCAAATGGGGGTAACAAAAATACAAGGATATTGAAAAATATAAGAAAGGTAAAAAAGGACAACTAACTGTCCCATATAATCTGGACATGATTGTTAGTATTTACTAAAATTGTCAGTCCCCTATCTGATTCCTTTTGAATAATGCTTGCTTCAAAGAGAATATAGGCTGTATATAATATTCAAAACAAGAATATAAATAGTTCCTTTATTCCAGAAGGGAAATCGGGTTTTTTGACAGTTGCTCCATTTTATAATATAATAAATAAAAATATAACTAAAAGATTTATATATAGATGCAAAGTTGAAGATAATCAGGCATTAAAGCCCTTCACAGTGCTACCCAATAAGCTGTAATTAAGTGTTCAACTGCACTGCCAGTATCTATTCCGGCATGTTATCAGTCGGAGAGACCCATCGGTGAAGGATCCTGTTAACCCCGACATCACTTCATCTCATTTGGGCTCAGGTTTTCTCCACTGGCAGTGAGATTTCACAACAACAAAGCCCGCTGGTCAGCCAGCTGTTGACAAATCCCCAGTATGGCTCATGAGGCTCTGCCAAGCTGACACACACACACACACACACACACACACACACACACACACACACACACACACAAGTGTGGCATGTATTCATGAAGCAGGGCTCTGCAATTGTTCTGTATAATAACTTATATTTTCAGTTATTATTACAAGACATGGAAACGTCAGTACCATGAGTGCAATGTTTCAATATCAAACTAGAAATAATTCTAATAATAACTCAAATTATGCAACCTACTTAAGAACACATGTGTGTAGGGTTTTCTTTTCTTTCTTGAGATTAGAAATTCTTCATGGCAGATTAGCATAAAGAAGAATAGCGGGAGGAGGGTATGAGGATCAAACCATTTCAAAGGATGTGTTCATTCTGTAGGAGGGAGAGCCCACTAATACCTCATTCACACCAACGCAACTCCGGTTCAAGCTCCGTGCTAGAGCTTTTCAGGTTCAGAACCGGTTCTTCGGTTTAGCTCCGGCTCTTTTCACACTGACCAGAGTCCGACTGGTGCTGCGTCATTGAGTCATCGTTTGCGTCATGACGTAACCGTTTACGTGCCTGCTTCATAAAGCCAAACCGCGCGGAAACCCCTCACAGCTGACAACAAAAACAATGGCCGATTGTGCTCCAGCTTCCTCTGTACCTCTTCGGAAAACCAGATTCCCAGCAGGTAGCTGGTCTCTTCAGTGGACCACTGCTGCTTGTTAAGTTTCTCCATCGTTGTGTACACACTGGATAAAACGCCGGCTTTTTGTTGTTGTTCAGGAGTTGATCCCTGCCCCCGCCTCGACGTAAGCGTGCTTTTGCTCTGGCCGGACAATTTTTTGGTGCTCGAAACTAACCGGATTTCGGAGCTAAGAGGCTGCTCCGCTGCGGTGTGAACAGGAAAACCCGGTGCTTTTCAAGCTCCAGCTCCAAACCGGCCCTGAAACACTGTTGGTGTGCATGAGGTATTAGATCTGTTTTAGTTCTGACTTTCAAATAATCAACCACTCGATCAGCAGAAATTTAAAAATGAAAAGTATTGAATGAAGCAAAACTGTGTCTGCAATGTGAGGGTTTGCTGCTGCTTTGTGTGTTTTACATAACATTGAATCAAATTCAATGGGGTTTTAAACTGAAGGTCAGACAAAACCATCATTTGAAATACATCACCTACACTATTTTTGACAATCGTTTCCAAACCATTATCTGTGAAAAGGAAACATAGCTCCTTAATTAATAGTGGTTGTGAATAATATCATAATCTCTCTCTATCTGCAAGTTAAATTTCTTGTTTTCACCTTATACACGAAAAACTGGATTGGTGAAGTTGAAACATTAGATGCAAAGAGATAGGGTGAGTTTCTTACTGAATGTGTAACCTCATCAGTTAAACAACTCAAAGAAACTGACGGAGAGGACACTCATGAAAATGTAACAGAGCTTTTCCTTTTCATTCACAAAGCTCTTCTTTGTGAATGTATGAACTCAGGTCAACAAACTGCTGTGTCACACACTGTGTAGTTAGGATTGCCTGAAGGATTGAATTGTGACCTCCAAAGCAACCAGTGATACTTTATCCAGGACTGCGTGAGTGGAAGTGATTGTGACTCTGTGTTCTTGAGCGTTAGAGGATGAAGAGAACAAGAGTTTATCCCACTTTTGAATTGTGTCCTGTCCAAGTTAAGTGTAAAGTACATGACGTGAAAAGGTTTTGTTTTTCTGAAACAGCTCTTATCTTAGCCTGAGGTGGCGTAGTGCACCCTGCTCTTCCACCAGCATGCAAATCAAGTCATTCCTAGCTTTCCTCTCGCGTTTGTTGACGTTAGAATAACATTTCCCTACGTCTGCATTTTCTCACGCTATGCCATTTTTCTGCAGCTGCACTCTCAGAACTAACTACACAGTTTACTGAAACAAAGTAACAACTTAGCTTTTCATGAGTCAGGCTGCTGCACTAAACGCTGTTTATAATATGTCCTTTTAAAATACAACACAGCCCTGCTTTATCACAGTTTTGCAGGAGGATGGAACGAGCCAAATAGATTAAGTACACCCATACATAAGATGTGATATCAATTATAAAACAGGAGATCATTACAGCAATTCTGGTGTCAGTTTTCAAGTAGAAGGAGGATGGTTTGTGTCTGACAAGGCAAATATTGAATGAGCAAAACTTCAAACCTGCTGTTCTACAAGTAGATAGGTCACTATGTACCATGTTAGTTATGTAAAGGACCCAATTAGCTTTTATTGGCTTTACTTAGACACTGAACTGAATACACACAATGAATAGCAATGAAAAAGGTAAAGTGGTAAAACTAGTGACTATATGTAAGACCTTTACTGCCTAGCCTCATATACAAAGTGCTAATAAAACGTGTTATTGCTTCTCAAAATAAAACCGAGATATATTACTGCTTTGACAGGATGATTCAGGATGCCAAATTGATAAGGTACGCTCAAAATGATATCCCTCATAAAACAAATCATCTAACAGTAGGTCCGATGCAATTCTGGTGACAGTTGTCAAGTAGAAGAAGGATGATTTTGACAAGGCAAATATTGAATAAGCAAAATTTCAAACCTGCTTTTCTACAAGTATCTACTGTGTGTCCCATGTTAGTTACATGTAAAGGACCCGGCCAGGTTTTTCTGGCTCTAAACTGAACTGCATAAGCAATGAAAAAGGTAAAGGGGTACAAAATGGTGACTATTTGTAAGACCTTTCCTACCTTGTCTCATACAAAGAGCCAATAAATAATGCTGTTGCTATTCAAAATAAAACCTTTGTTGGTTCAGTTCATTGCTCATAATGGGAACCATTACTAAGATGTCCTGTTTTACAAGGATGTTGCAAAACAGACAGCTTATCATGTGGTACGCCATCACAATAATACAGACTATACGGCCTAGATCGTTCATGTCCTATAAGAAACTATATGTTTACACTGTGATGTAAGCTATAGAAATATATGCTTGTGTGCAAGCTGCTGCACCTGGGCCTATTTTATTTTATTCCACACGTGAATCCTGCAGTAATAACAACAAAAGGGCTCATGTTTACGCCTTTATCCAGGGTGATCTCATCGCTCACTTCCAAAGGATGCTGTGCAAGAAAAGATGGACGCATACAGGTTAAATACTCACTCTGCATAGCCGGTGGCCCACGGCAGCCTCTTGGTCTCCTTCAGGATGAGGATCGGTCGTGCAATGTGATCCGCCGAGCACTCAATCTCGTCGGGGGACAAACCCAGGAACTCCGGTCTGCTGTACGGGTATTTCAGCGGCAGATCCGAGCCTCCGGGATGGTCTCCGTTGGATCCACCAGACATCATACCTCCCATAAAATTGGCCACCGCCGATTTCACCCGCGTTAGCATGATCCTGCTGCAGCGTGGGTCAAGGCGATGCGATTGCGTGAGTATCCCCCCGCAAGGCGACGCAGTTTGGCGGCGTGAAAGGTAGACACGCAGCGGCACAAACACATTCACTCATTCAGCCCGGCGCTGCCTCCGTGAACGCGGAAATAAAAAAGATCTCACAGCAGACACAGAGCTGCACGCTGGTCATGTGACAAACCGGTTGCTGCTGGTGGATTCGGTGAGGTCGCTGTGGCATCTCAGTGAGCAGCTTACTGTTGACAATGCTGGAGGTCAAAGGTGGCTAATCCCGCAATGACGATTACCTCTTGCATGCAAGGTGCAGACTATAGACTGTATAAAGGGTGCAGACCACAGACTGCATATAAAGGGTGCATACCACAGACTGCATATAAAGGGTGCAGACCATAGACTGTATAAAGAGTGCACACCATAGATAGACTGTACATATAAAGGGTGCAGACTGCAGACCATAAACCTGTATATACCAGACCATAGAATATATATAACGTGCAGACCATAGACTGTATACAGTTAATATAAATGGTGCGGACCATAGGCTGCCGACCATATACCTGCATACAATGTGCAGACCATAGACCTGTACACTAAATGGTGTGGACCATAGACGGCAAAGGGTGCAGACCATAGGCTGTACATACTGTATAAAGGATGCCGAGTGCCGACCATATACCTGCATACAGTGTACAGACCATAGACTATATAAAAAGGGTGCAGACCATAGACTGTAAATCCATTGTGTTTTACAGCTGGGGGTTCCTGGTCCCACAAACAGAAGCAATGCATACTGTTTTTAGACAAATTTTATAAACTTGTAATCGGTTAAATATCAGGTGTTAGGACAATTCTTATAAAAATAATCTGAATAAGTGATACAATGCATAACGCTGATGTTTAGTATTTGCTTTGTGCACTGTGAGTGGACAACCGAGACAGTCTACAAACAATAAATGCAAAACATTTAAAGGGAAACAAATTCAGAAGAGATTCGTGACATGATACTGACTGTGGCGGCCTTATTTCCTCAAACAATGTTGCCAGCGGACTGACTCACATTCAACTATGGTAATAGTGTTCTTTAATTTATTCCACACACAGAATCAGCATTTATTCCAGATTACATACAGGAAGGTTACGTTACCCACAACATTTCAGTTAGAACCAGTGATATTTCTGTAATCTGGCAAGATTTGTGGAGTATCACTTTCTGTCTATTCTTTGATCTCGTTTTCAAATTATTTTGTCAGTTTTTCAGGCCTTTAGTTGGTTTAAATCGGATCTTTAGGATGTGTGTCTAGACATTCATGAATTTACAAACACACTAAGTGCTGCATTTTGGAGATGTGAGCCTCACAAAAGTATCTGTTATACAATACCGCAGTCTATACTGTATAAAAGCCAAACCACACATCAGACTCACCGGCTTCTTTCTATCGATGGACCAGCGAACCAAAGGCGAGGTCTTTGGTGGGAAGACATTTGGTGTATTTTAATAATCTTGCAGTTATGATGTTTTGAAATGCCTCAGGGGATTAAAGTAAATTATATAGCTATTTAAAGTAATGAAAGTCTGAGAAAACAACTTCATTTTGCTCCACTTACAATGATGAAAGACTGATGCAGATTGGCACTGTTACACTCATCGGGGAATTGATTCAAATCCATTCATTACAAAGATTCTCTGGAAATATTTTGCCTTTTGAACAGACGGGGACTGTTTTCATCAACAGTCTACTGGAAGTTGGCAGACGTCTGATTAGCCTTCAAATAGAACTCTGCTTGTTTAGCATCAAAATCACAACTAGAACTGATTTTAAGAAACTAATCACATCTCTTTTATGTGCATTTGTAAGTCTTTAATGTACGTCATTCTTCTCTTTCAAGTATAAGCCAGTCGTTTTGACTTCTAATAATTCTCAGTTACTCGTTGTTTGCCTTAAGTAATTGATGTTGGCTCTTACTACCCACACCTCCTGCTACACACATACCAGTATACTGATATAATACTTCACATGGGAAATGTCTGAAACCCATACATGATTATACTTTGTGGTAATCGATTAAGCACGCTTTTTAAGGTCATGCAAAACCAGACAATCAGAGAAGTTGAGCAAAGCTGTATACATCCATTAATTCACTGTATATGTGAATGCATTTAAGACATTATTTTGGCCATGTTTTGCTTTATAAACATACATCTAATGCATTAACATTTTCTTAAAAGGCAGTCTTATTATACATATAGACACATATAGCTTTATAACATCATGACACATGAAGACCATGTAATACTGACTTAAAATGTATCATATACTTCATAATTGCTGGTCCCTTTCTGACATTTCTTGTTAGGATTATAGTGTGTTATTATTCCAATAATTGTAATACATAATTATCTTTTTATAATTAAATGTACTGCATTATAATCATTTACTATATGTATAACGCATTGCGTTTATAATGCATAACATGCATAGACTTGCAACACAAATCTTAGTGTAACTAGAAGGTATTATACAATTTATCTAAAATTCATTATAAAATGCCATGTAATTATTATTAGTTTAAAGCATTTTGATTATGAATGAATGCCTTTAATTATTATAATTATGTTTAATATTCCGAATATTAAACATAATTATAATAATTATATTCGTAATAGACAGAGGTCATTAAAATGATAACTATTTATCTTCTATTCTGCCTCTTTCATGTTTTTACAAGTATAATTTAACGATTCAAGTTTTTGATTTAAAACTGAAAATAATATGACTCTCTGAAGATCACAAACCAGGCTTATTGTAACTAATTTATATTCACATACAAAAAATGCTCATTAAAACCATGAGCCCTGACTCATTATACAGAATGTCTCCAGTGCAAATGAACTCCAATCAAAGTGGAGTTGTCAAATTGGCAGACTATATCTAATCAATAATTCACGAGTTTGCCAGCAAAGAGCTTTATTGACCTAATTACACACAGCAGGCCTGTGTGCAGGAGAGGATGTACTCTACGTTAGTCAGCCATAGTTATCAATCATAGTTATTACACACAGGGCACTGAATAAGACCCTGATCCAAACCACATCCTGTTTCAACATGACAGTTCCTTCCTTCTGTGTTTCTAGTTTAATATTCAATATCACGAGTGGCCTAAACACAACTCTGATCTCAACCCATTCGACAAATGTGATATATACCAACTGCAAGCCAGGCCTTGGCTTAGCACCTAACATCCGACATCACCTGACATCACTGATTCCCTGAGGCCAGTAGAAAACCCTCACAGACAATTAAGACTGTTATTAGCTGCAGAGTTATGGATTTGAAATGAGATGTTCATCTATCACAAAAGTAAAAACATCGGGTCTTCACATGCTTTGAATAGTTTGCTTTCAGTAAACTGAGAGACATTGTGAATCAGAGAAGCATGCCTCTGGTAAAGCTAAAAATAACATCTGATGTCAAATGCAATCAATTAAATAAAACCGAATAATTGTTTAAAATTTGAAATCTCCTTTGAGAGACACATAATGTAATAAATACGTAAAATAGAAATTATATACCAAAAAGCATGATTTTGTTATGACTTTAGAATTGCAATACGTCGTCATGATTTTAGGACTTTTCCCCTGGCCAGATTACGTAATTCTGCACTATTGGTCAATACATTTGGACTACTATCTACTGCAACTCTACTGAAATCTAATTTAGGTTGTTTCTATGTTTGTCCTCCCCTTGCCCATCATCTCCCTTCAGCACTGTCTCTGTGTTACTCATCACACGATCATGATGACGGTGACGGGGGCCAAGAAGGCTTGAACAATGCCTGTGTGTGTGTGTGTGTGTGTGTGTGTGTGTGTGTGTGTGTGTGTGTGTGTGTGTGTGTGTGTGTGTGTGTGTGTGTGTGTGTGTGTGTGTGTGTGTGTGTGTGTGTGTGTGTGTGTGTGTGTGTGTGTGTGTGTGTGTGTGTGTGTGTGTGTGTGTGTGTGTGTGTGTGTGATCAACTAGCTCTTCAACTAATGACTGACTCGCAGATGGACACAGACGGCCGCCCACACACACACTCACAGAGGTTAATCTGGAGGTGGTGACCCGGTGTGTGAGTATCCATGATCGCAGAGGCCGGTGTCTGTGGATCTCTGGATTATTTTCCATCCTAAAAAATGTGGTATTGATATTGTATGGCATGATTGCAAAGCTTATTCGCATCATGTATCATTTTTAACCTGTTGCAATTTCTGTAAATAATGCTAATTTCACTATAAAACTATTATTGACCAAAGACTTCACAACATATGAAACAACTCTCACTCTGCTGCAATCAGTGATTTTTTTATTATTATTATTATGATATATGTTGTTTCATTCTGTGACCAGCAGATGTCACCAGAGTACTGAGAACCTTATTTGACCACTAGTTTGAATTTCTTGGATTGTGTGCAGTATTTGCATGTGTGTGTTGCCTTACAGTAAGTACAATAATGCATAACAATGCTTATTCCTGCATGTCTGAATTGGACCACTTTCCTGTCAAAGATATTCAACGCTAACAGACCCAAACACGTGTATAATGTGTTTTTGAGCACATTCAATGAGCGAATAACATTGCATTGGTCACGCACCACCACCACCAACAATCAATCAATCAATCAATCAATGTTTATTTATATAGCCCAATATCACAAATGTTACATTTGTCTCACAGTTTGTACAGAATATCAGTATGACAATACGACACCCTCTGTCCTTAGACAAGGAAAAACTTCCGGAGAAAACCCACAGTTTAAAGGGGAAAATTGGAGAAACCTCAGGGAGAGCAACAGAGGAGGGATCCCTCTCCCAGGACGGACAGATGTGCAATAGATGCCGTGTGTAAATTGAAAAGATAATACATTTGCAACATAGGTAGACCAAATGTTTGGAAATGCATGTGTCTATAATAAGAAGATGAATCCATGAGGATATCCATCCAGGACTTATGATCCAGGACCACAGCAACAGGCACAGCCACGACTCAAGATCCAGGACTCAGGACCGCAGCAACAGGATCAGCCACGACTCAAGATCCAGGACTCGGGACCGCAGCAACAGGATCAGCCACGACTCAGGATCCCGCCGTAGATAGACACCAAAAAGAAAATTTGGGGAAGCTGGGTTATTCGGAACATGAGAGTACACAGGTACAGACAGAGAGAAGGAAGAAGTAAGCTGTCCCCCGACAAACAAAGCCTATAGCAGCAAAACTAGGGGCTGAATCTAATCAGCCAAACTATAAGCTTTATTAAAAAGGAAGATGGCGCCTGCACATTAAGGGCTTTGTAGACAAGAAGAAGAATTTAAAATTCTATCCTGTGTTCTATAGGGAGCCAGTGTAAGGCAGCCAGAACAGGAGTAATGTGGTCCCTTTTCCTAACTCTGGTTAGTACACGAGCTGCAGCATTTTGAATCAGCTGAAGCGACTTGACTGACTTCTTGGTACACCCTGATAATAAAGAGTTACAATAATCCAGCCGTGAAGTAACAAATGCATGGACTAGTTTCTCTGCATCGTTTTGAGGCAAGATATGCCTAATTTTTACAAAGTTACGTAGATGAAAGAAGGCGGTCCTTGAAATTGATTTTATGTGGGCGTTAAAGGATAAATCCTGATCAAATATAACACCAAGATTCCTTACAGTCTCACTGGAGGCCAAATGAATGCCATCCATAGTTAGTATATCTTTAGATAATTTGTTTCGTAGATTCCAGTACAATAACTTCAGTTTTGGCCGTGTTTAACATCAAAAAGTTTAAAGTCATCCACGTTTTTAAGTCCTTGAGGCAGTCTTGAATTTTATTTAGATGATTAATTTCATCAGGCTTGATTGATAAATATAGTTGAGTATCATCCGCATAACAATGAAAATGTACAGAATGATTCCTTATAATATTGCCTAACGGAAGCATATATAATGTGAACAAAATAGGTCAGAGCACTGAGCCCTGTGGCACTCCATGGCTAACTTTGGTTTGCGTGGAAGATTCATCGTTGACACGTACAAACTGAGAGCGTTCAGATAGATAGGACCTAAACCAGCCTAAAGCAGTTCCCTTTATGCCAACTAGTATCAAATGCAGGGCTGGTGTTTGTGTTAAACTGTGAGTGTGTGTTATGTATGTGTGGCAATGAGTCCAGATTCCTTTCCCATCTGCCCCAGCAGAAGGTCAAGGGGTGTTAAGATGCTTTCACCATTTGACTCTGTTATTGCCTTCTTCACTTTGTGGTAAACAGCACCATTCTCCTCAAAAGTTGAAGTAAGGGTTATGAAAGACCGGATACATACTGTATGTTCTTGTTGAGGTTATTCACATTTATTTGTTGTTTTTAGAGGGCACTTCACCAATAAAATGCATCCTATATCATTTGTATTACTGAAGAGAGATATTGCATATCCAAAATCTGTGTGCTACAAAACCGAAAGTTTAAACGGCTTAAATAATTAGTTTTTGTCTCATTCATTATGTTGGTCGATTGAACAAAGATCAAAGCACCAAATGAACGGAAATTACAAATACAGGGAATTGTTTGAGTGTTAAATGGAAATGACTTGCAGCCGAAGCTTATAACAACATGGTGGGAAACTATTGTTTAGCATCAAACTGTGTTCCTGGGATCAATGCAACATTCCAGTGGCATGAAGGCAGGGGATACAAAAACAATCAGTGAGTTGTTGATTTCAAAGAGTGTCCGCAATGTGGCACCAACGGAACATTCATTCAAAAACAATCAGCTAACACACATCATGTAAAGGGATGCAACAAGGTGAGGTTAGGTGCAACAAATACTACCTAAAAAGCTATTATATAAGAGTTATTTGCAGGTCATTATCATGATAACATCACACCTGATTGAATGTTTAACATTAGCATAAAGCAGATCACCTGTAGCAAAGTGATACATGGCATCACATGGCAATGAGTCAAGCTTTAAAGTGGTGTTCTAGCATACTGTCGTGCAAAGGGCTTAAGCTTTGTGTCCCAGAACAGGAAGAGGTCTGCTTTTCCTCCACCACCACAGGGATATTGTCATTTGGAGCAAATGCATGCTTGTAAAGATCTTAATCCTAAAATTGCAGACAGAAGTGATTCCTTATTTTTACAAAGCTTGCTCATATTCAAACTATGTTCCAGGTTTGTACACATTTAGGCACAAATAGGTGTGTTGTAATGGGTGTGTGTGGGCATTTTTTTAGGGTTCCACTTAGCCACACATTGCTCTTAGATCTGACAATTACAAATTAAAGGATAAACTTGAAGGGAAGCATGTCAGCTGGTTAGACCACATTAAACCAGGATTTGATTAGTAACTATAGTTAGGTTAGGAAGTAGCTTTTCATTGTTCTTTTGTATAAACGCAACACACAATTGGCTATTATCCATTCATGTACAACTGCTACTCATTTTGAAGTTATTTCGATTCTTTGAACCAGGTTTATTCCAATTGTTTTAATACAAGATAGAAAATCCACTGCACAGCGCTAGGACTGGTAGATATCTATGCATAACAGGTACAGGAGGGACTGATTTTTTAAAGCAATTTTCTCCTTGGACACAACCCAATGTAGCTGTGGTCTTGACATCCAGCCACATCACCAGGGTCACTGCCAACGAGCCTACAGACGGATGAGAACACTGGATTAAATCCCAGAGAGCACATTTATCAGAAAGCAACAGCGTTCTGTCAGACGCTGGAACAGAATGCTCCAACACTAACCAGGGACGAAGGCATTTAGAAAAACACATCGTATTTTTGTGCTCTTATAATATGTTGAGCTTTGATAACAAGAGAGGGTCAAGTTTTCACTGACCTGTGGGCATGAGCAGGAATATATATTGCAGTTTTATTCATCATCGATCAGCAGGCTGCCAATTTACCTGTTATTGGTTTCCATGCAAGGACCCTGCTGTGAAGCCATCAAATACTATTTTATTTCAGTGGTGTGTGTGTGTGTTTGTGTGTGTGTGTGTGTGTGTGTGTGTGTGTTTGTGTGTGTGTGTGATTGAAAGTAGCTTGGATTCTACTGAGGACATATTATGCTAGTTTCCAGGTACCATAACTGTATTTTTTGTCTATGTGAAAAGTTGACATGCTTTAATGTTCAACAAGCTCTTTATTTTTCTCATACTGCCCGTGCTCTAGCACCTCTTTTCACCCTCTGTCTGAAACCAGAGCCCAAGCCAATCACGTACAATGTGTCGTTGTGCTAGCCAATAGTAGCGTGAGTGTAAAATAGTATGTTATGGAAGTAAATAAAGGAGTCCCAAAGGAAGCGTTCCAGGCAGGAGGGCGAAGGTGTGGGAGAGAAACTCCCTCTGGAGGGAACTTTGGTATTTTAGCCTCTGCAGACCATTTACATGCACACAAATCTGTATCAAACACTACAGGAAAAGGGAAACCCGGCCTGTTTAAATAATAAGGCTTCACCTTTTTGTGTGACATTACACTATTTCAATGTAAATTACTGCTTTATTTTATTGCTATCTTACTATGTTTGTATTACAGTGTTCATAATATAGTTTGCAATCTATGTTCTTTTTTACTTTTATGTATGACACCTATCAAATTCCTTGTACGTGTAAACCTACCTGGTAATAAACCCGTTTCTGATTCTGAAATAAAAATCGATATACCTTGAGTACGTACATGGCCTGATATATTTATACAAGGTATAGGTTCTTGAAACCATTTCAGCATCAGAACGTAATTACATTGTTTCATCCTTACATTTCTCAGGAGGGCTGCTACACATTATTGTGTATGTTTTGTATACGCAGGTTTAATGACATACAGAGGCTGGATGAAGGATTACATGACGTGTCTAGCAGCCTCTCATCTCACCTGGCTGCCTCTGCCTTTGATTCCCACCTGGTTCGGACTTACACACAGCGAGCCTATCATCTGTCATCCTGTGATCCGACGGCACATAAAAGCACGTTTCATTATTAAGGGCTCAGTGTGACCTTTCCACTTCTTTGAGAATAGAGACTTGTAGAGAATATGCCAACAGCTGTGTGAAGTTGTAAAGGAGCCAGAAAACACAATTGTTTGATAGGTTGGATGAGAAAATTGATTGACATCTTAGTTTCTCTTTCATTCCAAGCCACTATAGGGGGATATAGAAATTGTCCACAGAGAAAATGTCATTTAACATGGAAGCCCAAAGTGTTCCCCCTCGACTCACACACACACACACACACACACACACAACACACACACACACACACACACACACACACACACACACACACACACACACACACACACAGACACACACACACACACACACACACACACACTCACACACACACACACACACACACACACACACACACCACACACACACACACACACACACACCATGTATACATCACTTCAGGGGACATTACATTGACTTACATGCATTTCCTGGAGACTTATCCTAACCTTAACCATAACCAACACATGCCTAACCCTAACCCTTACCCTAACCCTTAACCTTACCCTAACCCTAATCCTAAACCTAACCAAGTCTTCACCCTAAAATTAATGATTCCCCTCATGGGGACCTCCAATTTGTCCCCATAAGGGAGGCGAGTTCCCACACGTGACTATGTAAACAGATGTAGGTCCCCACA
This sequence comes from Harpagifer antarcticus, assembly GCA_902827135.1. NCBI lineage: Eukaryota > Metazoa > Chordata > Actinopteri > Perciformes > Harpagiferidae > Harpagifer > Harpagifer antarcticus. Next base: position 41,655 of record CADEHL010000998.1, read on the forward strand.
AGTATAGTCATGCTAGGCCACACACACACGCACACACGTCACAGCATGTGACTATTTGACCTTCTCTTTCTATAGCATTTATTTTTATAACAACTACTTTTTATCACCTTATCACAAGCAAAACTTTGTTTTTGGATTGTTCAACAGTGTGCACCGTGTGCACAAACATCTTATCTTGCACCTCTCTCTTTCAGCCGGTGGCGGTCCAGAACATATTTCATTTTGAGCAAACCCAGTATGTCCTCTGTACGGATGACATTGAGGAAATTACTTTTATATCCTACTGATTTTCAACAGGGAATGCATTTTGAAAGTGATATTGATTTTACCAGCTTTTTTACCTTATTTGTGATGATAGGATGCTTTTTTATTTATTTATATAACATCAAAGTGTATAGATTGCTGCATCAGTCAGGGTCCAGTCTTAATCTATATTCTTACCAAATTAATTGATACAAAAAAAGTATTCTACACATACTACAGTGTAGAAGTACAGTGTGGGTGTTAGTTCTTGGCCTTTGGAATAGTAGTTTTAGTGTGTGTATTATTTCAATATCCATCATTAACAACAGTAAGATGCTTCATACCCACATTTTCAGCACAATATTACTTGGTGTTTCAGATTCATTGATTGCTTCCCGTTTCTTGAATTTATAAATAATTGTGTTGTTATTCTATGAAATGTGAGCAAAGAAGAATAGTAAATTGTATGCCCTAACAACCCTGTCACCAACGTTACGGAAGTGGTCTTAATTAGGTGTCACCCTTCGAGGACCTCAGCAACAGAAGCAACAGCGTTTGCTGGCAGGAAACAATAACTAATGGAGACAGAGCTGTCACAAGAATAGTGCTGACTGTTGAGACTGGAAGTCGACAAGACGAGTGGTGAAACAATTGAGCCGGATCCTGGGAAGAAAAACAGTCAGATGACATTGTATTTCACCAAGAAACACATTACAGAAAATGATGGATAAGAATGTAAAGTTCACATTATTTTTGCATTGTTCACACGGTCAATAACTGACAAGTCTTGGATAAGGTTCCATGGGGTCGCAGATTTTGCATCCCAGCATTTTAAGACCTGCTTGTTTGCATGTAATGAATGACCTCTTGGGGGTGATTATACAACACAATAGTAAATAGAAACGTGTTATTTTAAGGACGATGGACAGCGAACAATGGAGCAGGAAGAGGAAGGCTGCACGCAACGTAAGCAGGTCTCCTCATCTCCTCTAAGTCGTCTGATCAAAGTGCTTAAGGCATTTCCTGTGTTTAGGACTTATTGGTGGCTTATCCACTTATAAACAAAAAAATCTAGCTCGCTCATTCGCCACAGACCAACAGAAATCACATTTTGACAAGTATTGCAACTTTCCGTTTGTTAAAAATCAACATTTTTGTAACTTTGTACACACTTTATAGCCTGTTTATGCTGGCCGGTGAAACACAGTGTCTGTATTGGATTGAGTAGAGGCCAGGATGTCAGGTGGAGGGAAGCCAGCTGTGGACACAATTGTCCAGCTAGAAAGAAACGGGGCTTGTTTTCTGCGAGGGAAAATTGGTGAAAAGCAGTTTATTACTAAGAAAGGAAGCATGTGTTTTTGGCATTAGTCCCACACAATGCACAATCAACATGTTTTTCTAGTCCAAAGAGTAGAGTGGAGAGAGCATCATTAAGCAATCTTGCATCCAACATTGGGTAAACATATTTTTTGTATTTGTATTATCTGCTTAGAAGGAGAGGAGGTTTTCTGAGAAAGCAAACTAAAGTCAGCTTTTCATGCGATAGAGAATATAGATTAAAGTTATTATTACGAGATGTACACATGCATGTCACAACTGCTGCTTTCTGTTACCTCTCACTTTCCTCTATCAGGGTGTTTTTTCGCTGAGAATGAATAGATAACACACACAGGACACAAGGACACTTGGAAAACTCCCGGTGGACTCATCTGTCTTCCTGAATTCATCTCACTAGCGGCTCACGACAAACTGTTTGAACACGGGACTGTATAGATTTGCTGATTGATTTATTTTTGTATTTTCCTTTGTGGCAAAATGAAAATAAAAACAGTATATCCAAAGGCAACAGAAGGCAATAATGAAGCTTAACCTATGGTAGCATTTTGTCATCGAGTTTTGGACACAGAAATGTTTTTAATAAAAGGCTTGTGTCTATTTTCAAAGTGGAAAAAAATAGCGCTTTTTATTACATTTGATAAGATTAGATTTTCTTTTTTGATCCCAAATTTGGAAATTGTTTTGCTACAGCAGCATATCGACAAGGCATTGAGTTAAAAATACAAATAGAAGATAAACAAAAAACTTAAATACATGCATATCAACAGATACATATATATAGAGTACATCTATCAAACAACAACATGCTACTTGTTTTATGACCCTTTAAGACCTGTCTGTTTTTTGGCCCCAACATTTTTTCAAACTCTCTGGAGAAACTCAATCAGGGTTTGCACTGTCTAGACTCTGACTGACAACCTCAGCTGAGATCATGTTAGCATGACCAGCCTTTCAGAAGCATGTTACTTAATGATTGGCATGTCTAATGAGAGGCAGAGACTGGGAATTTGAGATATGTCTGTGAGAGCTCCAGCTTTACTCCTTCCACAGAGATCCAGGCTGAATTATCCCCGTTGATACCAATCGGATTGCCCGGTGCTTGTTTTATTCTCTTCTGACTGTTATGAGGTCAGATGGTCAGAGATCAAATTAATCATATAGGATCAAGGGGGGGTTTAGTTTCTACAAGGGAAACGGGTCAATATCACCAGCTCTCAAGACCGTTGTACATTAATAGAGTGCTGTGGAAATCTGGTACTGATTATAATGTGAGAAATGTTGTATGAATTATTTAATGCTGCAAACAAGCTTACAAGAGCTGCTGGATGAATTGATACCACTGCATTACACCATTACATAAAGAGGTCTATCATTCGGGTTTTTTCAGTACATAACGGAATCATTTGATAACAGAATTGAGAATATTTTCACATAATCACATGAAATTATGTTGCACTTTTGATGGATCAGCAGATAAACCTACTTATAAAAATAAATCTCACAAAAGGGTATGGTGCAATGCAGATTTGGTTTTTATTTTCCCTTGTTTTTTACATTACATTACATGTTACTTGGGATCCAAAGCGTCTTACATACTCAATACAGTGGGCAATCCCCACAGGAGCAATTTTGGGTGAAGTGTCTTGCCCAGGGACACAACGACATGCTGACTGCAGTGGGGTTTGAACCTGTGACCCCGTGATCCGAACACCAACTGCACCACATGCCTCCCTTTTGATTTAGATATCTGTCTTTCTTTGTTTAGTTTTTTAAAAGTTCCACAAGACGATTTACATTCAACGGATTTACAAGTTCACACATTGTATTTTCATTTCATGAGGGTTGACTGCTTGTTGACCAAAAGCAACCCATTCCCAACACTTATTCATTACTTTATTTTCAATTGAAAGTTCATAATAATGACATAAATCAAGAGCGTTGGCAGGTTTTTAGTGCTTTGATTGGCTAGATATATATATGTTTAAAATTGCTCAATTTTCATCAAAGATAACACCACAGAGATTTGGTTGTGTAGCAACTGCACGAAACATAAACAAAGCAGCTAGTTGTGCTGGGGTTGTGATAACAGGAGGAAACGCCAGTGTCCTATAGTAATCATCAGTGCATCAATATATATTTTGCAACATATATGTATATTTAGATTATTTTCAATGTACACAAAGTATTACAGACTAATATAATTCATGTTGAACAGATTTACATTATATTATTCCTATTTACAGACCTTTTATATACAAATATACTTTACAGTCAGATATAAATGTCTTTATAACATACATGTGGTCATAGTGGTCTGACAATTATGTAAATTAATGTGCAGAAGATTGTTTTTGTCTGGAGTGCAAATGAAACCCAAGAAAGACCCCCCAACGGGGCAGGATGTCAGAAAAAAGACAGGAAGTGTGTTGACGTCGAGAGTATGGAATGTGTAAGCTTCTCCACAACATTTTGAAAAAGCAGTGGGAGGGGTCTGTGTGGCGGTAGGTAGACCCCTCCAATGTCCTGCTATTTTAAGGGGGGTCCCATCTGTTTGTGCTGAAATATGAAAGCCATTATTTAGAGACACACACAAAGGACTGCAAGCTGCAACATTAAATCATTAGTCAATAGTTGAATGCCTGATTTATATATGTAACCTAAGACCTTTGTCACAGGTCAAAGGAAAAGGTTTCTTTTTACACAAGCCACTAAAATGTGTGGTTCTGAGAAAAACCACAAAAATGGAAAGCTGAGCCCAGAGGACGAGGTGTCTGCCTCGGTTTCTTAAAAGCAGGCGGTCTGGAAGAGTTGCTTCCACCACAGCACACCTCCTGGCTGCCATGTACGTTTATCTCTGGAAACACTCAAACAGGAAGGGGTGTTCACTGGCACTGCAAACACAACCATCATTAAGGGCATGAGTAGGGAAGTAAGGAAATGTGTTTTCCCCTAAAAATATCTAAAGGGAAATCATGGGACCACAGTAACAGGGCAGCCAAATGATCAAGGAATTCAACAGAATGCAACGGAATTAGGTCAAAACCCAATTATCAGCATGTTGTGCTTTTACAAAAAAGTGTGGTGGCATACAAGCTTGAACATGTAGGAATACATCTCTACTTTCACCTCCTTTCCCAAGAACATATGTGCACACAAACATGTTTGTATTTTTAGTCCATGTTGCACAATTCTCAGTCGACAACATATGTATTCACTCTGTTTCCAAATGTCGATGCAAAAGATTTGCTTTAAGGTTTTGTTGTTTGGGGGAAATGTCAGACACTGTCAGTCATGCCCAACGTTAAAAAGTCTTCATTCATGTATGTTTACCTTGATGCCTCTCCCAGACATCATTTAATTCCCACGACAGTAAACAGATTTGCCTGGCTGCATGTTTACTCCGCCTGAACGGAGGACTTTGGAGAAAGGTCCAGCTCTCTCCAGTTGCTCTGACTGCCCGTGGGGCTGCGATTGTTCAACCTGGTCAGTAATGTTGTTCTGCGGATACTGCTGTCTGAGTCTTCCTTCTTGAAGTCAGTGCTCAGTCTTTGGAAGCAGGAGAAGCAGTGCATAAAATCTTGGAGGAGGTGACCGCTGAAGATCATATATATCCATGGGTTACAGCAGCTGTTGAGACTGGCAAGCAGCGCAGACAGAGTCACGGCTGTGTTCTCAGAATCTGGAGAACAGAGAGAGGAAAGAGGCAAGAGGTGATTCATCTGCAAAACATCTGGTTCAAGCTGGCTGCAAAAAATGGCTGTGAAAGATCATTTATCTGGTGTCAAATGTAAAAACACTTATTTTTTAAATCAAATAACAGAACATCTACTAGTTGCACATGCCATTACGTTTCTGTTGCAATAACACATTATGAAAGACTTTTTGGATAAGGTGTCATTCTCTTGATATTAGTGATCTAATCTGTCTCCTGCAAGTGGATTCAGTCCCAGAAAAGTTCAAACAAAAGCACCAAGCTAGTGTAACTTGATGACCCAATTACATTAACAACGTGTTTCAAGAAAGAATATGTATCAGGCAGAATAGGAGACTACACGTGGTGGTATGAGTCTAAGGGTGATGGCTTTTTTAGGAGCAAATGGCCGAGGTATCTTAATCTTAAGAAGACATTACTTTATCTGCAGTAAAAACTATTAGTCCTTAAGGCTCACAGTGCTGCACTAAGTTATATTATGTACTATTTTTTAGACGTATTTTGGGTGTTGTATGCCAAATATATCCGTGCGTAAAGGCTGTGGATATGTGTTTTACGCACAGTGAGGTTTTTTGTTGTTTCAAGTGACATGGTTCTTTATCTGGGCTGTAATTATTTTGACAACATTCCTTAAGATGTTAACAGTTTTGAATCAAGTGATCATAACTACATTTAATATATTCATTACTCACCAGCATACTGGAAGTTCTCATCCCACACGGACCACATCTGTACTATGAAAAACGGCGCCCAGCAGACAATGTACGCCAAAACGATCACTAAAGTCATTTTAAACAGTCCTCAGCTTGGCTCTTGAAATAGTTGTAACGCTGCTGACTGAATTCTTCCCAATCAGCCCGTTCTTGCTCGCAGCACCAGCCGGCGTTTTCCTTTCTTGTATTTGATATTTTTCCATATGGTGTGGCAGATGAACCCGTAGCACAACATGAGAAGCACCACGGGGATGAGGAAGATGCTCACTGTTATCCAGGTGATGTAAGCCTTGGGGCCCACGGCTCGATAAAGTGCGCCCAGCAGTCGGTAACGTTCGAGCTGTCGAACTCGCTTTGGGAGAAGATGAAGTACTGCGGAGTGCTGAACACGAGGCTGCACATCCACGTGGAGACGATCATGATGTAGGAGCGCTGCGTGGGCTGCTGCAGGGTTTTCAGAGGGTGGCAGATAGCAATGTAACGGTCCAGGGTCATCATCACCATCATATAGGTGGAGGCGAACATCCCCATCACCTGGAGGTGCTTGACGATCTGCAGAGAAGTCTGGACCGTAGAAGCGGAAGGTGATATCCCAGCAGAGCTGCGGCAGCACCTGGCAGAAGGCGACCACCAGGTCAGCCAGGCTCAGGTGTTTGATGAAAAGGTGCATCCGCGACATCTTCTTCTTCGTGTTGTACATTGCCAGCAGGACGCTCACATTCCCAACCACAGCAACCACGAAGGTGATGCTCAGGATCATGATCTCCATCTGGGCCACCTCCTCGTTTCGCGAGTACGGATCGGATCGGTTCGTGTGGACGGTGTTGTTTCCAGGTTTCTCCATAGTTAGGTCACCACTGGGACCGAAGACCAGAGACTGGTTTCCCTCCGCTCAGGATGCAGAGCATAGTCAGGAGTGTGCATGGCACTGCCCCTCTGTGCGACCTAGCAGATTCAGTGCCAGAGGGGCTGCGAGGTGCCTCTCCAACCCGTATATGGAGCTACCTAATGCTCTCGGAAAGGAATCCGTTGCTCTGTGACTTGTGGCTGCTGCCGGGGCTTTTTAAACTCGATCGAAATAACAGAAAGCGTGTGCGTAAAGTGGACACACTGCAAAAATAACACACCTCAAAAAATCATTTGGTGTAGGGATATCTCCCCAGCACACATTGACACCATACAAGGACTGACATTACAAATGATTATTTAATAAAGTAATATCATAATGTATGTTTATTACTAATTATAATTAGATTATTCAATGTTTCCAGTGCAAATGAAGATATACTTTCTTATAATTGTATTGCCACTATATGCTTATTAAATAGAAAAATACGTTTTCCCAGGGAACAAATAAATGCCAGTTTTGTTTCTTTCCTTCTTTTTCTTCTTGGGTTGAAGTTTTTTTTACTGTTCATTATGATGGCTAAGTATTTTTTGCAAGTGGGTGGCCAAGCCCTTCCCCTGGTATTATCCTCCATATCACCACAGGTCCTCCCACTCATGGTCGTGGGCAAAATGTTAAGAAAGCATATTTGTATTAACGAGATAATAAATTATACCTTTCAAGGAAGTAAGAGGGGTAATCATTTGTTAAAATAAGCAGCTATTACTGCAATAGGAATATTAACCAACACACAGGAATGTTGTTTGCTCTCGCCATGCCAAGCAAGTATACTTGTGCAATGATGAACTGTTTAAAGTTGTTTATCTGCTTTGCTCAAAGAATCACCAGGCCTAATTTGTGCAGGTTCAGTGTTGACTATCGAATGTAAAACAGACCTTTCAGGCTGCGACAAACTGATTATAATCATTAATATTTATCAAATAATGAGTTAAGTGTGTTTCTGTTTGTAATCAAACATCCGGTTCTGCCTTCAAAAAGTTTCAATTACATTCATTTTCATAATTTTTAGCAAAAATCTGGAGGTAGATATTTTTCTGCATTTATCTCTAGGATAGATTTCATTTTTAAATGTCATTTGGATTAATCCATGAAGCACAAGTCCCCATGCTTTAAATGATAATGGCATACATAAAATGCTGCTTTAAGCACATTGTATCGCATCAGCTCATTCTCCTTAATTTTGTAATTAAAATAATTCACTAATTAGTACATTCTCAGTGTATGAATGTGGCATAATATTTAAACACACACTTGCATTGGACTTGTGATGTCACAATGCTCATGTACATTTCTTAATCTCAGAGAAACGTTTAACCTCAGCAGATCTATCCAAAATGAGCATTCATTGTCAAACATAGTGACATCACCATGTAACACATTGTCGTTTCAGAAGCTAAGAGTTCATCTCTAAGCGGTTATATATGAACTTGAAAATAAGCATAATATGGACCCTTTAAAATCACCTACTTTTGCATTGTCTAAATGTTCTGTGTCTCTCATAGCTTCCCTTGTTAGAAAGTCCCTTTTCCACTTGTTGCAATCCTTTCACTTTTTTGCCTTTGCATCTTTAGCACCGCCTTAGTTTCCAAGTGACATTTAACAATATGGATTGCTTATTACAGTTTCCATTGCGAAAGCACATGATTGCCAACTGGCTGTGGGTATCCAGCCGCTATTAAGCTCATCTGATCCATGTGCTGAGAGTGAGGATAGTTATCTTTATTGCGTTCCCTTTCATTTCCGATAGCCCTTTGTAGTAAGTGGTGCAGATTGGACCCTCCTCCCTTAACATTTCCTGCTGGCCTGTTGAACTGGCTTAGTGGTTTAATGAAGTTTTCGCAATTATCTCTGCGTGAGTCTCTGCTAATCTTGCATCACAACCACAGCCAGGGAAGTTTCTGATGCCTCTGGCTTCTGTTGACCAGTTAACCAGCCTCACCTCATGTTATGTGTCTGATTTATCCCCCTCCCCCCCCCATCCTCTCTGTTACAGTCTTGTTTGGTCCTGGGGGTGCAATGACAGTACGGATGTCTCCCTTCACGCTGGACTGAACCACGTTTACCCTCATCTCCTGTTTTTTGAGATTGTTTCACCGGAGACTCCCTGTGCTATTATTACAGCTCCAGGCTTGGATTGTTCATTTGTTCATCCGAACATGAAGACCCTGTTCGCCATTCTCCACTGCGGACGGTGTGGTCTAGGGCCGGGAATCATGGGAATGCGTGTTGTGTCTCCAGTGGCTGTAGCAGTCAGTCTGAATTATTTCCGTTATGTTTCCCTTTCACTCACGGGCAGGTGGTTCTGTAAGCTCTCCTCAGACTGTCTGGAACTTCTTTTTTTTTATCCTTAGGGATAAAGTGTCTTGTTGTTAATCAGTTTTTTCTTTCATAAAACAGAACGTCTTTCTAACATGTTATTAAGAAAACGTTGTGAATATCAAAAGATCTTCAGTACACATTTTAATTGAAATATGTAGCTTGAATAACGCCCCGAATCCACAGAGTAATTCACCATTTTTTTTGTATTTCTTCCTTGTCGACTCCTCCTCAGTTCTCTCCATTTTTTAAATGACTTTGTGGGCACAATGGTAGACTCAATATTTATGTTCATTATCACATTTCAGTCATTGAGGATCAATTGGACCTCGGTTAAGAAAACAAATAGTTTCTAAAAGTTAAACATTAGGTCTTTGGGGGCTTATACGTTGTTTATGTCTCTGCCCTATCTAATGTCATGCATGAGAAGAATGTCGGCTCTTAAAAAACTTCATAGCAGGCATGCTCCCTTACTTCTGTCTGGCATACATCATGAACACTTCATGAGCTATAATACCCTGTCAGTTTACCCTGCTCCCTCTAGGACATAAGACTGACATCAAGAAGGAGCACCTGAAAACAATTGTTGAAAACGTTTTTTAAAAAGCTTCAAAGGATCAAACTCCTGAATCAGAGTTATACCTGTTTTCTATATATTATGAATAAAAGCACACATCTGTTTGTCCCTGTGTGACCTCAGTCTTAAAGCCCCTACACACCAATCTGACACCAAATAACACGACTGTTGTGTCGACTCACGTCTCCTGCGTCCTTACACACCAAACTGACACCAAAGAACACGTCCCGACGGAACGTCTCCTCACGTCTCCTGCGTCTTGGCCATGTTTCGCACTGGAACACACCGCAAAGACTTCAGCCGACGGCCAAGTAGCATGTACGAACTGCGCATGTGTGAGTGGCAGGTAAGCAGGCGGCGGTAGTGTATTCGTCATTCAAAAGAGGCAACAACCAGAAACAGACTGCGTGATACACCGAGAGAAGAAGAACAGACTGCGTGATATAAACAAACAACAAATACTCACTCTACAGCAAGAGGCTCATGGGGCTTTCCCGAACCTGTGTCGAGAGCTGGAGTTAAATGAAATCTCAGATTTGCCTTCTTAATAGTTTGTTTGGGTCCCTCACTCTTCCGTTTAGCTTCTCATGCACTGATTCGCTAGCCGAACAGCCAATCAGAGTGATTTCTTTAGCCGAAGGCCTTTTACCCACAGCCTATTCTACATGTTGAATCGGCGGCGGAAGGTGTCGGCACGGCCGAAAAGACACGACGGGGGCGGGATACACCAAGCTGAGTAGGGCGACAGGACGCTCATCGGCGGCCAGACATCTATCGACGCCGAAATCGGCCATGTGTGTAAGGACCTTTACAAAGATCATGTCAAACAAAACATTTAATTATCTGTTTACTTTATGAATGAAGATGACCAATAATACATACGTTATGTAACTTTATATATGTTCTCCTATGTTCTATGTCCTATGTTCTCTGGGCTGGTGATAAATCAGTGGTTTCAGTAAATACGACGTATACAAAATCTGCACTCAGTACAGAGTGGTTATGCAATCTAAACCCGACAGTACATGGATACATTCTGAGAACTTCAGTGCAGCTATATTACGTTTGAAGCCAATTTACTAGCCTCTGTGTTTGGATTGAAAGACCACAGTGGCTCGCATTTACAAAGCAAACATAGTGTGCGGGTATTAGTTCTTTGGTAAACATTCATCTTTCTTTGGGAGGAATTTGAAACACTACAAAGGAGAGTGCAGTGTTTCGAAAAGCTATGCAGGTGGATAATGCAAAAAAAGGGAAAGCTATGTAATTCATCTGCTATGTCAAATGTAAAATCACAGCTTAAAAGGCAACAGCAGGAGTTCAAAAGCATTTGGACACCCCCTGTTTATGGAATTGTGATGTAATTAAGGCCTTTCAATACAGTTAAGTTGAATATCAATACTTCACGATGTCGTCTAGAAAACACTGTGCTTTTAATAGCAACACTTTTTCAATTTTATCAATATAATGAGGAATTGTTGTTAATTTATATCCTTCTAGTCGCAAAAATCATATCTGCAAAATGTTTAATGATTTGATTTGTGTTCCCTACAATATCGAAAAAAGAAAAAAAAAATGGAATAAACTCCTCTGTTACACAATCTAAAAAAGAACAGCACACAAAGCTGTTATTTATGATGCCACTTCCTTTCAGAGACTGCTTGTATTTGAACAAAATTGAATGTTGTTTGGAAAAGTACCAATCCTGGACTCCTCAAATATATCATATTGTTTAGTGATCATTTCTACGTCAAACAGGAACTTAAAAAAACACCTGATAGAGTTTTAATGTGCGCTTTCTAACACAATCTGGTCTGTTATGATAACTAGATAAGAATAGCACCTTTCGTTGTTGAGCAATCCCAACCTCAAACCTACTTAGATATGATTCTAACAATGGCAAAAGCAGAAGAAACTGTTATCACATTATTGTGAAGGAAATATTATTACTTTGATATGAATCACTCCTTTACCCATAGAACATGATATCGTCGGAGTAGTTTTTTAATTTCTTCGTAAATAAAACAGTGCCGTAAGGCAAGGCAAGGCAAGGCAAGGCAAGGCAAGGCAAGGCAAGGCAAGGCAAGTTTATTTATAGAGCACTTTTCAACACAAGGCAATTCAAAGTGCTTTACAACAAATGAAAGACATTAAGAAAATGGCATTTAAAATCAGTCATTTAAAAGAAAAGCTAATAAAATAAACATTAAAAGAAGAAATACATGGATAAACATTAAAAGAAAAAATACATGGATAAAAGTTACAGTGCAGTCTAAGATATGAATAGTTCAATTAAAAGCAGCGACAAAAAGAAAAGTCTTTAGTCTGGATTTAAAAGTAGTCAGAGTTGCAGCGGACCTGCAGGTTTCTGGGAGTTTGTTCCAGATATTTGGAGCATAATAACTGAACGCTGCTTTACCATGTTAGTTCTGACTCTGGGGACAGAAAGCTGAACCAGTCCCCTGAGACCTGAGAGATCTGGATGGTTCATAATTTAGCAGTAGATCAGAAATGTATTTTGGGCCTAAACCATTCAAAGCTTTATAAACCAGCAGCAGTATTTTGAAATCTATTCTTTGACACACAGGAAGCCAGTGTAAAGACTTCAGAACAGGAGTGATGTGATCCACTTTCTTAGTGTTAGTGAGGACTCGAGCAGCGGCGTTCTGAATCAGCTGCAGCTTCCGAATAGACTTTTTAGTGAGACCTGTGAAGACACCATTGCAGTAGTCGAGTCTACTGAAGATAAAAGCATGGACAAGTTTTTCCAAATCCTGCAGATGATTTGTTTCAAACAAACGCAGCCCGGCTGAACCCAATGGGTCTGACTTTCTCGATGAGTCATAGAGATGTTCGAGACTATTTCCTCAGAAGACAGATCCGACTGTCCTGATTGGCTGTTCTGCTTTTTTACATTTTACATTTTACAATTATTACATTTACAGATTTCTCTTCACCTTGTATCAAGTTCTGGTTTCTCCCATTAATACATTTTCTCAATGAGTGTTTTTTATAATGCATAATACACAATATGTATGAACTGTATTATTGTATCCTTCTTTTCCTTTTATAAATACTGTATCCTAACAGTAACTCTTTTTCATTGAAAGAATCAAAAGTAGTAGTTTATTTAACTATTTGTAAATTGGGTTAGAATTTACAAGGATGTGTCCTTCACCACTATTATTTATACTTATATATTTATACTTTTTTATTCTATCTTTTTCATTTTTATTTCATCTTACCTGAAACAACACGGTATTGTAAATTACATGTTTCACATTGTAATATAAGGTGCACAATATACTCTAACATTTTATGTTTATATAAATATTTGTATCTTATCTTTTATTGTTATTTTTCATTTTATTTGATCTACTTATCTTTTTTCTTTAAAAAAATGTGAGTTTATACATTTAATAAGATGTTAGTGCTGAATACATTTTTTTTTTTTAAAGTATGAACAATTCCCTCAGCAAATTGGACGGCAAAGAGCATAAGTTATAATTACAACACATGCCTCAACTTATTTCAGTGTCCCCACATATTATACCCCACAGCTCATCCAGAATGCAGCGGCTCGTCTGGTCTTCAACCTTCCAAAATGTTCCCACACCACTCCGCTCTCCTTCGCTCCCCTTCACTGGCTCCCGGTAAACTGCTAGAATCCACTTCAAGACACTAGTACTTGCATACCATGCTGCGAATGGATCTGGCCCTTCCTACATCCAGGACATGGTTAAACTGTACACCCCAGCGCGTGCACTCCGCTCGGCATCAGCCAAACGACTCGCTGCACCCTCGCTGCCGAGGTGGACCCAAGTTCCCATCAGCAAAAACACGTGGGGTTTGCTATCCTGGCTCCAAGATGGTGGAATGAGCTCCCCATTGACATCAGGACGGCAGAAAGCCTGCACATCTTCCGGCGCAGACTGAAAACTCATCTCTTTAGATTCCACTTCGAGCGATAGAATTACTATCAAAGCACTTATATACTAACAAAGGACTGGCTTATCTATAGCCAGCTGACAAAGCACTTATATACTAACATAGGACTGGCTTATCTATAGCAGCTGACAAAGCACTTATATACTAACATAGGACTGGCCTATCTATAGCCAGCTGAGTAGCACTTGAAATGTGTGGCTCTATGATACCTGCTGTACCTTATGATTCTGTTTTTCTTCTGGGCTGTGTCTTCCTGGTCGTATGTACTTATTGTAAGTCGCTTTGGACAAAAGCGTCTGCTAAATGCAATGTAATACTGTACTTAGAGCTCCATTAAGAAATATATTTTTAGCAATGATTGCATTGTGACTCGGTCTGAAATTCCAATCTGTTAGTCACTCTATCTGTCGGTCCTCCACTTGGTTCAGACGGAAATATCTCAACAACTGTTTTGACAGATTGTCATGACATTTTCTAAACATAGGGTGTAAATAGTACAGATTTTATTGAAATTGGAACCTTAATTCAAAGTACAGTATACAATTCATCAAATCATACTGTGAGAGGTCAAGTAATATAGATACTAGAATATAATGTTGAATGTCAGGTTCCTCAGAAACGTTAGGGGACACATTTTGACATTCTGCACAGCAGGTGCAGAACTCTGTACAGGGAAGGCCAACAGAGAGGCACTGGCACTTTCCACTCTCTCTCCACACTTTGCAATACAAGTGAGTAATGTCTCTCACTTCTGTAGGTGCTGGGGGTTTTTGTAAATAGCACTGGTTGACTGGCCCCATCTCTGACAATCCACCCCTTGCCAATAGGACTCCATAACAAGGGTTTGGGTTCGGGCTGTGACACCATATCGCTGTCATGAAACATCGCCCTTTGTACATGTTGTTGAAATGCATCCTCTGTTGGCGGCAGATTTTCCGAGGCTGCATCTGTTATTGATGCAATTATGAACCTCAGTTCATCCAAGTTTGTGCACATCAGTCCATTTTTCTTTTTCCATATAGCAGGAGCGCAAATTCTCTTGCGACTGGCAAAGACTCTTCCAAGCTGGCAGAGAGTCCAAAATGGGCCAGATCTTTGAGCTTGCTGAGATGGGTCTTGAGTTTGGTGAATGCTGTTGTTGTCTTTCCTATTCTGTACAAACTACTTGTTTGTGGCCACAGCCAGTGAGTGCACGGACATGCTGGTAGACAGTTAGATGTCTTTTCCAATTTGGCTCACATATGGTGTTGATGGGGACATATCTCTCTCTCATTCCATGGCCTGCATGCATGTACACTAGAGATGAACCAAACATGTATTTGCTTGCATAATATATGAGCAGTATTTCCACACCTGTGTGATCAGACCTCACAATGACAGAGGGAGCCCTTATGAAACAAAAATATTGTAATATGTAATATATTGGTAAATATAATACAATATACTGGATCATACATTTCCATATATGGGAAAGTAGTCCTTATATTTAAATATATTGCAATATATGCATGGACCATGTATGGCTATATATGCCTAGGAGGTGAAGAGCATCTGCACAGTAGGAGTCAGCAGTTTGACATCACTGTACAGTGATCAGGAGGAGGCAGACACAAGGATGGTGCTCCATGCCATACATCTTGCAGAGTCATATTCCTGCATCATCGTGAGATGTCACAGATGTGGAAGTACTGCTCATATATTATGCAAGCAAATACATGTTTGGTTCATCTCTAGTGTACATGCATGCAGGCCATGGAATGAGAGAGAGAGATATGTCCCCATCAACACCATATGTGAGAACATTGGAAAAGACTTGTCTAACTGTCTACCAGCATCTAACTTGGGAACTTTGATATTTTAGCCTTTGCAGACCATTTACATGCGCAGAAACCTGTATTATACACTGCAGCAAATGTAAACCCCCACATATAACAGGGCCTGTTAAAATTACTTCGGAAACAAAGATCAATTTAACAACGCAATATTACCAAACTGTACATTGTGTTCACAGTATATCAAATGTATATATTTCAGCCATCTCTCTGAAAGGTTTATCTAATTTCAGATGGGCTGTTGATCACAAACATACAGTAAATACTTAATCTGATTTACTGTTACAAGAATTATCTAAATGGATTGACTGGACTTTCACGTGTCTAATAAATTGCACTTGACCCACTGCCACAGCTTAAACATCAGACAAGAAAGCAATATCCTTTTCTTAATAGCTGTAGCTGGTCAAGTTAGTTGTGCTTTTATAGTTTATTGATCTGCTTTGAGGTATGATTAAGTGGTTCTCTGTGTAAATTGAAATGCAATATTATATCCCTGGAAAGGGCTTTGAAACCACTTTGAGTCAAGAAGTCAAGGCTGTTTGAAGATTGAGAGGTTTTTGACGCACAAAGCCAGTCTTGCATCATCCAAAAAGATTAGACCGAACCTTGATCTTTAATGCAAAATGTGAGAGAAAACTATTTCCACAACATGTTATCCTCTGATATTGTAATTTCTCACACAGGCTACAAGCCATGCTAGAAAATCCTGCATCAAAGAGTCAATGTGAGACATTTGAAAAGGATATAGATGCAGCACTGAAGAGTTACATCCAATACAAACAGTGATATTTAGTTATTTACATGAGGATAGATTATCTGAGAGGACATTTTAAAGCCATGGGTTATTTGTACGTGCAGATGTGACTGCATGGTGGTTCCTGTGTGTGCATGTGTGTCCTGCAATCAGAGGGGAAACTCAGAGGCAACGACACAACTTGTCATCCGTCAGGAGAGCAATGTTCTTTCTTTGAATCAACTCTCTGGGGGAGCATCTTGGCCTCACTCTGATCTCTTCTATTCATTTGGTGTGGAGACAACTGGACCGTTGAATAGATTTAGGTATTTTAAAAAAAGGCCTTACAACTAAGTGCTTTGTTTGACTACTTGAATATTCTAGTTGATTCATTACATCCATATTACAAATATATATGGGTGTTTGTTTGATACTCAAAAATAGATTTTGAATGGAGCAGTGCTAAACATCCCTGTCTTTGTTTACATTCTCACAATCACAAGGGAAACAGATGGGTAGCCTACAGACCAGATGTGGGGACTCGAGTCACATGACTTGACTCGAGTCGCATATTTTTGGACTTGAGACTTGCTTGACTAACATTGATAAAAGACTTGACTTGACTTTGAATTCATGACTTGACTTAAGCTTGAGACATATTACTTGAAAGGACTTGACTGTTTAAAATTAAATATTTGCGTTTGTTTTTGTATTGAGATATTACGTTTATTTTTTTCGAAATGTGATTGGGTGATTATAGGCTATGCGCGCAAACCTGGCAACCACTAGTAGGCAGGAGTGTCAGTTAACATGGCAGCGGTAGCTTTGCTACTCCACAAATAGTCAAGTTTGGATTCAAGGATTATGTTGTCGATGACGGTAATAAGAAGAGAACAGCGGTATGCAGGGTCTGCAGCATAAAGATCAGTGACAGGACCACCACAACATCCAACTTCATTCGTCACTACAAAAAACCCACAGAGAAAGGTGCTACGTGCATGTGTTGTGTTAGCTAGAAAGCTAACGTTAAGTTTAAGCTACGTTAGACTTGGTTTCAAATCGATTAAGCATTGCAAAGAGAAGACAAAACGGTAAATGAACACTAGAACCTCCAAGGGATTCATTTTGACTAACCTGATTGATACTGACGGGCTGTCAGGAGAGGGAGAGAGAGAGAGGAAAAAGATGCCTCGTTATTTCCCCTGTGTTATTATCAGAAGTTACTGTAAACTTTTGAATAATGTAGTTCATCTACTTTTAGTAGTTTGTTTAAATGTTTTAATTATGTTGTTTTTGTTTGTAGAAGTGCATCATTCCTTGATTTATTGTAAAATGAATCTGAACTTTTTGATCTGTTATGATGATAAACTGAAGCAATTTCAAATGAACCCAATTAAGTGAGTTTTAAATCGTCCTACTAGTTTATAAGAAATGATGAAGAGGAACAATATTAAATGATTTGATATCTATGTAGGTGCTGACGCTGTTGGCGGTTCTAGTGTTAACAGAAATTTAATTAAATATGTGTAATGGCAAATGCCCTATATGATTTTCTTACCTGGAATTCTGCCTTTTTGAACAGACTTTTTGATTGAGTCCTCGCTATATTGTCTGCAGTTCTGGGTTAATATTGATCTAATATGATTGTCATCGGTCTAAATTAGATTTAAATGATTAACTGTGTATGTAATGAAGATCATAGTGTGGGTTGAATCCATTTTCATAACCACTGTCTTTTAACTGATTTAAATGCGGAAACTGGGCTTATTCATCAGAATGTTGTATGACTTGACTTGACTTGCTTGACTCTCACCACAGTGACTTGGGACTTGCTTGATACTTGTAGGTCAACTTGAGACTTGCTCATGACTTGCACATGTAGGACTTACTCCCACCTCTGGTACAGACACACACACACACACACACACACACACATACACACACACCACACACACACCATGTATACATCACTTCAGGGGACATTACATTGACTTACATGCATTTCCTGGAGACTTACCCTAACCCCAATCCAACACAAAAACCTAACCCTAACCCTTCACCCTAAAATTAATGATTCCCCTCATGGGGGCCTCCCTTATGTCCCCATAAGGGAGGCAAGTCACCACACGTGACTGTGTAAACAGATTTAGTTCCTCTCAAGGATAGTAATGCTAGGTCACACACACACCACACACACACACACACACACACACACACACACACACACCCCCACACACACACCACACACTATCATGTGCATAGACCAATCATGATTCCAATTCATTTTTAATTAAACAGATGGATGCCAGAAGGGACGTCCTGTAACATGGTAAAATGTAAATTAAGTAGGAATGCAAGTCTTTATTTTGGCCAGCCTCCACACGAACAACATATGTTGTCATCAAGTGAATTTCAGCTTTAATTTACATTTCAGCTGATAGGTAAACCGGATATTGTGTCCCATTTCTCTGTGGAGAAATAAAGTAGCTTCTTGTCATGAACCATGAAAAATAACACTGGCAAAGGTAAGGATTGAAACAAAGAAGTTACCCCTCACAGTTGAATTAATTGTGTTCTATATAATATTGTTACGGTAATGGTTACTCTTTATACATTTGGGTATTTAAATGAGCAAATACAAACCTTTATTTTAGAAAATGGTAAATAAACATACCTGATAAAGCAACAAACTTGAATTTTACCTGTAAATCTAAAACAAAAGGCTGTTTTGTGTCCTACAATGAGTAAGTGGACAATGAATAGGTTAATGATAATTGAACAATGTACTTACATAATGTTCATACTTTAAATTCCTGCCTAATTTTTCATTGGTTGGTGTCCTTGCTTGTCAAGAGAGGTTGAAGGCAAACAGAAATAGATGGTGTCTGAGTTTGGGGCCACCTTGCTGATAATGGCACACAGAGCACTCCAGCTTGGCCTTTTACCCAATTACAGTCCTCCTTCTCTTTCCATCTGCTCTTATTCTGTGGGATTGACTCACTTTGTTGTCTCCTACTACAAGCCATCAACGCTAGCTGAAGTAAATATTGGACCTGCTCGGTGTACCAACAGAAAGTCTCAGTGTTTATTCCCAACGTACATATGTATTTATATAAATGAGGTTCAGCTCATATGGAAACGATCCAGATTGGGATACAGTGAAGGATGTTGTCAGAAGCTTGAGATCTATATGGAGATGTAGACGTTTAGAAATGTTTACTGGACTGTTTACCAGTCATGTCTTCAGGCATGATTGTGTCATTGTGGTCAGAGAGGTAACCACAGAGAAGACATCAAATAAGAACATAAATATTGAATGAGTTCGCAAAACCCCTTAATAATAAAAATGCTTTTTGATGTCCCATGCAAATATTTTATAAATTCACAAACTTGGTCAAATTGGTGGCTTTTTTTCTAAGTGCTAAAAGTCAAAGTCAACTTCATGGTCAATCTTTCAGTTTGTGTGTACAGAAAGATCGGAATACCCACAATCTAGAATACAAAAATAAAAAATGTATAAAATATGTATATCACAATCAACAGACACTTTATACATATGCACACATTAAGACATAAATTACATTACATTACATTTGGCTGACGCTTTTATACAAAGCGACTTACAATAAGTACAATCGACCAGGAAGACACAACCTTGAAGAAAACAGAATCATATAAGTACATCAGGTTTCATAGAGCCAAACATTTCAAGTGCTACTCAGCTGGCTATAGATAAGCCAGTCCTTTATTAGTATATAAGTGCTTGTTAGCAGTTATTTGTTAGTAATTCTATCGCTCGAAGTGGAGTCGAAAGAGATGAGTCTTCAGTCTGCGCCGGAAGATGTGCAGGCTTTCTGCCGTCCTGATGTCAATGGGGAGCTCATTCCACCATTTTGGAGCCAGGATAGCAAACCCACGTGTTTTTGCTGATGGGAACTTGGGTCCCCCTCGCAGCGAGGGTGCAGCGAGTCGTTTGGCTGATGCAGAGCGGAGTGCACGTGCTGGGGTGTACGGTTTAACCATGTCCTGGATGTAGGAAGGGCCAGATCCATTCGCAGCATGGTACGCAAGTACCAGTGTCTTGAAGTGGATTCTAGCAGTTACCGGAAGCCAATGAAGGGAGCGGAGGAGCGCAGTGGTGTGGGAAAATGTTGGAAGGTTGAAGACCAGACGAGCCGCTGCATTCTGGATGAGCTGCAGAGGTCGGATGGCACATGCAGGTAGACCAGCCAGGAGGGAGTTGCAGTAAATAAAGCGCAACAATCAATATATACAAAATAACAGTCACTTCAATATCTTTTGGAAATGTACATTAGTGCAAGATTGCTATGTGCTGAAGTGTGTTGTCAAGTTGGTCAAGATGTTTTGTCTTTTGAATTGTTGTCTTTTGGCACATTTGTGTATTTTATTTTCACTGTTCCTGAAGTTACAACCCTATTGAAAATGTGTTGGGCGGTTACAGTGCGTTTGCACCTGGCTGCCACTGTATTATAGCCATATGCACAATAGCTACTGCGTAATTCTCGCAGTGAAATTCTTCGGTCCCAGGGTCATTTACGAACCCAAATACTGTATACTGTATAAGACATGAATACATAAATAAAATACAAATGCAGCACAATCAATAATGTATGTCAAATATGGTAATTGAGGTCAAGGAGTGATTGTAGTTGAATCAAATCGATTATATTTTTGGTTTCGTCAAAAACTTTGTTAAGTCAGTGGAAATAATTTGCTATAGGAGTGGATGTAAATGTGAGCATGGACTGAGGGTCCATCCGTGCACGAGGTGACTTCAGTTGCTATATGAAAGCCAGATGGACTACACATCAACCTCCTCATACAACACCATCATATAAGACACTTTATATAAAACACTTTGCCTCCCGGATGGTTGGTTTCCAAACATTTGGTCTACCTATGTTGTAAATGTATTATCTTTCGATTTACACACGGCATCTATTGCACGTCTGTCCGTCCTGGGAGAGGGATCCCTCCTCTGTTGCTCTCCCTGAGGTTTCTCCCATTTTCCTCTTTAAACTGTGGGTTTTCTCCGGAAGTTTTTCCTTGTACCATGTGAGGGTCTAAGGACAGAGGGTGTCGTATTGCATACTGATATTCTGTACAAACTGTGAAGACCACTGAGACAAATGTAACATTTGTGATATTGGGCTATATAAATAAACATTGATTGATTGATTGATTGATTGATTGATTGATTGGTGATGGAAATAAATTGTGAGGTACAGATTCAGGATGTATTTGCAAGGACACCAGCTGAAAAGGTCTCATACTGTTGAAAGGCTCCCTCCCTTCAACCAGTTTTAATGTTCACTTACAAACGACAGTCTTGCTCCCTTCAAAGTACCTCCACTATATGCAGGTGTCTCTCCATATGTCTAAAGTTGGATTTTTATATCGTGATTACTTCAATTACAATTTCAACTGTTCAAAGTCACTTTGCAGTCTTCACTTTTTGAATCCTCGTGTGGTGGCCGACGGATGCAAACACACAAAACACTTCCATGAGGAGAAACGCGCTGCAGCTCCACAAACAATGCTAACATAAAAAAAGTAGGGCTGTCAGTCGATTAAAATATTTAATCGCGATTAATCGCATGATTGTCCATAGTTGATCGCACATTTTGTATCTGTTCTAAATGTACCTTAGAGGAATATTTTTAATACTCTTATCAACATATGAGTGGACAAATATGCTTTATGTGTGTGTTATCATTTTTGAACAATACAAATATTAAAACAACCTCTGAACATTACAAATATTCGCCTCAATTCAAGCTGGAACCTCTCATACAATAATACAATATAGTGTGTGTGTGTGTGTGTGTGTGTGTGTGTGTGTGTGTGTGTGTGTGTGTGTGTGTGTGTGTGTGTGTGTGTGTGTGTGTGTGTGTGTGTGTGTTGTGTGTGTGTGTGTGTGTGTGTGTGTGTGTGTGTGTGTGTGTGTGTGTGTGTGGAGAGACACTGTGATGGATCGTTGGAGCTATGTGCAGCTCAAGGCATATGCTCGAACGGGGGCTGTCAGCTTCAGTGTTAAACGATCTCTGAATCTACGGGGCGGCCGAGGACAAAAAGTACACATGCGTTAATCGCGTTAAAAGAATTAGTGGCGTTAATTTTTTTTGCGTTAACGCGTTAACTTGACAGCCCTATAAAAAACACATGCCAACACATGCGCAGCATTTAGAAAACATTCACCAACTTGACAAAACATGCTTATCATTTGCAAAAAGCACTGCGTAAAGGAAACACTGCAAACACAAAACGCTGCAAATAAAAAACGCTGCAAGAAGCTCAAAACACACAACGGGACACTAAAAAGTGATCCACACCGCTGGGACCGAAGAGCTTGTTGACGTTTGGGATTATAAGGTTGGCCAACTGTCGCTGTTATATACAGTTAGCCCGTAACAATTGTGTTTTGTCAGTATATTTTAAATGAATGGGTTAGCTGCTAGCTAGATTACAGCAGATCTGCAATAATGTCAAAAGGAATCATGTGATCACATTGTTCAAATAAGCCAATACATTTTACACTTAAGGTAAGTTTCCAGTGACAGTTGACCAATTGTATTATTCCCAACGTCAACAAGCCCACAGATCCCAGCTGTGTGCTTCACTGTTTTGAGCTTCTTGCAGTGATTTGTGATTTGTGTAATGCAGCGCTTTCAGTAAGCAATGCACGTGTTGTCAAGTTGGTAAAGAGGTTTCTTCATTTGCATGTGTTTTGGCAAATTTGTGCTTTTTTATTTGCACCGTTTTTGAAACTGCAGCTTCTCCTAATGTAAACGGTGTGTGCCGTTATAATGTGTTTGCACCTGTCGACCACCAGGTTGTCATGCAGTACGCATGTGTTGTTGACCGAGAAAGTGTTTATGTTTTACCAGAGTCCTTGGTGTTTCCCTTTAAGGCAAAAAAAAAACCCCCAGAGAGGAAGTGGGTTTCTTTGTACATCTGTTTAACATGTGTGACAAGTCATTCAGTGGACCTTTGGTGACTTTGTTAGAGTGTTTGTAAATCACCAGATTAACTGTTAACCTATTTTCTTTCCTCCAATTTGATGTTTTTCTACGAGTGTCACAGGATCTTTCCCTTATTGACCTCGCTGCATTTTCCACTGTCCCATCATCGTGTCCCTGACCATCTTCAGCGATTAATGTTCCGGACCTACCACTTTATCACGGCATCCCTTTTCTACTGCCGGTCAACACAAGACTAATCAATGTAAAACACTACTGATTAATGAACGGACATGCTTTCTAATACATAAATCAGAGCAGGGCAGGGGTTTGTGTGACATTGTAAACATGCTGGTCAGAGGTTTATTGCACCCATGCTGGTCACAGTGAATGGAAAAGCAGACTCTGCTTTCCGTCCAGGATGACCCAGAGGTCCGGTTCACAGGAAACTGATTCACACCCAACATTGTCCTCAGAGTAGAAGAACCCCTTTCATTCTTTTTTAATAGGATTTAGCTATGGGAGAACATGTCTGCAGTCACGCTAGCCCCTCTTTGAGGCTGTAATTCAGAACATCCATGATATTTTGGTGGAAAAAAACACTTGGAAGAACATAATATTTTGACCTGATGATGAAACAATAGATGTCTTCAGGATCACAAGCTGGACATGAATATCGGACATTTCCATCAAATAGGACACATTTTATAGAGAGGCGAAGTCCCGCCCATCTACTTCCGCCCCATGGGACCTTATTTCGGAAAAAATATGTATTGAAGTCAATGGAGAGAGAAAGATTATCTTTCGACCCCGTTTGAATTGTGCCATGAATTACACATATGATGTTTATCAATCTTAAAAAATAATTTCCATGTCAAAAAAGTCACAGTTTGTCATAAAACTGTTGAAATATAAGACTATGAAAAATACGCAACTAGAAAGACTACAAATCCCAGAAACCCGGTCCGCATGCTGGCTCTTACGACTAACTCCCCTTGTGTGTATGTACAGCTCTCAACATGCCCAAATTTGTAGTGATTTTCACCTCTTTTAATACTTTTCACTTCATTCTGAAAGAAAGAGTGAAATGTGCCAACGTGACGGCCGTCTTGGTGTGTGGTGCGAGACGGGAGATGTAGTTCATTGAGCGGTTCACACAAAAAAAGTGTTACTTCACAGTTTTACGAGACATTTTTATTTTTTTGACTTGCAAAATTAACTTTTAAATTGACAAACATCATATGTGTAATTCGTTGCACAATTCAAACGGGATCGAAAGATAATCTTTCTCTCTCCATTGACTTCAATACATGATTTTTCCGAAATAAGGTCCCATGGAGGTCCCCCGGAAAGGGAGGGACTTCGCCTTTCTATTGCCCACAGTCACATGGTTGTCATCAATAGTTTTGCATTACATACTAAACCTTTCTTCTGTGTCATTATTTAAAGTAAATAAAACCATTCGAGGCAGCTAATTCAAACTAAACTCTTTGTGAACAACTCAAATTGATATCTCTCCAAAGCAAGAGTACAGAAGGATCCCAAAAGTGTTACTTTAAATCTGATTGGTTAGTTAAAAAACAAATGCATGTTTATTTTTAGAACTTTCACATCCTTATTTTCTGCCAGCAGTAGACACGGCTTGCCACAGTCAGATGAAAAGCAAGAAGTGAATTGTTTCTGTTTCCACTGCAGCTCTTTCATTTCTCCACCCAAGTGTTTTCTACAATATGCTTTCAGTTGCACAGTGTTGAAATGAAATATGAGGCACATTTGGCTCTCTGAGTCTGGATGAAAAATTGTGATTTTCCCGGTAACCACACAAAGACCTGCCACACAAAAGACCTCAAATCTTAGTGTACTAGAAGGTATTATACAATTTATCTAAAATTCATTATAAAGCCATGTAATTATTATTAGTTTAAAGCATTTTGATTATGAATGAATGCCTTTAATTATTATAATTATGTTTAATATTCCGAATATTAAACATAATTATAATATTATATTCGTAATAGACAGAGGTCATTAAAATGATAACTATTTATCTTCTATTCTGCCTCTTTCATGTTTTTACAAGTATAATTTAACGATTCAAGTTTTTGATTTAAAACTGAAAATAATATGACTCTCTGAAGATCACAAACCAGGCTTATTGTAACTAATTTATATTCACATACAAAAAAATGCTCATTAAAACCATGAGCCCTGACTCATTATACAGAATGTCTCCAGTGCAAATGAACTCCAATCAAAGTGGAGTTGTCAAATTGGCAGACTATATCTAATCAATAATTCACGAGTTTGCCAGCAAAGAGCTTTATTGACCTAATTACACACAGCAGGCCTGTGTGCAGGAGAGGATGTACTCTACGTTAGTCAGCCATAGTTATCAATCATAGTTATACACACAGGGCACTGAATAAGACCCTGATCCAAACCACATCCTGTTTCAACATGACAGTTCCTTCCTTCTGTGTTTCTAGTTTAATATTCAATATCACGAGTGGCCTAAACACAACTCTGATCTCAACCCATTCGACAAATGTGATATATACCAACTGCAAGCCAGGCCTTGGCTTAGCACCTAACATCCGACATCACCTGACATCACTGATTCCCTGAGGCCAGTAGAAAACCCTCACAGACAATTAAGACTGTTATTAGCTGCAGAGTTATGGATTTGAAATGAGATGTTCATCTATCACAAAAGTAAAAACATCGGGTCTTCACATGCTTTGAATAGTTTGCTTTCAGTAAACTGAGAGACATTGTGAATCAGAGAAGCATGCCTCTGGTAAAGCTAAAAATAACATCTGATGTCAAATGCAATCAATTAAATAAAACCGAATAATTGTTAAAATTTGAAATCTCCTTTGAGAGACCATAATGTAATAAATACGTAAAATAGAAATTATATACCAAAAAGCATGATTTTGTTATGACTTTAGAATTGCAATACGTCGTCATGATTTTAGGACTTTTCCCCTGGCCAGATTACGTAATTCTGCACTATTGGTCAATACATTTGGACTACTATCTACTGCAACTCTACTGAAATCTAATTTAGGTTTTTCTATGTTTGTCCTCCCTTGCCCATCATCTCCTTCAGCACTGTCTCTGTGTTACTCATCACACGATCATGATGACGGTGACGGGGGCCAAGAAGGCTTGAACAATGCTGTGGGTGTGTGTGTGTGTGTGTGTGTGGTGTGTGTGTGTGTGTGTGTGTGTGTGTGTGTGTGTGTGTGTGTGTGTGTGTGTGTGTGTGTGTGTGTGTGGTGTGTGTGTGTGTGTGTGTGTGTGTGTGTGTGTGTGTGGTGTGTGTGTGTGTGTGTGTGTGTGTGATCAACTAGCTCTTCAACTAATGACTGACTCGCAGATGGACACAGACGGCCGCCCACACACACACTCACAGAGGTTAATCTGGAGGTGGTGACCCGGTGTGTGAGTATCCATGATCGCAGAGGCCGGTGTCTGTGGATCTCTGGATTATTTTCCATCCTAAAAAAATGTGGTATTGATATTGTATGGCATGATTGCAAAGCTTATTCGCATCATGTATCATTTTTAACCTGTTGCAATTTCTGTAAATAATGCTAATTTCACTATAAAACTATTATTGACCAAAGACTTCACAACATATGAAACAACTCTCACTCTGCTGCAATCAGTGATTTTTTTATTATTATTATTATGATATATGTTGTTTCATTCTGTGACCAGCAGATGTCACCAGAGTACTGAGAACCTTATTTGACCACTAGTTTGAATTTCTTGGATTGTGTGCAGTATTGCATGTGTGTGTTGCCTTACAGTAAGTACAATAATGCATAACAATGCTTATTCCTGCATGTCTGAATTGGACCACTTTCCTGTCAAAGATATTCAACGCTAACAGACCCAAACACGTGTATAATGTGTTTTTGAGCACATTCAATGAGCGAATAACATTGCATTGGTCACGCACCACCACCACCAACAATCAATCAATCAATCAATCAATGTTTATTTATAGCCCAATATCACAAATGTTACATTTGTCTCACAGTTTGTACAGAATATCAGTATGACAATACGACACCCTCTGTCCTTAGACAAGGAAAAACTTCCGGAGAAAACCCACAGTTTAAAGGGGAAAATTGGAGAAACCTCAGGGAGAGCAACAGAGGAGGGATCCCTCTCCCAGGACGGACAGATGTGCAATAGATGCCGTGTGTAAATTGAAAAGATAATACATTTGCAACATAGGTAGACCAAATGTTTGGAAATGCATGTGTCTATAATAAGAAGATGAATCCATGAGGATATCCATCCAGGACTTATGATCCAGGACCACAGCAACAGGCACAGCCACGACTCAAGATCCAGGACTCAGGACCGCAGCAACAGGATCAGCCACGACTCAAGATCCAGGACTCGGGACCGCAGCAACAGGATCAGCCACGACTCAGGATCCCGCCGTAGATAGACACCAAAAAGAAAATTTGGGGAAGCTGGGTTATTCGGAACATGAGAGTACACAGGTACAGACAGAGAGAAGGAAGAAGTAAGCTGTCCCCCGACAAACAAAGCCTATAGCAGCAAAACTAGGGGCTGAATCTAATCAGCCAAACTATAAGCTTTATTAAAAAGGAAGATGGCGCCTGCACATTAAGGGCTTTGTAGACAAGAAGAAGAATTTAAAATTCTATCCTGTGTTCTATAGGGAGCCAGTGTAAGGCAGCCAGAACAGGAGTAATGTGGTCCCTTTTCCTAACTCTGGTTAGTACACGAGCTGCAGCATTTTGAATCAGCTGAAGCGACTTGACTGACTTCTTGGTACACCCTGATAATAAAGAGTTACAATAATCCAGCCGTGAAGTAACAAATGCATGGACTAGTTTCTCTGCATCGTTTTGAGGCAAGATATGCCTAATTTTTACAAAGTTACGTAGATGAAAGAAGGCGGTCCTTGAAATTGATTTTATGTGGGCGTTAAAGGATAAATCCTGATCAAATATAACACCAAGATTCCTTACAGTCTCACTGGAGGCCAAATGAATGCCATCCATAGTTAGTATATCTTTAGATAATTTGTTTCGTAGATTCCAGTACAATAACTTCAGTTTTGGCCGTGTTTAACATCAAAAAGTTTAAAGTCATCCACGTTTTTAAGTCCTTGAGGCAGTCTTGAATTTTATTTAGATGATTAATTTCATCAGGCTTGATTGATAAATATAGTTGAGTATCATCCGCATAACAATGAAAATGTACAGAATGATTCCTTAAATATTGCCTAACGGAAGCATATATAATGTGAACAAAATAGGTCAGAGCACTGAGCCCTGTGGCACTCCATGGCTAACTTTGGTTTGCGTGGAAGATTCATCGTTGACACGTACAAACTGAGAGCGTTCAGATAGATAGGACCTAAACCAGCCTAAAGCAGTTCCCTTTATGCCAACTAGTATCAAATGCAGGGCTGGTGTTTGTGTTAAACTGTGAGTGTGTGTTATGTATGTGTGGCAATGAGTCCAGATTCCTTTCCCATCTGCCCCAGCAGAAGGTCAAGGGGTGTTAAGATGCTTTCACCATTTACTCTTATTGCCTTCTTCACTTTGTGGTAAACAGCACCATTCTCCTCAAAAGTTGAAGTAAGGGTTATGAAAGACCGGATACATACTGTATGTTCTTGTTGAGGTTATTCACATTTATTTGTTGTTTTTAGAGGGCACTTCACCAATAAAATGCATCCTATATCATTTGTATTACTGAAGAGAGATATTGCATATCCAAAATCTGTGTGCTACAAAACCGAAAGTTTAAACGGCTTAAATAATTAGTTTTTGTCTCATTCATTATGTTGGTCGATTGAACAAAGATCAAAGCACCAAATGAACGGAAATTACAAATACAGGGAATTGTTTGAGTGTTAAATGGAAATGACTTGCAGCCGAAGCTTATAACAACATGGTGGGAAACTATTGTTTAGCATCAAACTGTGTTCCTGGGATCAATGCAACATTCCAGTGGCATGAAGGCAGGGGATACAAAAACAATCAGTGAGTTGTTGATTCAAAGAGTGTCCGCAATGTGGCACCAACGGAACATTCATTCAAAAACAATCAGCTAACACACATCATGTAAAGGGATGCAACAAGGTGAGGTTAGGTGCAACAAATACTACCTAAAAAGCTATTATATAAGAGTTATTTGCAGGTCATTATCATGATAACATCACACCTGATTGAATGTTTAACATTAGCATAAAGCAGATCACCTGTAGCAAAGTGATACATGGCATCACATGGCAATGAGTCAAGCTTTAAAGTGGTGTTCTAGCATACTGTCGTGCAAAGGGCTTAAGCTTGTGTCCCAGAACAGGAAGAGGTCTGCTTTTCCTCCACCACCACAGGGATATTGTCATTTGGAGCAAATGCATGCTTGTAAAGATCTTAATCCTAAAATTGCAGACAGAAGTGATTCCTTATTTTTACAAAAGCTTGCTCATATTCAAACTATGTTCCAGGTTTGTACACATTTAGGCACAAATAGGTGTGTTGTAATGGGTGTGTGTGGGCATTTTTTTAGGGTTCCACTTAGCCACACATTGCTCTTAGATCTGACAATTACAAATTAAAGGATAAACTTGAAGGGAAGCATGTCAGCTGGTTAGACCACATTAAACCAGGATTTGATTAGTAACTATAGTTAGGTTAGGAAGTAGCTTTTCATTGTTCTTTTGTATAAACGCAACACACAATTGGCTATTATCCATTCATGTACAACTGCTACTCATTTTGAAGTTATTTCGATTCTTTGAACCAGGTTTATTCCAATTGTTTTAATACAAGATAGAAAATCCACTGCACAGCGCTAGGACTGGTAGATATCTATGCATAACAGGTACAGGAGGGACTGATTTTTTAAAGCAATTTTCTCCTTGGACACAACCCAATGTAGCTGTGGTCTTGACATCCAGCCACATCACCAGGGTCACTGCCAACGAAGCCTACAGACGGATGAGAAACACTGGATTAAATCCCAGAGAGCACATTTATCAGAAAGCCAACAGCGTTCTGTCAGACGCTGGAACAGAATGCTCCACACACTAACCAGGGACGAAGGCATTTAGAAAAACACATCGTATTTTTGTGCTCTTATAATATGTTGAGCTTTGATAACAAGAGAGGGTCAAGTTTTCACTGACCTGTGGCATGAGCAGGAATATATATTGCAGTTTTATTCATCATCGATCAGCAGGCTGCCAATTACCTGTTATTGGTTTCCATGCAAGGACCCTGCTGTGAAGCCATCAAATACTATTTTATTTCAGTGGTGTGTGGTGTGTTTTGTGTGTGTGTGTGTGTGTGTGTGTGTGTGTTTGTGTGTGTGTGTGATTGAAAGTAGCTGGATTCTACTGAGGACATATTATGCTAGTTTCCAGGTACCATACTGTATTTTTTGTCTATGTGAAAAGTTGACATGCTTTAATGTTCAACAAGCTCTTTATTTTTCTCATACTGCCCGTGCTCTAGCACCTCTTTTCACCCTCTGTCTGAAACCAGAGCCCAAGCCAATCACGTACAATGTGTCGTTGTGCTAGCCAATAGTCAGCGTGAGTGTAAAATAGTATGTTATGGAAGTAAATAAAGGAAGTCCCAAAGGAAGCGTTCCAGGCAGGAGGGCGAAGGTGTGGGAGAGAGAAACTCCCTCTGGAGGGAAACTTGGTATTTTAGCCTCTGCAGACCATTTACATGCACACAAATCTGTATCAAACACTACAGGAAAAGGGAAACCCGGCCTGTTTAAATAATAAGGCTTCACCTTTTTTGTGTGACATTACACTATTTCAATGTAAATTACTGCTTATTTTAATTGCTATCTTACTATGTTGTATTACAAGTGTTCATAATATAGTTTGCAATCTATGTTCTTTTTTACTTTATGTATGACACCTATCAAATTCCTTGTACGTGTAAACCCTACCTGGTAATAAACCCGTTTCTGATTCTGAAATAAAAATCGATATACCTTGAGTACGTTACATGGCCTGATATATTTATACAAGGTATAGGTTCTTGAAACCATTTCAAGCATCAGAACGTAATTACATTGTTTCATCCTTACATTCTCAGGAGGGCTGCTACACATTATTGTGTATGTTTTGTATACGCAGGTTTTAATGACATACAGAGGCTGGATGAAGGATTACATGACGTGTCTAGCAGCCTCTCATCTCACCTGGCTGCCTCTGCCTTTGATTCCCACCTGGTTCGGACTTACACACAGCGAGCCTATCATCTGTCATCCTGTGATCCGACGGCACATAAAAGCACGTTTCATTATTAAGGGCTCAGTGTGACCTTTCCACTTCTTTGAGAATAGAGACTTGTAGAGAATATGCCAACAGCTGTGTGAAGTTGTAAAGGAGCCAGAAAACACAATTGTTTGATAGGTTGGATGAGAAAATTGATTGACATCTTAGTTTCTCTTTTCATTCCAAGCCACTATAGGGGGATATAGAAATTGGTCCACAGAGAAAAATGTCATTTAACATGGAAGCCCAAAGTGTTCCCCCTCGACTCACACACACACACACCCACACACACACACACACACACACACACACACACACCACACACACACACACACACACCCACACACACACACAACACACACACACACACACACACACACTCACACACACACACACACACACACACACCACACACACACACACACACACAACACACACCATATACATCACTTCAGGGGACATTACATTGACTTACATGCATTTCCTGGAGACTTATCCTAACCTTAACCATAACCAACACATGCCTAACCCTAACCCTTACCCTAACCCTTAACCTTACCCTAACCCTAATCCTAAACCTAACCAAGTCTTCACCCTAAAATTAATGATTCCCCTCATGGGGACCTCCAATTTGTCCCCATAAGGGAGGCGAGTTCCCACACGTGACTATGTAAACAGATGTAGGTCCCCACAAGTATAGTCATGCTAGGCCACACACACACCACACGTCACAGCACAGCATGACTATTTGACCTTCTCTTTCTATAGCATTTATTTTTATAACAACTACTTTTTATCACCTTATCACAAGCAAAACTTTGTTTTTGGATTGATTCAACAGTGTGCACCGTGTGCACAAACATCTTATCTTGCACCTCTCTCTTCGCAGTTCAAGCCGGTGGCGGTCCAGAACATATTCATTTTGAGCAAACCCAGTATGTCCTCTGTACGGATGACATTGAGGAAATTAACTTTTATATCCTACTGAATTTTCAACAGGGAATGCATTTTGAAAGTGATATTGATTTTACCAGCTTTTTTTACCTTATTTGTGATGATAGGATTGCTTTTTTATTTTATTTATATAACATCAAAGTGTATAGATTGCTGCATCAGTCAGGGTCCAGTCTTAATCTATATTCTTACCAAATTAATTGATACAAAAAAAGTATTCTACCACATACTACAGTGTAGAAGTACAGTGTGGGTGTTAGTTCTTGGCCTTTGGAATAGTAGTTTTAGTGTGTGTATTATTTCAATATCCATCATTAACAACAGTAAGATGCTTCATACCCACATTTTTCAGCACAATATTACTTGGTGTTTCAGATTCATTGATTGCTTCCCGTTTCTTGAATTTATAATAATTGTGTTGTATTCTATGAAATGTGAGCAAAGAAGAATAGTAAATTGTATGCCCTAACAACCCTGTCACCAACGTTACGGAAGTGGTCTTAATTAGGTGTCACCCTTCGAGGACCTCAGCAACAGAAGCAACAGCGTTTGCTGGCAGGAAACAATAACTAATGGAGACAGAGCTGTCACAAGAATAGTGCTGACTGTTGAGACTGGAAGTCGACAAGACGAGTGGTGAAACAATTGAGCCGGATCCTGGGAAGAAAAACAGTCAGATGACATTGTATTTCACCAAGAAACACATTACAGAAAATGATGGATAAGAATGTAAAGTTCACATTATTTTTGCATTGTTCACACGGTCAATAACTGACAAGTCTTGGATAAGGTTCCATGGGGTCGCAGATTTTGCATCCCAGCATTTTAAGACCTGCTTGTTTGCATGTAATGAATGACCTCTTGGGGGTGATTATACAACACAATAGTAAATAGAAACGTGTTATTTTAAGGACGATGGACAGCGAACAATGGAGCAGGAAGAGGAAGGCTGCACGCAAAGTAAGCAGGTCTCCTCATCTCCCTATAAGTCGTCTGATCAAAGTGCTTAAGGCATTTCCTGTGTTTAGGACTTATTGGTGGCTTATCCCACTTATAAACAAAAAAATCTAGCTCGCTCATTCGCCCACAGACCAACAGAAATCACATTTTGACAAGTATTGCAACTTTCCGTTTGTAAAAATCAACATTTTTGTAACTTTGTACACACTTTATAGCCTGTTATGCTGGCCGGTGATGAAACACAGTGTCTGTATTGGATTGAGTAGAGGCCAGGATGTCAGGTGGAGGGAAGCCAGCTGTGGACACAATTGTCCAGCTAGAAAGAAACGGGGCTTGTTTTCTGCGAGGGAAAATTGGTGAAAAGCAGTTTATTACTAAGAAAGGAAGCATGTGTTTTTGGCATTAGTCCCACACCAATGCACAATCAACATGTTTTTCTAGTCCAAAGAGTAGAGTGGAGAGAGCATCATTAAGCAATCTTGCATCCAACATTGGGTAACATATTTTTTTGTATTGTATTATCTGCTTAGAAGGAGAGGAGGTTTTCTGAGAAAGCAAACTAAAGTCAGCTTTCATGCGATAGAGAATATAGATTAAAGTTATTATTACGAGATGTACACATGCATGTCACAACTGCTGCTTTCTGTTACCTCTCACTTTCCTCTATCAGGGTGTTTTTTTCGCTGAGAATGAATAGATAACACACACAGGACACAAGGGACACTTGGAAAACTCCCGGTGGACTCATTCTGTCTTCCCT
This sequence comes from Harpagifer antarcticus, assembly GCA_902827135.1. Classification (NCBI taxonomy): domain Eukaryota; kingdom Metazoa; phylum Chordata; class Actinopteri; order Perciformes; family Harpagiferidae; genus Harpagifer; species Harpagifer antarcticus. The sequence goes on from CADEHL010000998.1 coordinate 75,933, forward strand.
GAATTCATCTCACTAGCGGCTCACGACAAACTGTTTGAACACGGGACTGTATAGATTTGCTGATTGATTTATTTTTGTATTTTCCTTTTGTGGCAAAATGAAAATAAAAACAGTATATCCAAAGGCAACAGAAGGCAATAATGAAGCTTAACCTATGGTAGCATTTTTGTCATCGAGTTTTTTGGACACAGAAATGTTTTTAATAAAGGCTTGTGTCTATTTTCAAAGTGGAAAAAAATAGCGCTTTTTATTACATTTGATAGATTAGATTTTTTTCTTTTTTGATCCCAAATTTGGAAATTGTTTTGCTACAGCAGCATAATCGACAAGGCCATTGAGTTAAAAATACAAATAGAAGATAAACAAAAAACTTAAATACATGCATATCAACAGATACATATATATAGAGTACATCTATCAAACAACAACATGCTACTTGTTTTATGACCCTTTAAGACCTGTCTGTTTTTTGGCCCCAACATTTTTTCAAACTCTCTGGAGAAACTCAATCAGGTGGTTTCACTGTCTAGACTCTGACTGACAACCTCAGCTGAGATCATGTTTAGCATGACCAGCCTTTCAGAAGCATGTTACTTAATGATTGGCATGTCTAATGAGAGGCAGAGACTGGGAATTTGAGATATGTCTGTGAGAGCTCCAGCTTTTACTCTTCCACAGAGATCCAGGCTGAATTATCCCCGTTGATACCAATCGGATTGCCCGGTGGCTTGTTTTATTCTCTTCTGACTGTTATGAGGTCAGATGGTCAGAGATCAAATTAATCATATAGGATCAAGGGTGGGTTTAGTTTCTACAAGGGAAACGGGTCAATATCACCAGCTCTCAAGACCGTGTACATTAATAGAGTGCTGTGGAAATCTGGTACTGATTATAATGTGAGAAATGTTGTATGAATTATTTAATGCTGCAAACAAGCTTACAAGAGCTGCTGGATGAATTGATACCACTGCATTACACCATTACATAAAGAGGTCTATCATTCGGGTTTTTTCAGTACATAACGGAATCATTTGATAACAGAATTGAGAATATTTTCACATAATCACATGAAATTATGTTGCACTTTTGATGGATCAGCAGATAAACCTACTTATAAAAATAAATCTCACAAAAGGGTATGGTGCAATGCAGATTTGGTTTTTATTTTCCCTTGTTTTTTACATTACATTACATTGTTACTTGGGATCCAAAGCGTCTTACATACTCATACAGTGGGCAATCCCCACAGGAGCAATTTTGGTGTGAAGTGTCTTGCCCAGGGACACAACGACATGCTGACTGCAGTGGGGTTTGAACCTGTGACCCCCGTGATCCGAACACCCAACTGCACCACATGCCTCCCTTTTGATTTTAGATATCTGTCTTTCTTTGTTAGTTTTTTAAAAGTTCCACAAGACGATTTACATTCAACGGATTTACAAGTTCACACATTGTATTTTCATTCATGAGGGTTGACTGCTTGTTGACCAAAAGCAACCCATTCCCAACACTTATTCATTACTTTATTTTCAATTGAAAGTTCATAATAATGACATAAATCAAGAGCGTTGGCAGGTTTTAGTGCTTTGATTGGCTAGATATATATATGTTAAATTGCTCAATTTTCATCAAAGATAACACCACAGAGATTTGGTTTGTGTAGCAACTGCACGAAACATAAACAAAGCAGCTAGTTGTGCTGGGGTTGTGATAACATGAGGAAACGCCAGTGTCCTATAGTAATCATCAGTGCATCAATATATATTTTGCAACATATATGTATATTTAGATATTTTCAATGTACACAAAGTATTACAGACTAATATAATTCATGTTGAACAGATTTACATTATATTATTCCTATTTACAGACCTTTTATATACAAATATACTTTACAGTCAGATATAAATGTCTTTATAACATACATGTGGTCATAGTGGTCTGACAATTATGTAAATTAATGTGCAGAAGATTGTTTTTGTCTGGAGTGCAAATGAAACCCAAGAAAAGACCCCCCAACGGGGCAGGATGTCAGAAAAAAGACAGGAAGTGTGTTGACGTCGAGAGTATGGAATGTGTAAGCTTCTCCACAACATTTTGAAAAAGCAGTGGGAGGGGTCTGTGTGGCGGTAGGTAGACCCCTCCAATGTCCTGCTATTTTAAGGGGGGTCCCATCTGTTTGTGCTGAAATATGAAAGCCATTATTTAGAGACACACACAAAGGACTGCAAGCTGCAACATTAAAATCATTAGTCAATAGTTGAATGCCTGATTTATATATGTAACCTAAGACCTTTGTCACAGGTCAAGGAAAAGGTTTCTTTTTACACAAGCCACTAAAATGTGTGGTTCTGAGAAAAACCACAAAATGGAAAGCTGAGCCCAGAGGGACGAGGTGTCTGCCTCGGTTTCTTAAAAGCAGGGCGGTCTGGAAGAGTTGCTTCCCACCACAGCACAACCTCCTGGCTGCCATGTACGTTTATCTCTGGAACACTCAAACAGGAAGGGGTGTTCACTGGCACTGCAAACACAACCATCATTAAGGGCATGAGTAGGGAAGTAAGGAAATGTGTTTTCCCCTAAAATATCTAAAGGGAAATCATGGGACCACAGTAACAGGGCAGCCAAATGATCAAGGAATTCAACAGAATGCAACGGAATTAGGTCAAAACCCAATTATCAGCATGTTGTGCTTTTTACAAAAAGTGTGGTGGCATACAAGCTGAACATGTAGGAATACATCTCTACTTTCACCTCCTTTCCCAAGAAACATATGTGCACACAAACATGTTTGTATTTTTAGTCCATGTTTGCACAATTCTCAGTCGACAACATATGTATTCACTCTGTTTCCAAATGTCGATGCAAAAGATTTGCTTTAAGGTTTTGTTGTTTGGGGGAAATGTCAGACACTGTCAGTCATGCCCAACGTTAAAAAGTCTTCATTCATGTATGTTTAACCTTGATGCCTCTCCCAGACATCATTTAATTCCCACGACAGTAAACAGATTTGCCTGGCTGCATGTTTACTCCGCCTGAACGGAGGACTTTGGAGAAAGGTCCAGCTCTCTCCAGTTGCTCGACTGCCCGTGGGGCTGCGATTGTTCAACCTGGTCAGTAATGTTGTTCTGCGGATACTGCTGTCTGAGTCTTCCTTCTTGAAGTCAGTGCTCAGTCTTTGGAAGCAGGAGAAAGCAGTGCATAAAATCTTGGAGGAGGTGACCGCTGAAGATCATATATATCCATGGGTTACAGCAGCTGTTGAGACTGGCAAGCAGCGCAGACAGAGTCACGGCTGTGTTCTCAGAATCTGGAGAACAGAGAGAGGAAAGAGGCAAGAGGTGATTCATCTGCAAAACATCTGGTTCAAGCTGGCTGCAAAAAAATGGCTGTGAAAGATCATTTATCTGGTGTCAAATGTAAAAACACTTATTTTTTAAATCAAATAACAGAACATCTACTAGTTGCACATGCCATTACGTTTCTGTTGCAATAACACATTATGAAAGACTTTTTGGATAAGGTGTCATTCTCTTGATATTAGTGATCTAATCTGTCTCCTGCAAGTGGATTCAGTCCCAGAAAAGTTCAAACAAAAGCACCAAGCTAGTGTAACTTGATGACCCAATTACATTTAACAACGTGTTTCAAGAAAGAATATGTATCAGGCAGAATAGGAGACTACACGTGGTGGTATGAGTCTAAGGGTGATGGCTTTTTTAGGAGCAAATGGCCGAGGTATCTTAATCTTAAGAAGACATTACTTTATCTGCAGTAAAACTATTAGTCCTTAAGGCTCACAGTGCTGCACTAAGTTATATTATGTACTATTTTTTAGACGTATTTTGGGTGTTGTATGCCAAATATATCCGTGCGTAAAGGCTGTGGATATGTGTTTTACGCACAGTGAGGTTTTTTGTTGTTTCAAGTGACATGGTTCTTTATCTGGGCTGTAATTATTTTGACAACATTCCTTAAGATGTTAACAGTTTTGAATCAAGTGATCATAACTACATTTAATATATTCATTACTCACCAGCATACTGGAAGTTCTCATCCCACACGGACCACATCTGTACTATGAAAAACGGCGCCCAGCAGACAATGTACGCCAAAACGATCACTAAAGTCATTTTAACAGTCCTCAGCTTGGCTCTTGAAATAGTTGTAACGCTGCTGACTGAATTCTTCCCAATCAGCCCGTTCTTGCTCGCAGCACCAGCCGGCGTTTTCCTTTTCTTGTATTTGATATTTTTCCATATGGTGTGGCAGATGAACCCGTAGCACAACATGAGAAGCACCACGGGGATGAGGAAGATGCTCACTGTTATCCAGGTGATGTAAGCCTTGGGGCCCCACGGCTCGATAAAGTGCGCCCAGCAGTCGGTAACGTTCGAGCTGTCGAACTCGCTTTGGGAGAAGATGAAGTACTGCGGAGTGCTGAACACGAGGCTGCACATCCACGTGGAGACGATCATGATGTAGGAGCGCTGCGTGGGCTGCTGCAGGGTTTTCAGAGGGTGGCAGATAGCAATGTAACGGTCCAGGGTCATCATCACCATCATATAGGTGGAGGCGAACATCCCCATCACCTGGAGGTGCTTGACGATCCTGCAGAGAAAGTCTGGACCGTAGAAGCGGAAGGTGATATCCCAGCAGAGCTGCGGCAGCACCTGGCAGAAGGCGACCACCAGGTCAGCCAGGCTCAGGTGTTTGATGAAAAGGTGCATCCGCGACATCTTCTTCTTCGTGTTGTACATTGCCAGCAGGACGCTCACATTCCCAACCACAGCAACCACGAAGGTGATGCTCAGGATCATGATCTCCATCTGGGCCACCTCCTCGTTTCGCGAGTACGGATCGGATCGGTTCGTGTGGACGGTGTTGTTTCCAGGTTTCTCCATAGTTAGGTCACCACTGGGACCGAAGACCAGAGACTGGTTCCCTCCGCTCAGGAGCAGAGCATAGTCAGGAGTGTGCATGGCACTGCCCCTCTGTGCGACCTAGCAGATTCAGTGCCAGAGGGGCTGCGAGGTGCCTCTCCAACCCGTATATGGAGCTACCTAATGCTCTCGGAAAGGAATCCGTTGCTCTGTGACTTGTGGCTGCTGCCGGGGCTTTTTAAACTCGAATCGAATAACAGAAAGCGTGTGCGTAAAGTGGACACACTGCAAAAAATAACACACCTCAAAAAATCATTTGGTGTAGGGATATCTCCCCAAGCACACATTGACACCATACAAGGACTGACATTACAAATGATTATTTAATAAAGTAATATCATAATGTATGTTTATTACTAATTATAATTAGATTATTCAATGTTTCCAGTGCAAATGAAGATATACTTTCTTATAATTGTATTGCCACTATATGCTTATTAAATAGAAAAATACGTTTTCCCAGGGAACAAATAAATGCCAGTTTTGTTTCTTTCCTTCTTTTTCTTCTTGGGTTGAAGTTTTTTTTACTGTTCATTATGATGGCTAAGTATTTTTTGCAGTGGGTGGCCAAGCCCTTCCCCTGGTATTATCCTCCATATCACCACAGGTCCTCCCACTCATGTCGTGGGCAAAATGTTAAGAAAGCATATTTGTATTAACGAGATAAATAAATTATACCTTTCAAGGAAGTAAGAGGGGTAATCATTTGTTAAAATAAGCAGCTATTACTGCAATAGGAATATTAACCAACACACAGGAATGTTGTTTGCTCTCGCCATGCCAAGCAAGTATACTTGTGCAATGATGAACTGTTTAAAGTTGTTTATCTGCTTTGCTCAAAGAATCACCAGGCCTAATTTGTGCAGGTTCAGTGTTGACTATCGAATGTAAAACAGACCTTTCAGGCTGCGACAAACTGATTATAATCATTAATATTTATCAAATAATGAGTTAAGTGTGTTTCTGTTTGTAATCAAACATCCGGTTCTGCCTTCAAAAAGTTTCAATTACATTCATTTTCATAATTTTTAGCAAAAATCTGGAGGTAGATATTTTTTCTGCATTATCTCTAGGATAGATTTCATTTTTAAATGTCATTTGGATTAATCCATGAAGCACAAGTCCCCATGCTTTAAATGATAATGGCATACATAAAATGCTGCTTTAAGCACATTGTATCGCATCAGCTCATTCTCCTTAATTTTGTAATTAAATAATTCACTAATTAGTACATTCTCAGTGTATGAATGTGGCATAATATTTAAACACACACTTGCATTGGACTTGTGATGTCACAATGCTCATGTACATTTCTTAATCTCAGAGAAACGTTTAACCTCAGCAGATCTATCCAAAATGAGCATTCATTGTCAAACATAGTGACATCACCATGTAACACATTGTCGTTTCAGAAGCTAAGAGTTCATCTCTAAGCGGTTATATATGAACTTGAAAATAAGCATAATATGGACCCTTTAAAATCACCTACTTTTGCATTGTCTAAATGTTCTGTGTCTCTCATAGCTTCCCTTGTTAGAAAGTCCTTTTCCACTGTTGCAATCCTTTCACTTTTTTTGCCTTTGCATCTTTAGCACCGCCTTAGTTTCCAAGTGACATTTAACAATATGGATTGCTTATTACAGTTTCCATTGCGAAAGCACATGATTGCCAACTGGCTGTGGGTATCCAGCCGCTATTAAGCTCATCTGATCCATGTGCTGAGAGTGAGGATAGTTATCTTTATTGCGTTCCCTTTCATTTCCGATAGCCCTTGTAGTAAGTGGTGCAGATTGGACCCTCCTCCCTTAACATTTCCTGCTGGCCTGTTGAACTGGCTTAGTGGTTTAATGAAGTTTTCGCAATTATCTCTGCGTGAGTCTCTGCTAATCTTGCCATCACAACCACAGCCAGGGAAGTTTCTGATGCCTCTGGCTTCTGTTGACCAGTTAACCAGCCTCACCTCATGTTATGTGTCTGATTTATCCCCCCTCCCCCCCCCCATCCTCTCTGTTACAGTCTTGTTTGGTCCTGGGGTGCAATGACAGTACGGATGTCTCCCTTCACGCTGGACTGAACCACGTTTACCCTCATCTCCTGTTTTTGAGATGTTCACCGGAGACTCCCTGTGCTATTATTACAGCTCCAGGCTTGGATTGTTCATTTGTTCATCCGAACATGAAGACCCTGTTCGCCATTCTCCACTGCGGACGGTGTGTCTAGGGCCGGGAATCATGGGAATGCGTGTTGTGTCTCCAGTGGCTGTAGCAGTCAGTCTGAATTATTTCCGTTATGTTTCCCTTTCACTCACGGGCAGGTGGTTCTGTAAGCTCTCCTCAGACTGTCTGGAACTTCTTTTTTTTTATCCTTAGGGATAAAGTGTCTTGTTGTTAATCAGTTTTTTCTTTCATAAAACAGAACGTCTTTCTAACATGTTATTAAGAAACGTTGTGAATATCAAAAGATCTTCAGTACACATTTTAATTGAAATATGTAGCTTGAATAACGCCCCGAATCCACAGAGTAATTCACCATTTTTTTTGTATTTCTTCCTTGTCGACTCCTCCTCAGTTCTCTCCATTTTTTAAATGACTTTGTGGGCACAATGGTAGACTCAATATTTATGTTCATTATCACATTTCAGTCATTGAGGATCAATTGGACCTCGGTTAAGAAACAAATAGTTTCTAAAAGTTAAACATTAGGTCTTTGGGGGCTTATACGTTGTTTATGTCTCTGCCCTATCTAATGTCATGCATGAGAAGAATGTCGGCTCTTAAAAAACTTCATAGCAGGCATGCTCCCTTACTTCTGTCTGGCATACATCATGAACACTTCATGAGCTATAATACCCTGTCAGTTTACCCTGCTCCCTCTAGGACATAAGACTGACATCAAGAAGGAGCACCTGAAAACAATTGTTGAAAACGTTTTTTAAAAGCTTCAAAGGATCAAACTCCTGAATCAGAGTTATACCTGTTTTCTATATATTATGAATAAAAGCACACATCTGTTTGTCCCCTGTGTGACCTCAGTCTTAAAGCCCCTACACACCAATCTGACACCAAATAACACGACTGTTGTGTCGACTCACGTCTCCTGCGTCCTTACACACCAAACTGACACCAAAGAACACGTCCCGACGGAACGTCTCCTCACGTCTCCTGCGTCTTGGCCATGTTTCGCACTGGAACACACCGCAAAGACTTCAGCCGACGGCCAAGTAGCATGTACGAACTGCGCATGTGTGAGTGGCAGGTAAGCAGGCGGCGGTAGTGTATTCGTCATTCAAAAGAGGCAACAACCAGAAACAGACTGCGTGATACACCGAGAGAAGAAGAACAGACTGCGTGATATAAACAAACAACAAATACTCACTCTACAGCAAGAGGCTCATGGGGCTTTCCCGAACCTGTGTCGAGAGCTGGAGTTAAATGAAATCTCAGATTTGCCTTCTTAATAGTTTGTTTGGGTCCCTCACTTCCGTTTAGCTTCTCATGCACTGATTCGCTAGCCGAACAGCCAATCAGAGTGATTTCTTTAGCCGAAGGCCTTTTACCCACAGCCCTATTCTACATGTTGAATCGGCGGCGGAAGGTGTCGGCACGGCCGAAAAGACACGACGGGGGCGGGATACACCAAGCTGAGTAGGGCGACAGGACGCTCATCGGCGGCCAGACATCTATCGACGGCCGAAATCGGCCATGTGTGTAAGGACCTTTACAAAGATCATGTCAAACAAAACATTTAATTATCTGTTTACTTTATGAATGAAGATGACCAATAATACATACGTTATGTAACTTTATATATGTTCTCCTATGTTCTATGTCCTATGTTCTCTGGCTGGTGATAAATCAGTGTTTCAGTAAATACGACGTCTACAAAATCTGCACTCAGTACAGAGTGGTTATGCAATCTAAACCCGACAGTACATGGATAACATTCTGAGAACTTCAGTGCAGCTATATTACGTTTGAAGCCAATTTACTAGCCTCTGTGTTTGGATTTGAAAGACCACAGTGGCTCGCATTTACAAAGCAAACATAGTGTGCGGGTATTAGTTTCTTTGGTAAACATTCATCTTTCTTTGGGAGAGAATTTGAAACACTACAAAGGAGAGTGCAGTGTTTCGAAAAGCTATGCAGGTGGATAATGCAAAAAAGGAAAGCTATGTAATTCATCTGCTATGTCAAATGTAAATCACAGCTTAAAAGGCAACAGCAGGAGTTCAAAAGCATTTGGACACCCCCTGTTTATGGAATTGTGATGTAATTAAGGCCTTTCAAATACAGTTAAGTTGAATATCAATACTTCACGATGTCGTCTAGAAAACACTGTGCTTTTAATAGCAACACTTTTTCAATTTTTATCAATATAATGAGGAATTGTTGTTAATTTATATCCTTCTAGTCGCAAAAATCATATCTGCAAAATGTTTAATGATTTGATTTGTGTTCCCTACAATATCGAAAAAGAAAAAAAATGGAATAAACTCCTCTGTTACACAATCTAAAAAAGAACAGCACACAAAGCTGTTATTTATGATGCCACTTCCTTTCAGAGACTGCTTGTATTTGAACAAAATTGAATGTTGTTTGGAAAAGTACAAATCCTGGACTCCTCAAATATATCATATTGTTTAGTGATCATTTCTACGTCAAACAGGAACTTAAAAAACACCTGATAGAGTTTTAATGTGCGCTTTCTAACACAATCTGGTCTGTTATGATAACTAGATAAGAATAGCACCTTTCGTTGTTGAGCAATCCCAACCTCAAACCTACTTAGATATGATTCTAACAATGGCAAAAGCAGAAACTGTTATCACATTATTGTGAAAGGAAATATTATTACTTTGATATGAAATCACTCCTTTACCCATAGAACATGATATCGTCGGAGAGTTTTTTAATTTCTTCGTAAATAAAACAGTGCCGTAAGGCAAGGCAAGGCAAGGCAAGGCAAGGCAAGGCAAGGCAAGGCAAGGCAAGTTTATTTATAGAGCACTTTTCAACACAAGGCAATTCAAAGTGCTTTACAACAAATGAAAGACATTAAGAAAATGGCATTTAAAATCAGTCATTAAAAAGAAAAGCTAATAAAATAAACATTAAAAGAAGAAATACATGGATAAACATTAAAAGAAAAAATACATGGATAAAAGTTACAGTGCAGTCTAAGATATGAATAGTTCAATTAAAAGCAGCGACAAAAAGAAAAGTCTTTAGTCTGGATTTAAAAGTAGTCAGAGTTGCAGCGGACCTGCAGGTTTCTGGGAGTTTGTTCCAGATATTTGGAGCATAATAACTGAACGCTGCTTTACCATGTTTAGTTCTGACTCTGGGGACAGAAAGCTGACCAGTCCCTGAAGACCTGAGAGATCTGGATGGTTCATAATTTAGCAGTAGATCAGAAATGTATTTTGGGCCTAAACCATTCAAAGCTTTATAAACCAGCAGCAGTATTTTGAAATCTATTCTTTGACACACAGGAAGCCAGTGTAAAGACTTCAGAACAGGAGTGATGTGATCCACTTTCTTAGTGTTAGTGAGGACTCGAGCAGCGGCGTTCTGAATCAGCTGCAGCTTCCGAATAGACTTTTTAGTGAGACCTGTGAAGACACCATTGCAGTAGTCGAGTCTACTGAAGATAAAAGCATGGACAAGTTTTTCCAAATCCTGCAGATGATTTGTTCAAACAAACGCAGCCCGGCTGAACCCAATGGGTCTGACTTTCTCGATGAGTCATAGAGATGTTCGAGACTATTTCCTCAGAAGACAGATCCGACTGTCCTGATTGGCTGTTCTGCTTTTTTACATTTTACATTTTACAATTATTACATTTACAGATTTCTCTTCACCTTGTATCAAGTTCTGGTTTCTCCCATTAATACATTTTCTCAATGAGTGTTTTTTATAATGCATAATACACAATATGTATGAACTGTATTATTGTATCCTTCTTTTCCTTTTATAAATACTGTATCCTAACAGTAACTCTTTTTCATTGAAAGAATCAAAAGTAGTAGTTTATTTAACTATTTGTAAATTGGGTTAGAATTTACAAGGATGTGTCCTTTCACCACTATTATTTATACTTATATATTTATACTTTTTTATTCTATCTTTTTCATTTTTATTTCATCTTACCTGAAACAACACGGTATTGTAAATTACATGTTTCACATTGTAATATAAGGTGCACAATATACTCTAACATTTTATGTTTATATAAATATTTGTATCTTATCTTTTATTGTTATTTTTCATTTTATTTGATCTACTTATCTTTTTTCTTTAAAAAAATGTGAGTTTATACATTTAATAAGATGTTAGTGCTGAATACATTTTTTTTTTTTAAAGTATGAACAATTCCCTCAGCAAATTGGACGGCAAAGAGCATAAGTTATAATTACAACACATGCCTCAACTTATTTCAGTGTCCCACATATTATACCCACAGCTCATCCAGAATGCAGCGGCTCGTCTGGTCTTCAACCTTCCAAAATGTTCCCACACCACTCCGCTCCTTCGCTCCCTTCACTGGCTCCCGGTAACTGCTAGAATCCACTTCAAGACACTAGTACTTGCATACCATGCTGCGAATGGATCTGGCCCTTCCTACATCCAGGACATGGTTAAACTGTACACCCCAGCGCGTGCACTCCGCTCGGCATCAGCCAAACGACTCGCTGCACCCTCGCTGCGAGGTGGACCCAAGTTCCCATCAGCAAAAACACGTGGGTTTGCTATCCTGGCTCCAAGATGGTGGAATGAGCTCCCCATTGACATCAGGACGGCAGAAAGCCTGCACATCTTCCGGCGCAGACTGAAAACTCATCTCTTTAGATTCCACTTCGAGCGATAGAATTACTATCAAAGCACTTATATACTAACAAAGGACTGGCTTATCTATAGCCAGCTGACAAAGCACTTATATACTAACATAGGACTGGCTTATCTATAGCCAGCTGACAAAGCACTTATATACTAACATAGGACTGGCCTATCTATAGCCAGCTGAGTAGCACTTGAAATGTGTGGCTCTATGATACCTGCTGTACCTTATGATTCTGTTTTTCTTCTGGGCTGTGTCTTCCTGGTCGTATGTACTTATTGTAAGTCGCTTTGGACAAAAGCGTCTGCTAAATGCAATGTAATACTGTACTTAGAGCTCCATTAAGAAATATATTTTTAGCAATGATTGCATTGTGACTCGGTCTGAAATTCCAATCTGTTAGTCACTCTATCTGTCGGTCCTCCACTTGGTTCAGACGGAAATATCTCAACAACTGTTTGACAGATTGTCATGACATTTTCTAAAACATAGGTGTAAATAGTACAGATTTTATTGAAATTGGAACCTTAATTCAAAGTACAGTATACAATTCATCAAATCATACTGTGAGAGGTCAAGTATATAGATACTAGAATATAATGTTGAATGTCAGGTTCCTCAGAAACGTTAGGGGACACATTTTGACATTCTGCACAGCAGGTGCAGAACTCTGTACAGGGAAGGCCAACAGAGAGGCACTGGCACTTTCCACTCTCTCCACACTTTGCAATACAAGTGAGTAATGTCTCTCACTTCTGTAGGTGCTGGGGGTTTTGTAAATAGCACTGGTTGACTGGCCCCATCTCTGACAATCCACCCCTTGCCAATAGGACTCCATAACAAGGGTTTGGGTTCGGGCTGTGACACCATATCGCTGTCTGAAACATCGCCCTTTGTACATGTTGTTGAAATGCATCCTCTGTTGGCGGCAGATTTTCCGAGGCTGCATCTGTTATTGATGCAATTATGAACCTCAGTTCATCCAAGTTTGTGCACATCAGTCCATTTTTCTTTTTTCCATATAGCAGGAGCGCAAATTCTCTTGCGACTGGCAAAGACTCTTCCAAGCTGGCAGAGAGTCCAAAATGGGCCAGATCTTTGAGCTTGCTGAGATGGGTCTTGAGTTTGGTGAATGCTGTTGTCTTTCCTATTCTGTACAAACTACTTGTTGTGCCACAGCCAGTGAGTGCACGACATGCTGGTAGACAGTTAGATGTCTTTTCCAATTTGCTCACATATGGTGTTGATGGGGACATATCTCTCTCTCATTCCATGGCCTGCATGCATGTACACTAGAGATGAACCAAACATGTATTTGCTTGCATAATATATGAGCAGTATTTCCACACCTGTGTGATCAGACCTCACAATGACAGAGGGAGCCCTTATGAAACAAAAATATATTGTAATATGTAATATATTGGTAAATATAATACAATATACTGGATCATACATTTCCATATATGGGAAAGTAGTCCTTATATTTAAAAATATATTGCAATATATGCATGGACCATGTATGGCTATATATGCCTAGGAGGTGAAGAGCATCTGCACAGTAGGAGTCAGCAGTTTGACATCACTGTACAGTGATCAGGAGGAGGCAGACACAAGGATGGTGCTCCATGCCATACATCTTGCAGAGTCATATTCCTGCATCATCGTGAGATGTCACAGATGTGGAAGTACTGCTCATATATTATGCAAGCAAATACATGTTTGGTTCATCTCTAGTGTACATGCATGCAGGCCATGGAATGAGAGAGAGAGATATGTCCCCATCAACACCATATGTGAGAACATTGGAAAAGACTTGTCTAACTGTCTACCAGCATCTAACTTGGGAACTTTGATATTTTAGCCTTTGCAGACCATTTACATGCGCAGAAACCTGTATTATACACTGCAGCAAATGTAAACCCCCACATATAACAGGGCCTGTTAAAATTACTTCGGAAACAAAGATCAATTTAACAACGCAATATTACCAAACTGTACATTGTGTTCACAGTATATCAAATGTATATATTTCAGCCATCTCTCTGAAAGGTTTATCTAATTTCAGATGGGCTGTTGATCACAAACATACAGTAAATACTTAATCTGATTTACTGTTACAAGAATTATATCTAAATGGATTGACTGGACTTTCACGTGTCTAATAAATTGCACTTGACCCACTGCCACAGCTTAAACATCAGACAAGAAAGCAATATCCTTTTCTTAATAGCTGTAGCTGGTCAAGTTAGTTGTGCTTTTATAGTTTATTGATCTGCTTTGAGGTATGATTAAGTGGTTCTCTGTGTAAATTGAAATGCAATATTATATCCCTGGAAAGGGCTTTGAAACCACTTTGAGTCAAGAAGTCAAGGCTGTTTGAAGATTGAGAGGTTTTTTGACGCACAAAGCCAGTCTTGCATCATCCAAAGAAGATTAGACCGAACCTTGATCTTTAATGCAAAATGTGAGAGAAAACTATTTCCACAACATGTTATCCTCTGATATTGTAATTTCTCACACAGGCTACAAGCCATGCTAGAAAATCCTGCATCAAAGAGTCAATGTGAGACATTTGAAAAGGATATAGATGCAGCACTGAAGAGTTACATCCAATACAAACAGTGATATTTAGTTATTTACATGAGGATAGATTATCTGAGAGGACATTTTAAAGCCATGGGTTATTTGTACGTGCAGATGTGACTGCATGGTGGTTCCTGTGTGTGCATGTGTGTCCTGCAATCAGAGGGGAAACTCAGAGGCAACGACACAACTTGTCATCCGTCAGGAGAGCAATGTTCTTTCTTTGAATCAACTCTCTGGGGGAGCATCTTGGCCTCACTCTGATCTCTTCTATTCATTTGGTGTGGAGACAACTGGACCGTTGAATAGATTTAGGTATTTTAAAAAAAGGCCTTACAACTAAGTGCTTTGTTTGACTACTTGAATATTCTAGTTGATTCATTACATCCATATTACAAATATATATGGGTGTTTGTTTGATACTCAAAAATAGATTTTGAATGGAGCAGTGCTAAACATCCCTGTCTTTGTTTACATTCTCACAATCACAAGGGAAACAGATGGGTAGCCTACAGACCAGATGTGGGGACTCGAGTCACATGACTTGACTCGAGTCGCATATTTTTGGACTTGAGACTTGCTTGACTAACATTGATAAAAGACTTGACTTGACTTTGAATTCATGACTTGACTTAAGCTTGAGACATATTACTTGAAAGGACTTGACTGTTTAAAATTAAATATTTGCGTTTGTTTTTGTATTGAGATATTACGTTTATTTTTTTCGAAATGTGATTGGGTGATTATAGGGCTATGCGCGCAAACCTGGCAATCCACTAGTAGGCAGGAGTGTCAGTTAACATGGCAGCGGTTAGCATTTGCTACTCCACAAATAGTCAAGTTTGGATTCAAGGATTATGTTGTCGATGACGGTAATAAGAAGAGAACAGCGGTATGCAGGGTCTGCAGCATAAAGATCAGTGACAGGACCACCACAACATCCAACTTCATTCGTCACTACAACAAAACCCACAGAGAAAGGTAGGCTACGTGCATGTGTTGTGTTAGCTAGAAAGCTAACGTTACATTTAAGCTACGTTAGACTTGGTTTCAAATCGATTAAGCATTGCAAAGAGAAGACAAAACGGTAAATGAACACTAGAACCTCCAAGGGATTCATTTTTGACTAACCTTGATTGATACTGACGGGCTGTCAGGAGAGGGAGAGAGAGAGAGGAAAAGAGATGCCTCGTGTATTTCCCCTGTGTTATTATCAGAAGTTACAGTAAACTTTTGAATAATGTAGTTCATCTACTTTTAGTAGTTTGTTTAAATGTTTTAATTATGTTGTTTTTGTTTGTAGAAGTGCATCATTCCTTGATTTATTGCAAAATGAATCTGAACTTTTTGATCTGTTATGATGATAAACTGAAGCAATTTCAAAATGAACCCAATTAAGTGAGTTTTAAATCGTCCTACTAGTTTATAAGAAAATGATGAAGAGGAACATATTAAATTATTTGATATCTATGTAGGTGCTGACGCTGTTGGCGGTTCTAGTGTTAACAGAAATTTATATTAAATATGTGTAATGGCAAATGCCCTATATGATTTTCTTACCTGGAATTCTGCCTTTTTGAACAGACTTTTTGATTGAGTCCTCGCTATATTGTCTGCAGTTCTGGGGTTAATATTGATCTAATATGATTGTCATCGGTCTAAATTAGATTTAAAATGATTAACTCACTGTGTATGTAATGAAGATCATAGTGTGGGTTGAATCCATTTTCATAACCACTGTCTTTTAACTGATTTAAATGCGGAAACTGGGCTTATTCATCAGAATGTTGTATGACTTGACTTGACTTGCTTGACTCTCACCACAGTGACTTGGGACTTGCTTGATACTTGTAGGTCAACACTTGAGACTTGCTCATGACTTGCACATGTAGGACTTACTCCCACCTCTGGTACAGACACACACACACACACACACACACACACACACATACACACACACACACACACACACCATGTATACATCACTTCAGGGGACATTACATTGACTTACATGCATTTCCTGGAGACTTACCCTAACCCCAATCCAACACAAAAACCTAACCCTAACCCTTCACCCTAAAATTAATGATTCCCCTCATGGGGGCCTCCCTTATGTCCCCATAAGGGAGGCAAGTCACCACACGTGACTGTGTAAACAGATTTAGTTCCTCTCAAGGATAGTAATGCTAGGTCACACACACACACACACACACACACACACACACACACACACACACACACACACCCCCACACACACACACCCACACACTATCATGTGCATAGACCAATCATGATTCCAATTCATTTTTAATTAAACAGATGGATGCCAGAAGGGACGTCCTGTAACATGGTAAAATGTAAATTAAGTAGGAATGCAAGTCTTTATTTTGGCCAGCCTCCACACGAACAACATATGTTGTCATCAAGTGAATTTCAGCTTTAATTTACATTTTCAGCTGATAGGTAAACCGGATATTGTGTCCCATTTCTCTGTGGAGAAATAAAGTAGCTTCTTGTCATGAACCATGAAAAATAACACTGGCAAAGGTAAGGATGAAACAAAGAAGTTACCCCTCACAGTTGAATTAATTGTGTTCTATATAATAATTGTTACGGTAATGTTACTCTTTATACATTTGGGTATTTAAATGAGCAAATACACCTTTATTTTAGAAAATGGTAAAAATAAACATACCTGAATAAAGCAACAAACTTGAATTTTACCTGTAAATCTAAAACAAAGGCTGTTTTTGTGTCTACAATGAGTAAGTGACAATGAATAGGTTAATGATAATTGAACAATGTACTTACATAATGTTCATACTTTAAATTCCTGCCTAATTTTTCATTGGTTGGTGTCCTTGCTTGTCAAGAGAGTTGAAGGGCAAACAGAAATAGATGTGTCTGAGTTTGGGGCCACCTTGCTGATAATGGCACACAGAGCACTCCAGCTTGGCCTTTTACCCAATTACAGTCCTCCTTCTCTTTCCATCTGCTCTTATTCTGTGGGATTGACTCACTTTGTTGTCTCCTACTACAAGCCATCAACGCTAGCTGAAGTAAATATTGGACCTGCTCGGTGTACCAACAGAAAGTCTCAGTGTTTATTCCCAACGTACATATGTATTTATATAAATGAGGTTCAGCTCATATGGAAACGATCCAGATTGGGATACAGTGAAGGATGTTGTCAGAAGCTTGAGATCTATATGGAGATGTAGACGTTTAGAAATGTTTACTGGACTGTTGTACCAGTCATGTCTTCAGGCATGATTGTGTCATTGTGGTCAGAGAGGTAACCACAGAGAAGACATCAAATAAGAACATAAATATTGAATGAGTTCGCAAAACCCCTTAATAATAAAAATGCTTTTTGATGTCCCATGCAAATATTTTATAAATTCACAAACTTGGTCAAATTGGTGGCTTTTTTTCTAAGTGCTAAAAGTCAAAGTCAACTTCATGGTCAATCTTTCAGTTTGTGTGTACAGAAAGATCGGAATACCCACAATCTAGAATACAAAAATAAAAATATGTATAAAATATGTATATCACAATCAACAGACACTTTTATACATATGCACACATTAAGACATAAATTACATTACATTACATTTGGCTGACGCTTTTATACAAAGCGACTTACAATAAGTACAATCGACCAGGAAGACACAACCTTGAAGAAAACAGAATCATATAAGTACATCAGGTTTCATAGAGCCAAACATTTCAAGTGCTACTCAGCTGGCTATAGATAAGCCAGTCCTTTATTAGTATATAAGTGCTTTGTTAGCAGTTATTTGTTAGTAATTCTATCGCTCGAAGTGGAGTCGAAAGAGATGAGTCTTCAGTCTGCGCCGGAAGATGTGCAGGCTTTCTGCCGTCCTGATGTCAATGGGGAGCTCATTCCACCATTTTGGAGCCAGGATAGCAAACCCACGTGTTTTTGCTGATGGGAACTTGGGTCCCCCTCGCAGCGAGGGTGCAGCGAGTCGTTTGGCTGATGCAGAGCGGAGTGCACGTGCTGGGGTGTACGGTTTAACCATGTCCTGGATGTAGGAAGGGCCAGATCCATTCGCAGCATGGTACGCAAGTACCAGTGTCTTGAAGTGGATTCTAGCAGTTACCGGAAGCCAATGAAGGGAGCGGAGGAGCGCAGTGGTGTGGGAAAATGTTGGAAGGTTGAAGACCAGACGAGCCGCTGCATTCTGGATGAGCTGCAGAGGTCGGATGGCACATGCAGGTAGACCAGCCAGGAGGGAGTTGCAGTAAATAAAGCGCAACAATCAATATATACAAAATAACAGTCACTTCAATATCTTTTGGAAATGTACATTAGTGCAAGATTGCTGTTTGCTGAAGTGTGTTGTCAAGTTGGTCAAGATGTTTTGTCTTTTGAATTGTTGTGTTTTGGCACATTTGTGTATTTTATTTTCACTGTTCCTGAAGTTACAACCCTATTGAAAATGTTGTGGGCGGTTACAGTGCGTTTGCACCTGGCTGCCACTGTATTATAGCCATATGCACAATAGCTACTGCGTAATTCTCGCCAGTGAAATTCTTCGGTCCCAGGGTCATTTACGAACCCAACATACTGTATACTGTATAAGACATGAATACATAAATAAAATACAAATGCAGCACAATCAATAATGTATGTCAAATATGGTAATTGAGGTCAAGGAGTGATTGTAGTTGAATCAAATCGATTATATTTTTGGTTTCGTCAAAAACTTTGTTAAGTCAGTGGAAATAATTTGCTATAGGAGTGGATGTAAATGTGAGCATGGACTGAGGGTCCGTCCGTGCACGAGGTGACTTCAGTTGCTATATGAAAGCCAGATGGACTACACATCAACCTCCTCATACAACACCATCATATAAGACACTTTATATAAAACACTTTGCCTCCCGGATGGTTGGTTTCCAAACATTTGGTCTACCTATGTTGTAAATGTATTATCTCTTCGATTTACACACGGCATCTATTGCACATCTGTCCGTCCTGGGAGAGGGATCCCTCCTCTGTTGCTCTCCCTGAGGTTTCTCCCATTTCTCTCTTTAAACTGTGGGTTTTCTCCGGAAGTTTTTCCTTGTACCATGTGAGGGTCTAAGGACAGAGGGTGTCGTATTGTCATACTGATCTTCTGTACAAACTGTGAAGACCACTGAGACAAATGTAACATTTGTAATATTGGGCTATATAAATAAACATTGATTGATTGATTGATTGATTGATTGATTGATTGGTGATGGAAATAAATTGTGAGGTACAGATTCAGGATGTATTTGCAAGGACACCAGACTGAAAAGGTCTCATACTGTTGAAAGGCTCCCTCCCTTCAACCAGTTTTAATGTGTTCACTTACAAACGACAGTCTTGCTCCCTTCAAAGTACCTCCACTATATGCAGGTGTCTCTCCATATGTCTAAAGTTGGATTTTTATATCGTGATTACTTCAATTTAACAAAGTTGTTTGCAGTCTTCACTTTTTGAATCCTGCCGTGTGGTGGCCGACGGATGCAAACGCACAAAACACTTCCATGAGGAGAAACGCGCTGCAGCTCCACAAACAATGCTAACATAAAAAAAGTAGGGCTGTCAGTCGATTAAAATATTTAATCGCGATTAATCGCATGATTGTCCATAGTTGATCGCACATTTTGTATCTGTTCTAAATGTACCTTAGAGGAATATTTTTAATACTCTTATCAACATATGAGTGGACAAATATGCTTTATGTGTGTTTATTATCATTTGAACATTACAAATATTTTCATGAATATTAAACACAACAACCTCTGAACATTACAAATATTCGCCTCAATTCAAGCTGGAACCTCTCATACAATAATACAATATAGTGTGTGTGTGTGTGTGTGTGTGTGTGTGTGTGTGTGTGTGTGTGTGTGTGTGTGTGTGTGTGTGTGTGTGTGTGTGTGTGTGTGTGTGTGTGTGTGTGTGTGTGTGTGTGTGTGTGTGTGTGTGTGTGTGTGTGTGTGTGTGTGTGTGTGTGTGTGTGTGGAGAGACACTGTGATGGATCGTTGGAGCTATGTGCAGCTCAAGGCATATGCTCGAACGGGGGCTGTCAGCTTCAGCTTGTAGACGGTATTTTAAACTCGATGCTCTGAATCTACGGGGCGGCCGAGGACAAAAAGTACACATGCGTTAATCGCGTTAAAAGAATTAGTGGCGTTAATGTTTTTTTGCGTTAACGCGTTAACTTGACAGCCCTATAAAAAACACATGCCAACACATGCGCAGCATTTAGAAAACATTCACCAACTTGACAAAACATGCTTATCATTTGCAAAAAGCACTGCGTAAAGGAAACACTGCAAACACAAAACGCTGCAAATAAAAAACGCTGCAAGAAGCTCAAAACACAACGGGACACTAAAAAGTGATCCACACCGCTGGGACCGAAGAGCTTGTTGACGTTTGGAGATTATAAGGTTGGCCAACTGTCGCTGTTATATACAGTTAGCCCGTAACAATTGTGTTTTGTCAGTATATTTTAAATGAATGGGTTAGCTGCTAGCTAGATTACAGCAGATCTGCAATAATGTCAAAAGGAATCATGTGATCACATTGTTCAAATAAGCCAATACATTTTACACTTAAGGTAAGTTTCCAGTGACAGTTGACCAATTGTATTATTCCCAACGTCAACAAGCCCACAGATCCCAGCTGTGTGCTTCACTGTTTTGAGCTTCTTGCAGTGATTTGTGATTTGTGTAATGCAGCGCTTTCAGTAAGCAATGCACGTGTTGTCAAGTTGGTAAAGAGGTTTCTTCATTTGCATGTGTTTTGGCAAATTTGTGCTTTTTTATTTGCACCGTTTTTGAAACTGCAGCTTCTCCTAATGTAAACGGTGTGTGCCGTTATAATGTGTTTGCACCTGTCGACCACCAGGTTGTCATGCAGTACGCATGTGTTGTTGACCGAGAAAGTGTTTATGTTTTACCAGAGTCCTTGGTGTTTCCCTTTAAGGCAAAAATAAAAACCCCCAGAGAGGAAGTGGGTTTCTTTGTACATCTGTTTAACATGTGTGACAAGTCATTCAGTGGACCTTTGGTGACTTTGTTAGAGTGTTTGTAAATCACCAGATTAACTGTTAACCTATTTTCTTTCCTCCAATTTGATGTTTTTCTACGAGTGTCACAGGATCTTTCCCTTATTGACCTCGCTGCATTTTCCACTGTCCCATCATCGTGTCCCTGACCATCTTCAGCGATTAATGTTCCGGACCTACCACTTTATCACGGCATCCCTTTTCTACTGCCGGTCAACACAAGACTAATCAATGTAAAACACTACTGATTAATGAACGGACATGCTTTCTAATACATAAATCAGAGCAGGGCAGGGGTTTGTGTGACATTGTAAACATGCTGGTCAGAGGTTTATTGCACCCATGCTGGTCACAGTGAATGGAAAAGCAGACTCTGCTTTCCGTCCAGGATGACCCAGAGGTCCGGTTCACAGGAAACTGATTCACACCCAACATTGTCCTCAGAGTAGAAGAACCCCTTTCATTCTTTTTTAATAGGATTTAGCTATGGGAGAACATGTCTGCAGTCACGCTAGCCCCTCTTTGAGGCTGTAATTCAGAACATCCATGATATTTTGGTGGAAAAAAACACTTGGAAGAACATAATATTTTGACCTGATGATGAAACAATAGATGTCTTCAGGATCACAAGCTGGACATGAATATCGGACATTTCCATCAAATAGGACACATACTTTATAGAGAGGCGAAGTCCCGCCCATCTACTTCCGCCCCATGGGACCTTATTTCGGAAAAAATATGTATTGACGTCAATGGAGAGAGAAAGATTATCTTTCGACCCCGTTTGAATTGTGCCATGAATTACACATATGATGTTTATCAATCTTAAAAAATAATTTCCATGTCAAAAAAGTCACAGTTTGTCATAAAACTGTTGAAATATAAGACTATGAAAAATACGCAACTAGAAAGACTACAAATCCCAGAAACCCGGTCCGCATGCTGGCTCTTACGGACCGACTAACTCCCCTTGTGTGTATGTACAGCTCTCAACATGCCCAAATTTGTAGTGATTTTCACCTCTTTTAATACTTTTCACTTCATTCTGAAAGAAAGAGGTGAAATGTGCCAACGTGACGGCCGTCTTGGTGTGTGGTGCGAGACGGGAGATGTAGTTCATTGAGCGGTTCACACAAAAAAAGTGTTACTTCACAGTTTTACGAGACATTTTTATTTTTTTGACTTGCAAAATTAACTTTTAAATTGACAAACATCATATGTGTAATTCGTTGCACAATTCAAACGGGATCGAAAGATAATCTTTCTCTCTCCATTGACTTCAATACATGATTTTTCCGAAATAAGGTCCCATGGAGGTCCCCCGGAAAGGGAGGGACTTCGCCTTTCTATTGCCCACAGTCACATGGTTGTCATCAATAGTTTTGCATTACATACTAAACCTTTCTTCTGTGTCATTATTTAAAGTAAATAAAACCATTCGAGGCAGCTAATTCAAACTAAACTCTTTGTGAACAACTCAAATTGATATCTCTCCAAAGCAAGAGTACAGAAGGATCCCAAAAGTGTTACTTTAAATCTGATTGGTTAGTTAAAAAACAAATGCATGTTTATTTTTAGAACTTTCACATCCTTATTTTCTGCCAGCAGTAGACACGGCTTGCCACAGTCAGATGAAAAGCAAGAAGTGAATTGTTTCTGTTTCCACTGCAGCTCTTTCATTTCTCCACCCAAGTGTTTTCTACAATATGCTTTCAGTTGCACAGTGTTGAAATGAAATATGAGGCACATTTGGCTCTCTGAGTCTGGATGAAAAATTGTGATTTTCCCGGTAACCACACAAAAGACCTGCCACACAAAAGACCTGCCCAGCAGCTCCACCATTATTGCTTTGTCCCACGCTAAGACTCGGCTCTCACCAAGCGGGATATGTGTGATCACTGATCAAGATGTTCCTTTGTAGTGTCTGCCATTAAGGTCTGCAGCAGATTGGCTCGCTCCTGGATCAGAAGCCATTTCAGAGATAGCCAGGCCAGTTTGACAATTATTTTTCACTCTGTCAAACCACATCGATTTGGACTGTAATCATAGTCAAAACGATTCCTGCAGAATGTAGCTTGTGAGTCATTGCGGCCATTCAGTCTCTTGATATTGCATGCCTGTATAGTTCCCACCAAAAAATAATGAAAACCATGATGAGATGCATGTCATGCCAAGCTAGTCTGTGGGATCGTGCAAATACTTGATATTGTGGGAGCGCTCCTAAGCAAAAATATACCAAAAGAAAAACAAGCTCCAATGAGTTTTTGATTAATTCATGTCTGGAGTACTTTTTTAAATAATGGATAATTATTATTGCTCTGACCTAATCTTTCCATTTGGCTTCTGTTCTTCCTGATTTATTTCTTTGAGTGGCAGGCATTTCTATATCGGTGAATACGCCCTCTTAAGACTCTTCTCTGAGGGCACGTTAAACAGACCCATATCCTCTGAAATAATAAAACCTGAGATTCTGTGTTATTTACTCGGCTTATTTCTGGACTGCCAGATTAGATGCTGATAAATCTACGTGACAGATACAAACTGAATTGTTAGGACTCATATACTGTCAACTGATATACTGTCAGCTATACATAACACGTGTCTGTAAGTGGTTTAAGAGTTGAAAATGGTGTGCCCTGCATCTCAGCGTCTACACAATTAAATCAGTGCATTAAGGATTCTGCCAGAGACATGATAAGGCAATAAATCCAGGGAGACCTCTAAATTTCACATTTTTAAACAAAGGTTAATTAACTTGAAACACTTTGAGATAGAAGAAGTGATGTTATTATTATTATCTCGAGCAATCATGAATGTTTTTATAATCTCTCTTAAAGTATCTTACTATCTTACGTCTATTTTTCACATCAAACATGCAGAGTCTGTTTTAGTTTTTTTGCGGCAACTGAGCTGGCAACATGTTCTTATTCTGGCTTGGGTGTTTGACACGTGCAACATCGATAACTGGCAAGTGCTTCAAGTCTTTTCTTTCAGATAAAAGTCCCACTAACTGAGCGCTGCAGAGAGAGAGGCTCCTAAGGTCACTGCCAGCGTGGAATAGATCTGTCACTGCAGGGACTGAAGTGCTAACTGAAGGGTCTGGGCTGGACTCAGAGCTGCCGTCCTTCTCTTTCTCTTTTATCTGTGGTTTCATTTCAGGGTCTTGCAGACAGTGTCACAAGGTTTTCTGCTGATAAGAGATTTATTTTTTTAATGGGGGTTGCGTTTGCCCAGTAAGATTATATCTGTGCAAACCTCTGCTCAGTGATATGTGATGTTGGTTTAACCTCAGCTTATTGACCCAAGTGTCACAGTACACGTTATACATGATAATGAAGATTTATGTAATGCAGATAGCCATGCTATAGATACATTTAAGCATACAAAGCACACAGCCTGAACTGAGAACCTTTGTCAATACGCTACCCTCAGTGGCCTCTTTACACCCAGGCAAGTTCATGAGCATTGATGAAGCGTGTAAAATGTTCCTTACAGCTTTTATAAAAAGTCTGGTTAACTTATTCCACTCAATACGAGCATGCCAAATTAAAATTCATTAAATCAAGACAAACACTGTTGGCGTTAATCCCCCACCCCTTTGAATATCATGTCAACACAGACGGCTGAAGACAACAAAGAGCCTCCAATTCTCGTCTCAGCTGAAGGGACGTGTTTCCTCAGGAGGACATTTATCATGTTTGCCATGACATTTCAGACACAAACAATATGGCTGGGAGGAAGAAATAAGCCTGTTGTAGGGAAGTGTGTCGCTGCACCTGTATTTCTACAGGCGGATATGATGATTTAACATAAAGTGTTGATTTGATTTATTTGAAAACCTGGCTTTAAGGTTTGCTTCATTAAAGACTCAAATTTAAAAAGATAGCAAATGTCCTTTCTACATTTCTTTTTTTAATTCCAATTGTATGGCACATTTATTATTGTTGTAAAGCTCAAGCCTTGCTGAGTATTTAGGCCAAGGATATATTTTTAAATGAATAATTAATCTAGAAAAGTACAACTAAAGTATATCCCACATTATATGTATTCTTGTCAGGCTGTGATGGTGTTTGGACTTATTATTCTAGCAGCTTGCACGGCTCAGTACAAGGTTAATAAAACATCTGGCTTCTGGCACTCCTAAGGTCCACTAAATAACCCAGTATGTTTTAGTTCTACCATTAAAAAAAACTATGTGAAATGGCAAGTTTTGATTATTAAAGGAAGTGACTCTTTCTCTGTATACCTTTATACTCTCATGTCCCAAATCCGCACACTTTACTTCTTCCTTGATGGCACCCGGAGGATCGTTGACATCCACCTGGATCCATCTTCATCTTATAGTCACATTATCCTTTCTAGCATTTTGACTGTCTATGTTATAAATACATTACATTTTAATTTACACTCAACATCTATTGCACTTCTGTCCGTCCTGGGAAAGGGATCCGTCCTCTGTTGTTCTCCCCGAGGTTTATCCGTTTCCCCCCGTTAATCGTGTGGAGTTTTTCCTTGACGGACATGAGGGTCTAAGGGCTGAGGGTGTCGTGTTCTCTGAATTCATTGATTTACTTTTTCTCGGCTTGGAGCAGTGACCTTCTTCTTCCTTTTAACACTCATCTGCTCCTCATTATAAAAAGTGTTATCATTCGTAAAACTCCATTTAAATGATTTTGATGTCAAAGACTGAAAATCGTATCCATCTTTTGAACGTTCTCTTCACCATTTCTTGTCAGTGGCCAATTTAATAGAGTGAAACACAATGATGACTTGAGATAGCACCCAGACGGCATTATGCTTCAGTGGATGAGAGTGTGGCGACCAGCGACCACACCTCCATGCAGCGAGCCAGAGCAGCTCCATCGCAAATAAGGTTTAAGTGCCTTTTTAAAGGGCATGCCAGTGATTCATCACAACTTTAAAGGCTGTGGATGAACTGACTTCAAGCTGAGCACAGCTTCTGTTCTCTGTGGGGGAGGAATCTGATGATGTTAAAATCCTACATTTAATTTAAACCTAATTGGATTAAGTATTACTCTAAGAATTAAAGCTGACTGTTCTCTTTGAAGGAGGGAGATGCAAGCCTTCACTAGCCGTCTTTCTTAACACAATATTTGATAGTAAAAATAATATCAACACACCTTACTTATATTTAGGTTGTCATTTATGGCGAACTATCAATACACAGACTAATAAAATACTTTCCTTCCTCCATGGATTTTAAAAACGACTACATAGTAGTTTTAATAACAACAAACCAAGTAATTTGCTCATGTCAATCATTCCTATGTTCAACATTTTCATTTCCCATCTGCTGTTTTTCTATCATCTCTCCATACCACACCTCGCAGCAGAGGAATGTTTTAATTAACTCCATTGAAATTCAAAACATGCCATAATGTAACAGAAGCTTGTGTGAGGCGGTTTTGAGAACTCATTAAGAAAACTATACAATTTTCAGCACCCTGGGCTTGAGAACAGAAGCATTTACATTGACAGCAATATATATATATATATAATACAGAAATAGCTGTTGTGGATCAAAAAATAACTCGTAGGAACAACAAGCACACCTGTACATACACATGGGCGCATATACACGCTGTTTTGTGGAAGGAAAAAAAAAAGGTTCAACAGATGAGACAGAAGCGGAGATGATTGAGCTTAATCAGCATGAAAGTCATTGCTGAGGATGAGATTGTTCTCGTCATGACCGCCGCTTCGGCGAGCAATTATCCTGCCACACCACACTTTCAACATGCGTGCACAACATGAGAACATGGCAGCAAGGTAATTTGTTTTAAAGCTGAGGCATGTACAGGTTATTTATCATGATTCAGTTTTAATTGAACTGCAGCAGTAAGAGGACATTTCTCATCAGGCACAGTGGGTATTGAACGTTCTCACTGTGACCCAGGCATCAGCCCACTGACATGCAATCCTTGTATTGTGTCTTTTTACTGTTTGTTAGGATGTGTTGGTACAGACCCCTCAAACAACAGTGTCATCTATCTTGTCTCATATCCTGAATCCCGTCACCGAATGTCGTAAAGGACAACAAATATTGATCCTTCTTCGTTGTTATATGGCGGCACTCACATCTCAAACAAGTCTTTGCTTCTGATAAGGTGGCATCACTTGGAAAGGTCAACAATATTTCGTCAAAAGAATAACAGATAAGAGCATCTTTTACCTCAGGCTGTCTCAAGCCCCATACATGACTTATATTAAAACATTATATAGTTTGATTTATGATGCTTTTGACGCAGTAAAGAAAACTGTTTTTAATGAGGACGATGCACTCATTGTTATGAATGTCACAAGGCT
This sequence comes from Harpagifer antarcticus, assembly GCA_902827135.1. Lineage (NCBI taxonomy): Eukaryota > Metazoa > Chordata > Actinopteri > Perciformes > Harpagiferidae > Harpagifer > Harpagifer antarcticus. Next base: position 103,700 of record CADEHL010000998.1, read on the forward strand.
CAGGACCCAAACGCACGACACCAGAAACAGGTCAGGATTAAAAAGGTATTTAATAAAAGGCAAAAACACAAAACGCTCACTAGGAGGATCAAAACTGAGAAACTATAAGATCCAAAAACTCTAAACAAAACATCTACATGGACTTTCAAGAATGAAACATAAGGAGTCTATCAAAAATATACTGAGCAAGGTCAAGGAATGACTGGCAGACTTGGCGAGACAAGACGAACTGGCACAGGATTCAGCACAGTTACTGAAGCACAGCAATTGAGAATCATCATGAGCAACAACTGCGTCCGTGATTGTCCCTCATGTGGCTCTGGGTTCATAATGAATTATGACCAGCAGAGATAAAAGCAGTATGCGAATCCTGCCTGGGGTCAGAGCATGCGTACGGGCGACAGGAAGCGGAGAGCGGACGCTCTTGCTGCTGCGGCCGAGTAGAACGATTGGCCCGTCAGGCTTACGAGCCGCAGACGGGGCCTCGTGTCCCTGGGGCCGAGTGCCGGGCAGGAGTCCGAAGAAAAGCAACTCCTGCCCCGCCTCCCTCCACGGTTCACCGTTCGGTTCTCCCCTCCCTCCTCTCCTCCTGACGGGGGAGACAGAGTCGGAGCAGGGTGCCAGCTTGGCGGCCGAACATGCTTTCCCCCTCTCTGTCACCACAGCGCGGCGGCGAATAACATCGCGCTGCTCTCCAACTCGGTGGTGACACTGGTAGAGCGGTCCACCACCGAGGCAGAGGAAATCAGCAAGGCGGCCAGCACTGCGCTCATTCTGTGCGCGTCCGTCGCTGTCTCCCAGGCGAGGATTTCCGCGTGGGTGACACAGATCCAGCGCCACCTCTGGCGGAAGCAGGAGTCTGTTACGGAGACGGCCAGAAAAGTGCTACTGGACCCCAGTTCCACGCCATGGTGGAGTCCATGAAGACGGCCGCGGAACAGGCGGACACCATTCGCCAGCATGTACAGCTGGCTCCAGCCTGCTGAGCGCCCACAGCGGCACCAACGCTCGCAGCAGCTGCGGCGTCCACGCCGGCCACAGGAGGCCGCAAGCGGAGAGACGCCCACAGCAACCGCCTCGGCATCAGACTCGCCCTTCGGCGGCTGCAGGGGCTCCGTCCCACGTCTCCGCTCCCCCACCACCCCAGAGACAGAGTCTCCCGGCGACGAGTCAAAGGGGAGTAACGGCCCCTACACACGGCGGCATGCGTTGTCGCTTGCCGGCGGGGGGGGGCTGAAACTCGACCAACAACCAATCACATGAATCTCCCGCCCCAGACACACAAGCACGCGGTTTGATTGGCTAGAGCTTGTACTGGCATATGATTCGATTGGCTGACGCCTCCGTCGAGGCGTCAAAAGTAGAACATTGCTCTACTTTTGCAGCGAGCACCGCGAGAGAAGCTACGCTTTGCTCTGACAATGCAGTTCGGCGAATCGTGACGTCACCCCATTCAAAGTGAATGGGCAGAAGCGTTGAAGCGGCAACGCACGCCGCCGTGTGTAGGGGCCGTGAGGCTCCCCCACTCCTGGTCTGCTCCACGAGAGATGAGGAGGTGTCGGCGTTCTGGCGATTTACTCGGAAGGCTTCAGTAGAAGCTGCTGGGAGTCCCAGCAGCTTCTAATGAAGCCAGTCCCCAAACTCTGGGGACTTCCGGCCGGGGACTTTGGGCGGCAGTATACGCCGTGAAGTGGTTTGCGGCCTGCCAGTAAACCCAAAGCAGAAGAAGAAGAAGAAGAAGAAGAAGAAGAAGAAGAAGAAGAAGAAGAAGAAGAAGAAGAAGAAGAAGAAGAAGAAGAAGAAGAAGAAGAAGAAGAAGAAGAAGAAGAAGAAGAAGAAGAAGAAGAAGAAGAAGAAGAAGAAGAAGAAGAAGAAGTGACGTCAGCGGCTTCATTTGCCTAATCCTCCCCCAGGGACTTATTCCGGTGTGAAGGCGATCTGTACTTAGTTCATGAGAACTAAAGAGTTCTCATGAACTAAGTTCTCATGAACCTTTGTGGGAAAAGTACTGCGGTGTGAATGCGCCTACAGGCTCATGTCTCCTCTGGGGATGGAGCCCCCGGAGAACATCAATATGCACTCCACCAGAGGAATTTCCTCCTCCACGGCTTTGCACGGAGGAATGTCAGTGGAAGATATTTGCACTGCTGCATCTTGCTCTTCCCCCTGTTCATGTATTCATTTTTATTTGAGGGATGTCTCCCTTTCCTCTCTGACACACCCTGTACTGGGTGTCCTGTCGGAGTGAGTGACGTCAGGGAGCCAGCTGTGCGCCTCTCTCCTGCCTCTCGGCACGCGGAGAGCGGCCCTTTTTCCCTCTTATAGGAGGGAGGTTCCTTTTTCCTCTGACACACTTTGTACGGAGTGCCTGGTCAGAGTGAGTGACGTCAGGGATCCAGCTGAGCGCTCTCCTACCTGTGACACGCAGAGAGCTGCTGTCCCCCCTCTATGATCGCTGGACAAGGTGGGACCTTCGTCTATACTTTCTCACAGCAGCCGGTATGTATTGTTCCCAGCCTTCACCCCGTCGGGAAGATAGGCATGTTTTGCTATGTTCCAGGGACGGTGATGCGCCATTACGCATGGCACAACAGGCAGGGGGTGTTATTGAGCAGGTGTGTCTGTGCTTCTAGTGCCGGGCGGACCCAGTGGGGCGCAGACTACATCATGCTTCGCCCTTAACCCAATAGCGATAGCCTTAGAGGGAGAAGCCATATACGAAATATAACTGAGGTTACCTACTGTAACCCCAGCTTCTATGAGTAAATGGCGCAGCCCTCTAAGCGCGGGGCCCACTGGCTCTACGAATAGCTGAAGAAAAGTTATTTTGTATGGGAGCAGATTGCCGGGCCTCCTTCCTATTTATACCGGAAGGAGGCCCGAGGGTGGGGCCCACCTTGCGGGTGGGCGTGGACTACAAGTTTTCAGTGCTGCACGGGGGTGCAGGGGGATTACCCAATAGCGATAGCCTTAGAGGGCTGCGCCATTTACTCATAGAAGCTGGGGTTACAGTAGGTAACCTCAGTTTCCACCTGTGCCCACTGCCCACTTACCTCTTGTATATATTGTCCTGTCTCCCCTTGTCTGTTGCCAGATTGTCTCTTATGCCAAGCTCTCCAGCGGTTTCCTATTGTATCTAGTTATCGTTACAGTCATTATCCACTTCTATAGTTATAGTAAGGTAAGATCAGGAAGTAGTATTTTTCTAGTGTTTTGTTAGGTAAGCATTAGTGTAGATTATTTATTGTATGTATTTTTCTGGATCTGCTGATCCTGTGAATTTGGTATTCTTCATATTTTTGTACTGAAACTGCTTTTCAAGTAAAGATTATTTTTGTACTTGAATCCTGTGTCTGCCTTCATGCTTTTGGGTCCACTCCTTGAACACCCGTGACATAACTGAAGATTTATTGTTGTTTGGTCATGCAAGAACATGTAGATGTTTGTATATGACGACCAGTTACATTTTCATTCATTTATTATTAAATAGCTTATTCTCATTCTGAACAGTATACCTATTTTCATAGAAGTTGACAGTTGATTATTAATTGATGTTGATCAACAGAAATTAACGGTATATTCTGCATATATGAGTGATTCAATAATTAATATATTTCAAGTTTATTTTTTGTACCACCATCATGTGTGTTTTTGCTTTAGAAAATATTACATGTTATGGATCAGGTGTTTATTTTCTTGATATAATAATGAGTGTTCTCCAACCGTGACCTTGCACCCTCAATTATTCTGTGTTTTTAGCAACTTTTCTTTCAAAATAGTATAGAATTAAGGAAATAATCACTGTGCTTTTGATATAAAACATTTATTGAATTAATTAACACTTGAAATGTGAAATGATAAAACAAAAAATATGAAGCTGTTGCAAAATCAGTCAATATACACGTGTGTCACCTACATATATAGCGTTGTACTGCATTTAATATTAAAGGGAACTAAATGATAGCACATTTTGCAACAAAAAGGGAATTATATGCTTTGTAATCTCTATAACATGTTGGGATCTGTGGACACTGCTACTCCCATTGGTCCACACTCAGCTGCTGGGACACATACTGACAGAAACACACCCCTCCCTCCAGGTGACCGGTGGAGCTGGGCTGAGGAAAGGGGAAGTGTCTTTTAGCAAGGCAGCAGGCGTAACCTGATGAGAAGTACAGCAGAGCTCTTTGAAACAAATCTTCACCACAACCCTGATCAGAACACGTTTCTGAAAACTCATGTTTGCAGCGGTCCAGAGAAACATACACCAGAGAGATTTTTGAGTTGGACCGACGGCCCATTAACACTTTCTCCTCAGAGAGGATGATGTTTGCCTGGCCAATAGCTTTTTTCATTTCCCTCACTATGTACTTTTCATCATCATTCTTCCAGAGACAGATATGAATAATCAATCCCAATGGAACCAAGTAAATGCTAGCATTTAAAAACACACATTCTACAACAGATCTGTATATAAAGACTTCTGGAAATGTAACCGTTAAAGATATATTAAATATAACCACCAAGAAAAAAGATAGGATGCCAATAATGTAAATTAATACTCTAACCCAAACGGGGCGGAACCAAACTTTATTTTCCGACACACTGTTGATCATCCTCACAGCCTTTCTGTACTTCTCTTGGTCCTCGATGATCAGGCGCAGCTGGTCTGGTACCTCCATGTCACTGAACTGACCACAATCCCATTTACTGAGACTGTCTTCATTTACAGCATCCAACGGCTGCAGGGCCTTCCCGTTGTAGATGGAGGGAGGATGGAAGGGCAGCACAGTGGACCCTTGAAGCTGCTGGTTGGGGGTGCAGAGCACCTTGAGCAGCTTATTTTTGAAGTCGGGGTCGCTGGCCTCCAGGTAGGTGAGGTGGCAGAGGTGGAGAGGAACGGAGACTCCTGGCTCCAGCAGCACTGGGACGATGGGTTTCCTCTCCAGGCAGTCTCTGAACAAAGACATGTTGGCCTCCAGGAGACACCAGCGGCTCCTCACAAACTCTGGGCTGAGAACCAGCAGGACCTTCTGGCTCTCCTGGATGCAGTCGGACATGTTTTCCAACACGGTGCGGCCGGGAAGGAAGTCTCGATCATGGTAGCAGACCTGCAGGCCGCAGGCCTCCAGCTGGTCGATGAGGCAGTGGGTCCATTGGTAGTCAGTGCTGCTGTAGCTAATGAAGACATGGTAACACTCTCCATCTCTCAGGGCGGGAGGAACAGGAACAGAGGGAGACAGTGGCTGAATGTCTGCAATCTCAGGTGAATTAATTGGCTCCATTATCTATACAAAAAAAACTAAAGTAAAAAGAAAATATGATTTAGGGATATAGGCATGATTTTTTCAACAATTCTAGCCATTTGTTTTGTATGATAATTTATCTCCAAGAGTTATATTAAACCACTTTTGAAAGTCCCTCTGAGACTCAGTGAATGAAGTTCAGTGATTTAAGTTGTCTTTAAATAATTGTATTGTTGTTTTCCGAACTCTGTGTTTCGCAGTGGCAGAACATAGATGCCACACATTTACTTACTAATAAAACCTTCAGAAGAAGAAAAACACATATTTTATTTTGTATCAACAAGGCTAACGAGATGCTCTGTCAGCATACTTCTAGAAAAGCGCCCAGCTTAGAAAAGCACATTAATTCTCATTAGACTCAGAATAATGAAAAGTAAATCATATTTTTTTAATCCACAGTGAAAGCAAACGATAATATGTTCATTTTGTTCAACCAAGTCAATGTCAATACACGTAGAAGTTCCTCCAAGTGATCGTACTCCCACATGTAATGTAAAATAAAAGGCTCTCAAACAAGTTTAGGTTTGCAGAAAAGTTGAGTTCTGTTAGCAGGGGCGCCACCAGGGATTTTGGGCCCCATGAAAAGATATCAAATTGGGCCCCCCCACCACCAGGCCACGCCAACCAAGCACAATTGCTAACCACACCTCCAGAACCCAACCCACTCATTTATGCTTTAAATAACTCTACAGGTTTGCATCTATCTTGTAGTCCAAAACTAACTGCACAATATTTACTGAAACTGAGTTGTGAAAATATAACACTGCAGACGTGGAACATTCTGCTGCAGTAGAATTCACTATTTGATATAACACTAACATTCCTGACAATAGATCTCAATAGTCATCTTTTATGGTGTAAATGCCTTTTTAATAATAACATTTATGAATGGAACATTCTCAACATGAATGCATAAATCCAAATAAATATAACTTAAATATACACATTAAAATAAAGTGAACATCACCACCAACAAAACCATTTATAAAATGCTAACACAAAAAATAACATAAGCAGCAGATTTTAAAATTAAATATACATACCAACTACAAAATAAGCAGGTATTAAAGTGGAACACAACGGAAATGGAAATGGAAAGGCCTGATGGTGGTGCCAAATCAGAGCCTATTACCAGTTCTCAGTCTTTTTCTCAACATGCATCAGAGCCCTTGCTCAGCCTTACTCACCAAGAGCCCAGCGCCTGGCCTTCTTACCGGCAAAGTCACTGATTAAGTCCTTGAAGTCCAGTTTCTAGCTAATTGGCTTTCAATGGACAGCATGGCAAGACTGCAAAGCCTGTCCTGAGACATAGTGGACCTCAAATAGTTTTTGATCAATTTTAGCTTACTGAAAGCTCTCTCACCTCCTGCAACAGTCACAGGCAGTGTGCAAAATATACGTAAAACAATGCACACTTCTCCAAAAATGCTTTGCAGCTGCATCTTGTGAATTGCATTCAGGAGACCAAGAGGGGACAAGTTAGTGTAGAAAGTTGCAGCATACACAGTGTTCAGGTGTCTTACTTCATTTTCAAACTCAGGTGTAAGATCTCTTGAATACTTCCTGATCAGTGGTTGGCAAACAGAAGGGACTTTATCCTCAGCAATCTGCCCAACTTTCAGAACAGCAGAAAATTCCTCCACAATACATTGAGTGGTGCGGAACCTAGTGTCTAAATCGCATATGATCTTGTCCATTGCAGTAAAAAACACTGTGTTGCGGAACACCGTTGCTGCACTGTCCTGATCTGTCTTCTCTTGAGAGGTCTCATCATGGAATCTCTTCCTTTTCCTCTAGCGACAGTGATCCATTCTAAATTCAGGTGCAACATCCATTTGAGCAGCAATCAGTGTTGCCTCAGACAGGAGTGACTCCCATGCATCTCTAAGAGCCTGTATCTCTTCCTTTAAGTCTCTGATATTGGCTGTCTCTATGTCGAGTGAGATCTTCCCAGACTGGAGAATTGTATTCCTGTCCTCAATGCATTGCAGTACTTTTAGCCAGACAGTGAGGAGGACAATAGCATTGAATGACATGAAGTAGGTCTTCAGCCCACTAGCATCTGATCTGGCCTCACTGGTGAGACTGCATGTCATGAGTATGCTATCAAGGGCCTCTATGACATCAGGTAGGTGTCTTGCTACAGGTTTAACACCGTGGATCCTTGAACTCCAGCGGGTATCGGAGAGGCGATGCAAAGAGCAACCTGTTTTCTCTTTGTAGATGGCCCATCGCGCTGGACTGGCACTAACAAGTGTGTAAAGGCGATTGATGCAGCCAAAAAATGTTGACACTTCTGTGCTTGATTCTGCAGCATGCACACCTACAAGATTTAGGGTGTGGGAGGCACAAGGTGAAAATGTACCCAGATTATTTTTTTTCAGTATTTGGGTTTGGACTCCCTTGACTTTTCCTGACATGTTTGCCCCATTGTCATATCCCTGCCCTCTGCAATCTGCAATGTCTATCCCTTTGTCTTGAAGCACATTTTCAATCATCTCAGCTATCTCACTCCCTGTCTTTTTGTGGAAGTCCTTGAATTCAAGGAACCGTTCAGTGATCTCCCAGTCATCAGTTTCTTTGTTATAATAATTCACATATCTTATGAGCACAACATTCTGCTCAGTATGTGAAATGTCTGGTGTAGCATCACAGATGACTGAATAATAAATAGAATCCTGCCTTTCCTTTAGAATTGTTTTCAAAATTCTTCTGCCACATAACTCAATGAATTCATTTTGAATGTCAGAGCTCAAATAATGTGTCAGCCTGGTTCCTTTCTTTTTGTCCTTAACTTTTTGTACGTGTTCATTCAACAGTGGGTCGTAATGAGCTAATAGCTCTAGTGTGCCTAGGAAATTGCCATTGTGAATGTCATTCAGATCTTTGGTTTTACCCCTGAAAGGTAAATTCCTTGATGCCAAGTGCAGTGTTACATCCAGGATTCTCTCCAAGAGAGCTCTATTTTTCTCAGTTTCTATTTGTATCTGCTTCTGCAACTGACAGTCAATGCCGCTAACTTCCATTACAGATTGATGCAAATTCTTCCACTTTAAGTAGCAGTCTTTGTGTGCCTTATTCTTCTCATAGGCTGGGAACTTATCATACATACGACGCCACTTCACATCAGACATTTTATATCCATGTTGACTGTTCAGTACACTAAGGGAAGGTCTTTTTTGTTCATGGGAGAAAAGCACACATGGGATGCAATATAGTGCATTTGCTGTGAATCACCCAGTCTCTCTTCACCTTTTCTCTACCATTTGCTGCCTTAGTATACTGCAAGTATTCTGGGAATGCCTTTCCTTCAGAATCCTGTAGCATGTGTTGGTCTTCATCTCTTGTTGTGGCCAATTTCCTAACTATAGACTCCCTGTCCATATTAGTCATATTTGCTGGCCACAAAGCTGGGTAATTTGACAGAAGATTTTCTTCCTCAGAATCTGTGTTGCATAACTTGTCATTTACAGCTTCCTCACTTTGTCTGTCCTTTTCCTCACTTTGTCTGTCCCTTTCTGTGCACCTTCTCTTGTCTTCACTGGAGCCTTCATCCTCATCATCTACACTGGTACTGCCACTGGCACTGTCCTTCACCTCTTCCTCCACTTCCACACACCTTCCTGACAAAACTGAAGAGGGCCCTGGCTCTGTAGAGTGTACATGACACATATGATAATATATTCTTTAATATAATAATATTAGTATTAATATCATAACCAAAATGTTGGTGATTAACATTTTATTTACCTAATACAGACTGATCACTCAACGATTCAAACATCCTAAATAGACTAAAAGCAGTTTTTTGTTTGATATAGATCATTGGCCATGTGGGAAAATACTGTGTGTGCAATGTATAATTGAAATGAGATGTTAGCTTTTTGTTTTGATATATATATATATATATATATATATATGTTGTATTCCATGTCTCCCTTCAGATATGTTAAGTGGCATGTCATTCAACACAATGCTGCTCACCTCCTTCAGTTGGGAGAAAAGCTGGTTCAGGTTCAGCATTATGGGGGGACAGGGCTGATGAGCCTGAAGATGGATCTGTTGGTCCTGGCACCAGGGGCAGGAACAACTGATTTAGTATGAATAGCTGCTAAACATGTACATGCATTTAATGTCAGCTAAAAGAGCAGTGAAATGAAAAACCTCTGAATTTTCTGTGAATATATTAACAGTAAAAAAAAACATTACAATTTACAATGGACTACGCTTAGCTAACAGACTAATTTCCACCACTCATGGACCACACCCACCTTTTCTTGTGAAAAACTGGGTTACATACTGTCGCCCTTTAGTCCCTCTCTCCTGTCTTTCTCTCCTTTCTGTTCTTTTCTTAGAGCCTGACTTTGTGAGTCGTTGAGACATGTTACAACACACGTACGTAGGCTACTAGCATCCCTCCTCACATACTTTCACTCTGCTAGAAAGTGCCGTTTCCGAGTTTGGAGGCAGGAGTCGCAGGACCAAACCATTACATGTAAATAGAGGGGGGTGTACAGAGGCTTTGGATAATTAACTTTTAGAAGAAAATAAGTTAAATGAATCGTAAGTTTAGTGAGTAGCCTACTACGCAATATAACGTTATATTAATGTTAATTATTGATGAAAGGGTACTTACATTTTTTTTCTTAATGTTCTAAACATGTTGGGGCCCCCTGCTTGTCACGGGCCCTTAGAATCGTCCTAACCTTTCACCCCCTTACGGCGCCCCTGTCTGTTAGTAATATTATGATTACACATTACACGATACACTGTAAAAAGTAGAAGGCAAGGATTTTCAGTTGATTTTAAGTAATACAAAATCACACATTTTAAAGCTTTCTTCTAAAGTCACTCACTGCATAACAGTCCGTATTCAAGAAGCTCTCTGCTGCTTACATCATAATTAGCCTATTTGTATAAAAAACATTAATTAAACAAGATTACTTACAGAGTTTCTCAGAGTTTTAAACATTCAAGATATAAGGAAACATATACATTAGAAATAACAGAAGAACAAGTCAATCAGGAAGGCGATTCACCCAAAAGATAGCTTGAGGACACAGAAGCTTTCATACCTCGTTTGATATTTCTAAAAGCAACAGAATTATGAAGCTCCGTTTAAGTATTAGAACAAAATTCACACAATAACAACTACATTTGCAAAACAAAGCATGTTCGTACCTGATTTAGACAACATTAATTCCAGCAATTACAATGAAGAGTGATCGCATGGTGCGGATGGCAAAGAACTGAAAGTAAAGTCAGGAAGTAAGAGATGATAAACATCCTGCTCACAGTTCTGCTTTCCGGTTTGTGACTCATTCTGATATCTGAAGGATAACATGAATAAAGTCGCTGTGCCTTCAGTGGGACTAAGTGGCTTATACTAATGCAGACATTTCATGATGATCCAGTTATTATGAAATAGTTAGGTCACACATGTGGACACTGCTACTCCCATTGGTCCACAAGATGCTGGGACACATACTGACAGAAACACACCCCTCCCTCCAGGTGACTGGTGGAGCTGGGCTGAGGAAAGGGGAAGTGTCTTTTAGCAAGGCAGCAGGCGTAACCTGATGAGAAGTACAGCAGAGCTCTTTGAAACATTTCTTCAGGACAAACCTGAACAGAAAACGTTTCTGCAAATTCATGTTTGCAACGGTCCAGAGAAACATACACCAGAGAGATTCTTGAATTTGACTGAGAGTCCATTAACACTTTCTCCTCAGAGAGGATGATGTTTGCCTGGCCCAAAGCTTTCTGCATCTCCCGGACTATGTACTTGTTTTGGTCCTTTCCAAAGTTTAAAAGCTGAATTAATGCCCCAAAGAATACACCAAACAAACCAAAAAAAACGAGAATCCAAAGAGTGTTGTTCACATGTAGGGCTATGTTATCATCAGCAAAAAACACAGCTGCCATATAAGTTGATAGAGCTAACAAAGGAAAACACATTGTCCAAGCAGCAATTAACATCATAACTGCAGCGAGTGAGAGAGCTTTATTTTCAGAGACACTGTTGAGTATCCTCACAGCCTTTCTGTACGTCTCTTGGTCCTCGATGATCAGGCGCAGCTGGTCTGGTACCTCCATGACACTGAACTGACCACAATCCCATTTATTGAGACTGTCTTCATTTACAGCATCCAATGGCTGCAGGGCCTTCCCGTTGTAGATGGAGGGAGGATGGAAGGGCAGCACAGTGGACCCTTGAAGCTGCTGGTTGGGGGTGCAGAGCACCTTGAGCAGCTTATTCTTGAAGTCGGGGTCGCTGGCCTCCAGGTAGGTGAGGTGGCAGAGGTGGAGAGGAACGGAGACTCCTGGCTCCAGCAGCACTGGGACGATGGGTTTCCTCTCCAGGCAGTCTCTGAACAAAGACATGTTGGCCTCCAGGAGACACCAGCGGCTCCCCACAAACTCTGGGCTGAGAACCAGCAGGACCTTCTGGCTCTCCTGGATGCAGTCGGACATGTTTTCCAACACGGTGCGGCCGGGAAGGAAGTCTCGATCATGGTAGCAGACCTGCAGGCCACAGGCCTCCAGCTGGTCGATGAGGCAGTGGGTCCATTGGTAGTCAGTGCTGCTGTAGCTAATGAAGACATGGTAACACTCTCCATCTCTCAGGGCGGGAGGAACAGGAACAGAGGGAGACAGTGGCTGAATGTCTGCAGTCTCAGGTGAATTAATTGGCTCCATTATCAATACAAAAAAAACTAAAGTAAAAAGAAAATATGATTTAGAGATATAGGCATGATTTTTTCAACAATTCTAGCCATTTGTTTTGTATGATAATTTATCTCCAAGAGTTATATTAAACCACTTTTGAAAGTCCCTCTGAGACTCAGTGAATGAAGTTCAGTGATTTAAGTTGTCTTTAAATAATTGTATTGTTGTTTTCCGAACTCTGTGTTTCGCAGTGTGATATTGGCAGAACATAGATGCCACACATTTACTTACTAATAAAACCTTCAGAAGAAGAAAAACATAGATTTTATTTTGTATCAACAAGGCTAACGAGATGCTCTGTCAGCATACTTCTAGAAAAGCGCCCAGCTTAGAAAAGCACATCATTCTCATTAGACTCAGAATAATGAAAAGTAAATCATATTTGTTTTAATCCACAGTGAAAGTAAACGATAATATGTTCATTCTTTTCAACCTTGAGAAGTACATTTTTACACGTAGAAGTTCCTCCAAGTGATCATGATACTCCCACATGTAATGTAAAATAAAAGGCTCTCAAACAAGTTTAGGTTTGCAGAAAAGTTGAGTTCTGTTGATAATATTGTGATTACACATTACACGATACACTGTAAAAAGTAGAAGGCAAGGATATTCAGTTGATTATAAGTAATACAAAATCACACATTTTAAAGCTTTCTTCTAAAGTCACTCACTGCATAACAGTCCGTATTCAAGAAGCTCTCTGCTGCTTACATCATAATTAGCCTATTTGTATAAAAAACATTAATTAAACAAGATTACTTACAGAGTTTCTCAGAGTTTTAAACATTCAAGATATAAAGAAATATATACATTGGAAATAACAGAAGAACAAGTCAATCAGGAAGGCGATTCACCCAAAAGATAGCTTGAGGACACAGAAGCTTTCATACCTCGATTGATATTTCTAAAAGCAACAGAATTATGAAGCTCCGTTTAAGTATTAGAACAAAATTCACACAATAACAACTACATTTGCAAAACAAAGCATGTTCGTACCTGATTTAGACAACATTAATTCCAACAATTACAATGAAGAGTAATCGCACGGTGCAGATGGCAAAGATCTGAAGGTAAAGTCAGGAAGTAAGAGATGAGAAACATCCTGCTCACAGTTCATGCTTTTGTGAAGCAGGTGAAGGTTTGTGAAAGAGACTCATTCTGATATCTGAAGGATAACATGAATAAAGTCGCTGTGCCTTCAGTGGGACTAAGTGGCTTATACTAATGCAGACATTTCATGATGATCCAGTTATTATGAAATAGTTAGGTCACACATGTGGACACTGCTACTCCCATTGGTCCACACTCAGATGCTGGGACACATACTGACAGAAACACACCCCTCCCTCCAGGTGACCGGTGGAGCTGGGCTGAGGAAAGGGGAAGTGTCTTTGAGCAAGGCAGCAGGCGTAACCTGATGAGAAGTACAGCAGAGCTTTTTGATACAAATCCTCAGCACAAAACTGATCAGAAAACGTTTCTGAAAACTCATGTTTGCAGCGTTCCAGAGAAACATACACCAGAGAGATTTTTGAGTTGGACCGACGGCCCATTAACACTTTCTCCTCAGAGAGGATGATGTTTGCCTGGCCAATAGCTTTTTTCATTTCCCTCACTATGTACTTTTCATCATCATTCTTCCAGAGACAGATATGAATAATCAATCCCAATGGAACCAAGTAAAAGCTAGTATTTAAGAGTCCATTTGCTATAGCAGAGTCTGCGAGTACCGGTGAAACGACTTTTGGAAATATAATCGTTAAAAATACATTAAATATAGCCATCAAGACAGAACATATTATGCCAATAATGTAAATGAATACCCTAACCCAAACGGGGCGGAACCAAACTTTATTTTGAGACACACTGTTGATCATCCTCACAGCCTTTCTGTACTTCTCTTGGTCCTCGATGATCAGACGCAGCTGGTCTGGTACCTCCATGTCACTGAACTGACCACAATCCCATTTACTGAGACTGTCTTCATTTACAGCATCCAACGGCTGCAGGGCCTTCCCGTTGTAGATGGAGGGAGGATGGAAGGGCAGCACAGTGGACCCTTGAAGCTGCTGGTTGGGGGTGCAGAGCACCTTGAGCAGCTTATTCTTGAAGTCGGGGTCGCTGGCCTCCAGGTAGGTGAGGTGGCAGAGGTGGAGAGGAACGGAGACTCCTGGCTCCAGCAGCACTGGGACGATGGGCTTCCTCTCCAGGCAGTCTCTGAACAAAGACATGTTGGCCTCCAGGAGACACCAGCGGCTCCTCACAAACTCTGGGCTGAGAACCAGCAGGACCTTCTGGCTCTCCTGGATGCAGTCGGACATGTTATCCAACACAGTGCGGCCGGGAAGGAAGTCTCGATCATGGTAGCAGACCTGCAGGCCGCAGGCCTCCAGCTGCTCGATGAGGCAGTGGGTCCACTGGTAGTCAGTGCTGCTGTAGCTAATAAAGACATGGTAACTCTCTCCATCTCTCAGGGTGGGAGGAACAGGAACAGAGGGAGACAGTGGCTGAATGTCTGCAGTCTCAAGTGAATTAATCGGCTCCATTATCTAAAGAGAAGGCAGAGGTGAGAACATTGTAAAGTTATTAATGCCCTACAAGGATACTCTTCAAGGGTACCTACAGCTTTGAACAGTGTGCAAGTAATACCGTTTTTAGAAACATGGTTTTATTAGATATTATCCCCAAAAAGTATTATAGAGACATTCATTTGAAATTGTAATCACATGGGTTGGACGCAACATCACCACTCGTAAATGATATCTGAACATGTGTCTGAAAGTGTTTAGAGTTTTGTAGTGAAAATCAATTCAGTAAATTACTTATTTACTTCTTTGATCACATATCTCTGCTTCTGCTGCCTGCTTACAAGCAGAAACTTAAACGGCATAGACCAGAAACAAGGATTGTTCGGCGATGGAGTGAGGAGTAAGACTCAACTCTGCAGCACTGCTTCGAATTTACGGAGTGGAGTGTGTTTGAGGACAATCACATCAACACACACACGGACACCTGCTACATTGGGAAATGCATCGATGACGTGATACCGAAGGTTTCTGTACGAACATTCCCAAATCACAAGCCCTGGATAAACGGCGAGGTTCGTGCCAAACTGAAAGTGTGCACTATCGCGCACAGAGCTGGAGATTTGGAGGAGTACAGGAAATCTAAATATGATCTCCGGAGAGCAATCAGCAATGCAAAGAGACAGTACAAAGAGAAGGTGGAGTCTGACTTCAAAGGCTGTAACACGCGGAACATGTGGGCGGGACTAAGAACAATGACAGACTACAAAGGAGCACCGGGGGGTGCTGCTGGAGTGTCTTCATGCGCATCTCTCCCAGATGAGCTGAACAGCTTTTTTGCACGTTTTGAGAGCAGCCAGGCTGTGGAGGCACAGAAGGATCAGGAGCCCTGCCCTTTTGTTTTAAACAGGGCAGATGTGTGCAAATCCTTTAAAAGGGTTAACCCACACGAGGCTCCTGGACCTGATGGCATCCCTGGCCGTGTTCTCAGGGTGTGTGCAGTTCAGTTGGCAGAGGTGTTCACAGACATCTTCAACAGGTCCCTGCTGCAGTCTGTAGTCCCCACATTCTTCAAACACTCCACCATCGTTCCTATCCCCAAAAAAACAATAATCACCAGCCTCAATGACTACCGCCCAGTAGCACTCACCTCCATCATTATGAAGTGCTTTGAGCAGTTAGTCAAAACCTTCATCACCTCCTCCCTCCCTGACTCTCTGGACCCCCTGCAGTTTGCCTACAGAGCAAACAGGTCCACAGACGACGCCATAGCCTACACCATCCACACTGCCCTCTCACACCTGGACCAGAGGAACACATATGTGAGAATGCTGTTCATTGATTACAGTTCAGCATTCAATACCATTGTGCCCTCCAAGCTGGCCATCAAGCTCAGAGACCTCGGGCTCAACAGCGCCCTCTGTGACTGGATCCTGAACTTCCTGACGGGCAGACCCCAGGCAGTGCGGGTGGGAAACATCACATCCTCCACCCTGATCCTCAACACCGGTGCCCCTCAAGGCTGCGTGCTCAGCCCTCTCCTCTACTCCCTGTTCACTCACGACTGCGTGACACAGCTCCAACACCATCGTGAAGTTTGCTGACGACACAACCGTCATCGGCTAGATCAGAGACGGCAACGGGACGGCATACAGACAGGAGGTCGGAAAACTGACATCTTGGTGCCAGGATAACAACCTCCATCTCAACGTCAACAAAAAAATGGAGCTGATTGTGGATTACAGGAAGCAGCAGAGAGAGGGTCACGCCCCCATCGCCATCAATGGGACTATGGTGGAGAGAGTCAGCTGTTTCAGGTTCCTTGGTGTCCACATCACTGAGGACCTGACATGGACTCTTCACACCACCATCACCAAGAAAGCTCAACAGCGACTCTTCTTCCTCCGCAGGCTGAGGAGGTTCAAAATGGATTACAGGATACTCCGCAACTTCTACAGGTGCACCATAGAGAGTATCCTGACTGGCTGCATCACGGCCTGGTACGGCAGTTGCACCGCCCTTAATCATAAGGCTTTACAGAGGGTGGTGAAAACTGCACAGAACATCACCAGGACGGAGCTGCCATCCATGGAGGACCTTTACTCCCAGCGGCTCAGGAAGAAATCCCTCAGGATTATAAAAGACCCCCATCACCCCACAGCCACAAACTGTTCAGTCTGCTGCCGTCTGGCAGGCGTTACCGCAGCATCCGGACAAAAACAACCAACCCAGTCTCACAAAAAAACGTATAATAACTACGTTGGTCCACAACTTGGGACGTAGTATTTCTACAAAAACGCCTCTGAAATTGTAAGATCCCTACGTTTTTTTTCACCATTCATAGTGTTGGTCCACATCGCAAACGTATTAGTTTAACAAAATCTGCATCTAAAATTGTGGCATAGATACGTTATTTTCCCTTGTGCAATTCTCCAACCCAGTCTCACATCACATCGTCATAAACAAATACCGGAAACAGACCGAAAACATCTTTAAAAAATAAAATACTTTATTCCGAGTGTGCTTGCTTTTCTCGTTGAAATTCATCACAGACAGTAACGGCATTGTAATACACGGTTCGGCTGCATTAAATATTACATATCTGCCGTAGTTCTCTATTTATAGAGCCCTGAGAAGACTTCTAGACAAACATAAGGAACTGCCGCCAAAACTGAAAACGTGACGTGGATCATAAATATATCAGCAAATAAACATCTTACATTTCTTTTCACACAATACGTCTCCTTGCAGTATCAACACTAATTCGGCTGACTTTTATATTTGATCCAATTGGTAGATAGGCTGTATTTACACCATGACGGTGCACAGCTGATAAAGGGACACCTAGTGGTTAAAGCATGTTATTGAATTTCATTATTTTTATTATTAGATATTAATAGGATCCCTATAAAGTATATTCATTACTCGTTATTCTCTACTAATAGTTAATTAAAGACTGTATATAATGACTATTTTTGCACATCCCTTTCAAGATTTTCTAAGGTTTATTGACATATTATATACACAACTACGGTGTAGTTATGCAATGAATGAAAAACTTGGGTCACAGGTTCCTCAACAGTGCATTACAAGACATCTATCAATATGTGTGTATACCTCCAGCAATGTTAACTATGTTGAAGCACTTATTTTAACTGATATTATACATATGTATTATACTCTTATAAGATTTATGTAGATAGTATAAGAAATGTGCAGAATATGACAGTTTAATGGTGGAAATATACACATTGTTCCAAGCTGGCTCTGCTTGCAACATAAGGACAACAGTTCCACACAGGAGTTGCCCAAAACAATCATTTATTTCACCCAACACAGTGGTTACAACCAACAATAAAACAAACAGAGGAGCAGTGTCCTGCTGCACCGAGCAGGGCAGCTGAGAGAGAGCGAGAGCCTGTTCTGCAGCCCTCTTATGGCACATTTCCACTGCAGCGGGGCGCCCCGTTTAAGCGTCCCTTATGGCGCGTTTCCACTGCAGGCCTCGCTCGGCCTTGCTCGGCCTTGCTCGGCCTTGCTCGGCCTTGCTCGGCCTTGCTCGGCCTTGCTCGGCCTTGCTCGGTTTGGTTAGGCCTTATTAGGCCCAGCTCACTTTAATGCTGCGCTTCCATTACAGTTTAGTAACTGGGGTAGTTACTATAGCAACGCGTTCTGGAAGGATATCTTTGAATTGTTCAAGAAATCATTAAGATTTACAACTTTGGAAGCCGTGACCCACCGAATAAATGTCATCGTCAGCTCCCGAACAAGTTCCACATAGGACTGTCCTTCTGACATCCTTAGCTTCCTGAACTGCTGACGGTAGGCCTCAGGCACCAACTCATAAGCTTTTAGCACTGCAGTCTTTACCCTTAAGTAATCTTCACTGTCAGCCATACTTAATGCAGAAAATGCTTCTTGAGCCCTACCAGTTAACACAGACTGTAACAGCAATGTTTTCTCTGAATCAGACCACTGTCGTCTTTGGCTAAGTTGCTCAAAAAGTCAAAAAAAATAATCTACAGTCTTCTCCTCGAATTTCGGTAACAACCTCAAGTTATAAGCTACATCAAAAGTAACTGGGGACACCCCAGAAGAAAGCTTACCCTCTTGGATGAGGTCCAACTTGTAACGCTCTTGTTGCAATTCAGCTTCCCGCACCACTGTAGTTAACCTTAAACGCTCCATCTCAGTTTCCTGTTCAAGAGCTCTAGCCCGGTCCTCACGAGCACTTGCTCGTTCCTCATGTTCACTGTCTTGTTGGTACTGCAGCAGCATCATTTCCTTTCTCTGTTCAAATGTAATTTCACCAAAGTCAAACAAAGAAAAACCTGCACTTCTCTGCCGCTCTGGATTTATAGCTGCCTTCTCAGCCAACTCCTCCTTGGAACCATCATCGTCATGCTGGCAGAACTTCTTGCAGTACCAACTGGGCCTGTAACATAGTCACTATGGTGTCTTTACGATCCTGCTTTGGAACGTCTACCTCAAAACAATTTTTAACAGTTGGTCTTTAGTACATTTTCCCAGCAGTTCCACACTGGGACACTTAACAAAATCTGTCAATGTAGCCATGATCATGCAAACTCCCTTGAACCTGGTGCACAGACACCTAAAGATATATATATCTATATATATATATATATATATATAGTTTTGTTTAACTCTGGAATACCTCTCCCCTAGCTAACTGCCTACCCAATACTAGCTATCTTGTCTCACCCTAGTCTTCATGCATGCCATGACAGGTGTTTTAAACACTTACCCAATGACCCTGTAAAGCCCCAGCGAAGCAGTTACTCACCAAGACAGCCACGGACGTGTGCCCATGACAAAAAAATTTCGAATCATGTTTATGCACAAAAATAACAAACAAAAACAACAAATCAACAAGCTACCCTGAAGGAGATGTTGCTTATGCCTATCAGGAGAGGTAATTCCAAAGCTACTCCTTAATGCCCTACACCAGGAACAAACTGTCTAACAATCAAGGCAGACAAATCAAGTCAACACATATCACCTGGTTCTTTATCCCGGACGAGACCCCATATGTTACAAGCTGGCTCTGCTTGCAACATAAGGACAACAGTTCCACACAGGAGTTGCCCAAAACTAGGGTAGGGTACCGAGAACCGGTTCCGGTTCGGAACCGGTTCCAACATTTCGATTCCAACGGCATCATTTAGAAATGTGAATTTCGGTTCCGCTTTTCGATGCCTGAGGAAATGTTTCTCGCCGCTCTCCGTAGCCTACTGTATGACTCCAGCGGGGCGGGAAATGTAGCGTTGTACCTACACTTCCTACAGCGTAACCATGTTCGCCTAGGGCGCCAGATCGTCCTAATTTTCGGCCTTGATGTAACAACATTCATAATTAAGTAAATGTAACACCCTTTTCATCCCGGTTAAACTTTTCATTTGCCCTGTATGGGGGATGTTGGCTTATCTGGCACCCGCAGCTCACAGCCAAAGTGCGAGTGAGCGTGGGAGCGAGCGAGGGAGAAAGGGAGTGCGCTGTTGTTATTAGCATCTGGTGCTAGCTGCTCTAACGGAAGAAGAAGATGTTTCTACAATGATGCGGAGGGAGAGTCCTCTCCAGTCAGACTGAGAGGCTCAGTGAGGTAAAGGACTCTGAGTGTTTAGATAGTTCACTTTAGTCTAAGTTATTTCAGTGGGTCTCAAACGTTTTGATCACAATTTATGTAAACACATATGTTCACATAGGCTACTTATTTAATTATTAAAATGTAAACTGATCTTTTTCATATGGGTGTTTAGAGTTGTACCCGCTAGATCTAGTCTCTAGTAATTCTGCTTAAAGTGCACCAGATTGAAGCATTTTACTGTAAAATGTTCAAACATTTCTTCCCGGTATGCCTGAGAAGGCAGATATGCTTGTTTTTCTCAACAAGAACTGTTTTTAAATGGGGGGGGGGGGGGGGGGGGGGGTTCATTTAAAAGTTGGACTGTTGCACTGTTGTAGCTTCAGTGGTTCTCAGGTTACAGTTACATAGCAGTGAATATAAACAGACTGATTAATGTGAATATTACTGTAAACTAACCTGTGTAAAAGTTTCTCGAATAAATGTAATTTTTTTTTCAGATACTGACTGGTTTTCGGACCCCCCCAGACCCCCCCAATAAAGCAAAACTGCACGTTTCAGAGTGGCCTTTTATTGTGGCCAGCCTAAGGCACGCCTGTGCAATAATCATGCTGTCCAATCAGCATCTTGATATGCCACACCTGTGAGGTGGGATGGATTATCTCGGCAAAGGAGAAGTGCTCACTATCACAGATCTTTTCAGATTTGTGAACATTATTTGAGAGAAATGGTTATTTTGTGTATTTAGAAAATGTTTTAGATCTTTGAGTTCATCTCATGAAAAATGGGAGCAAAAACAAAAGTGTTGCGTTTATATTTTTGTTCAGTGTAGCAAACTAAAGATCATGTACATCCACTGCACACATAATCTGAAATAACAACTCATATTTCTCGCATCAAATGATATCAAAACGCATTTTAATGGCCAAACTAACCTTAAAATAGGCATTTTACACCGAGAATAAAACGAATGTCGGCCATGTTTTTTTTTCTGCAGGGGGAAATTTGAGGATCACGTGACATAGACGCCAGCCATTGGAAATGAATGGTGAAAGAAAACGTAGGGATCTTACAATTTAAGAGTCGTTTTTGTAGAAATACTACGTCCCAAATTGTGGACCAACGTAGTTATTACACGTTTTTTTGTGAGACTGGGTTGAAACAACCAGATTCAGAGACAGCTTCATCCCGCAGGCAATAAGACTGTTGAACAACTGAACTGCTGAAACAATTTCATAACATTCATCTGCTACTTAGTTATTATGTATCTATTATCTAATATATCATTCCAATAACTTGTATATAGATATGGCCCCGTGTATCTTGTAATGGCCCCGTGTATCTCGTAATCGATATAACCGGCCTGCTCTCGTCTATCCCACATGTTCCACTGAGATCCAACATCTAGTTTCAGGGGGCCTGTGGAACTGCCAGTCAGCTGTTTCTAAGGCTGACTTCATCTCTGGCTACGTCTCCCTGCAGTCTCTGGATTTCCTTGCTCTCACTGAGACCTGGATTACTCCATCCAACACATCCACCCCATGAACTCTCTCCACAGCATATTCCTTCTCCCATACACCCAGACCCACTGGCAGAGGAGGTGGCACTGGTCTCCTGCTCTCTCCCAAATGGAGCTTTTCCCTCTTCAAGCTTCCTAACTTCACTCCTTCCACCTTTGAATTCCATGCCGTCACAGTAACCCATCCTATACAATTAACCATTGTTGTTCTCTACCGTCCACCAGGCGCCTTGGGGGAGTTTTTGGAGGAATTAGATAATCTCCTCTCACACATCCCTGAAACTGGCCCTCCCGCTGTACTTCTCGGAGACTTCAACCTCCAGACAGGGAAGATAGACAAACTAACATCTCTGTTAACAGCCTTTGCTTTCTCACTGTCTCCATCCCCACCAACTCATAAAGCTGGCAATGTCCTTGATCTCATATTCTCAAGGAACTGCTCTACTTCTAACCTCTCTGTAAACCCGCTCCACACATCCGATCACTTCTTCATTTCATTCTCTCTACCCCTTTCCAAACATAACAAACTAATCTCTTCTCATCCTGCACCTGTCCGCCGTAACCTTCGTTCTCTCTCCCCCTCTACCCTTGCCTCATCGGTGCTCTCAGCCCTCCTTTCCTCTGACTCGTTCCAACTCCTGCCTCCAAACTCTGCTGCAGAAACTCTCCTCTCTACTTTCTCATCCTCTCTGGACCTCTCACATCTCGGCAGGCTCGTCAGTCCCCTCCTACTCCCTGGCTAAATGACGCACTGCATGCTAATAGAACCGTCCTTCGGTGGAAATCCAAACACCATGACGACCTCCTAACCTATCAGGCTCTCCTCTCCTCTTTCTCTGCTTCGATCTCTCAGGCAAAAAGCACTTTTTTTCAAGATAAGATCCAATCTTCCTATTCCAATCCCAAAAAACTATTTTCCATCTTCTCCACCCTCTTGGACCCTCCCAAAACCCGTTCCCCCTCCTCCCTTCTGTCAAGCGACTTTGTTAACCACTTTGAAAAAAAGGTTGATGATATTCGCTCTTCTTTTTCTGACTCACCTTTACTCACCGTTGGGTCACCAAACCCACCTTTCACCCACACACTAACCTCCTTTTCCCCTCTCTCTCCAAGTGAGGTTCTTACCGTCATGACCTCTGCCCGCCCTACCACCTGTCCTCTGGACCCTATCCCCTCAAACCTCCTTCAGACTATCGCTCCTGATATTCTACCGTTTCTCACCCATTTCATCAACACTTCTCTAACTTCTGGTCACTTTCCAAACAGTCTCAAGGAGGCAAGAGTAAACCCTCTCCTAAAGAAACCCACTCTCAACCCGTCTGATGTTATAAACTACAGGCCTGTCTCTCTCCTCCCGTTCCTGTCAAAAACACTTGAACGCGCTGTCTTTAAACAACTCTCCTGTTATCTCCATCAGAACAACCTTCTGGATCCGCACCAGTCTGGTTTCAAGGCAGGTCACTCCACAGAAACTGCCCTCCTTGCTGTCACTGAGGAACTGCACACGGCTAAAGCAGCCTCCCTCTCCTCTGTCATCATCCTTTTGGACCTGTCTGCTGCATCATCGGATCCTCCTTCGCACTCTCCAAAAACTTGGAGTTTCAGGCTCTGCACTTTCCCTCATCACCTCATACCTCAAAGACCGCACCTACAGGGTTACTTGGAGAGGGTCGGAGTCCGACCCTTGTCAATTAACTACAGGGGTCCCTCAGGGCTCTGTTCTTGGTCCCCTCCTCTTCTCCTTGTACACAAACTCGCTCGGATCAGTCATTAGCCCGCATGGTTTTTCATACCACTGCTACGCTGACGACACCCAATTCATTCTGTCCTTTCCCCGCTCAGAGACCCAGGTCGTCGCACGCATCTCTGCTTGTCTAGCTGACATCTCTCAGTGGATGTCTGCTCACCACCTCAAGCTCAACCTTGACAAGACTGAACTGCTTTTCCTTCCGGGAAAAGATTGTCCCACTCTTGACCTGACAATCAACATCGGCACCTCTATTGTTTCCCCGACTCAGACTGCAAGGAATCTGTGTGTGATCCTAGATAACAACCTGTCCTTCACTGCAAACATCGCTGCTACAACCCGCTGCTGCAGATACACGCTTTACAACATCAGGAAGATTCGTCCCCAGCTGACCCAGAAAGCCACGCAGGTTCTGGTCCAGGCTCTCGTCACCTCACGCCTAGACTACTGCAACTCCCTCCTGGCTGGTCTACCTGCATATGCCATCCGACCTCTGCAGCTCATCCAGAATGCAGCGGCTCGTCTGGTCTTCAACCTTCCTAAATTTTCCCACACCACGCCGCTCCTCCGCTCCCTTCACTGGCTTCCGGTAACTGCTAGAATCCACTTCAAGACAATGGTACTTGCGTACCATGCTGCGAATGGATCTGGCCCTTCCTACATCCAGGACATGGTTAAACCGTACACCCCAGCACGTGCACTCCGCTCTGCATCAGCCAAACAGCTCGCTGCACCCTCACTGCGAGGGGGACCCAAGTTCCCATCAGCAAAAACACGTGGGTTTGCTATCCTGGCTCCAAAATGGTGGAATGAGCTCCCCATTGACATCAGGACAGCAGAAAGCCTGCACATCTTCCGGCACAGACTGAAAACGACTCCACTTCGAGCGATAGAACTATTAACAAAGCACTTATATACTAATAAAGGACTGGCTTATCTAAAGCCAGTTGAGTAGCACTTGAAATGATTTTGCTCTATGAAACCTGATGTACTTATATGATTCTGTTTTCTTCAAGTTTGTATTTTGTTGGTCGAACGCACTTATTGTAAGTCGCTTTGGATAAAAGCGTCAGCTAAATGCAATGTAATGTAATATAGACTCGTATTGCACTATTCCACTTTTTTTTCCTCACTTTTTTAAAAATATATTATTTTTTTTATTACTTTTAATATAGTATATTTTAATATTGTTTTAATATTTTCTGCTTATCTGTATTATTGTGTTGCATTGTTGGAGAAGCCTGTGACCTAAGATTTTCAACGACATAATTACTCTGTAGCTATGTTAGTTTGACAATAAAGAATCTGTCATGTCTCGGAAACTTATTATGAAAGTGTATTCTTTATATTAGTTTTATCAAGTCCCTTTATTCTGTGCCCTCTGTCTTATTGTGAAAAGTAATTCTCCCTCTCGTTTCAGGACTCTATGCTCCCCGCCTGTATGTGTCTCCTGTGTTCGTGATTGTTTACCCCGCCTTGATTGTTTCCACCTGTGTCCCTCACCTTGTGTATATATTGTTTTAGTTCCCACCTGTCCAGTGCCAGTTCGTTATCATTCATGACTACATTCAAGCCTGCTCCATGGTCGTATTCCATATTCATGCTCCTGATGATCGCTATTAGTTTTTCCTCGAAAGAGTGATTTTGTGTTTCCCTGTTTTGTTACTATGCTAAATCCAGTAAAGTCTTTATTTTTGAATACCACCTGAGTCTGAGTTGTGTATTTTAGTTCATGCCTCTGAGTTCACCCCTTGACAGAACCTTGAACCTTGAACCTTGATAAACAGGATCACAAAAAATGCTTTTACATACATGATATGAGTGTTTGTATTGGTGCTAATCTGACACATTATAGATCACAAGTACTGACCAGCCATTTCTAATTTTCGAGTATGTCAAGTACACACCCTGAAAACAATCCTACCACTACAAATACCCCCTGTGCTGCCTTTGTCTATAATCCATTGTATGAGTTTACCATAAGATTACTTAAACTGATCATGACTGTCTCGTCACAATGTCAATGAGGGAAGACAAACACAAACACAGTTAAATTCAGTAGTACCATCAACAGCCTCCAAAACAACCACACAGCATATACGAAACTTTGCCTATTTAAAACAGTTTCAACAACATTTTAATATCAGGATTTAGTCATTCATTTACTCTTCTTTCTTAATGTTGCATTCCATCAGAACAGCACTGGTTTCACTAAGGAGTGTTTAAAAAAGAAAAATATTCTCTTACCTGTAGATAACAAACTCCTAAAGCAGGGCAGCAAGGAGTCACCAACTCCGACTGTATGAGGAAGTTGCGTGACAAAAATACAATGCTCTGTTATTAACCTGTTAAGCCTAAGGCATTTACTATATATTCAGTTAGCAATGGCTTTATAACATGGTTGCTGTTGGTACAGTTACTGTACCTTTAATTAAAATCAAACCCATGTGTTTACGTCACCATCACACTGCATGCTTCAACCTAGTTGGCAATGGCTCAGCTGTTTGATGTAGTACACAATACAACACACTTTCTTACATGCACATTATTTTTCAGTGGTTACATTTTTTCATTTTAAATGGAAAAAAAAGTTATTTAGCTCTCTGCAGATATTACATTTTTCAGACTCTGTCTACCTGCAGGTGTTGAACCACTCCCACCTCAGCCTCTGTCACCTTTGTGCAGCGGAAGACAGCACAACACAGTTGACCTCAACTTTGCCAGTGTTGGACTTTCACCGTAATTTCACTGTGTGGAAATATGGTGTACTATCACTTGTTTTGTTCTACAAACTAAGCTAATTTGTCATTTGAGCTAAGGACTGGACCTGTAAATATATATGTAAATATACAGTATATGTCACCATCTGACTTTGTTTCCTGTGCCCTTGTGTTTTTCCTGCCCTGCCCTGCTGTGTCTTGCCCTTGTGATTAGTTTTGCATGTATTTAAGTTCTGGTTTTCTGGTATGTCAGTGTGTTGTTTTCTTTCAGAGTGCTCCAGCTAGCATATTTCTGTTGTGATTTCCTCATGTCTTTATAACCAATTTATGACGCTAACATGCACAAGCAATAACCAGATAAACTTGTGTTTCTGGGTTACTGGTGTCCACATAAATGCTAACTTATGTTTGCAATACATTTCAGTTGTCACAAAGCTCTTATAACCAACATAACATTGTAATTTCAACATTTGTTGTTATGGCACAATTATGAATTGGACCTGTTTTGAAAGTTTTAACGAACTTGTTGATCAACTGCAGCGAAGATTGGGAAGTGTGGAATACAACAAATGAATCAGTGAAGTATTGATTTCCCAAAGAGGCTTAAAACAGTTGTATCCCATTTCCAAATACATCTTTCTGGCATAATTTGAATTTCCTGGTAAAATGACTACTATCAATGTTCAGGTGATAGAATAGAGGTGATACATCTTTTCATAAAACAATTCATATAAGTTATACAAACATAGAAGTACGTACAATCTGAAAAGATAAACCTTCTACTTTAACATTGTTTTATTTGTAAGAAAGCCTCTTTAAAGATCATCTATTCTGGAGGAGTGATCTTTGTGCTCATGGGCCCGTTTTTCTGTGATGGACAAGGTGATCTGACTTTATTAAATTACTGTGTATTGACCAAAACTAGCTGCAGACTTGGGTTCCAGAGGACAGCCCAAACATATCTAACATAAAAAGAAGCGTCATGATTCACACTCTTAAATCCCAGTAGTGACATCCGGATATAACAGAAGTGATCCAATAAAGGTCAGTAAGCAAGGCATGTCTGTGTGAATGACCTGGAGCCCTTTTAATATCTGTGAGATATTGAAAAAAGACAAGGGGAATTTCATTTATCAAGAACACCTTTTTATCCCAGTTGACATTTACAAACAATTAAGAGAATGAAAAAACAAACAATTCCATCTCTCCTCTGACAAATGAGGTTCTCCAGATAATAACACAATGACACAAACAGGAAATATGAAAGTTCTTAGCTTCAGGCATGTTTTCGTTTGTGTTTTTTCATGTTTGTCTCAAGTGTTTTCATGCAGACTGGTGACCACTTCTAATCTTCTGGTTACAGAACCGAACAAGTGCCTCAAGGTAAAGAGGAAAGCTGCTCTAACAATGTAATGCAGCTGTAATCTAGACAAACATCTGCTGCTCTCTTGATGCACCCGAGCTGGAAGTGCAGTGAGCGGGACAGGCTGCTGGACGCTTTAACAACCTGCACTCAACCCATCTCCAGCAGGGAAATCAAGACTAGAAAGGGTCAGAGAATGAAAGCCACTTCAGTCACCACAGAGGGAATTATCTTGGCTATATTGAACCTACTTTAACGGTCTTTCAATGGGGAATCAAGCCTAATTTGGTAACTTTTGATATGGAAAAAACATATCAGAATCACATATTTAATACAATATACAAACAAGGGTCTCTAAATCAATTAGAAAGACAGGTTCAGTTTGCAAACTTAAAGATTGTTTTCTTCATACAAGATGTTCATATTCCATCTGCAGACCTGATCAAGTATGATGGTTCTGCATGAATTCCAACTCAATTTACATTTTGAGTGAAGTAAACCTGCAGCAAACACTTCCACTACACTCAAGCACCATGTTCCACTTCAATAAGCAATCCCGTGTTCCAAACGGCAAAACCATAATTGTGTGTGTGTGTGTGTGTGTGTGTGTGTGTGTGTGTGTGTGTGTGTGTGTGTGTGTGTGTGTGTGTGTGTGTGTGTGTGTGTGTGTGTGTGTGTGTGTGTGTGTGTGTGTGTGTGTGTGTGTGTGTGTGTGTGTGTGTGTGTGTTTCTCCTCCAGGTTAAGGCATACATATTACAGCTACTGACGTGGGAGGATGAAAAATCAGATTTGTCCCAGCTGCTTTTGTCACCACGCAAAACATCAATTTGCCGTCATGGCTGCTGTGGTCTCTTTTTTCCATGTCTTTGTTTATGTACCAACTGAGATATAATGAATCATCATTGATTGATTGGTGACCTGGGCCATCCTGTCCTCATGATTCATTTATTATTATAATGATGGCTTGTGTATCTGTTTGTACAGACATGGTCTATCAGGATGTGTGCTATTTGTATATGCATGCAAGCATGAGTAAACATTTAAATATGTTTTTACAAATTAAAATTATAATCAGTTAACATATTTGTAATACATAGCTTCATGGCATAGACACTTAGAACTGCATAAGACAAATCAACTATTTTAAAGAGGATATATTATGTCTCTATAAAATCCTTCTGGAGGGAACATTGGGATTTAGGCCTTTGCAGACCATTTACACACATCTAACACACGACAGGAAAGGGAAAACCGCAAAAAGCACAAGAGGGCCACTTTAAGGTAGCAAACAATGAACAATGTAGGTTCTAATCTGTACACAATACATACATATGTTTATGCCACAAAAGCTTCAGAAGTTATTTACAGCACATTGTAATCGTTCTGAAGTCAACAGAATAATTTATAGATTATTTGCAATAGCTATTATATTTGGGATTTCTCGAGGGCACACATTGTATCACTTTGCATTTGTACTCTAATTATCTGCATCAGTCAGTCACCTGTAAGGCACTTTAAACAGCATAGTTGATTGTTTTAGGTAAAAGAGGTTTCCAAGTCAAAACTATTATTGTAAATCAGATGTACTTCAGAGGATAAAGAAGTTGAACTCATACCTTTATCATTATCATTCCAATCATTAAAAGCCACAAAAGAGGGTGAAGTGAAAATAATCCTTTCAATATGCAGCTCAAAAGATTACAAAGAGATCTTAGCCGACTGGGTTATCAGAAATAAGCTTTGTGTGTACACATGAGGATAAGACTGTATAATCAGTTTAAATCCCTTGACAAAGATTACATTACATTACATTACATTGCATTTAGCTGACGCTTTTGTCCAAAGCGACTTACAATAAGTACATACGACCAGGAAGACACAGCCCAGAAGAAAAACAGAATCATTGTCACGGTTGTCATGTCAGGTCACGGGTCTATGTCTAGGTTTGGGTGTTTTCACTGTTTTCTATGCCATGTTTTCCTCCTGGGTTATTGTCTGGTCCTTTTCCCTGTGTTTTTCCTCCTGTCGTTAGTTTCCTCACCTGTGTCTCGTTAGCTGATTGTGTTCACCTGTGGCCCTTGTGTTTCTCCTCCCCTGCCCGGCTGTGTCTTGTCTTGTAATTATCCCTCCCTGTATTTAGTCTTGTCTCGTCCTGTGTTCAGTGTTGACTTGAGAGGTGACTCGAGAGGACACTGGAGAGTTGACTTGAGAAGGAACTCGAGAGGTGACTCGAGAGGGGACCTGAGAGGGGAATTGAGAGGGAACTCGAGAGGAGACCTGAGGGGAAACTTGAGAGGTGACTCGAGAGGACACTGGAGAGTTGACTTGGGAGGTGACTCGAGAGGACACTGGAGAGTTGACTTGAGAAGGAACTCGAGAGGTGACTCGAGAGGTAACTCGAGAGGGGACCTGAGAGGGGACTTGAGAGGGAACTCGAGAGGAGACCTGAGGGGAAACTTGAGAGGTGACTCGAGAGGACACTGGAGAGTTGACTTGGGAGGCCTCCCAAGTCAACTCTCCAGTGTTGACTTGGGAGGCAACACTGGTGACTCGAGAGGACACTGGAGAGTTGACTTGGGAGGCCTCCCAAGTCAACTCTCCAGTGTCCTCTCGAGTTCCCTCTCAAGTCCCCTCTCAGGTCCCCTCTCGAGTTACCTCTCGAGTCACCTCTCGAGTTCCTTCTCAAGTCAACTCTCCAGTGTCCTCTCGAGTCACCTCCCAAGTCAACTCTCCAGTGTCCTCTCGAGTCACCTCTCAAGTTTCCCCTCAGGTCTCCTCTCGAGTTCCCTCTCAATTCCCCTCTCAGGTCCCCTCTCGAGTTACCTCTCGAGTCACCTCTCGAGTTCCTTCTCAAGTCAACTCTCCAGTGTCCTCTCGAGTCACCTCTCAAGTCAACACTGAACACAGGACGAGACAAGACTAAATACAGGGAGGGATAATTACAAGACAAGACACAGCCGGGCAGGGGAGGAGAAACACAAGGGCCACAGGTGAACACAATCAGCTAACGAGACACAGGTGAGGAAACTAACGACAGGAGGAAAAACACAGGGAAAAGGACCAGACAATAACCCAGGAGGAAAACATGGCATAGAAAACAGTGAAAACACCCAAACCTAGACATAGACCCGTGACCTGACATGACAACCGTGACAATCATATA
Source organism: Harpagifer antarcticus (assembly GCA_902827135.1). Taxonomy (NCBI): domain Eukaryota; kingdom Metazoa; phylum Chordata; class Actinopteri; order Perciformes; family Harpagiferidae; genus Harpagifer; species Harpagifer antarcticus. The sequence goes on from CADEHL010000998.1 coordinate 134,375, forward strand.
AGTACAGCAGGTATCATAGAGCCAAACATTTCAAGTGCTACTCAGCTGGCTATAGATAAGCCAGTCCTATGTTAGTATATAAGTGCTTTGTTAGTAATTCTATCGCTCGAAGTGGAGTCGAAAGAGATGAGTTTTCAGTCTGCGCCGGACAGGATATTTAGCTAATATTTATCTTTCTTCTCAGCTCATAATCAATAACTTGCCCCAGAAATTATTTAGTGATATTCATTGATTTAATGGTCGATAGAACAAGTTGAAAGAAAAAGAAGGAAATCAGTTGAAATACTTTGACTTAAATAGGGGATTTTTTTTATAGTTAAATGACAAAAGAAATCTGAAGAAGCTAGATTCTTAAAGAAAGTTAGATTCTTAAAGAAAAGTGAAGAGATAGGCTTTTGCTAGACAGACACATATTTATCTTTTCACAGCGTGTCTCTCTCTGCACACTGTCAGTGAGAGATGTGCGTGTCATCAAGGCTTTAGAAAAAGACAAAAAAAAACATAAAAGAAGCATATGGAATCAAAGGGGACTTATTCATGCAGATAACCTGATTGATGTTAAGCCTCTTTTCATACATTTCCATTGCAAAGTTTGTGCAAGGGGAAAGTTTACATTTCTTTCCAAGTAAGGCTCTAAGTACAAATCATCATCAGACTTGAAGGAAAGAACAACTTAGTTTTAACCAGATCAACTGTCCATCAGTCAAACACAGACACTCGCGCTGTTGTGTTCTTTCTTATTTTAACTTCTAGTAAGTAATCTAATTTACTGGTTCCATATTTATAAGGGAACTAAGGGTCAGTTTGATCTACTGAATCACATATAAGTGGTAACCAGACATGACAACATGAAAACTAATGAACAGTTCTGCTTTGTGTTTCCTCAATGTTCCCATTTTGTTCATTGGCGCATATCCTGTGCAAATGCATTATGGCAATCTGTGTTGACACTGCGAATACACAGACAGGGGAAGGCATTATTTGCTTGGGTTTAAAATAGGTCAGCCGAAGGTGCCACAAACAGGTCATGTCCAAAAGGTGTCAAGAAGTTGTGTCGTACATGTATATTAAAGACAATATGTGCTCTTTGGACATTAAAAATTACTTTCATCATATCTATTAAGACTAAAAAGGGACAATGAGATACATGGAACATCAAATGTAAGTTGGTTTGATGGTTTTACCTTAAAGGTGGACACATACTGTATATGTGTATTTCCCGTTCTCTTTCCTGGATGATGGAAATAACCTAAGTGCCCATGTTAGGGACACATGTATGCTGGAGGTCCATAGTCCATCCTTTGGGGGTCTTGGAGGGCACCTATTATGCAAAATCCACTTTTCCCCGTCTTTTATACATCAACATGTGTCCCCTCTGTGTAAAGAGATTCTGAAAGTTTCAAGAAAAAAGATTCTCTCTTTTTATCCTGATCCATTTATTTAAAAACCTGTCTGAAAATGAGCTGATCCGATTTTGGCCACTTTATGATGTCATAATGTTTTTTTGGCTTGTGTAACCATTAGCCAATCACCAACCAAGGTATCCGCCCCCCCCCCCCCCCCCCCACACACACACACACACACACCTTATCACCTGAATCTCCTCCTAGCACCATTGTGTTCTTTTGAACCAAATATCTCTCAGAGGGGCATGGGGAGGGGCTCCATATTTTCATCTAAAGTAACAGACAGAGAATCAGCACTTTTGAAACAGGGCTGAAATAGAGGGGATTATGGGATACTGCAATGATCTGTTTGGTATTTGGAGCCAAACGCTTCAGAGACATGTTTTGTATATATCTGAGACCTATAATATATTGATGAAAAACAGTATAATAGGGGACCTTTAAGATTTTCTTATCATTCCACCAATACCTCACGTGTTCAGTATCAGAGATGTGACGATATAATTAAGAAACATGCAATTCTAAACTTTAAGAAATTCTATAACATGACCTTTAGCCAAGCCATTTCAAATAATACATTAAAATCCATTATGAGCCAAGTTCATGTTAGAGAAATATTATGCTCAGATGTAGACAAAATCAGTCAACCAGTTATAATAGTGTTTTAAATTGATAATGGCATTTTAATGTCAATGACAAAGATATTAGTTGTATTGACTCTGGGATTAATGGAACCCATGGTTTACAGCAGTGCCAGTAACAAAAAGTACTCAGATGATTTATCCTTCTTATCAAGGAGACATGCTCTTTATGTTCAATGTATTCTTCACCCTGATGTCTACATTACTCAAAACTTAATTTGACCACCGATATGCTATTAGTGGATTCACATTCTCTGCCTTGGTCGATTTCATTGCATCCATCTCTCACTTCCTCCAGTTCCTTGCATAATCTATCCACTAGATGCCCTTTTCACATGTTCCACTCATCTGACTCCCTCATTCAACTGCACACCTGTTTCCACTGTTTCCTGCAGTTTCATTGAGTACATAGCTACTTTTCACTCATTCTTTGCTAGCTTGTCCTTATGCAGTTCCTTGTATTCACCCTAACCTGTATTTATATCTACCTTCCTGTTTTCCAATGAGCTATTGTAATGTCTTCTATAATAAATCACTGAACGGTTTCTGTCTTCCTGGATTCTCTGCATCCGGCTCATTTTCCTGCTGGATCTCACCCACCTGCCAGACAAGCTAATGTAGCCTCAAGCCGCTAGCATCCAGCAGATAAACAAAGCTACTCTCTCACTCAGTGACATCACTTGAGGCCATTTGTCAGATTTCAATCACTTCCCTCTCGAGTCCCAAAAGGATTCATTCAACTTTGGTTTAAGCATGCAGTAGTATTACCCATGAGTTCCCCTTTAATTTAAGGTTCATAAGCTGCTGTCACAGTCTGCTCCATCATTCACCAGTAGTTTTCCATTCACCTGTCTTACCTGTTAACCACACCCACGTGTTTGCTCACTCTCTTTCTCTTCTGCACCCATTATAGTCCATGGGCCAGACCAAATATTGGTACCACCCGAGGTGGCAAAACATTTGTGGTACCATTTTGTTCATAGGGTCCATATAAGTACATTAAGCCATGATAGACTTTCCAACTGAGTAGCTTAGCGGAGTTACATGCTACCCCATTATTGATCAAATAACGCATTTTGTCACTTACAAAGTTTGGCGGTATGTTCTGTGTTTGTCCCTGCTATGTGGAAAATGGTAATGAAACTTGACTGAATGAATATTATATAAGCTTTGTATGTTCTATTTGGAATATATTTTCAGATTTTTGTGGAAGAAGCTCATTTTGTTGCTTTTCAGATAATGTTATTGGAGCCGCATGTTATTGCCATTTTACATGTTATCGGACACTGCGTCTGATGTATCGGTATGTAGACATTTTTAGTAAAGATGTATAGTTAAGATTAAGTTAATATTTCAGTCCCAGAGGCAGGACCCAGCGGCACGGCACCAAAGCGGCCACGCCTGGAGTGCCTCATCCATTGCACATCTCAAGATGAAGACTCAACCCTGGTATCACCAAAAGACATTGGTTCCTGGAAAACCCTGCTGAGAGCAGCAGAAATCAGACAGCATGCACCGATCTTAGACATCGCAAAGGACTTGCCAGATGATGTCATACCACCTGTCACCTACCATAGGAAGTGCAGAAGCATCTTTACTGGAGAGAGGCTCCAGGACAAGTCACTGTACGTGACCTGTGGTGAGGCATGCTACCTGATCACCAAGGATCACTGGCATGAAATCCAAGATCTGAGATCAACCCAAGAAGAAGCTGATACGCGCATGCTACTTCATGCCAGACATGCTTCAGGGGATGGTTATGGGTCCATAATCATCACAGCTGAAGACACTGATGTGCTGATACTGTGCCTTTGCTTCAGCAAGACGATGGCCTGCCCTCTGTATCAGAAGTGTGGTACACAGAATCGTACACGATACATAGACATTGGTAAACTAGCAAGCTCCCTGGGCGAGGAAGTCTGCCAAGGTCTTGTTGGACTACATGCTCTCACTGGGTGTGACACGGTCAGTGCATTCGCTGGTCGTGGAAAGTTAAGTGCACTGAAGCATCTGAAGGAGAATGAGACCTACCAGGAGGCCTTCAAGCGTATTGCTGAAGCATGGGATGTATCTGCTGACCTATTTGATAAGATGCAGGACTTTGTTTGCCGGTTGTATGCATCCTCATCCACCACCTCTGATGTCAATGAACTCCGCCAACTCTTCTGTGCACAACGGGGAGAGGTGGAATCCAGCCAACTGCCACCGTGCGAGGATTGCTTGCACATGCACGTCCTCCGCGCGAACTATCAGACCGCGATTTGGCGACGCTGTCTTGTGAGTGAACCTGTTGTGCCAGACCCCAAGGGCTGTGGCTGGACTACAGGTGACGATGGCAGTCTGGAAATAGAATGGATGCAGGGATCACCGGCACCTGATGCAGTATTGCAGCTGATGTCCTGCAAGTGTGCACATATCTGCAAACTTCCAGCCTGTGTGTGCCTGGGGAACCAACTGAAGTGCACGGACATGTGCAAACTGCAGACATGCACCAACCAGAGAAGTGAAGATGAGGACGAAGTCGCAGTGGAACTGGACGAGTCTGACACTGATGATGAAGAGAACTGACAATGTTTTGTTTAGGCAATGGTCTGGACTTTATAGTCATACCGGTACAACTTCAGATGAATGTATAGTACCCATGAAGTGCATGGCAAGTCACTATCGATGAGTATAAACTGATGTATACTCAAGTACTGGGTAAATATGTAAGTAAATCAAACTAGACTTGCCCCCATGAATATTTCTTGACCTTGTGAAGGAGTTCTACATGTAAAACTGGTAGTATAGTTGACTTTGTCTAGTTGGCTGGTCAAAGCTAGACACTACAGACATGTACATGTAACTATGTTATGCAGTTCCATGTTTTATGTTGTTTTTCTTTCAAGTAATAATAATTTTATTTGGCTAAAATATTGTCCAAGTTACTTTAGAATGAAACAACAGTCTAACTAAACAACACCATAAGAACAATGCATTAGCCATTAAATGGTTGACTTCATGTTGGTATTTGAGTTATATGTACATTCAACCCACATGTTACGCCTTCGAATTTGGCGCTTCGGGTCATTGTATTCAATAGCTCATTTCTATGACTAAGATACCACTCTGGAATGTCTATCATACCAAAATATCATCTATAGATATATGCCATTTGAAAACACTTCACTAAAATGTGCCACCTTGGGTGGTACCGATAAGTGGAAATCCAGGTATGGGCCCATGGACTAGCTTTACTGCCAGTATTTAAACCCTCACCAGACACACACCCGTTGCCAGATCGTACTTTGCCTTCATGCTAGTCTTTCACGCGTTTGTTACAAGATTGCCTACAGGTTCCGACCCTGCCTGTCCCTGACCTGCCTGCTCTGCCTGTTCCCTGATCCTGCCTGTCCTTGGAATATCCTGCCTTGCCTGCTGTCTGACCCTGCCTGTACCTACGTTGCCCGCCTCGCCTGCTCCCTGAACCTCTGCCCGGCCCTGACTCACCTTCTGCCTGCTGTCCTCTGGTTCGTTTGCCTGCACGTCATCTGGCTGATACTGTTCTGCTGGTATCCCTCTGCTCTTGTATTATTACCAATAAAGTATATTACCAATACTCCTTGGTTTCTCAAGTGCTGCATTTGGGTCCTTCTTAAGATTGTGACAGCTGCTGTGTACGTGTATTGCTTCTTGCGGTTCTTTCTTTTGGAAATTAGTACAATCTAACATTTCTGTTTTGGGAATTCATTGCTTACTGGTAACTGACTCTGTAAGAATGAGAAACTGTGGACAGATGTAATCTCAGGCAAACCACAAGACACTAATTCTGCCCTTCAGTTTTAGTTTTCCCTCTTAGCGAGCTTGAGCAGGGTCAGGGAGCCGTGCTGTCGTGGGCCTAAAGCCCTTTTGGACATAATAAGATAAACTGAGCTATAAAAGACTTGACATTATTTTATTATTGCCTGATCTCATTCACTAGAGCTGTAAAACTGCCAGCGGAAAACCTTTTAAAACCATTTATCAAGGATTGGAAGTCGGACTTCATCCCCTTTTTGGTAATGGCAGTGTGATTGAAATATTAACCATAAAAGTAGTTTTGTACCAATATTACTATAATAATTCAAAGTTTAAAAGTCAAAGCTTGATGACTTGTGTTGCTAACCTGTGGCCACTTAGCATATGCATTTGTTCCTTTGCAATCATAGTGGAGACTTAAAGGGACCCTAATATGCGTATTTTCATGATACATGACTATTACATAATTGTATTCTGTGCCTCTATTGTGAAATGTTTACATGCTTTAATTTTCAAAAATGTGCTTTATTTATTTAATTTAAGCCAAAAAAGGAGTCAATCGAGGCAATTCAGGCAGGGTGGGAGTGTGGGAGAGAAACTCCCTCTGGAGGGAACTTTGGGATTTTAGCCTTTGCAGACAATTTACATGCACACAAACCTACAGTATATAACACACTACAGGAGAGGTAAATCCTCAAAAAGTATAATAGGGCCCCTTGAGGCCGTACGTTTAATACTGCATATTCCAGTGATTCAGTCTGTCGCTATGAAAATGTCACAATATAATTATATGGTTGAGACCTCAAACTTTTGCTAAACGATAGCAAAATATTCGACGTGCACTAATGAATGGAAAACATCTCAAATCGTACTCTGAATAACTATGACTGTAAGAATAACAAATTTGATTTTCTAGTTTAAGAATGCTGTTGCTGACCACATCCATTTGGTCTTGTGTTTAAACTTTAAAAGCATTGGTTTCCCATTAGAAGTTTTGAATTGAAGTGTTTGTAATAAAGCATTAATGTATGAGTACCTATGCCTACGCTTTGCTTGTCATGTGGCAAGACCCAACAGCCTAAAACATTTCAGATATGTAAACTTTACCGGGGTTAACTCTAATCTTAGAGGATGCAGTGTCAGAACAGTCAAATATCTTTATGAGTTGATCGGTAACATGATGTGAATATGTGAACGATATGGAATTAGGATATTGCGCAGATCTCAAGGGACCCTTAAGAGCCTGATGGTGGAATGCTAAGCTCTCTTTAGGATTGGATCAGTACATGTTCCCTTCCAATAGACTATATCAAATTATCTAAAGATATACTAACTATGGATGGCATTAATTTGGCCTCCAGTGAGACTGTAAGGAATCTTGGTGTTATATTTGATCAGGATTTATCCTTTAACGCCCACATAAAATCAATTTCAAGGACCGCCTACTTCCATCTACGTAACATTGCAAAAATCAGGCATATCTTGCCTCAAAACGATGCAAAGAAACTAGTCCATGCATTTGTTACTTCAAGGCTGGATTATTGTAACTCTTTATTATCAGGGTGTACCAAGAAGTCAGTCAAGTCGCTTCATCCATCCATCCATCCATCTTCTTCCGCTTATCCGTGGTCGGGTCGCGGGGGTAGCAGTTCCAGCAGAGAGCCCCAAACTTCCTTTTCCCTGGCGACATCAACCAGCTCTGACTGGGGGATCCCAAGGCGCTCCCAGGCCAGCGAATAAATAATAATAATAATAATAATAAATAATATTTTTATAGCGCCTTTCAGGAAACCCAAGGTCGCTTTACAATTCGGGTAGGGGGGGGGGGGGAGTAGGGGAAAAGAGGCAGACAGGTTAAGGGGGGTAGGGGGGGGATGTAGCGGAAAAATAAACCTATTAAACTATCTAAACAGTGGGGAAAGCCTTAGTAAAAAGGTGCGTTTTGAGGGCTTTTTTGAATTTGTCCAGGGTTGGGGCACTGCGGATTTGGGGGGGGAGAGAGTTCCAGAGGGTGGGGGATGCCACACTGAAGGCTCTGTCACCGAAAGTCCGCAACCTGGTGCGGGGGGTGGAGAGGAGATCCTGTCCATATGATCTTAGGTTCCGGGATGGAGTGTGGTAGCGGAGAAGGTCAGACAGGTATTGGGGGGCGAGAGCATGGAGGGATTTGTAAGTCAGAAGAAGGAGTTTATAAGTGATACGGTGCTTGACTGGGAGCCAGTGGAGGTGGATCAGGGTGGGGGTGATGTGCTGCCAGGGCTTGGTGTGAGTGAGCACCCTGGCAGCTGAGTTCTGCACATACTGGAGCCTGTCCAGGGCTTTACTGGGAACCCCGAACAGGACTCCGTTGCAATAATCCAACCGGGAGGAGACAAATGCATGGATGAGGGTCTCGGCCACGGAATCAGAGAGTGATGGTCGTAGACGGGAGATGTTCCTGAGGTGATAGAAGGCAGATTTAGTGACGGATTTGATATGTGACTGAAATGAGAGAGTGGAGTCAAGGATGACACCCAGGTTACGGACTTCGGGAGACGGGGAGATGGAACAGCCATCAATGTGGAGGAGGAGATCTAATATAAAAGAGATATAATCCCTCCACCTGGTCCTAGGTCTACCCCTTGGTCTCTTCCCAGCTGGACGTGCCTGGAACACCTCCCTAGGGAGGCGCCCAGGTGGCATCCTAACTAGGTGCCCGAACCACCTCAACTGGCTCCTTTCGACGCGAAGGAGGAGCGGCTCAACTCCGAGTCCCTCCCGAATGACCGAACTTCTCACCTTATCCCTAAGGGAGACACCAGCCACCCTGCGGAGAAAACCCATCTCGGCCGCTTGTATCCGCGATCTCGTTCTTTCGGTCATGACCCATCCTTCATGACCATAGGTGAGGGTAGGAACGAAAATGGCCCGGTAGACAGAGAGCTTTGCCTTCTGGCTCAGCTCCCTTTTCGTCACAACGGTGCGGTAAAGCGACTGCAGTACCGCTCCCGCTGCTCCGATTCTCCGGCCCATCTCACGCTCCATTGTTCCCTCACTCGAGAACAAAACCCCGAGATACTTGAACTCCTTCACTTGGGGTAAGGACTCATTCCCTACTTGGAGTGGACAATCCATCGGTTTCCTGCTGAGAACCATGGCCTCAGATTTGGAGGTGCTGATCCTCATCCCAGCCGCTTCACACTCGGTTGCGAACCGATCCAGTGAGTGCTGAAGGTCGCAGACCGATGAAGCCATCAGAACCACATCATCTGCAAAAAGCAGTGGTGCAATCCTTAGCCCACCGAACTGCAGACCCCCCCCCCCCATGACTACGCCTTGAAATCCGATCCATGTATATTACAAACAGGATTGGTGACAAAGCGCAGCCCTGGCGGAGGCCAACCCTCACCGGAAATGGGTCCGACTTACTGCCGAGGAGCCGGACACAGCTCTCGCTTTGGGAGTACAGAGATTGGATGGCCCTGAGTAGAGACCCCCTCACCCCATACTCCCGCAGCACCTCCCACAGTAACTCCCTGGGAACCCGGTCATACGCCTTCTCCAAGTCCACAAAACACATGTAGACCGGATAAGCGTACTCCCAAGCCCCCTCCAGGATCCTTGCGAGAGTAAAAAGCTGATCCGTCGTTCCACGACCAGGACGGAATCCGCATTGTTCCTCCTCAATCTGAGGTTCGACAATCGGCCTGACCCTCCTTTCGAGTACCTTAGAGTAAACTTTCCCGGGGAGGCTGAGTAGTGTGATGCCTCTGTAATTGGCACACACCCTCTGGTCCCCCTTTTTAAAAAGGGGAACCACCACCCCGGTCTGCCACTCCTTCGGTACCGTTTCCGACTTCCACGCAATGTTGATGAGACGTGTCAACCAAGACAGTCCCTCAACACCCAGAGCCTTCAGCATTTCTGGGCGGATCTCATCCACCCCCGGGGCTTTGCCACTGTGGAGTTGTTTAACAACCTCAGTGACCTCCCCCCGGGAGATTGGTGTCGATCCCCCGTCATACTCCAGCTCTGCCTCTAACATAGAGGACGGAGTTGTCGGGTTCAGGAGTTCCTCAAAGTGCTCCTTCCAACGCCCTAACACTCCATCAGTTGAGGTCAACAACGTCCCATCCTTACTGTACACAGCTTGGATGGTTCCCTGCTTCCCCCTCCTGAGGTGTCGGACAGTTTTCCAGAACAACTTTGGTGCCGCCCGAAAGTCCTTTTCCATGTCCTCTCCGAACTTCTCCCACACCCGCTGCTTTGCCTCGGCCACGGCTGAGGCTGCTGCCCTTCGGGCCTGTCGGTACCTTGCAACTGCCTCGGGAGTCCCCCGGGATAACAAATCCCTGAAGGCCTCCTTCTTCAGTCGGACGGCTTCCCTGACCACCGGTGTCCACCAGGAGGTTCGAGGGTTACCGCCCCTTGAGGCACCTAGGACCTTGAGTCGCTTCAGCTAATTCAAAATGCTGCAGCTCGTGTACTAACCAGAGTTAGGAAAAGGGACCACATTACTCCTGTTCTGGCTGCCTTACACTGGCTCCCTATAGAACACAGGATATAATTTAAAATTCTTCTTCTCGCCTACAAAGCCCTTAATGGGCAGGCGCCATCTTACCTTAAAGAACTCATTATACCCTACTGTCCTACTAGGGCATTGCGTTCCAAGAATGCAGGGTTGTTGGTTGTTCCTAGAGTTTCTAAAAGTACAATGGGAGCCAGAGCCTTTTCTTATCAAGCTCCACATTTGTGGAATCAGCTTCCAGTTTGTGTTCGGGCGGCAGACACCCTATCCGTTTTTAAGAGTGCGCTTAAGACCTTCCTTTTTGATAAAGCTTATAGTTAGGGCTGATTAGATTCAGCCCCTAGTTTTGCTGATATAGGCTTAGTTTGTCGGGGGACATCTTACTTCTTCCTTCTCTCTGTCTATACCTGTGTACTCCCATGTTCCGATTAACCCAGCTTCCCCAAATTTCTTTCTTTTTGGTGTCTATATACGCTGGGATCCGGAGTCATGGATGATCCTGCGGTCCTGTGTCCTGCATCACGAGCCCTGGATCTTGAGTCGTGGCTGTGGTCCTGGATCATAGGTCCTGGATGGATATCCTCGTGGATCCATCTTCCTATTATACACACATGCATTTCCAAACATTTGGACTACCTATGTTGCAAATGTATTATCTTTTCAATTTACACACAGCATCTATTGCACGACTGTCCGTCCTGGGAGAGGGATCCCTCCTCTGTTGCTCTCCCTGAGGTTTCTCCCATTTTTCCCTTTAAACTGTGGGTTTTCTTTGGAAGTTTTTCCTTGTACGATGTGAGGGTCTAAGGACAGAGGGTGTCGTATTGTCATACTGATATTTTGTACAAACTGTGAAGTCCACTGAGACAAATGTAACATTTGTGATATTGGGCTATATAAATAAACATTGATTGATTGATTGATTGATATCCCAAAAGCTGATTGTGGGAGTTGAATTATTGAGGAAATGTGACCCCTCACCATATACAGTACTCCATCCTACTTGGTCTAAGAATACGCACTGCATGACTTCTGTATAGTCGCAATGGGATTGCTTTACACTAAAGGTTAGCATGATCCCAGTTCTGTCAGCCAACTCACATGGAACAAATTATAGTGGGAATGTACAGTAGAACATGTTCAGTATTCAACGAGGGTTTAGTCTCTGACTTCACCACTCCCCACAAGGAAACAGCCGAGAGTGGGGAGTGAATGGTAAACTTTGCAGTGTACAGGTGGATGCAGCACTGGCCGTATCAGCAAGAAAAAACATTCAGGTGAGTGATGTGGCAGGAGTCATACAGAGAAAGAGATAACATAACACAGGTGCTATGATTGAGGTTGGATATATGTTGCATGAGAAGCACAGACCATGTAACTGGCAGGCACTCCAAAGCAAACATAAAAGGGTTGTTTTGCTCAGTAAGACAAATCAGCTAAGTCTCATGTTAAGGTGATGTATTTTATTTTTTTGTTAGCCTGATCCTATTTTTTTAAGTATGCTCCATTACTAACTTGTATAATTTATAAAAAGTAAGCTTTACACTTTTCAAACGTCCAAAAGCCATATTTTGCATAATTCCGAGTACATTAATGACAAAGAGAGATGATTAAAATACATGAAGTGTCAATGCAGTGGTTTGATGCATTATAAACAAGTCATATAACAGCACAGATCAGGGAACATCAGTGCATGGACTGCTAAACATCTTGAGAACATTTTAACTAAAGATGTCCTTGATGTGAAGCCAAAAACATTTCATACATCACTGAAATGCTTCAGTAACCATGCATGCAGCTGTATGTGTATATACACTCCCACAATACATTCTTTAGTGTGTTTCGCAAGAGGTTCATATACAGTATGTCCTTACTTTTAAAGGGGAGTCTTTCAGCTGACCTGCCTTGACTGTCATATTCCCCCAGAAGCAGCATGTGACCTTTTTAAATAAATTGTTTTTGTTAAACAGTTTATTTCTCATTATCAGTGAGTGTTCATAATCAAGACATAACAATACAAGGGAGATGGTCTGAAGCCCCGTGAGAATGGTTAACCTTTCCCAAAATCCAATAAGCGTTTAGAGTATTTGTTTTATTTTTCATTTGCTTGATGGGACATAGTATCAATTTCTTGTCATTAAAGCGGTATTATCACACAGCTTGTTCCCTGCTACATTGCTATTTTCATTACATATGTCTGCTTTGTGATAAAACCTTTGAATAAAGACGGAGTGGAGACAGTCGCTCATCTTCACACGAGTATGTGGCTGAGCGTGTCCTGTGTCGGATAATTTGCTTCATGCATTACTTTTATGATGGTGTCATATTTTAGTGAAGCTGTAAGTGTTCTGAACATGGTTTTGAATGCAGAAATGTTGAAAAGGACACATTAGGCATTAGACGTAAAGTCATACCACATGCTCAAAGATTTTTTTCTTATAATTCATAGTCAGCGAAAGCGCAGGGTGATCAAGAATACTGGCTCCCGCTTTTTTGAGTTAAGACCTCTTTAAAAGAAGGAACAGCAGAGTGGTTTCGACTTTGTAGGATCGATTATACATTATTTATTTCAGGTCATTTTTATGGCAAGTTAAGAGTCTACAAAATGAATGATATCCTGTTTCCTGGAAACTTATTACTATCATCTTTAAATTCAAATGTCCTTTAAGCCAGGACTCCCATGCATATTTACGATTGAAATAGGGCCCAACGGGTGATTGGTTGCACATGGGTATCCACATAACCAGAGCCGGTGGAATTTGTTTTTGTTACAGCATGGGTGAAAAAACGCTCAATGCAAAGTTTCAGAAGCACAGAAAATATAGACATGACATATAACAGTAATCACAATATTCCAACACAACACAAGTTCACATGGAGTACAAAATACAAGGATCAAAATAATCAAGAGGCCCACTCTGTTTGCTTTTTGCAGCATCGATTTTCCTAGGCAAAATAATGGCTTTAGCTCGCTAGCTACAAAAAACTGTCTCCAGCTGACATTTTTAACACTTCCATCAGATTCATCTAAAATGAGTACTTTGTGAGAGGGGATTTTAATGATATGCACTTAATTACGTGATTGTGTGCTAAGGGACTTGAGGCCACAGCTGCTAGACATGTTGTGTGCGAAACTAAAGCTTCCAGTTTTAACTTAAATTGTAATTTAAGAAATGTTATTGATCTTTTTTATATTCAGTGCATGTTGCATAACTGTCTCCATATTTTAGTGCTCACTGAAAACCCTCAAAACACCCTTATTGGAAAGCACAATGACTTATTGGGTCTCTTAAGTACTACAGTACCATGTGACGTACACATAATACAATCCTTTGAAAAGTCATCAAGTAATCCATAACTTGTATTGACCTCTGCCTTGTCAACAGGTGTCTGATCGTGTGCTTGATCCAAAAAGTACAAGCATATTTCACAGTGCTGATGAGTATATGTTGGAAAGATACTGTACAGAAGAGACCCATCAGAAAATCTGAAATATCTAACGAGGTATTTCGCAATACAAAATTCTTTCTACAGTAATAAATATACATCTTTCTTTTTTGGCTCTGGAACAGATGCATGAGCGTGCCTCTTTCAAACAAAGAATGCAAGGTGCAAAGTGAGTTCAGACACACAAGTCTCACTGACGCAATGCCTTTTTTATGCCAGATGCTGTTATTGATCAATGTCGAACAACCCTACCCCTCAGCAGCGTATTATAGCCTTTCTGTTACAAGTAAAGAATAATGTATTGCCGCTTTCAACCTAAACGGCCTGAAAGAGAGGTTTTGTAGAACCTATGTTTAATTTCACGCACACTTTGAGAACATTTGAAGAAAAAAAAAAACGTTATAGTTTGACAGATTTTGACGGGATTAGATTTGCTTCCAAACTGCTGAAAAATTAAAGGCTTCATGAAAACCAGATTTTCATTAATCTTCACGTTAGTTCAGTTGCTTATCAGGAACAAAAGCACACAGAAAGTGATGGATAGAGCTATTGTTTTCTAAGATTGTCTAAATGAGTAATCCTTTAAACACTTCATGCTATTATTGTGGAATATTTTAAATATATTAGAGTTATCCAAGAGTACTAATGATCAGTTACAGTAATGACCATTCACTAAATCCCTCCATCGAAAACTGATGATCAAATCTGAACCATTGCAACTATACTAATCAGTCCATGTTAAAGTGGTGTGTATTGGGCTATTATGAGATATAATGAATATAGTGGCTCGTTTTGCATGCACACTAGCTGGTTTTGTACAGACACTTGTAATGGAACATGATTTCCAGCCAAGGAGCACAAAAAATTGAATGTCACTTCTTAATATTTTTAAGACAGTTCGAAAGCCAATCATGGATACCACCCGAGTTTAACATTGACAACTTTTAACACTTCAGATGATAAGTGTAAACATACACCATAAATCAAGATTACATTACAGAGTTCTGTTTGAACATGTCTAATAATGTAATGTTGTTAATCCCCCCATATATCACTACTGTAAACTGCATTATGTATCATGCTATCCCATAAAGTGTTAAACTGCATAATACAACCACCCTAAGGACACAGTTAAAGGTTAGTAAATTGTGCTTAATTGTTCATCCAAACAACACATATATTATTTTAAATAATCAATCGTACTAACGGTTGTATTGCTTTTAGATCATTTACAACAGCTGCACAAGAATAACATAATGGAGTTATTTTCTTGTTATACAGTAACATCACAAAACTGTTACATCCTAAAGTGAGTAATATAATGTCAATTCTTTAATTTCACTTCAACAAGCTCAGACAGAAGAAAGTAAAAGGTTCCACTTGCATCAATTATATGTATTAGCTGGTACATATATAAAACAGATGTTGTTGCCATGGCTATTTAGATTATGTACTGTGATCAATAAAACAAGACCCTTTAGGAATTCTCTCATTTTTAAATGTTTCTTTTAAGTAAACTGTTTAGTGGATGGTTTTACAATGACAGTATGCATGTCTGTCAACATGTGGTTGCGTGTGCACACATCTGACCCTGCACTTGGTATGTGGATGGACAGATGATCACCAGTGCATTCCAGATCGTTAACTGTCAGATAGGGGGGCCAAGCTAAGTGGAAATATGCCTCACATGATGACACCAACCTGGCATGCCATCCTCTTTACCCATAATCCTCTTTAATCTTAGCCCTGTCAGGTCAAGCATCACTCGAGATGAGCCGTATGAAGGAGACAGCAGCTGTCTTCAGTGTAACGGCGCTGCAACAAGCAAGCAAGCAGAGAAGTTCAAGGTATTTTCATCAGGAGAATGTCATGTCCCTCACCTTCCTCTGTCTCCTATACAGTGTCATTATAACCTCATTTATAAGATAAATGAACACTGTGCCAAATGCAACAGATACCTTTAATATGGTAGTAGGAATTTAAATTGGGCTTTTCTGTGGCCTTTCTTCCATAAGCCCCACAGGCGATGTAAATTTATGATATTGTGAGTTTGTTGAAAGAATCCTGGACCTTGTCTTGGTGTTGCTCAACGCAGTTAGAAATCTGAAGCACGCACAGGCCACGCAGAGAGGGGCCAAGTAAAAAGGTCAATACTGGGCTGGCATTGATCATAACTTTCCTCCGCAGGATCGACACGTGATGTGAAAAACCTGAACTGCTGCTATGAATATATGTCCCGGCCCCTACTCCCACTGAGCAGGGTGCCTAAGAACAAAGCATGTGTATCACTGACTCATTTCTAAATCACTTTTCTGTGCAGAAGTTGGTGTGTTTTTCTTTTTTTTCTCTCTATAAGCGGTGAAAGGATACCAGAAAAGGGGAGGTTTTCTATGTCACAGCTGCGAATAAACAACATCTGTGCTAAGTTCCTGGAAGCATCCTTCGATCTACAGCACGAAGCCATGTTTTGCAAGAAATAGAAATATCATATATTACTGCTAAGTTTTGACATCCTTTTTTTACATACAACTGCTGTGTCAAAGAATTAGCTTATGGCAGAGATGGAAAGTACCTTGATTTAATTACTGTATAAGTACGTATATCAGTACATTTTATTCAAATGATTGTACTTTTTTAACTGCTAGGTACATGATAGATAAGATGTGCAGAACACACATTCCTTCATTAAACACAATGCTTTACATCAAGATACTCAACTTTATGTCAAGTAGTAAAACTGAGCGAAACAGCCCTCCAAACAAGGAGAGGAGCAGCAGTACATTCTGGTAAATCATCATCAAAAGCAATGCTATATCTTTGCTTATATGGACTGTGCTGTGTGAGTGGCTAGACGTTGAGTTTATTGTCGAGTCCCACTGTTTCCACTACCTTGCACTAACAAAAAGAGTTGTAAAAGATGTACAAAGGTGTAGATCTATTTAAACAAGACACTTCTCCGGAATCTGGGGGGGATATCAGTTTCACTTTATGTGGCATGAAGGGACAGGTCTACAGCTTATTATACCTCAGAGACTGAAACCAGGGGGAAGATTTGTGTCATGCCTGAAACTTAAACAACTAACTTGCTTAGATTCATTTGGTACTCCTGGTTACTGACTCTAGCTTGCAAATCACAATAAGCTGTTCAGAGGAACCTTTTTGGAATATAGCCGAACAAAAAGTGTGGTGATTTATTTATTTGTTGCTGCATTAGCGATGTGACTCTAGGGATGGCAATGTCTGCCCTTCACTTGGTGCTCACATTCAGTTCCCCTCAGGAAGAGTTTAAAGGGGCCCTATTATGCTCATTTTCAGGTTTCATAATAGTTTTTTGTAATAGGATATCTCTATTACTTTGGTTTATGTCTCAATACTTTGTTTGTTTGTAGCCAGGTAAAATCCCATTGAGATCAACAATCTCTTTTTCGAGGGAGACCTGTAGCAGATTGGTTACACATCAAAACAACAGAAAACAAAAAGGACATCACACAACATAATTACAGGGGCACAAATTACAACCTATTCACAATGACAGGTATCAAATAACATTTAATCTGAGCTTTAAAATTATGCAGGGAAACCAAAATGCCAAAAAACAAATTGCATAGTGTTCCAAGCTAGAGGAGCAGCGCACATAAAAGCTTTTGTACGTAAAACAGTTCTAGCACTTGGCACATTTAATAAAAACACATCCTGGGATCTCAGGCAATAGCTACTTGCCACTCTCTGTGAGATCAAAGAGCATATATAAGTTGGTAGTTTACCCAACATGGCTTTATAGATAACACTTGCCAACCCTATATGCTTTTTAGCTTCATTTGTACTTTCAGTTCAATTGTAAAACTAACATGTTAACTAAGGTGGTGAACATGGTAAGCATAATCATATTTATTTATGATGGTTAATGTAATCATTTCTGCTCAAATCCTATTTGTCCATCTTCTGATTATGGGTCGACAACTGAACAACACAACTAATCCCTTAAAACCCACACCATCCAACATGATAACAAAATGTCATCCAATGGTGCAGAACAAATGTAAATGTAAAGCAAGTCATAATTAAAAAAATGATTATCATATTTACCAATAGATTATACATGCGAACTGGAGCATACAGATTTAAAGATATGCACTCTAAAGCCAAAAGTGTCTTTTCAGTGGTTTCTATCAATGCATGAATACATTGCATCAATATTGTTGTATGTGTAAGCAGCTGAGGGTATGAGAGGACTGTCAATGGCAAGATAAAGCCTCAGTGTGGTCTTAGAGAATCAAGCCAATAGCACAGTGCTCCGTGGTGGAAGGGTTATTGACTGCCATATGGATTTAGTTGTTTGTGGTCACTGAAGCTGATTTTGCATCCACCTGCTTCATTTTGTTTATGGTCCTTCAGAAAATATAGGGCAATCAATGTAATAAGTGTCAGAGGTCTGCTCCGCTATTCACACACGATACACAGATAACCCATTTCTGTTGTTTTTCTCAATAGTTTCAAAGATGGCTCTGATTAAATGAGTCTGACTCACTTGTTCCATTGAAGAGTACACTGTATTCTAAGCAACTTAATGAGTGAGCCAACTTCACTTTCGCAAAACAAAAATGCAGGCAGCCTTACTCTAATCTGTCACCGCTGTGTTCTGCTGGAAGCTGCTCCTCCGTGAAAACCAGACTGTTGTGTCTTCATAAATTGTACCAAGAAATGTCTGAACGCTATGATTACATTTGCTCAAGAGCTGAAAGGATGCTGACACAAATGTGAAACTTTCATGTTAAGGCCCGAATATTATCCAATTAAATCTTCAATTTTTGATAATCAAAATGCATTTTACAATTAAATGAGTGTCAGGTATCCTGCGAAATGCATAATTATTCTATCATACTGTAAGACTTAAAGTAGACATATTATGCTATATTTGAAAAATATATTGTAGGGCCATACCTATACAAAACATGTCTGTGAAGTTTTTTTTCAAAATACCAAACAGTTCAGCCATTGTAGCCATGCCTCATACTGCTCAAACCCCTCTTTTGAAGCCCTGTTAGAGAAATGCGGATCTTGGGTCCTTAGCTTGAAAAAAAGAAAGAAGAGGAGGCGGAGCTAATGCCTGATCAGAATTCTACCGGAGATAAAGTTAAATTCGGTTGTGATAAAACGCCATCCTGTTTAAACCACGTCAAGGATTATTTCTGAAACAGTATGGAGCTCAAATGCTTTTTCTCTTGCAGGTTTATCACAAGGTGAGTTCCTTTTTTTATTTCCTGCTTTTTAAACACATGTGCTCTACAGTACAGGTTAGCTCTGAGTGTTAGCGAGGCTTGCTAATGTAAACAAAGACATCCAAAACAGGTCAGGCATTGTTTCGGATAGCAACTATCTCTGGGTCCGCCGACGTCACCTCGGATGGACACGTCAGTTCGGATGGAAATCTGTATCCGCTCGTTGTACACCCGTTTTTAAAAGATTTGGGTACGGAGGAAAAGAGAGAGGGTTTTATTTTCTGACGCTGCGTGAGTTCCCTGACGCACCGGGGACACATATTTACGTATAAAAGACATCACAAAGTGCATTGTGCATGATAGGTCCCCTTTAAGTGAATTGTGCATACTATTTGGGTGAAAGCTACTCCAAGGCAAACATGGTACTACAAAAGCGTGCCTGAGAATGTACAAAGCAAGGCGGCAAGAAATAAGAAATGTATGGATATTCTTTAATAAACAATGAAAATGAAAGTTCAGAGCACTTTCAAACTTTAAGTTGCTAATCTTTGAAATACAAAAATATAATAATAATAGGATCCATGAGAAAAGAAAAAGGAAACAAAAGATTATCTTCAGTCTTATATTATTCAATAATCCATTAGTTACAGTGGCCACACAAATACAATTTAGTGTGGGCTGAAAACAATTGATTTACAATAGATGGCAATATTTTTCACAATTTTCAGTCCTTTACTAAATCAACCCTATAGCAACTGGGGATTATAGTGTGGTCTTTATGAATAATGGGAATCAGAAACCAACGTAAGTTTCATATCGAGTAAAGGCAAAAAGGAACAAGAAAGATTGCAGTAATTCTACGTTTTTTTCTAGGTCAGGAAGCATCACTGAAACGCCTCTGAGGAAACCTTTGATGAAAATTAATTTGGCAAGGAGGCTGCACCTCTGAAAAAAGGTATCTATGTTATTACTTCAGATGATTATAATCTTCATTAATGAAAGCATCTGAGTATGTATGGCTACAATGCACTCCCTTGTCGTTAACACTGCCTCACTGTGACTCAAAACCTGAACATTATTGAGTCATTACTTTTATGTGATTATAAAAACTAATAAACCCAATTTGCATGAATGTTGTATGTATCTGTGACCCCACGTGCACATTACACCTGACCAGGCAAGCTGATAGAAGGGATTTTGTTGTTAGAAAGAAGACCGAATTTCATTTCTTGTTCAACATGCCCTTGACGACTTCCCTTGGTTCTTACCCTCGAAGGAAATCATTGCAGCATCATAAGTGTAATTCGGTTTATTGGAAAAACTAAAGTGAAGTCATTCTCTGAGGGCTGAGTGCAGCGAGTGAACAAATAGGGTCACTCCACGGGATTTTAGCACCCACAATGCATTGCAAGGAGTAGATTAATACATTGTAAGAAAACAAATCTAGTGAACAATAAATACACTAACATGCTCTTTTAGTTTTTCTAATTGATATTTTAGGGCTGCAAAGGTGAAGGCTTACATGTGTATTATTTCATATGCTTAGTAAAGATTATTGAGAAAATGTCATTTGAAAAGATAATCAAACTGAAAAATGCTTAAAGGTGGAGTAGGTAAGTTTGAGAAACCGGCTCGAGATACACTTTTTGTTATATTCCATGGAATGCTCTTAACATCCCAATAGCAATGAATATCTTAAGTGCTTTGACAAAAAATCCATCAAAAAATTTCATCTGTGGAAGCCGTGGCACTGTAAAAAGCACGACCAATCATCTGAGCCGGCCCGGCTAAAGTAACTGGATGGCCTACCTGCCTGTCAGCCTTCCATCTGGGCACAAACTTATCTCGTGCCCTCATTGGTCATGTGCGCGTTCGTGTGTGTTGGAGGAGGGGCTCTGTAAGGAAGTGGTAGATTTTCTCCGGTTGTGTATTTTCAAATTCTAGCGCACTCGAGCTGGTTTCTCCAAAATTACCTACCCCACCTTTAACAACTAATTGCAGTTAATATTGTTGTTATTTGTTTGATTTTGTTGTTCCCAAAAGGATCTGTAAACCAATGGAAAAAATATAAATCCATAGCATTAATGTTAATCATGATACATTTATACAGATACTGCCTACTTGAAACGCCTCAATTAGACTCCCTTGTTAACTTAGTGACATCACTGTGTAACACTTGCTAACGCTCCAACTCATTGTACATGATTTGCTAAGGGGCATTTATTAATCAGTTGACCAATCAAAACAAAGCCAGTTTACCAACCAGAGTGGATTGGGCTTTCTTTATCCTCAAGTAGCCTCCTTGCAATGTCTTTTGTTAAGTTTTACCAAGTCCTTAGGGGAAATAGATGAGAGGAAATAGAACTAATAATAAAACGCAGCCAGAGACTTGGTCCCCTGGTAAGTCTCTCTGACTTGTTCATCTGTTTTGATGAGTCACTGTCCTCACACAAAGCTGGGAAATGTTCACTCAAAGACAAAGAAGGAGAAAAAGAGCATTCTGGTTTTTGAACCATTATCTTCCATTTGTCATATATCAATATATCATCACATTTTTACCTAGTTTTAACTGATGTTTAGACTAAAATAACCATTTATTAGCAAATGTTGGATTATTTTACGGGTATTTGATTGTTTAGGTGTTTTTAGCTTGTAAAATGTTTCTGTATTTTATATGAAATGTCTCAAATTATAGATGTCTAAGTAATATATATATCCAATACTTTCTGTTTAGTGTCTGGGCTCCTATATTCTCAAGTTCCATTTTGCATACCTCCATTATTTCTTTAGCGTGTATTATTTTAACAAAAATAATAATTGTGAACATTTGAATTGAATTGAAATTGTTTCCAGGTTTGTGGACCCAGTATTAACTTGTGATGATTTTCTGTTGGTTTGTGGTATCCACAAAATCAGCCTCTGTACAGAACATCATGGTGAGGGGAAATATATTTGTGGTAAGAAATGTGTAGCCGGCCACAAGTAATCACACGTGCGCCTCAGAGTTTCCTAATTGCTGAACAATTTCCCATTTGACCGCAAGCAAATAACGCTCACAGTTATTTTCGAAAAGGGTGCATGAAACTTGAACTGCTTCATTAAATATATGCATTTTTTAAATTTCCCATCTACTATTACATGGAGATTTCAGAAATATAGCTGCCTTTGCTTTAAAATAACAGTATGGGGAAGATTTACCAATCACGTCTTAAACACATGTCGGCAGTTCATTTATTCAAAATCATAGAGGATGAATTGATTTTCAGTGGAATCATTCAGTTTCACAGCAGGAAGTAGTATTATGTGGCAATCATTAAGCTTAACCAAAAGAGAAAATGCAGCAGTCAACACTGAAAGCTTGGGTTTGTATATTATCAAATCCTTTAAGTTAGTGAGCATTAACTTTTCCCAGCTATATAAGACCACAATCATTTTCTAGCCTTAAAAGAATACTCCACAAAACATTATTTTTTAAATATAAAATACTTTGACTTGGATATCAGCTTCAATCAGTTTGGATTGACCACAATGGATTTGAACGGCAACCCAGAGTCACTGCGAATAAACGCTGTTCTGTATATTCAGCATATTCCAAACAAGTGCTGCTACTGCAATACGATGCTAAGTGTGTTACTCTTCAAGCATATTAACTGTGATTCTTTGAAATATATGGACAATTTAGCCTAAAGCCATACACATACGCATCACTACACTGAAAAAATGAAGCATTGACTTTAATTAAATGTATTATGTCAACAGGTTCCACATAATTGTATTTGGTTAGTTGAAAGCAATAGTTTTAAGTTCAAACTATTATTTGTTATTTAAACTTAATATTATTGCTAACCTAAAACAATTATATGCAATTTCTTTACATAATACATTTATTTAAGTTGACGTTTCAAATGATTTTCAGTGTAATGAAATTCTTGATAACTACTCCATCATTTCCAAAATGTATGAAGAAAGTGCACAAAGCTTCAGATTCTGTTTTTTGTTGACGCCATAAAGCCAACATCGTATTGCGACCGGATTTCATCACATGCATATCACTAACATCGAGCACTGAACATCTGTCAGAATATGTAAATAAAATGAGTTTTTGGTGTGTAAAGTTGAACTTTAATGTCTTAAGCAGTTTGAGACCGTCTCATCTACTTCATTTTGTATTTCATGTAGAAAATGCAATTTTAAAAATACTGCAAAGCAGCCTCAGGCCTTATCTCTGAAGTATATGCTTCTTTATCACTCTCCTACCAGATGGTACAAAATATACATATTTTAATTAAGTCCTCCACCATTTAAATAACACTAGACGGATCTTAAATCTGATACATAATTTAGTTAAATTAACATTTAAATGAGGGTAATGAATGTACGATGACAGGGTTTTCTTGGTATTTATATAAAGACACACTGAATTTAAGCAGGAAAGTGTGTTTATCCTTTCTCTCCACTGTGCATCGTAAAATTCCATGGGATTTGATTTGGTTCCCATTTGTTAACAGAGTTGTTGTCTTCTAGATCCATATGTGTTGATGTTAGCCCGCTAATGGGCATGCGAACTAGCAAACTGGCCTCCAATGAGAAAATAAACAACTCTTTTACTGAGCCAGGAGTCCCATTATGAATGATTCCCTGAACACTGTATGCACGACAGGTGGTAACAGTTGAACTTCATCAGATGTGTTTATGTAATGAGGATATTAAGCATTGTTTGGTTGCCAGGGATTTACTGTGTATCAAAGTTTGTTTCAGTAAGTCATGTGAGCGTTTGTTTGGAAAAATGGACTGGAACATGTATACAACATTATATTGGCTTACACACATTTATTTATATTGTTTGTCCTGTATGAAATGTTATGGTTTATTTTAGTTCACGCGCACACACACACAGAGACGACACACACAAACACACACACATGACAAAAAAAATACTGTTTCTAATTAACAAACTTTTGGAAACACGAGTAGAGAGCAATTCATTTTAGCAGTACTACAAATAACAGCCTTCAAAATGTATTCAATATATGTGATAATAATAATAATCTAAATAGTGAGTTTTTATCGCAGTTTATCTTTTAAAGTGGCAATGCAATACTCTATAATTTGATAACATATCAACATCTCTTACTGCTCCGTTGTCCTTAATGTGTTTCTCATGGTTGGTGACTCGTTAAACATTCCCATTGAGGAATTGCATGCCAACACACTCCCCCCCGCCTTCTCAGCTGATGTGACTCGAGCTGTCGCTGTGCCTTCTTGACAGCAAGCCAAGGTTCCCAGCCGAGCAGATGATGAGAAACAAAATCCTTTCCAGATGTTCCGACCCACAGCCCTCATATATCCAGTGAGGAGCCAAATAAAACAGGGGTGATTTCCTTTCAATCCATCAGGACTCGTCCCTGGTGTCCCTGATTGGGGGTGAAAATATATGTCTATGTCTGTGGTCTCACGCACTGACCCCTGAGAGTGCCTCATACATTTGAAATAACACAACCCCGTCAATGCATGGTGCTGACCGGCAGACATGTTTACATGTTAAATAAGGAAATGAAAAAAGCACATCTGACCATTAGATCAGATTGAACCTCTTCACTGCATGAAAGGAATATTGTTTCGGACTTAATCAAGGAGTCTACTTCTTGTTATAGAAAAATAAACATTAGATTTTGTGGCTCATGCAGTTTCAGACATCTGCTTCAAGCTGTCTTTTCTCATGTTTCGATTTCCTTCCTTTTCCAACCTCACTCATGCTGGACACCATGCTTCTATCAGGCGACAGTGCAGCTTTCCTCTAATGAATCCGATTATGTTTCTACTTTTAATGTGATTAAAACACTATGCCCAAATCTCTGGAGAGGGATAAAGTTGATCAAATCCAAACAAAAAATGAATAGTTGTACTGGCAAAGATCACTGATATGCTAAGCAGGCTGCTAATAACTCACATTTCTGATGATAAATGGGGTGTGAATTGATGTCGGGTATTTATGGGATTAGTTTTGTATCATAAAGACAAAGCAACACTTTCTCAGAATAAAGCAACACTATGAGTTTAAAAGAAAAAAAACTGAGTCAAGCTAAATAAAATAAATTTCAAAAATAAAAATATAAGTTGCAAACAAATCATTTGTGTAATCATGTAAACTATAAGTCTTTTTTCTTTGTTTTAACATAGGTTTTTGTTTGCAGTTCTTGTTTCTTCTTTCTCAATGATCAGACTTTTGCTCTTGATGCAGCTCTCTCGTTTGTGCTCCCTCATTTTTTGTTTGAGATTTTGAAACAAACATCCCAGGTGGGCGGGACTTTCAGGGGTGTCCCCCCATTGGCTACTCAGTTTTTGAGATGACAGCCCACTACACCACAGATCATACAGTGCAACTCATGCAGCAAACTCTGGAGTCCACTCGGCCACGTTAGCAGGGCCGCCTTAATGCACGGGCTGACCTGATCACATTTTTTTTTTTTACTTCGGATGTTTTTTTAAAATGTTAAATAAACAAAGTCTTGGCTTTCAGAATATTAAACTTGTTTCGGCAAATTCAGATGATAAATACAACTTTGAAGCTTGTAACGGCATAATTACAAGCGGAGAACGGAGTAACTTGACGTCACAGCAGGCATAACAACAGCCGGTGTTTCTCGTGAGTGTTTTCCCCGGGAAACAAACACAATACACACAAATGCAAAAATACACAAACACACACACACGCACACACACACACACATACACATACACACACACACACACACACACACACACACACACAACACACACACACACACACACACACACACACACACACACACACACACACACACACACACACACACACACTCGTGAGCTTCCCCCAGACCAGTAATCCAAACGAAAATATCTTCCCTCCGTAGTATTTTGATCATTTGCTTGAAAATTATGACTCCGTAACAGTCAGTGGGCACAACTTAACAGCCAATCAGAATGAGAATATGTTTCACATGTGACTTATTCAAATTGCGAGTGATTGAGTGACAGATGAAGGTTGTTTAGGAGAAAAAGTTTGAGAAGAAAAAGTTTGAGAGTGGCGCTCGGAAAAGGACATTTTTGAGGGAAAAGGAGTTTCGAGACAAGCAGCTATTACAAAAAATGCGGAAGCTTACAGGTTATTTTAAACCTGTAGGCCAGGATGAGGAGAAAGGACAGATGAGTTCTGTACCGAGCGGCAGCAGTGCCGGTCGCAGGGCCTCGGAGCCAAGTAGGCCGTCTGGTTCTGATAGCGATGGAGTAGCGGGAGAGGAAAAACAGACAGGAGGGACATTATCTGTTGGAGGAGATGGAGAGGACGACGAGGACTTGCTACGTGGAGGGGAGCCAACGGCAACCGGACAAATACATGAGGGAGGCCCGATACGTCACTCATCTGGAGGAGAGGACCAGGCGCGAGTAGAGCAGAGTGGAGAAGTGCGATCACAGAGCCTGCCGAGGCTATAAATTACTTTGATTTGTTGTTTAAATAGGGGGCCCCAGGGCCTGATGGCAGGTTAAGGCGGGCTTGCACGTTAGTGCTGGTGTCTCCAGGGGAGTTTCATGAACATATCGGACTTCTCTTATGGATTGCTGTGCATTATACTTGTGTTGTGTAGTTTATACTTTATTCCAACTTTAAATATTGTAATACCTGAACACACTGCTGCTGTTAAATAATTTCCCAATTTGGGATTGATAAAGTGTCTGTCTATTTATTTATTTTAACAGACCAGGCTGCATACCAACACAATTAGGAACATGCTCACATCTTACTATGTGGGTCTGAAAAGCTGAAGCATTCATACACAATGTGTTGTCTCATTCTATATCCTGTGAGAAAATGATAAACATTTAGCATTACTCAACATACTATTCCTAGCCTGAGGAAGATCTGAATAATCAACAGATTTGAATGGAATCTCTAACATTTTCATGTAGAATAAAGACAAAAGAGTGATTATACAAATTACATTTATTGAAATTTGAACCAAGAAGAAGAAGTCTCAAAGAATGTTTTAAATAAAAGGACATCAAACAAAGAGCTGGATAATAATACAATCTAATAAATGTAAAGACATATGGTCAAAATAAATGACACTGAGCGACTAAGTGATAACAACAACGCGTGGATAAAGCTGCAGGTCTTTCTTCGTGCCCCACCTCCATGCTGTCCCCTCAGAGGAAGTGGGAAAACGGGATAAGACCTCTGGATGCCACTCTGTCTCAATGATCCACACTGTTAATATGAGAGGAAAATAAATGTTTTAGGAAATGAAAAATATGAAGTTAACAAATAAAACACAGCTCAGGGGCAGTCATGGACGGTAGGTTTTCCTACAAAGTTAACTCAGCCACCATTGATTTCCATATCAAATTAGCGTGTTAATAAAATAAGCTATCATGGCTTATACTTGCATATATAAACAGAATCATGAAAGGCTGTTGGTAGAGTTAGGCACACGAGTCCGTTTGAGTGTGTGCGCCGGTGTCTGAACGCTCACTCATTGCTAGCTATGTAGCTAACTCTTAGCTACTAGCTTGCATTGTTATGGATCTAAAGGTAGCAAAAGCTAACTTTCATAGCACAGCTTTCCTTCTCACTTAACTATTACATTACTATTACATTGCATTTAGGTTTTATCCAAAGCGATTTACAATAAGTGCGTTCGACCAACAAAATACAAACTTGAAGAAAACAGAATCATATAAGTACATCAGGTTTCATAGAGCAAAAACATTTCAAGTGCTACTCAACTGGCTTTAGATCAGGGTTGCCAACTCTCACGCATCTGGCGTGTGACACACGCTTTCACTCTCAATCTCACGCTCTCACGCTGCCCAAACTATTCTCACGCCAAAAACAAGAATACCGAAGACTAGAAACGGTTTTGAAAACTTTTGTCAGGTAGTGATCGTCTTCTCAATAGAACATCTTTGATAATGTCTTCTGGCCAATCAGAAGCAAGATAACGGCGTGGTGTTGTTGCAGGAAGTCCCCACGGAGAATAATGTTGCTGTAGTACATCTCTATACGTCGATACAACATTACGTGTTGATAGAAATCAACACGTAATGAAATAAGACCCCACGGTTTGATGATTGATAGGTGTGTGGGCTGTCTTTCATTTTGACACACAGAACAATGGGGGCTATCCAACCTTATCCACAATGTAAAGTAACTCACAGCCTCTTCCTTCTTCTCTCTGTGAGGAGCAGCAGGTTCAGCTTTCAGAACAAAGTAACAAAAAAATAAAATGGCATTCATTTTTTTAAATATGTCGTGTAGTAATAGATTTATTTATTTTTCTTCTCAAGAGAGTACCAGAATGTGTATTTTACGTTAGTATTTCAAAAAATCTCCTGGGGGAGAATCCCCCCAGACCCCCCTGCATTTTCCAGGAGATTATTGCGATAAACGATAATATTGTCGGCACCGTTGTATGACCATTTTAGACCACTGACATAATGATAATATATAATAATAATTCAAGTACATCCTTTCAAACGGCTAGTCACATCCTCATGTAAATGGCAATTTATCGAGTTCATTTTTATTTATCGTACGATAAGTCAATTAATTGCTTATTGCGACAGGCACACAATAAAACAGTGGAAACAAACATGTGTTTGACTTTCAATAGTGAATGAAACTTTGTGCCCTTTATAGTCTGTGTCCAATGTTGTGTATTTGTATATATTGTATATATATCCTATATATATGCTAAAGTCCCGCTGCTGACACGATAGCAGTCATTTAGTGTGCATATGTTAATTAAACCCATGATATCAAAATCTCACTCCAGCCAGGTACCCAAAGTTGGCAACCCTGCTTTAGATAAGCCAGTCCTTTATTAGTATATAAGTGCTTTGTTAATAGTTCTATCGCTCGAAGTGGAGTCGAAAGAGATGAGTTTTCAGTCTGCGCCGGAAGGTGTGTAAGCTTTCTGCTGTCCTGATGTCAATGGGGAGCTCATTCCACCATTTTGGAGCCAGGATAGCAAACGCACGTCTTTTTGCTGATGGGAACTTGGGTCCCCTCGCAGTGAGGGTGCAGCGAGCTGTTTGGCTGATGCAGAGCGGAGTGCACGTGCTGGGGTGTACGGTTTAACCATGTCCTGGTTGTAGGAAGGGTCAGATCCATTAGCAGCATGGTACGCAAGTACCATTGTCTTGAAGTGGATTCTAGCAGTTACCGGAAGCCAGTGAAGGGAGCGGAGGAGCGGCGTGGTGTGGGAGAATTTAGGAAGGTTGAAGACCAGACGAGCAGCTGCATTCTGGATGAGCTGCAGAGGTCGGATGGCACATGCAGGTAGACCAGCCAGGAGGGAGTTGCAGTAGTCTAGGCGTGAGATGACAAGAGTCTGGACCAGAACCTGGGTGGCTTTCTGGGTCAGCTGGGGACGTATCCTCCTGATGTTGTAAAGCGTGTATCTGCAGCAGCGGGTTGTAGCAGCGATGTTTGCAGTGAAGGACAGGTTGTTATCTAGGGTCACACCCAGATTCCTTGCAGTCTGAGTCGGGGAAACAATAGAGGTGCCGATGTTGATTGTTAGGTCAAGAGTGGGACAATCTTTTCCCGGAAGGAAAAGCAGTTCAGTCTTGTCAAGGTTGAGCTTGAGGTGGTGAGCAGACATCCACTGAGAGATGTCAGCTAGACAAGCAGAGATGCGTGGGACGACCTGGGTCTCTGAGCGGGGAAAGGACAGAATTAATTGGGTGTCGTCAGCATAGCAGTGGTATGAATGCGGGCTAATGACTGATCCGAGCGAGTTTGTGTACAAGGAGAAGAGGAGGGGACCAAGAACAGAGCCCTGAGGGACCCCTGTAGTTAATTGACAAGGGTCGGACTCCGACCCTCTCCAAGTAACCCTGTAGGTGCGGTCTTTGAGGTATGAGGTGATGAGGTAAAGTGCAGAGCCTGAAACTCCAAGTTCTTGGAGAGTGTGAACACAATAAAGAAACAGACCCTATAGTACAGCACAAACAACACAAATGATCAATACTTACATATATTTTCACTTGTAGTATTATAATAATTTAAATGCTGGTTCTTCTGCGGGTGTTCTATCCACGCTCAGCTACCACACCGCAGCTGCCTGCACTGTACAATCGCTGGAGGACTGGGCTGTCACTCAAAAACTGAGTAGCCAATGGGGACGCACCCCTGAAAGTCCCGCCCACCTGGGAGGTTTGTATCAGAATCTCAAACTAAAAGTGAAGGAGCGCAAAAGAGAGAGCTGCAGCGAGAGCAAAAGTCTGATCATTGAGAAAGAAGAAACAAGAACTGCAAACAAAAACCTATGTTGGTTAAAACAAAGAAAAAAGACTTATAGTTTACATGATTACACAAATGATTTGTTTGCAACTTATAGTTTTATTTTTGAAATTTATTTTATTTTGCTTGACTCAGTTTTTTTTTCTTTTAAACTCATAGTTTTGCTTTATTCTGAGAAAGTGTTGCTTTATCTTTATGATACAAAACTAATCCCATGGACTCTCGGCCTCCGTAGTGCCAAGCAAAGATCGTCTCTACTGAGTGCTGACAGGATGAGAGGATTTTATATGAATGAATCTTTTTTTTACCGATGCAAAGATGCTACAATCGATGCATCGCGAGTTCAACCCAAACTGTAGCCGATGTGCACTCTCTCAACCGGTGCACTCGCATCTTGAACGTTTACGCCGGTGCACCGATGCGAATCGGTGAATCTTAACATCCCTAGTGGGAAGGTATGGTTAGGTTGTGTTTGTGTGGGGGAAGGGGGGGGAGTTATGAATACACTGATTTTTATTTTAAGAACACATACAGTTGTTCAGATCAAGATGTTCCAGAAAGGAATTGGGTGGAGGAGGTTCAAAGTATCTGTATCCCTCTTATTTTGCAGTTCACATCTCATTTAAAGTTGCTTCTGGTTTTCATCATCACTCTTTGGACAGTCTTGCTGGAGAGAGCAGCACACGTTGTATGCACCATCAGTCATTTCTGCTTGACACTATTTAAGTTCAGCGAGCAAAGCCTTTACTCAACCTCAGACCTTTCACTGCATCTGTGTTACTCAAGTCCATCTTTATCATGTGTGCTTTCACTAATGAGATGACTAAAATGTTACAGGGTTTCATCTCCTCACATGTTATTTAAAAAATATAAACAAAGTTCGCCCACCTTGACCCCGAGTTATGTGTTTTGCACTTTCTGTGCATGTCAAAAAATGGCTGCAAGTTGACTGGTAGATGGGAGAGAAACTCCCTCTGGAGGGAACTTGGAGATTTTGGTCTTTGCAAACTATCACCATGCACAAACACCTACATATCACTACAATGACCTCCTCATCGCAGCTGACTCAGGCTCCATCACTACACTAATTCTCCTTGACCTCTCTGCAGCCTTTCACACCATCTCCCATAATATCCTCCTCACCCGCCTGTCTGAACTCCTTGGCCTCACTGACTCCGCCCTCTCCTTCTTCCACTCATACCTCTCGGACCGGACACAGTTTGTCACACACGCTGGCTGCAGCTCCCCCTGTGCCTCTGTCAACCATGGAGTCCCCCAAGGCTCGGTGCTCGGTCCCCTTCTATTCACAATATACATCCTTCCGATTGGTGATATCATCCGCAGCCATGGTCTTCTGCCCATCTCCCCCCTCAGTCACTAATCAACTGCCTACACAAAATTAAAACCTGGATGACCACCAACCTACTCAAACTAAACAGTGATAAAACTGAGCTCATGGTTGTGGCCCCCAAGGCACTGCTCGGGAAGGTTGGAGATCTGCTCCTCAACATCGACGGTTCCATCATCTCCCCATCCCCTCAGGTCTGCAACCTTGGTGTTGTCTTGGATTCAACCCTCTCATTTCAAAAACCACATCAGCCCCCTGTTTTATGTTTATGTTTTTTATGTCTTGTCCTTGTATGTTTCTTTGTAAAGCGACCTTGAGATTATGAAAGGCGCTATATAAATTCAAGTTATTATTATTATTATTATTATTAAGTGAAGACCCCTAAAAGCATAATAAAGCCTTTTGAAGCAAACGTGACCAACAGATTTAGATCATTGGCACAAGACTGTTGTTTTGGTGATGTGTGGGTGAATACAAAGCAGAGAGATTTCCAGGTTTGTACTCGTTATTACTGCCAAAATATTAGGCATATGTGGTTTTAAAGCATTTGACTCCAAGAGTGTTCGAACAATCTCCCAGTTTTGTGTATTTGTTTCTCAAATATCACAGATCCAAGTTCTGTTGAAGCCTATTTTGAGCTTGGGAAGAGAGCTTCTGAACTATTTAATTAAATGTATAATTTTACATGAGGACCATATGAATTCTTAAGTTAAATTAATTAGTAATTTACCCTTTTTCATACTTACTGTTTGGAATAAAAACACCCATTGCAGCACTGCTCTAATTTCACATATACAGTGTGCCCTGTAGATGAATCTTTGCCCTGTATTTCACCACATGTTGTAGAGTATTAATAAATATCCTTCCATACATTCTTGGGGTCAGAGGGGAGCAATAAGAGACAATTTGAGGAAAAGGATATTTCTACATGCACTTCCTTAATGCTTGCCCCATTCAAAGCAAACACATAAAGTGGCCTTAACCCTGAAGCCACTTGAGTTGTTTTAAATTAACCGTACCAAAAAGAACATGAAAGACGTCAGCTCTCGAATGAAAAACAGCAAATGGTTCACATAAAGGACATCATAGACTTCCTGCTTTAAACCCAACTGCCTCAGAGCAAAAGGAAAACGTGTGGGAATATTGTTCCCCCGTTGAGTTCCCAACTTCCAGTTTAATGTCACTATTCATGGCCTGTGACGGAGGCATGAAGTCAAGTGGCTGGGTGTTCAATTGCAGGAAACATACATTAAAGATCACGTGACAAATGCAAATATGTTCTTGTGGAAACAGAAACAGTTTCCCTATAAGGACCAAAATCCATCTGCATATCGACATACTGTAGATGATTTAAGATTAAAGTATATGGAATGTGGCCATGCATACTCAATATGTTATTTTTGAGATAAATAATCACCCACTAAGGCAAGCCTCTCTTTCCCTCCACATTCACTCACTCTATGAATCACTAAAAAGGTTACTGATCCGTAATTCCTCTGTGAATGTCGTTTTTCTTCTCCCCATGCCCAATATCCAGCGCTAACACTAACACCTTTCACCGCTCTTGTAGAGGGACCATTTGTGGACTGTCAGTCAGTTTGATGAGGTGTGGATTAGCTCCCTGTGAGAGACAGCTCAGTCTTGTGAGGCAGCGTATGAAGTTGATGTTCAAGGTGTTTTTCTATAAACACTATCAGATAACTGGAATAGCTCAAGTTGTTATGTTATTTGATGTAGTTGGCCTCTTTAAATAAGCATGATAAATATAAATGAGGTGGACATATGCAAACCCCTGTCTTGTTTACCTTTTCTAAGTGACTTGTGAACTCTGGAGGATAAATCCAACTGACGTCTGACGTTTCCTCCAGCACCATGAAGCTTACACTCCTATTTTAACTGACATGTCTAGCAGTGTGGTTGTAGATTCTTCTTAGACTGTATACCGCACATTATAGCCGTAAAAGGACATCAATGAGCTGATCGAAGTTTACATCAGGACAGAGGAGGAGATCAGTCTGTTGAGTTTATTGGTTCAGATAAAGCACAGTACTGTGATGATGAGATGAATATAATAAGATGACAATATAAATCATATTGCAGATAAGATCAAACCCTGAATGAACATTAAATAACCTAATATGACTGTTGAAATGATGAAAAGATTAAATGAACATAGTTTTAAGTCTGTTACATACCAGGACCGGATGGGAATGTTAATAAAACTGGGGGAACAAATAAAGCATCCTACGGTAAAGGGCCAAGAGGCAGGCAACACAAAGGATAGGGGACACAGATATTGTTTGGGATTAGAGCCATACTCTACACAAACTTACATTTATGTGTAATATATGAGACATATTTAACAAAGCTTCATAGTCACTCGTGATGTTATCTCCTTTAACCTCATGTCTATTAATAATAACAATAAGAATGACCTTATAAAGGACACACAGAGGGAATGCATAGCATACTAAATGTGAAACAAAACACACAACAAATACAGCCTAGGCCAGAATAATGTATGAAAGCCTGCACATACATCATAAGATAAGATCTCTTATTCTGGCACTACACTTTGTTGAAGTTGAAGTCATCATCGTGATAGGCCACGATAAGTCTCTACATGCTTCTTCTATAATTAAACCACAAGTCTTGATAAACTTGAGAATTCATTTTTCCGTCGATGATGTCAATCTGTCCAGGCCCTGAGGCAGCAAAGCAGCCCCAAACCATGATGCTCCCTCCACCATACTTCACAGTTGGGATGAGGTTTTGATGTTGGTGTGCTGTTCCTTTATTCTCCACACATAGCGTTGTGTGTTCCTTCCAAACAACTCAACTTTGGTTTCATCTGTCCACAGAATATGTTGCCAGTAGTGCTGTGGAACATCCAGGTGTTCTTTTGCAAACTTCAAACGTGCAGCAATGTATTTTCTGGACAGCAGTGGCTTCCTCCGTGGTGTCCTCCCATGAACTCCATTCTTGTTCAGTGTTTTACGTATCGTAGATTCGTCAACAGAGATGTTAGCATGTGCCAGAGATTTCTTTAAGTCTCTAGCTGACACTCTAAGATTCTTCTTCACCTCATTGAGCATTCTGCGCTGTGCTCTTGCAGTCATCTTTACAGGACGGCCACTACTAGGGAGAGTAGCAACAGTGCTGAACTTTCTCCATTTATAGACAATGTGTCTTACCGTGGACTGATGAACATCAAGGCTTTCAGAGATACTTTTGTAAGCCTTTCCAGCTTTATGCAAGTCAACAATTCTTAATCGTAGGTCTTCTGAGAGCTCTTTTGTGCGAGGCATGGTTCACATCTGGCAATGCTTCTTAAGAATAGCAAATTCAAAACTGGTGTGTATTTTTTATAGGGCAGGGCAGCTTTAACCAACACCTCCAATCTCGTCTCATTGATTGGACTCCAGGTTTGCTGACTCCTGACTCCAATTAGCTCTTGAAGAAGTCTTTAGCCTAGGGGTTCACATACTTTTTCCACCCTGCACCGTGAATATTTACATGGTGTGTTCAATAAACACATGAAAACATATAATTGTTTGTGTGGTATTAGTTTAAGCAGACTGTGTTTGTCTATTGTTGTGACTTAGATGAAGATCAGAACACATTTTATGACCAACTTATGCAGAAATCCAGGTAATTCCAAAGGGTTCACATACTTTTTCTTGCAACTGTAAGTTTTTTACAATTTACTAGATATACATTCTATCATGTATTTTAATGATAGTATACATTTTAGTGGGGATTGTTTGTACCTTCAAAATCAAAGTCAAATCAAGGTAGACAGGACACAATATAACATCAGAGGGAGATGGCTGGCTAGTTGGTTTTGAAACAACTCCTCATACAATTGCTCCAAACCGAGAAAGTGACAATTTGAGCAAGTGTTGCAATAACAAAGTAACTACTCTTTTTGCAACAAGGATTGGTGGCTTAGAAAGTCTAGCTTAGTATTACATCAAAACATCTTATTTGCAGTGGCGGAGGGCTCCAACCAAGATAATTGCCTGTCATCTATAATCTGCAAAAGACCTGCAAACACAAGAAAAATGTCTGTGTCAGCGCTTGTTTCACAAATAAAGACAGAATATAGATTTTTAGAGGGTTTTTTTCTGTTGCTTTGAACTTTTACTCAGCCTCTTGACAATTGGCTGTCAAAAAGATTGGTTAATGGTTCACATATAACAAGCACCTGGGATTTGAATTGACATATGAGTCAGGCTCATTGATCCTGGCTCAAAAATATCCCAGATCCCAGCAACCGACAGCGTCACAAGCATGGATTGTTGACTCCAGATATTTCCTGGGCTCAGCTCTATGAATCCTGGGCTCCCTCAGTAAAAATATCCTCCCCTCTGTCATGAATCTTGGAGTGACCTTCAATAGCGCTTTTACATTTGATAAGCAGGTCAGCACCGTAGTCAAGACCTGCTTTTTTAAAATACGACTATTGGCCAAAACCAAGTCGTTTTTATCTTTTAAAGACCTAGAAAGGGTTATTAACGCCTTTGTTACCTCGAAACTGGATTACTGCAATGCTCTGTATGTGGGTATGGACCAGGCCTCAATTAGACGCCTCCAGCTAGTGCAGAACGCAGCTGCACGTCTTCTAACTGGCCATAAAAAGCGTGACCACATCACCCCAATTCTGACCTCATTGCACTGGCTTCAAGTTCGGTTCAGAATAGATTTTAAAATCCTTTTATTTGTTTTCAAAGTCCTAAATGGGCTGGCTCCGGCCTATGTAGCCGAACTCCTCCATCGCTACACATTACATTACATTACATTGCATTTAGCTGACGCTTTTATCCAAAGCGACTTACAATAAGTACATACGACCAGGAAGACACAACCCTGAAGAAAACAGAATCATATAAGTACATCAGGTATCATAGAGCCAAACATTTCAAGTGCTACTCAACTGGCTATAGAGATAAGCCAGTCCTATATTAGTATATAAGTGCCTTGTTATTAATTATATCGCTCGAAGTGGAGTCGAAAGAGATGAGTTTTCAGTCTGCGCCGGAAGACGTGCAGGCTTTCTGCTGTCTTGATGTCAATGGGGAGCTCATTCCACCCCAGGTAGAGCCTTAAGGTCGGCTGATCAGCTGCTGCTGATAGTGCCTAAGACCAGGCTCAAAACCAGAGGGTACCGAGCATTCGCAGCAGCTGGCCTCAGGCTCTGGAATATTTTTCCCCTCCGTGTGAGGTCGGCCCAGACCCTAGGGGTTTTAAATCAACACTTAAAACTCACTTTTTCTCTCTGGCCTTCTAGGCTTCTCTTATCAAGAATAACTTTTATCCAGGACCTTTTCCCTCTCTAACCTTTCAAGTTTTATTAGAGGGAAACGGTTTGTAGAGTGGCTTAGACAGGCCGGGGAGTGTTACAATCTGTCTGTCTGTCTGTGTCTGTCTGTGTCTGTGTATTCTCTTGTTCCGATTAACCCAGCCACATGTTTTCTTGTTTTGTGTCTATATCTACGCCGGGATCCGGAGTCGAGGCTGATCTTCTTGCTGTAGTCCTGTGTCCTGGATCCTCTATCCTGAGTTCTGGATTAAGTCGTGGACTTCGGGTCGTGGCTGAACCTGTCTCTGCGGTCCTGCCTGGGTCTCGTCTTGCTGCTTCCCTGATGGCTTCCACAGGATTGTAGCTGACATCTTCGTGGATTCATCTTCTTATTACAGACACATGCATTTCCAAACATTTGGTCTATATGCTGTAAAATGTATTATCTCTTCGATTTACACACGGCATCTATTGCACGTCTGTCCGTCCTGGGAGAGGGATCCCTCCTCTGTTGCTCTCCCTGAGGTTTCTCCCATTTTTTCCCTCTAAACTGTGGGTTTTTCTCCGGAAGTTTTTCCTTGTACGATGTGAGGGTCTAAGGATAGAGGGTGTCGTTTTTCTCATACTGATATTCTGAACAATCTGTGTTATTGTATTAGCTGTAAAGTGTCTCTACTGTAGGCTATTTTTATTATATGTACAGCACTTTGGCTCGACCAAAAATCGTTTATAAATGTGCTATATAAATAATACTTGATTTGATTTGATTTGAAACATGTCTTACGATCCTGTGGTTAGAAAATATTCAAATTAAAAACTCTCTTAATCTCTGAATCTCTTGGAAACTGTAACTCATAATATACATTTCCTTACTTTGCTCTTTACAACACCAATACATTTCTAACAATGATGCTTTGATCGACTGTGTTCTGAGAAAGTGAAAGAAAGTACCTTGTGCCAGTTTAATTATTTTTATTGTATTGCTCTTTACTATTTTTTTAAATTATAATTCTAAATAAGGTATAGTTATTTGACACCTGAACAGAGCCAGTCAGGGTTGGATTGCATTTGTCACCTCACTATAGACTCTTACAGTACTTACTGTAGCTGCAATTCCCACCCTGTATATATAGCAGTCATATTGCTATCTCACACCTTTTAATTGTTCTTACTTAGTGGCATCATTCCCACTTGGTTTCTACATCATTTAGCATGCAAAGCACGACTGAATCATTTCCCTGTACATGTCACACATCTTATCTGTAGACTTTGTGAAAGCAAAAAATTAATCATTATAATTATAATAATTTCAATTTAACATTAAAAGGAGATATTCTTATATACACTTGGAAATAAACACTGCTCTCAAATGATTGTTTGATTTGTATACAATTATAATACCATGTTGGCAAGACAGTAGCCTCGACAGGTGAGAATACAAAAATAAATGTGTATAAAAAAAACTTGCTTTTCTGGAAGCAGAGAATGAGGCCTCGAAACATCTCAAATCACAGTTTAAAAAGTAGAACATGGGGAGGGACTTGTCTCCTGTGTGGTTGCAGTGCATTCCACATAACCGTGTTGTCCGAGGTTCAATTCCAGCCCTTGAAACTTTGTCAGATGTCACATTCTCACTCCCCCATTCTACACCATCAATTGTCAGAGAAAAGCAACCCCCTGCCACCAAAACAATCTTAAACACATTATCGGATAGAGGCATGGATGGCTGTCATGGACATCAACTACATTGACTGAGTATCTTCTGAAGCTTTAAGCAGCTGTAAAAAGGAAAATAAACTCATATGGCTTACTGAATATAACAACCCTTTTCCCTATAAGGTAGAAGGAGATCTTGTGCATAAAGATTAACACAATGTGTGTCAAAGATGTCTTAATTCAGTTTAATGGCATTTTGAGACTGAGGTTGAATTGGATTGCATTATATTGGATATTTCTGTTCATTGCTGTACACCAGAAATACATTACAATATGACAGTAGACTTTACAACCATTTTACATTTTAAGGTTTGGATGTGAGCCCCTGCCTGTATTCTTTTATCATAACAATTGATAATTTGTCAAAATAAAATGTATGGAGCTAAAGTGTTATGCAACTACAGATCATAATTGCACTGCAAACATAAGATTTCAAGACAAATGTCACCATCAAGTGGTACACTTTTGCCATTGCACAACAAACCTTCGCTTCCAACAACCCTCCGTGACTGGTCAACCTACCTTTTACACTCACAGAGGCCGCCTATTGGTTACTCGTTACCGCGAACTCGTATCTGATTGGTTCCTTCTAACCCCAAACAGCCAGCAAGTTTTTGTCAGTATTCTTTCGTTAGCTTAGCTCTCTGTTCTGACTCCGACAATCAACAGGTTAGTGCTTAAGTTAATAAGCAGTATATACACATATGCTTGCGTAATGCTTAGCTTTAAAACATTACATGATTCCTTTTTATTCGTCTTAACGTTATACTTCTTAGTAACCTACTGGTAATACTCACTTCGGTTCTGATGTGTGGAGTTTGCTAATTAACATTGATTTAGCAGGGTTACATTTGTTTCACCTCAGGATAGCATTAGCTAAAGAGTCCTTCACTCTTGTAGTCTTGTTGGAAGGACAGCACAAGTGTCTTTGAACCAAACCGAGTATTTGCTTAATAAACTGAAGCTGCAGCGACAATCCCAGCTGTTCTTGTCTCTGCTACAAATCCATTTTTAAATGTGGCGGTTTGCATCATTTGTGAAGTGACGACGTGGGAGGGAGCCAACGGAGGTTAGGTTGCTAGGCAACAACTAATCCAGAATATAGCTTTTGACACTGACCAAAACTCAAGCTTTTTTATTTTATATGAGCGTAGTATGTGTTGCAGTGAGTGTTCTGTTACAGCATTTTTAAAAAAACAGTAGGTTTATTGAGTTCTTAGCATTAGCAACATAGGATAACCTTTGGTATTTAGCGTTACGTTAGCATACCATTTGCACAGTTACCATAGTAACAAGATACAAGATCTATAGAGATGGTATATAACCAACGCCGAGTAACGTCTGACAATTTGGACGGGTTCGGTTCTGTGCATCGTAATAGCATTAACATGGCTCTAATGAAACGTTGATATGCTTTGCTGCTAAATAACGCAGAGGACGTCCTTGTTTCAGGTATGGATAATACAATGACGGGACGTGTAGCTTACTGTCGTTAGCATGACAGCTGTGTTTTTACAGTCACCTAGAGCTACATCAAGGTAATTAGATACTTAATGTTATGCTTAGTAGCATTAGTTGATTACTTGCACCGCATGTGCATTACAGCTAGGTTGTTTCACTGTATATCTCTGTATGAGGAAGAGTGTTTGACTGTGTGTGGGACTTATTTAACGCTATATGTTGAAGAAACACCGCACTGTTTTATAGACTTCTAATCCGCTTTGCACGTCTTATTTTTAGGGATGGGACAGCCGCCTGTGGTGATCCTCCGGCGCCTCATGAGTGGCAGGTAACGTTAGTGACGGTGCAAAAGCAATGTTGTGCCGCTGTGCACAATGAAGAAAATATTCAGCTTCACCAAGAAAAAGAAACACCCGTCCGGTACTCCTGACAACGGGAGTGTGCTTTCTGTTGGCTATGACCTGAAAGACAAGGACCTCGGGAAGGTTCACAAGGCTGCATCAGGGGGTGATCTGGCAAAGTTGAGGCAGCTCGCCAAAAAGAATGATATCAATCAACTTGACAAGGAAAACAGGTAAGTGGCTTTGAAGCACTTGTTGTCACATCTTTGAAGTTGTACAGTATGTCTTATTAACCCTAGTAATATAGTCCACATGCATATCTTAATAAATGTTATTTTATTTGTATTAGATATACACTTCTCTACTGTATATCTCTGTTAACACATTATGTTTGACCATCTTTTTTCACTCTTTTTAAAATTGGTATGTATAAGAGTCCATTATTGACCCTTGGGCTATTTTAATACTGTATCCCTTTGTTTAACAAATGAGTTGATTCAAAACAAAAAATGTTTGCAGCCAATCATATGGATCAATTTATTGTGCTCTTGAAATAACAAAGCTCTTTTTAAGAATAGTATTGCAATACTAGAGCCATAGTTTTCATAATGTAGCAGCTTTAGGGTATGTTGTTGATACAAGTTGTTGAAACCTTGTCTTTGTATATTAGAGCTAGGTAAGACATGTTCAGTACTTTTGACTGTAAACAGCAAACTGCCGTCTTTTTGAGGCAATAATTAAAATGTACATGACACCCCATTGTTTCTTTTCTACTTATGTTTCAAAGTGGGATCTAGTTACATTTACAATTGGTGTCTCAAAAGTGAGTTGCTTATGTATGCTACTTAAGGCATGTTACAGTATAGCTTGTGAAATATCATCATTGATGTCAGGCACCTCAATGAGTGCAGCTGTTCATCAAGGTGCTCTAAAGATAAGCTTACAATTATCCTTGTCAGCTAAGTAGAAGGATTTTTGTAAGAAAAAGATTTCACGCTAATGAGAAACACTGTCATTTCCCATTTCAGAACTGCGCTTCATATTGCCTGTGCCAGTGGACATGCTGAAGTGGTGCAGTTTCTCGTTGAGAGCAAAGCCAAGCTTAACCTATGCGACAATCAAAATAGATCCGCCCTAATGAAGGTAATCCTGGATGATGAGACTCCACCAGAGAGTGGTTCTTCATTTATGTTGAATATATTGTGATGATCGAAGTTTGCTACTTTCCTCATACATTGTTTAAAGCCTGACCTCTGCAATCATATCAATCTCATCTCTATCAGGCAGTGCAGTGCCAGCATGATTCCTGTGTCAAAATACTGCTGGAGAATCATGCCGAGCCTAACCTGGTCGACATCAATGGCAATACAGCACTACATTTATCGGCAAACATCCCATCCATGTCAACTACTATCGCTCTGCTGGAGCACGAGGCCGACATCAATGCACACAATAAGGTGATTCCGTCTTTCTGTCTACAACAGCTCACAACTTAGTGATGATAGATGCTAGTGGTTGGACAATATTTAGGCATACTCCTGTTACCTTGATTGAAGAAAAAAATGAACAGCCCTTATCATGCCAAACCATTATTAACGTTTTAAGCCACACATATTCAAGTTTTCTTCTATTAAAATTAAAAATGTTTGCTGGGAGATGGATGTCATTTTTGTATGCATTCAGTGGTATATCTGTAGGCGATAGTCAAATGCTAGAAAATAAAGAAGGATATTAAAACTAAATAAATGTGTATGTCAGCTATCGTATTTGAGTTTCAGTCTATGATGAGTTGTTGCTGTTCTGTTTACATTCATGAAAAAAATATAGTTGTTAACTGTGATCTCATATTAGGAGGGATTCACACCCTTGATTGTGGCAGTCCGTGAGGACCATATCGAGATGGCTGAATTTCTCCTCAAAGAGCGGGCTGATATAAATATCATGGACCAAAGCCAAAGGTCAGTACTGAACAATGAGATATTTCTTAAGCATGTCCAATAACCTTAAAGGTGGGGTAGGTAATTCACTTCAGAAACACTTTTTCTTATATTCCATGGAATGCTCTTAACATCCCGATAGCAATGAATACATTAAATGCTTTGACAATAAATATATTAAAAAATTCATCTGTGGAAGCCGTGGCGCTGTAAAAAGCATGACCAATCATTTTAGCCGGCCCGGCTAAAATAACTGGATGGCCTACCTGCCTGTCAGCCTTCCATCTCGTGCACAAACTTACCTTGTGCCCTCATTGGTCATGTGCGCGTTCGTGTGTGTTGGAGGAGGGGCTCTGTAAGGAAGTCTGAGGGAAGGGGCAGATATTTTCCGGTTGTGTACTTTCAAATTTTAGCGCACTCGAGCTGGTTTCTCCATTCTTACCTACCCTACCTTTAATGTTGCATATAATTCTTTGTTTACAAATGTTAATTTTGCTATAATTTTTTTAACCTGCAGGTCCGCTTTAATGTTAGCTGCAGGCAATGGACAAATCAGTATGTTGCGGCTGCTTCTGAGGTTTGACGCCGATATCACAATAAAGGATACCAAAGGATGGTCAGCCGATGATTACGCAGTGATGAATGGGCATCATCCGTAAGCTCTGATTATTTTCTTTGCACATATTTCCCTAGAGTGGTATTTATTTTGCAGTTCATGGATTTGTGGAGTCTCTATGGAGTGCAACACTGGAACAAACTACCAAATCTCTCAAATGGATAATTGTGTTTGTTTACTCATTAGGAAACAATTTAGTTTTACAGTTTAAAACTTTTACTTTTTAAGGCTTCTGACATTCTACACCATTGTCTTGACTCTCTTGTAGATGTTCCCTCCTGATCATTGAGCACAGTACCCAGAAGAATGAAGGGCCTTCTATATCAAATCAAGGGCTGAGCAAGAAGAAGACCGTGTTGGGTAGTCCTTCCCAAAACGTTGAAGCGGGCTTCT
The DNA here is from genome assembly GCA_902827135.1 of Harpagifer antarcticus. Classification (NCBI taxonomy): domain Eukaryota; kingdom Metazoa; phylum Chordata; class Actinopteri; order Perciformes; family Harpagiferidae; genus Harpagifer; species Harpagifer antarcticus. Next base: position 177,770 of record CADEHL010000998.1, read on the forward strand.
CTTTGGGAGGACCAGCCATTGATAAAGATGGTAGGGTGATGCATTTTTATCACATAATAATCAATAAGAGTGGTGTGAGGATATTATGGTTGTTTGTAATTATTATTGACTTTGATTATTTGATTTACTCCTCATGCATTACCTCTTGACTGGATCTAGAGCATCGAGCAAATGAAGCAGGGGGAGGTATAACTTTGCTTAGATGAGCTTTTATAGTTCAACCAGTCAAATACTGTAGTCTGGTGACAGTACTGATCAATAAGTCCCTAAAGATGGATGTTTATGCTTCTTAATTTGTAGCGCCTCGTGCACCAAACTGTTTCTGCTTTTAAAGAATGACATGCTCTCCTTGTCTCTATTTGACAGATAATATATTAAAAAATGACATGCTTTCCTAAAATGTATCCACCTGATGCTGAACATAAGCTGCTCTGTTTTCTTGCAGATTTTGAAGACAATTCTCAGTCGGAGTCTTTAAGTCGGTAAGCACAGTTCTCTTTTTCTGGATTATAACCAAGAATTACAATTGCCGTCCTGGCTCAAACCATTCTTCTTACCTTTTCAGGGTTTCAAAGAGTGCTGCAGATGAATGGGCTTCATCAGATGACGATGATGAATCCGTTTTAATCGAAAAGGTTGGGTGATGTTCCTTTTCTTCTTGTAGACTGAGTTTTTTCTGAATTTTGTTCTATCCTTCAATTGTTATGCTGTCTTTCAGAAACCATCGAAGGTAAACCTGAGGAAAATGATTGCATCTAAAAGAGGAAAAGGTAATACGAATATTTTACCCTTATCAGAGCCGCTTTTACACCAAGTACTTTGCCGTACTTAGTTCCCAGCACTTATGGCACATTTCCACTGCAGCAGGGTAGCCCCGTTTAAGCGTCCCTAAGCGTCCTCGCTCAGGCCTCGGGCTGCCTCGCTGGCCGTCCGAGGCCGTGGCGCATTTCCATTACAGTTTAGGACCTGGGGTAGCAACACAGTGTAGGCGGGGCGATCGACTTTGTTGTTCCGTCGAGCTCCCGCTGGATTTTATCATCCCCAATGAGATGTAGGAACGTCGTCACCTCCTCGGTCGACCACCGTGTGCTTTTCTTTGACGTTGCCATTTTTGTAGCTCCTCCGTTTACAAAAATGCTGTGTATAAAAATGCTGCAAGCTTGCTTCTAGATATATATGCGACGCTAGGGATGATCTTGCGCGCGATCTTGTGACGATTCTCTCTGACCAATCAGCAGTCGAGAGTGTTGACGTCACTAGTTCAGCCCTGGCCCTGGCCTGATAGAACCACGATTTTATGGGGCCGGAAAAAGAGGGAAAAAGTACCCGCTAGCCGGTGCTATGCTATATGGAAAGGCCACCAAAAACTGGCCTGGCCGCTTGAGGACGATTTAAGGACGCTTAAACGGGGCTACCCGCTGCAGTGGAAATGCGCCATTAGTTCCCCCATGGAACTAAAGAGCAAATTGCGTTCACACCGGAATAAGTCCCTGAGGGAAGATTACGCAAATGAAGCCGCTGACGTCACTTCTTCTTCTTCTGCTTTGGGTTTACTGGCAGGCCGCAAACAACTTCACTGCCACCCGAAGTCCCCGGCCGGAAGTCCCCGGAGTTGGGGACTGGCTTCAGTAGAAGCTGCTGGGACTCCCAGCAGCTTCTACTGAAGCCTTCCGAGTAAATCGCCAGAACGCCGACACCTCCTCATCTCCACCGCTCCCATGTTTTCTTTTGTGTTGCCATAAGTTATTCTCTCTCCGTTGGTGCGCGGGGCTAATGCTAATAATGCTAATGCCAGCAAATACAATGCTTCACAAAACTTTTCCGAGTTTTATGGGGCGTGGTTTGCAATTCGTCCAGCCAATCAGAAATTGGAACTTTTTTCTCCCCAGGAAAGTCCTACCTCTCTAGCAGGGACAGAAAAGGGGGGAAACGTTCTCATGAACTAAGTTCTCTTTTTGGTGTGATCGCAAAATCCCAGGAACTATCGGAACTAAACGGGAAACGTACGGGGAAAAGTACTCTGGTGTGAAAGCGCTTCTTGTCAGTGTTCCTCCATAGTTTGTGTTTTTTTGGTAGTAATCTTTCATCCCTGCCTGCCTGCCTGCCTGCCTTGTAGCTTCTGCAATACCTGACAAATCCCTGAGCGCTACAGAATCTGAACCAGAGAGTGAGAATAGAGTGCAGAGAATCCCATCCCTCCTTAAGGCGTTACCGTCCAGCAAAGCTCCACAGCGCCCAGTAGATCCTTCTCCCATTTCCTTCCTGTCCAAAGCACCCCAGATGTCTTCTACCCTTCTTCAAAGCTACAAAAAGGTAAAATATTTGGTGTTGAAGCTGTGCTGATTGCATTTTTAAGATCTGTCCTTCTATTTTTTTTCCCCCCCAAAACACTCATTACAGCAGACGATCAGGAGCAAGGCAAACAATCAGAGCAGCCTTCCACTAGTAACACAAGGTCAGACTCTCAGGAGGGAGAGGAGGAGGAGGAAGAGGATGAGGAGGATGAGGAGGAGGAGGAAGAGGAGGAGGAGGAAGAGGAGGAGGAGGAGGAAGAGGAGGAGGAGGAGGAAGAAGAAGAAGAGGAGGAGGAAGATGATGATGATGATGAAGAGGAGGAGGAAGAAGATGAAGAGGAGGAGGATGAAGATGATGAAGAGGAGGAGGAAGAGGAAGAGGATGATGGCAAATGTGTGGCTTCTGTTGAGGCCAACAAGACAGAATTTGAAGACAAACCCTCTGTTACTGCTGCTCTTAAGATTATTGACGCTGAAAACATACCTGGTGCTGACACCCCTTATAGCAGGGAAACTAGTCCCGGGATTGTAGGAGACTCAGAGAAAGATGCCACCGTCCACCCACCTGGAACAATTAGTTACGCACTGCCAGCAACAGACTGTATCGTGTCGGCCATTAGAGTAGAATCTAAGTTTTCTGATGAAGATGACAGCCTTGGCTCAAAAGGAGGCCCCCTCCCTTCCAGACTTCACACAGAAACTTCACCAGCTGTGGTAAAAGAGGAAGAAGGAGAAATGGATAAGGATGATAATTCCTGGAGCAATGGTAAAGGTGAAAATACACACGGTTCCTCTGATGGTGCATCAAAAAAAGAATTGTTCAAAGAGAGTAAACACAGATCTTCATGGGGCTCCTCGTTAGACGACAGTGACAATGACCTACCCAAAGAATATGAGGTAAACAATGAGACCCTTGAACAGAAAAGTGATGTTCCAGATGTACAACCAGAAGCAGAAACACTGCCTTCAAAATGCCCATTAGCTCAACCAAATGTAGATCAACCAGATACCTCGTGGGATTCCTCATCACCACGGGTACCGAGTCCAAAACGTGTCTCACATCAGCCCCTGATGGAGGAACTTGTGTCTGCTTTGGGGTTACGTTCAAAAAGCACCCTTCAGTCCAAAAACAGACTAGCGAAAGCAACAGTAGATGAATCCGAGTGGGATTCCTCTACTGAAAATAACCATAAAGATGATGCGCATTCACCAGATTTTAAAACAAATATTGTATCTGCAAACCAGACTGGTGAGCAGCAGTGTTCTGATGACTTTGCGGAAGAACAAGATAAAGAAAGTGTTGAGAAAGATTTAAATTACCCTTCTACTGCAGCGTCACCAGTACCTGAGGGTGAAAAGGCAACCACAATCCATACACTAGATAACGATGAGGTTGAAACATCACAAAAGGAAGACAGATTAAAGTCGGAGAAGGAAGAAGGCGATGACAGTAGTTGGGATGATGAGGATGAAAGTAATGAGTCAGAAAAGCAGAAGTCAATGGGGAAAAAGGATAATGATGTTGAAGCCTGCAGTAACGTCTTAGAGACAAATCATTCCACCCCAAACATGTCAAGGCCCACGAGCGCAATAGACAACAAGTTAGAGGGAGATGAAGATAATGAAAAGGATCAAGAATCTATTATTGATGGAAAGGATCAGATTGTAGAGAATAACGAGCTGGAGGAGGAAGACAAGCTGGTTGATGTCGACAAAGATAATGAGGGAAGTGAGGACTCTGACAGCCAGGACCAGAGACTGCTGTACGATTTCGCCAGCGCAACGGTCAAAGTGTCTGACGATGAAGACGAGGCTAGATTAACTTCATATGTTCCGCTAGAAAATAGTAGTGCTATTGTTTCCCAGACCAGAGTGTCATCGGACGACCTCAATGAAGAACCGACAAGGACAAATATGTGTTCAAGCCCACCCACTGTCGGTCAACACCGTGACTCAGACGGGAACGCATCGCCTGACGATGAAGCGTTACCTCAGACGGACATTGATGATGTTGATGTGGTCTCACCTGATGAGGCAGAGAGCTTAGGCATGAACAGTCAAGAAGTCAGAAACATTGACGAGCCGGTCATTCAGGTAAAACAGGAACACTACAGGTAGTTTTTAGTTGTAACGTAACAGTTTCTGAAATGAAGTGTGGCCTCTTAAAACCAGCACTTTACAAGCTATTTTTATATCCTTTTCCCAGTGTTTTTCATACCATTGGAGTTGCCTTGTGAAATATGCTATAGATGAGAGTAACACATGCGTCACTTCCGGGCGAAAATTACACCCCCCCCCCCCCACTTTTGGGGGAAAACAACGCTGTCATTTGAATGGCGGTCAATACAAATGCTGAAGTTTTTGTCAATCCGATCAGAAATTTAAGAAAACCGTGGATTTTTGGATCTTCAAAGAGTCCGATTACGATGGCCAGTCAGGCAAACAATTACATTAAATCCTTTGAAATTGACGATCGGGCTCGATATATGGTTAAATTAAAATCAGTAGGCGAGTTTGTAATTTCGCCAGCTGTCATGAGCGAGGCGGAAAATAATAGTTTTATCATGCCAAAAAGCTGCTGTCGTTTATTGCACCTCAAACATTAAAACAAATCCAGAGTTCAGTGTTTCTGTACTTCCTCTAAGAAAAAAGGACAGTAAAAGAAGAGCTCTTTGGCTTCAGGCTTCCTTGCCATTCAAATGACAGCGTTGGTTTCCCCCAAAAGTGGGCGGCCCGTAAAGTGACGTAGATGTTACTCTCATCTGTGGACATCGATCGCCTACTGCTATATTTAACCATATATTGAGCCCGATCGTCGAATTCAAATGATTCAATGTAATTGAATGTGTCTGGCCATTGTAATCGGGCTCTTTGACGATCCAAAAATCCACGGTTTTCTTACATTTCTGATCGGATTGGCAAAAACTTCATAATTTTGTATTGACCGCCATTCAAATGACAGCTTTGTTTTCCCCCAAAAGTGGGCGGAGCCGTCATTTTTGCCCGGAAGTGAAGCATGTGTTACTCTCATGTATAGTAGAATAAGCTTTTGAAGTTTATGCTTATGTAAAATGTATTTGTAATTTATTTTTTTTATTAGAAAGAAGATTCGACTGGGGATGAGGATGATGATGACCAGGATGATGATGATGATGATGATGATGACCAGGATGATGAGGAGGATGAGGAGGAGGAGGAGGATGAAGATGTCTCAGATGATAATGAACAACTTCAAGCAAGTGCAGAGTCCCTTGAGGCCTCAGCTGTTCCTGAAACAGAAGTCTCTAAAGATAAGAAAAGGGGTAAGGAGCTATTTATTTATTATCGATGCACTATGTACAATGCACGGCCAACTGTATTTCTAACACTACAACTTCAACATCTGGTACCTACTGGTAGTCTTTTCCTCAGTAAACAATAACAGCTTTGCACCTTTATATTGTTTGCTTTAATGACAGTCAGATACACTTTGGATTTTCTTCAACTGTAGACATTCTTACTGAATCGAGAAATTATATGATTTTACCAAATCAACTGTAGTAACTATGTTATTGTAAAAGTGGTTATTCATTAAAAAAAATTGCTGCTGCCTTGTGTATTTTCTCTATATCTCCTACCATTACTTTTCAGTTTCAGCATTGTAATAAATCACCTGTTGAAACAGATTTCCTGTCCGAGCTGGGTCTAGAGCAGGGAGAGGAAGAGCAGGACTCTTGGGACTCTGAGGTACAGTGAAGACACATTATGTAATATCTATGAGGATCAGATGTTAGCCAATGAGATTCTCACAGATTGCCTTTTCTCTTTCAGTCCCACTCTGAAAACCCCAAAATTCCACAGCAAGAGAAACAAAGCTCGCTTATCAAAGTTAAAGAAGAGGTGGCCACTGTTGAAGAAGGTATTTTTTATTTTTACTTTTTTGAATCTAATCATTCAAGGTGCCATTTCACGCTTCAGAAACAATATGACCTTTTGATATCATATTTATAAAAAACTGCTTTCGTGTAGGGCTGCTCAATTAATCCTATATTAATCGCAATTACGATTTTGGCTTGCAACGATTATGAAAACAACATAATCGAAATAAAACAGTTTTTTTTAATATTGGTTTTTCAGTTGAATTATACTTAAAGTTCAGGGTAATCAACGGACATATTGTTTAAACATTTTTTTTGCAATAAATGGATGTTTTCAAAGTAAATGGATACTCGTTTTTTAATAATCGTGATATCAATTATTGACCCAAATAATCAAGATTATGATTTTTGCCATAATCAAGCAGCCCTACTTTAGTGTATAAATGTATTAATATGTGTCTGTGAAAAAAAGCTGTAGAATGTGCAATGCAATATATAATTTCCATGATTCATAACAGCCTTTCCAACAATATGTTACATTTCTTTTGTAGACTTGTTTTATATTCCCTCGTTTTTAAGAGAGGAAGGAGGGAATAGGATCCTAGAGCCTCGGAGGAGTGTAGGCAGGCCGAGAGGCAGCCAGGGAGAGGGTATGAATGCTTTGACTCATAGGTCTGAGGAACAGCATGGTAACCATCACCTCATGATCACCATTAGAGAATGCATGCAGCATACAGTACTCCACTCCACCATGCCTGCTACCCTCAAACCCTATTATCCCACATTTTGGTCATATTTATTTTCTTGTTTCAGCAGGTTTTGGCCCAAATTATAGAAATAACTAAGTGCAGAATGCTTGGCAAATGCTGAAATTGTGTCCCAGTGTATATCAGGAATCTAATTTCCCAACCGATGCCTAACCATTGTCTCTTCACGCTAATTAACCATGAGCTTGTTTGCATGGGAATGCGTTTTGATGTTCTGGCAAACTCAGCCAGCTTCACCAGAATGGTTTTTACATAAAAAGTGTATTGTTTTTTCACACATGTCACACGTCATGTCTCTTTCAGTTGGAAACGACCATACTGGTGATAATAGACAAGGAGATGTTGAGAAAGATGATGGTGTACAGAAAGAGGTAGGTCCAGCAACTAAATGTCCTAGATAATCAAGTAAATTGTGAAAACTGTTGGAAACGTGTTCTTTTTCTTTCTTTCTTCCAGACTGAGAAGTCAAAGTGGGAACCTCTTCGTGTTTTGAGCAAACTTGAAGCCGATCACGAACAACAGACAGGTGGATAGAATACCCTGAAGCATTGTGGTTCCTTTTGGTCTGTTGTTTTTAACATGGTAGTCTGTTTCTCTTTGACAGACTTAATGGAAGAGCTCGGTCTTGGTGATGTTGATGATCTTGAAGGTAATCAATAATAACGAATTCTTCACCTTTTGTAATATTTTTTAAATATGGTGATCACAAGGCAGTTGATCATCTAATGCCTTTGTCTGCCACTAAACATAATGCACATACATAGTCCTTTTTGCAGAGAAACCCTTTTTAGATAAAGAACAGACCGGGGACCCCCTTATGTACCTCTTTTGGAAGAAATTGACGTAGCCACTTTTTTTAACTATAGCCTAGTTATGGTTAAGAACAACCTTAAAAATATATATTAGAAATATAGATGTAACATTTGCTCCATCTTAACACAGAATACCCATGAATATTTAAATGAATGAATCTGACTTTTTTTGCAACAAACCCTTCTTTCAGAATCACTGATTATCAGGCCGTTTGCTGGTAGATTATATATGTCTGAGTAGCACCCGAAAGCGTCACTTTCAAATATTAAAGGTGGGGTAGGTAATTCATTTCAGAAACACTTTTTGTTATATTCCATGGAATGCTCTTAACATCCCGATAGCAATGAATACATTAAATGCTTTGACTATAAATTCATACAAATATTTAATTTGTGGAAGCCGTAGTGCTGTAAAAAGCACGACCAATCATCTGAGCCGGCCCGGCTAAAATAACTGGATGGCCTACCTGCCTGTCAGCCTTCCATCTGTGCATAAACTTATCTCGTGCCCTCATTGGTCATGTGCGCGTTCGTGTGTGTTGGAGGAGGGGCTCTGTAAGGAAGTCTGAAGGAAGAGGCAGATTTTTTCCAGTTGTGTACTTTCAAATTCTAGCGCACTCGAGCTGGTTTCTCCATTCTTAACTACCCAACCTTTAAGGAGATACATTATTTTTATTAATAACAAATGGTCTATCTGCATGCAACCCTGGCTTAACCACCCTTTCTATTTTTCTGTCATCATCGCACTTGTTGAAGCTAAAAAAAGAGGTCAGTAAACGTGAACTAGCTTGTCAGAAAGGTGAACTTTTGACCCTGGTAGCTGTAGTTACTCCTTTGAATCCTCAGTCTGATGTGAGTGCAATAGCATCCCAGCCAATCCCAGATGTCTTTCATTGAGTGGTTGAGTGTTGGGTGTTGTTGTTATCCCAGTGTAAGCATACCTTCATCAGCATCAATGTCATTTGTTGTTTATTTACCTACAACTTCTTGTATTTATGACACAGATGCGTCAGACTGGGACTCCGCCAGTACGGCCAGTAAGAGAACCCTGCCCGGCCGCAGAATGCCCTCCCCTGGACTGGAGGAGTCCCCAGAATGCTCGTATCCACCTAAAGAGCAGGAAGAAAACCTTGCTACAGCTGCACCTCCAACAACTCCAAGAAGCATCAACCCCAACAAAACAACACCCAGCACTACCCCCCAACCCGTGCCCCAACCCCAGCCTCGAGCAAAGAAGATGGTGCCTGTAAAACCAGAGAGTGAAGAAGGTAAGGCCTATTAAGCCCTTCTGTGATATCCTTTCTAAACACATATTGAGACAAAGGATATTATCACAGCATTTTCCTCTCTCTGCTCTAATTCAGAATCGGATTGGGAACAAGACAATGTGGCGTCCACTAGCAATACAGCCAAAGTTGACAATCAGCTGCAAAACCTAGCTGAGCTTCAGATAGCAGTTAAATCAGGTAAGGCTGTCTGGTTTTCTTTAGGTTGACTACAGATATGTGTGTGCTCACGCCCTGTGTTTGTGATAAAGACCCTCTGTCTCCTTAGGTTCCCCTGAGCTCCCACCGATGGCAAGAGACACCAAAACTAACGAAGAGTCTGACCAGGAGCAACAAAAGGTGGGAAACACCCACAAACTACCATTTCTACCAATATGTTGACATCTTATTCCTGACTTTAGTTTGTCCCAGCATCACCATTCATGCTTTCCAAGGAAATTAAACATTTGATCTGTGTCAGTTCAAACAATTATGAAATTGCAGAAGCTCTAGGCTATTTCTGCTCGATTATGGCAAAAATCATAATCTCGATTATTTGGGTCAATAATTGATATCCCGATTATTAAAAACGATTATCCATTTACTTTGAAAACATACATTTATTGGAAAAAAAAATGTTGAACAGTATTTTTTTAACAGTTGATTACCCTGAACTTTAGGTATAATTCAACTGAAAAACCAATACAATTTATAAAAAAATAATCGTTTTATTTCGATTCTGGTGTTTTCATAATCGTTGCAAGCCAACATCGTAATTGCGATTAAAATACGATTAATTGAGCAGCCCTATTCTAGGCAAGATCAAAGATTGTTTTAGTAGTAAAGTAAATAACAAAGTTAGTCCATCTCTTTTCCAAAAATGTGAGAAAAAATGTGTAATATATTTAAATTTGCAATTGTGGGATAAGGCTACAAATACTATTAGCATGTACTGTGCCAGAAATCAAATGTTCTGTTTTAAAAAATATAAGCCAAACAAGTAAGAACAAATCACAAATTAACTTATTGTAAATATAATTTTTGAGCAATTTCTGTATGTTTAAATTCTGCCATATTTGTTTGATTATTGTGTGTTTTAATTTAAAGTCCAAATGTGGTTTTTGTATGTTTTGTCTTGTCTGTGTTTTGTCTTCCTTGTCCACCCATGCCATCAAAGGAGGTAGATGGTGCAGTAGATATATACGAGCTAGATCTAAATAACTCGAATCCATCTGGCCATGCGGGCTCTGAAGATGGAGAAAAGGATCATATCTTTAAAGATCAACCCAGTTATGAAGAAAGGGGTGAAGCTAGTGATGGCGTCCCATGGGAGAATCGCTACGAGAAGCTCTGGGTGGAGGTGGAAAAACGGGAGGTGAAATCCACCTTCAAGAACGTTGCTGGGGAATTAAAAGAGAAGTTTGGAGAACTGCTTCGATCAAGACAGACTGCAGAAGTAGTCGTAGAAGAAGAACAGGCCACGGCGGAATCTACTTCTGCAGACGAAGAGTCGAGCGATGAAGACGAAGATGGGGAAGTGATTGTGCGCCCGACGGCCAGAGCAAGGAGTACCGTCCTTCTCACCATACCTGAGCAGAGGGAGTCTGGACAGGAAGACTCTCTGGCGGATTCAACTGACAACTCGTTATGCGATGACCTGATGCAGGTTTCAGCGCCCCCCCCACGTAGTGAGACCAACATGTGCCGAGAGTCAGATGTACTCACTGATGAAGTCCTTGAGGAGCGCAGATCTCCGTCACCTCCACTCACCACAGCACAAAGAAACAGCTGCGTAGATCATGTTACCACGGCTCTGAATGATGATCATACCATGCACATGTCCGATGTTGACCGGAGCACATTCTTAAAGGATGAGGCCAAACTGAAGCCATCCCACAAACCACATCTGGACCTCATCTGGAAGGACAGCAGTGCTAATTTAGATGATCAAAACAATGCCAGTTCAGAAGAGGATCCTGAGGAATTCGCCAAGTTTCGTCCCCCCTCAATGAGCAGACGTTCAGCATCACTCCCAGGTGTTTCTGATGAAGAGCTCGAGGAGGACATGGGAAGATTTAAACTTGAGGTAGGGGTGCTAAAGGTTGTCTTCCAGGATTTGGAGAAAGAAAGGGCCCAACTCCAGAAAGAGGTAGAGGATGGCCGCCCCTCCTATAGTCTTGATCGCCTCTTTCTCTTCATTCCATCCATGTTCTTCATTTCATTTCTTTTAGTCAGCGGTTTTAAATGGCCCAAACTAGCCATGCATCCTATTTTCATTTTTCAACTTCTTGATAGCCATTTTCTTTAGGTTTGACTTTAAGTTGAAGTGTCCATCTTGCATGTTTCTCTGTTTATTTATTTTGTGTCTTTTTAACTCACATGTCAAATTGAATTGCTGTTGGTTGAAATTCACATGCACTGCACTCCAGAAAAGATGTTGGTTGTTTGGCATTCTTAATACTCCTGCAACACTATACAAAGTTTATGGTGCGTTCACACCGGACGCGATGCGAATAATCGCCCGAGTTTCACCGTGGCTGTACTCGCGTCATTCAAACAAGATGTGCTGGCGACGAGGCGGGGCTTATCTTTATGTAGATACTATGGTAGATAATCAGGCCAATCGCGCCGCGTCAATCTATCCGCGTCTTTGCAATCACTTTACATATAATCGCGAACCACGCATCGCCTCCGGTGCGAACGTACCATTATGTGTTCTTTAGTACTGATTTGTCATTAGTTCTGCATGAAACTTGCATGTATCTTTAAGTTGACTATGTTTGTTTTAACTAAGTGATGTTGTGTGATGACTGAATGAATAATGGCCTTCTTTTCCACAAAAAGAAGTGCTTTCTTGGCAGTTTGCTGGATCTGTTTAAGTTATACTGATTTCCAGGGAAGAAATATATTTATATTTCAGCCATCCTTTTGTAGAGTGTTTTGATACCTCCATGGAAATACAGCATAGAAAGAAATATACTTTATTTACAGACAGTTTGTCATTGTAATTTTGGATAGAATATCTGAATAGTGTGTGAGACGGACGTGTTTAAGAGAAAGTAATACTGTATTGATGAGCTCATTTGCAATAAGTAAAGAACCTTTGACTTCAGCTTTTTCTCAGTTTAGGTATGCCAAAGCAAGAATTGCAATACATGGGAAAATGCATCCCTGTAATTGAACTTAAAATAGCATGTCAAATAGAGTAACCACACCAAGGTGTTAGGTCTCCAATGGGAGGGGTGACACTAAATTATGTATGACAAAGTGTACAAGTCCCTGCTTCAAAATGCATCTTAAAAAGCCTGGCCCCAACCTGTTCCAGTTGGGAATAATCCCTCAAGTCCTGTTATTTAATATCAAACTTTTTATCTTTTCAGGTTGGCAAAGACACCAGAACGGCTGCAATGGAGGTGCACAAATCCAGTACCTCTTGGGATTCTGGTGGAACGGCATTGGAAGAAGTGGGCACTGAGAAACCTGAGACCAGGTTAGGAGGCATGTCAATTCCAGCGGGAGCAATTCATCAGGAGAAGCCGCCTGCAGCCATCAAGAGGTATGCATTCATTTATCTTGTACATTGTTTTTCACCGACATTCATCACAAGCACATGTTAACCCTTACAATTTCAGATTCACATGCTCCAAAATTGAGTATGATATTACCTAAAAGCTAGGATGTTACTTGTGTGTGTTTGTGTGTTTAGTTGTCCTGTAAATCATTTCATAAGTCTTATAAGTTTGATAAATGTTTTTTACTGAAACTACATTTATTTTTCAATGACGCATTCAGCAGAGAGCTGAACTTTATTTTATTGATTCTATTTGATGAGGTTTTCTTCAGTAAAACCTCCACAAGGGCCCTGACGCGGAGAGGTCACAACTTCTTTTTTTGTTTAACAGTTTTTATTGAGATTTCCAAATCAGAGAAAATATACATTCAATAGCATTGCATACTACCCCTCCATCCCACCAGTCCCCCCCCACCCAACCCTCCCCACCCATCCCCTTGATTCCAGATCTGAGATGTCACAACGTATTGACTATCAGGTGTATTGCTCTCCATAGCACCAACGAGGCACCAGTGCAATTGCGTCTCCCGCTCCAGCGGAGCTACAATAGCAGCAAACAGGAGGGACCAGCTGTAGAGGAGACCCTACAGCTGGAGCTGGTCCGAGGGGCCTCGCACAGCAGAGCCCCTCAGACCAACGCTCATGTCAATGGAGATCCTCTCTCTGTGTTTGACGATAGCACATTAAGTGAAGTGTCGGACGATGAAGGAAGGTATATATGCAGTATCAATTTCACCTCTCTGTCACTAACTCATAAGGTGTGTTCTGACTGAAGGCAAAGTGAATTATACAGGAAGCACGAATGTGTGGAAAGTCGATGGAAAGAAGTGATCGGATGTGAACAGTTAAAGATTCGCTCTAGGGAGAGAAAATGAAGGTCTCTAAAGGCCTTTCTTTAACCTGTAGTCGTTAACTTAAAGCAGGGGTCGGCAACCCCTGGCAAGCGTGCCACCATAGGCACTCGGCACCGTAACTAGTAGCACACTAGGAATAAGTGGAATAAGTGTGCAAAATATTTTAATTGTATTTTCGGATCCTGAACGAGACCGCCGCCAGAGCGCGTCTCCCCGTTACCTGCAGAAGGAAGCCATGCATGCAACGCAGCCCCGCTCTCTTTAACTCCAGTCGACTGCTGCTGCTTTCCTCCGTGGGGAAACGATCAGGGGTGTAGTGCTGCCGGAGCGCGCCCGCACTTCAGACATTGCAGTAGGCTACCCATAAGGAGCTGTACAAATGCCTCAGTTTTTGCGTGGCTGTGTCTTTAGTTGAAAGCCCAGTGGCGATCTGCTCATCTCTCATCGAAAATAATATGCTACACAGGAGCGGATTGGCCATCTGGGTGTTCTGGAGAATCACGGACGGTCATCATTATCATTATGCCCTTTAACCCAATTATTTAAATTTAAGTTGCGCTGACAGGTGAAAGAGGTCCACACACTGCTTCCCCCCGCCCTCCTGTTGACAGTTCACGAGTGCCGAGCTCTTCACCACCCCCCCACCCGTTGAAAGTTCAAGAGCGTTGGCACACTGATCACAATTTTTTTTTTAAATGGCACTTCATATCAAAAAGGATGCCGACCCCTGACTTAAAGGGACAGTTCGACGTTTTAAAAGAGGGTTGTGTATAAGGCACTACCAAATTCAGTGTATTACCTCCAGTATATTACCTTCAATACCTTCAGTAACAGATACAACTGAATAGGGAACATTAGAGAAACCACTGGAGTTGTTGGTAAGTTTAGATCATGTTGCATTGGTAGTTTTTAACATTTGCTTTGCATTCAGTCTAAACAAACTTTCTCGGTGATCAGTAGGAATACATTTTCCTTCCTACAGTACATAGGTGCATGACTAACCAATGATTTCCATAAAAATGAATAGTATACTGCATTATACCATTACACTTTCAACAAGTCTGCTATGCAGCTATCATAGCTTGGGAACAGGCAAATCAGTTTTTCAAATAACCCCCGTTTTAATTCTCTGGGCTCAGGTTTCCAGCTAGTGGACAGCAGAGAAACAAGGTAAAAGACACATTTGCTTATTAACTTGTAGCTGCAAGTTTGAGAAAGTGAATCATATTCCCAACCGAGCTGTTTCCATATGCAGAATCCTGAAGAAGTGGAGATGGCAGAAGACTTTGATGAACTCACTCAGTCGTCGGACACAGCCACGGACGACTCTCCCACTTCAGGCTATCGCCACGCATCCCTCCTCATTCAGAAGCTGGACTCAGCCACTTTGGGTACTGATTCAAATGCTAACGTACATATAATTAGCTAAATACATGTAGGCAATCCACCTTTGAAAGAGACTTGCAATGTTATATCCCTAGACTCGAGAAGCATGGTGAAGCTGCAGAACATTTTCCACGAGTATGAGCGCTCCATCCAAAAGGCAAGGAGTCGCCATGGGTACCTGTCAGACAAGGTGAGCCAGCTGGAAATGGAGAGGGCGGAGTTGAACAGCTCTCTGGAGGAAGTTAAAGATGTGAAATCGGCCTTGGAGCGCAACCAGCTTGAGCTGCAGTCTGAAGTCCCAAACCTCAAGTGAGAGCAACTTCCTTTCCTAGAACGACAGCTTCCTGTAGCCGTTTCTTTACATGCTCTTGCTCTCTCGTCGTATTTGTGTGCAGCATCCGTCATGTGATGGCCTAATTTATGGATCTTTTTTTTATTTAAAAACGATATTTCGTCTGAAACTTGCTCTAGATTTCAGCTGAAACAGGAGCAGGAACATCGCCGCAACGCCACCATGATGTACAACACGACCAGAGACCAGCTTAGAAGGATGGAGGAGCAGCACCAGGTGGAGGTGCAGGACAAGCAGAAGGTGGAGCTCACCCTCAGGAACCTGGAGCTGGAGATGAGAACACTGGTCAACAGCATGAAGCAGGTACACCATCTTAAACTCCAATTGTTTTCTGTCAGTGCGGGACCATTTTTCTTTTTATTGTATTGATGTTGGCTAATGTCATGTTAACAATATCACATTATGTTTTAAAATATCTTTAACTAAGCTTTAATGTTTAGATCATTTCACATGTTTTGTATGATGCTTAATACTCATTATTAGGCATTAGTTAGAGCTTATGATGATATAATGAGATCAGCTTTGTTTGGTGTAAAACAGATTGATGCATTAGTTCACATGTGCCAAACTCAAGGCCCGGGGGCCAAATCAGGCCCGTGGTGGATTTAATTTCGGCCCGCAGGATCATTTCTAATTACTATTAGATCTGGCCCGCTGGTATATTGCGCACACACCTTCCTCAGCTCAGAGCCTGCCCCCAAACATTGATGAACTTGCTCCCAAGATGAGATGCCAAGTATCTGAACTAGCATCACAGAGCAGCACACTGAGTTTCAATGGATGTTTCCTTCTGCACTTTCTTTCTCACGACAACACGGCATGTTTGGTTTGTTCTTTGAGGGGAATTGTTTTTTTGAAGCTGTTGTTGGCCTGTGGAAACATTTAATCATAAGAAATGACTCCGGAAAAGCTGCAGATAGAGCCATAAGAAATTAATGCAACTGATTATTTAATGTTTAATGTTGTTTTTATAGGCAATAATTTAAGCTTTGTTAGTTCCAGGTTTAATATGTGCAATAAGTTCATTTCAATAAGTTTTGCAATAAACATTGAACCAGTCCGGCCCTCCACTAGTACCCATTTTTTTTCATTTTGGCCCACTGTGTATTTGAGTTGGACACCCCTGCATTAGTTGGTTATATGTTATGTACTCCCAGCTTGAAGAGGACCACAGTGAGACCCAGAGACTGCTCGCTCAGGAGCGCAGCGCTCGGACGCTGCAGGAGAATCTGCTCAGCAGCCATGTCCGTAAGCAGCAAGAGATAGAGCACGAGAACAAAAGAAACATCGGCAAAAGCAATGAGGTAATCTTCACACAGTGATATCCATCATTTTAGTTTGTTTATATGGTTTAGAATCGATGGTATTTTAACATGTATAACCATGGGATGTTGTGTTTCTTTATATGTAGCTGGAAAGGAATATAACAAAGGTTTTGAGGTAGACTCTTAATGCAACATGTGAAATTATTAGACTTTCAAATTCAAATATTTTCCTATAAATTATATTTTGAATTTTTATTGTAATTTGGGAATTTAATGGTAAAGTTTACGGTTTTTTCCTTTGTGACTTTATTTTGTAAAAATATTTATTGTATTGAAGTTGTTATTTTTCTATAGATGTGAATACTTTTCTCATACATTTTATATCTTAAATGTTATTTATTTTTTGGGGGAAATGTTAGTTATTTTCTTATCAAACATTGTTTGGAAAATGTCTGGACTCACACACACACATTCCTTGTGTGTGTGTGGTGCGTGCGTGTGTGTGTGCGTGCGTGTGCGTTTTAACGCAACATGTTTTTTTTCCTGTCTATAGGCTTTGTCTCAGCTCACTGAGGCCAGTGACAGGGAGAGGGAGCTGCTCCAGCAAACTGCCACCTTCCAGGAGCAGCTGAGCATCCTCAGAGCAGACCTGGAGCGTTCACAGGCCAACAGCTGTCTCAAAGAGAGCCACCTTTTGGAGGAGAATGAACACCTCAAAGAGCAGCTGGAAGATGCTCGTCGAGATCTTAAACTCAACAGTGAAGCCTTGACCCAAACTGTGTTCAACTGCAATAACCAGCTGACCGCCTTGAAGTCTGAGTTTGCTATGACGTCAAACCGTCTGGAAAACGAGCGACAGACTCGCGAAACGCTGGACGCAGAAGTCGATTCCACTCGTGTCCGCCTGGCTGGAGCCGTAAAGGAGGCGGAGCTTTGCCTGTCAGCTCACACAGAGACAGAGAGAGCTCTGCTCCGGGAGAGAGAGGAACACCAGCGTCTTAAGGACAGACTCACAGGTTGGTAGAGGTAGAAATGGATGGACAGCTCCAAGACAAGTTGGGCTTTATTTCAGACTAATTTCATGCTTGGAGACCAGTGGCGGCGCTAGGGGGTGGCTACTTGGGCTCAAGCCCCGGATGATTTCTGAAAAGCTCCGAATGTTTCACGTAAAGCTCTTAGTCTGTGTTTTATTGTATATGCAGACTTTTGTTATGTGCATCTTTGTGTCCTTCCATCTTTTTACTTCACTGAGATATGTTCTTTTAACTTACTAGCCTTTCACATCAACAGGTGAAGTAGCCAATCAACGTGAGTCAGTCAGCAGCCTTTCCCAGAAGCTGTCCAAGGCAGAGACTCGTGCTAACAGCCTGGAGAATGAAGTTCACCGAGCCACACTGCAGCTGACGGAGAAAAGCCTCCTGCTGGACGTCCTGCAGCGGGAGAAGGACCAGGAGGCTGCCCGGGTGAAGGGTCTAGAAGCGGCCCTGCAGGTGAAGGAGGAGCAGGTGAACCGCGCCGGAGCACGGCAAGAGGCCGCACAGGAGCGGCTAGCCCAAACCCAGAGTGAGAGCATGTTACTACGGCAGCAGCTAGAGGAGTCCCAAAACAAAGGCGTTGCAAAGGAGCGTGCGGTGACAGACGCCCACGATCGCTTCAGTGACCTCCTGTCCCAGCTGCGCTCCGACAGCGAGGAGAGGGTACAACTAGTGGAGGAGAGAAGCAAGGAGCTCGCCAGTAAGGCTGCTGAATTCCGAGAACAGCTCTACAAGAATGAGGAACTGAGGAGCGAAAGAGAGGTAAGATCAGGGGCCTCATTTATAACGCCGTGCGTAGGATTCATGTGGAAAGGTTGCTTACGTAGTAGAAATCCAAAAAATAGGTACAGAAATGTTCCGACATTTTCCGATTCACAAAACATTGCGTACCGGCGAGGGAAGTGCGTACGGCACTTCCTACGCCGGTTTCCCTTTATAAATCACAATCGACTCGAAATGCGGTGCAGCTTTTGCGGGCTTCACGTAACGCCCATATTTGCCTATAAATAGTCAATGAAACGCCCATTCATTCATTCTGACTGACTGCACGAAGAAGATCGCAGGAAATGACGACAGAACAGCTAAGAAAAGACTTCTCACACCGTGTCAGATTTTGGTTATTTTGGGGAGGTCGAGATAAATCATATTGTTTGGTGGATGCAGTTTGAACCAGAGTAGCAGCATGGAGGTCGGATCGTCACCAAAATAAATAAATAAGTGGTCCGAAAAAGGTTCATGACAAAAATAAATAGTGTTTGCACCGGGGACAGGAGACCCCCCCTTGATGAGAAACTGTAAGAAATGATCGGGGAATCCCTCCGGAGTGGAGTCATGACGACTGGATCTGAATTATGTTTTCGTATTTGGTGGTTTGTGTCCCAGCTGTCGATCAGCTGTGCGCAGTGTCTCCACTGCAGCCTGTGCATCTCAACACCCCCCCCCCCCCCCTCCCCCGCAGCAACTCTATATCCACCAGTTAAAGGAAATACAACTAATGTGTTGTGTTATATGAGCTGTACAATTGACCACATATGGTGTTCTTAGTTTCCATACCTCCTGTGTTTTACGAGCGACTTATCAAGTCTTGGCAAACGGCATAAAACACGATTAAACGTGATAGTATATAAAACCATGCTCGTATCTACAACCTATAGAAATGCAAAACGGCGTCAGTTTAGACGTAATTCTGTCCTCCTGCTTAGCGCATCATTCATGAGAAAACATTTCATAACACATTCAAGGTGGTTTTAAATAACATATCCATATTTATTTATTTCTCCAAGTTATGTTTTTGTGTGCACTGAGGAGTCTCAAACAGGCGTTTGTTTAATCATTTTAAGATTGGCTTTAATCAACGTTTGAAAATGAATTCTTCATATATGATAAATGAGAGGTAACATTTTATTTATGGTATTATTTCCACATATGTCTCTCCATTCTTCCTTCTGCCAACGGTGTCGCAGTTTCTCGTCTCTCCCGTTTTTGTGCTTAGTGCGTATGCATGGGTTAGAGTTTACGTGGAGGACCGCACATTTTCCCGTCATTTTATAACTCGCAAACATTGCGTAGAAACTGGCGTACGCCATTTTTTTGAGCGTATATCCCTTTATAATGAGGCCCCAGGACATTAACCTCTTCCACCAGATTCATAGTAAGCCTTTTTCCCGAATGCCGGTCTTTATCTCTAATCCAGGGTGTCCGCGGGGTCTTAAAAAGTATTACAAGTTGATAAATCAATTTAGCGAAAATGAAGGCTATTAAACGGCATTTTCCAAGGTATTACATTTTGTAGCTTGTTGTCAATAAGTACATACATTGTCCAAAGAGGTTGTACTCTACAGTCTGCCTGAATGTAATCATTGCGTAGGTGTGTAGTGTGATTCTGTGTAGTTTATGAGGTCTTAAAATGTGTGGAAAGGGTCTTAAAAGGTATTACATTTGACTTCAGGATTCCTGCATATACCCTGATACTCTGCTTTCTTTGGATTCTGTCTGAGCGCAGACTACCTTAAGGCATCTGCAGCAGGAGCTGGCTGACTCACTCAAGAAGCTGTCAATGAGTGAGGCTACTCTGGAGGTCAACACACACTATCGCAATGACCTGGAGGAGGAGAAGGCTCGACTCTTTAAAGACTTGGAAAGGCTCAGAGGAAAGGTAACAGCAGGGAACAGTGCCACCTTGTGGTGTCATATCATCACCATGTCTCTGATGTCAAGTGTGGTCATGATTATGAAGCAAAGCAAGCTGATTAGATGGCTCACTGTCACAATTTGAGGTAAACTGACATTTAGGTCCACTGTTAACATTTCTGACGATACGGATCGGATGCTTTGTCTCTGTCTTGTAGCTGGAGGAAAGCGAAGACCAGTATGTTCAGGCTGAGAGACGCATTAACAGTCTGAAGAGCAGTCTGGATGAGAGGGAAAAGGAGCTCTCCACCACTGTTCAGAAACACCAGGAGGCGCTGTTAGCCTCGGCAGCTTCTGATACCACCATCAAACAGCTGGAGGAAGCTATGCAAAGGTATGTACACACACACACCCACACACACACACACACACACTCAGGAATGAAAGATAATGAGTTGATTTTAAAACAACTCAGAAATACTTATACATATATATTCTATAACTGTTTTAAAAAGTATTGTCGGGAAATATTTCGGTACACAGTATATGAATATGATGCAGAGTGTCAATGTTATGTCTCATTAGGTTGGAGATAGAGAACGCCCGGCTGGAAGCTGCTGCAAAGCAACAGGCCAACAGAATTGAAGCTCTTCAGAAAGGGGCTCAGGAGTCTGCCATGGTGAGATGCTTTCACACACACATTTTATACAGGATCTCACTGGTGCCATATATCCTTTTTGTGTGATTTAAATAGCAAAACTCAACATCTCAGTATGGTGATTCATAGAGAAATCTCTCTGACATCAAAAAGCTGCTGTTACATTATGAAGTCATTAAGGTATCACATTTTTTTCCAGCAATCCGACTGCTCGCCTGGAGAAGGGGTTGGTATTGTGGATTTAGGCTTAGTCCCACTGTGTTGGTTTACCTCTGTCATTTCTTTTTATTACTATACATAACAACGTAAATCATATTTGATCTATTTACAGAGTGACATTCACTTGGGCTTCGTGGGCGTTTTGCTAGACCAGAAATCCTAACTTTTGTGTCGGTTTTTCTTGGTGAACTAAAATTATGGTTTCTCCCTTAAAGCCTGATTTTGGTATGTGGGTTCTGTCACTTCTTTAGGTACCACTTTACAATAAGACTAAAGGGTTTACCAATAGTTTGTAATTCATTTATTAATTAGGTTGTGAACACTTTATACATCATTAATAAGCTTTTATAAGATATGAGATAAACAGGGCGACTAACTGGTTGCTTGCCAAATAGTGAGCCCACATTTATCTGTACTGCTGAGCCTTATTAGAAATGGTAGTAACTCATTAATAAATGGTAACTTGTTTCACACTTATTGTAAAGTGTGAAACATGTCACCATTTATTAATGAGTTACTACCATCGTCACCTCCCTCACCCATGGCAGTACATCTTCCTCACCTTCCTCACCCTCCTCACCTCCCTCACCCATGGCAGTACATCTTCCTCACCTTCCTCACCCTCCTCACCTTCCTCATCCTTCTCACCCTCCTCACCTTCCATCAAGATGGATGGGGGGGGGGAATCAACTCGGTGAACAACAGATACCAAGGATGCTGGCTGATGAAGAAGACAAAGTAGTAGCCAATATAAGGCTTAGTCATCTTGCCAAATAGTGAGCCTGTGTTGATGTATGAAAACTATGTTAACCTAATTATAAACCCTTTATGAATCCTTTATAAGGGTGGTCTTATTGTAAAGTGGTACCCTTCTTCATGTCTCACTCTGCCTGATGCATGCTACTACATTTTAATCAAACTATCCTCTCACTTTTATTGATGAATGATAAACAGACAACAGGAACACACACACATATGTTTACAATGCTTTTCCTATGTGTGTAGGTGAGAGGTCATTTGGAGGAGTTGGTAACAAACCTCCAAAGCAGTAAGATGACTTTGGAAGACCAACTCAATCGAGAGGTTGGTGGCATATTTCTTTCCTTACTCGAATAAAAAACTCTGCTTATAACTTCTTCTGGTTTTTAATCTATGTAAAGAACAACCAGAATGAGCAGGGAGTTCTTACATTTTTGAGGAGACGGCCAAAAGGGAAAGAATCAAACATTTCTAAAGAATCTTTTCTTTTTTTTTTAACCAAACAGGAAACACTATTTGAAAAACTAGGAAAACTGTTTTTGTTGTGAACTTTTCTAGAAAGCGTACAGTGTGAAACTATTGAAGCAAATCATTTCACTAATTTAAATAAATAAGAAAAAGGTTTCGGTTTCTAATTTTTAGACTTCTCCTACTGATACATTCTAATTAAACAGATTGTTACAGGTGAGAAGAACAATAGGCTGTAACAATCTGATTGGAACTTCGTTTTATAATGTTTATATACAGTACATTGTATATATAATAGGGATGTAACGATATATCGAATATCGCGATAAATAAATGTTTCGATACCGTCGTGAGACTGACAAAATCTACCAGGTGGTCCCATTGAGATCATCGATCTCTTTTTCAAGGGAGACCTGTCCAACATGGCAGCAAGTAGGTTACAACATGAACATAAAACAACAGATAACACAAAAGGTCATCGTATTTACAGGGCTACATGTACATACCTAGAGACATTGACAAGTACCAACAGTATTTATATCTCGCCCTGTCAATAAGCCTCACCTTCTTGGCAAAAACGGTATTGTTTTTGAAGTGGTGGAGATACAATGCACAGTTTGACCCACTGCTGTCACCCATGGCCAAAGCATATCTCTCTACCTAGCAAGAGAGTTTTTTCAACAGCAGGGGATATTGTAAATGCCCAAACATCCCAGAAATGTGGACATGCTCATATTCCTAAAAATAACCTGTGTGCCTGAGTTAGTGCGTTAGTGAGTTTGAGTTGAGTTACTTGAAAAACTAAAGTGAAACTTTATTTATTCTATTGCAGGGTCTGATTATTATATTTTTGACACTTTAAAATACTACTGTCCTACTAAAATGCTGTACAAATCAGATTTATAATTTAATACAGAACATTTTTTCAAGTAAAAAAAAAATATTTTTCAATATCGCGATAAATATCGTACCGTGGACTTGTTATCGCGATATTATCGTACCGTGAGTTTTTGGTATTGTTACATCCCTAATATATAATAATTAGATTTCTTATCTTTATGTTTCTCTCTCGTAGGTCCAGAAGCAGAGCATGCTGTCCCACACGGCGCACGACTCTCAGGCCCTGTGGGAGGAGGAGCTGAAGAGCCGCTCTAAGCTGGGACTGCGCCTGGCAGAGCTGGAGAAGGAAAAGGGAGACCTGAGCACCCAGGTGACTATGACCCATAGCAGGGGTAGACATTAAGGGTAAAAAGCCACTGGCCCTCCGGGCCGGTGGAATTGTATTGTCACTGGCCCCACCATTGTAACCACTGGCCCGGAGCATTCGTCCAAAAAAAAATATATCGACAAATAATGAAGAAAATTAACACATTTGTTGCAATAGTAATTTATACATTACTACTTGTACTACAACATTTGAACAATCAGTTCTTCCTCATTTGTTCATATTTGGTTTATTAAAATAATGATATTGTGGTCATTGTTAAAAAATGTCTGCTATTATGAGTATTATTATTTGTATAATGCACCTTTCTGCCTTCCTGTCATTAGGAGTTAGACATGTAATGGCTATAGATTAGATCCTTCATTATCTAAACTGCTGGGACATTTCCCTAAACCCAATACCTTTATATGTTCTACTCTTCACTTACCTTGTCAGCATAGGTCAGCATTAATGTACAGAGCCGACAGAAGACTTGTTTATATTGGCATCGTATTGATAGGTGCAGCCAGTGACGCGTCCTAAAACCAGGAAGTAAGCTGCTGGTTCCCTCGGGTTTTGTAAAATAGCTGGAAATAAGGTCTGTGGAAAACAAACAAACCTGCACGTTTTGTTTCAGCCGGATAATCTCCACATGTCTACCCTACTTTTATAATTTTCGAATCATAAATCTAATCGATAGATTTATAAATGGGTGTTTTAGGAAGCGTCACTGCACTAGAAGCCAACTCCATCGATCAAGCTGGCTGAAACTTTCTCTCCCTCTTCTTCTCATACTCCCTGTCACTCTCCTTTTAACTCCTTCCGGTGACTTTCTTTTATTTGAAAATAGTTTTTGCCCGGCGCTTGGCCGGTTACCGCTGGTATTAAAAACATTTTGGCGAATGGTTAGGTGGGCGCGATACTCTGTAGTGAAGGAGCGCGCTCACGGGAGCCTGCTCGCGCTGAGCTCCGCAGCAAACAGCTGTTTGCTTTTCACCCAACAACGACAACCGACTCACGGAACGCTCTGTTTGTAGGGTGATAAACGAACAATTTAACCGAAATGCTAGTCAAAATACCAATACACAGGAAACCAGTTTTTTTAAACAATATTTGTTAGTGCCGAGCGGGCAAGTGGAAGAAGTACGTATGCTGGCCCGGGGTGTCCTAAATAGTGGTCCGGGCCAGCGGGCCAATTATAATGTCTCGCCCTGCCCATAGTCATGCATTCATACGGGCGTTGAAGTATTGTAGCAATCACTCCTGTGATGTACCATCCCTGAGTCTCACAGCTATGGCCTGCTTCCTGTGTTCCAGATGGAAGATAGAGAAGAAGAAAGCCAAGAAGATCTCGGAGCAGAAGAAGGCTGTAGACGGCCGGCTGGATCAAGAGATGCAGAGAAACACAGAGCTCCAAAAAGAAATGTTACAGGTGACTCCTAGCCTCCGCCTCGCACCCTCCTCACCTTCCTATACCTCTCTCACCTTCCTCACCTTCCTCCCCCATGGCAGTACATCTTCCTCATAATTAGACACAATCAGGATCCAGTAGAGCGCAGCTTTTCCTGGCTTATGTGGCTGTTATGTGTATAGTATATCTGGTGTAAGATTTTCCGTTTTTTATTTGAGATGAACCCTTATTGATGTCCACAACCTATATAATAGGTTCCCGCAGTGGTTTGTGTGTATTACATGGTCATGACCTTCATTGTTGGAGTTTGCTTTTATTGAAAGGTGTTTTTTTGTCACTTTAAGTATGAATGAGTTACATGCAGTCAAAGCTGATCACTTTGCATAGTGTACGAGTAATAACAGTGTTTAGGGAATAATGCATTCACTTTGCATATCAGTCAACCAGTGGCGAGCCGTCAGGGCCCTCTAGGCCTCCTGCTAAGATATTCTACAAAAATAATATTTAAAAACATTAAAAAAAAATTATATATTATTTTTTAATATTTGTTTAGTTATATTTTTCATTAGTTTTACCAAAATAACTTGATTTAATAAATCCTTCGAATCTGCCTATTCAGTTTCTGTTTGAATGTGAAGAGTTAAATGAAAGAAGCTTGTCTCTGAGGTGAAGACAGGAGCTGATTGGTGGTGCAGCTGTAAATTCACAGAGGGCCTGCTAGGGTAACTCAACGAGGGAGTAATGTCAAATGACAGTACAATTGACCAATCATATCTTCCCTCTAAATGGGTGGGTTTTATTATGGCGGACTTTATGACCAGTTCCCCCCGCTGTAAAGCTTTTCTTGTTTCCGTAGCAACAACAACTTCCTGTCAACAGCTTAAACTCGCCTTCAAAATAAAAGCATGCCATATTACACTTAAGACATACAACTGCAACGAAAGTAACAAACACAATGCAATATCCTTTTCAATTTCAATGAACACAAATTGGGTTATTTACAGGTGTTGTTTTGTGTGGTAGAGGGTCGCTGTCATTGATGCGTTTTGCACCCCGGGCCGATGTTTTGATATTCCGCTGAAGTATACGCTGTGACGTAATAACTCTTTTTTTATTTTTATTTTTTCGAGGGAAGGGGTGGGGGTCAGAGGGCCGAGGTATAAAAGTCACAGCTCGCCACTGGAGTCAAGCTAATGGTCTTCGAGTATACCACTTGTATTAGTTTGCTACTTCATTTCAAGTTGTTTGCTGGTCCTCAGAAGAAAGGTTTGTATTAGATATTCTCTTTTTTATTTATTATTATTAATGTTTACTTATATTATTTGTGCAT
Organism: Harpagifer antarcticus; assembly: GCA_902827135.1. Lineage (NCBI taxonomy): Eukaryota > Metazoa > Chordata > Actinopteri > Perciformes > Harpagiferidae > Harpagifer > Harpagifer antarcticus. The sequence goes on from CADEHL010000998.1 coordinate 203,907, forward strand.
ATGTGTTTAAGGTTGCGTACTTTAGTGAAGACTGCCAAGAAGAAACTGCGGGATCAGGACACAGGTGGAGCGGAGTTTGCCTCTCCTCTGGGCAGCCTGCGGGTGGAGCAGGGCAGACACAGCCAGGCCGAGGGGGCGATTGGCCGGATGAAAGAAAGGGTTTGTCTGTCAGCACTCTAATAGTAAAGTTTGAGTCCCTTAGACGTAGTGTTATTCCTCAGACCTCGGCCTCTGTCTTTTCTAACCAGGTGGACGATCTGCAGGTACAGCTTGAGAAGGAAGCGTCCCGCCGCAGTCAACTGGAGAAGGTGAACGACGACCTGAAGGATCAGCTGTCCTCCCTGAAGTGCTCGAGTCGCGGCAACGAGCAGCTAGAGAGGAGTAAGAGGCAGCTGGAGGAGGAGGTGCTGGACCTGAGACGGCGAATGGAGGCCGTTCAGATGGAGCAGAGCCAGGTGGAGCAGTACCGCCGTGATGCCGAGGAGAGGGCCCGTCAGGAGATCCAACAGAAACTGGAGCAGGTCAACGTCTTCCTGCAGGTAAAGGCCAATATCAATTGGTTATTATGATCAATGGCCTTCTACTTCTTAAAGGTCCCCTATTATACTGTTTTTCATCAATATATTATAGGTCTCAGATATATACAAAACATTCAGGTGATAAGGAGGAGGGAGGGGGGGGGTTACCTTGGTTGGTGATTGGTTAATGGTTACACAAGCAAAAAAAAATAGAATCTTTTTTCCTGAAACTTTCAGAATCTCTTTACACAGAGGGGACACATGTTGATCTATAAAAGACACGAAAAAGTGGATTTTGCATAATAGGTGACCTTTAAAAGCTGATAATGAACATATTGTCTTTCGATAAAGAAATGCACAGTGTCTAAGCCTGATGTAATATGTATCTGTTTATTCCTCAGTCCCAGGCAGCATCCCAGGAAGCGTTGGATCAGATCAAAGCGGCCAATGAGACCAACCTGCGCTCCCAGCTGGAGCAGAAGATCCGGGAGTTGGAGGGGGAATTGAACCGGGCCCGCACCACCCATCATGACAGCCTCAACCAGAGAGACTCCACCCGCACGGAGCTGGAACGATACCACCAACTCTACGCCGAGGAACTGCGGGTCCGCAAGTCCCTCGCTGCCAGACTTGAGAGGTGAGACCAGCTTGCTCTGTGGTTTTGTAGGGGGTCAGTCTTTAACACCTGATTGGATGGATAGATGGATGGATGGATGGATAGATGGATGGATGGATGATGGATGGATGGATGAGGATAGGATAGATAGATAGATAGATGGATGATGGATGGATGGATGATGGATGGATAGATGGATGGATGGCTCGATGGATGGCTGGATCGCTGTGATGTGGCTGGCTCGCTCGCTTCGCGCTAGCTCGTGGATGGCTGGAGCTGGCTGGCTCGCTCGCTGGCTGGCTGGTGGCTGGCTCGCTCGCTGGCTGGCTGGCTGCTCTGCTGGCTCGATCGCTCGCTGGCTCGCTCGCTGGCTGGCTCGCTGCTCGCGGCTCGCTGGCTGATGGATGGATGATGGATGGCTAGCTGATCGATGGATGGATGGGTCCTTTATTGTCCCAATTTGGGAAATGTTTGCGTTGCAGCAGCATAAAAACACAGGCAATGTACATAAGAGAAACTAAGACACGAAATAAACAGTCCCAATACATTTCAGAAATAGAAATAAAATAGCATTAAAAAGTTAAAAGATACAAAATATATATACATGTGGAAAATATACATGTGGAAATATAAATTTCCAGTAACAAATATAATGCAGGATATTATTGTGCAAGAATGGATTATTCAATATTAAATAGAATTGAATATGCTATGTGCAATCAAACGTGAATAGTGCCAACAGTAGCAAACGTGTTTTTCATCAATGACTTTTCCCCCACAGGGCCAACAGTCGGCTCTCAGAAGCTAATTCCAAGCTGCTGAACGAGCGCAGCCGCTCTCTGATCACCAGCAGCATCGCTAACGGAAGCCTTGGGGGGCCCACGCTGGACGTGAGCTCTCTGGGTTCACCATTACACTACGGGGCCACACTGGGGCCCCTGAACAGGAGTCTTGGCCTGGGACTCTCACTCCTTAACCCTGTAACGGACGGGCACAACAGCAGAGTCGAGGACTACCTAGCAAAGGTCTGTATGGTTATTAATCCACTCACATGGTGATGACGGTTGCATCTCTCTAATGCAGGGGTGGCCAACCCGCGGCTCTCGAGCCGCATGCGGCTCTTTGCCTAGTTTCATGCGGCTCTTCAGTTCATATCGAATTGTGTGAGTTTGGGGGGAGAGACACTGACTCCTGACTAGTGTTGCACGGTGTACCGATACTTGAAAGGTACCGCAATACCCTGCCGTTAAAAACGTTACGATTCCTCCGTTTCATTAGTATCAGTACTTTAAGAATGACGGGGGAAAGTATTCCGGTGAGAAAGCGCCGTTTAATAAGAGCCGTGTGTGTTCAGCGCTCTGCTTCCACTCCCTGCACTGCAGCCGTGCCTGCAGTCCCGCCCCTCTCAAGCACGCTGAAGTGCCTCCCCTCTCTCGTGCACGCGCTAGCTGCCAGAGCATGTGAGAAAACGAGAAGCATGGCTGCAAGTGGTAGTGCAACTGCCGCTGCGCCTCGGCTTGTTGACAAAAAAGACTCCAGAAGCGACATTTGGAAGTATTTGAGCTATAACTCTGACAGTGAGGGCAAGCCTACGGACACCACGAGGCCTGTCTTTAAGAAATGTATTAATTTTATTTAATACGAATTCTTGTCATTTATTTTATTTATTGTTCTCATTGTTTAAAAGTTGGTGTTATGGTTCTGGTGTGAAATAAAGCACAATAATTACATTTAAGACTGTTTCCCTATTTTAAGAAAAGTATCGAAAAAGAATCGGAATCGCAATTCTTGACTTGGTATCAAAACTAAAATGTTGGTATCGTGACAACACTAGCTACTCCTGACAGTTAAATCTGATATTAAGTAGGTCTGTTAAGTATTGAATGCTGATCATTCTGACGTAATTTGGCCGGTCAAAGTTGTTTGGGCTCGGATAAAATCGCTCCGTTACTTTCGTCCCGTGTTACTTTCGTCCCGGCTCTCCCTACGTGTGTATGTGTGGTGTCAGGTGTCAGTATGAGAGGATGACAGCGCGTCTAATTTTGATGTGGCCCAAGAGCCAATCACAATAATACCTGTGATGCAGTGAACCAATCACCTTTGAGGGGGGGGGGGACCTATCGTTGATTAAACACTATCCAGTGTTTCCCCTACCATTGTGATGGAGGGGCGCTGCGACCCCCCCTGAAATTCAAGGTGTTTAAAAAATATATATAATTTTTTTTTTTAAATATATATATATAGCACCAAATTGCAAATAATCTATATCTACTGTCACTTTTCACATTGAACATGTGCTCTTTTATTAAATAAACTAAACGCTTTCATTTTAAGTTGTGAGTTTAATGTTTTTGACCCTAAGAAACTCTGATGCATTAATCAATAACAATAATCCACAGCTCCTGTCTCTGCTCCAGAGGATTTAAAAAATATATCCCAATGCCACAAAAATGCATCAGTGACGTGGTTGAAATCTTGTCTCCAGAAAACAAAAAACTGAAACAAGCGGTATCAGTGACTGTGTGTTTGATGTGGCTCTTTGCAGTAACATGGAACAAATGTGGCTCTTAACCTCTGACTGGTTGGCCACCCCTGCTCTAATGGATACAAGTTCATTTACTTTCAGCCATTTTCATTTCCATAGTGTCGTTGGTTTTCAGTTTTCTTTGTGAAATTGGTGCCATTTTTTTCAAAGATGTTGGTTTAATACACTGGTTAGTGTGTTGTTACATTGTCATATTAACTACAGAAACATATTATGCTGTGGGTTTTCAGGCCCACACATTAGATATTTCTGATTGAGGAAAAGCATACTAAAAAGCTCAACTATCAAATGGCTTTCTAAAGTCTAATAACACCCGTCTTCCCTCTGAATCTTCTACATTTCTTCCCCCTTGTTCTTTTCTTTCCTCGCTCCTGCACTTTTTTTTCTTCACTCTATCTCTATCCTTTATGGTAGTGGGACTTCTAACGTCTAACCTGTCTTCTATTTCTCACTCTTCTAGCTTCTAGCTCAAAAGTCTGTCTCTCATCTCTCCTCTCTTCAGCCAGACCCATAACCAGGTGTGTAGATGTGTTTAGCTCAGTGTCCTATTGGCTGCTGTGAAGGGATGCACAGATTCAGAAACTCTTGACACATGCTGGCATCCTTTACTGTTTCAAGTCATGCCAGAGTAACCAAAACCAAGTCTGGCTGCTACTAACTAAATATCATCGGAGGCACTAACCTGATAGGTCAGCGGCCAATCAGCACATTTTTCAATCGGGCCGATAGCAGTCAAAATGGTGGGCACTAATGTTTGGCCAATAAATCAGTGCATCCCTACGGGTGTTCCCTCTAACCTGCTGTGGGCCTACATTTCTGTTCCCATGCTTCCCATCATGTTCAACTTGTACATAGCATACAAATATTGTTAGGGTTAGAAATATAAAAGTATATTGAGTGGACATCGACATTTCCATGAGAGTTGCTCATTGGCGCATGAAGAACAAATGGCCCAACTTTTGAGAGAGCGAAACGTCACGAAAGTTTTCATATAATCCGTTTTTATTGTGCATCCATGGGTAAAGGTGAATCTCATGTAGTACTGAACACGTCACATGAACGTGCCGGGCGGCGCGGTCCTGTGGGTTAGATCCGCGTTCATAATGCCGAGGAAAATAACTCTCAGAATAACGTTATTAGCACATTTTACAACTTGAGGACCGAATGTTTTTAATAAGGGCTATACAAACGTTCATACTGGGTAGTTTATTTAGTTTAAAAAAAAGTATCCAACGATTTACAGACGTCTCTTTCCCAATGTAAGTCAATGGGGAAAAGTCTTTCCGGGCCCAGCGACTGATACGGAGGTGTAGTACCGCCGTTTGGCCACAACGAATATTTTCCTCAGAGTCCGGCGCACTTCCTGGTGGCTTGATATAATGGCTAAGTGGGCTAAGGCAAATAATAGAGCAGTTAGAACAGTCTGGTAAATTAAAGAAATTCAATCACTTCACTGGATTGCAACTTTTAAAAGCAGGAAAATACAACACTGTTATATTATGATATCCAGAAATGTAGACAATATTTAATCTAATATTAATATATAATCTGTTTATTGCCTAACCCTGCTCTCAAAGCATCCACATGCATGTGTTACCATTTCCTATGGTATTGTGTTTTGTTGTAAAATATCATCCTTGCTTCTTTGTCTTTTTATTTTAAACATGTGAAAACATTTGTTTCTGTTTTATCTCTCAACATCTTAATCTAACTGAACTTTGCTTCTTTTGTTTCCAGATGCAGAGCGAGTTGGATAGAAACATATCAAAGGAATTAAACAACGGTGAGTTCACTGAAGCTGGACACATGGCCCACATCTCAGCTCGTAATAAAGGCTTTCATAAGATTATTGGGGATATTTTATATTTCGCTTTAATTATCTTCTTTAGTTTACATTCTCACTTCTTATATTATAACATGTATTTGTATTCCTTCTATAATGCAACAACTGTCACCAAAACACATTTCTCCCTGGGATTTTTTATGTATTTCGGATTCTGATTTAATTAATTTGATGCTAGCAGTATTTGACTTGTAGCTCACTCGGGTTATTAAAACAAAATTCAATGTATTTACAATTTGTAAACAGTCCAGCTTCCTCTAGAAACTTATATGGTCACACAAAATATTACTGCTAGTTATTTTTACTATGGTGTATTTATCTGCTATTGTTTTTTACTTATCGTGTTTTTTATTATAATAACATTTGCCCACTTAAAAAAAAAAGTTTTTAAATACGTAAAGTCTATTCTCTTGACTTTATCTCCACTATACTTCTGCTGTTATCATGTAAATCCTCCCGTTGCAAATCAATGAATTCTCTCTCTCTCTCTCTCTCTCTCTCTCCTCTCTCTCTCTCCTCTCTCGTCTCTCTCTCTCCTCTCTCTCTCTCCTCTCTCTCTCTCTCGTCTCTCTCTCTCGTCTCTCTCCTCTCTCCTCTCTCTCTCTCCTCTCTCTCTCTCTCTCTCATCCTCAGCAGAGCTGGACGTAGCTTCAGCCCGGATGTCCCCGGTGGGCTCGCTCGCGGGTGGAGCTGGACCCCGTCAGCAGGGCCACGCAGCAGTACTTAGAGGTACTGAAGAAGAACACATGATCTGACACCACATCATCATCACTGCTGCTCGCGGACATTTTAGCCAAAAAACCCCGTCAAATTCTGACTGTATCAACAGAAGGCCAAAGCAACCGCCCTTTCATAAAAAACCATAATCCCACTTTGTATGTATTCACTCTCCTTTCTTATATGGAAGAAGCTAACATAATGCACATTGCACTTAACCACTCAGGAGCAAAGGGCATGAGTCATATGAATATATATATACATCATTGATGGGTACACTAAGAGAGAACCTCAAAAGTATTTGTTCCTTCTGTTTAATCTGTTACTCTTTGGTTTATATTAGCACAATATATATATATATATATATATATATATATATACGGTTTTTATTGTGAATATTGGTTGCTAATGTTAAGTATTTGATGTTTGCATCATTAATAAGCCAAGATATTACATTTGGTACGTGCCATCAAATGGTGCAATATCTGTCTTGGTTTTACTTTATTAGACTCATTGGAGTATTGTGTTAATAATTATTTATTCATTAATATTTTTGTATGAATATGATATACTTGAATAAGACGAGCTGGAATGCTCTCTGGCTGAAACAGGGTGACTACATTTGTGTAACTCTAATTTCAGATTTGTGTTGTCTTGCTTTTTGGACCACTAAAAAGTGAAACACACTTTTTTTGTTTTTGTTAGTTGTTTTTTTTCATCATTCATAAATACTGTAACAAAATACATATACATTTATGACGCCTGTAAATAACAGAAGGACTCTAAAGATGTAATTAAATACTAAAATGACAAACCCTGAACTTGAGTTAGCTGTTGATCCTGGAGGGGCCGTTAACCACGAAAGAACATACATACATAAAATACATGTCGAGATATGATATTCAACAAACAAAGAAAAGAAGGAAACTAAACATTAAACGTATCAAATCAATCATGGGACATCGGCATTTCTGAGGCACATTGTTTTAAAGGTCCCATGTCATGCTTTTCCGGTTATTACCCGTCCCCTTGTGTGTTATCAAGGGTTTTCTGCATGTAAACGGTCTGCAGAGTCACAAACCCTCAAAGTACACCCTGTAGTGAGTAAAACTCTAACACAGAAAAGACCTGTCTATGCTGCCCCAGAACGCCTCGTTGGGGATTTCTCTTTTTCCATTGTTTACTTCTTGGGTATAGGGACGTATTTCGGGTATAGTGACGTAACGTAACGGCTTGGTCCAAATGGGCCAATCCGCGGAGCCGTTACGTTTAGACCAATCCACGGACTTCCTCACACACACACACACTCGGCGGGACGTTGCGAGGCTCGCTGCTGTGAGGAGGAGAAACACTGTGAGCTGGCTCACTGGTGTGGGGTCGGCAAGACACCGCGGAACTCAGCCTGGGCACACACACAAACTCCCAGCCAGGCTGTGGGTGTGTGTGTGTTTGGGGCTGGGCTTCGCTGTGTCTCGCTGTCTCGCAGACGGCCACTGGGCTCAGGGAGGGGGGGGGCAGGAGCTCCAACAAGCCGTTTAGGACAGAGAGTGAATACACATACTATACAGAGATGCTGTATGAGAAACCAATGTGAGTTTGGAACATTGAACAACATACATTTATTTTAGTATACCTCAACAATGGAATTATGATCAGTAGAAATGGCCATGACATGGGACCTTTAAATACCCTGCCATTAAGCATAATAACTACTAATACTGGACTATCTTCACTATAATAAATGTTAATACATGCATGTTTGATTATTAAAGATGTTACTTATTATACAAATATCCCATTACTAAAATAAAAATACAGTCAATAATTTACAACATGAACATAAATGAACTGAAACAAAAGCTTTGTACACAAGTGAAAATCTATAGATTCCCGGGGATCTGACTGAACAGGTGAGTTTGATGAAATAACAGTAAAATATTTGCTTATTAAATCGTTTTGAGCTGTGGAAGAAAAGTATATGTTTAGCAGTGACCCTGTTATTGTGTGCAGAACATTCTTTAGATTCCAGGTATCCTGCCATCAATATTTCATGCACAGCCATTTTTAACCCAGCCCTCATTAGCTATGTTTTGATGTACTTCACTTTACCCCCCCTTCCTCTCGCACTCCAAAACACATCGATGATATGCGCTGGTTTAGAAAGCATTCCCCTCACTTATTAAAAAGAGACAATGTGTTTATGATTGCCCCCCTCTGGTGTGTCTCTCTTCCCTTTGATCCTTCCTCTCTGCGTCAGACTCAAATGTTAGATATTCAAATCTGGTTACATTTATTTTTGTTTCCTTTACAGAAGATGGGCACATCTGACAGACTGACTATTAGGTGTTATTATTTCCCCTTCTTTCAATAGACGCCACTTCATACACTACACGTAAACCGTGTTTTGATTGAGGAGGTTACAACTGTTGTCATGAAGCTTTGGAGGCGGGAGAGAATACAAATAGACAGATGCTGAAGAAAGAAAAGTGTTGAAAGGGTTGTTTTTGAAAAGCAGCTCAGGTTTAAAACAAACGGCTCCTCACTGGGTGGGTCATAATCATCAGTGATGCCCAGTCCTCTTATCTCAGACTGCCAGTCCAACAACTGATGAGAAAAAACAAGGTGTCGGTTTGTCAACTAAACAGGCCACTTTATTTATAAATATCACTGCCATGGTACCATCTCACATACTCTGACTGACGCCCAATGAAAGCATGACACTAAATAACAATATAAGAACAGTCAGACATGTTTAAAGCCGTATCCAAACAGATGCAGTTGACAGAAATGTCGACCAGAAACCAAAATGTTATCTTTATTTATTCACCTAACTGGTCATTTAAACTTGAAAGCCAGCGTGATGGGCTATATTAGGGGACTATTGTAGTTAGGGTTTCAAATACTTTTTGTTGGCCCAAAAAAGACTTGAATCGCCAAAACACAGAGCAATTAAATATTTATTGTAATTGTTAAAAATATAATATAACATGCCAAACACTTTTAAAACATACCAATTTACCAACAAAACTATAAATGGGGAAGTTCAGATACTAACTAAATGTTTTTCAATACTCGTAATCTCATTCGATAATGTATACTTCAATATCAATAGTTTTTTATTTTTAAATTATTTTTTAAAAAGTACATAAGGTTGAAACTAAGGATTTGTATTATTCATTATTCATTTGTCTGCTAATTGGTTTTACATTTACAAATTATTATCTAAAATGTAAAGATGTACTGAAGATAAATTCATGTATTGTCCCATACAGAAAAAAGCAACAAATGTTGACAATAGAAAGGTGAACTGTGCAATACTAGTACTTTGTTTTAATTAAAAAATGTACTGAATTGATTTATCTATCAACTAAACAGTTTGGTTATTTTGTCGAGTCAATAACAAACCAACATTTTCTCAGCTCCTTGTAACTAATAGGCTCTTTTGTTGTTTTTGTTTTACCGAAATAAAATGGAAAGTGATGTCCTGTCACTTCATCGTTTTGTTTTCAAATCAACATTTTAGTGCAAATACATACATCCATCTTTAACATATAGGTTCTGAATTGACTCTGACACTATCCGCTGTTTGTTATCTGTGGAAGTAGACATCAGCGGCGGGGAAAGGGTAAAACAAATTGAGGGGGACAAGTGGAACGAACCTGAGTGTTTATTTGTTGCTGTGTGCTCGCCATGCTCTAAATTGGACGTCAGCGCTGTTTCTTGTCACCAGCAGAATCCAAATGTGTTGTGGGCAAAAGAGATACTTAAATTCGATTTACTCACTCTAACATGATTTAAAATGAGCCTCTTGGCTCGCCCGGACAGATTGACAGCGTCGTCTTTATCGCCGCTTTGTTTTATTTTTGGCTGTTTACTCTGCCTCTCTGCTGTCATCTCCCACGGCGACTTTAAAGGAGCCGGCTTCAATCTTCCAACATCTGGAGAGAATAAGCATCCTTTTATGTTCTAAGTGCTTTATGTGACAAATATGAAAAGGGATTCAAGAGAGAGCTGACACGTTTTCTGTCGCCCTGTTCCTCAGCTGCAAAGAGCTGCGCAGGGAGAAGTCAAACCTGCGATCTGATAACATAAGAACCCGAACAAAACTGAGCAAAGAGGTCAACCCCTCTCGTTCAGGGTCTTCCCGGGTCAAATTCATTAAATGCAACTTGATGTACAAACAAAACATTTTTTTTCTGAAGAATATAACCTGAATATTGTACCCACAGTAAGCCCTTAAGCTTTATTGTGTTTAATCCGTTTGACAAATACTTCATAGGGAGGCTGTTCATATTAATTAACTATGTCTTGTATTTGTCGCATATAGTCTACTGTAGCATGACCATTCTGAGGTGCAGCCATGTGATCAGAGACAACAACACCCCAGTATTTATAACTTAACGCTGGCTTCAATGTTAATCACCATTGCTTACCAAGGAGATTTTAAACGCAGGACAAATGACCTTGACACAGTGGCGGTTCTAGACCAATTTGACTGGGGGGGCCACTGGGGGGCCAGTTATTTTCTGAGGGGTGCACAATAAATGCAGGACGAAAAAGAGAACTAGACAGTATGAAGTAATTGCGCATAAGAAAACAATGCAATCCAGTTATTGGTATTTGTTTCAGTACACTTATTTATTTCAGATATATCTTATAGTTATTACTGTTAGCTTCAGCTTAAGTTATAGTGCAATGTTTGCACTAACACCATATCATATTTATATAAAAATAAAGGCAATGAACAGTTACATCTCTACTTTACATCTACAATTACACGGATACAATAGTTTAAATCACCTTCAATTATCGTGGTAGTCTCTCGAAACGTAGATTTCAATCAGTCTTTCTTGGATGCAACAGCCTCTGATGATCCGAGATGAAAAGTATTTTGCGCGCTTCAGCCGGACAGTGAAAGTGAGTGCACCGCTCTAATGGGTCCTGAGTGCACTGCTCTAATGGGTCCGACTAGAATGACGAATAACGTTAGTTCCATCTATTCCGTCATTCAATAAATCATACATTTTTCATTTTTTTCACTTTTCATTTTTAGGGGGGCCACAGGGGGGTCAGAGGTCAGTGTTAGGGGGGCACTGCCCACCTCCTGGCCCCTGCCTTGACACATGTATTTTAATATTTCAAATGGTCCTTCAATCTATTTTCCACAAACACAACAAGGACATACATTTTATATCTATAGTCATTGTGTTGACAATGATCTGAGAATACACAGATGCACCGATGATAAAGAAAATGTTTTGAATATACAATATGTTTGCCCTCTTGCAGAGAGTTCGATAAGCACATTAACACCGGTCGGAGTCAAGGGGACGTTAGCTTAAAAAAAAGATGTTGACAGTTTACCTGGTACCCGGATGTAGCTTCATATTTAATGGTGAAGTAAGATTGCTATCACACTTCCTTATCCTTAAACTTATTTGACATATTTCCCAAAATGTCAAACTGTTCATGTTAAAGGTGGGGTAGGTAAGTTTGAGAAACCGGCTCAAGATACACTTTTTATTATATTCCATGGAATGCTCTTAACATCCCGATAGCAATGAATATCTGAAGTGCTTTGACAAAAAATCCATTAAAAAAGGTGGAAGCCGTAGTACTGAAAAAAGCACAACCAATCATTTTAGCCGGCCCGGCTAAAATAACTGGATGGCCTACCTGCCTGTCAGCCTTCCATCTGTGCACAAATTTATCTCGTGCCCTCATTGGTCATGTGCGTGTTCGTGTGTTGGAGGAGGGGCTCTGTAAGGAAGTGGCAGATTTTTTCCGGCTGTGTATTTTCAAATTCTAGCGCACTCGAGCTGGTTTCTCCAAAATTACCTACCCCACCTTTAAGTATGGAGTTTGAGGTGATTAGCCTAGCTTAGCATAGAGACGGGAAGCATTGGAAACAGGCAGTCTGGTAAATATATATGATTCAGTTCTGTTGTTGTAGGGCTCAAATAAACACAATACGCTAATTTCCGAGCTTAAGGTGTTGGGAGTTGGATTTGTTATTTTATTAGGCCTACTCTGAAATGTTATGCTAGGCTAAAATAATCGCTACCTAGCTCCAGCTCAGTACTGAACGCAAATAAAAAAAAACATAACACAAATATTTGAATTTTTGTACTTATAATTCCCTTTACTGAAGAAGAGAGTGAATCACCTAAGTAAAATCTAATGTCTTTAGACTGAAGACTAAGTGACTGTTTGCATTTGGTGTAAGAACAATTAGTAGATAAATTGGTGATTGTGTTTTTTTAAGGCTCCATTGAATTCTCGTTGCAGTGAGAAATCCCACATTGGCTTTAATGTCTTATATGCAAGTCCTCAGGCGTCCTAGCTGCGATGGCAGATGTCGCAGCACTCCAGACAGAACTCGAGAAACTCGGTGGGCTCGCAGCAGGACTCGAACATCACCGAGTGGCAGTGGGCGTGGCAGTTCAGCTCCTCCACCGGCGCCTCCTGGATGGCCGAGCAGCAGCGGGCGCAGGCATGGCAGCAGGAGGCGCAGAAGGTGTGCAGGCAGGAGGAGCAGGCTTCCAACAGACCCAGGATCAGCACTGAGCACTGGCATGACAAACACGCCAACAGCATCTGTAAACAGGAGTCTGTGGCTGAGAGAAAATGAGACAGAGAACTGATTTACCTACAGATATCACATCGGAGGTCACGAGAGAGCTGCTGTGTGTTCTAAAAGCCTGTCAGACCCCGTCAGAAACAGGGATTAACGACTCTATTAACCCTAAATTAATCTCTTGCATGTTTATTTGTCGTGCCAGCTACGACTTAAAAGAGAAACTACTCTGCTGCAGTGATCAAGTGTGATTGTGTTTACTTAATCACAGAGCTTCGTTCAGTCCTCGGGGGAAAATCAGAAAGGCCACGGAGGCTGCCAGTGATGAACAACAACGAGGAAGACGCTGTCACAAGATAATTGCTCTCCCGCCCTAATTAGGTGCAGTTGAAATTGCATATATTAACCCCACTAGTGTGTTGCGGTGCGTCTCTCGTGATCCTCACTGTTGTATTGTTACTCAGCTTCGGTTTCCATCCTCACAAGGACCTGAGAGTGAGTGAGCTCATGCAAATGGAGCTGTTTTATCCTGTTTACTCAAGAAAGTAAATGAAAAGCCGATGGGACTATTCCCTGGGGATTTGGGTTCAGCGTTTCCTGCTTAGCCGCTCAAATTATCCACCCCCGCACATAACTTATGCTAATATCTATTTATGTGTTTTCAGATGAAAAAGGAATATAATGTGTGGATATACTGTATTGATTTAATGCATAACTTCATAGAGATAACAACATGAATACAAGGATACACAAGGAGTGGCCCACCACACGCTTTGATACAACTGGAAGAAAGTGCAATAGTTTGAAAGTGTTCAAAGGGAAACTTTTTACACCAAGATTGTCTTTAGAATCAGAATCAAGTTTATTGCCTGGTATGTTTACCCATACAAGGAATTTGCTTTGGTGTCTGGTGGTGCTAACATAATCAATCTATGAAAATAAGAAGCAATAGTAGGTCAAAAATATAAAGATAATAAGTAGTTAAAGGTAGGGTAGGTAAGAATGGAGAAACCAGCTCGAGTGCGCTAGAATTAGAAAAATCTGCCTCTTCCTTACAGAGCCCCTCCTCCAACACACACGAACGCGCACATGACCAATGAGGCCACGAGATGGAAGGCTGACAGGCAGGTAGGCCAATCAGATGATTGGTCGTGCTTTTTACAGCGCCACGGCTTCCACAGATTACATATTTGTATGAATTTATTGTCAAAGCATTTGATGTATTCATTGCTATCGGGATGTTAAGAGCATTCCATGGAATATAACAAAAAGTGTTTCTGAAGTGAATTACCTACCCCACCTTTAAAATGTAAATATAAGAACCTTAAAAGCTAAAAAACTAAAACACTTAAGACAATGAATATATGACAATATACTGTATGGCAAACTACAGTGTATTGTATTTTAAAGTGCACGGCTGTATAGTCAGTCAATATTTAGAAACAAATCAATTCAATGCTTTACACAATTGTTGAAACCCTCTCATTGTTACACATTCTCCCAAAAGGCCAGATGATGATTAGGTGAAATATGTTCTGTAATTGTATAAAAGTAAAAAAGAAAGATAAGATTCAAGGCTTTTATTGCCATGTGCACATAGCTACAGTGTAGTTATGACAATCTTATGTCACAGGCTCCTCCAACAATGCAACACAATAACACAGATAATAGTGAAAGTAAATCAAATAGAATATAATAGAAAAAGTACAGAATAGTCTACAAGTAATTGGAATATTGATATAAGTTGCAAACAGATAAAGAACATAAATCGTGCGCACTGAGGTGCACAAAGTATTTAGTTAATATTGTTATCAAGATAAATGTGACAATTGATCTATTATCAATTTTAGATCATCCAGTCCGATTAAAAACAGTAAGTAAATAAGCCACATGATTGCACTCACCAGCTTGAGTAGCAGTGGGGGGATGTGATCTTGCCCCCCCGTTCCTCCTGCTGCCCCCGCTGTGCACCGACAGGCCCTGCAGCAGGGAGTGGGGGGGCCGCCGGGGGTCTGTGGAGGAGCGGGGCAGCCGGTGGTCCCGGGCTGTGAGGCCACATCGTGGGCAGGTGGGCTTCTGGAGGTCACACTGAGGCCTCTTAAGCCCCGCCCCCTCCTGTGAGGCCTCGGCTCCTCGGGCTGCAGCGCGCTGAGGCTGGGCTGCACAGAGAGGGGAGGTGGTCTCTCAACATCATCACAAAGCCAATTTCACCTGTGATCAATCTGGTCTTTAGTAGTAGAAACAGACTGGTAAGTTTTTATCAGTTTTTCAATGAACATCCTTGTTTTGCACCCATCACTTTCTCCACTTCCTCGCTGTATTGTTTGCTCTACGGTCTCACAGTTTCCACTTACTGCTGATGAGGTCAGGGGGGGGTGGTGTTTCCTCTGCTCACAGGGTCCCGTGCTGGAAGGGTTTCCTCTGTAGATTTTAAAGACGCACTACCTTGAGAATCATCAGAAGAAAGTCATGTTAGCTGCTAAGTTTTCAAAAGGTACTCCAATGACCATAGCAACATAAAGAGGCTGTACATTTCAGAACAATTTGCTTTTATTGTCCCACATTAAGACGGTTATTAAAATCACTACTTTATATAATATGTTCTGAGTAACCCTGCCTTCTCAACTTTAAATAATTAACTAAGATGGTTCTTTAATTTTTATATTGTGTTTCTTGGTTTTTAACACCCTGCCTAGTGGGATGTTTTTTCAATGACACTGAAAAGCTTAAATATTTTTGGGATTAAAATGGTAAACTTTACAGATAAAGAGTAGCTCTACAACAGTATAAATAACATCTATTTTGTATTAAGTTTAAGCAAAATAACTAAAAGTGTGCATGTTTAAAGAAAAATAGGCTTGTTTTATAGCTTGTCAGAAGTACTTGCCTTTAGTTGGGTTGCTCTGCTCTTCCGTCCCGTCCTCAGGTACTTGGTCCCCAGATAACATGTCTCATACTCATCCTGCTCTAATAGCCGTTCTCCCTGTGCATCGTCCTGCTTCTGTCAGCACCGTCCGGGAGGTCAGGAAACCTCCAACAACACCCAACATGCCGGCTGAGTCACCGCTCAGGAGACTGTGAGCTGCTCTCAATCTGTGTGTGTATGTTTGTGTGTGTATTGTTGTTCAGGAACTTAATTACACTCCCTTTTCTCAGACGATCCCTGAGATCCGCTCTGAGGTCTGCTGGTGTGACTCCAGGTTGCCTTCTCTGTTCTGCTTTTAGTCACCTAACACAATGGAGACACATACCCCATAAGTGTGTCAGCTGAAAACTGTATGTATGCAGGCTCACTCACCCTCTACTTCACACACACACACACACACACACACACACACACACACACACACACACACACACACACACACACACACACACACATACAAACCTATGGAAACAAGGACAATTACTAATTTGCTCTGTGAAATTATAATTCATGCTAAAAGTAATGGTTTATTATTAATTATTATTTATTCAAACATTTGGTCCAACCCACATGGCATAAGACAATTTAAAAACATTTCTGGATTAAACATATCAAAACAAACAACCAAAAAAAACAAGTTATTAAATCATGTGATTCTCTTTACTTTCAAATGACATACTGTATATGTGTACATATTTTCAGAATAAGGGCTATTAATGCACAGAAATGTCCAGACTTGATTATCATATTTGAATTATCATTAAGATTTACGTATCGTATCATAATGTACACAATTAGCCTATCCTGGAATTATGCTTATTGACTTACAAATCCCCTATAGGACAAGTAATGCTTTGAGTTGTATTAAAGGTCCCATGTCATGCTTTTCTGGTTATTACCCGTCCCCTTGTGTGTTATGTAGCTTTTTATGCATGTAAATGGTCTGGAGGATCACACACCCTCAAAGTACACCCTCAAGCGAGTAAAACTCTAACACAGAAAAGACCTGTCTATGCTGCCCCAGAACGCCTCGTTGGACATTTCTCTTTTTCCATTGTTTACTTCTTGGGTATAGTGACGTATTTCGGGTATAGTGACGTTAGCGGGACACCGTGAGCTGGCTCACTGGTGTGGGGTCGGCGAGACAGCGAGACACCGCGGAACTCAGCCTGGGCACACACACAAACTCCCAGCCAGGCTGCGGGTGTGTGTGTGTTCGGGCTGGGTTTCGCTGTGTCTCGCTGTCTCGCAGACGGCCACTGGACTCACAGGGAGGGGGGGGGGGCAGGAGCTCCAATAAGCCGTTTAGGACAGAGAGTGAATACACATACTATACAGAGATGCTGTATGAGAAACCAATGTGAGTTTGGAACATTGCACAGTATACATTTATTCTAGTAGACCTCAACAATGGAATTATGATCAGTAGAAATGGCCATGACATGGGACCTTTAAATATAATTGTTTGGCTATTTTATGTCCTTCCTCAATATTTGGAGTTTCCACACTCTAATTATATAACTAAATAACTATGTTATAACTGATGCGGTAAATATACATATATTCTCATGTATCCACACCCCTATTATTTATTGTTAAGTACGCCGTGTGAGAGCACAGTATCAATCAATCATTATTTCTGAGCCATTCGTAAAGGAAATCCAACCATTAATATCTAATTCAATTAAAGTTGGTGACATAAAAAACACAGAGGAGTTGATGAAGACAGGACAGCTGGCGACAGCATCATCATCATCACTGAGGAGGAGATGAACAGAGACCAGCCCTTTGTGAGCGCTGTTGACTAAGTGCTGTCAGAAGAGCTGCGCTGAGGAGATGTTGACTCGCCTCACCGTGAGTCTACGCACATCAAAGCAACACATAAGTGAAGCTGTTGAAGTTGTCTCGCACCATGCTAACTTTCAGTCAGTGAACGCAGCGTGGAGAGGCAGTCAGAAGGAAATGTCATCTAATAGGCTGACAGCGAATCAAAGGAAGCCCTGAGAGAACAGCAAACTTAAAGACAACTCGTTATCAGCAAAGACAATTACTGACATTAGTCAAAACAAGGAGCTGAGAATCTGAGGCCTTTGTTCTGTCGTAACATCTTCCCTGCGGAGGAGAAGAAGGTGTGATGCTTTGGTTTATTTCTTTATTTTGTTATTATTATTATTAGCATTTTAAATGATAAAAGTAAGGATAACCTAATAAACAACCATGAATTTAACAAAACAATGTTTATGTGATCATGTTAATAATTTTTATTTGAAGCAGGTATTAGAATGTATGGCACTTTTAATTAATTTAATTCATAGATTTTTCTAAATCATAGGTAACTTTTATGTTTTCACGCTTACTACATAAACACGAATTGATTAATAATTGTTTGAAATAATATTCAAAGTTGTTTGTTGCAGCAATGTTGTAAAGGATTTGGATTGGACAGAATATTTACTGTATGTAAATATATATTGTGAATTATCCTCATAGTTCAGTTTGACATTATCATACTTCCTGTTATAATTAGCCAGACTGACAAATATAACCCTGCTACTGCAATCCAAAAAAGATATACTTTTAAAATGTATTTTCCATGTATACCCTTTTACACTCCTGCAGGTGTGAACATGCCATGTTAGAACATGTGTGGTATTAAAGTGTACTTGTGGGTAACAAAGCTAAACCGTGCAGAATATTTGAATTTGGTCTTAATGTAAAGTTTTGACTCTAATGTGTTTTTTTCAACATCATTAATCTCACATGAAACAATGATACCATAAACAGCTTTAATGACACGGTGACAAGTTTGGATATATTAATTACATTGTAATCAGACACTTTGTTCATAAAGTTACAGACAAACACATTTATATAAATACAGAGAGGTGTTTGTGCACAGCATCTAACGTAAACACTCAAAATGGTACAAAAGTGGAATGTTTGGCACAATCTTTATTCCATAAGTTACATGTAGAGAAACAGGAAAACACACGAGACAAAAAGACTTTGGTCACTAACATTGATAAAACACCTTCAGCAGACTGATGAGGCGTGTGGCGCAATGGGCTAGTGTGTTGGTGTTCGGAACAGGTTCAAACCCCACTGCAGTCTGCATGTCGTTGTGTCCCTGGGACACTTCACCCCAAATTGCTCCTGTGGGGATTGTCCACAGCACTGAGTATGTAAGTCGCTTTGGATAAAAGCATCTAACATGTAATGTAATGATGAGATGACAGAGAGAAGCCACAGCACACACTGTGTTATCAAATATTTCACAAACAGAAAACCGTCACCAAAAAACATCTTCTCTCTTACTCACAGAGACCAAACATTAACTCTGTACATCATGTTATAACAAAAAGATCAGTGCTTTGACCGTTAGAATAAAACATTTACATGAAAGAGTTGGACCCTTAAAAAGACAATTTCTCCGACCCACTAGTTCCCAACTCCCAGTTTCTGACTGTGTACATTTCTCTATATTTATTTACGCTGATGCTTGTCTTGATGCACGTTTTTCGCCATGTCTGAAAACAAAAAGATCATATTTTTTCCACTATGGATAGTCCAACTGTGACAGCTATGGAACCACCCAATTCTACACCTTTAAATACATTACATCTCATGTTTAACTGTGATCATTTAAGTGTTAATCTTATCTTTGAACTAATGGTTTCAAAAGTCCAACACGGAAAAAAGGTAGCACTATATTCTACTTCCTTTTCTTTAGGGCTACAATGTCAGAGTTAAAAGTGGATAGCTGCAGATGTATCAATAAAAACATGTGTATGAATCGTGTATATCTGCCATATAATGAACCACATTTCAGAATGTCTCTATTTCAACGTGTATTAGATCAAATCGTTTTACCGACAATTTCAGGCTGTCTGACACAACACACTGAAGGCTACCATGACGTAAAGATGGTATAATATGTCAACTGTGGTCTACTCTGACTTCTGTACAAAGAAGTCTAACCTATTCTGCTTTGCAATCGGATTGTTGTGAAACCGTTCTCCGTCATTCAAGCTCAAACAAATGCTCTTCGTCGTCTTCAGTCGCGTCGTGCTGCAGACCGGCTGCATTAACTGCTGGCATCAGAGACTCTTCCTCGTTCAGATTCAGCACTTCTTCTTTAAGGAAAAGAGACCTGCAGGAGGTAAAAACACAAAGACATGTCAATCAATTATTGCAGCACATCAATCCCTTCTTTAGGTTTAACCGGTTATATACAACTCACTGCTGGACTCTTGTAGAGAAGTTGTGTTTATTGTGGCTGTTTATTGTTTTGTTGTCCTGTATTTCACTCCTGGAGTTTCTGCTGACACACTCCTTTAATCCTGGCGGTGAACCCTCAGCCAGGGACGTCTACAAAGAATAATAAGAAATATTCAACCTCAACCAGATCAAACTCCTGTAAACCAGAATCTGTACGCTCACACATCCTCTCACCTGTAAACTGCCATTCACAACGGTCCCATAATCAAGGTTGGGGGACGCATTTTTAATCAGCGATGGACTCCTGTGGAATAATAAAGGTAACATGTTTTATAATGGACACAATCCATGTCTAAATCATAGCAGGCAGATCAATGCCTAGTGTATATTCAGTGAGACTCACCATTGGTAACCAGTGATAGTTTGAGGCATTTATGATGACAAATCATTCAGTCGCATAAACAATCAGGAAAGAGCCTTGAAACTGCCATCATTATAAAGAATTTGTCATTATTTGATGAGGTTTATTATGGAAAAACAGGGTTAGGGTTAGCACACAGGACTTTACTGTCAATTTTGACCCTGATAGCAATGCAGTGTTGTCACAACGAAGGTCAATACTTAAAAAGTCTCAATTTCTGTTAATGACAAATTCCGCTTTCACACCAAGTACTTTGCCGTACTTAGTTCCCAGAACTTAGTTCCCCCATGGAACTAAAGAGCAGATCGCGTTCACACCGGAATAAGTTCCCTGAGGGAAGATTACGCAATTGAAGCCGCTGACGTCACTTCTTTTTCTTCTGTTTTGGGTTTACTGGCAGGCCGCAAACCACTTCACGACGTATACTGCCACCAGAAGTCCCCGGCCGGAAGTCCCCGGAGTTGGGGACTGGCTTCAGTAGAAGCTGCTGGGACTCCCAGCAGCTTCTACTGAAGCCTTCCGAGTAAATCGCCAGAACGCCGACACCTCCTCATCTCCACCGCTCCCATTTTTTTTTTGTGTGGCCATAAGTTATTCTCTCTCCGTTGGCGCGCGGGGATAATGCTAATGCTAATGCCAGCAAATAAAAGGGCGGCTTCACAAAACTTTTCAGAGTTTTACGGGGCGTGGTTTGCAATTCGCCCAGCCAATCAGAAATTTGAACTTTTTTCTCCCCAGGAAAGTACCACCTCTCTAGGAGGCACTACAAAGGGGGTAAAAGTTCTCATGAAGTTCTCTTTTTGGTGTGAACGCAAAATCCCAGGAACTGTCGGAACCAAAAGGGAAAGTACTCGCGCCTAAAAGGTCTAAAAGATATTGTCTTCATTTTCTGCTTTTTATCTCAAAACAAAGGCCATTTACAAGCATTGATTCACAGGATAAATACCCTACATTTCAAGCTTGAGCTTATTTTAATTCAATCTTTGTAGTGATCCATGTTAAAACCCAGTAGAAGCAGAAGAAGAAAATGTTAAAGTTGTTCTACTCTAATGTTGAAGCAAAGAGAAAAAACCCTCGAGTTTTCTTCAAAAACATTTTTAAATGTTGGTTTTGGTGAATTTAGAAAATGTCTTGAATGTTTTTTTATTCTCATTGAAGTGTATGCAGGTGCCCTGAGGCCTGTGCTGTGATGAACAGGAAGTCACCCACCCTGTGAGCTTCTGGGACCTCCTCCTCTGGTACTCCAGCTCGTCCACCGTCCACACGGCGCCTTTCACATTCTCCACACGCACAAAACACTTGTGCAGGCTCAGGTTGTGGCGCACCGCGTTCTGATCCAGAGAAAATCAGAGTGAAGCACATATTACTGAATACACGCTGCATAAATCAGGTATGACACACACTGGGAGTCAATTATCTCGGGGTGCGATACCTTCCAAGTGGCAGCGTTGCGTCTGAAATAAGCAAACGTCCGCGTGAACCAGTTGTAAATCTCGTTCAGGGTTAGCTGCATGTCGGATGTTTCCATAATAGCCTGTAGATGGAGGGGAATACAAAAATAAAATATAAAATAAGGACAGGATCATGTTACAAACCTCACTTCTTCAATTCTTATCCAAGAAAGGAGGAGACAGTGGCACACTCACAAAGATACAGGCGTTTTATTTCATTATTGCTGAATCAACTGGCTTTACTTTTTTAGGATAAAAGACCACTCTCTTGTCTGACTTTAGACAAGTGCAGTGTTGTTAATAACGTTTATTTTCATTATCAATTAATCCTTTTCATGATAAATATATGACCCAGTCCAACATTAGATGTCAGAAATGTCAGAAAAAAGCACAAAGCTCAAGTCAAATTCCTATTTTTTCTGTTCAATAAGAGATATTAGTTAAATATAATTAGTTTTATATGATGGTCTACAATGAGAGCCAGACAATTATAATATTATAGAAACTAATCCAAGGGGAATCTTGGCTTGAGAAGTAACTTAGTTGACATGATTATCAAAATGTTGCCAATTAATTTCAATTCGTACAGTAACAGTTGATTCAAATGAATGAACTGACATGGCCATCAACATGAGAGGTTGTGCATCGAAAGCCTCTGATAGGGCAGATTTCACATCATAGGTACCATTGAATACAACAAATCTGCATGCATCTATATTGCAAATTATACAATACAAGTCTACAAATATGATATATTTAATATTACATGTCACTTGTTAGACGCTTTTATCCAAAGCGACTTACATACTCAATACTGTGGGCAATCACCACAGGAGATTTTGGGGTGAAGTGTCTTGGCCAGGGACACAACGACATGCTGACTGCAGTGGGGTTTGAACCTGTGACCCCCTGATCCGAACACCAACGCACAACCCACTGCACCACACGCCTAATATAATATATTACGTGTAAATCACGTGTTTACATTGGTTAAAGTTAAGTAAAGAAAATGTCACTTCTTTCTCCATTCATAAACGTTACAAACTGTACCTGTCTTATCAGTGTTGCGTAGGTGAAAGGCGGTCTGATATCGTTGTTCTTGTAGAGCTCATATTCATTTTCTGAAACAAGACAAATATTTTAAAGTTGAAAATCTGCGATAAAGTCTTTATTTCTGAATGAATACATTACTAGAGTATTTAGTTTACCTGAGGACAGGGAGTAGACCAAAGGGTGATGGCGACTCCTTATAGCCCCAGCACAGGACGTGTGATTGGTCAGATCTTCCTCACTCCCCTGGAATGAAGTACTGACAGGAGCCAGAGTTCGAGGGCACATCTGGGGGGGGTCCGAGGGGCTCAGCGAGGGCAGGTTGTCGCTGGCAGAAACTGAACTGAGCTGAGAGCGACACAAGAAGAAGATCCAAGTTAACAAAGGAAACAAGCGGGGTGGAAAGATTGACGGAGAAACAAAACAGAGCGGGAGATGTTCAGCTGAGTGTAACAGAGCGATTTGATGCGCCTCCTCAGAGGTGATTCCACTAATATCGCAAGAAGAAGGGAGCCAATTATTGTTCATTATAGGGTGAAATTGTTTGGTGAGTGTTGTGATTATGGCACAATATTTGCAAGATTAACATCTGATTAGCTTTCACGTTATGAGAGCATGTCTGCTGTCTGAAAACACAAAGGCAGCCATCTGGTGCCAACAGCTGGGAGCCGAAGGAAAGGAAAGTAGGTAGTAAGATGGAGATCTCAACAAAGGAAAAAGTCAATTGAGATTTAAAAACACGGGAGAAGAGGAAACTTTTAAAAGAAATGCATTTGTGATCTGATCTGGAATCATTTTTCTTAGGTTCAAATATTTCTGAACTTCATTTCAAGCAGATAAACCCTAAGCCATGTTTATTTGTTTCAAGGAAAATGCATACTTTTGCAACTCATCCAACTGTAAGAGTTCCCACGGTCAATTACAGGGTGGCGTTATCATATCAGTGCTACAAAAGATGAGGTTCCAAAAACACATGATTTATTCCCATTCTCCATTACGGCTCATTTACTCTGCCTCTGTTGTTCACACAGCCGATCTACCTGAAGGTGTGGGTGAGCGGCCGTGTCAGATTGTGGCGACCGGCGACTCGGGGGTGCAGAGATCAACTGAGACTCTAAAGATGGCAGATGCAGGTGAGCCATCATCGCTCGCAGACGCTCCCGTTCTTTGCAGAGCTGTGAGAGCAAAATCAGAGTTGACGGTGTCGCTTCAAAATCACTGAACACAGGTTGTCAAAAATGGAACGCTGTGAACCAAACACATTTCAAAAAGATCCTTTTCTCACTGTGTCAAACAACATCAGAGAGGAGGTGGTGTTGGGAGGACACTACATGAATATTTACCCGGAGCATCAAGGTGTTTGGGTGTTGGAATTTGGGGAGAACTCCTGTGTGTCAGACTTCTATTTCTGCTATAAATATCAGATAAGACAACTGTAAACTGTATTACCCAGGATCAGAATCAGAATCAGAAATAGGTTTATTACCAGGTAGGTTTACACGTATGAGGAATTTGACGAGGTGTCGTGGTGCATACAAACAAGAATTAAAAACACAGGTAGAGAACTAGAAAAATATTAAAAATAATTTAAAATATAGCAGTATTTACATTGCAATTGAATGGAATAGAAGGAATAAAACATGGAATAAAAATCAGCAGTAATAATATTAATAAACACAGGGTTGCACAGCCACTAGTGCAGACAGTAGTTATAACATGTACTGTAGTTGGACATTTTCACAGCACTCGTGCCCACCTGGAGCTCAAGTTGCTGCACCACCTGCATCTGCACTCTGCACTGCGCCGTACTCCTGTCATCCAGAGTGTGCTCACTGCCTATGTGCCTGAAACACATTGGGGTGACGTTAGAGGAATATTCAACAACAAAAAAAACACATTGCTCAGTATCATATACTCCAATTGCTCCATCACAGAGATAACAGTTATTTTGAGCTACAATTTCTTCTGGATATAAAACACACCAGGAAAGAGAAAGCCCAAACAGAGCCCCTTTAATATATAAGATAGTGAAGATTTGTTTGACGCATACTGAACAGAATCAACAGCAGAGAAATGGATTATGTTTGAGTGGTTTTAAGAAAGTTGAATGTTTTGATAATACACATTATGGTTTTGTGTTTTTACAAAATGGAATTACATTGTAGTACATTTGAATCCAAGCTGACATGTCTCATGTCCTGAAATAGGCATCAGTCTTTCAGAAAAATGTATAAAAAACCACATTTTGAAATTATTTCCATAATCCCCAAATACTCTTCTGTAAATCAGGATAACAAAATACTCTTTTGCCAAGTAGTAACTCTATTTCCTATCTAAATAATGGGTGTAGCCAGAAATGACTCTCTTTTTGATACTCAATTGTGTAAAATGGATTTATGGAAAATGGATTTATCATAAATTGGATCTAATGATAAATCTGGGGTTACTCAATTTCCAGAGCCACTTTTTAAGCCATTTGATAATTTGATACTGAATAGATTATTACTGACTATTCCTTACATTTAACACAGAAAGGTGATATAAGTTAGGAATAGATAAACTTACTTGATGAACTGGCTGACGTTTTCACACAGCGACTCACATCCAGGCCAGTTACACACACCGTGCCCGTAGAGAGTGTGTGTGGCAGCGCGATCAGCTGTGACGGCACTGGATTAAAAGTATTATCATGATTAAAAAACCTGTTTTCTTTCATTTTCAGTTGACAGAAAATGACAGAGAGAGGTTGAGGGGAGCACAGAAAAACAAATGGAAAACTATTTACTTTTGATTTTTGGGACAAGTAGTCATGTAAACTTTTTCTTTGCTGAACCACTTCAGGTGATGGAACACAAAGCAAACAAACAAGACAAAATAAATCGTCCCGTGGGGAATTAACAGTGAAGCAGAACTGCTCCTCTCCCGTACCTCGAGAGAAAGAAAATGTCTACAGATGACGGGTGTTTGATGTTTAGAAAGAAGTGGTATCAGTTCTTAAAATCACTTTACAGCACAAAGAGAGAAATCCTACCATTCTGCGCTGCGAGGAGACTGCTGGTCACCGCTCGGCCTCCCGGTGACTTTAGCTGACATCATGTTGTAAGCAGAAGAGTCCTGATTGGCCTTCGATGTCATTTTATCTTCAGTTATTCCATGTGTGAGCTCTTTCCATATCTGCAGCATCTCTGCAGGGCTGAAACCAGCTAAAACATAAAACAACGTATTGGATATTTTTGTTTTCAATGTTGATTGAGGAATCAGCAAAAATAATACATGATTTATTATCTCTAATACATTAGAAGCTTGGTGGCATATTTTTCCAGAATGATGATATTTCTTTGAAGATTATTCCTTTTCACACTTGCCCTTTTTTTCATCTCTGCCCCACATTAACACTGTTTCTACTGATTCCCGTCTCAAAGCAGTTTGAGGGCAGAAACAGGTAGATCAACTCTTTCATGACCTCTTGTAACCTCTTCGCTGTAATCTAGGAATAACTATAATTAATGCTAGAGTCAAGATTAATCATCCTATTTTAGGTTTCACTTACATCACTGTCTCTTTTGAGTTTAGTGCAGTTATGCAACTGATCGTAAAATCAACAAGAAACAGATCTGCCTGTGTGGAGCACTCACTCAGGGGCGCCGTAAGGGGGTGAAAAGTTAGGACAATTCTAAGGGCCCGTGACTAACAGGGGCCCAAACAATTTTAGAACATTAAGAAAAAAATGTTTAAGTAACCAATGTGATTATCTTTTCATGGCGCCCAAAATCCCTGGCGGCGCCCCTGCACTCACTTACAATATTTGATCAGATACGTGTCCATGTTAGAGTATTATTGTGTCCTTGTGAAATAAAACTATAGTAGTCTTATGGGCTATTTCAGCCTTACATTTGCAAACATTCAACACTAAAATCACATTGACTGTACAGGAAATGTAATCATGCATTACGTCAAAGTAAAACAGCTGACATTTCCTTTATCCAACATGAAGTGGAATTCTTCATGATTTAAAGGGCTGTAAGAAATGTTTTATGTTTAAGAAAATGTATAAAGAAAGCGTAATTAGACAGTATGAAGTTGACTATTGATTGTGTTCTGGTTTTATGGTTCAGTATTTGTAAGCAACTGTGACAGAAACAATATTGCTTTTATTTTTACTTTTTAATGGTTATTACATTTTTTCC
Source organism: Harpagifer antarcticus (assembly GCA_902827135.1). NCBI lineage: Eukaryota > Metazoa > Chordata > Actinopteri > Perciformes > Harpagiferidae > Harpagifer > Harpagifer antarcticus. Next base: position 230,976 of record CADEHL010000998.1, read on the forward strand.
CCTTTTTTTTTTGTAAGAAGGGACAGGTAAAATATGATTTTCTTCTCCCTGCTCCTTTCCACCCTGCACTATAAAAAAACAACCAGTATAAGTGTACATGTTTTGTTTTAAAAGAACTGCCATGTGTGAAATAAACAATTAAATCTGAGGGAGGTGAAGCATAGTGACCTGGGGGGAGGGCAGCGGAGGAGAGGACGGGTCTCTGCGCCCGGAGGATCTGCTGCTGCTGCTGGAGCTGGAGGAGCTGCTGGAACACAAGCTGCTGAGCAGGGAGCTGCAGGAGGACGAGAGACATTTCAGAAAATAGTGAGGTAGTAGTTTCAAGTTTCAAGGCTTTTATTGTCATTTGTGCATAGTGTAGTTATGACAATGGAAATCTTAGGTCACAGGCTCCTCCAACAGTGCAACACAATAAAACAGTACAGGTAGATAAAATAAAATAGAATATAATGGAAAGTGCAGAATAGTCTATATACAGTAATTGGAATATTGATATTTATGAGTTGCAAACAGATGAATGATATGGATGTTCTTTCAGAAGTTCAGGTGTAGTATTCATTTGATAGTATGCTCACACTTTCCCCTTTGATAATTGTCAGAGTATTAATTTTGATTCTGGGCTAAAATCAGTGGTTTGTACTGCGTCTTTAAAAGCTTCCTTTAACAAATACCTCCACTTGTATTACATACAAATATTCCAAAATCCCAAAAGCAAGTGACAAAGCACGCAAAAATGTTCTCCTAATTTGTACAATTAAATAAGATATTAAATGTTCATTATTTGTGTCACTTACAGGCGACAAATTGTGAACATATTTGTCTAGTTAAATTGAAATTACAGAAGAGCTTTTGCGCTGAGATTGATGTTATAATAACTCTTGTGCAAAACTAGTAAAAACAAATAAATATATATATATAAAAACACTCCAGATAACTACTCACCTCTTTCACCACTTTCTTGCTGGGCTTCTGTTGAAGCAGCTGCAGATGAATCTGTTGTTGCTTCTTGTAAAACTCCTTCAAATGTTGCTGGAGAAACAGTCAAGGAAAATCATTATAACCGAATATCATAACAAAATCCCAAAACAGTACAATATAGGTGTCAGGGGTAGACATTAAGGGTAAAAAGCCCGGAGCATTCGTCCAAAAAAAAAAATCGACTAATAATGAAGAAAATTAACACATTTGTTGCTATAGTAATTTATGCACTAACTACATTACTACCTGTACTACAACATTTGAACAATCAGTTCTTCCTCATTTTCCTCAATTGTTCATATTTGGTTTATTAAAATAATGATATTGTGGTCATTGTTAAAAAATGTCTGCTATTATTGTGAGTATTATTATTTGTATAATGCACTTTCTGCCTTCCTGTCATTAGGAGTTAGAAATGTAATGGCTATAGATTAGATTAGAACCTTCATTATCCTAAACTGCTGGGACATTTCCCTAAAGCCAATATCTTTATATTGTCTACTCTTCACTTTCTTGTCAGCATAGGTCGGCATTGATGTACAGAGCCGACAGAAGACCTTGTTTATATTGGCATCATATTGAGAGGTGCAGCCAGTGACGCGTCCTAAAACCAGGAAGTAAGCTGCTGGTTCCCTCGACAAAAAGCAACGGGATTTCTCCACAGGGTTTTGGAAAATAGCTGGAAATTAGGTCTGTGGAAAACAAACCTGTTTGATAAATGCACGTTTTGTTCTGCCGGATAATCTCCACATGTCTACCCTACTTTTATAATGTTCGAATCATACATTGCGTCACTGCACCACTAGAAGCCAACTCCATCGATCAAGCTGGCTGAAACTTCCTCTCCCTCTTCTTCTCTCTCTCCCTCTCCTTTAACTCCTCCGGTGACTTTCTTTTATTTGAAGATAGTTTTTTTCCCGGTGCTTGGCCGGTTACCGGTGGTATTAAAAACATTTTGGCGAATGGTTAGGTGGCGCGATACTCTGTAGTGAAGGAGCGCGCTCCCGGGAGCCTGCTCGCGCTGCGCTCCGCAGCAAACAGCTGTTTGCTTTTTACCCAACAACGACAAGCGACTCACGAAACGCTATGTTGTAGCGTTAATAAACGAAACAATTTAACTAAATTGCTTGTCAAAATACCAATACCACAGGAACCATGTGCTAAACTTTTGAATTAAAAGTGACCAACAGCTAAACATATGCATGCATCCCTAGATCTTTATATACACTGAACAAAAATATAAATGCAACACTTTTGTTTTTGCTCCCATTTTTCATGAGATGAACTCAAAGATCTAAAATATTTTCTATATACACAAAATAACCATTTCTCTCAAATATTGTTCACAAATCTGAAAAGATCTGTAATAGTGAGCACTTCTCCTTTGCCGAGGTAATCCATCCCACCTCACAGGTGTGTCATATCAAGATGCTGATTAGACAGCATGATTATTGCACAGGTGTGCCTTAGGCTGGCCACAATAAAAGGCCACTCTAAAATGTTCAGTTTTATCACACAGCACAATGCCACAGATGTCGCAAGTTTTGAGGGAGCGTGCAATTGGCATGCTGACAGCAGGAATGTCCACCAGAGCTGTTGCCCGTGAATTGATTGTTCATTTCTCTACCATAAGCCGTCTCCAAAGGCGTTTCAGAGAATTTGGCAGTACATCCAACCGGCCTCACAACCGCAGAGCACGTGTAACCACACCAGCCCAGGACCTCCACATCCAGCATGTTCACCTCCAAGATCGTCTGAGACCAGCCACTCGGACAGCTGCTGCAACAATCGGTTTGCATAACCAAAGAATTTCTGCACAAACTGTCAGAAACCGTCTCAGGGAAGCTCATCTGCATGTTCGTCGTCCTCATCGGGGTCTCGACCTGACTCCGGTTCGTCGTCGTAACCGACTTGAGTGGGCAAATGCTCACATTCGATGGCGTCTGGCACGTTGGAGAGGTGTTCTCTTCACGGATGAATCCCGATTTTCACTGTTCAGGGCAGATGGCAGACAGCGTGTGTGGCGTCGTGTGGGTGAGCGGTTTTCTGATGTCAATGTTGTGAATCGAGTGGCCCATGGTGGTGGGGGGGTTATGGTATGGGCAGGCGTATGTTATGGACGACGAACACAGGTGCATTTTATTGATGGCATTGTGAATGCACAGAGATACCGTGACGAGATCCTGAGGCCCATTGTTGTGCCATTCATCCACGACCATCACCTCATGTTGCAGCATGATAATGCACGGCCCCATGTTGCAAGGATCTGTACACAATTCCTGGAGGCTGAAAACATCCCAGTTCTTGCATGGCCAGCATACTCTCCGGACATGTCACCCATTGAGCATGTTTGGGATGCTCTGGATCGGCGTATACGACATCGTGTTCCAGTTCCTGCCAATATCCAGCAACTTGGCACAGCCATTGAAGAGGAGTGGACCAACATTCCACAGGCCACAATCAACAACCTGATCAACTCTATGCGAAGGAGATGTGTTGCACTGCGTGAGGCAAATGGTGGTCACACCAGATACTGACTGGTTTTCGGACCCCCCCCCCAGACCCCCCCAATAAAGCAAAACTGCACGTTTCAGAGTGGCCTTTTATTGTGGCCAGCCTAACGGCCCGTCCACACACAGGCATGAAACAAATCTTTCAAAGCTTCGCCCATTCACTTGAATGGGGTGACGTAGAAGATTTTGAATCTTCGCCGAACTGCATTGTGGGCAGCGGAGCATGGCTTTGCAAGCATCGTGAGCATCAAAAGTTGAGCAATGTTCAACTTTTGATGCTCCCGATGCTTTCGAAGCTGGCATCAGCCAATCAAATCCCGTTTATGCAAATCCCGCCAGTACAAGCGCTAGCCAATCAAACCGCGTGCAAGCTGGGAGAGCCAGACCGCAGTTCATTTCCTCATATTCCAAATGAGAAATTACGGTAGCAAATCACCCGGTTCTTTACGACCAGAACAATTTACCGGGATACAAACCGGAGGAACCAGGCATGGAGGGAGGTGGCAGAGACAGTGGCTGAAACTGGTAGGTTTTCGCCTGTTTGGGGATTTTATATCCAGTTTACTTCGTTTTAACATTGCTATTGCTTTGTATGTCGGGGGCGAGAGATTCATGTGATTGGTTGTTGGTCGGCTTGGGTGCGTGAAATCGCCAAGCTTCAGACACGCCCAGCATCAAGATTTTTCAAGATTTTTTTCATGCCTGTGTGTGGACGGGCCGTAAGGCACACCTGTGCAATAATCATGCTGTCTAATCAGCATCTTGATATGCCACACCTGTGAGGTGGGATGGATTATCTCGGCAAAGGAGAAGTGCTCACTATCACAGATTTTTTCAGATTTGTGAACAATATTTGAGAGAAATGGTTATTTTGGGTATATAGAAAATGTTTTAGATCTTTGAGTTCATCTCGTGAAAAATGGGAGCAAAAAACAAAAATGTTGCATTTATATTTTTGTTCAGTGTAAAACACATTTATTTTGACAACGTAGCACAATTTCACTAATATTTGTTGTTTAATGGCAAAGTGACAACAACATTAACAATAAATCACTGAGTTAAATGCCAGTGGGTAAAGTGGTCGAACAGGCTAAATAGCTAACAATATTGTCAACCAAAATACATATACATACAATCCAATGTATTTGTTATTCATTTTTGCCTCAGTGGGCCGTGTTTACTTTGATAGCTGTGCGGTAGCTTAGCGGCTATCTTGGAGGCTGATGCTAGCTATGGTACCTAGCTAATTTAACAGTAACATTAGCAACTTACCTAACTCAATAACTGAATTTTCCGAATTGTTTTCCAGTTTGAAATTTCTGCTCTAGCTTAACAAGACAATATGTTCCTAAAACATGTCTTTGTTGTTGGGTAAGCTAGCTTATTTCCTAATAAAATGTGTATAGGCTACCTACATTTACTTGCCTGAGCTAACTGTTGTGCCTATATTATCTTGCTGTTTAGCTGTTAAAACTTTTTACAGTCAAATATATTACTGTTTCAATTTTAATAATACAAATTATATTTAAGGACAACTTTGCTAAACTATAGCTCATCAACACACTAATAGGGCACTTTATATCGATTCCTTTAGTTACAATAATTTCAGCAATACATGTTTATTTTTTAACAAATTGAAATTGTATCCTGCACAGGCAGGCTACATTTCAGTAAGCCTGAATGCAATGTGTTATTATTAGAAGGAAATAACAGTATTTGTATAAATACCTGCTGTAGCAGAAGGGCCTGCTGCTTCTGGTGGATCAGAGCCTGCAGCTGGTTTGGGGACAGGAGCTGCTGCATCTGCTGAGGTGCCATCATCGCCAGAAACACCTTCAGGAAGAAGAAGATACAAAGATGAGGAAGGAGGCAGGCAGAGTGAAGGCAGGAACAAGTGAGTGAGACGGAGGCAAGTGTCAGGTGTTAAACAGTATTTTTTTCCTCCAATCCAATTACAAAATAGTGCTGTCAACCCTTTGATGCCATCATGCTGGATTGTGTCATTGACCCTAAATGAGATGGGAGATAGGCTGACCAGGTAATTAGCAACACAATTGCATGCTTGTTGTGACTCCTAATAGAAGTGTATGGGTATTAATAAAGGCAAACACTCACAGAATAATAACTGACCTGCACTGTGACTGATGGAGTGACAAATGACAGAGTGATCGTCCACCATTGTAGTCAAACAGAGGCAACAGCAATCCCCATGAATAAGAAACATCACTTACAAATTCAGAAATGAATTACAAATAATGCAAAAAAAAACGGTTATTCTGTCAATTGATTGTTAAGGGAAATATGTAATTTATTATTTGAACAATATTCTGTTTTTTCCAGAGATGTGAGGTGGTAGTCAATATAAAGATATGTGTAACAGCTGTTCCCTGATGTGCTTTGGTTTCAGTGTAGCCTGATGTTGGAGTAATATCTCAGCGGTTTGCACGATGTAATGAAAGAGGAACACATCAGGGACTACGGATTCATTTTTGTCATCAGTCCTTTGACGTAACCTCCTGTGGTTTGACTAGACTGATAAAAAAAACTAGAACGTTTGAAACAATATAGAAATTAAATGAAAAATAAACACAATGGCACAGCAAATGTAATAATGTACATTGCATGATACACAAAAAAGTATTTTTTAAACGTGAGGAAAACAGTACAGCGGCAGTGGCTTTTCCAAAATGTACAAAACCAAACTTTAGTAGGGTAAACTTACCGATTTAAATTTGACAAAACAAACAAAACATCTAATTCATTAACATTACAGTATGTGCACCAGCCAATAAACCTTGTGTGTTAAAATAAATACAAATCATCTCTTGCACTACCTAACTTACCTTATTTCCTAACTTAACCATGTTCTTTTTTAATTCAGTTTAAGTGAGACAAAACAAGCAATTTAAATAGGTAAATGTGTGATTTCCTGAAAAGCTATTGATCAAAAATTGTAATTTGATTGATTGTCAAAATACTGAAAACTAATTAATTGTTAATATACAAAGACAATAATTGCTACATGCAGCAGTAGATTTACACTTTCCTGCATATTTTTGTTCAGTAAGGCACTGACGAACAGCTGGCTCTATTATCATGCTTTACAAATGATTAGAAAACCATTCGTTGTGTGCAGATTGGATGCTGCAGTTAGAATAGAAATACATTACAGATGGATGTCTTCATTTTTTGTGAAAAGAGAGAACTGATATTCACTGTAAATAGCCTTCATTTGTAAAAATGTTCAGAGTTTGGAGTTAGAAAAACTTCAATATCACACTCATCATCAAGTTTGAATTCTTAAATCACACTCTGCAACAGTGGCATCATGACATTGTCATTGAAAATTACAAAAACATAACATGCTTAGAAATGCAGCTCACCAGTTACCGTCAGGGCTAGTAGAACCTTTACGAAGGAAAATGGCAGGTTTTTCTATTATTGTTTATTAAAATACTGTAGGGTCAAAAGTTGTGTGCCTTGTCCAGGTTTAGAAAGTGAATTAAGAGAAAAGAGCAGAGCAAAACTGACAAGACGTGAAAACAGACTGAAGGAAAAGGCATTTAGCAGGCATTCATTATCCTGTTGTTTCATTGATCCTCGTAGATTAAGATTCCCAAGGACGGAATCACAACAGACAACCATAAAATTACATCAGGTCATGCCTATTTGCCTTTCACTTGCATCTGTTTGGCCTAGGTCTGTGGACAATCACTCCTGCTCCCTGGCTCTGACTCACAAACTAATACTGAAGGACAAACAGAGTTCTGCGTGTCAACTCCCAGCCCGGATCACATGTCATATGAAATCTCAGAGGCTTCAGGTACGCTGTCCTGTCAGAGGACGTCCAATATGGAGCAGGTATTACTCTTGACATCTGTTTGCCTAACAATGTTCTATTTCCCACTTATGAAGAGGAGGAAGAAGAGGAGGACGAGTGGGAGGTTGAGGAGTAGTAGGAGGATGAAGATACCTGTTTACGGTGGAGACTCTGCCAGTTTTCAGTGCTCACTCGACTGCAGTCCCCATTAGCTGCTCTCTCTCCTGCACCGACGTGTGTGTGGCTGAGGAGGCTGCTGGCTGCGGTTTGACGGGTTGCCGGGGGACTCAGAGGAGACTCAGGCATGCCAGCTCAGCTCCTGAAAGAAAACAGTCAACAGCAAATAAGCTGTGAGACACACACACTGTAAATACATTTCAACATCATCTCTAAATAACACTTATATGTGACCTTGTGACACATGGGAAGAAAAAGAAGTGCCACAGAGGAAGGGGATGCTTTTTAGGAACATACAAAGAGAGACAAATAAATCATTTGCAATACTTTAATAAACAAAGCAAGGCTTCACATATAATTAAACAATAGTGATGCAATTTACAATACTACGCTAGATTGAGGTTATAAATCTGTGATGTTTGAAATGAGTTGCATGCAAATGAAATCAGGAAAAAAATACTTATATTTCAGCATCTTTCATTCTTAATTTCTGGATATCAAATGCTTCTACACCTCATGCAAAAATAAGATTGGCATACCAACATACTGTAATGTAACATACTAAAAGTTAACAAAAGGTTGCCCAAATTAAATATGAATTCAGTATACATACAAATGTTATTTGTCATAGATTATATTTACTTGATGTATGTTTCCTTTGCAGGGCATGAGTAATGCTTGCATGAAGTCCAACTTACATTAATCATAACAAATCTTTGCGGAGCATGAGTGAGAAAGTATGTCAAGATCCTTCAAATATATGCAAGAGAGACATAAAAAACAGCCCTAAATTGAGCACAAATATTAGTGTCACTTTAGTTTAAACTCCTAAAAACATACAAGCAGTAAAATCTCCTCAAAGCATTTTGATGTCTTTTCTGTCAGAATGATATTAAAGATACATACCGGTGATAGTGGAATTGAGAGCAGCCAGGCAGAGTTGATGTTTCCAAGTCTTGCAGTTTGGAGTGAGGATGGGAGAGAACTGATGGAGTTGTGCTTCTACCTGAGAGGGAGGAGTCAGTGTCAGACAGGGAATTAGAAAAGTGAGAAAAGCTCTTCATTACCAGGATGTGAAAAACAGGGAAAGCTACATCTATAGATCATTTTCATTTTAGGCTTGATGGCAACATGCTTACGTGGTGACTGTCTCCATAAATTATATTCTAATAATATATATCATTATTTTAAAAAGTCTACTTTGCCATGATATACATATACAATGTTTAGTGTTACATAATATACAGACAACACATGAGGTGGTGATTGCCAGTTCCCTTCCTTTGCAGGAAAAACATTGCTTTTCTGGTTGATATTCAAAGAGTCACACACTAATACAAAAACAAAACGCCTCAAAACAAGAATCATTTATTGTCTTTCATGATTAAAACAGAGGGGCTTTGGGAAAAGACAAGTATAGTTGTCTGTGACTTTATTTAGATTTAACAAAAACAGCTCTGCAGCTACCCCGCTGTCAAACTGTTATCAAAGAGCTATTTACAGTAGTGTTGGCACTTCTTTTTTTAATAGCATATTGAACATCTGTTGAAAACAAAAAAAAGTGTTTAATTTTGGCTGTTGATAAATGCAGTGTATGCTGGAGTGTGAACACACAGCCTGACTGAGGAAACAACTGAAATGACTCTCAACTTTGAACATTTCTGCACAGTCATGTCTTCACGTGTGGGTACACAGTATTTATTTTATCCTATCATTTTTTATTTCTAATATAATTAATGTTTTTTTTAAACACACCACATTTTACACTCCTGCAGTGGCTTCCTGTAATGTAAAGGGACACAATAACCAACACTTAGAATGGTTTTCAGACTGTAATCACATGATGAATGCAGATATATAGGACCAAAGGCATGGCTGCATAGCATTAGGACAAAGTATGCATCGAGACGGATATCAAGGTAAAGAACAAAGACCCTGAACATATTATTTTATATTTTTGCAGACACAATTTTAAGAGTATCCCGCTTACCATGGCATAACAATTCAAACGACAAAAGTAGCACAGCTATGAATCTGCAAAACAATAATGTAGTATTGGTAAAATATTCCCAATTTACACCATACACATGTGGATAAGCTGTACATTAGATATAACGCATGTATGAGTGACAGATGAGCAGAGAGACTGAATACATCTTCTCTTTACAAAAGATGTCTTGTGGACTGAGCAATTAGTGATTGAATTGTAGATATTGTAAACCAAGGTAACTTTCTGCCACCTACTGGATTAGTATTTACCTGCCCTGCATTTGTATTCAAAGTAAAAAGAAAATGTCCTCTATTCAGAGTCAGGAACAATCTTCCATGTAGTCTCCACTTAATTCTACATTTCATTACAAATCCTTAAAGACAGTTTTGTGCATGAAATTAAATGAGGTTTTCTAAACCGGCAGTTTTGATGGCCGGAGAAAGTTCACACTTGCCAGGAAACCTGAGCTCTTGCACTCGTGATGTCATTTGACTCTGTCATACTGGGCCACTCATCTCCCAAAAGGGCAGTCTGGAGGTCAAAGGTTGACCCTCATGCCTTCTCGCAGTTGTAGCCTTGTCACAGGATTAAGTTATATCGCATCGTCTCATGAAACTGCAGGGTTGTTCCCTGCCTGCATTAAAGCGTGGTGGGGTAAAGTCCAAAGAACTCCTCTGGCAACTCCTTGCAGCTTTGTCACATCTCTTCCTCCTCCCAATGGCCTTCATGAATTGCCCCAAGTTCCCTGGCTGGAAGTCTCTCAGGTATTCCCGGAATAGCCGCGGGAAGTATAATCTGGAGAATCACAGAACGACCGGTCATCAAGGGTTGTTGACGGCCGGCTTGGTTCGCTCACGGCCGGTGTTACCGAACAAGATGTGGGCCGAACAACTAGTGATATTCTATAACCGTAGGTAGATGTATCAGGGGCGTGGCCTTTGTCGAATAACCAGGAAATACACATTTCGATCGCTTCTTCTGTCGTTTACATAAATCTTTTGGTATATTTGGCTCCATAGGAACACTTTGATGCACTTTCAGTACCAGTGTGTGAGGTTGTGGTTGCGATGCCGATATGCGGACGCGTACAGCGATGACTACAAAAAGACACACGAGGTGACTGGGGATGTGTGTTCAAAACATTGCAAGCTTGAATAAATAATTTAAACCATTTATTTTTGCCAGACTTATTACTGAATATCATGCTTAATGTGACACCAAGCCCATCTGAGACCTGTGTACACCTTCAGACAGCCTCCAAGTGAAGCACACGTTGTTTACTCAGTTTGAAAGCAGCGTGGAGAAGTCTTCAGCTGTGGAGAGCTCCGCCCAGGATAAACTGTGATACGACTTCTGTGGCTTGTTCTTGTTGTCAGTCTTATATTTGTATCATGTATCATTATTAATATGATGTCGAGTTGATTTGAGACCCGTTTATACTTTCATACCGTCTGTTAGTGAAACATACAGTCTGTCTGAGTTGTTTACACGCAGCGTGGAGAGCTGTGGTAAACAGTGATCCGCTCAGATTAAACTGTGATACGAGTTCTGTGGCTATCAACCAGCGATCATGTTTAATATTAAAGACTACACACATGTATCCCTTATCAAAACGGTATTCTGCACGTTGCCGCACTTATCCAGATCAAATTTGACTGTTTACTTGGTTAAATGTCGATACAGCGACACCCAATGACGACCCAGATAGGAAAATATGCTATCCCCCCAACCCAACAAGTCTTAAATTTGATAATCAGAATGTAAGGCCTTAAAAAGTCTTAAATATGATCAAAACATATGAAAGGTCTTAAATAAGATTTAGAAGGTCTTAAAAATGATCGGATTTAAAAAGGTACTTCTGTGTTGCGATCACGTCTAAATGTGTTTTGGGTGAAATTTCCGGCCTGCAAAGCAACCAGTGCGGCCTTTCAGTTCCCCCCAACAATTTGTATTGAAATAAATCAACATGGAACCAGTAATCACTAATTTGTTTTCTCCGGCCTCTTGTCGGAGAACACCAAGCTAGTAACCTAGCAACCAAGCTTGAGCTAGCGGCAGACGGCAGTCAGAAACTCAGGTAGGCTATCTTCGAATCTACTTACAAATACATATGGGGTAGTGTAAGTTCAACAGTATTTGGTTGGAAAACATCTAATTTGGTGCTTTGTTGAAACCAGTGGAGGGGAACGTGTTTGAAGCCCGCTGCACCTTTTGCAAAAACATTTCGTTTTTTTTGCAAATGTAGCGTTAGCTAGTGCAGCAGCTCCCGCAACAACAAAGGGGGACCTCCGGGCGACGTTTCGGTTTGAATACATTTACTTTGTAAGTAATTATGGGACTTATTTCTTCTTTCATAGCAATTTTCCTTCACACTTTCTTGCCGTGAAATAGGTCTTAAATTATATTCAAAGTGGTCTTAAAAGTCTTACATTTTAGTTGGTGAAACCTGCAGGAGCCCTGCACAGGGTTCCTGCAGGTTTCCCCTGCAGGAACCTAGAATTCTCTAGATGATAGGAAAGGAGGTTTCAAACTTCCTTTATAAGCTCCTTTAGTTTAGGAACCACTGGACCTCCCTTTACGAAAGGAGAGGAGAAAATGCTGCCCCGCAGCATTTGCCGTCACACAACACTCCGCCGTTCACGGAAACAACCGATTATGACCGAGAAATTATATCATGAAAGTTACAATGCTTATTAAGAATTTTGAAACTGTAACTTGCCAAAGTGCTTTGTTTTGAACGTTCATCAGTATTATAATCAAAAAGTGAAATATGAACGTTAGTTTTTACTGAAATGATCAAATAAAGTCAACATTTCACAGTCTTTACTGAGCTGTGTGGGGTTTGTTCAACTTTTAAAAGATGTTTGAATGGTGATATTGATAGATGTTAAGGACTAACGTTTATAATAAATACATTTGTATTGATTTTAAGATCTTTTCATAGTTCGTACAATCATACGTACTGGGATCATTTGTATTAATGTGGACCAGAGGGAGAGGATGACAAGCATAAGTTTCACTTTCCTTTTTTATTTCAATTCCAACTTTGGTCATGAAGAATATGTTTCTCTGTTGTTCATAAAGCATAAAGCAACAGCATCAGAGCACGATGCAGAGTCTCTAGATGAGTTTACAGTAGTCCGTCGTTCTTATTATACATCCATGTTGTAGTTCGCTGTAGAAAACTGTAGTTTCCATAGTTTCCCCACAGCAGCAGATGCACATTTATGACGTCCACTGGCGCATCATAAACACGTCAGATAGTGAAAGTGCAGTTGGAAGGAATAGACGATAGGGTTAGACGTTCTGATTTTTGGACTATTCGACTGCAACCCTGCCTCCCACGCTGTATCCAGGGTTGCAGTCGAATAGTCCAAAAATCAGCTCCTAACGTCTAACCCTATCGCCTATTCAGTGGCGCTTTTATATGTACAAAAGTGGTGGGGCACAAAAAACTTAGATGTCTATATATAAGCTTCTGCAGTGAGGTTCATGGCTGGTGAGGCACTGGCACTGACTCTTCAGGTTTACAAATATTATATTTTGACCTAAATCAAAATATAATATTAATTTCAAAAGCTTTTTTTGGCTGACGCTTCAATTAATTTTACACAGACAGTTCAACAAAAGGACACCCAAAAAATGTAATTTTATCATTTAAATATTGAATTGTTCTCTCTTAGTAAGATCCCATTTTCATTAAAATTGCAGTCTTACCTTGACTTGAAGATGAAGTCCATTTGCCTATCCTTCTGGACAAAAATCTCTATTACTTTTTTGTAAAAGTCCTCCTTATTTTCTTGTAGTTTCAAAAGTCTATCATAAATCTAATCTAATCAATAGATTTATGATTCGAAAATGATAAAAGTAGGGTAGACATGTGGATATTATCCGGCTGAACAAAATGTGCATTTATCTAACCGGTTTGTTTCCCACAGATCTTATTTGGAGCTATTTTCTAAAATCCTATGGAGAAATCTCATTGCTTTTTTGTCGAGGGAAGCCATGCGCAGCTTACTTCCGGGTTTTAGGACGCGTCACTGCAGCTCTCTCGTCTCCTCTTCACACACCACACTTTTCGCAGCACACGTACTTACAGCCAATCAGCTCTGAATGATGTGAGATGACGTATGGTGGGGATGGCAGCTCTATGCCCCTATGGTCATTATTTTTTTGCCACACACATTAAATAGGAAAATATTCTGAGCATGCGCAGTGTAGTTTTTACAGTCACCATTGACTTAGACAGTAAGAGGGAGGGGCAGGATCGGGTTTTGTCCCACATGGCTCTAAACAGCTCAATAGGCACACTGTAGACACTAATTAGAAGAACACAGACTAAAACAGCAATGTACAGACGAATCAGAAGATTACACATGATCTTAAAATATATTTAATATATTTTTTAATTTATTTTTTGCATTTTTTTGTAATCATTATTTTAATACTTTCTGCTGACACTAGGTGGGGCTGTCTATTCCTTGACCTCTGTGTGAAACGTCACAGGGTTAAGGGATAGTCTATAGCAGTGGTTCTCAAACTTTTTTCAATAATGTATCCCCTTCGGAAAAAAAATTCAGCCAAGTACCCCCTGATCAGCGCAAACACTATTTGTTAGGGAAAAAATGCCTATATAAAGAGGTACAGTATAGTGCTGCACCATCAGTGTCTGATTTATTAAAACAACAACCTTGTAACTGAGAAACACTTAAATGCTACATTTCAAATGTTTACAATCCATCACTAAATTCATGACAAACCAATTTTACTGTAAAGCTTTGAATAAAGTAGTTAATCTACTATTAGTAGTTTGTTTAAATGCATTACTTATGTGTTTTTTTTTCATTAACATAAAATAAATCTCACGTACCCCCTGCAGTACTCCAACGTACCCCTAGGGGTCCGCATACCCCCATTTGAGAACCACTGCTCTAAAGTAACGCAGTCTCTTCTCCCAGGGCTCGACATTATAATTGGCCCGCTGGCCCGGAAGCACTATTTATACACCCCGGGCCAGCATAACGTACTTTCCACTTGCCCGCTCGGGCCACTACAAATATTGTTTAAAAAAAAATGTTTCCTGTGGTATTGGTATTTTGACAAGCAATTTTGTTAAATAGTTTCGTTTATTAACGCTACAACATAGCGTTTCGTGAGTCGCTTGTCGTTGTTGGGAGAAAAGCAAACAGCTGTTTGCTGCGGAGCGCAGCGCGAGCAGGCTCCCGTGAGCGCGCTCCTTCACTACAGAGTATCGCGCCACCTAACCATTGCCAACATGTTTTTAATACCAGCGGTAACCGGCAAGCGCCGAGCAAAAAACTATTTTCAAATAAAAGAAAGTCACCGGAGGAGTTAAAGGAGAGTGACAGGGAGCATGAGAAGAAGAAGATGGAGTTGGCTTCTAGTGGTGCAGTGCCGCGTCCTAAAACCCTTTTATAATCTATCGATTACATTTATGATTCGAAAATTATAAAAGTAGGGTAGACATGTGGAGATTATCCGGCTGAACAAAACGTGCATTTATCAAACAGGTTTGTTTCCACAGACCTTATTTCCAGCTATTTTCCAAAACCCTGTGGAGAAATCCCATTACTTTTTGTCGAGGGAACCAGCAGCTTACTTCCTGGTTTTAGGACACGTCACTGCATCTCTCATGATGCCAATATAAACAAGGTCTTCTGTCGGCTCTGTACATCAATGCCGACCTATGCTGACAAGAAAGTGAAGAGCAGACAATATAAAGGTATTGGCTAAAGGGAAATGTCCCAGCAGTTTAGGATAATGAAGGATCTAATCTGTAGCCATTACATCTCTAACTCCTAATGACAGGAAGGCAGAAAGCGCATTATACAAATAATAATACTCATAATAGCAGACATTTTTTAACAATGACCACAATATCATTATTTTAATAAACCAAATATGAACAATTGAGGAAAATGAGGAAGAACTGATTGTTCAAATGTTGTAGTACAAGTAGTAAGTGCATAAATTACTATAGCAACAAATGTGTTAATTTTCTTCATTATTAGTCGATATTCTTTTTTTGGACGAATGCTCCGGGCCAGTGGTTACAATGGTGGGGCCAGTGACAATACAATTCCACCGGCCAGGAGGGCCAGTGGCTTTTTACCCTTAATGTCTACCCCTGCTTCTCCTAAGTCCTTTTTGAATAAAGTGCCACAGTCGTACTAAAACCCGGAAGTAAACATAAATCAATACATTTATGATTAGAAAATTATAAAAGTAGGGTAGACATGTGGATATTATCCGACTGAACAAAACGTGATCCGTCTCTTAAATGTCTGTCAACCACAGACCTTATTTCGAGTTATTTTCCAAAATCCTATGGAGAAATTGCATTGCCTTTTTGTTGAGGGAACCGGAGGGAACCCATGCGCAGCTTACTTCCGGGTTTTAGGACGCGTCACTGCACCACTCTATGTCCGGCCTGCAAAGTAACCAGTACGGTAATAGCCTTTCAGTTCCCCCCAACAATTTTTATTGAAATAAATCAACATGGAACCAGTAATCACTAACTTTGTTTTCCCCGGCCCCTTATCGGAGAACACCCAGCTAGTAACCTTGCAACCAAAATTCAGCTAGCGGCAGTCAGAAACTCAGGTAGGCTATCTTCGAATCTACTTACAAATAAATATGGGGAAGTGTAAGTTCAACCGTTTGGTTGGAAAGCATCTCATTTGGTGCTTGGTTGAAACCAGTGGAGGGGAACGTGTTTGAAGCCCGCTGCACCTTTTGCAAAAAACATTAAGTGTTAAGTAATTATGGGACTTATTTCTTCTTTCATAGCAATTTTCCTTCATACTTTCTTGCCGTGAAATATGTCTTAAACTATATTCAAAGTGGTCTTAAAAGTCTTACATTTGAGTTGGTGAAACCTGCAGGAACCCTGTCCATGAAATATCTGTGACATTGTCTTGATTTACGTTTCTCTATATTCATCCTTTCTTACAAGTTCTAGCACGGCAAGTATCCTGTCTGTATCAGATCCCACATCCTCTGACATTTTGTTTCCATCCTGTTGGACAACACTATTATGTACCAGGCAGCCTTTACTTGCTTTTATACTTTTATATCCAATCCAAGGGGGGTTCCCCATCCTCACCTTAAGACACAACACTCTTACTCACTGTAAACATTATATTTGCTCGGTAAGATAGAGAAATACCTGCTTTGTCACAGCTCTGAGATAAAAACAGCAAGTAGTACAAATACAAGATAAATGGTGATATGGGATAAGCAGATAAAAAAACCCAGCTTGTGATTGTTTCTAACAAACTGTGGGGTTTTCACTTCATTCTGGGAATGTCAAAGATTGTTCTGTGGAAGTGATTTGAGAGGCCTAAACAGTTTCCAGCTGCCATTTGATCTGTATTAGTCCTCATTTGACCCATTGTGGGCCAAAAGCAACAAAACACAAATAGCTAGCATGCTTGTTTTACAAATACCATTACGACTCTCCCGGGGAGACATTACAATAGCTACATAAGAACAATGTCAACAAAACTTTAGGAGCAGTTTTTATTGGTGTAAAATAAGATTCTTAACAATCAATATTGTTGATTTGATCACAAATGCTTTGCCTGAATGCGGCAAGAGGGTGATATGTTCTCCTCCTGAGATTAGACTACTGTACATACTTTAAGTCCCTTCTGGCCTATTTATAGTGTTGGCCCTTGCAACAATGTCATCTGTAACTCGACTCCATCTGTTAAGTCCGAGCATGTTGAATGTCAGTTGCCAGAAGCAGAAGCAGTTCACTTCCCACCAACTCTCCTACCGAGAACCCCATGGAGATTGTTGGACAACCGGGACCTTCGGGGGCCTGTAGCCTCCTCGGAGTGCCCCTGCTCGGCTGCTGGGACATGGACGAAGATAATTGTGAGGTGCTGATCGGCATCAGGCCAAAATCATCGCCTCTCCCGAGGAGAAGGAGCTCTGTTGAGGAGGACGAGGAGCCAGAGATGCCCTTGTCCAGCTCCAGGAGAGTGTCCTTTGCAGACAGAAAGGGCCTCAGTTTGGTGCAGGTGAAGGAGTTTGGCACTTGGGATGTGCCCAAGCTGCCAGAATGCAACCTCTCTGTGGGGAATGCTAAAGATGCAGAGGAGTACATCTTATTTCCTGCAACGTTCTCACTTCCGTTGTCTACTGAGGAACTGTTTCTGAAAGTCCAGACACAGAAAGTGGAGTTGGAGAACATTGAGTTCGTACCAGGGACCACAATACTGAAAGGAGTGGTCCGAGTTCTCAACGTATCCTACAATAAGGCGGTATATATCCGAACCTCTTTGGACTCTTGGTCGAGCCACTTTGACCTCCTGGCAGAGTACATGCCCGGGTCCAGTGACAGTTTGATGGACCTTTTCTCATTCAGGCTCACCCTGGTGCCTCCATTTGGGGAGCAGGGAGTCAGAGTGGACTTCTGTCTGCGATATGAGACTCCGTTGGGGACTTTCTGGGCCAACAATAACGACAGGAACTACGTGCTGTCCTGCCACCAGAGAATAAAGGAGAGGAAAGAGAAACCGCAGAAGGAAAATGTAAAGAAAAGCTGCCTGAAGACTGTCAGGTGAGGATGTAAAGTGTTTCACCGGTTGTAAAGGTCACTGCCCATAATAGTTTTAGACACAATGTAATTTGTTTTATTTTCATGACAGGAGAAATGTCCTTTGTGCTAAAGGTGGAAGAGCAGGCTGGCCAGATCTGACATAGGATTTTAAAACATTTGGGCTACACTTAATCCTGATATATCTCTGGTATTGTTGTAAATATAGTATGAATGCCATGAGAAGAGAAGACAAAGTCAAAAGACATTACATTGTGCAGACTAGCTGAACAGGTTTATTAAAGTGTATTATGCAAGGCCTGTATTTGTATGCAATGTACGTTTTAAGCAAACGTGGTGTTAATATCCTATCCTATAGTATTGCTTGATTGACATTTAAATATTTTTGGTATGAAATTGTTTCATATCTCAACATGTTGCACTTTGTGGTTTGTTCATTGTTGAAAGTCACATAAAAGTCTGACTCATCAAAATGTCACTGATCCACAGTCAGTCCTTCTCCACTGTGGAAAGCATGTCTGCAACCGCGGCTCCATCTCAGGAAAACATTTCAACAGGTGATGATTGATTTAGCTAATTGTAGAATTAACAAAATTAGGAATTTGAATATGCCTTGACGTACATTTTAATGTCTCTTTTCTCCAGATGTGTCAAAACATACAGAGCAAGCGGACACTATGAAACCAATGCAAATCTCTACAAACCAGTCCGCAACATCTGAGGAAAATCAGCAGAAATTACTGGTGAGAAAAATTCAAAAACACAAAATACTTAACTGTCTCTTTTTCCTTTTTGGCACATTTAAACCAAGTCACAACAATGCAGTTTACTAACACATGTTATGGTTTGTGTTTGCGGACTTTAGGCCAATGCGATACCATTTTGCTACTAGGTGAATAAGCATTTATATACTGTGAGCTACAATGATTGACAAGTTACTTGGGATTATCAACATATTCTTAAAATTCTAAATCCTTTTCATCAGACTCCACATGATATTTTTGATTTCTTAAACTATCTTTTATTTAAATACTTAATAGGACATGTTTGATTCATTTTTGGCTATAATAGGAGGTTAAAAGACACCATGTCATGCTATTGAGGTACAGGAGGAACAGAACACTTTACATGAACCCTGGTGCACTTTCTGAGGGAATATCACATGACCAAATAGCACCAGAGTAACATCTTGTACTCGGCACCTAGGACATTCAGTGCTGTCTGCAATTCAATTTGTCATGCATGATATTTTAATACTTATTTTTGATCTTCTTTTTATATTTAGGTAAATAATGCAGTCATGTCATTATTTATTCAGATCATGTTACACTTAACACCATGACTACCGTGTGAGAAAATAACAATGATATCCCTGTTGTTGATGGACAGGCCGAGAGCAAACAAATCTCCAGCCAAAGAAATCGCAGGAATGCTGCAAGGATGGCTCGGATGAAGGACTACTTTTCTCAGGAAAATGGAGGAGCGGATGACACTGAAAGAGATGAATCACCTCCAGAAGCAAAACAGCCAGCCCAAGAGGAAAGCCCAGAAGAAAAGCGAGCAGATGTGCGATATTTTCCCGAGGAGAGCAGTCAATCAAAAGGTTCTTACTTTGTTTCTGAGTCTCTGGAAACGTGCAGCGCACCTCTCCTTGATGTTTCACATGATACGTCAACTACATGCCACTACGCGTCCAACAGTGAGACAGCGAAATCTGAGAGCGTCACTGCCACATATATCTCACTCAACCCATTACATCCCAACGGTGAGCCCGCTCCTGATGAATGCCGAAATATCAACAAGTGCGTCTCAAAAGCTGAGGAAGGCCACTTTGCAGTGAAACCAGCTGACAGTATTATTTTGGAAGTGAGCATTGAAAGCCTTGTTAGCGAGGCCAACAGCTTCACATTTGGAAATGTGGTGGCTCCGCTTTATAATCAGGTGCTTGGCAGAGTGGGAAGTGAAAGTGATCGGGGAAATCGAGTACGGGCTACACTCAATGTTGGAGACTTACCTCAGAGTAACTTTCACTCTGAAGGGAGACAGACTAGCTGTACAGGGCATGATGACGAAATTCAGGGGGGTGTGATTAAATATCAGAAATCAAAACAAGAATGCTTAGGTGCCCCTCCAAAAAGTCCTCAAATTGAAGAGAAGGAAAGCTGTTTGAGCGACACGGTAATCAACATCCAACTCCATGTAGAAACTCAAGATGATGTTATTCATTTAGACCAGAGATGCACCATCACATCGGAGGTTCCAAAAAACATTGCAGAAGATGTAGTTTTAGATCCACACAGTGAAAACGTTTCAATAACACATTTGTTACAAACGCCCACAGAGAGTTTACATCTCCAGGAAGACAATCTCACCCAGGACCTCGAGGATCATACATGTGCACAAACTAAAACTACTCTAAGTGACACACTTACAGAAAGTGAAACTCATAAAGCCATGGCTAAACTAGAAACCTCATTCATGTCACCTCAAACTTATCAGAGTGAATCAGACTGTGTTAGCGACGAGGAAGACACACTGACCAGCTCAATTGGCGAAAATGGCTGTAAGTGTGTAGAGGAGTCAAACGTAGAACAAGGTAACGTAGGCAAAACGGGGATAATGTCGACACCCAATGGCCTTTTAGAGGAGAATAAACTACTAGAAGCTTTACACAATTTGAACTCAAAGCACATCAATAATTCTGCTAAAAAAGAAACTGTGAAAATTGCGGAAATTGTGGAGGAAAAGGACACTCTGATATCTATTGAAACTGATGAGAGCAACTCGCATATAGATGATTCAAAACACGCTGAAGTTAAGGTCATAGGTGAGGTAGCTGAGTCAGCGACAAAAGCCAGAATAACTCATCACATAAACAGTGATGTGCACAAAAACTCCCAAAAAATAGAGCACAATGAAATTGTAAATGCTGTCCCAAAAAGGGGGGATTTTTGTATAGCAGACACTACCGAGGTAAACTGGGAAATGATGGTTGAAGAAGAGGAGAAAAGCATGTTAACAGATGAAGAGGAGAGTGAGGTCATATGTTTAAAAGCAGTGGAGAAACACCAAGGAGAGTTGGAGGACACATTTAGGGAGGCAGCATCGGAAATCAGAGATGCAACACAGACCGACGACCAAAGGATGGAGATCACAACTGCCAAAGACGAAGAGAACAAAGCTGTGGTTGCAGATGATCTAGAGGGCAATAATGGGGTTATAGAGGAGGACATTGGGGAGATCTTGGCTGGAAAACATAGGGAGGAAGTTGAGGAAGAATTAGAATATGTTCAAGAACCACCCGAGGAGATTGAAGCAGAGAAAAAAGATGAACAAGAGGGGATAGAGTTAGAGAAACCCTTTGCAGAGATACAAGAAGTCAATATTGAAACGACAAATATCCTAAATGAAGAGGAAATAAAGGGGGAGGAAGAAATTACGGATGAAGTCAAATCAAGAGAGGAAAACGTAGAACAGGAGGATCCAGATTGGGAGGGAGTTCTAGTTCTTGAAACAGGAGAGTCAGACATCATGCTTCCAGAGATTATAGAGGATAATGAAGCAGGGGGTTTTGAAGAGAAGGTCGACTTTACACAAAACAAGGATGGTCTATCTGCTCTGGTGAACAATGAGCCCAACAAGAGAGTAGCTGACAAAGAAAATGGACACCTCCCAAATGAAATGCAAGAGACAGATTTCCAAAGCAGTGCGAGAGATGATGATGAATCCACAGCTGCAGAGGAAGGTTCCTGCATTTCTACAGAAGAAGCTGAAATCGACAGTGAATCTGCGGAGTCCGACTCAGACGACGAGGTGGAGTTATACATGCACTGTCTGAGGGCCGTTCACACCGGGGCCCAGAGCAAAGACGCAGGTTATGTGCAGGGCTTACGGTCCTACGTAAGCAAAGGCAAACTGCTGTCCACACGCATGCCCTCCATCAGTGAGTCTCTGGATGAAGAGCAACACCTGGGCGGCCTTCAGGACAGCCATGAGGAGACGGCAGACTTCCAGCCCACAGCTCTGCCAGCGACAACTGGACAGGGAAGCCTCAACAGACATGTGTCATGGTGGAGAGAGACTTTTTCCTGCAGCAATATCTCCAAAACATTGTTATACGCCACCTTGTTAGTGGTATTTTTAGTCGTGGTCCAGCGTTATGATTTTCTTGCCTGTTTCGGGCTCTATTTGGCATCTGTGGTTTGGCTCTACCATCAGGGAGAGAGGCAGCCAGGACAACAACATAAGAGGTAGAATTATAATTGGCTATGAACGGTAATACTATCATTAGAATTTTATATTTTCTCTTCATTTGAAGATATGTGAACAAGTGGTATTAATAATGGTCTAAATAGAAAAAGGAAATAGTTGGTAATGGGCATTAATAAATGTGACACATATCAGATTAAATGCAGTATATTCCCTATGGGAGGATGCTAACTCTGTTGTCTAGAGTATGTACACATTTCCTTTATGCTTTATTTTACATAAAACTCAGCATTAACGCAGACAACAGGCAGCGTACCATTGCTCACACTGACATATATTTTTGAAGTGTAAATACAAGTGATGTGTGTGTGAATGCTATCTATACATCCTTTTGTTTTGTAGGGTACATTTCTTTTTCATAAGTCTTGAATAAATCAATTGTGTTCAATGCTTTTAACACTATTAGTGTTTGCAACTGGTTTGTATTGTTTAGTAGAAAGAGGGTCACGCTTTCTTTTACTTTCCTGTATACAAATACCTAAAATATGTAAAAAAAAATTGTAAAACAGGAAGTGTTTGAGGCAGCCTAATCTCATCAGGAGTAGTAGTTAGGTTTGGGGCATTATGGAAGCCTCTGGCATTTAGTGAACAACTCACAAATATTTCCTTTACCTGAATCAAGCTGTATTAGTGTCTTTTAATCTATAGAGGTTAAATATTCATTCCCATACCGGGAGTTGAACCTGGGCCGCCTGGGTGAAAACCAGGAATCCTAACCGCTAGACCATATGGGACTTGCATTCAGTAATACATTATCTGAGAAAACTATGGTCATACCCTGAAACCAGATTATAATTGTTGGATTATTCATGTCTCCAGTGTGTTGTTTACATGTCTTAATCCAAGGCTGCAATCTGATCAAAGCACGCATCATGTTATCACTTATGAGTATTCAAATATGTTTGACATCAGAGATATAGACCCTGATAAGATGCTTTGTAGTAGCCTGAAAATCAATATGAAGAAAGCAGCGGCTGGGAGAAAATAAAAGTTCGATAGTTTAAAGTTTTTTTTAAAGATTGTTCTGTCCTTATCTCATCTTGCCAGCAAAGTTGTTCTAAATAAAGGACAACCCTTGAGGTGTGTCAATGTGCATTTCTGACATACTGCCTTCAGTGTCAGTCTGCAATAAATCAATACACTTCATTCGATGCTTGTTCAAAGTAGTTTTGTCTCAGAATATATCAACAGGGAGGAACATTGAGTCCCTTGTGGAAACAGCATAGCAAAAGTTCCATGTTTGACCTTTGGCTTGTAGCTGTGTTTGAGGTGAACACAGCTGCAGTAATGTCAGTACAATACACCGGGAGGAAGACCATGCTCTTTTGCCAGATGAACACGAGGTTGTTTAGCCACCAAAAGAAACACAATAACATTTTCAACAAGTGACACATACAGATAGAGATAACTGACTGTCATGTCTTTTAGATCAATTTCCAATTATCGTCTTCATGGACATGTTATTTTCTTTTATTAACTTGTAATCAGTGAGTTGAGTTTAATATAACCTTTAGATATCTGGGATTCTTTATCAGACATATAGTTACAAAGGTATTCATTCATAGTCATTTATGTTTCATTTCTTATCATGACATCACCCAGTCAATTTGTACTAGCCGTGCAGTGGGGGTTTTGTTTCAATGTCTCATCAGAGCACCCTAAGGGGTAGAGTGACCCTAACACATGGTGTAATTAATATTTTTACAACAGCCAAGTGTTCAATCCTGCAGACTGCAGCTATGCCTGTCTGACCTCTTTCTAGGATGTATACAGTATTACTTGAGGGCGTGATAAATTATGATTAGTGATATTATTAGTATGCTATTATCAGCATTTGAAGCCAAGGAGAATTTCAATACGAAGATACGGTGCTGACTTCATACATGAAGAAACATTATAATGTTTATTTAGAATATCTATATTCACATTTAACATATATAACATACAATTCCAATACATGCATACTAGAAAAGATACAATTTACATGAGAGGAATTACAGTTTCAGAGGCCTTTCTCCTGTCTTTGTTACAAACAACTTTTCCTGGAGCATTGATATAAGACCTCACATAACGATGTTCCATTAATACCCACGCACTTAAGTCTTAATGGTGAAATGAATCCCAACCATGACTAAACAGTGAAACCACAGCTAAGAAATCTACGCACCGACCATGATGTGCTGTGTTTATTTTTGGAAATCGGGATTAGTTATGTTTTGCAATAACGTATAAATGCAGTTTGGATAACACAACTTTAAATACAACTGCATTGTCTTTACTTTGCACTGAATTCAGAATTTGAGCAGGACAAAAGCTGTACTGAAAGCTACAAATAATATTACTCTCAAAACTGCTCAAACCCTGCCAATCCTTTGCTTTTTGAAAAATGTAGACTTCAATTTACACCGAAATGTAAATTATCATTGTCAGCAAACTAGTACAATGATAAACACATATTTAGTGGAGATCTATCTTCAGAAATGTTGGAACCACACACTACTGAAACCACCATTGGATGGCACTATATACACAATGTTAACCATATAAAACACGTCTGTATTTGTATAAACCTTTTTCAATTCTAAAACATGTTTAAACTGATAAGATCTTTTTGTCAAACTATCCCATCATGACAGTATAGTAATGCAGTTTTCATTATATGCAATGCATTGCCTGTAAACAGCAGTGATATGCAGGGCTGCCTACTCTTAACATGTGAAATAATTGATTTACTATGTGAAATAAATATATACAGATATTAATAAATCTAAATAGCACACAAATTAAAAGAGAGAAAATAATAGATACCTGTACTACAACTTTAAATATTAAAAAGGAAAATTCAACAAAATTGAAAAATTAATGCATTTTTTAAAGAGATGTCAGAGCAAATAATAAACAAACAAAAAAATATATAAATGCATAAAATATGTTGCAACTGTTAAACTGTCTGAAAGTGTTACATTTACATATGCATTGAGTCATGTTATTACGGAGCCCCCCTGGTGACATTGGTGAGAAAAATATTAATACGTCGCCACGTATTAATAATGCGTGGCCACGAGTTAATAATGCGTGGCCACGAATTAATAATGCGTGGCCACGAATGAGTTATTATGTTAATTCGTGGGAACACAATAATTATTACGCAATAACTAAATCCAGATAGTCTATAGAAACTGATGACTGAGTGACAACAAGTCGAGTAAAGTTGGAACGATATTGGCAGATTCAGATTTCTCGGATCAATAACTCATGAACAAAACGTTGTTCAGATACAAATGACGTCTCCTAAGTACCGTGGTAAGGTTGACAACGAACTACAATCACATTTTGATCAAAAAAAGCCAATACGTGCTGTCCTCCGAGCTGGAGACATTACATTGGTCTCTATCTGCAGCCGGAGAAGAAATGAGTGCTCAGGGACCGTCTGCAAAGTGCCACTCCGAAAAAAGAGAATACAATAGTATTCAATCACTTCACTATTATACAGTATATTTCTACCAAACTCACTACACACATCAATAGTCTCATGTTGCTCATACTACAGCAGAGAGTTTGGAAGAATGTGCTTCTGAATCATTTTGGTGAATATTTATAGTGTAAAATCTTCAATAAATATGGCATCATCTTCAATAACGTTACTATTATACAGTATAAATATTCACCAAAATTATTCCAAACCATATTCTTCCAAACTCTCTGATGTAGTATGAGCAACAGAAGGGATTGCAGAATAGCATTATAATTCATACCCAAATGAAAATAAAATTAAATCAAATCAAAAATGATCCATGCTTCGCGATAATAGCCGTAGTAATATTAATACGTGGCCACGTATTAATATTTGTCTCACCAATGTCACCAGGGGGGCTCCGTATGTTATCATATCATATTCATATTATAAAAATCATACTCTATTTTTGTGTCATGTCATCAGGTTTTGAGATAACTTCAGTAGTTGTAGTATTTCCGAGCTGCATTTAAACGCTCCATGGAACGCACGCAGGATCGTGAACGCTACCAGGCCTCTGATTGGACGCCGCACTGCCAGTTCTACAGCATGTGTGTCAAAGTCAACCAATCAGCTTGGGTTTTGTTGGCTAGTTCGCCGGTCGGTGTTTTTTTACAGCTGTGGAAAAGGGGAAGCGAAGCGACTGGCGAAAATAACAGCAGCATCGGCGGTGCGGTGCGGTGCGGTGCGGTGCTATGGACCTCAGGGACAATGTCGAGACCGGGGAGACGGAAAAACACACCGAGTTGTTCTACGTGCCGATACCGGAGGAAGAACCGTGCAAGAGGCAGCAGGAGATGCTGTCAGGGGTCGTGAAAAACGTCCACAGAAAACTGCGCAGGAAATACAGAGAGGGTAAGCAGCAGCTGCAGGGCCCCTAGGTCTCTGCATGGCCCTGCAGCCGAGGAACTAACACTGAACCTTAGCTCTTAAATTGTAAATGTAATACTTTCTGTTAACAAAAGCCCCTCTAAAGATAACCTACTCTGCTCCTTGCTAACGGTTTTGTTTTTGAGTCATTGGTTAGCTGTAGTCAGGCAGTGTAGCATTATGCAGACCAGGCCTTTAAAGCTGCTTAACAATAACATTAAAAACACTGCTAAGGTTATTTCTGCTTTGATTTAAGTCCCTGGTGTAAACATGTTTGATCTCTCTGTTAAAACCAGTGTGCATTAGTGTAATAGGTTACCAATAATCAGGTGGTGGAAAAATGTATTCAGATTGTCTTCTGAACTATAAGTATTAATACTACACAGTAAACATATTCCATTACAAGTGAAAGTCCTGCATTGAGAACGGTACTTAAGTAAAAGTATGTAAGTATAATCAGGAAAATGTTCTTACAGTTCTGTAAAAAGAGTCAAAGTACTCATAAAAAATATGTTAATGAAAAAGCATCAAATCACATTTCAGAAGCAGAAACGTTGACATGTTTTACACAAAATGAATAATAGTTAGCAACATTGAGTAAATAGACACTATAGAGCTTATCCCTTGAGAAAATAAATGACCTATTTCCTATTTATTGCCTATAGATGATATCTCTGTGGACTGGGCAAACCTTTTATAACTCTTGTTATTCAGAGCTAGACAACCGGAGTAAACACCCCTTTCAACAGATTTGGTCAAAACAAGTACCTCACAGATTCACTAATGCAGTCTTTGTTGTAGTCTTTACTTCCACTGTGAAAGAAATGTCCCTTATGACTTACTCGTAAATAAAGATAAGATTCAGATTGACACTTTGTATAACATTTTACTTCCGGGTGGATTTACTTCTGCTTTTGCAATTTGGGGAAGTACAAAAAAGGAAAAGAATAACCACTTGGTCGGCGCAGATGATGATGCATCTCTGAAACTGAGATTTCAGCCCAAATGTTTACCCGGTATATTGAATGACATCTGTCTCATCTATCTTCAATCAGAAAAAAAACCACAACACAATTTAAGACTATCATTGTCCCTTACTGATGCAATAATGTCAAACAAAATGGAGCTTAATCCTCATGTGTTCCAGTGACGTTAATAATAACGTTTGTGGATCTTTTTTTTAAAACTCTTTTATTGATTTTGTTCGTGGATCTTTCTAAAGCTGTAAAGACTGCATCAGGGTTGAAATTCTACAATAGTTGGTGTGTTTTCAGATCAACAGCTATCTGTCTTGTTTCCCTTTTTATTAGTCATTTTAGATAATAGCATGGTGTAAAATGGGAAGTTTGGAAAAACCCTTTCAGCACTCGTCAGCGCTGATTGGAAGTGATGCAGTCTTTATATCGAGAAAGGAAACATTATTTTATCATTAACTTGTAATTGTTGCATATTAGCTATTTGCAGGCTATATTTTTAAGTAACTTTGCAAGTATGAAAGCCACAAATGTCATGATTTTAAGTTATCTTGTCTGCTTAGCTAATTTGTTTAGCTTGAATGCTTCTGAATCAAGATATCCATTTGAGTGCATCACTGCTCCTGCATCTCAGAAACCACAGGTCGTCCTGCTCTTTGCTTCAAATGTTTAGATTGCTAGATAGAGCAGAACGAGAAGACTCTGAACAAGACAACCTTTAATTGTTTACACAATTCATCAAACTTTTCACAAAGGAGCTTAATATTTTTTGAGTCCAGGTTTTGCTGTTATGGGTGTACTTGTGTAAACACAACATAGCCAATGATGTAAGGTTTTTAAATGATGTTAATAAGAAGTCATTTTTAGAGGAAATCAGACACTATTCCGAGTTAGCGGCTAAATGGTTGTTTATGTAGAATGTAACGGAGAAGCGTCCTGCTAGCGGACCTCATCAGTGGTTAATAAGGAAAGCATGATCTGGGAGGCTTGGCATTGAATCACAGCGTCATGCTCCTCCAGCGCTGCTGTTTACCACTACTCCTCTTGTTGTCCTTTCATTTCTGCAAATCCGAATCTGAGTTTTTTCCCTTGTGGTCATGGGATGTCTCCTTATCAGAGTGTTTGCCTACAGGCTGTTAACTGTGAAGAAATGCTGAAGGGATTTTTTTTTTTTTATAACTATGAAATGGCTATTTGAGTAAGATTGTTTTTCGAACGAACAGTTGCACGTCTGTGCTGACAGAAGAGAGTCGGCATGTACCGGAGCAGTTAATGTAGCCTGAACCTTTTAAAAAGAAGTACTGGTTTTGTTGCTGAAGGAGATAACCGAAGTTGGCAAGTAGGTTGTGAATGTTTGGATTGATTTGTCACACTCAAAGAAGACAAGATTACAATTTAGACATAGTGATACCAGGAGATTAATCTGTGAACGTATCATTCCTTTAGTGTTTGAAGTCTTTGATTTGATTGTTTTTATTTGTTAGTCCTGTCCTAATTTTCAAAATGGATTCCCCAGTGGGCGACTTTGACAAGATCTGGCGCGAGCACTGTGAAGATGAGCAGACGCTGAGTGAGTACGCCCTCGCCATGAAGAATCTCGCCGACAACCACTGGACCAAAAAGTGTGAAGGAGAGGGACGCATCGAATGGTGTCGCAGGTACAACTCCAACAGCTTCAGGTTTAGATCTCATGGCAGTGAAATGTGACTCTTCTAAAAGTGTGCGATGTGCTCTTGGGACATTTCACTTTCACAGTAAAGTTTTCACTTCCACAGTGTCTGTCAAGAATACTTTTTGCAAGGCGGGATGAAAAGAATATTAGAAAAGGATGAGAAGAGCGCCATGCTCGCCATGGGTCTGCCTGCAGGAGCACAGCCGCACAGCAGCATGCCCCGGTGAGCACACAGTCCACCCTCGAAACATGCTTAAAATGTATGTTGTTGTATTGTTTGGGGAATGTTTAAGAACATCTTACCTTTCCTCCATTACCTTGAAATGAAATACACGAACAGGCCTGATCATTACCCCACAGATTAAATACTAATGTTATTTATGAAGAGGCGTTTATTTGTTTGTTTCTTAGATAAAGCATCTCCAGTCATATTTCAGGAACTCGTCAAAATAATCTTCTTTTTTTAGTAACGCATCATAATTGCATAACATCGTTTTATTGAAAATACTTAATGGGCTCTTACATGTGATGTTTTGTTTGTTTGTTTTGGAAAATAAATCATCTGTTGGTTAAAAAATGTTTCCTGAAAGACAGAGAGGCTCTGTTGGATGCAGAAGTCACATGGTTTCAACTCTTGTTCCACATTTGTGTTGTAGCTCTATCTCTCCGCTGGGGAAAATGCGCCTGCTTGACGTTGGAAGCTGCTTCAACCCTTTCCTGAAGTTTGATGAATTCCTCACAGTAGGGATTGACATAGTGCCTGCAGTTGAGGTACGGGGGCTTATTTAACGCTTTTGTTGAAATCCTTGTTGACACAAATAAAGTGATTTAGTGCTGGCATTACAGAGCAAAAAGCACCAACAGAAATGACTCACACAGGGCTATCGGGTTGTGGTTTTACAGTATGTCAACAAATTGTGCAGAAAGCAGAACAAAAAGGGCCTTGAAGTCTGCAGCTGCAAGGAGAGGAACATGACAGTTCATCAGAAAGAGCAAAAGATCAGAATCGGAAGTCTTTTATTCATCCCACGCCCGGCATATTACAGTGTTTACACAGGAAATAACCAGTTCAGATAAAAGGCAACACTTTGCATTCAAATACTTGTTATCTTTCGGTTTGAGTCAATAAAGGATGCTCAGAATATAAACTCATATTTCTACATAGAATACATGTAAATAAAAAAAATAACATGATGAACATTTAATTACAGAAAAGGAAAACAAAAATCTAAGCAGTAATATATTTAGTGTTAAAATTAGAGCTGATTACAAAGCAGTGACTCCTACAGTACATATTTCATTGTATATCGAGCAAACACACTTGCATACCCCTCTTCATATACTGTACACACATTCGCACTTACTTGTGTACATAAACGGCACAACTAAAATCAAGTAAATAAAGAGGGCCGGCACACAATAATATAATAAAATGAAGAAATGGACAACCAGGGTAAAAATGTCATAAGTATCAGCATTTAGTGAACATATAAAGTATTGAAAGTGCCGAGCAGATAAGCAATTACATTAGTATTAAAAGTGCTGCCATTTTTGTTTCTTCTCCTTCAGAGTGTGTACAAGTGCGACTTCCTCAACCTCCAGCTCCAGCAGCCCCTCCAGCTGGCGAGCGACGCGGTGGAGGCCTTCCTCCGCCAGCTCCACAACCCCATCGACACGCTGCCCGCCCAGCTGTTCCACGTGGTGGTCTTCTCCCTGCTCCTGTCCTACTTCCCCTCCCCTTACCAGCGCTGGCTCTGCTGTAAGAAAGCCCACGAGCTGCTGGAGCTGCACGGCCTGCTGCTCATAATCACCCCCGACTCCTCCCACCAGAACCGCCACGCCCTCATGATGCGGAGCTGGCGCGTGGCGGTGGAGTCGCTGGGCTTCAAGCGCTACAAATACATCAAGTATTCCCACATGCATCTCATCGCCTTCCGTAAGGTGTGTGTGGCCACCACCAGCGATTTGGTGTCACGCAACTACCCGGAGATGCTCTACATCCCTCAGGACTTCCACTCCAACGAGGAGGAGGAGGAGTGTGCCGACGTGCCGGTGCAGGCGCGCTCCGAGTTTGAGGACGACCAGGTGGCGTGGGGCTTCACGGAGCTCCCCGACACGCCCTATGACTCGGATTCTGGGGAGAGTCAGAGCGGCTCGCTGCCTGGCTTCCATGAGCTAGAAGACCCCATCCTGCTTCAGAGTTAGGCGGCTAAAACCAGCTACCCTGCTTCCACCTTTCTCCTTTCCTCTTCTGTCACCTCCCCTTCAACTGCTGCGCTGCCAAATGTTAACCTGCTGCAATCTTCTCCCACGTCCCCCTCCCGCTCCTAAAGACAATGCAGTTTGCACAGTGTAAAAGAGAGAAGTTTACAGATTATTTTATCATATCCACACTCCTCTGAGAGTACACACACATACACGCACACAACGAATACAAACACACACACTAAGATGGATATATTTTGATAAAATCTAGGTTTTTTAAAGAGTTGGACAGTGAATGCCCTAGAGATGTCCCTGCTCCTTGATTTACATACCATCTTTCAATCAGCTTTCAATAACAAATACTCGGTCTCTGTTTGAATAAGCTAGTGTGGTAGGCTGCTCAGTGCAGAGGAATAAAAGTGACCCCAGCAGTCTGACAGGAGTTTGGTTGCACTGGAGAGATGTAATGACTGGACTGGTACGCTTGCTTCTGTCACAGTCATATGCAGTTAGACTTTCTGAAAAATTCTTGATGTTCATTTAGTTTTTCAAGAAAAAAAAAAAAAAAAATGTTAAACGTTTTAAAACATATCTCTATATTCTTAAGTCAAAACATTGGTGTTGTCCGGCGTAAAGTGTGACAATGCAATTTGAACTTGGCATCCTCTAAATGAATTGTGTATCTTTTACAAGGAAGTGGTATTCGTAGCATTCTAAACATTTCTCAGAACCATATGGTAGAGTATTACTAGGTTTACTAATGTGAAACTGTAACTGTGTTTACTCATTGTGTAATAAGGTACGATTGTTTCGAAGTAGGTATTAGACTTTTATTGTTCCTCTTCTCGATGTCCTCTCAAATATTAGATATTATCTCCTGTTAGATTTCCGTTACATGTTTGTTCTCCAGCAGAGAAATAGTACTGCAAGTCAAATGGACTTTACACCGTTTTGTAACTTTGATGTGAAACTATAGTAAATACTCTGCCTCCAAAAAGATCCAGATCTGAGCTCCTCACAGACAATTCTCCTTGACAGAAGAGATTTGCACTAATTTTAATTTTAACATACAGAACCAGGTGATAAACTGTAGTAGTTAGCAATAGCAAGCGAAATCTGAAGATGCTGTGTCCGACAGATGGGGGGAGATTTTAGCTAAAGACACTACCTGATATAATGTTAGTGTGTGTTCCCGCCTGTCTGTGGATGGGTGAGATGTGTGGCTGTGGTTGGGTGTGTCAGTGTGAATGAAGGAAATGAGTCTAAGTGGATGTGTCAGTGGCACTTTATCATTGATCCCAAAGGGTGTCACAAAATGTAGTTATTTTCCTTTGATGACAACAAGATGGGCCCAAAAATAATAATACCAGTAAGTCGAAGGTGCCTTCTTTGTTCCCATTTACTGTTTGTTGCGAGCAGACTTTTGTGCCCCTCGAGAAAATGAAAAGCATACCTTTTTCAAGCAAACACATATCCAGCTTCTTTGGCCAAACAGAACACGCAAACTATCCGATTCTCCTTTGTCATATTCATGGATAGCAAGAAACAAGTTCAGTGTTGATGTAATGCAGTGTGTTGTTACCATTTGCATATAGTTTTCCAGTTAATCCACATCTCTCTGCTGATATGTTCTTTGTTTTAACAGGAAATAATAACGGTTCACATTACCACACACATTCAGACTTTGAAGTTTTGTGATCAATTGGTGCATTTGTCTTCCAGTTTTTCTGTTGGTCCATTTGCATGATTTGTTTCATCTTCATTATCAACAATGCCGAACAATGTGTGCTTATATTATGGTTGTATTTCTCTTTTATAAATGAATGTAAATGTCTCTGGTGAGTTGTGTGTTTTGTACTTTTGATTTCTAAATATACATGTGTCAACTCCGTGTGCTGCTTATAAAGTTATGTGGAGTCAGTTGTGAATCCGGAGATCGAGCAGCGAGGTCTTTTGACAATATTTGTCCGTGAATTCAGTAACCAAGCAGTGCACAGAGACCTTAAAGGGGGCTTGAGCACCTGCCCTTTGGCATACTATAAAAGAAGGGCCCTTTTTGTCAAATATAATTTATAATTGTGTTTTTTTAAAGTTCACAAAGGGTTAACAACACAAAAGTTCCAAGCCAATCGTTACACAGAGTTTTTAACACGGAAGTGCTTTAGCCAATCAGAATGCAGATCCTCCAGTACCGGAGGCGGGATCCTCAAAACCGAGGTGGCAGTGAAAGGCGAGATCTGCTGAACTGCAAAAATATAATAATAATAGATTTAATTTGTTAGCGCTTTTACAGGTGCTCTAAGACGCTTTACAGATATAGTGAAGGGAAAAGGAAGGAACAACAAATAAATATATAGTTAAAGTTAAAGTCAAATAATCCAAAAACAATCACACATTAAAAGCCAGATTGAAGAGGTGAGTTTTTGTGAGTGTTTTGAAGGCGGTGAGGTCAGTGCAGTCTCTGATGGGTTGGGGGAGTGAGTTCCAGAGGGAGGGGGCAGCGACGGAGAAGGCTCTGTCCCCCCAGGTCCGGTGATTGGTGCGGGTGGGGCTGGATATATAGGAGGTTGGCTTCTGATGAGCGGAGGCAGTGGGAAGGGGTGTGGTGGTGCAGCAGGTCTGTGGGGGAGGGGGGGGGGGCTGATTGTTGAGGGCTTTGTGAGTAATGAGGAGGACTTTGAAGTTGATTCGGGGAGCCAGTGGAGGTTCTGGAGGACGGGAGTGATGTGGTCTCGGGAGCGGGTGTGGGTGAGGAGGCGGGCAGCAGAGTTCTGGATATATTGGAGTTTATTGATTAGGTTGGATGGTATGCCGTAGAGGATGCTATTGCAATATATATAATAAATATATATATATATAATATAACTCAGATAAAACCGGAATATCTCAATATAATATTGTCAAATCAAAAACGGTAACAGTAACTTAATTCTAAGGTTGTAGTTAAGTTTTACTGTGGACACTTCCACTAATATAAAAAAAAATATCACTATAATATTTTACTGAACAAAATATGAAATAAAAAACCGATATTTTTAAAGAAAAATAAAGTTGCATTTCAGAGATTTTAATTTACAACTTTATAAAATCTGTGTTTTATAAACAACAATTAAACTGAGAGATTGGGAAGATGTGAACAAAGAAAGTTATGCATATATTAATTTTCAGTTGATACTTTTCTGTCGAGGGAATTTATTCATATATGTCGTTCACCAAACTAACGTTATAATCTGTTATAATGTATACTTTTTATGAACGGGGCTTGGCCCTTTAACGTTGGCGAAACACTTTTAATCCTTATCGCTTACCGTAGTCGATGTCATGGCGTCATGGCGCCTGTCATCTCAAAACTTTTGACATGACAAACTTTTACATCAACTTTACTGACAGCTACCTTCGGTTCGCTTCATATCACACCTTTATAAACTGAGTCGGACAAGAGATCAAAGGAACACAACAGAAAAAACAACACGACAGTCAAGATGTGAATATTTCTGCCTGCTTAGCGTCACTTTGTGCAAAGATGCTTCGGTCGTAGGTAACGGTTGTTAGCTAGTTAGCCGAATTTAGTTTGCATCGTAACGTAATGTCATAACGATTAGTAATCCCGCTCATTACTGTGCCTGTTTTTAGCTTCGGTTAATTAGTCTTTCATATCAAAATGTTTCGTTTCCTACGCTACTGTGTCAGCCACTGCCTCCATGCAGCGATGACCCGGCTGGAGGAGGTCAATGGAGAGGTGAGCATGTGGTCATCTGTCCGGTGGCTGGGCTACCTGTCCGGGCTCAACCTGCTGCTCGCGCTGAGTCTGGGGCTCTACGCCCGGTGGGAGAGGACCGCGGACACCACCTTCCTTGTCATCTTCGTTTTGGCTCTGGTTGTCCTCGGAATAGCAAGTGTGGTGTACTACTACTTCAACATGGAGAGGGTGAGCCTCAGTCTCATCCACCTCTGGTTCGGGTTCCTGCTGGGGCTGCAGTGTTTCTTCAACAGCCCCGGGGTGCAGAGCGACATGAAGGAGCAGGTGGCCAACCACCTGCTGCTGGCCAGCGTGGGTCTGAGGACGTTGTGGGCGCTGCTGGAGAGGCTCTTCGGATGCACCAGGTACCGTCCCGCCTTCCTCACCTCGGCAGAGAGGCTGGAGCTGCTGGGCTTTGCCATCGCCAGCATGGCGCTGCTCGTCCAGAAGTCCCTGAGTGTGATGGTGCTGGTGGTCGCGCTGGCCACAGTCATGATCGCCCTCCGGATGAAGGCTCTGCTGGCTCTTCCCAACTTGATCTGCTTCGCTGTCATCACCGCCTTGCTGTTCTTCGAGTCTCTGAGCATCACCATCAACCCTTTCGCCCTCACCTGCTTCTTCAGCCAGCTGATCTGCGACCCCCTGCTGGATGTGTACTTCAGCGGGCTGTCTGTCACTGAGCGCTGGCAGCCTTTCCTGGTGTGGCGGGGTCTGTGGCGCCGGCTGTCCCTGCTGCCTCTGCTGGGGGTGGAGGTGACCTTCATCATTCTGGCCGCTCGGAAGATGAGACACGTGGACCAGTGGTACCTGGTGATCCCGGGCTTTGTGGTCTGTGTGCTCTTCTGGGGTATCTGCCACATGGTGTTTGTCATCACAGTGTGGGGCTTTCACACCAAGCTCAGTGAATGCCAGAGGATGTGCTTGTCCCAGGGGTCAGGGGTCAGTAGCCTGGACAAAGTGATGGCCTCTAAAGGCATGAGACATTTCTGCCTGATCTCTGAACGCCTGGTGCTCTTATCTCTGGTGTCGACTGTGGCTGTTGCAGCTTTTTGTTGGCAGGTAGGTGCAGCAGACAACATAGATCTTATACTTTTATAGATCAATACCACACAAGAAGTCTTTAGACACAAATAACATTAAGAGAGCTGAGGAGAACAATTTGTTCAAAATGTTTTGTCCATGTAGAATTAAATAAGATCATTGTTTTTTTTTCTTATACAACCGTTTCCAAACTTTAACTTGTTTAACTGGGATCCATCATCACTGGTTGCATTCACCTATGCTCTTACATTTACGTTTCATCGTATTGACACATTGAATTGCTCAGTTTCCTCTATATTTTTATTTGAGTCGTAGTTATATTTTGCTTAAATGTTGCACAATTCATGTAGAAGCAGATATTTGTTACAACTGTTTCCACAGCATTTGCCTTCAGACATCATACTGTTGTCAGTGCAGTGTTTGCCGGTATGTAATCTCCTCCTGTGCTCTGCAGGCCTCCAGCAGTGTCTTTGTGAGCGTGTTCCTGCTCGTCCTGCCGCTGGAGTCTCTGTTCCACGGCCTTTTCCACGAGTTGGGGAGCAGCCTGGGAGGAACGTGTGTGGGCTACGCAGTGGTCATCCCCACCAACTACTGCAGGTAGTGTGGACCATAACTGCTGGGAGAGTGGGAAACTATAAAAATGCTGATATTTGACTTTATTGTCCTACTAGAGATTGGACAATAGGCAAGGCGAGGCAAGTTTATTTATATATCACTTTTCAACACAAGGCAATTCAAAGTGCTTTACAAAAAACGAAAGACATTAAGACAATGGCATTTAAAATCAGTCATTAAAAAGAAAAGATAATAAACATTAAAAGAAAAAATACATGGATAAAAGTTACAGCGCAGTTTAAGATGTGAATAGTTCAATTAAAAGCAGCGGCAAAAAGAAAAGTCTTCAGCCTGGATTTGAAAGTAGTCAGAGTTGCAGCGGACCTGCAGGTTTCTGGGAGTTTGTTCCAGATATTTGGAGCATAATAACTGAACGCTGCTTTACCATGTTTAGTTCTGACTCTGGGGACAGAAAGCTGACCAGTCCCTGAAGACCTGAGAGATCTGGATGGTTCATAATTTAGCAGGAGGTCAGAAATGTATTTTGGGCCTAAACCATTCAAAGCTTTATAAACCAGCAGCAGTATTTTGAAATCTATTCTTTGACACACAGGAAGCCAGTGTAAAGACTTCAGAACAGGAGTGGTGTGATCCACTTTCTTAGTGTTAGTGAGGACTCGAGCAGCGGCGTTCTGAATCAGCTGCAGCTTTCTAATAGATTTTTTAGTGAGACCTGTGAAGACACCATTGCAGTAGTCGAGTCTACTGAAGATAAAAGCATGAACAAGTTTTTCCAAATCCTGCTGTGACATTAGTCTTTTAATCCTAGATATATTCTTTAGGTGATAGTAGGCTGATTTAGTAACTGTTTTAATGTGACTGTTGAAACTCAGGTCAGAGTCCATGACTACACCTAGATTTCTGGCTTTATCTGTTGTTTTGAACATTGCAGACTGAAGCTCAGCGCTAACTTTTATACGTTCTGCTTTGGCTCCAAAAACCATTACCTCAGTTTTATCTTTCTCTTTGTTTGAGAAAGTTCTGACACATCCAGTCATTGATTTGTTCAATGCACTTACTCAGTGTTTGAATTGGAGCATAGTCTCCTGGTGAAATTGTTACGTAAATTTGTGTGTCATCTGCATAGCTATGGTAACTTATTTGGTTGTTTTTCATTATCTGAGCCAGTGGTAGCATGTAGATGTTAAAGAGAAGAGGTCCCAAGATGGAGCCTTGAGGTATCCCACATGTCATATTTGTCAACTCAGATGTGTATTTACCTATAGAAACAACGTTGTTTCTGTCCTTTAAGTAGGATTCAAACCAATTTAGAACTGTTTCCGAAAGTCCCACCCAGTTTTCTAGTCGGTCGAGTAATATTGTAATGTGATGATGACGGTTCTAAAAGGTAAAAACCATAATTATTCCTGCTTCAAATGAATATTTTGTAAACCATTATTCCTTTTATTTGAAGTGTCAAGTTCAGTTTCCCACAAAAAAAGTAAAGAATACATGTTATGTATCATTTAACTTTGTCTTATCCATAGTTAAAAAAAAAAATGTTAAGTTGGCTTTGACCCGGTAAACGTGCCCTGACCTGTGTTGAATAACTGAAGGATTTAAATAGACTTGATTCATTCCCTTTCTCCCTTGTGTTTAACGTTTTATTCTCCCCCCCCCCCGCCCCCAGTCCTGACGGCCAGCCCATGCTGCTGCCTCCGGGCCAGGTTCAGGAGTTGAACCAGCGCTCCACAGGCATGCTGAACAACGTGCAACGCTTCTTCGCCCACCACCTGATCGAGACTTTTGGCTGCGACTATTCCACCAGCGGGGTGAGCCACGACGCTCTGCAGGCCAAGATCAAATCCTTCCTGGAGCTGCGCACAGCAGACGGGCCGCGCCACGACACCTACGTCATCTTCTACAGCGGGCACAGCTACGGCTCCGGGGATTGGGCACTGGCAGGTGAGAGGGAACTGTAATTTCTTTAAATTACAAATTATACGACAATGAGTTTTTTAATTAAGGTATTATAGCAAACTATATTTTAACTTTTTATATGAAATTGATAATGATTTTGCCTTTTTATAAGACAAACTATACTCTGAATCTTTTACAACATTTTTCCAGCATACTATGACTATACTATTACCTTTTTTTTAAATTACATTTTTATAACATAGTATACTAAAACTTTCTTTTACAACATTGTTATAATATACTATAGTATAACTTTTTTTGTGACTATTACATGTATAAATTACATTTGTATTACTTAGTATACAATTACTTTTTAAAACTATTTTTTTCTGCATATTATGACATTCCATACTATGTTTCTTAAGATCTGTATGGCCTTTATGATGTGTATATTTATAACATACTATATTAGAAAAATGTTATGGCATACTGTACTTATATTTATATTTGTTATGACATATAATAATATAACTATTCTTATGACTTTTTGTGAGTGTCTTTAAGGCATGTTATATTTGTATTTGAATCATCTGAGAATCTTATTATCCGCCTCATTGTGTGTGCCTGCGTGATATTGAACTGGCTGCTGTCTCTTCCTCTCCAGGAGGGGACACTCTGGGTCTGGCTCAGATCTTGGAGTGGTGGAAGGAGAAGAACGGCAGCTTCTGCTCGCGCCTCATCTTAGTGCTCGACTGTGACTTCTCGCTGCCGTGGGTGACGGAGGTCAGGAAGGTGGAGGGTCTGTACGTGGCCGTGCAGGGAGCGACGCTGGCCCGAGTGAGGGACGTGGAGCTGCAGGACCCCCCGCAGCTCGGAGACTTCACCGCCCAGTGGGTGGAGTATAACTGCAACTCCCACAGCAGCACCCAGTGGTCCGAGAGGGGCCGGCCTGTCTCTGCTGTGTACGGCATCTCCAAACACTGGAGCGACTACACGCTGCACCTGCCCACAGGAAGTGATGTCACCAGCCACTGGAGCCTGTACTTCCCCCGGGTCACCTACCCGGTGGTGCAGTTGGCGCTGTGGTGCGGGGGGCTCAACGTGCTGTGGCTCTGCAGCGTCTGCCTGCGATGTCTCAAGAGAGTCAAACTCAACTGGTTTCCCCCGGCGATACTGGACACCGGGCAGGGCTTCAAACTGGTCCGATCGTAGGAATATAAACAAAGCTTTTTTACTATCAGAATATATTTTAAACTGTGTGTTTTCTAAGAGTGAATGAGTGTCTTTCCCCAAAATAGGCTGCTGTTGTTTTGCTAACCAGTATCCTGTAAGTTACTCAAGATTAATTACCCAGTTACTGATTGGTCAGTGTGAAATGTGTCTTTTTAATACCTGATTTGATATACTGCAGTTTTTCTATTAATGTGTGTTTAAGCTTTGAGTTAGAGATCTTAACGTCCCTGTCGAAAAGACATGTGAACTCTGTTTTGCACCTTTTTGCATCGAATGGCTGTCTGACCAGATTCCACATAGATTTTTGTAAATGATATTAACAGTCGTGCCTTTTACAAGAACATCCATCTCTAAAAGTGTATTTATTGTCGTTTACCAAAGAGGCTGTTGTACATTTTCCAATTATAGATCCCAGGCATAAAGCATTTAAGCAGTCTAGAGAAGTTTCTAGAATTTACATTTTGATTGTGAAATGATTCCTTTGACACGCTTCCTGTACTATGCATTTTACACTCCTAGCTCTGAGTATATTCCATGCACTGCTTTGGGTCTTTTGTAATGAATGCTTTTGTTTTATCAATACTCGCCAGCTGCTTCAGGGAGTCCAGAAAGATTTGTGTACTGTACTATTGAATGCACTACACACAGAGATGTGTGCGAACTGATCTATTTATGTCATAAAACAAACCCCAGGAGTTAAATGCATCACTTGATGAGATTCATTTTCTTCCTGGAGTTTACCACAGTTCAATGGCTATGCAAGATTATTCAGGTGAAAGTGAAACTATGCAATAAAGAAGAAGTGGGACTTCACTGCTCAAATCATGGAATTATTAGTCTCCTCATTTCATACGTTCTGTCACTTATGAAAACGGGACCATTCATGTGTCGGACACAGACTGTATATATAAGGTCGGACACTAAGGAAATGACATCAAATCCTCCATTCTTAAAGGTCTATGTACAACACTTAAATGGAAATAACTATGAGATGGATCGGAAAAAAATACACATATTTACGACTTAATTTACATTGACTTTAGTTTGGTTCAGAATAATTTCTTAATTAATCCTCACCTCCTCTAGGGGGGGACCAGGGGAGCATTTGTTTTTATATATTGAAGTTAAAAGCATCAATCTGGTGCACTTTGAGAGCAAAATGAAGAGATCTATGGATACACCTCTCAACACCCATATGAACAGAACTGTACACAGATTTTCTTTTTCTTTATGGATATTTTACAAATCACTCCCCTTTTAAACTGTATGCTTGTTTTACTGTCATAGTATTTCATAACTGTTTTTCAATTATTCTCATAAATGGTGAACAAACCGTTTGAGA
Organism: Harpagifer antarcticus; assembly: GCA_902827135.1. NCBI lineage: Eukaryota > Metazoa > Chordata > Actinopteri > Perciformes > Harpagiferidae > Harpagifer > Harpagifer antarcticus. Next base: position 272,375 of record CADEHL010000998.1, read on the forward strand.
CCCACTGAGATAACTAGACTAAAGTTAACTATCTAAACACTCAGAGTCCCTTACCTCACTGAGCTGTAGTTGTCTCTCTCAGTCTGACAGGAGAGAGCTCTCCCTTTCCTTGTTTTAGAAACAGCGTCTAATATCCGTTAGCGCAGCTAGCTAACCAGATGCTAACAACAACAATGCAAATAGTGAGTTTGGTAGAAATATACTGTATAATTGTAAAGTTATTTTAGATGATGCCATATTTATTGAAGATTTTACATTATAAATATCCCCCAATATTAGCTGTAGGTGCGTGTGTGTGGTACAGTGTGTGCGTAGATGCAGTGGACAGACAGGTCTCAGTTGGTTTGGTGTCCTCTGCTTACTTTTAATACTTGTAAATAAAACTTTTGGCCCGTAATTTATTGTCCTCATTGTAGCGACCAGAGAGGGGGGGGGGATATATATCCAGTCTCTGATAGTGTTACGTTATTATGAGAGTGCTCTGTTTGATTCTGAAATTGTGTATATAAATATATATATATAGTGTGTGTGTGTGTGTGTGTCCGCATCTGTAGCCTGTTATCGTCTCATTATACCGCACTGTGAATGAATCAAAGTAAATATATAAGTGGTCATGAACACATCTGTCCATCAGACAGAGGGCTGCTGTGCCTCCTGTCATCATTAATGGACGTCTCTTTAAAATGACCGCTCAGAGGAGAGGAGTTCTCATTTCTCTAACCGCCTGCTGCTTCCCCTCCTCTCTCCTCGGTTCCCCTCCTCGGCTTCTCGGCTCGCATCTCCTGTGGGCGGGACTAAGTCTCGAGGATAGGAGTCGAGGAGGGGAGTTCGAGAAATGAGAAAGGGCCATAGACTGGTTTGGTAGTAATAAGCTATATAATTATAGTGATTGAATATTATTGTATTCTCTTTTTTCGTTGTACTTTGCAGCCGGTCCCTGAGCACTCGTTTCTTCTCCGGCTGCGGATAGAGACTAATGTAATGTCTCCAGCTCGGAGGACGGCGCGTATTGGCTTGTTTTGATCAAAATGTGATTGTAGTTCGTTGTCAACCTTACCACGGTACTTAGGAGACGTCATTTGTGTCTGAATAACGTTTTGTTCATGAGTTATTGATCCGAGTCTCCCAATATCGTTCCAACTTTACTGAACTAAGCCAGAAGACCGTCTCATTTCGTAGACCGCTCGGTTTGCTGTTCCTTCACTTTATTTTTATATACATTTATTTTGGACGAAAACTTAGCGTGAGGAAAGGCATGTGTGGCGTGAGTGCGTGAGTTATGGGTTAATTGCGTGACTCTCACGCTCAATGCGTGAGGGTTGGCAGCCCTGATAGAGGTGCAGGATAAAAAGGTGGGTTATCAGTCTGAGATGGAAGATTTGATGATTCTCTGCTATTCTAATATGAGCGATTGCATTTATATGCTTTTTTTTTACTAAATTAATGCTGTGAGGAATTCAACCTAAAGTTGGGCTCGTCCGGGATTTGAACCCGGGACCTCTCGCACCCTAAGCGAGAATCATACCCCTAGACCAACGAACCACATGCTATTTCAATAGCAGACGCTCTATAAGACATAAATAAACATGACTTAGTAGGAAGCCTTTTACAGACCGTTCAGAATAAGAAACACAATGTAACTGTCAATAAAAGCCTTTGACACTTGTGTGAACTGCTCAAAATTATACTTCAGTATACCATAGTAAAATCTGACAGAAATATCTAAAAACACTGAAGCATTCTAAACGTTCGGCCACGCGGCTGTAAGCTGACATTTCCTTCTTTGTGATCTTTAAGAAAACAAGCTAAATCCATGCAGGTTTTCAGTGGATTTTATTGAAAACATTATAAAAGTATGTGGTGCAGCAGCATATTGTCAGTTATTATGATCTTTAACATGTTCAAATGTACACAAACCAAGTTGAAAAAATTGCTTTTACAGCAAGTTGCGAATGATCGTTACAATGGACAGAAGAACACATTGAAGTCAGAGCAGTAACAAATGACGTACCGCCCCCGCGTGGCTGCAGGTGGAACTACACGGAACCCTAAAAGACATTCAAGGAAAAGGGTCCTTTTGGGGGGGTGGGGAAACCAGTTTATATTCAGTTCGATAACTCAAATGCAATTCAGATTCTGAAATCAATCATTTGTGATGTGCAAATGATTGGGTTGGTAGAGATTTCAATTAAAAACATCTACGAATCCAAGACATGGACACTGACATTGAACCCATGTCATTTAAAGGAAGAAAGGGGAATAAAGTAAACTTCTACAAAGTTCACAAGCAACTGAATCAGCACAGTACGGGAGGACAGACTTTGACCTTCCAGCTAAACATTGTTTTTAGAGTTTCACATTTGCACAGCAATCTCTGTATTCAAAAGAAAGAGGGGAAACATTTACAGACGGGATGAGAATGAAGAACTTTTAGTTTAGTGTTTATTGCTAAATAAACTGAAATATGATAAGGACTCATTTGGAAAGCAGATTCAGCTGGGTTACATTCAAAAGAAAATGACTTCAGGGTCATTAAACATCAATCCAGTTTACAGGAGGACCATTTGAGGCGATCGTCAATGCTTTGTCTGTAGCTTTGAAGCCACTGGGACAGGATGAGTGACACACCTTGACATTTACAGCTGATTCTCTGAACTTGACAAAGACTAAAGCTTTCTGAGTGACATTCTGTATAGGGAACAATATTTGATGTCTGACTACAGTGTCTTTTTTTCATAGCATTACGAAAAGCTCAGATCATCTGACTGAGGCTGCATCCAACTATTTTAATTAATCTGTTGGTTTTATTGTTCACCAACAGATTATTTTCTTCTTCCTATAGATGGGCAGAAGAAAAATGAAGAAAACATTATATTGGTATTTTCTGTTTCTAAATCATGGTTTTGTTTGACCAATACACAAAGATACTCAGTTCACTTAAGAGAAGCAGCAGCACTGGAGAAGCTGCTAAAGAAGAATGCTTGGCTTTTTGCTTGAAAATAAATCGCAGAAACAATCCACCGTGAAAATAAGATTCATATACAGTCGATTAATACCTCTTTATGTTCTATGTAACTGACAAAGAAATCAACAAATACTGAGACAATTACACATTTTCAGACAGTTTAAGTTCCAATTTTGACAAACAAAAAAAAAAAAAAAGTTTTGAATGGTCTGACCACTAGAAGGTTCCTTTTTAATGTCTGACAGGATCCCGGGTGCTCTGGGACTGCTTTAGTTGAAATGTAGAGGAATCTGAAAGAGGTTTATCAGCTGTTCAAGTGGGTCTGAGTGGCATTTATGGCTTTAGCAAGAACAGGATCTAAGCTTTGGCTTGTACACAATACACAGCTTAACTGCTTTCATTTAGTTTCAGCCACAACAGCACATGCTCTAAATGAAGGGTTCATTAAAAATCCATTTGGCATTAACCTAATCCGATGTTAAGTGTACGTTCTGATGTGCCCGAACGAGCGTTACAGTCTTGTAACAGTGGAGAGACCTCTGCCGTGTGTGCTGAGCCAACATGAGTCCATCAGACAGGATTAATGCTTCCTATCGGTGTGATTGTCATGAATTTGTTTATTTAGAGTGCTGCATTTCTTTAAAACAAGGAACTTCAATAAGGAATCTATTATGGTAACAGTAGTGATAACAAAGGAACTACAAAAATACTCAAACTATACCCCATAAATCATGTATAATCAGCAGTTAAATAACTACAATATGGTACATCTTGATTGTATTTGTTATATTCTATTAAAGAAGGCTTCGGCCAGTTCGCTCTCCTGTCTCGTCAGACTGAGCGAGGATCGCCCCGCGTTCACAAGCACCTCGAGGCTTTGTTTCCAGGAATGAGTAAAGGTGAAAAGATGATAACGTCCCCCTCGTGTAAACGATGCATCAGGAGACCAAAACCTTCAGAAAGATAACTCGAAACCAAAAAATAAAGAGAACATTTTGTCAGTGTTTACCGAGCTGGATTTGAAATGCTGCTGCTTGTCATTATTATGGCCAATATTCCCAGTTGACACTGAACATCAGTAACCGTCACGTACAGAAAACTCTCCGGATGCTCTCCTTTTTCTCACCTGCACCGATGCTACTGCGCACGACACACGGAACAAAGCGTATTTACAGTGGCGGACATTTTCTAACAATCCCCTCTTGTGTTCTAAAAGTGTGCAGCTGAGAAAAGGGATTACGATTGGTCACAAATCTACATTATATACTTCCCTTGGCCACCTCCTTCCACAACTCCACCTCTCTTTGATTCAGCTTTTTCCTAAGTGTATAAATAATACACTAACTTGTGTATAGGTCCCTCAAATGCGGTTAAAAAAAAAATAGAATGAGGTAAATCCCTGTAGTAAGACAATAACTAGACGATGCATCGAATCAAAGCACCCCCGCCCCTCCCCGTTGAATGACTGCTTGGTTCATGTAGGCACAAATAAAGTCTACTCAGCACATGTCCATCAGTTTGCCTCGACATGTTTCTTTGCGTCTGCTACAGTCTTCTCGTTTCTCTCTCCCACCAAACCTCCAACGTTCTCCTTCAGTTGCTGCTGACCGACGCTCAGGACTCGCTCCCCCCCCCCATCCGTCCCCCCTCCACCACTTCAGGATTTTCTCTGCCGCACCGTCTCCGAGCTGCCGTTCAGTTTGCTGCGTCCAGAAGGGGTGGAGGGGTTGCCGTTGCCGAGGGAGCGGTCTCGGTCCGAGGGGGATTCCTGTTTGCGTCGGCGGGTCTCTTTGTAACGGAGCGTGATGTCACTGAGAAGATGGAAGAAAAGAAGACGGGCGATTAGGAAAAACAACACACCATCAGGTCTCCCTTGAAAAAGAGATTGTTGATCTCAATGGGATTTTCACCTGGTTAAACAAAGGCTACAAACAAACGATGCGTTTTCTCATAGATGGCCATTAATAAAAGTTTCTGTGGTTTTCTAAATAGGTACACATCCATCGTGTGGGGGAATAATATGTTTTAAACCTTACCACAACAACACTTAAACGATGATACCTATATTTTGGAATTTTCTGCAGGGGAGGAATCTGTTTTCAGTGTGTTTCAGTCCTTATATGCTGTAATAACCCCCATCGACAAAAAGATTTTCAGGTGTTATTAAAATGCCACGAAAGTGTAGCAATTTGTTTTGTTGATATAAGGCATTTCATTTCCTTTGAAACAGGAGTTGGGGTGGTTGGCGTAACAGGATGTGGGCCAAACTGCAGATTAACGGCCCGTCCACACGGCGGCGTGCGTTGAAGCTTGCTGGCGGGCATGTCTGAAACTCGACCAACAACCAATCACATGAATCTCTCGCCCCTGACACACAAGCAGCGGTTTGATTGGCTAGAGCTTGTTCTGGCATATGATTCAATTGGCTGACGCTTCTGCCGAGGCTTCAAAAGTTGAACATTGCTCAACTTTTGCAGCGAGCCACGCCAGCAAAGCTCCGCGTCGCTTCCCACAATGCAGTTCGGTGAAAAGTGACGTCACCCCATTCAAAGTGAATGGTGAAGCTTTCAACGCACGCCACTGTGTAGACGGGCCGTCATTTACTTAAATAAAGATTCACGATGATAATGAACTTTACCCATCGTTGTTATTTGATAACCACTAATAAATATGCAAAGAACATGTTATTTGTTGAAACGGTGCTCTGATGCTGCAGCTAAGTTTACTTTATTCTAAGGTAATGATAAACAATTGCTATCTATATATATATATATATATATATATATATATATATAAAAAGAGGTAAAACAAAGCATTAAATGTATTTGCAAATACAATTTCACCCAGGTCTGAGTAACTTGAACACAGCGTGCTTTAGTGTCTGTGGTCGTGATGCACTGTACTGATAGGCTGGAAGAGGTGCCCCATGGGAAGTGAGGGAGCAGATCTATTGGCATGCTGACTGGCACTGTGTGTGTGTGTGTGTGTGTGTGTGTGTGTGTGTGTGTGTGTGTGTGTGTGTGTGTGTTTCATTCAATGAGCCTTTGTGTCTCCTGTCTACAATTCTCTATTACTGATTGAACTGCAGCTGAGAATAGAAGGATGTGAAGGGAAATGCAAAAAATGAAAATGAAAAAAAATTCAGAGCAAAAAAAAGTCCTTTAATGGCGCATTTCCACTGCAGCACGTAGCACGGTTTAAGCGGGCAGGGCCAAACCAGGCCCGCTTTTTTTGTGCTTTTCCACTACGGGTAGTTCCGGCTCAGGACTACTTTTTCACCTTTTTTCTGGCCCTCCAAAATCGAGGTTGTTACCGGGCTGAATATGCTAATCTAGTGACGTAAACACTCGACTGCTGAATGGTCAGAGAGAAATGCGTGTTTTCTGAATGGAGATCAGATCGATCAGGCTAAGCTAACGTTGTATGCTCCGTCCACACTCACAACAACGGCCTACAGACATAAATAAACCAGCAACTGTATTCGCCATGACACAGACAGTCTGTGGTTTGTACTTGTTTCACTTTTGTCTAGTTGCAGAACTAGTGTTGTCACGATACCAACATTTTGGTTTCGATACCAAGTCAAGAATTGCGATTCCGATACCTTTCTTAAAAAAAGGGAAACAGTCTTAAATGTAATTATTGTGCTTTATTTCACACCAGAACCCACACACACTTTTAAACAATGAGAACAATAAATAAAATAATTGACAAGCATCATCTATAAGCAACTTTTTTGTTTTTCGCTTCTGGCGGGTTTTTTTTCAACAAGGCGAGGCCGCAGTTACACTCCCACTTGCAGCCAGCTCGGCTTCTCACATGCTCTGGCAGCTCGCGTGTGCACGAGAGAGGGGAGGGACTGCAGGCACGGCTGCAGGGAGTGGAAGCAGAGCGATGAACATTACATTGCATTTAGCTGACGCTTTTATCCAAAGCGACATACAATAAGTGCGTTCGACCAGGAAGACACAACCTTGAAGAAAACAGAATCATATAAGTACATCAGGTTTCATAGAGCTAAAACATTTCAAGTACTACTCAACTGGCTATAGAGAAGCCAGTCCTTTATTAGTATATAAGTGCCTTGTTAGTAATTCTATCGCTCGAAGTGGAGTCGAAAGAGATGAGTTTTCAGTCTGCGCCGGAAGGTGTGTAAGCTTTCTGCTGTCCTGATGTCAATGGGGAGCTCATTCCACCATTTTGGAGCCAGGATAGCAAACCCACGTGTTTTTGCTGATGGGAACTTGGGTCCCCCTTGCAGCGAGGGTGCAGCGAGCTGTTTGGCTGATGCAGAGCGGAGTGCACGTGCTGGGGTGTACAGTTTAACCATGTCCTTGATGTAGGAAGGGCCAGATCCATTCGCAGCATGGTACGCAAGTTTTACGCAGCTTCGCTCCGCCCACCGAACAGCCGATTGCCCCGCCTACACTGCGTTACTATAGTTACTACCCCAGTTCCTAAACTGTAATGGAAACGCAGCATAAAGTGAGCCTGGCCTACCAAGGCCTAACCATACCATACTAAGCCGTGTGAGGTCCTGCCGTGGAAAAGCGCCATAAGAGTGTCATGTTGCAAAAGGACTCATGTGGAGTAATATTTGTGTTTTATAGAAGATCCTCATAATATTTATGAAATATTGTGTATTAAACAGGGAATAACATACAATACAACACTGCCCTTGGAGGTAGAGACTCTCTCCTATACCTATCTCACTGGAACTCAACATTATCTCTGAGCATGAGCAGGAAGGGAGGAAGGGGGAAGCAGGAAGGGGGAGAAAACAGATGAGCAGCTGAACTTGCTGGGGGCAATGCTACCCTAATGACAGGAGGATGAATAATCAACAGAAGGAGAATCGAACCAAGAGTAACCTCAAATTGTCGCTGCATGAGGTCATGAGTATGAACATTCTCATATGAAGAAATTAATCTGTTTATTGTGATTCAATTGTACCCTTTGTAACGCAACAGTGAGAACAATTTCTTGTTACACTATTGCTGTATTTGAATTGTCTCTAATCTTATTTGTGTGAAAGATTTCTTAATAAAATAGTATTCCCCTTTCTTATGTCTTTAAAGTATCTTTGTGCCTCCTTGCCCCCTGCCCTGTAACACCCCACACTTCTTACCGGAAGAAAAACCTCCACAGGGTCCAGGTGAAGATGAGGAGGATCCCCAGGAACCAGCACTGCGTGATGAAGAAGGGGATGGGCAGCATGATGGTGTTGGGGTCGTATTTGACCACGATGAGGAACTCCGTCACTGTGATGGCCGCCACCAGCCACGCCTGCTGCCCCAGCTTCCTATGGAACTTCCTGTGGGGACAAAACAGACCGGTGTTTTAACTGGTTATAGGTAAGCTTGTGATATAAACCACACCAAATACACATATGTGACCTGCTCCATGGAAATCAGTCGCATTGACCCGAAGACGCATTTTCAGTTGTATACACTGTTGGCAAGAGGAGATTCATAGCTTTCTAATGAGGATTGTTTTTGTACTCGAAATATTAAGCAAAATATGTCACATTATATAATGACTGTCACCGAGTCATCATTTTGAGAAGGAGGGAAGATATTTTTGTTTGGATTACTGGTCTGGTTTCTGAATTTGCTGAAATAAGTTTAATATTCTGAAAGCATAGACTTTGTTTATTTGAAATCAGATGAAAACAAACTGTAACGGACCCTGCCGTGTTATCTATGATACTATACGCCTTTACTTACTCATTTCAGCCGGAGGGAGGGAGAGCGGCGCTGCGGAACAGCAGGGTGCGAGTGAGAGCTGTCATCTTCCCTTTACAAGCTTCAAACATGTATTTATCGTGTGATTTTGGAAATAAAAGTTGTATATTCTGAAAGCCAAGACTTTGTTTATTCAAAATCAAACAAAACACCCGAACCCCGAAAAACTATATATATATATTTTTTAAACGAGCCGTTGCGACTTCCGACTGATTTTGATAGAGCGGGTCACATATTAAGATTACATCATAGTGAGTATGAAAAAAGACACCTGCATAAAGAGTGTTCTACATAAAATAAACTATATACATGGAACATAAATAGCTACTTTACGCCTAAAAGCATTATATCTTTATAGTTTAGCTCATAAAATTACATCATTATAAACCTGATAAAATAATAGTATCCAACTTTAATATTGTTATTAAACTAAAGGTTGCATGCATAGTTAGTCCTTTAAAAATAACTAAGCAGTGAGCTTTTAAAATAATGTACTTTCTAGGGATGTAACGATATATTGCGATAAATAAATGTCTCAATACCGTCGTGAGACTGACAAAATCCGCGATTTTTTTTTAAATAATTTTTTTTCTTAAACCTTTATTTAACCAGGTGGTCCCATTGAGATCATCGATCTCTTTTTCAAGGGAGACCTGTCCAACATGACAGCAAGTAGGTTACAACATGAACATAAAACAACAGATAACACAAATGTACATACCTAGAGACATTGACAAGTACCAACAGTATATTTATATCTCGCCCTGTCAATAAGCCTCACCTTCTTGGCAAAAACTGTATTGTTTTTGAAGTGGTGGAGAGACAATGCACAGTTTTACCCACTGCTGTTACCCATGGCCAAAGCATATCTCTCTATCCCAGCAACATCAGTACCAAGCAAGAGAGTTTTCTCCACAGGAGGGGATATTGTAAACGCCCAAACATCCCAGCTTCTACCTGGAAATGTGGACATGCTCATATTCCTAAAAGATAACCTTGATGATGCCGAGTGAGTGAGTGAGTGAGTTAGTAAGTGAGTTAGTTGAGTTACTTGAAAAACTAAGGTGAAACTTGATTTATTCTATTGCAGGGTCTGATTATTATATTGTTGACACTTTGAAATACTACTATCCTACTAACATGCTGTAAAAATCAGATTTATTATTTAATAAAGAAAACAAATCCAAGTAAAAAAAACAGTTTGTTTTAACACCACAGATAAGCAAATGTGCACAGTATATGATAACTGCACATTTCCATAACACACAGCAGCCTATACTGAGCTTCTTATCACATCTGCCTACAGAAAGCAGGAGTTTCTGCTTGTCTGACAAATATGCTCACACAACTATATGCTCACACGGAAAACAGGGTAGAGTCTCTAGGCTATGGTAAGTTGCCCTACCCTGTTTTCCGTGCATGGTATTCTATATAACACTCCTTATGGATTGCCAGTGTGTGTGGCAACTGGGAACTTTCAAAAATTATATTCTCCACTACAAGAAACGTTGTCAGTTGTTGAAAGCAATGCAGTTGTGTGAGCATATTTGTCAGACAAGCAGAAACTCCTGCTTTCTGTAGGCAGATGTGATAAGAAGCTCACACTGTCAGTGAGGTGAACGCTGCCTGCTGCTCTGAGGGTTTCTCAACACCCAGCTTACATAAAGTGCAAACTCATGCATCTAATAGCACTGCAATTTAAATGGCCCACAGTGAAGCTAACAGTAAGTGTGAACATTGACTTGACAGGACACTTCATGAGAAGGATCTGCACTTTTATTAAAAATCTTAAACTATTCATCCACTTATTAAAAGTGAAAGCCAGCAAGTTTTCCTTACGCAACAGACCTTATTACGAATCAGTAATGCAGACCCTTTATGATTTTACTCTTGTCTTTCTATATGAGGGGTTGAGTTGAGCTACTTTCCATTAAACATATAGAATTGCCCCTTGGTTGGGAATGTATGTGATCAACCGATGAACATAATCAAACCCTTCAACTGCTACTCACGGGTCATCCATGAAGTCGTAGATCTCCCTCATGGCTACTCCTCCTACGTTGACGAAAAAGACGAGGCGGAGCAGCACCAGGTAGTGCTCCGGAGGCATCCACAGCACGAACTTCAGGTAGAAAGTGTTCAGCTCCGCCAGGAGGAACTGGGAGAGAGAAGAGATAAAATGATGCGTCTACATTTAGGATCACTGACAAGAGGATAATACAAGAGAAGCTAGTAGGACACCACGCATGCCCTGCGTAGATTATCTCTACATTTGTGGGTAGTGACTCGTGTTTTGATATATTCAAAAACGTTAATGACTATGCCTGATGTTGGGGAATAATTTGCTTAGGTATTCAACCTTTGACACAGTTCATCATTTTCCTATTTTCACTGTCCCCTTTCCCACGGCATAGGTCTACGACCTTGGGTATTGCTGCTATCTCTCAGCACAGGGGCACAGCTTGGGCGCATTGTTGTTGCAGCTTATGACCGAGCACAAGCTGACATGCGATAGTTTATTGTTCAGGGACACCTAGAAGCCCTTCTTTTTAGGAAAGTAGGTTCCCTGGCGCTCGAAGTGGAGTCGAAAGAGATGAGTTTTCAGTCTGCGCCGGAAGATGAAGAATGTTGATTATTACACTCTGAACTAGTTAAAACCTCGAGCTGCAGGAGAGTTCTTCAGAATTGAATGTGGCATCTCTACCCTGTGGTCAACCCGTGGCCCGTGACATATGAATTCTCCGGCCAAAGCTCCAAATAAAACCTCTGTGTTTGAAAAAAAGTGTTTGCCATCAAAGCTCCAGCTCTCCATCGTGTCTCTCTTTGAGTCCTGACTCCTATTGCTTCAGAAGTTTCCCCCACACCTGACATCATAAGTGCATCAACTCATACTTTCTAAAAAGAAAACAGACAAATGCAGAATGTGTGAAGCTAAGCTAGCTGATGTCGCTAAACGCATATTGTATAGCTTATTCTACAACCAACTATCAACGTTTTATTATCATTGGTTTCCATTTTGACAAAAAGTACCATTGTTTATTTTGATAAGGATAATTCTTACCATAAAGATAATTCCTAACACGGCGAGCCAGCGACGAAGGTTTGAAGCAGGCTTCCACTCAAACTTCACCCAGCTGTACGGAGTGAACTGGAAAGCTATGCGCTTTATCTTTCCCCTTAGAGAGAAACAGTATTAGTTACAACACGCATACATTTTTAACACAGCAATATTGTCACTAACTGTAATTAAAAGGGGCTATACAAGCCAACTACTTGACAACCCTGTCAAAAACAACATCAATATCTTTAAATATTGAACCTCATGCCACATATCTGTCCCACAACAAGTGAGCAGGGTTAAAGAAATTAACATTTCTTCTATAAGAGTAAAGTTAGTAGTAGGTAGTGGGTTAATCACCCTGGAATAAACCACATTTAGCTTCAGAGTCAACAGGTGTCAGTGTTTATTCGTACTTGTATGTGAGGATATTCCACAGCCCCTGCCACTGGTACGGCTTCATGGACAGCCAGCCGAGGGTCTTCATGCCGCAGTAGATCCCCAGGCCGTTACACACCAACACGTCCATGATCCACTAGAGAGAGATAAACAAAACAATAATATAAAAGGGTCAAACCAGAATTACCACCTTGGAGCTCTACTCTTCCACCAACTGTCGTATTGTCATCACTTTGTCATTTATCCTATCAGACATTTTTATGAAGTTGTCATGTGAAGCCTATACATTATAGAGTTATTGCCGAGAGCTGTGTTCTGTGAGGGTAAGTTGACCTTGAACAAATTGAAACGCCTCTGGTCTTGGCAGATGGCTGACAAGTTTAGTAACACTCCAATGTATTCCACCTACACGAGTTTGTTGGATCAGATATTATCTGAGGACTGTGTTGGTGTTTATAGATCTGCCTGACTCTCCTATTTAGTTCTGAGCTAGGAGGGTAAAATGATACTTTAGCGTTCCTTAAACACTATAGTGTTTGGTGAGTAGGGATGGGTACCGAGCCCCGGGGTTGAATTATTAAAGACTGTGGTACAGTTAAGCTCCGACGTTAGCGGTCTTTTTATCGGTACTGGAGACATCTAAAAAATATGTCATGTGTATTATTGCTACACAAACATTATATTGCAGTTTTAGTGTCGCCAACTCCGTTTCTAACATGCAAAAAGACTGCAAAATGCGTCTATGATTATTTTTAGTATTCTCGATCTCTCTCCCGTCTGTGTGCGAAGGGGAGGGGCAGTTTACACACACAGTTTACACACAAGCAGTTTACACACACGCAGCTGCTACATGCAGCAACACACACACACGGAGGAGATGTCGGAGAGAACTCGCGTGTGGTTAAACTTTACCCGTCTCGATGCTCGTTGCCTAAAGTGCAATAAGTGTTTAGCATGTAAGGGCGGCAAGTTAACACGAGCAGTTTGTCTAAACATTTATCAAAAGTGCTCCACATCCAGACGGAGAAATGCACCGGGTTCGACTGTCTTTCTAGCAGCTCTGTAGCCCCATCCACGAGTAACGTTTCCACGTCAGGTGTTCTGTATGCTAGCAGCAACACACAGAGTTAACTACATTATACAAACATGGGTTAATGATTAGAAGTAACTGAGTTATTTATTTTGTTAAAGTTTCAGCTATTCTGTTTACAATTCTGTCATCAGATTATTTAATACGATTTGTTAAAACGTTGTTGTTTCTTTTGATGTGAAATATTATTTATTTTATTTAAATAAAAAGCAATGTTAGTTTTGTTCAAAATTTGTTTAGTTAGTTTACCTTATTTTTTTCTCCAAAAGAACCGATAAGAGTACCGTTAAAAGACCGGACCGATAAGCGGTATCGATAAAGGTAGTAGTACCGTTAAAACCTTAACGATACCCATCCTTATTGGTGAGTGAGAAAACACTGTGACCTCCATCTAATGTAGACTCAGTGTATTCACAGTACTCCATGCTGAGGCACACCTGAAGACTCTTAGAGAGGAAGAGCTGTAATATTTATACTTGCATGATCCCACCAGCACTCTGAGAAGTTCGGCAGCTGGTGCTCCAGGCTGTATTCCAGGAACTCAAACATGACACTGATTATCATACACATCCACCAGTCCCGGATCACCAGAGTCTGAGGGAGAGAGGAGCAAGTTAGTAGGAGGAGGTGAATGGTGGGCAGTGGGAGGAGGAGGTCAGCATGATACCTTAAAAATAACATTATTCCTTGCTGCAAATGCAAAACAGTATACCAGTGCTGTCAGTCTGTGACACACAGGATCAAGAAAACACTGATCCGAGTTGCGAAGTAGATTTTCTTTTTAACATATAGAACAAATCTGTATATATATATATATATTTGTCATATTGATATTGTACTTTTTTTTTAGATATTAATATTTCTTGTTAAAATGTTTTATTATTTATTGTATAATAGTTTTACAGGTTGTTTTCTTATATTTTCTCTCTAACTCTGTTTATGTATGCGCCATTATACACAAAGCAAAATCCTTGTATTTGTAACCCTACTTGGCAATAAAACTGATTCTTATAATACTAAGATTTTTTTAAATGTAACAAATGTGTTGGTATTTAAGGATTTAAGCGATCATTATTTTAGCGAGTCAGATTTATGAAAATCACTTGCTTTAAATGTATTTTCTGCTAAGAAATCATTTCCATTCCCTTGCTAAAAAAACTCAATCAAGCTCTTCTAATGTTGTTTAGTTTCATCAGTTGAAGATGGTGAACTTTGGACAATAACAGTACATTTGAGATGAGTGTTCTCCACACACACCTTGATATACCATCCCAGGAAGTGAGCTGGAACGAAGCCGTCTATCTTGTCCTGTAGAGACAAACCAACAGTTTATTTAACAAGTTCTCCTCACCAAAAGTGTCAACTACTTTTATCATGTTCAAATCTGTCCTGAGAATCAATAAAACATGTTTCACTGTTATCTGATATTTTATAGCGCAAACAATTGATCATTAAAACAACAGATCAACCAATAACAACAGTAATCATTAGTTGGAGTCCTACTCTCTCTCTGTTATAATGAGTAGGACATCTAGGTCACATTGGTAGTAACCAGACATGAGCCCAGTGAGTTCTGGGTCACTGAGCAGCTCATACCTTGGCTGGGCATCATAAAACACAGAAATAGAATAAAATGCCTCCAAAAGCAATGTGTTTTTAAACAGCATAGCTCAACTACATTGAATTACTGTGCAGAGAGAAATGCTGTCCAGAGTTGTTCTTAACCTATCAGTCCAAATGTGTCTAATATTCAAAATAAATTAAGTTTATTAAAAATACGTAGTCATAATTAGACAGTTTTAAAAGGTTATTGACATAAGCTGGCTGTAATTCAGTGCAGGATGTGGTGAGTTTGACCCACTCTCAAGGACTGAAATCAGGCCAACAGTTGAGGCGGGGGTGGGGGGTCATCGTGGCAGCGGCCCCCAGGGGGGAAGAAGGCCTGGGTCTATAATCTGCACCAGACACAAGCCTCTGGAGCCAGCCAGCACAATAACTATGGGTTTGTGCATGTGTGTATGAGAGAAACAGGGAGAAAGCAAAAGGAGAAAGAGACAGGGGGGGAGAACTAGTGTCAAACGGGAAGAGGAGGAGGAGGTGAATGAGTGTGTGAAGGGATGAGGGAAAGAAACAGACTAGTTTAGGCTGCCTCACTACGGGAGGTCATCAAGGTCATTTCCTTATGAGTAATAGTAAAGGGCAAAAAGTAGCTAAATATATATAACAAGACCAATCCAAATAAGTGGCCTGTTAGAGTTTTTAATACTCATTAATGGCACTGCAAATGTTAAAGGTCCCCTATTATATTGTTTTTCATCAATATATTATAGGTCTCAGATATATACAAAACATGTCTCTGGGTTGGCTCTCTGTTTGGCTCCAAATACCAAACAGATCATTGTAGCATCCCATAATCCCCTCTGTTTCAGCCCTGTTTCCAAAGTGCTGATTCTCTTTAGATGAAAATAAGGAGCCACTCCCCACGCCCCTCTGAGATATTTGGTTAAAGAGAACACAATGGTGCTCTAGAGCAGGGGTTCCCAACCCCCGGTCCGCGGAGGTGTTACTGCCGGGCCGCGAAATAGCTGTGAGTAATATTTGCAGAATTATAAATATATAAAAATATTTTATCATAATAATAATAATTTTGGCACCTATACCAGTCATATTATTTCATCCAGTAGCCTAATTAATCTTTCACCAGAAAACCATTGAAAATGGCTTTTATGATGTTCCGAGGGATTCGGCGGCTCGTGCGCACGAGAAAGTTACCGGTGCTTCAAGTAGGAAGAGGAGCGCACAGGAGACAACCGTTTAATTGCAGACTGTTATGTTTATGCGGGGAAATGGCAGTGCATACATTATTTGAGATATATTTCAAACTCGTTTTAAGGACATGTCGGCCAGGGGTGTAGAGCTATTTGTTTAAGCACCGGATTGACAAAACAGGAGAGTAAACCAGTCTGCCTTGATCTATGAATTCGTGTCCGGGACTCTCACGGTATCTGCTGCCCGCAGCTGTTTATAGAAGGAAAACCTCCTTCACTTCATGAAATGGCTGCAGGCAGCATCAGCAGGCAGCGGGACGTATACTCCGCCTCTGGGAAGTGCAGCACCAGCGCACCGAGAGCTGTGCCTTTTTACGCACCGCCTTCGCTGTGTTTACCTTCATCAGAACAGCTTAAGAGTGACTGCAGGCTGCTAGGTGTTACCCACACACACCTCTACACACATCGAACTGCCAGATTACTCCCCCTTTTATTAGTTTTATGAAGGAGATGTCCAGTCACCAAGGCGCATGATGTGTGTGTGCTCAGCTCTGTGTGTTTGTGTCTGTCCGACACCGGCATTTGTTTTCAAATGACCATGAACAGTAATTTACACACGTCTGGCTAACTCCATAGGTAGCCATGCGGGTGTTTCCAAAATAAATTTGTTTAATCTCGATGTAGTGCTAAATGCTGTCGAATGTGCGTGCACCACACACACACACACACACACACACACACACACACACACACACACACACACACGTCGTTATTTTGGTTTTCCGAAAAACGGTTCTTTTTTAAACGTTGTTAATATGTTTTGGATGCATATTGTTCTAGTATTTGTTCAGGCTGTTACATACAATTAGCCTCTGTTGCTACCTGCTGGTGGCGAGTAAATATTAAAATCAGTTAAAATTGACAACCGGTCCGCGATTTTTTTTTTTTGTATCTGACGGTCAAAATCTGATCAGCTCATTTTCAAACAGGTTTTTATAGAATTGGATCAGGACAAAAAGAGAGAGAATCTTTGTTCCTGAAACTTCAGAATCTCTTTCCACAGAGGGGACACATGTTGATGTAGAGGAGACATGAAGAAGTGGATTTTGCATAATAGGTGACCTTTAAATATGTGTCAAACAGAAAGCTTTTACCCACATGTTCACGCACACATGAGTCACACCATCTTTATTACTGAAAAAAAGATATCAGGTGCATTGGTTACATACATTTAAAATTACCTTAAGGTCTTCCCTGGATAATAAATGTTACATTTACATTTAAACAGTCTTACCCAGATGTTGTGGAAGGGGTCGGTGGTGTTGCCCGGGTCGTACATGAGGCAGTTTCCTCCATAGTCGCGCTCCGGCAGCGGGACCCCCAGCTTGGGGTCGATGTACTTCATGAAGTGTCGTCCATCGTGCACCGTCTGGGGGACAATGTGAGGAGGATTATGGAAAGTGTCAGCAATTATGTTACCTGAAACGTAGCTTTCATAAAAACAAAGCCAACTTGCCATCATTGAATATTATAAAGAACACTGAAATATTGAGAATATTAAAGAAACAAGTATAGTGTTAGTAGCTTAAGGTCTACTGAAACAAGTAAAACATAATTTAGCAAAGATACTACAAAACTATAGAAGAAGTTTTCACTGCAGGAAGAGGCTTCTACAGTGTTGTACAAAACTGGAAAACATTATTAAACATCCCTCTTCCAATGTGCTTCTATTGAAATCGACACAACATGTCCTTTTAAATAAATGCTTTTATAAATGATACTTCTTTGTGGTACATCATTACAGTTTTTACAAGAGGATTTCATAATGCTAGACTTTTAATTTCTCTACCATGAGTTAAGAAAGTAGATGGCTTGAATATATTAACAGTTTTAACAATATCCAGACACACACTTCTTTCAAGTATTACCATGTTAATGTTCTGGCTCATTGACATTTTAATTGACGCCAGCAGAAAAAGTAGCACATTGGAGAAGAACTTTGAACCAAATCCTCTATCTGGGCCAGTGTGAAGTCCTGGCTTAAAGATATACAGTATATGAACTCTGCCTCATAAGAGCAGGATTGAGCATCTTCTCTTTGGCTAGTGGACACAAATCCTTGATTTAAAAAACAAAAGTTAAAGTGGACCTATCATGCTATTTTTAGGCAATAGCATAGGTCTCAGATATATAAAAAACATGTCTATTAAGTGTTTTGCTCAAAATACCAAACAGATCACCCATTCTAGCCATGCCTCATATCCCTCCATTTCACTTCCTGTTTCAAAAGTGCTGATCTTGGGTATAAAGCTTAAAAAAAAAAAAATTGATAAATAAAAAAGGAGGGGGCTGAGCTCATGTGGGACCCGGCAGCTACTGTCTAAACTAAACACTGCCGTGATGAAACGCCATATCATGGATTATCAAGGATTCTTTCTGAAGCTCAAAGGCTTTCTCTCTTGCCGGTTATACCACAAGGTGAGTTACTTTTTATTTCCTGCTTCTTCACACACATGCTCTCCAGTACAGGTTAGCTCTGAGTGATAGCGATGCTAATGTAAACACCGACCATACTACGTCCAAAACAGTCGGGCATTGTTTCTGATAGCAACGTTTCTGATAGGGCCGTGGGTGTAAAGCCAGCCTACATTTCCGATATTACTTCAAATCGGATGCAAATCTGGATCAGCTCCGTTGTAGCCCCGTTTTTAGAGATTTGGGTACGGAGGAAAAGAGAGAGGGTTTTATTTTTAGACGCTGCGTGAATTCCCTGACACACCGGGGACACATATTTATGTATAAAAGACATCAAAAAGTGCATTTTGCATGATAGGTCCCCTTTAAATGTGAATGCCCACCAAGTTAAAATAAAATAACATGTTCTGCCTTGTTCTGGGGGCAGACACTACGTCACAAATAAGGTCCAGTAGAACGTGTACATTCTGAGAATAGGTTTCAGCTTTAATATCACCAGCACACCAACCTGGAAGAGGATGAAGATGAGGAACAGCTCGTAGACGACAGAGACACACAGCCAGAACCTCCAGTATGCTACAGAGAGAAAGAAAAGGGGTGAGAGTTTCAGCAAGCTAATCACAACAATGTAACAATTAAACATGTTGGATGTCATCTGTGAATTGATGACTTAAGTTTGAGTTTCTCTGAAGATTTAGGGTGGCAGATAAAAGATTATTAACATCATATTAATGTTAAAGTCTGAATGTTATCTGAGAGATGCATTTAAAAAGGGGCCTTATTGTGCTTTTGGGGGTTTTCCCTTTCCTGTAGTGTGTTGTAAAGGTTTTTGTGCATCAAATGGTCTGCAAAGGCTAAAATCCCAAAGTTCCCTGCAGAGGGAGTTTCTCTCCCACACATGGCTGTGTGTATAAGTGTCAAATTAACTTGTGATTCTAAGATGCGCTGATTTAAATACTTCTGCATTATTAAAATCCTGAATAATAGCTTCATTTTGTTCCTAATAAATACTTCACAGAGTGTTTCTTCTATCCCCAAGGAGACCGTTGAATCCAATAACATTTGAGTGTCACAGTCAGAGGGATTGCAACAGAGAATCTGGCTTCCTTTAAAGTTCACTTGTGAAAGGACTATTAATGGATGTAATTAAAGCCCACAGCTATCATAGCCAACCCTTATAATAAATGACCTACAAAAGGATTAAATTAAAATGTCATTATTCTACAGTAGTCGTTTCTTGTGTATCGATGTGTGGGCTGTTACACTCCCAGCAGGTGATCCACCCGGAGTTGCAGGGTGTAAATCTAAAAGTCCCTCTGGAGCTTTTCCCATGATAAAAAGCTGTGGAGCTTCAGCAGAACAGCACCGAGGTGAAAAACAACTCAAACTACTTGACTGGCTCGCAGGTCAGGGAGCATGACGCAGTCTCTCCACACACACAGAAACAAAAAACCCTTCTGTTCACCAAAAGGGAGGGGGGACGAGGGCAGAAGTAAGGCAACAGCCCAGATTCTTGCCGAGCTACTTCAACGAGCAACATTCGGAGTGCGCCTCCATCTGACTTCCACACCCGGCTATCTTCCTTCCTTATTTTCCCTCTGGAGCTATGTTGATGACCTAAATAACAAACTACTCTCGTGAACTACACTTGTATAAATAGAAGCATCCCTTTATAGTTTAGCAGATTAAAAAAAGAGGTACATAGTGTCACAGTTTGAAAAACTACTCTCCAATCCAAAAAATGCTTTGACACATTATCCATGTCACCACCAATATTCACGAAAACTTTAAAACAACACTGATGCTCTCAAAACAAAGTTAAAATCAGCTGAAACACCTTGTAAATTGTAGTTTCATGTCCCTCTTTCTGCATTAAAAAGCAGTTCACTGAACTCTTGGAGTAAGTGTTTAGTAAGTGTGAGAATGCTCCATTAACACCATGTTAAAAAAGATTGATTGAGCACTGAAGTCCTTGACTTATATTACTGCTCTAAGCCAGGAGGGACGTCAACAAAATGTGATGAAGATGTTCATCAAGTGTCTTTAATTTCTTCTCTAGGGGATTCGGACCTATCCTATGCCAGGAAAACACCCCCCCTTACTTGCATTTACTCATATGTCTCCTTAATGTTGACAATCACAAGCCATAGTGTGTATTGATTCCCAGCACTCAGAGGATCTTATCAGCCAACATGAAACTCTGAATTGTTGGTATTGATTTATTTAGAGGCAACTGCTCTTAGGTACCCCTTTACACAGGAAGGTAATGGAGTTATCGATAATACACATCATAATGTCCGACAGCACAGGGGCTTCTTTTGGTAACAGCATGCTGTATACACAGTGTACAGTTCTTGTTTATTACTGTAATGGCAGATGTATTTTCAATATGTCAGTTTGTAAATGTGTGTATTAAAGTTAAGAGGCTGTTAATAGATGGGTTTTGACCTTTCCCATTATGTAATTCATTCTTAATCTTGGCATGCCTTGCACAGTTCTGTATGTTGTTTAAAACTGAAGAATATTACATTGGTGTAACTGAGATACATCTTTT
The DNA here is from genome assembly GCA_902827135.1 of Harpagifer antarcticus. Classification (NCBI taxonomy): domain Eukaryota; kingdom Metazoa; phylum Chordata; class Actinopteri; order Perciformes; family Harpagiferidae; genus Harpagifer; species Harpagifer antarcticus. The sequence goes on from CADEHL010000998.1 coordinate 293,428, forward strand.
ATTTCAGATTCAGATGGTATGTCAAATGCTTTCAATGCTCACTTCAAAAAGGCTGGTCACATTTTTGATGAGCAAAGTCATGACTCTCTGCTTGGTCGTACTCACAGCCCTAGTCAAGAGATGAACTCCCCTGTTTTTGATTTCGCTTATTTCTCGGTCTCTGAAGTCTTACAGGGTTTGCACTCAATTGATCCTAAAAAGTCTGCCGGGCCTGACGGCCTCGACCCGTTCTTTTTTAAAAACTGCAGCTCAGATTATAGCACAACCAGTAACTGATATTTGTAATCTCTCCCTGTCCACTCACACAAAGATTCTTGAGTCCCTAGTTTCTACTCAGCTAAAGCTTCTTTTTTTTTTTAATTCGCACAACATCCTTAACCCTATGCAATCTGGATTCAGAACAAAGCACAGTACTGTGACTGCCAGTCTGAAAGTCTTAGACGATATTTAGGCTGCTTTGGATAAAAAATCTGTTTGTGTTTCATTGTTTATTGACCTAGCCAAAGCATTTGACACTATAGATCACGACATTATGTCTAATGTTATGTTGGTGTCTCGTTTCGGTCATAATGCCATTTGCTGGTTTCAGACTTATCTAACCGACCGTACTCAATGCGTCAGGCTGGGTAGTACCGTCTCTGACCCTGTCACCTTGGAGAAGGGAGTTCCACAGGGCTCTATTTTGGGGCCCTTGCTCTTTTTATTATATGTAAACAATATTTGTATTCAGATGCAATTTTGTACCTATCATATGTATACTATTGTATATTTATGTGCTTCTTCTCTGGATATGGCCGTTTCCAATATAAAATCAGATTGTATCACGGTGCAGCATGCGCTTATTGATTCAAAACTGATATTGAACAGTAATAAAACCAAAGCAATGCTTTTTGCTCCCAAGTCAGCATCCTCTTGCCTTTCCATTGACACCCTTGATGGCATCTCTGTTGAGTTTGTCGATACCTACAAATATCTGGGCTTTTGGTTGGACAGTAATCTGAACTTCAAACACCATATTAAAGTTCTAACAAAGAAATTGACTCTTGGCTTCCTTTTCAGACTAAAATGTTGTTTTTCAACTTCATCCCGTAAAAAAGGGGTGCCCAACCAGTCGATTCAAGGAGACCGTTGAATCCAATAACATTTGAGTGTCACAGTCAGAGGGATTGCAACAGAGAATCTGGCTTCCTTTAAAGTTCACTTGTGAAAGGACTATTAATGGATGTAATTAAAGCCCACAGCTATCATAGCCAACCCTTATAATAAATGACCTACAAAAGGATTAAATTAAAATGTCATTATTCTACAGTAGTCGTTTCTTGTGTATCGATGTGTGGGCTGTTACACTCCCAGCAGGTGATCCACCCGGAGTTGCAGGGTGTAAATCTAAAAGTCCCTCTGGAGCTTTTCCCATGATAAAAAGCTGTGGAGCTTCAGCAGAACAGCACCGAGGTGAAAAACAACTCAAACTACTTGACTGGCTCGCAGGTCAGGGAGCATGACGCAGTCTCTCCACACACACAGAAACAAAAAACCCTTCTGTTCACCAAAAGGGAGGGGGGACGAGGGCAGAAGTAAGGCAACAGCCCAGATTCTTGCCGAGCTACTTCAACGAGCAACATTCGGAGTGCGCCTCCATCTGACTTCCACACCCGGCTATCTTCCTTCCTTATTTTCCCTCTGGAGCTATGTTGATGACCTAAATAACAAACTACTCTCGTGAACTACACTTGTATAAATAGAAGCATCCCTTTATAGTTTAGCAGATTAAAAAAAGAGGTACATAGTGTCACAGTTTGAAAAAACTACTCTCCAATCCAAAAAATGCTTTGACACATTATCCATGTCACCACCAATATTCACGAAAACTTTAAAACAACACTGATGCTCTCAAAACAAAGTTAAAATCAGCTGAAACACCTTGTAAATTGTAGTTTCATGTCCCTCTTTCTGCATTAAAAAGCAGTTCACTGAACTCTTGGAGTAAGTGTTTAGTAAGTGTGAGAATGCTCCATTAACACCATGTTAAAAAAGATTGATTGAGCACTGAAGTCCTTGACTTATATTACTGCTCTAAGCCAGGAGGGACGTCAACAAAATGTGATGAAGATGTTCATCAAGTGTCTTTAATTTCTTCTCTAGGGGATTCGGACCTATCCTATGCCAGGAAAACACCCCCCCTTACTTGCATTTACTCATATGTCTCCTTAATGTTGACAATCACAAGCCATAGTGTGTATTGATTCCCAGCACTCAGAGGATCTTATCAGCCAACATGAAACTCTGAATTGTTGGTATTGATTTATTTAGAGGCAACTGCTCTTAGGTACCCCTTTACACAGGAAGGTAATGGAGTTATCGATAATACACATCATAATGTCCGACAGCACAGGGGCTTCTTTTGGTAACAGCATGCTGTATACACAGTGTACAGTTCTTGTTTATTACTGTAATGGCAGATGTATTTTCAATATGTCAGTTTGTAAATGTGTGTATTAAAGTTAAGAGGCTGTTAATAGATGGGTTTTGACCTTTCCCATTATGTAATTCATTCTTAATCTTGGCATGCCTTGCACAGTTCTGTATGTTGTTTAAAACTGAAGAATATTACATTGGTGTAACTGAGATACATCTTTTATTTCAGATTCAGATGGTATGTCAAATGCTTTCAATGCTCACTTCAAAAAGGCTGGTCACATTTTTGATGAGCAAAGTCATGACTCTCTGCTTGGTCGTACTCACAGCCCTAGTCAAGAGATGAACTCCCCTGTTTTTGATTTCGCTTATTTCTCGGTCTCTGAAGTCTTACAGGGTTTGCACTCAATTGATCCTAAAAAGTCTGCCGGGCCTGACGGCCTCGACCCGTTCTTTTTTAAAAACTGCAGCTCAGATTATAGCACAACCAGTAACTGATATTTGTAATCTCTCCCTGTCCACTCACACAAAGATTCTTGAGTCCCTAGTTTCTACTCAGCTAAAGCTTCTTTTTTTTTTTTAATTCGCACAACATCCTTAACCCTATGCAATCTGGATTCAGAACAAAGCACAGTACTGTGACTGCCAGTCTGAAAGTCTTAGACGATATTTAGGCTGCTTTGGATAAAAAATCTGTTTGTGTTTCATTGTTTATTGACCTAGCCAAAGCATTTGACACTATAGATCACGACATTATGTCTAATGTTATGTTGGTGTCTCGTTTCGGTCATAATGCCATTTGCTGGTTTCAGACTTATCTAACCGACCGTACTCAATGCGTCAGGCTGGGTAGTACCGTCTCTGACCCTGTCACCTTGGAGAAGGGAGTTCCACAGGGCTCTATTTTGGGGCCCTTGCTCTTTTTATTATATGTAAACAATATTTGTATTCAGATGCAATTTTGTACCTATCATATGTATACTATTGTATATTTATGTGCTTCTTCTCTGGATATGGCCGTTTCCAATATAAAATCAGATTGTATCACGGTGCAGCATGCGCTTATTGATTCAAAACTGATATTGAACAGTAATAAAACCAAAGCAATGCTTTTTGCTCCCAAGTCAGCATCCTCTTGCCTTTCCATTGACACCCTTGATGGCATCTCTGTTGAGTTTGTCGATACCTACAAATATCTGGGCTTTTGGTTGGACAGTAATCTGAACTTCAAACACCATATTAAAGTTCTAACAAAGAAATTGACTCTTGGCTTCCTTTTCAGACTAAAATGTTGTTTTTCAACTTCATCCCGTAAAAAAGGGGTGCCCAACCAGTCGATCGCAATCGACCGGTCGATCGCAAGGAGATTCCCAGTCGATCGCGAGATGTGTCTAAAAATAGAACAACAACATTCTGTTTTATCGTTAATGTCCTGTAACATAAACTTCCTGTGCCAGAATAATGCACTTGAACACATCAAAGCTTTGTGATTGGCCGGCGTGACCCCATGTGTCGGGATGTGGCTGGTGAGCAGTGGGCACCATTTCGCTGACGTTGTCCGTGTCAACAGGAGTGACAGTCCGCACACACAAGACCGTAATTACGGCAGAAGCAAAAAAGCCCAAAATATATAATTTCACTCCGAGTGGGAGGATGATTATTTTTGTATCTATTCCAATTCAAAGTCCATCTGTCTCACCTGCAATGCGAGCGTGGCTTTATCGAAGAAGGGTTATTTAGGAACGGCATTTCAAAATGTAGTGCACAAACACTACGAGACGGAATTCCCTCCTAATTCTGCCCAACGCTCCAAAAGGGGAGGGACCTGAAAGGACAGCTAAATGCACAGCAGTCCATTTTCACCTGGCCCAACAACAAGAGCAAGGCTGCTACCATAGCATCTTATCGTGTCAGTCACGTTCTTGCGAAACACATGAAGTCTTTCAAAGACGGCGAAGTTGTGAAAGAAGCTTTCCTGGAGGCTGCCGACGCGCTTTTTGGGGACAGTAAAAATAACAGTAGCATTTCAACAGGTTTTTGATATAATAAAAACTCAAGTTAGATAGGCCTACCGTTATTAATCAGCAGTAAGTTTTAGTTTGTTTGAACTTATTCATTATAATTATTGTACAAAATGGTATAAGAATGCAAACATTCAGATCTGTTCTGTTTAAATTGATTATAGTCTATTATCAATTCAGGTTAAGAAACTAGTGTTGCTTGCATCCTATTTTAAAAAGGCATTTCTTTTTATAATCTACTAAAATGCAACAAAAAAGGGTTTGATTCTATTAATTTTGTCTTTTTTATTGCACGTTGGCAGCAGATTCCTGTGTAGCTTCAGATCTGAGTTGTCTTATTAGTAAGCCTAATGTATACTTTTGTAGCAACACTTTTTTATATAATGGCAAAGAAAGGGTTCAGAGTCTTTTCTTTTTTTCCTGTGTCATATGTGGCAGCACTGTTCAATGTTTCTTGAAAACATTACCCACTGTATGTGACGTGTGAATAAACTCCAACTCCGTATCAACAACACTGTTGTGTAACTTCAGTTAAATACTTGTATGTGTGTAGATTAGAAAGAGGTAAGATAAAGGATCTGCAGTATTTTATGAAGTATTAATGTTACAAAGGTCAGTTTTATACAAGTAGAAGTGTGTATTTACCTGGTAGTAGGCTGTCAGTAATGGCTACGCCTCTCTATTTGGACTGGTAGATCTCGGCAGACTGGCAACTTTAAAAGTAGCTCTCGGTTAAAAAAAAGGTTGGGCACCCCTGCCGTAAAAGGTTGGTCTCTGGCTTATTCCTGTCCCAGCTGGACTACGGTGATACCATTTATAGATTTGCCTGTCCCACTGTTTTGGCCAAACTTTACCCACTCTACCATGCAGCACTGCGTTATATATCAAATGCACCCTATATGACTCATCATTGCACACTGTATAGCCTAACTGGATGGTCCTCACTTACTATGCGTAGTAGTATTCGTTTATTAGTCCCCGAGGTGGTAGGATGCAGCATTGGTTTTTATTAATGTATAAAGCCATTTTAGGTAAGCTTCCACGGTACATATGTGGCAGATTTGTTCCAGTTTGTAACTCTTACAACCTCAGATCCAGTGCCTGGATACGGTTCCAGGTTCCTGCTGTGCGGACTGAGGCTGGAAAAAGGAGTCTTTTTTATTATGGTCCTTGGTCTTGGAATGACCTTCAATCACGCCTCAAACTGAGGGCACTTGTCTCAATAGCATGTTTTAAATTGAAGTTGTCTGAAGTCCTTACCACCAGCTGCTCTTGCAGTAATAAGTAGTGCACCTTTCTTACTGTCCTAATGTGCACAATGTAGTGACTGCTTTTTCATCTTTTTTTTTCTTAGTTATGTTCTCTGTATTTTATATGTTTGTCTTATGTGTTATGTGTAACGTTGCTGCCTTCTTGGCCAGGTCAGCATTGTAAATTAGATTTTATCTGGTTAAATAATTCTCACCTGGATGTGGTCTGGTGAAGGGCCCATCTTTCGCTTGCGTCACTCCAAAACAAAGAAACACCAGGATGCTTGCCACAATTCCTCTTCACGGCCAAAACAAAGAAACACAAAAACATGCAATTTAAAGTTGTGTTATACAAGACTATATTACTATGAACAAAACCAGCAACTGATTAACTAGAACACTGAGAAAAACCTGTCTTTCCTATAACTACAATTGATGCGTTTCCCTACTGTAATGACCAAAAACCATAGATTTGATTGTATTTATTTAATTGATTCTCTCCCAGCTTCACATTATAGTAAAAATAAATACATTGTGTAATGAATATAGGAAAAACACAACACTGTAAAGTTACAGGAAACATAGAACTAAGCTAGCCAGAGATATGCTAGAAAAGTGGCAATGAAGATTTAATACAATAAGAGATTCAAGAAGATAACAAATATATTGCAGAACAGTGGATGGTGGCTTCTACTTTATATTTACCCTAAAAGTGATGTTGGAGCAGCTGATAACAGCGCAGACTATTAAAGGAACCCAGCTTTCTGTTTGAGCTAAACTACATTTGCATTAAAAGTTGTAGATTATAAAAATGAATCTAAGGGATTATAATGACTATTTTGTCAACGTACTGTACAACTAGTTCTATGGGATCTGTTGACCATATGTCTTTCTGTAGCGAAGAAGCTCTCGGGTATTTATCCTGACAAGCTGGACTGTGCTGACAGCAGCAAATCCTGTTAAGAACCATCCCATAATCCCTCAATAACACCAACATACAAACAAACAACAAACTGTCAGAAACACACTTATCATGTAGGCAGTTTGCTTGTCCTTTTCATGCCTTATACTCAGGGCTGCACATAACTGGTGCGCACCCCCCGACACAAAAGGAGCACCGCGAGCCATTTAGGTTTAATTTATTTCATCCGTCCGCGAGCACGACGGCATCTGCGATCCCTCGCTCTATCTCTCGCTCTACCTCTCGCTCTACCTCTCGCTCTACCTCTCGCTCTACCTCTCGCTCTACCTCTCGCTCTACCCCTCGCTCTACCCCTCGCTATCGTGTGAAGGGTCTGCACAGTAACCCGAGGCATACAGTGACCAGCGAACAGTTCATGAGCTAGCGCACCCCCCCCCCTCCCCCGTTCATAAAGTCAAGTACCCCTCAAAAGGTCCGATTTATTTCATTTTAAGGATGCGCACCCAGCAACATCTCCAGGTGCTCCTTTGAGAACCAGGGCAAAAAGGTTATGTGCACCCCTGCTTATACCTATAAATAAACGCCCACACGAAGAGAAGCTTTTGCTTAAAAGCTAATTTTTTTAATCTGAAAGCTGTTCATTTCAAGCAACTTGTTCTTTCTTTTAGTTCACTTGAGGTCATTAAACAAAGATAGCTTTTTCTTGCATCAATCAAAACTCTTATCAGAGCCAAGTTGTGTGTGTGAGAAACTCTGAAGGCTGTTATCAGACCAGCGTGAAAAATATGTAAACTCGTGACCGACATGATGAAGGTGAGCTGCCGAAAGTAAACAAATTCAATCAGTTAAAAAAAAGTTTCTTTATGTTCACATCTATGTGGGATGTTATCAATACCACTCCAAAAAGAGGCACAATGAGTGGTATTACAACACTATAGCCACTTCTTCTGTCCAAAATAGTTTTAATTTTAACGCCATGCTGTTATTTTCTAGAAGAATCTTTGCATGACTTCAATTTTGCTGAACTTTAACACACAATCTGAGTCTGTAACCAATTGCACAACAACTTGAGGGTGGAGGGAACAGAGAGAAACAGCATGTTCAAAATAAAAAAAGCTAGCTAATAATAGCTAATTTATAAAACACTGCGTAGTAGAATGAGAAGCAACAGCAGTACAGTTTTCCTCTTCATTTCATAACGTCACGAACAAAACCAGACACTTTGCTCTTTTGACTTCTGACACACTGAAGGGTAGACAGTGCAATACCTAAGGTCGTTTAATGAAACAGTGACCTGGTATCTCTGATATTCCTTTCCATGGCCACCAGGGTTTTGTTTTTCTGTGAAAAAATGTGGCCTTGAAAGAGAGCCAGCTGGGTTCAAGGGGAGAGCTTCGGGGGAGGGGAGTGGTTCATTCTGCACCCCACCCACGTTGGTGTGGCTCTGGCTTCATGCCAAACGGTGCTAAACGTGAGATTAACATTGTGGTTCTTATTGGCTGGTTTGTTATGGGACCTATTCATCAGGGTTTGAATGTGACATGATCCACAAAAGATTGAGTAACACTCAAACTGTTGCCTTTATACCGACATACAGTTATTTCAAATAAGAAAAAAGGAGTGGTGATTGCGATGGCGATTAGGTTAAGGCTATAATCTGGCATACACATATTTTCTTTATTTAGATTAATGGATTTGTATGCCTGGTCCTTAATCAATAAAGTTATATTGATATTGATAATAATAATAATATAATAAATGCAACCACATCCACATATTTTAATGTATGGGATGTTTTTTACATTTATATGAAACTTTAAATATCTGTGCATTTATTTACATTGAGATGAATCCGACCCAATACAGGGAAGGGAAACAAATCCAAATGTAAACCCAGGATGACTAAACATTTAAAAGACAAAAATACAATTAAGTTATATATTTTCGATGCTGATCACTAATAAAGTTTCCTCTCAAGATAAACTGTTGTAAAAATAATTATGTTTAACTTCAGTCCCATCAAAAGGCCTCAGTGGATGAGGTGGGCTGTAAGAGTGTAGCTGTATGGTTCCTACAGGGTTTTGGCTTTGGCAGGGTTTTTAGGAAGTGACGAGCCCACTGACCTCTTAGTGTTGTAGGCCGTGTTCTGGGGGGTCTCCTCCAACAGCGTGACGTAGACCAGAGCACAGGTCAGGATGAACAGCACCGTCACAGTGTGGGCTCGCCTGCAGAAACAGAGAGACAGAAGGGACAGACAGAGGGATATTAATAACACGTGCCAAGAGGAAAAAGCTGCTGGAGAGAAAAACACTTTCTGACAGTATTTGAGATCACACAGGAAAACGAATAGTAATATTAAAGAGGACGTATAATGCTAATTTTCAGGTTTTCATAAATTGTAGGCCCCTTTAATACACTGTAACAATCAGAACAGATTGTTGATCATTAAAAAAAAAGGATTGTAAAGATCGTTAGCGTGAGTGTGGAAAATCTGTGTGTCTAATAGCCAGAAAAATATATAATGAAGGAAGTCGAGATGAGAGAAAACAGATGTCTGGTAAGAAACTGGGTTACTTCAGTGGAAAATAGTTACAAAGAGGGTGTGTAGCAAACACAATACACAAAGAGGTATGGACTTTACGAGTCAGTTCAATGTTTTCAATCACTTGGATGGAGCAATAGATGTCAAAAAATAGACTGGACTTCAGCAGGGTCTGTTAAACTTGCAAAATGTTTTTATATTTCAACTTCAGTTTAAAAGCGAGTTGAGTTTTTATGACTTTGGCCATAAGCGACGCGTACATCTCCCATATCACCCGGCGGCAGGAAACAACCCTTAGCCTTAGCCGTACGACAGTTACACACCAGAAAATAACAGATCATACATACATGCTGTAGCGGCCAAAATCATATAGAAATAAAACAGATAATTAACTTAAAATAATACAGCCGCTGAGGCACTAGTTAGCGGATCTTACGCAGGGCAATGATCATCCAAGTCCAGACAAGAACCTACATTTGTGCATTGTATTCCAATAACAAAAGCACAATGAACAGGTTTCATATATCTCTTTTCCTATATCTTTCCTTTGTGTGGCTTGAAACACCCTGATAAAAAACCGTTTGCCTACTAGTGCTCTGGCTCCCACCACCACCACCTGTCTCCAATATATACAACCAGGTGCTCTGATCACCCAGTGCCCAAAAATGCCTTCAAAATAAAAGCATAGAAACTACTTTAACTTAAGACACTAATTAAGAATACATTTACAATAAACAGCAAGAGAATACATGTTAAACTATTACATAATATAAAGAGATATATAGCTCCAACACATGCTATAACATCTATTTTGTTAGCGCTTTTACAGGTGCTCAAAGACACTTTACAGATATAGTGAAAAGAAAGGAACAAATAAATATATAGTTAAAGTTAAAGTAAAATAATACAAAAAGTGGTGGTGAGGTCAGTGCAGTCTCTGATGGGTTGGGGGAGTGAGTTCCAGAGGGAGGGGGCAGCGACGGAGAAGGCTCTGTCCCCCCAGGTTAGTATTAGTCCACTAACTGATATGAGCCACAATCAGTATGTATATAGTATGTAATGGACTACCCCAGGAATTCTCAAAAATAGAAATCGTGATAAGCCGTTGAATGGTCTTTGGCAGACTGACAGGGACATGCAAAATACTGAATAGAGCAGTGGAGGAGTTATACTGATGTGTTATACTATGCTTGGATGGATCGGACAGTATTTATTGGCATCCAAGGTTGTGTTCAGGGTCGATTGAAGCCCTTCTGAACATTTGACCTTGTGCCTGTTCTGTGTTTGTTTGCTCAGGGATCCCCAGCTGTTGAAAGCGCTCCATGCATATCAGTTCGAACAGCGACACCAAACCGCATTGTGAGCCAGTGACCTGCCCATGAACCACAAAGCTCACTGAGCAATAAATAACCAACGGCCAGCAGTGTCAATTAACCTAATGAGATGACAAGTATCGGGCTTAATGAGTATTGTGACCAGTGCTGCTTTATGTAAAGACGATTATAAAGCAATTTGGCTTTGATTGCAGCAGCATGTTGCGGGTACAGAGCACATTAACTTTAGTGTTTGGTCCCACTATACAGTATAAACAAACATATTCATTAAGCTACACATCTCTCCAACTCAACAGTGTCTTGTCAGAAAAGGGTAATGTTTACAATAGTGTCAAACAGTGTTTCCGCCAGGGGGGCGTCTTGCCGTCATTTGACGCCATTATTCAGCTCGAGATCGAGAGTTTTCATCGCTTGAAATGACGAAAAAGGACATCCCTCTGTTGGTGGGGCAAAGGAGTTTGGTGGGATTCTTTTCGCCGCCAGCAAAGCTTGTTCCTGTGACGGAGATTGTACTGTCGGCGAGCCTTGGCGGGGGGTGTTAGTGGAACACGCGCCCTGGTCTGGCGGAAACACTGGTGTCAAAGTATGTCTTGTCATTTTTTAACCGCAATCTTCGCAAAATCTGTCATAAGCTAAAATCAAATTGACAAAATCAGGGATGGCGCTATCTTGGTCAGGCTCTGGTATAGACACGGAGATAGAGCGAAACGTGGGGTTCCCTGCAAGGCCTCAATTGGTTTAGCATCACTTTTTATTAATTTATAGATTACTTTTTTTTAAGTAAAATGCATTGCTAACTTCTTTGAGGCATCAGTATGTTGGTTGTGCCCATGATGTTGAGCGAGTGTGTGGTTGGGAAATAGATAATAAGATAATGAAAGAGTGTGTGTGATGGTGAGTAGGATTATTGGTCGTCAGCTGGCTGAAAACACAATTACATTTGGAGGCCTGACACAGCAGCTGACCATAAACTGTGAACAACTTTTACCGATGCGTAACACCAAAGCATTTCCCTGCTTAGTGACATTTGCTTAACACATCCATCCTCCAAAGATTTCATCATGATGTTGCTTTAGAATAAATACTTTGTCCATGTTTCCTGTCATTAGGGAAAATGTCACCAGGTGCAACGGGTGTGTCTGTTGTGGGTTTTTGTATTTATTAAAGGTGGGGTAGGTAATTTGAGAAACCAGCTCGAGTGCACTAGAATTTGAAGATAGACAGCCGGAAAAAATCTGCCACTTCCTTACAGAGCCCCTCCTCCAACACACAGGAACGCGCATATGACCAATGAGGGCACGAGATAAGTTTGTGCACAGATAGAAGGCTGACAGGCAGGTAGGCCATCCAGTTACTTTAGCCGGGCCGGCTCAAATGAGTGGTTGTGCTTTTTACAGTGCCACGGCTTCCACAGATGACATTTTTTTATGGATTTTTTGTCAAAGCACTTAAGATATTCATTGCTATCGGGATGTTAAGAGCATTCCATGGAATATAACAAAAAGTGTATCTCGAGCCGGTTTCTCAAACTTACCTATTGTTTTTACACTATTGAAGACAACTGAAATAAGTGGGTGTGTTTGTTAAAAGCACAGACAGGAGCAGTGCATCCATCTACTGTTTGTTGTTAATAGTTTATAAATCACAACATTATTTTAAAAACTCACAGTTGATATTATTTTTCATTAACTATAGAATGCTATAATAATAGACTTAATTAATCATATCACCTATTATAGTTAGATGCTATCATTTCATCAGGTTTATAATAAGATTATAATAATGATGTTTATTACTTTAAGGGCCATAATTGATAATAAAAATAATCATGGTTATAGCACGATATCTCATATCATTTGTAACCCTATTAAGTAACAAAATAATAAATCACCAGCAGTTTTATTATTTAAGGATACTCAATGATACGATAAGCAATGGTTTAAAAAGACCCTCATTTTGTATTGAGCTTATTGCCGTTATGCATCAACCTAAAGAGCGCCAACCACTCTCTTGCTCGCCGTCTCGGGGTCTGAGTCACGGAGACGGCACGCCAGGTGTCGTTAGCAATTTATCCCAGATTAACCTCCTCATCCAATCAGTTTGGATGGGCCTGGCTCCTCTCTCACCCAACGACCGCTCACCACCACCGGGAGAGGAGAGGAGCGCACGACACCAGCCTGAGCTCAGAACCAGATTCACCCCTCAGGTGGAGGCTGAACATCCAGAGAAAACAAGCTACAGGTTAAAGACAGTCTAAGACGATGAGGGAAATTCTATCACTGGAAGACACAAAAAGGCTGGAACTGGGACTGAAGTCGTACAACGGTGACGGTTTAATTTGAAGCTTCATTAAGGAAGGGTACAAACAATGTTGGTATAAAAAGGGTTCATGCTGTGTGCCGCCACTATTTCTGATAATATCTCACGCGGTCAGATTTTTTAACTGACTCTTAAACTGGTCATAAGCATATCTGCCAGAAGTCAAAACATGTCTAAACTCCAAAAACAAAAAGGTGCCACATACAGATGTAGAATTACAGAACAGATCAAGGTCAGGATGTATCAAATAAAAAAGCTGCACATTTGAAAGTAAGACATTAATATGATAAATAATTCCAACTAAAACCACAAATGACAATCAATTTCATGTTGGCAAGTCAACACTTTAGACATAAAGTTTAAATATAATATATTAATAGATAGGAGTTAGCTCCAAATATGGTCATATTTAACAATGATCAATCAGAGTATATGCAAAAAAAAGCCTAATGTTGTCATGCAGTGAATGAATAGGCTTTAGTAAATCAGTGTGTACCTTTACCAAGCTTAAAATGTGACATTATGTGTTATAAATACTTGATTTTTTGTTTTATATATTTGAGCAGAGTATAATCTGTTTGTTATGATCTAAATTTGTTATAAATCACAGGTTCACTGGCCCTGTAACTAGGGATGTCCCGATCACCTTTTTTTGCTCCCGATCATTTGATTTTGACAATCTGCCGATACCGATTTTTCCCAATCCGATCTTTATGCAATGCATTAAGAGAAAAAAAAGGAAAAAAGCATTCAAGTTGTCCCTTAATGTTATTTTTTTATTTAAATGACAGTACCCAACTACCCATTCTATCCAACATGGACATAGCTTCTTTTTTTCACAGCAGCATTGGATCAGTTCAGTTGTGCAGTATTGGATCGGATCAAAATAAAGCTTATCAGTGGTCCACCACAAAATAACCATGTAAACAAATTGAGTGCAGAAAGTGCAGTAACAAAAAATAACGACTGGAAAGAGGTAGCTTGACGAGTTCACATTCAGTCACAAATAATAAAAAAAAAAAAAAATGTGGCTTAGTGCAGAATACTAGCATTAAGACTAACTAGTCTAGTAATAATGCAGTGAACAACAGCAGCTTAACATAACATGAATATACAAAGTATTATATTTCCATCTTACTGGAGTAACACAATTCAAATATAAAATGTAAACAAAAACATTGATATAAAATTGCAAGGCACTGTTTTTTTTTTGTTTTTTTTAAATCAAGGGACGGTCAGCTCTTGAATGTGAGCTGCACTGCTACTTCTTACTCCCGAGTCACCAGCTGAACGTAGCCTCTCGTTAGCTTACTGCTACTATTAGACACTGCGCCCACTCTGTTGCCAGATTTGAGAGAAATAAGCAACCAGGTCTGAAAACAAGCCCGAAAGAAGCAACACATGATGTTGTGTAGTTTTAAACTAAAGCTAAGGCCTCAGGATGACTTTAAGACGTGAATATGGTCATTTTTGTTTTGTAACATTAAATAAAATAATAAAAATATTTTAGAAAAAAAATAATAATTCCCGATCCCCCGTCTTTTACTCCCGATTCCGATCCTTTGAAAATCACGTGATCGGCTCCGATCCCCGATCGGATTGGGACATCTCTACCTGTAACATAAATCCTGTTGTGAGTTTAGTTTTCTTTAAAGTGGCGTTACAACTATAACTTCTTGTCTGAAAAGTGAAAATGTATCAAAAAATACACTTTTTAAACTTAACACTGTCAGCAGTGAAAATGCACGAAGCAGTGTCAGTAGAACCAAAATGTGTGGGCAGCAAAGCTATTTAGGGAAACATCAAAAGTAGTGTGCCAGCACAAAATGTGGTTTCATCAGGCGGACTTCTATAAAAGGATCTGAGCTATTACTCTTTCCTCAGAAAGAAATATTCCCTCCACTCCAATCTGTGCTAATAACGCAAGCTGCAAGACACATGGTTATCTTCCTTAACAACCACAGGAAATTGACACCATCAACATACTGTTCTTTGGTGTATCTGTGTAACACTTGGGAGACTCCCACAACACAGCCAATGTGCTTCTGTCCTGACCGCATGATAGGAAATGACCCTCAAACAACTCAGATCTACAGTTACTTCCTTTATTTCAATTGGGGATTTGTGGTTAGCTAAACACTCTTTCTTCACAGTTAACCAAAGGCAAGTGTCCACTAGGGTTTAATTTGAGGTAGCGGGTAGCATTAGCACATTTATAAAAAAGATTGACTGCCTAATGTGCATTGCCATGTCTTATGACAGATAGGGAGGAGGACTAAGATGCTACACATTATACATTTAATTTAATGTTTCTTTCGACTCCACTTCGAGCGATAGAATTACTAAGAAAGCACTTATATACTAATAAAGGACTGGCTTATCTAAAGCCAGTTGTGTAGCACTTGAAATGGTTTAGCTCTATGAAACCTGATGTACTTATATGATTCTGTTTTCTTCTAGTTTGTATCTTGTTGGTCGAACGCACTTATTGTAAGTCGCTTTGGATAAAAGCGTCAGCTAAATGTAATGTTCCCCTTTTACACACATGCAATCTTAGCCAGGTTGCCATGTAAATCCTGATTTGAAACTTGACCAGAAGTTCAACAGCTACATTCTTCATTATCAATTACCTCAGACTGGGACTGCCAAGCAAACAGTAAGGCAGAAATTCTGAGCGGCATTCACATAGATAACGAGCAACAAAGGACATCTGTGGCTCAGTAGGTCACTGGTTTGATCCCCAGTCCCTGCAGTCAACATGTTGATGTGTCCTTGGGCATGGTACTTAACCCCAATTGCTCCGAAAGACTGTACCATCTGTGTGTAAGTGTGTGAATGTATGTACAAACTGATGAGCAGGTGCCGCACCTTGTATGGTAGCATCTGCCTACAGTGTATGAACGTGTGACCTAAAGATTGTCAATACTGTATTTGCATTTTGCATGTTATTTTTTGACTAAACAACCAATTGCAGTCTAATTTAACAACTCTGCATTCAACCATAACCATTATGTTTTACATATGTGTTGAAACACTTTCAGTGTAAAGTACAAAGTGCTGATTAAACCATATGTTACAGTGCTGTTCGAGTATACTGCAGAGTTTCAAGTATTTAGTGGACCTAATTGATATGCTTACGATGGCTATACTGTATAATAGAAATCATTCTATACTGCAGGATGCTGGCCTACTTTCATATCCCGAATAGCCCAAAGTATTTGAGCGTCTTTGTTCCTGTTAAAGCCTCCAGTAATACGCTAACAGGAAACCTAGGAGGTAGAGGTGGTAACACAGTAATGAGGAATCCTCACTAATTGTTTCTCTCAGGGAACACCAGTCTCCTGTGCTGTCAACAATATTGGATCGCTTTGCCGATTCTTCCTGCCCTTTGCTTTCCACACAGAAGCACGGCTTTACACACAAAGCACAGATGAGACAGGCATACACTTACTCAGGCTTATATATTCTTCTCGCGACAGGTTGAGGGCCCATGGTGGCAGTATTTTCAGCAGGACTGCCGAACAGTATGTCACTTTTCCAGACTATCCTCGTGCCCACACATGGTAACACCTGCATCCTGCACATGTCCCCACACTTGTGTATGCATTTGTGTCAGTGCGGGTGAATACAGGACTCACTCCTCCTGTTGGCTGCATTGACAGAATACCTGTCTCCACTTTAAATCTGTCATGGATATCTTACTGCTGAAGCTGCAGGCTAGGATATTGGCTATTGGCTTGTCGACAACAAGCTCTGCACTTGGATGTGCAATGTAAGCATCAATAACATCCTGGCAGGCCATACACCTTTATAACTAACACCTTGTGGATGCTTAGTCATTTCATTTGATCATTTTTCATTTGAATAAGTTCACATTTCATCTTGAACACAGCCATGCTATTAAAAACAAACAATATTTAAGACAAGGTCACAGTATTTGTAAGGATTAACTGAGATCTCCTGGGCCTGTCTTTCAGTTCACCTTGAAAGCTATAATAAACCACTGCTGTCACCCCTTTTAGTGCATGCACTGAGAATTAGAAGTACTCTCATGTAGTCACTGATCAAAACAAACCCCATCACCTCAGATGTTGCAGCAGCAGTCAGTATTTGACATTTTCTATTCCTGACATTGTCATAAAAAGCACTCACCAGAAAAAGGTGTTGGTCCCATCGTCGTAGACTTCACAATCCACTCCACAGTTCCTCCAATTCATGCTCTCCCTGGAAGTCTGCTTCATCACATTAGCCTTGATGTGTGCGCTGTGATCCGGACAACCCGGCTCCACCACACCGTCGTTGACCTGCGCCGTGGAGGATGTGGCGCACTTGCCGGTGGAGCTCATGGCAGCCACGCCGCTTTTCCTCGACTCGGGCTTGGTCATGGCTTTTGACTGCCCCTCGGTGCTTTAAACTGAGTCTGTGCAGTGTGATTTATCCCTGGGCTGGGCTCCAGTGTACGGTCATCCGCGTTAGCCCCACCCAAGAATCTGTCAGCATCCTGGGGAGGTTTGGAGATAATGAACGTTACTAAAACTAGGGAGGAGAGAATAAAACCTTAAAATCCTGCTGAACACCGCCCTGTATAGCCCAGTACAGTATGCATACAACATGTGAGTTAGCTTCTTCTGCCCTGCCATCGCCTAATTATTATAACCACGAATGTGTACAGAAAACTACCGAGGTAAGACTGTCATGTGTCAGCAATGGCGACCACTTTCTGAAATAACGTGTTTTAATTGATGCGTTCAGGTGCTGAAACAGGTCACAGTAATGTCTACTCATATTATTCTCGTTCACATGTATAGATTTCACTTCTCACATTAGTCTTCCAACATTCTCTTACATTATTTTATTTCTATTCTGTTATTTCTTGCATCATGTATTTGTTTATAGTTTATGTCTTGTATATATTTATGTTGCATTATTGGAGGAGCCCGGGACTTACATTGCCATATTTACACTACCTACTGTGCATATGACATTAAGCCTCTGAACCTCCTGCACTGCCTTGATGTAAGACAGCTTTGCTAACAATTAGCTCCATGTAGCAACCTATCTTTTGACTATGTGACCTTGCTAACTAAGCTAAGTTAAGGAACAAGCTTTTTAACGATTAACCAACATATAACCATTATTAATCAAGGCTTTTTTTTACAAATGCTTTGTTAGAAGCTGCCTTTGTGGTAGAAATCTTTAAGCTAACATCACTTACCAGTTGAATTTAACGGATTACTGACTGATCCGGATGAGTTCAGTGAGTCAACGTAAGCTGCTAACGCTACATCAATACACACGTTTGAAATCCCGTTTTGTTAGTAAAAAGAAAAACACATTTCGCAGTAAACTGTGTCCCACACTCCGCCTGGAGACTGGCTTTACTGAAGCAACAACAGACTCGATCCAGATAGATTTAGTTTAACTCCAGACACACATCATATGGGCATGGCGTGTGTTTGGTGTCAAGATAACGGCCGCAGCAAAACCATATCCGGTTCATTATTTTCAAAATAAAAGCTAATCCGTTGGTGTGAGTTGAAAATTGTTTGATATGTAAACACAATCTTGAACCCGGAAGTCTAACTCTTGTTACTTTTAACAATGTCGTTAAATTGATCATAGATATATATAAACACTAGATGGCTCATGGGAGATTTTCCAGCGTAGCTGACCGGCCGCCATCTTGCCACAGTCAACAGTTACTCTGATTCGCGTTATGGTAGCTGTTGTAAGGTGAGTGATCTGCACAAAAATACTCTTAACTCTCTGAAATCTTGACTGATTTACAAACGGTTTGGTTTATTATAAACATTATTAGCATGGCTATGATACAGGATGCTTGGACATGTTGAAATTGCAGCTTTTCTTTGTGTATGTGGTTGTATTTATTAGCTGGCTAATAACAAGAGGCTGTGAGTGAGACCTAGTATTACAAAGTTGACCCAGCAGAACTGCTCTTTCTTTTCAACATAACATAAGTTACACATGATTTCTTCCTAGTGGTTTGGCTTGTTAAAAACATCTTGCATTATGATACAGGAATTTGCTGGCTTTGTGTTTACAGAAGTACTTGACTATGCCGGACTTTTGTGCAGCCTACGGATGCTCCAATCGCCGCTGTCTGCAAACAAGAACCCGTGGGATCACCTTTCACCTGTAAGATATGACAATATTATGACTAAAATTAGGATAATCGTTAATTACTTAGTGGATGTATGTACATTACAAGTCCTGCTACACAGGATCAGTGGGGCTATGTGAGATAATAATAAAGAATACCAAAGCTGAGGCTGGACGATGATTGATTGTTGGTGTGCCATGTGTCACCGTTTGTCTTATTGGTTTTGTGTTATACTGTATTTTATTGTGTGCAGCTGGTCCTTATCTCCAAGACACATTTAAAACAAATAACCTTGAACCTTGAAGCCCCATCTTTCCCCACCTGCTCCTGCTTATACATCCCCTCCACACCACACCAAGTTGTTCTTCTTAATAATAATAATACATTTATTTTGGGGGGGCCACCCTTCATAACACCCAAGGACACCTTATAGGGAACAATTTAAACAGTGGATTTTGTGATATATCAGCCGGAGTGAGACAAGACAAACCACAAATGGACTACAGAAGGACACAAAAGGACACATGGTACAGTTTATATTATTCTTGGTCTTTTTTCAATAACATATTTCAAAGGTTCTGGATTTGTTTACAAATCTACAAACTAAATACAAAACTAGGATGATATGAAGATCTCATGTCAAAAATAATTGTGATAAATTAGACGGAACTGGCCTGTCTGTGAGCAAATTTTATGTTGGTTTGGTTCTTCTGATAAAGGTGTGAATATCTAAATAATATACCAACATATGCTATTGTCATTAGTTGTGTCCCTGTTCTTCAAGCTAAGGCATTGCTAAATTAACAACTCTTGGCTTACAGAGTGGTAACATGAGACCGATTTTTATATATACATTTATTTTAATTTTATAATGTATTTATAATTTATTTTAAATATTAACAATATAATAAAATATATACACCGGCAACTATTTAATAAATACCTTGTGTGTGTGTATAGCTATTGCTTTATCTGATAATGTTATTTTCATATGAAAGTCCATGATTATAAGTATGCAGTATCATAACTACATCTTTGATGTTTATAAAAAACTAAACCGTTTGAAAATTGGTTGAAAATTGAGCAAGCTATGGTTATTTAAATAGTAAACCATAATGTTATGAATGAGAGAAATGCCTGTGGCAAGATGGCGGCCAAGTGGCAACGTCGGTCTCCATTGGCCAGCAGCGCGGATCTAGTGATTGATTGATTGATTGAAAAGTTTATTAACAGCTTGTATATTGGGTACAGTACAGTACAGCTCAAAACATACAATGTTTATATATATATATATACATATATCTATGGAATTGATGTTCTGACTTTATGTGGCGCTTTAAACTGAGGATCATCCTTTGTACCCGCCCATCTACTTCCGACCCATGGGACCTTATTTCGGAAAAAATAGGCTTGTTTGAGACGCGTTGCGGCCTTTATATATACAGTCTATGGTTGCGGCTCGCCTCGAAAGTAGACGAGAATAGCCGTCTCAAACAAGCCTAGTGATTTTTTGGCAAGACTGTAGTGACGGCCATCTTGGTGACGTGTGGTGTTGTGCGAGACCAGAGATTTAGTTCATTGAGCGGTTTCACACAAAAAAAGTGTTACTTCACGGGTTTACGGCAAAAACATTTTTTTTTAACTTGCAAAATTATCTTTTAAATTGAAAAACCTCACATGGATGAGTTAATGTTAAAGTTTTGCTATATTGCTCCAACAATAGGTAACGTACGACGAATTCAAGTGTTAAGGAGTTAAACTGCTAAAATAGTTTTATCTAAAACCGTCACAACATGTGTTGTATGTCGTCACTTGCGTTCATCCTACATGATAAACAAAGAGATGAGCAATGATGGCATTTAATAAATACTTAATGATTTATTCAGTATTTTAAATATGAATATTATATTTTACAATAAAAATATTTTAAAAAATAAATCTATATAAAGCAAATAAATCTATATATTTTTTAAAGCAAAGAAATTCACAATTTTATAATAAAATGTGCCGAATGCAGTCAGCGTCCATATCTATTATGTATTGTTATTCACTAATTGAGCATCAAATAGTAGTATCAGAAAGAAAATGCTATCCTGTTTTTCTTACTTGTTTTTTTACACTTTGTGATTGTTTTTTTCTCATTGCTTCACTGTGATAGCTGACCCTTTGAGTTATAGCTTTGCATCACAACTGTGTGTGTGTGTGTGTGTGTGTGTGTGTGTGTGTGTGTGTGTGTGTGTGTGTGTGTGTGTGTGTGTGTGTGTGTGTGTGTGTGTGTGTGTGTGTGTGTGTGTGTGTGTGTGTGTGTGTGTGTGTGTGTGTGTGGCCTAGCATTACTATACTTGGGGGGACCTGTGTACACAGTCATGTGTGGGGACTCGCCTCCCTTATGGGGACAAATTGGAGGTCCCCATAAGGGGAATCATTAATTTTCGGGTGAATACTTGGTTAGGATTAGGGTAAGGTAAGGGTTAGGCATGTGTTGGTTATGGTTAAGGTTAGGATAAGTCTCATGCAGGAAATGCATGTAAGTCAATGTAATGTCCCCTGAAGTGATTGTGTGTGTGTGTGTGGGGGGGGGGGGGCAACATGCTCTGCGGTCAGGATGAGGCCCCCTGAGAACTGAGAGCCATAACGGCCACCCTCATAAACTGGGGGCAGAGGTTTAGTTATTGTAAAGGTAAATGGATGACAGGAAAAGCCCAAGGCCTTAAGTATTTGTCTAACTCAGTTTATAATGTTTGACTGCATGCCATATAAAACACTTAGCATTCAAACACAAATAACCCTTAAAGGGATGCTGCTCCTTTGAAGACATTTATTGTTTCAAAACAAATAATATGTTTTTTATATTTTTACATCTCTTTGATTCAGGGCATAATATATAAGTCTTTCAATCCCATAACAATAAAGAAATATTAAAAATGCAAAACATTCACATTCACCTTTAATTGAAGCTATAATAACAGGAAGAAGAGATTGAGCCTATTCAAGGGACAGCACCACTTTACAAAAGTTAAGCAAAGTCTTATCTTGAAATGCACAAACAGTGCAAAGCGTGCAATCCATCATTCATTTTAATGTAGGTCTTTGCTTCTGCTGATGTAGAACAAACACATTCCAAGAGTTATGCTTAACCTCTGAATAATTGTGTTTTTTTGGGGGGGTTAAACTGCATTTCAGAGCTAGTTTTGGGCTGTAAAACATCTCCCTACGATTCACAACATCCACCACTTTCATAACTGCTGGAAAATAGACTAACTTGAGGATTAAGGAGTTCTTAAATGCTTTGTAGGAAAGAGAA
The DNA here is from genome assembly GCA_902827135.1 of Harpagifer antarcticus. NCBI lineage: Eukaryota > Metazoa > Chordata > Actinopteri > Perciformes > Harpagiferidae > Harpagifer > Harpagifer antarcticus. Next base: position 315,656 of record CADEHL010000998.1, read on the forward strand.
AATACACTTTTTCCTACCTTGTCTTACAAAATGAAAACACAATTTGCTCTGTCTTGGGGCATGTCACATAACAATATATCTGATGGATGCTGGCTTTCTGATTTTGTTGTGAAAAATATGACATTAGTAAATAAAAATAATGGCAACATGTCTAAGTTTATACAATCAAAACATAGGTTTAATAAAAAATCATAGATGTAGCCGGGGGGCTGGTACAAGAAACTCTAATGACATAAATATTGGCTGAAGTCTATAATAAAATTGTGGTTCAACATTGCTTTAAATCAAAAGACATACATGGGATTTTGAAGGTATAAGAAAAGTCGTTACCACTTTACAATAAGACTACCCTTATAAAGGGTTCATAAAGGGTTTTTAATTAGGTTATAAACACTTTATTAATCCTTAAGAACCATTTATAAACCAGTTCTAACATAGTTTGCATACATCAACACAGGCTCACTATTTGGCAAGATGACTAAGCCTTATATTGGCTACTTAGCGAGAATCAACTCAGTGAGCAACAGATACTAAGGATTCTGGCTGATGAAGGAGACGAAGTAAGCTAAGTAGCCAATATAAGGCTTAGCAGTACAGATACATGTGGGCTCACTATTTGGCAAGCAACCGGTCACAGTTGCCCTGTTTATCTCATGTCTTATAAAAGCTTATTAATGATTTATAAAGTGTTCACAACCTAATTAATAAATGAATTACAAACTATTCGTAAACCCTTTATAAGGCTAGTCTTATTGTAAAGTGGCACCGAAATGTCAACATCAGATTTTGTGTTAAATAAATTAGCTTAAAATGTAAATCAATCAGTTTTCTGTCTGTTTTCTCTGCACCACTAAATTAAACAAGAATATCTAATGAAACAATCACGTGTGGGCTCACTGCTGTTAAAGGTTTTTCAAAGGGTCTGATGAGATTACAGATAAGGGCATCATTTCGATGGAGTGGATCATTGGGTAGGAAACAGTGGCTAACTCCTCCAGGAAGTCACTGTAGTGGGGTGTGACAAACGATGGCCAACTTCAATTGAAAGGCAGCACGCAGACAAAACTGCTTCATGGGTTTAGCATACGGTGGGGATCAAATGACCATTCATCCTGCTTCTGAAGGGACCTGCGGGGATGCCTGCAGCCCCCCTGTCACATCAAAGGGAGGAGTTTGTTCAAGGTATTGGTCTCCAAGGGGGTCAGGGTTTCAAAAAGGTCTTGTTACTATCCATTTAAAGGTTCATAAGTAAGTTCAATTGTATCATATATACTGCAATACAAGATTAAACAATGTATTTTTAATGTCAAACCTTTTATACTGTGTATTTGTTGTACTGCCAAAGTGCAATTTGTATTTACTTTTACATCGCATATAAAAATGTTCTTGGGTCAAGGTCTTGCAGAGATTTATTGCATCTTTGACAGTTTCTGTATCACCTTCAAAAAACCGCTGCCCCAACATCGTCTTTTTACTTTGCATTAAGCTCACCTCAGAGTGTGTCCACTTCTGTCAAAGAGCAAGGTGTGTGTGTGTGTGCGTGTGTGTGTGTGTGTGTGTGTGTGTGTGTGTGTGTGTGTGTGTGTGTGTGTGTGTGTGTGTGTGTGTGTGTGTGTGTGTGTGTGTGTGTGTGTGTGTGTGTGTGTGTGTGTGTGTGTGTGTGTTTAAAGATGAGGTAATCAGGCCAGAGGACATCACTTTAGTTGACTGACCTGCTGCTCCAAAAAAATATGAGATTATCCTTGTTCTGAAAGAATTTCTCTTTGCATCTTCATGGCCTCTGTCAGAGAGCAGGCGTTAGGAGCAATTCATCGTTCTCTTGTCAAAGCTAATCAGTGACTGGGGTGGTCTTGCTCTGCCGAATTTGAGGTTCTATTATTGGGCTACAAATCTGAGAATAATACAGGCCTGGCTGCAGTTTGACTCACAGCACTGTCAGCCTGTTTGGCTTGAAATGGAGGCTGCTTCCTGTAGTCCAGTATCTCTTTCAGCATTGGCTCACTCTCTCATTAAGACCCCCTCCTCTGCTTACACTAAAAATGTAATTGTCAAAGCAACCTTGAACATTTGGAATCAGTTCAGACGTTTCTTTGATCTCCAAACATACTCTACACTAGCCCCTTTAACTGCAAACCATGTTTTTCCTCCATCCTTAGTAGATGGCGCATTTACTATTTGGTTTAACCAAGGCGTTAAAACATTCAAAGACCTTTATATTCACAACACATTTGCCTCTTTCCAACAGCTATCTGATAAATGTGCACTACCAAGGCAACATTTCTTCAGGTACCTACAGATTCACAGTTTTGTTAATAATAGATTTCCTCTGTTTCCTAATCACCCAACTGATTCGCCGCTAGACACACTCCTTAGGCCGTTACCTACTCTGAAGGGAATGATGACGTGTATTTACGCTCAGATTTATTCTCTTCGTTTGGTTACCCTGAACTCCATTAAATCTCTTTGGGAAACAGATCTTGGGGAGGAGATTTCAGAAGAACTTTGGGAAAAAGCCCTTGCTAATGTACACAAATCTTCTATTTGTGCTAGACATGGACTGATTCAGTGCAAAGTAGTACATCGCACACACTTCACTAAGCTCAGGCTCTCTAAAATATATAAGGAGGTGGACCCAACTTGTGACAGATGTAGCCAAGCACCAGCGAGTCACGCACACATGTTCTGGTCTTGTCCGGTCTTACACTCTTATTGGACTGACATCTTTAGATCACTGTCAGAAATTACTGGGAAAACCGGTCGCTCCTAATGCCATGACCGCACTGTTTGGTGTAACCCCACCCACATGCCCACTCTCTTCTCTGGAGACAGCCTAGCCTTTGTTACCTTACTAGCCAGACGCCTGATATTGCTCATGTGGAAGTCTCCAACATCCCCTTCACACACCTCGTGGTTAAAAGAAGTCCTAAATTCAGCCAAACTCGAGAAAATAAGGTGCATACTGAGGGGCTCCTTGGGGAAATTCCACAAGATGTGGAAACCCTTCTACAGGTATATACGGGAGCTGGACATGCCGGATGTCTCTGTACAATAGGGTGGTGGACCTGCGGTGTTAAACGTGATTAGTGGGCGGCTGACTGACCAACAAGTGCTGTGTTTTTATTTGATTTGATATATTTGATCTTTTTGTTCCATTTATACACATTATTTGATCTCTACCTTTGCATTATGGTATTAATAATGGACTTAGACTCAGAGCCTTTAGATTCTGACTTTGTTTTTTTTGTTTTTGTTTTTTTGTCCGGTTGCAGTCCATTTTTTGTTTTGTTTTATTTATTTATTTTTTGTTTTGTCTTTGTTTTTTATCCTGTCAGACTCAAATCACACTGTTGTCATCCTAACTTGTTTGCCAACTGCTATTGCGTTGTCTGTCTGGCTGTTTGTTGATAAAAAACTAAAATAAAAAGTTTTTAAAAAAAAAGCTAATCAGTGACTAGTGTGAAACTGAGTAATGAGATGAGACAGGTAAGATGATTTTCTGTACAAGAATAGTTGTCAAAACAAAAGCACAGATTCTGCTGATCATCATGGCCTGTGATATACTTCATTGATTACAAGGAAATAAGATTAAAGTGGTTACTTTATTTAATAATGTATGAGGTACAATTTGCTTTCTACACACAGTATAATCAGGGCTGCACATAACTGGAGCACCGGATCATTTGAAAAAACGCGCATTTGCGCACCAACATTGAGAGATGAGAGAAGAGCGAGAGATAGAGTCAAGTACCCCTCAAAAGGTCCGGTGTATTTCATTTTAAGGACGTGCACCAAGCAACATCTCCAGGTGCTCCTTTGAGAACCAGGGCAAAAAAGTAATGTGCACCCCTGAGTATAATACTTTAAAAGGCCATTGAAAAGGCCATGTTAGAGTTTTACCACCAGAGGGAGCCAACACACAACCCAAAGAGATGTCTGACTGTCTTGATCCCCGAGAGATGATCATGATTAAGGTACAAATGATGGCAGAGATCATAACTAGGTGTGGCATTAATCAGAGCTCAATTTAAGAGATCAAATATTTTAATCATGTATTTTTGTGATTTAAAGAACCGCGAAAAGCAAAGAAAAATACTTGAAATGCATTTGAAAGACAAAAAACACTAAGATGAGGTGTATAGCAGTGTTTTATTATTCATTATTAATTACTTTAAAGATATATTGTGTGTGTGTGTGTGTGTGTGTGTGTGTGTGTGTGTGTGTGTGTGTGTGTGTGTGTGTGTGTGTGTGTGTGTGTGTGTGTGTGTGTCTGGGTGCTGCTTATTGATATGCTTCTGTACATTAATTTCTATCATCACTGATATCTGAATCACATGATCAACCTGAGGGATTAAGCCTCATCTGATAAGGGGACATTACATTATCAGCACCTGACCTTGTTTGTTTGTAGCCTTTATTTAACCAGGTCAAATCCCATTGAGATCAAACAAACTCTTTTTCAAGGGAGACCTGCAAAGTTGGTTACCCATGAAAACATAAAAGCAACAGAAAACCAAAAGGACATCATACAACATAATTACAGGGTTACAATTTACAAACCTATCGACATTGACAGGTACCAAGATGATCATATTGCATTGCATCTAGACGTGCTTTAAAATGATGCAGGGGAACCAAGATGCTCAGTTTCAGTTCAAGCTAGAGGAGCTGCGCACATAAAAGCTTTCGTACCTAAATCAGTCCTATAGCACTTGGCACATGAAACAAAAACACATCCTGAGATCTTACCTTACATGTAACAAGTTCATTACTGTATGTTGGCAGGGGATCTCTCACTTAAAGTCATGTGACTCTTTAGCAACTGTCACGTGTCAAATGTGCTTCAGCAACCGGACTCTCATGTGACATCATGATAATGCCCTGTAAACAAAGAGTCACAGGTTGAAACCCCACAACAGCCACAGCGTTTATAGAGCAGCAATCATTTTTACATCATGACCAATATATTTCCATTTGAATATACAAAACACACATTTCTACAGAACCATTTAAAGATGTAGAGGCCTTATTGTCTAATGTACAATAGCTATAGCTAGAAAAGGAAAACCCCAGGCTCCTCAAAAAACGCACCATAATGTAGACTTAAGACAGAAAAGGTATTAATATACAAATATTAAATTATCTGCTACTCTTGACTTATACAAATAGTGTGCTTTGATATGGGGGGTTGTAGCATATAAATTGCTGCCTTTAAATTATTAACTTTGCACACTTGTTTTGTTTTGTGTATTATTGTGATACTCTAGTGATATATGTATTTTCGTCTGTGAACTTGCATATAATTTGCTGTTAATGTTAACTTTCTATTTGTATTATATTTGTATCTTATTCTATCCTATATGTTTAACTCATGTGTAATGTTTGACAATACTGCTGCTGTGACAAATAATGTTTTGGGATGGATAATTATCTATCTATCTTTGAACAAGGTCATGGTGCAGTACCACATTTGAACCACTGAGGGTCGCTGTGTACCTGTTATCCACTCCCAAGGCGTTGCCTGTCTGTCCTGACTGAGTTCTGAGTACAACAGACTGCAGACATTATGCACTCAAAGTTATTTATGGTGGCATTGTTCTGATGTAAGGACAGTTATATTTTAACCCTCAATCGACGTAATGTAGATACTGAGTAATGATGCATGCATGACCAATAATCTATTCCACCATTTCTAACCCGTAATTATCCTATCGCGTGCACACACATTAATGGTGACAGCCTGATTGTGTCATTGCTGCAGTGATTTATAACTTTGTGGATATCCTTACTTTTCCACTGAAACTGAATACCTGTGTTAATTTAGTGTAGTATGCCATGTCTTGCAGTTGTAATTTACTACTTGACATGATTACAGCTTTTGTTAAATAGTTTAAAGCTGCTCAGCTGAGCTCAAAACTTGTTTCTGTGACCTTGCCTTGGCTCTTTAATGTTGTTTACTTTGCTCACGTGCGTAAAACCAAAGCAGCTCTCAGTGCACACGGCTCAGTGAAGACGTTGTATGACCCGAGGAGCTCACAATGTTATTGTGGTGAGAGAGAAAAAAAGGGAGTATTGAGATACGATGGTGCGTGTACTATATCGATAAACTTTAAGGGGTCAAACATCGGACAGAGAATTTAACCAGCAAGGTTACATTTTCATAAACAGTTGTTTCTTATTATTATATTGGAGAAAACAAATACTGAATTAGATTTGAAAAATGGTTCAACAAACATTTGGTGCTTTCGTGTAACATGAAACGATCGATGTTAGTCCATTATCGAACACAGCAGCCATTGTGAGGAAGAAGGAAACAAAATTAAGTCCGATAATAGACGCACAACCAGCTGCTTGGTTATGCACGCAAATCCGATGAGAAAACGCAGCTCTATCACCAGCCTGACACTGGGAAAGTCTGCAGAGTGTTATCGAAAGGGTTGACGCTCCGTGAGACCAAAACGCTGCGCTCCGCAAGACGCACAGCCAAATGGGCACCAGTGGTCGATGGGAAATCAGGGTGGGGGTTGTGCGTGTTTTTGGAGAGGGTTGGACTTATTAAGGCAACCAATGAGAACGTCTCCTGAGGTGGCTGCTCTGACAGAGGAGTTGTTCTGAGGTTATATACCCAACATCTTACTGAGAAGGTACATTTAAACTGAACTACGTGGTGGAGAGAGTCGTACGAGAGAGGAGAAAGAGACACATTTTCGGCACGACAACAACAACACCACCTGATACTGTCTCATCAGGGATCCAACAGCCAAATAGGGCCTCTTATTTTGTGTTTTGGGGCTTTTTTGGAAAGATTTTGGAGATGTCTAACGTCCAGTTATCGATAAGCGCGCTGGAGAGGCTGGTGGCCAGGAGGACCTTCCCCCTCTACAGGCGCACAACCGTGTGCCGCAACCTGTTCGGACCGGCGGACCACGAAGAACTAGAAACGGAGACGAAAAGCAAGCTGCGGGAGATTTATGAACGGGACCAGCAGAGATGGAACTTTAATTTCGAGGCCAACGCCCCGCTGGAAGGGGATTACGAGTGGGAAGAGGTGTCCGTGGAAAAGACCCCGGTGTTTGTTCAGGACTCTGTGCAGAACGACAGGACCAGGGTGCCCGAGACACCCGTGAAGAAGAGGCCCTCTTTGGACTCTGTTCTCCCGGAGAGCCCTGATAATATGGATGTACTGGAGCGCCTGGTTGTTCCTGAGAGCAGCACTCCGTGTCCGGTTGAGGTCAACCAGGAGAACCGTACAGACAAGCTCAACTCAGGGAGGCCGGCGCACAGACAGTGTGTCAGACGGAAGAGCACGACCACCACTGACAACAACACACACATCACAGGTAAATATACAAATAAATACATCTCTTTTATAATATGTTTATGCTTTTCGCTTTCATGGCTAAACCCCGTACTTTCCCCTGCCTGTCTGCTCCGTGCGTAATTTCAGCTCTAGTGGATTCATGTGTATTTATATATATTTTTTTCGTTTCCTCAGAGTTCTTCGTGAAACGAAAAAGGTCTGCTGATAAAAAGACAAGTGAAATGAGCGCTTGTCACCACTCCAAGTCTCCTATCTCTGTGGAACAAACACCCCGAAAGAGAATCCGTTGAAGGTAAGAAGATCTCTCATGTTTTTCTAAACTGTTCAAATCAACAAATCTTGTTTTATGTCACTTCTGTTTTGTTACACCTCGGGTTATCAAACTGTTTATTATCAAGAGTCGTGTTGAACCGGATAGCTGCCTTTTAAATCAATTATATCTGTTTTTTTCCTGCATTGATTAAAAATGATTACGTGAGCGAGAAAAAGCCCAGGCAGTCTTATCTGGGAGGGGGTGGGGAGAGTTGCGGTGGTGAAATCGCAGTAGTAGTGATAGTAGTAGCTGTAGTAACACCAGAGGTTGGGGGAGGGGGATGTGCGTCACGATATGGCGGGAAAAGTCTCGGCTAAAGGGTGACGCCTGCTTACTTCTCCTGTTTCCTCAAAAAGCTGACTGGCGTCTTTACTCGGAATGACTGCTTCGAAATACTCAGAAAACTTACCGTGTTTTTGTTTCCTTTCCTCAGGCGTTTTGCACTACTTGCCTGCACATTTTTGAGGATCAAGATGGGAATGTTTTCCCCCAAACGCTGGAGAGGAGAAAACAGCGGACGGTTTGCGGGAGAAAGGAGCCGCATATCCGACCGGCTGCTCCGGCTCGGTGCGCCCGGCGGAGCGACACCAAACCCGGGCATAGACTCTCAGGACTGAACGGTTTGGAGAGGGAGAGGAAAAAGAGGACATTTCGCTGAATGACTTCTATCCAGTCCAAATGTAGCATTCATGTTGCTTTTGCATACAGCCACTCGACAGTGTTAAATGTTTTAACATCTGTGCAATCCTAAATTACTTTAAAATAATTGTCTACACTGGCCAAAAGTGTACAGCTTTATAGAGACAACAGCCTATAACTGTTTATTTTCTGTTAATGTTTATTATTAAGACTATTCTAATTTATTTCTTTGTGTTTCTGAGCCGTTTTTTGTTTTCGTACAAGTGCCCTAATTATATGTCTTGTAAAATATGAGAATAAAATATTTTTCACTTCAACTTTAAACACATTTGTTGGTGCATTTTTGTCCATTTTATTTAGTTCGGCGTACTATATCTTGAAACTGAGAAAAAGAGACATTTATATTGTCTGGTTTCTGCCTCTTGATCTACATTTAGAAACAGCTTTATTGTGCATTTATTGAATGCTAGTCTTATTTCCATTAAGAGTTATAATAGACCTGCCTTTTTAAAGATGATTCATTCTATTTAACTGCAAAAAATCCCAATACACAACACCGAGAATCCAGGCAGTGTTATGGCACACGTCCATGTCTCTGCTCCTCCCCAGGGTTGCAGGTATATTTCTGTTCTCGGAGCTCCGGCTGTATCTGTCTGCATTAGGCTGTAGTACACTTTGCGGGGGGAAAACGCATTGAGACGTGCAGCTCTGGGCCGCATGGCAGCTGCGGGATATAGGCTGGGATTTAAAGGTCCTTTCGCCTTCTCTAAAGAAGCAGCAGCTGCCTTTGGATCCCCGCTTTGTCCGCCACGAAGACACCCCCACATCCACCCGCACTCCACTCTAAAGACCCACTCATATACACTGTTTACTCCGCCGTGGATACACCGGGCGTGGAGGCCACCTGCTAGAGCTGGAAAAAGAAAACTACTAGTCTTTGTAATTGTCCTATTGAAACAAACCATTCACCAGGTCATACTTGCAAGTTTACCCTTAATTGAAAGAAGCCAAATGCAGCAGTGTGTGTGTGTGTGTGGATGTGCACTGGGCCTGCAGTGCCTGATAAAACAAAGGCACATTTCATAATTTCCCTCAAGTTCTCCCTTCGTTTGAATAGCTTTGACTATCTGACACTAATGTTTTGATGAAAATGGAGACTTTTGATGGCCAGAGTGACTTTGTCAGCTTCCATGCAGCCATAAGCTCTGACGGGCTTGTTCTGATTCCCAACACAAAGCCCTCTCTGGCTCCATTCTTTCCTTTTTGTTGCCATATGGCAAATCCATGTAGACATAGCCAAGACCCATTCAGTCAGCCGCAGAATGTCCTGCATCAGAGAACAAAAGACACTTTGTCTGGCTGCTCTATTGATACGAATGGACGGAAAAAATATTATAATTAATCTATGGCTATATCCAGCTAATTAACGCCCATATGCCCACGGGGAGCTGCGAGGCCATTCAGTGTAGTTTTAAAATCTCAATAGTTTACATGTTAAAGACAACAGCTGTTCATGTGTTACTTTAATGAAGTCCCTTCTATGTTGGAGACTGGACACATTCAGGGCTCAAGTCCCCACTCAGAGTTAAAGGGGTCATCTTTCTTTATTTGTCTCTACAACTGTGCAACTATATCAAATGTGTCCCAATAAATAGAAGTTTAAGTCGCATTCGGTTTCTAAAAAAGGTATTGAATTCTGGCAAATACAAGAGGGGTCATAGGTTAAGGCCTGAAATTATTGGAGTGATCTTCCCTTTGCAGGAATTAAACAAATCTAGTTTTTATTTTACATTATTTTCATCAGACTGTCCATGCATTAGATGGCAACATTATGTGCTTCTATCCAAGGCCTTGACTTTTGTGACCAGATGGATTTAAACAGTTTAAATGTAGCTCCTTAGAGTATGACAAATGATATCTTAATTCAGTCCTGCTGTATATATGATGCTCATAAAGGAAAGAGATGACAGCTAACATACAGAGCTCATTAGCAAACCCACTGCTAGAGAATATAATGAAACAACCAGCTGCTGCAGGAGAGGGAATCTGCTTCATGAGCTCTTCAGTCTCTCATCTGACCTTTAGCTCACAAACACTGTTACATTTGTGTCAAATCCTCAAATGTTATTAGCTTCAATCAGTTAATTAAATCATACCAAAATACTGTGTTATATATTTTCTTATGAGTTATGTATTGACAAAGTACAAATTAAGTACATTCTGTGATCACCTTGCAAATAAGAGATGAATGTGAGGAATCAATAACAGGCTTTAACAAAAGCAACGTTTGTTTTTCATTAAAAGCAACTGGACTTCCTTTATTTTAATTAGATCGAAATTAAATGTTTAACAAGATTTATAAAACATTCAATCTTCAAAATAATAAAAAAACAGACCTCTTTTATTGTATCATTTATTTGAAACCAATAATAAAAAATGTGATTGCCAAAAAGAAACGAATACATCAATATCCATTGTATAGCCATTTACAAGATACATAGTTACATACTCATGTATAAAGGTGAATTCGAAATAAATACGAGTCTATTCGATCGTTGTTAATAAATAAAGACGTTATGAGTGACGTAAATAAACCAATATGGTCGATCTTTAAGATGAATCAAATTCAAACACTGCAATACGTCTCATGTCTGTGCCTCTGCAGTCGGTTTAATCTAACTTTAGTAGACTAATTAATAACATTCAATACCAACAAAATAAATCGTAATTTCTCAGTCAAACACGTCACTGGTTCTTCCAAAAAATATTTCTCCTTTATGAGTCTGACGGAGCAAAAATATTGCGATGAAGCCACTTTGAAATACACGGTGGCTCTAAGGCTTCAGGCAAATGTAACAGCTGAAAACAGAATATCAGAGAAAATAAAACCCTTAAATCGCATTTTCCTCTAAAAACACACACTTAATGGGACAGTCTGCAAAGGCTGCAATTAAATATAGAAAAGAGGAAAATCAGCCAAGGGGAATTAGCATTTTCCATGACCATCTGGCATCGGCGCAGGCGACAGGGAACAAAGGCGAGCTGGATGGAGAGGAGAGCGAGTGTGCCATCGCATTGACCTGCAAATGAGGCTTTGTCACCGAGTTAAAGCTCCCTGACCCTCTTTACCCCCCTCACCAAAAAAAACCTTCTTTTTTTTTTTACCTTTAGCGCAACGAATGAAGGTCTGAGTGTGTTTAGGAGCTGCAGATCAAAACAATGATTGAAAGGTGAAAACAACCAAGTCCTGCAGGTTTGCTTTTTTAATTGAATCTGTTCAATTATATTTTGATGTTTAAATCAAACTGTTTCCAATGTTTATTTCTTATATTTTGTCAATTAAGGTGAGTTATTAAAGTGAAACGAGGCAGAATTAAGGTAATTATTTCCTCTTGCCATTAGGTCGTTCAAAGAACAGAAAGAAACTTAAAAAAGGTCCTTATCCTTTGTTGCAGGCTCAGCTTGACACCCTACACACGGGCCTGTTGAGCTACTTTAAGCCCCAACAGGCCTCTTTTATAATCGTAGGTGCTATTGTTGCACACGCCTTGCATATATTGCACAGTTAATATACAGTTGAAGAGGAACAATCCGATTTATTAAGACTTTTAATGAAAACGTTATTCCTGTTTTTGTATCTTTCTTTTCTGACCCAGACTTGCAATGACACAAAGGTGCGTGTGCAGTGGGTGTTTTGGGGTGGGGACTGGGGGGTGGTGTGTTTGTGGGATTGTTGAACACCTGTGACCCCCCCCCCCCCCCCCCCCCCCCACACACTCACTCAACTAGTGAAGTGGGCAGGCAGACAGAAGCCCACGTGTTTGCATAAAGGTGATTGTATCCGGAGGAGGGATGTGCTGTGTGTGTGTGTGTGTGTGTGGGGGGGGGGGGGGGTATGTGTGTGCGTGTGTGTGTGTTTTTTCGGAAACGAATTGACGTTGTGTTTCCAACGAGCCTCAAGAAAAAGTCTTTACTCATAATATTGCATGAGATTAACCATATGGTCACACATAAACTAAATACAGTAAGTACAACAGAGCATCTTAAAAGTTTATATTGAGTAAAAGGTATCAATTGACTCCCTCAAATATTTAATCATACATCAGGAATAAAACAATTAGAAATAAACATTATTTTAGTGGCACAAACTCATGTTTAAAGTGTATATTATAGGACTTTAATCTTTTCAAAAGTTCGGCTAGAATGAGGCAGATCTTCGGTGTATCCTCAGTATTAACAGTGTGTGTATTTCCCCATTGAAATATACACCACATGTGTTGTATATCACGGTGTAACCGGAGCTATTGTGACTTAAAAAAAACAGTATTCCAAAAGGCCCTTTAACCAATATACGCATTTTGTAGGTCAATGTATTTTTGTTTTGGGTTCTTCTATACGCATGGCCCAGTGTTTTTCTTTTTCTTCTCTCCTGGGCCTTTTGCTCTTTACATCCACTCAGTATTCATGCTTGTGGCCAACAAAGAGCACGGCTCAATCTGCGCAGGAGGCGGTGTGACAGGGAACTCGTGGCAGCTTTTCAAATATCTTCTTTCTGTCTCCTCCTTTTCTTTGCATCGCGACTTTGGTCTCGGTTGGACGGGGTGAGGAGGGGGTTAATCAGCCTCCCACCTCAATCTCTAATTCACTTTGCTCTCCCCACGCATCAAGGGGATCGGATTTAACACTGGCCAGAAGAAAAGCAGATCCTTTACAATGTTTCACAAGGCGATGGAGCGAGCAGCTTAATGTCTGGGCTGCGTCTGCGCACATACAGCCTGCTGTATAGGGAGCTTGTTGCGGTGAAAACGTATTAGTAAAAGTGTGTTTTACCTTTTAAAACGTGCTTTGAACAGTTTCTGCAAATGTGCATCATTGAATAAATGTTATGATACTTCATTATATACATGTTTTATCACACTTGTAGCTAGATTAAATGCATGTTTTTCTAACAATTTTTTTTTTTTTTTAACTTTTTATTTTAGTTTTTTTATCAACAAACAGCCAGACAGACAACGCAATAGCAGTTAGCAAACAAGTTAAGATGACAACAGTGTGATTTGAGTCCGACAGGATAAAAAACAAAGACAAAACAAAACAAAAATAAAATAAAACAAAACAAAAAATGGACTGCGACAGAACAAAAAAACAAAAACAAAAAAACAAAGTCAGAATCTAAAGGCTCTGAGTCTAAGTCCATTATTAATACCATAATGAAATTTAGAAATTAAATAATGTGTATAAATGGAACAAAAATACCAAATATATCAAATAAAATAAAAACATAGCACTTGTTGGTCAGTCAGCCGCCCACTAATCACAGTTTAACACCGCAGGTCCACCACCCTATTGTACAGAGACATCCGGCATGTCCAGCTCCCGTATATACCTGTAGAAGGGGTTCCACATCTTGTGGAATTTCCCCAAGGAGCCCCTCAGTATGCACCTTATTTTCTCGAGTTTGGCTGAATTTAGGACTTCTTTTAACCACGAGGTGTGTGAAGGGGATGTTGGAGACTTCCACATGAGCAATATCAGGCGTCTGGCTAGTAAGGTAACAAAGGCTAGGCTGTCTCCAGAGAAGAGAGTGGGCATGTGGGTGGGGTTACACCAAACAGTGCGGTCATGGCATTAGGAGCGACCGGTTTTCCAGTAATTTCTGACAGTGATCTAAAGATGTCAGTCCAATAAGAGTGTAAGACCGGACAAGACCAGAACATGTGTGCATGACTCGCTGGTGCTTGGCTACATCTGTCACAAGTTGGGTCCACTTCCTTATATATTTTAGAGAGCCTGAGCTTAGTGAAGTGTGTGCGATGTACTACTTTGCACTGAATCAGTCCATGTCTAGCACAAATAGAAGATTTGTGTACATTAGCAAGGGCTTTTTCCCAAAGTTCTTCTGAAATCTCCTCCCCAAGATCTGTTTCCCAAAGAGATTTAATGGAGTTCAGGGTAACCAAACGAAGAGAATAAATCTGAGCGTAAATACACGTCATCATTCCCTTCAGAGTAGGTAACGGCCTAAGGAGTGTGTCTAGCGGCGAATCAGTTGGGTGATTAGGAAACTGAGGAAATCTATTATTAACAAAACTGCGAATCTGTAGATACCTGAAGAAATGTTGCCTTGGTAGTGCACATTTATCAGATAGCTGTTGGAAAGAGGCAAATGTGTTGTCAACATAAAGGTCTTTGAATGTTTTAACGCCTTGGTTAAACCAAATAGTAAATGCGCCATCTACTAAGGATGGAGGAAAAACATGGTTTGCAGTTAAAGGGGCTAGTGTAGAGTATGTTTGGTGATCAAAGAAACGTCTGAACTGATTCCAAATGTTCAAGGTTGCTTTGACAATTACATTTTTAGTGTAAGCAGAGGAGGGGGTCTTAATGAGTGAGTGAGCCAATGCTGAAAGAGATACTGGACTACAGGAAGCAGCCTCCATTTCAAGCCAAACAGGCTGACAGTGCTGTGAGTCAAACTGCAGCCAGGACTGTATTATTCTCAGATTTGTAGCCCAATAATAGAACCTCAAATTCGGCAGAGCAAGTCCACTGGTCTCTGTAAAAATTGCTTGCGTATCCTTGGGGTTTTCTTGTTCCAAATAAAGTTAGAAATAATAGTGTCAGTTTTACGAAAAAAGTTTTGAGGGAGGAAAATGGGCATACATTGAAATAAATATAGAAATTTGGGGAGTATATTCATCTTTATAGAGTTAATTCGGGCAACCAGAGACAGATTTAACACTGACCAGCGGTCGAAGTCTTCCTGTACGCGGGACAAAAGGGGGACAAAATTAGCTTTATAAAGATCTTTAAATGTATCGGTCACCTGGATCCCGAGGTAAGTGAAGCTGTGTAGTGCAATTTTAAATGGTAGACTATGTAGAGGGAACTCACGCGCCGCTCTATTTAAAGGAAACAATTCGCCTTTACTTAAATTGAATTTGTAACCGGATACAGCGCCAAATGAGCTAAGGATAGAGAGAGCTGCAGGGACAGACACAGATAAATTAGAGACATAAAGAAGAAGGTCATCCGCGTAAAGAGAAGCTCTCTGTTCTACCCCATTTCTGAAAATACCTAACAACGAAGAGCGATGGAGAGGGGCTCAATAGCTAAGGCAAATAAGAGAGGGCTCAAGGGACAACCCTGCCTGGTGGAGCGGTGGAGAGGGAAATATTCAGAGTGCGTATTATTCGTTCTAGGGGAGAGGAGTACAATAGCTTCACCCATGAGGTAAAGTTCTTTCCAAAGCGAAATGTCTCCAAGGTGTGAAAAAGATACCTCCACTCCACACGATCAAATGCCTTTTCTGCATCTAAAGATATCACCGCTTCAGGTACAGAATTTGCGGAAAGCTGGTAGATTGTGTTAAAAAGTCGTCTTAAGTTAAAAAATGAATGCCTATTTTTGATGAAGCCGGTTTGATCGGGAGAGATAATGGTTGGTAACGGTTTCCAAACGTAAAGCGAGCATTTTAGACAGTAATTTAAAATTCACATTTAACAAGCTGATTGGTCGGTAGGAGGAGCATGCAAGGGGATCCTTATTCCTTTTTAAAATGAGGGAGATAGAGGCCTGATTAAGCATGTTTTATAACAATAAGGCCAAACCTTTCCTTTTATTTCAGAAAGAGTAAAGGAAGGCACTATCTGTAGGACTTGCATGTGGAATAATTCGATGTTGACCTGCAGGATCCGAGAGGTTTGCAGGCAATCGATGCATGTACACTGCAACAAAAAAAGTGAATCTCAATTTTACCGTATATGGTTTTGATAAAACAGGTGTCTATAGCATACTGTCAATTAGATTTGTGTTTGTGATTATTTTCTGTCAGAAATATGTTATACAGGAGGAATCAGAAACTTTTCCACCTCAAATACATTAATCGAGGCCTTACATTCCCACATTAGAGCAACACTTGACTAGTTCATTTAAGGTGGACATTTTCTTCAGTGTAAAGGCCATCAATTAAACGTTGTCTCTCCTCTCTATAGGACCGCCAGTTTTCCCGCCTGAAAAGGTGAAGAGGTCATGCTATTGATTTGCATGACACCGCTAAATTCCATCATGCTAATTCCAGCACAGAAACATTAGGAAGTGCTCGTATCCCTGACCTTTACAATTTACACTGATGAAACATGGCTTGAATTTAATGTCTGAGACAAAAAATATCTTAATTTCAATGTTTCTGTGGAGTAAAACCACAGTCATATTGTGACTATAAGTGTCCAATTATTTGAAATAGCAATGTGTTCAATCCCTATCTGTACTATGGCAAGACTGCAGCACTACATGAGGATGATTTTGTTAAATAAACTATACAACACTTTTCATGTCAACATGTCGCACAGGACACTTTATGTTAAAGTGAACATACATGTCTTTGAACCAACTCTTCAACACTAAACAAACACCATCAGTTGAAGGTCCTGCTCATTTATGTTAGCAAGTGTCCGAGCTGCAAGGGTGTCCTTGAGAAAGACACTGATTTGTGTTTGATTGATCCTGTATGACCCCGAGCTGCAGTCACACAAGCACTGCTTTCTGTAGCACCATCAATAGATTACTATTAACATATGGTGTGTGTGTCTCTGTGTGTGTGCATGCTTGCTTTTGCATTCCCACAGAGGACACACATCAGTGATGTTATGCGATTATTGATTGCCTTTAAGACCCAGATGTCAGGGGATTTTGAAAACCAACATAAAGGGACCATGCAGCCACTACAACTTCACCATTTAAATATCAATGCATGAGAGGAAAGAGAAAGTGAAGGCAATTTTAGAATATAGCCTCTACATTTGAGTGTGTAAAAAAGTGTTCTGATAGCTCCTTATAGCTGTTTTCAAACATCATCAATGGAAGCACTCTGCATTTCCCAATCCCTTAATAGATCTTTATCTCTCAGTGTCTGTATTGTAAGTGAGTTCACAAAGAAAGGGAGTTTGTAGGCATGAGAGAAACAGAGTAATACCACCATTTAAAGGCTGATTTTGATGCGGCAAGTGGCGGATTAAATCCTTTACTGCAGCATGTCCGTGATGGGATTGTCGCGTGTCAGCGTACAGAGGAAACCGTGTTGAGACAAGTTGTCAAAGCAGCGGCTCACGCTCAGTCAAACAACAACCTACTGTGGCCCTTTGAGTCTCACACACACTGTACCGATCAAAAACTGCATAGCTTCAGTCTGGAGTGATGGCTTTACAACCACAGAGCCATATGCAGCTCTGCAGGAAGGGGCCTGCCTCATTGTGACAGTAATTGGACAGAGAGGAGAGAGGAGGAGACGCAGATAGCGCGATGACACTTGAGAAATGAGATCTAACTCCATCCCAGCGCCAGTCCTGACAGCCAGAGTCCTCCACCTCCATTCTTCTACTCTGTCCCTTTGTCTGGATCCTTTTCACTCCCCCTGAACCAAACCTGTTCCCCATCACATCCCTCCTTGCATGGGATGTGAGTCCTATGTTGAGCGGCTGCTGTCTCTGTTTTATCCGACCATCCATCCATCCCTGATGACTCTCCTCCTCGCTCCTCTCCTCCCTGTTCCTCTGTATTGGCAGTTTTCTTTTCCTTCAATCATCTTGGCTCATAAAACTTGGGGAGGAGGGCTAGCAGGCTGTGTTTTCAGGGCTGGCTTCACTGCTATGGGGGCACTGACTCGGACTAATGCTATTCACGCCTCACTTTTGCTTGCCAGGTCCCATGAAAAGGGATGGCCACGGCACACAACAAAGGGCCATCATTCATCAGGCTGCAGAGCACCGAGGAAAAGGAAAGTGAGGGTTCATACCGTTAGCTCTCAACTAGCATTCTCTATCATCTCTAGGAAATGGTTCCTTTATTTTTAAAAAGAGAACTACCTGCAAAGTTGATATGAGAGGATGAAATAACCTTCCTTTTTTATTTTTGTTTATAGAAAGGTTGATTTGTTCTTTATGGTAATATTTTAACATGGTCCTGAATCTGTGTGTGTGTGTGTGTGTGTGTGTGACTGTGTGTGACTGTGTGTGACAGACAGACAGGCGTGCACTATGGCTGAGCTTCTGGTGGCGATATAGATTTATAGTCGTACTCCCAGGTCACCAAGCCACTATTAATCTTCACCTTTCCTTGGCTGTTCCTTCACATTGAGCCAAAAGCTTTAGAGGCCCGTTGGCAGCTCACAACAATACCCAGAATGCCGCAGGGCCTTGTCGGGCTGTCCTAATTTGTGGCTATGGTCCCATGGTTGAATTCAGCCGCCGCTGGCGGCTTGACCTGTTGTATTCTGTTGGTGTATTAGCAACATCTTTTAGTTTCCATGCAGGGCCTCACCATTAGGCTGATACACAGTCTGCAATTACACAGCGGAAAGGCACACACACACACACACGCTTGCACGCGCACACACACGCACACACACGCACGCACACACACACACATTTATGGATGGATAGATGGACAGAGAAGCAGGTGATGTGGCAGTATGTTGCTTTGAAGAAGATTTAAAAAAGAGTGAGGGATTCTGAAGGGATAGGGAAACTGTCTCAGTGTGTGTTTTGGGGTTTTGAACTTACTCAGTGGGTATTCAGACGACATTGTGTACATGGAAATCGATGTATCGAGGGGCTGAAGAGCAACTTATCTTCATAGGGCTGGCACTGTACCCCATCAGAGCGCCAGAGTGCCAACAGAGAACAGACAAAGATGAAAATGGGCGAATCTTTCCCATTTCAATCCATCGCAGGGTCATTCAGAGAGTGGGACGGAGAAATGTTCCTATAGTGTCTTTCATTTTAGAAAACAAGCTCCTTCTACGGTTGGCAAATGGCTGACATTGTAGTAATGAAATGAAGATGAACATCGTTGTTTTCATATCAATTGGACAATTATTAGGGTAGAGCAACCTATTGAGTTGCAGTGTAGAGAGTCTATGATCCAACATATTTGCCACCTGTAGCCAGAATATGATGGCCTTTGCTACATCTAAAACGAACCATTCAGCTTAAAGGTGGGGTAGGTAATTTGAGAAACCAGCTCGAGTGCACTAGAATTTGAAAATACACAGCCGGATAAAATCTGCCACTTCCTCACAGAGCCCCTCCTCCAACACACACGAACGCGCACATGACCAATGAGGGCACGAGATGAGTTTGTGCACAGATGGAAGGCTGACAGGCAGGTAGGCCATCCAGTTACTTTAGCCGGGCCGGCTCAGATGATTGGTCGTGCTTTTTACAGCGCCACGGCTTCCACAGATGATGTTTTTTAATGGATTTTTTGTCAAAGCACTTCAGATATTCATTGCTATCGGGATGTTAAGAGCATTCCATGGAGTATAACAAAAAGTGTATCTCGAGCCGGTTTCTCAAACTTACCTACCCCACCTTTAAGTCCGTCTCTTGCAAGATACTTAATCTTTAAAACTTGAACATACTTTAAAAAGCTGGAATACCCTATGAAAGAAATATATTAAAGGAGTCTTGATTTTACAGGCTGAGAGTTTTCATTTTAAAAAGGATTCCTTAGGTTTCCTTATTTATATGTTCTGCCAATATTGCTCCATCTATCTTCGCTATCTTGGAATAATTAGAAACATGACTATACTGCCAACCTTCTTTTAGACTAGATGAGTTCATTGTAAAGTGAAGTTGTTCAGAACTGTGTTGTTTGCTCTTTTTTGGACTTTCTTTTGTTTATCAATCTCTATCATGTCAGGTTGTCACTGTTTCATAAAGGCCTGACGGCAGTGGAAGTTGTAGTAGTAGTAGTAGTAGTTGTACACTTGTCTAGTTTTTTCACTAAAACGGCAGCAATAACATTTATTGAAAGAAGTTTTAAGCAACATGGCACACACTAAATAAAATGCAGGGTTACAGAGCTGTGTGCACAGATGCATTTGCACAATGTTACCCGTGAGTTAAACAAAAGACCTAAACACAGATAACAACAGGCAGATATGCAGCAGGTCAAGCGCAGATCGGAATTGGCAGAGCAGCGCAGCGTCTTACAATGCACACAAAGCCTTGAACGATGGGAATAGGGAAATTGGCAAACCTAACATGGTCCCCTGCCATCATCCCTCGCTCCCTCCCTCTGTGTCACAACAGATGCTATGTTCCGTAAAGACACTGTCAGCTGCGCAAGAATGGGACGAAATTAGTTGACAATGACGATGGGGACTGAAAGACAAATAAAAAAAGTCAGCATCTGAGTTAACAATGACGACACAGCAGCACGGCGGAGGGCAGTGTACGTACAGACCTCTCTCCAGGAATAGGACCTTCGCTCTAAAAGCACACCACTACCCCTCCCCACTACTATTACTATAGTACACACACACACACACGCACGCACGCACACACACACACACACACACACACACACGCACGCACGCACACACACACACACACACACACACATGCACACACACACACACACACACACACACACACACCACACACACACACACACACACACACCACACACACACACACACACACACACACACACACACACACACACACACACACACACACACACACACACACACACTCTTGTCAGCTGCAGGCCAGGCGCTGTCTGGGCCCAGATGGTGGTGAACTGCATAACTCACTTATCTGTCTCTGGCCTCTAAAGGAATGCTTAAAGGCCTCTCCAATTCCCAGTGGATGTCACCAAAAAAGAGGGAGAGGGAGAGGCAGGCCATCTGCTCCCAGAAACCGTAGGCTACCCCCTTTCCTGTCCGTCCCCAAAATGCATCCCCCTTTTTTACCTTTAACCCCCAAAAAACCTTCTTGTGATCCCTGATCCGTTCCTAGAGAGTCACTGGGGTGGAAGAAGGGGCATCACCATCATTTGATTTGCTTAGGGCAATACATACACCAGGATAATGTTGCCAATTACTTTGTTTCAAACAAACAGGACGTCTGCTTACTTTTAATCAACTGATAGACTTTCATCTAATATTAATCTGTATAATAATATGTGTTTAATACAAATTTATAAAAAACACATTTTATTAACAATGCTAGTGGAGATCAGTGGTTCCACATGTTCCCCTAAATGCTTAAATGTAAGGGTGTTTAGAGGTGATTCAAGTAATTCATGAGAAACAGATGGGAAAAAAAGTCGAGGGTGATGATTATGAAGATTTTCTTTATCCATTTCATCTTCTTAATTTCTTTCATTTTTTGTAAAGCACTTTGAATTGCCTTGTGTTGAAAAGTGCTATATAAATAAACTTGCCTTGCCTTGCCTTCTTGTGACAGTGTTGATTACTCTTAAGACCCCCTAAAGCAGGGGTGTCAAACTCAATGTCATCGCGGGCCACATCAGCTTTATGGCTGCACTCAAAGGGCCGGTTGTAACTTTAAGACTATATAAAAATACATATATAAATATATAAAATAATGTATTATATTACATTATTGCCTCTGCATTGGATTATTATTGGATAGGGTAATAACTTCATAACTACGTCTGAAAGCAGAAGTCTGGGGCAAATAATTGCAAGTCTCTTCAGTGAGAATGTCCCAACATCATTTAAAAAGAAAAGCCAAATTCTGGAAAAAAAGTCAAAATCAAAAAACAGAATTGACATTTAAAAAAAAAGAACATTAAAAAAAGAGTTATATTCTAAGAAAAAAGGCATATTTAGAAGAACAAAAGATAAGAAAGGCTCACATCAGTGACTTACTTCAAGGCTATAAAAGTCACAGTTTTAAGAAATGCTGGAATCCTAAACCAAGTTGTGAGGGATGTATTTTCCCGTCTTTTGGGACTTTTTAGTTTAGGAATGTTGTTATTCCTGACTAATCAGTGTCATTACTGGAGAGACTAACAAACGGCATCAAAATGCACATTTGTGAAACAGCTACATCTGTGGTGCAGCCTTTGGTTTTATTTTAAGCATGATTCGTTATTTTGCATACATGTCTGTTACTGAATAACACACATTCCGTTTTTACACAAATATGTACAAGCCCCCCTTTCCTTCCCCTCTAGCAAGACAGTGCTACAAAGAGAGACTGCACAGTTTGCGCAGGCTACAGTACACCCAGGGGTCACTGGGTTCAGTCTATACAAGCGTCTGCGCAGGAGCCTTCACATCGCTCCGGATGATTTGCTGACTGGGGCGTTCCAGAAAGCCTGCATTTACGCCTGCTTTTCCATTCAAACACACTGGAAATAAAAGCTTTTAGTGGCCATATCATTTAAATGTGGTGCCAATGAATGTCATTTGCGTCACAGGATTTGCAAATTTGCATCAACATTTTAAGATTTTACAATATCTAGGCATGGTGGTGGTTGCGTTGTTTATTGCTACAAGTTTAAAGCTCTGCTGTCGGAAACACAAGAAAGGAACAAAGACGTGAGAACTCCAAATAAAGAGGAAAAGAGACATTTGAAAAACGTAAAAGGGTGATGAAAGCGACAGAATGTTTTGCCTTCATCACAGTGCCAACTCTTCACTTTCACTCTGAAAGCCTCAAATTAAACAGCACACCCTCCTCCACTTCATATTGCTGCACTGTTTAAGGAGGCAAACTCTGGTGAGTCCTCCACCACCCACTGAGTCAAGTGTAGTTCAGGTGTGTGTGTGTTCACCACATGCGCTTGTGTGCATGCTGGTGTGTGGTCCGTCCAGTTTGTGTAAGCATAATCAGATGGGGTTTTTAGTCTTGTACGTGCCTGCATTTGCACAAGAAGAAAACAATGAATTTGTGTGTGTGTGTGTGTGTGTATGTGTGTGTGTGTGTGTGTGAATTGATAGAAAGTCAGAGGGAGCAAAAGAGAGGAGATAAGGCAACAGGAATACACTTGCAGCACTGTAGTGGAAACCACAAATGAGTACTTACAGCGGGTCAAAACATTTTGGCTAAGAGACAGAGCATGACAGATCTGATGAAAGCTAAGACGGTATTATTATCAGTTTCAGAAGTTTTTCTTTACACTTTTGTTTAAACCAGCAGTCAACCCCCTCCCTTTTTTCTTGGTCTACTCACATTCTCAAATGTTGTCTCGTATACAAACATATGAGTTACGACGTTATGGACAAGGACACATTTTACAGTGTTATGGTGGATTTAGATATTCGACCGTATTTAGTCGAATCAGGCTTCAAACTTTGTGTAACAAAGTGTAACCTTTAGGGGCCCTGTGCATCAGAAGTGTGCTCAATGCATACTGGTTATGGTAGGCACTGAATACATGGTTCTGGGAACTTGAGGATAGAAAAGTATTTTAGAAGCAAGACCACATTTTTCAACTCTGAGATCTAGTTCTGAGATCATGTAAACGTTTGTTTGTAGCCTTTATTTAACCAGGTGAAAGCCCCTTGAGATCAAAAGATCTCTTTTTCAAGGGTGACCTGCAGAATCAACTGGATACATACCAAATACTGCTTCAAAATGCTGTTATAATGCTGGAAAAATCTTTATATCAAACCATTTGCTCTTCAGACACACCTCTAGGAGTAAAAAAAGCTATAACCCCAAGAACCAAAATGCACCAGTAAGTGTGTTTTCTTTAACTTGTATTGAGGACTTCTTGTACTGCTCATCTGCAACAGTAGGATAAATATTCAAAACCCTTGTGTAACCAATTGTAAAGCAAGCTGAATCTCGTATAGCCTCTCTTTTCTAACAGTAGGTTAACCAAAGTTCCCTGCACTTGAACAGCCCCACTCGTACAACAGAGAAACGCTGAGTAAAGTCTCGGGTCATGACACAAGTCTTGTACAGGTCAGGACAAGCAGCTCCATCATGAGGCCTCACAGCACCACCAGCTCTGAGCAGCTTTCCGTCAGCCTCCTACAAAACGTGTGTAACAAATGGCACCAGCTAAATGGAGAGGCAATAGGGCGAGGGGCCCTCTGTGAAGTGTGTGAGTGTGTGTCTGAGCGTGCGTGTGCAGGAGCGCGTGTGTGTTGATAAAGAGTATCCAAGCAGACAGGCCGTGGTGTGTGTGGATTTTGCAGAGTGAATGGTGATTGTGTATTTTGAAAAGAGAGGGGGTGTCTCCCTGTGTGAGAGTGAATGTCAGGGCCCTCTGTGAGAGGGGGCGTGCGTGTCTGCTTGTTTGTGTGTATCTGTGTGTGCATGTGTGTGTGTGTCACAACAGGCCAGATTGGGTGAGAAAGAGCAGTCTGCCGGTTCAAGTATGCCCCCATGTGACGGATGAGAGAAGTAGAAGGCTGAGACGGGAGGATGGAAGACCTCTCGCTGCTTTAGGAACATTACATTTGATCTTTTTGCGTTGATGTGAATAATGTTCAGCTTTTGTTGGCACTGTATTTTTTTCGGTTACCTAAACAGAATGGTGACACATGTCATACAGAACAACAAAGTAATGGACCACCTAGAACTGCCAGAACAAATGAATTGCATGTAGGAAAATCATGGAATACTAGAGATGGAGAACAGTTTTGTCTCCTAATTTATTATTTACGATGGTGAGAACACTATCTTGCATGAAAGCTGATATAGTGTAGATCAGTGACCATCAACTGGCGGCCCGCGGTCCACATCAGGCCCGCCAGACATTGTCATCCGGGCCCGCACTGCGGGGGTGACTGTGGCGTAAAAAAAAGAAATAAAAAGTGAGAAAGTTGCATGCTTTGATGACGCCTGAGATTGTACTCTTTTGCAACAGCGACCGTTTCATTGCAGATAAGGCGAACAGGTGTAGCCTTATTGAACGATGGCATCATGAATGCGTATTTATCCGTCCATTCCTCATTAAAACTGCGGTTTTCCACGTCAACTTTACGCTTGAGGCTCTTCGACAGTGACATTTTTGCGTGCCTGGCAAACAATTTTCTTATATCCTGCAACCATCTCCCACCAATCAGGACACGGTATTAATAAAAAAGTTGATTCCTTTCCCTGCCAATCAGGACTGCTTTCAGTTTTATTACAGGCTTATAAAAAAAAGGATTATTTTTTCAATAAAGTGAACATATTAATCAATTATATATATATAAATATATATATATATATAATGTATTATGATTTATATATAAATATATATATATATAAAAATCTCTGGCCCCCGAAAGTGTCTCTTGGATTAATTTTGGCCCTTGGACAAATGTAGTTGGTGACCCCTGGTGCAGATGTTTAGTTAGGTCGAGATTTGGGGACTGTGAAGGCCCCTGTGCCCAATATGGAAACATCTGGATCAGTTTTTCCCCCATAATATATTAAGGGGTTTTGCGGCAGTAGCTCAATCTGTAGGGTCTTGGTTTGAGTTGGTTAAAGTTTAAGATTGGACCAAGTAGAGTGTACTTTGAGACGTACCAGTTTGCCTACTGGTTTAAAGTGCCCTTAAACAAGGAGACACTTCACAGTCTGCTCCTAATACTAAGATGGGATAAATGCAGGGACTAACTTTTACTGTGTGCGCAGAGATGTGTACATGCACATGTGTGTCACGGTTAAAACGGTAACATGTGTGTGTTAATGCTCCTTCCAGTTGGAGTTTGCCATTACAAGCTGAAGAAGCTGAAGCTGTCCAATCTTGTGATTGCCTTTTTCAAAGTGCACAGATAACCCTACCCTGTCAAAAAACCCACAAATAAATAAAAAGTGGGTATCAAGTGTGTACTACACAGAAGTGTACCAACCGATTTATCTGAATTGTGAGACACCAATAGTTTGGGTTGAAATAAATACTTCTTATTGGGTTAAAATGACTACTTTACTGAGGTTGGGCGGTTTGGCACATTAATAATAGGCGACCTCCAATGTTAAAGTCTCAATGTTTTGTTGACCAATGTTGTCTCCCATTAAAGCCTTCAAGGAGAGACTGTCCAAATGTTTGCACCCTCTCTATGGCAGCAGCCTTTTCACCCCATCTTTGAGTGTTTATGTTCAGATGGGGTTGGACAAAACGTTGTAGTCAAAGGAAACTGAAAGACGTGTGACACTGAAAGAGGTCCTTCTTAGAATCTGCAACTCCACTCGGCTTTAGAAATCTTTGAAGCAAGTTACAGCTCATTGTGTAGCTGTGTGTCCTGCAACTTCACTGTTTTGTTTGTGGCAGTGGGCAGCTGCCACAAACAGAAACAACTCTAAAAACGTAATGTAATTTACTTTCTTAGAACCAACAGCTGAAGATAAAAAATTGAGGATGAGCAGTGGAGATGAACCGCATGATGCAGTTATAAACCAGCAATGTTAAAACTATCACTGGCGTACTTGCTTCTGGAAACGTGTGGTGGAGATGAATGTGTTTTCACTGTGGATCAAGAGCTTTGACTCCTTGGTAGCTGAGTGGCTTGTTGACCGTCTCAGGAACACATCCAATCCCTGCTTCTGCTGCATCCAAGAGGATTTGCAGCCCCTTTGATTAAAGTACCCCAACAAAGAAGGACAGCGTTAAGATTTAAAGCCCCGAGTGTGAGCCTCAAGAGACACTTGCAACACAAACAGGAGGGGAGGCAAGCAAAGCCTCTGGGACTGAGATATTGTGTGTGTTTATCTTTTGTTATGAAAACACAAATCAGTCTTTTTGTTTTGCTCTTCTTTATCAGATGGCCGTAATGAGCCGCCATCTGAGTGGTTCAATCATAAGGCCTTATGATCAGAGGGCGTGTACAGAAACTTCAAAACCAACAACAACAAAACAAACACACCCGAGAGCCTCTTTTATCTGCATCCTTCCCGTCCGCTCATCACGTTGGGATTGGGATTCAGTTTCAGGACGAAGAGAACATCATTATCAGGCCATTATTCTTCAAATGGTTCCCAAACCTTTTATCTCTTTATCTATCAAACCCTACGTCGTGGAAGCAAACCTCCTTGGACGGAGACAAATAATGTCTATTAAAGTCTTTCATCTGCCCACAACGTCACATCTGGGCTGGGATCTGGCATCAGTGCAGAGGCCTCTGTCAGATGTGGGGCCCCAATTAGCTATAGCGTGGCGGGTTCACCGCCTCCCACCCATCCCCATTCGGAGCGGGGACGGACAGGAAAAAAACTGTACTAATAGCGCTTGGCTGTTCTTTATGAAGTTAGAAGTCATGTTGCTTGGATCCACGCCCACCTCTTCAACTCTGAAGTCTCACTGAGGCGACAACTACACACTATAAACACCACCCGGGCTGGATTTGTGGTCGCTGCGATCAAAGTCTCAAATGGGGATGATAGATCTGGTGCTGCCAGTGTGTGTGTGTGTGTTAAATTGTGTTTGTGTGTGTGTGTGTGAGTGTGTGTGTGTGTGTGTCTCTGTGTGTGTGAGGGAGAACATGTAATGTATGTTGCTGCCGTTTTAATTCTTTATAATTGCAACCGCTGTACATTTTGATGAGCGAACATGACGCTAATGTGCTACCTTCTGAATGTGTGTGTGTGTGTGTGTGTGTGTGTGTGTGTGTGTGTGTGTGTGGCTGCTTCTTACAGTATCTGGTTATGTATGTCCTGTTCAAGCAACATCCTGTTTAATGATAAAACATTTCACGACGGAAACAACATTAAATCACACAATTAAAAAAGTTCAAGCCAACATGGAAATAAAATACACTAATTAAAAAAGAAAAGACGAGCTTTAAAGGATGTTTAAAAGGTATACATTGCAGGAAAACATAAAACAAGAATCAAACAAAGACAAAGAAGTTCTTGACCTGGGTGAAACAAAAAGTGAAGTTATTTTTACTTTTGAAGATATGTCACTGAGTCACATGACCTTGTGCTGTATGCGTAACAAACAAAGACATGTTAACCCAAAACATGACCTTGTTTTCTAGATCTAACCAGGCTGTTTAAAAAAAACGTAAACCCTTACAATCAAATGTGTGTGAACGTTTATTTGAATTTAGTTTATGGAAAATTATAAAAATGTAAGTTTGAACAGACAAAAAACAATGTATTAATTAAAATTATTTGAGCAAAGTGAGTAGTAATTTAGTCCGTCTTTGCATCCATCTGAAAGAAGGATCGGTACAATACTCTGCTGCTCATCACTGAGCAGCTGCCCAGGAGCGTTTTATGATAAAGTGGCTCACTTATCATATCAATGGTACAAGTGGTGGCAGAGCAGTGCTGACTGTAGGTTGTTGTGGTGCCTCTCACGGCTGCTATAGTGTCTGTCTGGTCAGCACTGCACTGCAAATACAATTCGTCATGATTTTGCCACTGATGAAGGAAATGAAAACATATGGATATGATTGAAGCAGGATGGCAGGTAGATTTCTAAACTGTGACTTGTAAGTACACGTTTTCTTACACATGTCCTGCTAAGTTTTTTAAAGGTTCCAGGTAGTGTTTTAGGGCACTGAGCTCCTTGCCATATCCCTCCCTTTTCCTTCTTCTCCCGTTCCTTCCCGTTACTGTTCCCTTTGTCCTCCCTTCTCCCTGTGTCTTATTCTTCTTTATCCAGTCCACTATTTTCCTTCCTTCACCGTCTTGTTGCTCCCTTTACTCCCTCATCCTCCTGCTGCTCTTACCTCCCATGCAGACCAATAATTAAACTCATCTTTATTGACTATTTTTCACTCTTTCGTTTGCCTTTTCTTACGCCTTACATTTTAAAATAATGTTTTCTCTGCCTGTCTGTCTCTTCTTCCTCATTGTCCTCACCCCACTCCATCTCTCTTTTCTATATCTTTTATGGAAAGGCTCTCTCCTTTCCATTTATCGTCGCCAGCTGAGAAAAACAGAGGAGTCTTTTGGCACAGAGCCAGAACAAACACTGATATCCAACCAGCCCCCCTCACTGCGCTCTCCTTCCACTGGCAGCTGTCCATAACTAAACACACAATGTTACAGAACAGATACACACACACACATACACACACACACGCTCTCCCTGGAGTGTCCACTGTAGGTGTTTGCTTGGCTGACAGGCTCTCTATGATTGCAGAGGTCTGTATTCTACACTACAGCCTGCAGCTGTGGACTTTCCAAAGCTTAGGGTGCAGCCAAGCAGAAACAACAACAAACTCCGAACAGGCCCGAAAATAAACACACACTTTTAGTCTCTTACAGTCACTCTGCAATTGTACTAATGACTGGTTTTCAGACTATACGCAGAGAAGGTTTGGAATCAAAGGAGTAAGGACATGTCGTGCAACAGAAACACTTAGATTAACTAGGATGATTATGGTATTCTACCTAATCATGAGAAATGTGAGTTCAACTGACAGCAGTAGGTGCACTGTCATTAAGTTCCTCCTTTATAAACTCAAAGTCACACTTTCACTTCCTCCTTTAGTGCTATTTTCATATTGTTGCCTATCATTGCCAACTACTACGTTTCAATTGTAACATTTTTCAGTTCTTGCCATGTTGTTGTTTTCTCACGGTAGCTTACTTTGTCATTACCTACACGTCGTGTCTCTTGTGTTGTGCTGAAGAATATTAGAGCAAGAAACTGGATGTTCTGCAGCCCTGACCTCTGACCTCACTACAGAGACAGATGATAATTGATTTGGTGAAAAAAACAATACAGATATTGAGTTATCTGTTTTGTTCTGTGTGTGTGGAAAAAAAGGAATACAACAGATTGTCTTCCAAAACATTGCAATATGACATTTATGGAAGGTTGCGCTTGAAAATATATTTGTTTTTGTATGTATGCTCTTTCCAACACCTACTCTATAATCCCTGTGTTTGAAAAACATCAACAACGATCATATCAAAGAAAAAACATGTTGCAACATTCTGAATTTATAGAAAAGGGAACAAAAGATAGTTTTGCAAGGTTTTTGCAACCTTAAATGAATCCACCAATCACGGTTACATGTGTACAAAACACCAAAATGATACGAGGTGTTTTCCAATTATATTGACATTTCTCATTTGGTTTTGGTTCTTATTGATAAGTCTTCTGTCTCAGTCATATAAAGAGAAACATCCCCCAACAAACAGTGTTGGAATAAAGTAATCACATTAATCATCACGCATACTCAGGTGCTGTAATTAGTTTGATTACTCCATTTTTAAAACCCCAATTTCCTGACTTTAAACACTCTATGGCTTCTACTCTTCCTGCCAAATGTGTGATGCATGCCCTGTACCTATCAACTGCCTAAACGTGATTTGTTATACCCTAACAAAATGTAAAGGAGTACACAATGTAATTTGCCAACATAATGTTTTTTAATCCTAAAGCCATTTTTAGTCATTTTCTCATTTATTCAGATCCAATCTCACAGATTCAACCCCCTCCCCCTGCACATTTGTCTCTGAGGTAAACCTTCAATTGTTTCCACACACACACATGCTGACAGCTCGTTAATGACAGGTAATAAAGGCTGTGTAAACACATCTGGTGACGCTGAGGTACCAGACAGTAAAACGCTGTAAAACTGGCCCAGTACAGAGCACCCATTATCAGCCCAGTGTCCTCGCTCCGAGCGCCCACCCTCAATGACAATTCAGTTGCTCGTCACCACAGTTTGTTTTTGTTTGATTGTTTTGTCTCTTTTGTGGAACCTTGTTTGAGGGATACCCTTGCATTTGGATGTCCTGCCCCCGTTCTTGTTTGGTCATTTTGTTCTATCACCTAACACCCATTGTATGCCATAAAACTCTGATGTCAAATGATTAGGAAACATCAAAAATCCAGTAAAAACATCACAGTTGAGTTAAAAACTGAATAAATACATTATAAAAGACAGATTTCTTCTCTTAACACAAGCCATGCAAAGCAGTTATTTCATACATTGTCAACTTTTGTATGATTGCAGATTCAAAACACTCTTTGAAATCGTTTGTATTACACTTAAATACTAGAAATCACACATGTAGACACAGAGTGAAATCAAGGGGTTAACGCCATGCCCCCGTTACACCTGTCCACACACAGGCAGACACACACACACACTCCCATGTATCCTGTAGGAAACACAGCAATTAGCGGATGGGCAGGAGCATCTCCATCCTAAACTCGCAGGTCGTCTGAGCCTCGTATTGGCACGTCCGCTGGGAATAGATGCCACATGGCTGATAACTAGATCTACCCGACGCCTTGCACAGATGGCAATGGGCGTATCAGCATTACTGCAGAAGTGGTCACGAAACGAAATGAAACCAAAAGCAGTCATTAAGAACAATCAATAACAGTGATTAAATGAGATTCGACACAAAGGAAAGGACACCAGGACGCGGAGACAGAAGGGTTAAACATGTCCCAAAGCACCTATTACTATCTGCCTCTGATGGTAAATCAAGGCTGTTCGATTTAAATTGGTGGCTAGTGTCCAAACGATGCCTGCTAATAACATGCAGATTGATTTAACTCAAACATTGTTGATGCAAATTAAAACATTGATTTCAGTCTCTGCATGTCAATGAGCTTGGGTGTCTTCTATTTGAAATTCTAATCTAAACTTTATTGCTGAAAATGAAGCCTGGAGATGTAGCTCTGTCCAAACCGGTGTGTATTATTTAAGGGTTTTCCTTAAATAACTGACCTTAAGATCAACCTTACCAACGTTACTTCCTTACTCACTGATACATGTGTCACTGAACATCTGCATTTCAAAAAGCTGCTGCAAGGCAATGCTGTGCAGCTGTTATTTTCAGTCGCACTGTATATCACATTCGCCCCGTGACCTATTTCAATTCATTTTAAATGATAACCCTGGTTCCAGGTCTTGTTAAAATGTAGTGTATAGCATTACTTCAGGCAAAGAAATGGGCACATGTAGCTAAGTGTTGCTGCATCTCCCTTCATCAACACTATCTCTGTTTAAAGGTAAGCTTTTGTGTACTGCTGATTTTACTTAATGTTATTTATGTATGTTTAAAAGTGTGATTTTCCAAAAGACACGGCTGGAGGGAAGGTATTAGGCTTAAGGAGGGTACTCTTAGCAAGCACATACATAACACACACACACACACACACACACACACACACACACACACACACACACACACACACACACACACACACACACACACACACACACACACACACACACACACACACACACACACACACACACACACACACACACACACACACACACACACACACACACACACGCACACGCACACACACGTTGGCAGTGGAAGCACAACCTGTCTTTCCTAAAACTATCGGAGTGGTTCCAGGTGTTTTTGGCATCCTGTTCTTTCCTTCTCTGCAGGGACTATGAATTAAACATTATATAAAATAAAATTCTGGCTGCATCTCAAGGCCGATGCAGCACATATGGTTTTAATCAAAAATCACACCTAAGGGAAGGAAACGTAGGGTTATACAGAAAGAGAGAGAGAACAAGTTAAAGCAAGCAAGGAGAACTTAAAAAAAAAAGGAGGGATTGTCAAACAGAGAGGGACGTACTTAAATGTTGGATTGTTTTTGCTTTTAAGCGTCAAGGATTACATTTTTCTTTTGCTCAATCCATCCAAATACCACCTCAGTGTGGAGCATATGGGACATGAAGCAGAGCCAACAAGGGAACGTGTGCCGAGCTATGTGTCCGGGCTTGTTTTCATTCAGCCTCTCTGACTTGCTTTTGTCAAGTCAGCAAAGTGGTGGTCGGGGGCTGGGCGAGGTTACACGTGTGTGTGTGTGTGTGTGTGTGTGTGTGTGTGTGTGTGTGTGTGTGTGTGTGTGTGTGTGTGTGTTAACAACACCTGAGCAGTACTCATAAAAGTGTACAGGGAAACAAGTGATCAATAAAAAAGAGGGGTCCTCCCTTTCGGTGATAAAGCACCAATAGTTAAACGAGAATAAAGCGAGAATAATAAACAGGACCATAAACAAATGTTACTAAAAGTTGCGATTCATAATACAAAAACATTATTTGCCAATTAATGAATCGTCATTGACTGAAAATGATTATCTATCTATTTTCAGCAATAATGCTCAATGGTTTCTGCTTCTAAAAGTGTGTATTTCAAGCTTCTCTTTATCACATAACAAAGTAGACTCAACATGTTTAACTGTTGTTCAGAGAAATCTTGTGAACTCGGATTAGGTAAACGATACAGTTATTGTAAAATATTGTAAATCAAATAACGGAGAAAAGATACAAGAAAGGTGCTGGATAAGAAGATCCTCTCAAGAAAAACAACAGCATTGTTTGTGCCTAAAGACGACACACCATGTGAGAGAGAAGGCCCTCTAGAAACATTAGAGGGAGAAAGATAGTGATGGTTTTACAGATCCACACAACTCACAGAAGGAGGAGGAAGGCGTAAATCAATGGGTCAAAAATCATCAATGCTTCAAATCAGAAAGCGTATCCACGTCTTGCTCGAGAGGGCATAGAAACACAACATCATTTTTCATTTGATTTTGAGATCTTGATGATAGCATGCTATGAATCTGCGTGCGGCACTGTTTCTTCGAAATGGTAACATTTTTCAGGTTTTGACACAAATCTTTATAAAGAACATCAAAAAAATACAATGTATTTGTCAATAAGCTGGGGAACACATCGTTCTTCTGTGTCCTGTGATAGTTTATAAGAGATGATATATGTTGGCCTTGTCCTCTTACCCCCACCTTCCTCCTCCCATGGAGAAGTCAGATTCTGGGGTCAATGACGGCCTGTGGCTCGGGTCCAATCAGAAACCGCTAGCTCGCCTTCTTCTTCAGTGAACATAATCCTTTACTTTCTCCGTTGCTGGGTTGTTTTGCAATTCATAAAAAGTCATAGGCCACTGTGGCATGCCAGGCATCTCACCTGCTTCTAGTCGTGACTCTTGACTGAGTGACCTCCTGCTGTGGCACGCGACGCCCCTCACATTGTTCCCAGCTTTGGCAGTTCCTCAGGACTTCACCACAGATATTGTTCCTGCCAGTGGGGAAGAGAAGGAGGCATGTTCTCACAAACAAGGAGAACCTACACACACACACACACACACACCACACACACACACACACACACACACACACACACACACACACACACACACACACACACACACACACACACACACACACACACACACACACACACACACACACACACACACACACACACACACACACACACACACACACACATACACACGTTCACTTCTGGCCTTCAAGAGCCTGCTTCTTAATTCTAGTAAGTAGAGTACATCAACACCTTTGTTGCATTTACTCAAAGGTCCATTTTCTGAAAGGCCTTAGACGTCTCAAGTGTGATGTCAGTCCCTCCAGTATTTTTTGTGATCTGTGTACTTCTTTCTTTTAACATGTTGCATTAGGTCCCTCTTGCTATATGCAGCTGATATACAAGAGTAGCAAAAGCTCTTACAAGTTCAATGTCTTTCTGGTGAAACATGACCATCACAGAGTTGTGGGGTCAGTCCTACATGTGCTGGCCTCCAGGCTTTGTAATACAGAAACATGATTTTTTTTGGCCAAATTTAGAGACTGTTTAGTTCCTACATTTTCATATAATTTGATGACAAGCTATTTAGGTCATATTTACACAGATTTTGTAAAACTAAGCTACTAATTTGCAGGGAACATTTGTTGCACTTTAGTATTTAGATAATGGTTTAATGGCACATGGCGGTGTATACTCTAAAACCATCAGAAGTCTGACTGGAATAACTGGTGGCTGTTTTAGCTCAGTTCTTGGCTCAGTTTCCCCTTTTCTGAGAAATTGGCCAACACAATGGAAAACTCATTTTGGAAGAGAAGTCAAATGTATCTCTGTAACTCAAGCAAACACAAACCTTTGAGTATTTGATGATGCTCCATGCTTGGAACTGCATTAGGCAATATCAGGACAAATACACTATAATAGGGGAGCTGTTAAATAGTGTTTTTAAAGTTTGTTGGCAAAAAGTAATGCACAAACCCGACCAGTGCATGCATCTTACAAGTTACCTATGACCAAATGTGCAGAACTGAATATGCAGATATTGTCCGGGCTCAAATGTTCCGGTGTCATAGATTCAATGCCACTGTAAATACCAATCTGTATTCTATATACCAAAGGTCTTTTGAAATGTTAGTTTACCAAACTCCCTGAAAATGTTACCCACCATTTCATCACTTACAGAGGGGGGTAATTGTCTTTGGGAGCCTAGGTCCACTGTACAGTCAAGGGTTAACTATGTTAGGGTGTTTAAGACCTGTTCTATAATTTGTAGTATTTGTAGTCATGAAAGCACATTAAATCCTAATCAGATTCTAGATTAATTTTACGATCAAAAAGAAATAGCTGTGGACAAAAGCTGTATTTAGCTGTCCTAACCACTTTGCTGCTGCCCAGTTTAGATTATCACACTCGTAAAAAACAGGCACGGCTAATTATGCGGGAAGGGAATCCGTGACTTGTGCAGTTTTGTGCAAAAAAACTCACTCTTGCAAAGCCGCACGAGCTACATGTATTCAGAAAACGTGCAAGCAACAAGACACAAACTCCCTAACACATGCACACTCAAATATACACATATTTACACATACTCCGGGCGAACACATGGCGAGGACCACCCAAGAAGGAGCAGCCTCTGAAAATAATGAAATTCCGCAGCCTGGTGCTGCACAGCAGGCCGAGGCAGCGCTGCGTCTGCAGAGCAGATCCATGGAGGCTCGCATCCCACCTGGCTGCAGCGGTTGCTGAGTACAGGCACACAGCCATGATGATAAACAGTTACAGTTTTTCCATCTGCAAAAAACCCTCAGTGGGACATCTGTGCATGGATGTCTTCAGGAGGGAGGCAACAGATATCAGGGCTATAAAGAGGGCAGATTCTGGGATCAATTACTGTTTAATGGTTGATGGATGCCAATCATTATTAGGTTGAGAAACACACTCGAGAATTGTTTGACCAGTGCCTACACATACATTATGTTTTTCCATGTGAGTCTTCCTCTTGGTCCTTCAATAGTCAAGTAGGATTTCCATGGCTTCAACAGTAACAGTATAATACACTGTTCCAGGAAATGTCTCCATTCGGAAAGAAAGAAGATCCGTGTGTATCCTGTGTTGCTTTGATACATTTCATTTGTATCAAAGACCAGAAAGCACATTTGACTTTTCAGTCCCGTATGTGTATTCATCATCGGAATAGTAACATCCAATCTCATTTGTATAAGGGTACAGAGAGGCCTTCACAACCTGAGATTACCACTCTTTTGTCACTCATAACCCTAACTCTGCCTTTTGCAAGTATTCCTGAAATAATTAATAATAACAAATACAAATAAATGCAGCACTTAGATCATAGTCAAAGAATAATTGGTGAATTTTTGGTTTATCATTTAAAAAGCATTTTAAATAGTAAAGTATTATGTCTATTTTTCAGATGCTACCCTACCCTGCTTTACAAATGATACTAGCATTTGATGTATGGTTATAGGTTTTTAATTTTTTTATTACCAGTTCAAAACCTACAAAATGATCACAGTCCAAATATCCGAATGACGCAAAAGAAAAAAAGGAACTACCTAAAGCAAGACCAATATTATTACTGGCTCAAGTTAAAGTCTTTAACAGCCATGTTCATTTTTTACTGGAAGGAGAAAGGATCTTGACTTCATTGTTTGGGCTGAAAAATTAGAAGAGGACAATACGCTTCACTTCCTCCATTAGCAGCATAACAAGGCACCAATAATAAAGCCTTC
This sequence comes from Harpagifer antarcticus, assembly GCA_902827135.1. Lineage (NCBI taxonomy): Eukaryota > Metazoa > Chordata > Actinopteri > Perciformes > Harpagiferidae > Harpagifer > Harpagifer antarcticus. The sequence goes on from CADEHL010000998.1 coordinate 352,441, forward strand.
AAAGGTCAGATGTGTTATGTCTTGAGAGTATTCCTGAGAACAAAATATGAACACGTACAGAGATAATATATATGGAAGCAATTATAAAAAAAGCAAAGAAATAGTTAACAGAAGTGTATGTCAAGTTACAAAACTCTGTCATTCTTTGTGAGTGTGCCTTAAGAAATACCTGACAAGAAAAAAATATCATAGCATCAGGCAAGGTTGAATTTGCATTACAGTGTGTTTACGTAACTCCGTGGGGGTTAAGCTCGGGCTGCGAGTTAATGCAAACCAGAGTGAGGGAGTTTCAGAGCGGTGGGACGGAGGTTACACCAGTCCGGAGACTTGGTCCGGTGCCAGCAGCTCTCCTGACCCAGAACATTTTGTACAGCAGTGAAGGCATGCATGCAGGCACAGCCATTGTCTCCCCCCCACACACACACACACACGGGCGCACACACACACACACACACACACACACACACACACACACACACACACACACACACACACACACACACACAGACACACACACACACACGTTCAACTTGGTGAGAACCAAAGATTTATTTTGGAGAGAAAACCTGTTTGCTTAACCCTTAAATGAACTTTAGTCTGAACCCCAAACCTTAGCCTATAATCCAGTTAAGCCTTAACATATCCCCAACTGTAACTTTAAAGTGCTAAAGCGCCGCCAAAAAGTGTTAATTCTCTATTTTCTCCACACTGTGTGTTTCTTTTCAAGATGATTTGTTCTTTACGTGTTAGATTGCTCATAGCGAGTAATAACATTCACAGTTAGATGTTCAGATACATTATTTTGCAACAAGCTAACTACACATACACATATATTGTGTTTCGATAATCTTGGTCCACTTACATGGGACCTTTAACATTAACAGAAATTGCAGTCATGCAGTCCTATGCAACAAAGTGTAGTAGGCAAGCCCTCAGGAGGAGCGCAAGGCTTTGAAGCCGATTTTCCTTGTGAATCAGTGGGTGTATATGGGGGTCCAGCAATCGCACACCAAAGGTATCAACAACTCAGGAAACAGTGTCTTCTTTTGAACAGTTACAATGTTCAAGCAAGGTTTTCCAAATACGGTCAAACAGGTCTGCGAGATATCTGATCATTTACACAGGTTTGCGTGTAGTTTACTAGAATGCATGTAAACAAATTCTACAACTACCCGCTTAACCTGTTTTCACTGAAAATCCTGGTTACTTATGAGCCTTTTGAGTCTTTGAGTCCTATGGGTGGTTCCATCATGATTTATTATAATGTGTATCCTGTTGCATGATTTCAAAGAGAAAGGTAATTTAATGCTTTTGATGCCATAGCAAAACACATACATTTAACGATATAATTAAAGTTTTCAATGCTAAATATATGTTTGTAACCCTGATTCATCTTGTGGTGCGGTTTGTTTTTCTTTAACATTTCTGTCACTGTCGCTTCATGACATACAGTATTTACTCTGGTTGTCCCCAGTGGGTTGTACATAGACCCAAATACAAACACACAGTACATTCCAATCTGTCTTTCCCTCTCAAACACACACACACACACACACACACACACACACACACACACACACACACACACACACACACACACACACACACACACCACACACACACACACACACACACACACACACACACACACACACACACACACACACACACACACACACACACACACACACACACACACACACACACACACACACACACACACACACACACACACACACACAGGGAACGTAAGGAACAGTTTTACATGCACATCTTCCACTAATATGTTAAGCATGGATTAACAAACAGCTCAATTTAGCTGTGAGCAGTTTTAACCATTAGCCACAGCCCCTACCCTCAAGAATTATTAGGTCGGGGTCGACACAGGCCTCCCCTTGTCACTCTGGCACACCCCACACCAAACACACACACGTAGCTGCACATAGGGTATGCTACGCTAAGTATAGACGTGCAGGCTAACCACACATCGAGCTGGAGGTTTGGCTCCGAGACAGCACGTGCTGCCAGGCTAGCTTCCCCCCCCCCCCCCCCCCCCCCCGCTTTTAGAAGTGTCCGTCACACATAAACACACACTGGGGCCAGAGCTATTTTGAGAAACCCTGTAAAATATAGTGCACAGGCTGCCCACGATGCTGCATGAATACACACAGGCAAGCACGCAGTTTAAATACCCACACCCAAAAGCAGACATGAGGCGGACACAGAATCATGGGGCACACACAAACACATATTTACACACTGTTGGCAGATGATAACCATCTTAACAGCCCCTTTTACCTGATCTCAACGGTGCTTTTAGGACCTTAAAGTACCTGAATGATGGCCATATAAACTTATTGTCTCTTCAGTAGGCCTACTAGTATTTTTGATAAACCTCGCAATCTGGTGTAAGCAGCACAGCTCTGTCAACGTTTTCTTCAAACACCACCGAAACCCACATGTCACATATTGTATTTGAAATGGGAAATGGGCTGCTACATTTTGAGTGTTAACTTAGCATCGTAAGTTAGCTAGCTTAGCATTAGCCACGACGGCTCACAACCAGGGGCGGACTGGCCATCGGGACGTTCGGGACGAATCCCATTGGGCCCCCCCCCTTACTAGCGGTATTAACTTGCGGTACCGCGGTGGGCCGGTGGTACCGAAGTGGTCGAGAGTCCCGGGCTGTGCACCGTTATGGTGTAAATATAACCTATCTATGAATTAGATCAAATGTAAAAGTCAGCCGAATTAGTGTTGATACTGCAAGGAGACGTATTGTGTGAAGAGAAATTGAAGATGTTGTTTAATTGTTGATATATTTATGATCCACGTCAAGTATTCAGTTTTGGCGGAATTTCTTCCAGTTTTCCAAAGGTCTTCTGATCAGGGTTCTATAAATAAAGAACTACGGCAGATCTGTAATATGTAATGCAGCCGAACCGTGTATTACAATGCCGTTATGTGATGACTTTCAAAGAGAAAAGCAAGAACACTCGGAATTAAGTATTATTTTATTCTTTTTAAATGTTTTCCAGATTTCATATCATATAAATATCAAATCCCAGCATGCATTGCGGCTAAAACATCCAATCATCGAGCTTAAACCATAGCTGAGGATCTTGGGTAATCCCTCGAAATGCCTACGTCTGTTTCCGGTTATTTTTATTTTGAAATTCAGTTCCTGACGGACGCCAAAAAAGCCAGAGATTATGGAATTAAACCAATAAATAAAAGCAAGGATAATTGTTTGTTATTGGTGAGTAAATAACAGTGTGTTATTTTGAAAAGAATAACAAATTAGAAGGAGAAAAAGATTTTAAAATACAGATTTCAGTATCCTGAGGCTCTGAGCCCCATTTATTTTCCTCACAGACGGCCACAAAAGTCCGAAATTATACGATTTAAAATAAAAGCAATAATTGTGGCTTGATATTGAGTAAGAACATGTTTTTATGAACCACACAGCTTCCGGTCTTCCACGACCCGACCGGAGAAAAAGACGTGCTGCAGGCACGAAACACATTACCAGTAGAAATACATTGCTTTTAAAATCGTGCTGTGCAACACGAAAAAAAGGGGAAAATCGTGTTGGTGAACACGAATCAATAAATTAAAAATCGTGTTGGTGACCACGAAATGCCATGAGACTGGGTTGTAATGTTAGCAAGATAGTTAAGAAGAAAAAATAGTCACATTTCTCCTTACCTGAGTGAAGCTCACCACATCCCCACACCTCCTGCCCCTGTGCCAAGCTAACATACCCCAGACTGTATGATAACTAAACATAGAGACACCAAACTGACATCAACTATCCATCACACTACCAGTAAGACAGAGAAGAAGCCAAAACACATTTGTCTATGTAAAAACTGTTATTAAGTGCTTTCCATATAAGCTGCCCTGCATGCTATAAAATGTGCTGTAGTTGCTGTAATACCCTGCATTTTATATTGTAATCCCTTAATACTTGTTACTGAAAACAGCCCAAGAGTGACGGCTGGCAATTACAGCAGGATTTAACTCTCATTTGTGAGAATTCATGGATTCATCTGAGCCTGTTAGAGCTACAAAAAAGACTTACTTGCATTGTTTTGCTAACCACACTTTTAAGGTGAAATAAGCACCATAAAGCTGTGAGTGATTTTTTTTTTTTGTGCGGGTTCTATACACAGAGGAGCCTTTTTTCTTTCAACACACCAAATCCATAATACAACACATGTCACTTAAAGGCTTGCAAGCTTCATTAATAATGTCATGACCCCGGACAACAGTGAAAACAAATGAGACACTGTGCTCCAGAGCAGCTGTGAATCAGAGGTAGGCCTATATATAACTCCAGTGAGGACTGTAACTCAGCCAAGTGGACTACCAAATAATTACAATCAGTCTCCTTTATACCAACTTGAAAAAAAAACGGTCAGGATCTGCAATTTAGGAACCTACTCAGTAAAATGTGACCAGCTCAACAAGGACTTCAATTATCTGGCAACGTGCCCCCAGCCCTGGCCCGACCCCACTTCCACAGTAATAACCCCCCATAGCAGACAGGAGACCCTTAAATAGCAGCACTTATACGACAACGGGTGGGCAGGCAGGTCTACCCACGGGGCGGCCACTGTTCCATAGACTGCAGATTCATACACATGTATAGCCCCCCAAACTGGGGTAAAACCCAGCCAAGTGATTAGGATTGGGCTAATGAGTAGCCTTCAGTAAACCAGTGGCTCCTGAAGGCTCCTGCTTGTACCAAACCACTGTTTCCAGTGCACTGAGGTCTGCATCTATCTAAGAATATCAAGTTCAATGTTTAACTTGTCTACAAACTTTTCAAAGGTATTTTCTTTCCTCTCCAATCTGGTTGACATTATCCATCACACCCAAGCCAACCCTCCTGTGGGTAAAGGTCAGCGATCACAGAGAGAAAACGAACACTTTGACACTCTCCAAAAATTACGGATTTTCCTCCAACACTAGGATTAGTGCCACACATGACCAGCATAGCAATTAGCAATGTTTAAAGGTACAACTTACATTTTACTGCCACAAAGGGGCTCTAGAATAAAAAACTGTACAATAGACAAAGTTGATGGCGTAGGGGCTCATGGGGCTAAGTCAACTTTGAACTAGGATCAGAATGATACACAATGGTCTCCTTTCCGTAACTAATCAAGTAACACTTTTTCAAAAATCATTGTTTTTCCCATGCAGACACAGTCCAAACCCGAACCTAAAATTACAAGTTACAGAACTTAAGGAAAGTTTCAAATACACCCTATTAACAGTTGAGTAATTTTTTGCATTTAAATAACTGCTTCGATGTGTTCCAGTCAGGCTTTCGTCCAAACCACAGCACTGAGACTGCTCTTGTAAAGGTCTTTAATGACATCCACTTAAACACAGACAGTGGCAGAACTTCAGTGTTAGTATTATTAGATCTCAGTGCTGCGTTTGACACTGTTGACCACAGCATATTACTAGACCGACTGGAAAACTGGGTGGGACTTTCGGAAACAGTCCTAAATTGGCTTGAATCCTACTTAAAGGACAGAAACAACTTTGTTTCTATAGGTAAATACACATCTGAGTTGACAAATATGACATGTGGGCTTCCTCAAGGCTCCATCTTGGGGCCTCTTCTCTTTAACATCTACATGCTACCACTGGCTCAGGTAATGAAAAACAACAAAATAAGTTACCATAGCTATGCAGATGACACACACATTTACGTAACAGTTTCACCAGGAGACTATGCTCCAATTCAAACACTGAGTAAGTGCATTGAACAAATCAATGACTGGATGTGTCAGAACTTTCTCCAATTAAACAAAGATAAAACTGAGGTAATGGTTTTTGGAGCCAAGGCAGAACGTATAAAAGTTAGCGCTGAGCTTCAGTCTGCAATGTTCAAAACAACAGCTAAAGCCAGAAATCTAGGTGTAGTCATGGACTCTGACCTGAGTTTCAACAGTCACATTAAAACAGTTACTAAATCAGCCTACTATCACCTAAAGAACATATCTAGGATTAAAAGACTAATGTCGCAGCAGTATTTGGAAAAACTTGTCCATGCTTTTATCTTCAGTAGACTGGACTACTGCAATGGTGTCTTCACAGGTCTCACTAAAAAGTCTATTCGGAAGCTGCAGCTGATTCAGAACGCCGCTGCTCGAGTCCTCACTAACACTAAGAAAGTGGATCACATCACTCCTGTTCTGAAGTCTTTACACTGGCTTCCTGTGTGTCAAAGAATAGATTTCAAAATGCTGCTGCTGGTTTATAAAGCTTTGAATGGTTTAGGCCCAAAATACATTTCTGATCTACTGCTAAATTATGAACCATCCAGATCTCTCGGGTCTTCAGGGACTGGTCAGCTTTCTGTCCCCAGAGTCAGAACTAAACATGGTAAAGCAGCGTTCAGTTATTATGCTCCAAATATCTGGAACAAACTCCCAGAAACCTGCAGGTCCGCTGCAACTCTGACTACTTTTAAATCCAGGCTGAAGACTTTTCTTTTTGTCGCTGCTTTTAATTGAACTATTCATATCTTAGACTGCACTGTAACCTTTATCCATGTATTTTTTCTTTTAATGTTTATCCATGTATTTCTTCTTTTAATGTGTATTTTATTAGCTTTTCTTTTTAATGACTGATTTTAAATGCCATTTTCTTAATGTCTTTCATTTTTTGTAAAGCACTTTGAATTGCCTTGTGTTGAAAAGTGCTATATAAACAAACTTTCCTTGCCTTGCCTTGCCTTGCCTTGCCTCGCCTTGCCTATTATTAATTTGCACAAATAGCAATGTGTTTTTAGTTTGTGTATCAAATACAGCATATCCATTTATTGTCCATTCATATTCATTCACATTCTTCATTAATTTCTCAAATGGATTGAATCCATCAGATGTGTTGATATATCCAGGCAGGAATATTCTATATTATATACTATCATTCCAGCTCCACATATTTGCCTTTAATAACATGTTGTGATGCAGCCAAGGGAGACTGAATGCAGCCTTTGACACAACATATGTTTAGATATGTAGATGGGAGAGCATGATTGTTTGTTTGTTGGTTACGATTGAAATATATTTATCTGCAGTATTTGTTTAAAAAATTGAGGCATTTGGCAAGGGCTCCCATCTCGACCATCAGGAAGGAATGATGGACTAAATGTGACACTGAAGCTCCTGTAGTCTGATGTTTGGAGGACTGAATTAATGTTTGACTCGTGTTGAGTGTCCATCTGGTAGAAAGACTAAAAAAGCATCTTATGAAAATGACATTTTCACACGGTTAGCTTATATTCTGTATCATTTACATGATTGAAGATAAATGTCAGGATATTTGCAAACATGTTTTTAGAACTTCACACTTTTTTGTACTCTATTCCAAATTATTGATTTATTTGTATATGTATGCTTTTAATGGTAACTTTATGTTGGGCAGGCCAAACCCCTAATCCTATACCACCCCAAATGTTACAAAAAAGCAGTACAACCCTTTTTCATTGCATTAAATCTGCATCAAAATAGGTTGTCCAGAATTTTTTTTATTTGACATGGCTTTTGAAATCACTATGATCCAACAGAACCACCTAAATCCAACGCCATTTTAGGTCGACACTGACATAACCAGAGTAACGTAAAGTGAGGACAGGGAACACAATGCCATCAATGGAAAATGTGTTACTCAAGGGGATCATATCAAATTCAAGAGTGAAAGCAGCCAAACACGTTTCTTAGCATTACAACGATGTTAGTCCTGACAGAAAGAAAGATGTCTTAAAGAAAATTATACCATTTTTTGCAATAAATCGTTTATTTTAGCCTCGAAAGTTAAAATCGATAAAGGGTTAGGTGTTGGCCTCCACAAATCACTCTCATAACACAGATATGACTAAGAAAAGTCCCCCCTCACACTAAGGCCATAACCTGCGATTAGGGGTCAGAATACTTTATCATTTGCAAGGGTCAGAAGCCAAAAGGTTTGGAACTCCTGGTCTCAAACATGCCCGCACATAACATTGTTAATTTTGAACAAGACTGCAGGTCTGTGTACAGGAGCTTAAACGAGACCAACATATTACTTGCAGTTGTTTACTGTGAATACTTTTGTCTGTGTTCATCTGCCTCTGTGTGACAGATCTCAGCCTAAACATAGCCTCTAAAGCTAAACTGTGGGTGAAGTCAGAGGACAATAGTGTTTTTCCCCGGTGCAGCTTGTGAATCATGCAGCATCCAGACGTCCAGACATGCCTCCCTGCAAGCCCCCAGGGTAGAGGTCAGCCTGCTGCTGGAGGGATGGGGTAGGCTGGGTGAGGATGGGACATTTGAGTGTGTGTGTGTGTGTGTGTGTGTGTGTGTGTGTGTGTGTGTGTGTGTGTGTGTGTGTGTGTGTGTGTGTGTGTGTGTGTGTGTGTGTGTGTGTGTGTGTGTGTGTGTGTGTGTGTGTGTGTGTGTGTGTGTGGGGGGGGGGTTTCTCTGTGGGAGTCATACTGCAGGTGTGAGTGGGAGAATTTAAGAGCTGGCTTCTGTGTGAGTCAGTAGCTGGTACCGTGTGAGAAACCATGTGTCAGCACTGAGTCAGAGCACAGTGGCCGACTGGTGTGTGTGTGTGTGTGTGTGTGTGTGTGTGTGTGTGTGTGTGTGTGGCTTTGTAATTGTTCTACTCTTTAAATGTAAAGGTTAAAGTTTTACTTACATATTTATTGTGATTTCCATAGTTTTTTGTGTAGATTAGGTAAATGATCAAAAAGCAAGTACATTAAACAAACTAAACAATGTTTTAACATTTTTAGAATTATTGATGTGAATGCTACGGAGTCCCTAAAGGGACATGGGAAAAAAAGGAAAGTATATCGTGCGCAAGAATTACATCTCGTGCACACAAATTAATGGCCTCGTTTTATATATTTTCTCTCTATGAACCCTCCAGGGCTCCGTATTATCCCGATTTCTCGTGCGCATGAGATACTAACCCCTGTTATCCCGACTTTTTTTTCTTTTTCTCTCTCTTTTTTCTTTTTTCCATGTCCCTTTAGGGGCTCCGTAGAATGTATCTTTGGAAATGTTCACAGTATATTTTATTGGCAGGCTTGTAGCTTCAACTTCTTTATCAAAGATTTTCTTCCCCAGTTCTTTAAGTTTTGAACTGAAGTTTCGAACGGGAGTTTCATGTCCATGCAAGCCTTGTGTATTCTTCAGCGGTTAGTCATAAACCTTCTCTGCTGAGACAATGAGACCCAAAATAGCTCTTTCCAACTGCAGGTGATCTGAAGCAACAACACAACTTCATATTATTGGTAAAATGTGACTTGAGGTCAAGTGAGTTCATGCATAAAGGGAACACCACTCTACTACATGTTAAGGTATGCTTTCAACTTTTAAATCATTTTCATCCTGCGGAGAAACGTTTTTGCACATTATCGGTTAGTATATAAGGTCATTTGTTTAGGAAAACCCATCGGCTTGCCTAATGTTAAGGACTCAATGACCATCGGTTGAAATGTGTGTAGCTCCTTTAGCAATGATACAGTTACCCTTCACTTGGTACGTTTAAAGAAATGTGTGTATCTTCGTAAAAGCACAATTCTGTCTTGTGTATTGTTTATCATGGTAAATAAATACTCAAATGTAATCCAGAAATTGCTATATTTTCTTCCCACCACAAGCTCTATGGTGCAAACAAACACACACACACACACACACGCACGCACGCACACACGCACGCACAAACACGCACGCACACACACACACACACACACACACACACACACACACACACACACACACACACACACACACACATCCTCCCACTAAGTGTCAAGGAGCTCGTTCTAACTTTAAGACACCTGGCTGACGTCCAATCGCTCCAAGGAAAGATTAAGAAGACAGTTGCTCCAACCAGCCAATCTTACACACACACACACACACACACACACACACACACACACACACACACACACACACACACACACACACACACACACACACACACACACACACACACACACACACACACAAAATTCTGTTTGAAGTTATGTCCATTGCTATATTTTCTTCCCACCACAAGCTCTATGGTGCTAACAAACACACACACACACACACGCACAAACACACACACACACGCACGCACACACACACACACACACACACACACACACACACACACACACACACACACACACACACACACACACACACACACACCACACACACACACACACACACACACACACACACACACACACACACACACACACACACACACTTGAAACTCTGTTTGAAGTTATGTCCATATAACACCTTATTGTCGAAACAGCAGCCTTGACTAAGCCCAAGTTTATACAATTTTAAACAGCAAGCTAACAAGAGTTTGCCTCACTGCGTTATAGATGTTAGAAACAAAGAAAGGAACTTCCCTTTCTTTCTTCTTGCTTTTAATTAAATCCTTTAGGGTGCCACCACCCAGGAGCAGGAGTTCAATGTATGCACAAACCAAGCACCGTCTTTTTGTGTGTGTGTGTGTGTGTGTGTGTGTGTGTGTGTGTGTGTGTGTGTGTGTGTGTGTGTGTGTGTGTGTGCCTGCTGGAAAATGTGTATGTGTGATGCATGTAACCACAGTGTGTAATTGAGCCTTCCACATAGTCAGCGCGCCTCCTTCCACCGCCTACTTTCCGATGTAAAGCGGATTAGACTGCAGCCACACTTCCGTCTCCCTCCACCCTGACCTGCCAAAAGGTGCTAATTATAGGATGACCTTGAACAACGCTGCTTCAGGGTCAGCTGATGCCCTCCCACTCAATGCACAGAGCCTAGTCATTATATAAGTAACTATCACTCTGGGGCAAAGGCACCCACACTCCGTCTTCAGACACTCCTCGACCGGTAGTGTCCTGACTGCGGAAAAGGAGTGGGTGAGGGAGAAATATACAGAAATAGTTTGACCTTTTTAAATGATGCTGATTTGCTTCCTTGCTCTAACAATGTGTAACCGGACGGACTGATGCCGAAACACACCAGAATTGTATTATGTCTTTTTGTATTACACGTTAATTGTTAGACGCTTTTATCCAAAGCGACTTACATACTCAATACTGTGGACAATCAGCGGAGCAATTTGGGGAGAAGTGTCTCAGGGACACAACGACATGCTGACCCCCTGATCCGAACACCAACACACAACCCACTTCACCACACGTCTCTCCATTGTATAACTTTGTGATCTAACATACAAGGTACAACATGTCTTTTTAACCCTTTTGAGAGTCAGTTTAGCTGTTTCCCCGCTAAGTCCTTATGCTATTACAACTAAGTTCTGAGTAAACTTAGCAGTAGTTGTGTTTACATTACTTTCTTCATTTTGGTGACCTGTCTAGATTGAAAACTCTTTTTGTTAATGCCAGATTGTGAGTTTATATATATGTTATATGCCCGCTAATATAAGTGTTTGGCTAGTATTAGGGGAGGGAGTCTGTCTCTATAAGTTTTTTCCAAAATGTAAAGTGTTTCCTTTAAGAAAAACATGTTTTTGCTAAAGAAAACTGTGCATTCGGAGTAAAAGGAAAAAAGAATCCAGTTATCTCAATCTTCATCTTTGAAAAAGAGGTTACCTCAGAATCAAAGAGACATCATGAAAGAGACGCTTTCAGACTTTGAACCTTTGCCACAGTCTTCAAAGTCTGACAGGGGAAATCCATCAGTTCAAAGGGTAAAATAAGCACTCATTGAAGTAGATGATGCAGTTTGAAAGGAACTGGGTAGCATGAGTTAAATATATATATATTCAGGTACAGGAAAACAGTGCTATGTGTGACACTATTTTCTGCAGTTTATTACTGTTATTCCTGGCCGCTACTTCACTACTGCAGACTTCACCACTGTTGAGGACTAACACTACAATGTGCAATATACACTTATTACATTGAATCATGTTATAGCTGATGTGTTTTTTATAATGCTGCTACTTGTGTCATTGGATGAATGTGTACTTGTCTCGCTATTTAATGTGTTGGTCTACACTTATTGTTGCTTTGTGTTTGCACTGTCCCTTTGTTGAAACATTGTAAATGTTCCCGCTGTGGGATGAATAAAGGATTTCTGATTTGCCATGCTCTTACAATCTATTGTTAAGAGGCAGCTCTGACTTCTTCAAACGTTATTCCTATCTGCAATTGGTCAAACTTTATACATTTCACAATTCATCAGATTATTCTTGAAGGAGAAAGGCAGAGTGCAGGACTCTTCCATCCATGTTACTCCTGCCAGACTGGCATTAGGCAGCCTTGTTTGCCACCACAAAATGACTAAACTAAAATTAAAGTGGCACAGATCACATGCAGCTCGCCACATCTGTCTAAAGACTCCCTAACTAACTGTAGACCACTGGAGCCGGAGAGGAGCCCTCCCCAGACAGAGGGCCCCGGGGCCACTGAGCTTCATGCTCCACCAGCCTCCACCAAACAGCAATTTTGTTGCTTTGAGGTTGCTTTAGCAGACTAACTAAAAAAGAACACACCAACCATGCAGTATCAAGTGACTTTTTCAGTTGCTAAGAATCCTTGTTTTGTGAGTAATTAACTGAAACTGTAAATATGTAGTGCTTCTTTAACGGGGGTTCTGGAAAACGTGTGTTGCTTTTTATACGAAAGTTTGTATGACACATTTGGTCACAATTTTGAACTTAGTTTTCTGTCGGCTTAGCGATAAGCTGAATGCAAACATTTGTTTTAAATTAAAGTGGCCACTCAAACAGTAGTTTTAATCTGCTAGCATCACTCAACCTCTGTGCTCCTCTCATTAAAATCATTTGCTGAATTTGGGCTATAAAAGCAAATGCAGCAATTGCTGGCATGAGGCTTCAATTAGAGTAACAACCCGAGGTGGGGGCTCTGTGGGGAATTTTCCAGATCTGTGTGTTAGTGTGCATGCACTCCAAGTGGATGTGTTGCAATATGTCTGCCACGAGACGAATGAACATGCAACAGCATGATGTTTTCTTAATTTCACCTGCAGGCGACCTGATTCAAAGCTTATGGCTGTTTGGTGGTTTATTAGCAACCATATTTGTTATATGGCAAAATATCAAAATGTGCATTTAAATCAACCTTTTGGCATTCACACAATAATAACAATATCAGATTATGCATCTCATATGTTTTTATTAACCAAACATTATTACTGTACTAAACAGTAACTATATTGTTGCAGTTAGAAACATATCTAGGTTAGGGTTATCATATGAGGCCAATATTATCTTCAGATCTGTAATTATCAAGTTAGCATTGTTCTGAACTTTCTAATAACATTATTTTCAATTCTTAACAATGGTATTATTCCTGTCATGTGCACCACAACAATCTTGAAAATGCATTAGATATCTCCAAAAGTTTCCTTGGAAAAATATATAAGAACATGTAACATAAAGGGTGAAAAATAAGTTTAATGTCACTTTAAAGCTACAAGCCCAAGGAACCCACCTGACATCCATCAGCAATCCGACTTCTGATGCTCTATAAAGTTAAACACATCTATCAGTTAATATTAAGAGCAGCTGTATCACCTGAGGCTTTGCAAGAATAAACAGAGTCCTCGTCTCCTGTTGTCTCCAGGATATTGAATCCCTTCCAACATTCACAGGGAGCCAAAAAGTGACTGAAGAAGAAAAAGGAAGATTTGCAGAAGCCTGACAGGGGAAAGTGACAGAAGTCCAGAGTGATGAGAGAGAGACGATAGATCAAGATAAGACTGTTTATTTGAAGGAAAGAAAGGTGGTATAGTTTACCATCGGGACATGAGTGGTGGCTTTAAGTGAACGTACTTGTTCCCAATATGATTCACTTTGTTTGGTATAGGAAAGTGTGCCCAGATATTTGCCTGTCGTTCATCTTTGGAGCAGACTTCAATCTGATATTTAGTAACTAAACCAAATTATCAAAGAAGAATCACCCATGTCCAACTCAGTATCCTGATTGTGAAATAATGTATGTATGAGTTTAACTTTGGCAGATTAATTACTTTAATTATAACCTAAGCCTTTTACTAGGGGAAGTTGGCATGGACATTTCTATTATCATCAAAGATGTGTATTTGGCAAGGTAGCTGAAGGCAAGGGAAGGCAAGTTTATTTATATAGCACTTTTCAACACAAGGCAATTCAAAGTGCTTTACAAAAAATGAAAGACATTAAGAAAATGGCATTTAAAATGAGTCATTAAAAAGAAAAGCTAATAAAATAAACATTAAAAGAAAAAATACATGTGTAAACATTAAAAGAAAAAATACATGGATAAAAGTTACAGTGCAGTCTAAGATATGAATAGTTCAATTAAAAGCAGCGACAAAAAGAAAAGTTTTCAGCCTGGATTTAAAGGTAGTCAGAGTTGCAGCGGACCTGCAGGTTTCTGGGAGTTTGTTCCAGATATTTGGAGCATAATAACTGAACGCTGCTTCTCCATGTTTAGTTCTGACTCTGGGGACAGAAAGCTGACCAGTCCCTGAAGACCTGAGAGATCTGGATGGTTCATAATTTAGCAGTAGGTCAGAAATGTATTTTGGGCCTAAACCATTCAAAGCTTTATAAACCAGCAGCAGTATTTTGAAATCTATTCTTTGACACACAGGAAGCCAGTGTAAAGACTTCAGAACAGGAGTGATGTGATCCACTTTCTTAGTGTTAGTGAGGACTCGAGCAGCGGCGTTCTGAATCAGCTGCAGCTTCCTAATAGATTTTTTAGTGAGACCTGTGAAGACACCATTGCAGTAGTCGAGTCTACTGAAGATAAAAGCATGGACAAGTTTTTCCAAATCCTGCTGTGACATTAGCTGAAGACCTTGAGGTTACACAACAACAAAATCTAAAAAAAGAAATCCGTACTGACTAATGGAACTTGATGTATATCACTTTGTCTATACTGTTATCATAGATAGTGGATTATATATTTGACATCTGAAACATGTTAACTCAGCTTTTACTCTTGGAATACATAGAAGAGATGATCAGGTAAGACACAGGATTTTTTTTAATCTTCACTCTTGTTACGACCTGGCTCATAGGCTGCAACAAAGATGGGAGACCAGACAAGTTAAGTGTAACAAAAGAATATTCATTTACAATACCACAAAAATCAAAGGTCTTCAAAGAAACCTAAATGTGGAAATCAGTTATCAGTAATGATTGCGTGTGAAAATGTGCAGAAACAAAGACGCGGCCGTGTCCAACAGAAGAGTGAGAGGGCAGTATGGGTTGGTGTTGGCCTTTTATGTCGACAGCCCAGGTGTGGCGCATCAGGTTGATCACCTGAAACAAAAACAAGAGCCAGCAAGCAGAACACAAAGGCATAGGCCCCAAGTGGAGTGGAGGGGGTTGTAACAACTCTGATAATTCATTTGCTGAAGTGGAAGTCCCTCCTCTTAACAATCAGTTTTTGTTTGCCTGTGTAACTATAATGCTTTACTCAGAAATCTGAGGTGAGTAATAGAGAAACAATTGTTATCTTATATTACCTGTCACTTGTTAGGTACTTTTACCCAAAGTGACTTATTTACAATCAACACTGTGGGCAATCCTCACAGGAGACATTTGGTGTGAAGTGCCTTGCCCAAGGACACAGCGATATGTTGTGGAATTGGAACCAGTGCCCCCCTGACCTGAAGATTAGCCCACTAACGAACTGGCCCACAACCTCAGTAATAGGAACACATGAAAACCACTATGTCTACAATCACTTTCTATATGTTAATAGTAGTGGTAACATTGCAAACAGCAGGACAAACAGGTAAATCGTCTTTGACCGAACAATATTCCCCAACACTTACTGCGTGTCTGCTCAATATAATGTGATACAGTCCAGATCACTAAAGGAACGTAATCCTTCCAGATGCTAGGCCCTAACTTCTTAAATATACCCAGATATTCGGGAAGTGGTATGTCATGTGTTGTAATGTGCATACCGGGATTTATTTTTGGCACCGTGAAATCCCTTTGACAAACCACAGAGAACTACCAATAAACATGGATAGCAAACAGACATTTTTGTGAATCAAAACTTGATTAAACATGATTGAAAGTCAAATATTAACACATTTATTTACCAAGTAGAGTTGCTTTGAAAACACAATTGACTGGACTATGGAGGGTAATCCAAAAACACTCAAAAGTGTAAGTCATACTGCAAGTGTCACCATTAACTTGTTACTAATCATTTAAGCCAGGGGTCTTCAACTAAAATTCAACGAGGTCCAGTTAGAGCAAATCTCCCCATGCAAAGGTCCGGAACATCAAAATGTCTAACTTGCTTCATGAATTAGTGTGATATATATTGAAGTGACCTGTAGCTTTATCAACGTCTGCATGTAATCAACAACTGACTGCCAATCAAATAAAGAAAGTACAATTCAAAAACAACAATATTTATTGTCAATTAACATTACTTAAATACTGTGGATATGTGTAATGTTCCTCTCGGGCTGCATTTACAAATAAAATAGAGAAAATAAATAAAATAGCTTTTGAAAATATGTGCAACTTAAAAGTGCTTAATTTTAGATAAATAAAATAAAGTGTAGCAGCAGCTTGAGTGTCCCTTTTTCTTTGTTAACCGTTTCACATCATGACTTAACAGTTTCAGACAATTATAGAACAATATCAGTCTTTACACATCATAACAATTGAACAGTTTTAAAGTTTCTCTTTCTTTCCCTCTTATATTGCAGTCCCTCACTCACTTTGTTTTATTCAGTGCGAGAATTGAGCTCGAGCTTGTCCTGCCAGGAGTTTGTAAATCTGGGCTGACATGAGGCGCATTCACACCGCAGTACTTTTCCCACAAAGGTTCATCAGAACTTAGTTCATGTTCTATTTAGTTCTCATGAACTAAGTACAGATCGCGTTCACACCGGAATAAGTCCCTGGCGTATACTGCCGCCCAAAGTCCCCGGCCAGAAGTCCCCGGAGTTGGGGACTGGCTTCAGTAGAAGCTGCTGGGACTCCCAGCAGCTTCTACTGAAGTCTTCCGAGTAAATCGCCAGAACGCCGACATCTCCTCATCTCCACCGCTCCCATGTTTTATTGTGTGTTGCTATAAGTTAGTCTCTCTGCGTTTCTGCGCTGGGCTAATGCTAATGCTAATAATGCTAATGCGAGGATAATAAAATGGCGGCTTCACAAAACCATTTGGGAGTTTTACGGGGCGTGGTTTGCAATCCGCCCAGCCAATCAGACATAGGAACCTTTTTCTCCCACGAAAGTCCCTTTCGGACGGGGGACGGAAAAGGGGGTGAAAAGGACCTCCTCTAGGGGGGTCCGGGGGGGGGACCCTAACCTCCTCTAGGGGGGTCCGGGGGCATGCTCCCCCGGGAAGATTTTTTTTTTTAAAATATTGAAGTTAAAAGCATCAATCTGGTACACTTTGAGAGCAACATTAAGAGATCTATGGATACATCTCTCAACACCCATATGAAACAGAACTGTAAGCATATTTTTCTTTTTGGATATTTTACAAATCACTCCCCTTTTAAACTCTATTCTTGTTATTTTTAACAACTTTTTTGTTACTGTCATATAGTATTTTATACCTGTTTTTCATTTAGTCTCATTAATAACTAGAATGATCATATCAAGGTGTGCCTTAACCTCACTGAGCTGAGGTTATTTGAGCCTCTCAGGAGGGAGCTCTCTTCCACCTGGTTGTAGAAAAGCTCTTTAAATTTGTTAGCATAGCTAGCTAACCAGATGCTAATAACAACAGATCGTGTACGGCTCCTTATGGGTATTGCAATATTTTAAGGGCTGGAGCGGCGTTCTGGTGCTCTCTGTCGGCACTCCTTTCAGACGAGACATATACCACGTGAAGACACGTTACGCTCGTGTTGTGTTCAAGGAACCTGTCCTTGGCCAGGAAAAACAGGTACTCGCTTGTTTAATTATTTTTTTGCGGTCTAGATTTCTTCTTCTTTTTTGAAGTGAGAAGTTGTCCGTCAGTCGGACTGACGGACGGACTCCCCCCCCTCCCCACCCCCAAAACGAAAACTCTTCGGTTCTCCACGAATTACACAAGTCACCCAAATCAGCGTTAAAAAAGCGGGAGGCGCCGAAAAATCCCCTATTAATGTATTGATTATAGCTCCGGGTCCGTATAGGTCGGCGTCTGGGTCCGGATCCGGACCGCGGTCCGCCTGTTACCGACCCCTGATTTAAGCCATGAAAGACACTGTCGGTTGCACACATTACTTATTTTTTCATTAACCTCTTAAGCCCCAAGCCTGTTTTTCAGGTTTCAGGCTCAAAAATGACATTCCCAGAACAAATGACCATATCTTCCCTTCTAAAAGGGTTAAATTAATAATCTTTTTTCTCAAAGTAATGATAAACCTGTGAGTTGGATGTAGAAAAGCCAGAATAAATATAGATGTTTTTTATTTTAAAGAAAATTCAGATTAAACATGGTAAAAAACTGTAAATTATAGTGTCCGTCCAAAAAATATGTTGTACCTATAGTGAAAACTAACCTTGGATGATGGGTTAGTAGACTAAAAGCTTTAGGAATCCAAAGTACAACATATAATAAGTACCCTGTATCAAGATTGATGCAAAACAAGTGATATATGACCTTTTTAGACAGATTTAGCCAAAAAAACCTCTTCGGGGGCCATTTGAGTGGATTTTCCATATCTCTGGCCCCCCTTGTTCGATTTTGACATGTGACATCTCTTTCTGACCGTTAGAGCCAATGGAATCGAAGGGAAATCGTCCCGTACACACCAGTGTTGCCAAGTTGGCGACTTTCTCGTGAAATTTGGCGGCTTTCCAAACCCTCCGGCTACTTATTTTTGTCAAAAGCGACTAACGACTAATTTAACGACTTGTAATGGTGTTATTAGGGACTTTTCTGGTGTTTGGAGACTCACATATTGTTCAGCATTTAACGAGGTGCTGCCGTGAGCCCCTCTGGCCTCCCATAGTACTCACAGGCACTCAGACTCACAGTTGCCTCCCGCAGCAGCTCAGCTGCAGTCAGAACAGAGAGGAGACAGCCACACTCTCCCTTGTCGAGACTGCAAATGAATTGCGCATGAGCGGGATTTAAATGTAAAATGTAAATGTTTCTTCACTGTCACACTATAATAAATAACTGCCTTTGCTTTGCTTTGACTCACACACAGCCTCAGTCACTTAATCACCTCGTCCACTGTGTGTGTGCCTCTGTGACAAGCTAAACATCCACGTAGGTCATCATGTCACAGTCTAAACTGTATTCACAAAAGTACAGAAAGGAGTGGGAATCAAACCCTGAGTTTAAAGGATGGTTGAAGACATTTATTGGAGATGACACACGGGCATACTATACTGCCTTTATTGTAAGGGATATTTCTACTAAAACTATTTCTACTTTCTACTTTTTCTGAGACATTTCTGATCTACTGTCGTCTGGATTTACTCGCCATTGCATGATATGCAAATTAGGCAATGACGTCATTTAGGGACTTCTGGCGACTGTTCGGACAGCCATTAGCTACTTTCCTTAATAAGGAGTTGGCAACACTGGCACACACTCATGTTAAAAAATGCAATCTTGCTACAGAGCGTAGAAATGGCCGGCTCTGATGTTTGAAAACGGAATTGCAGTTTTATTGCTTATAGATTATCAGAACATTTCAAAGGGGACACAGCCACATTGGATATTAACCTATGGAGTAACTACAGCATCGTTGTTATCGTTTTAATGCCATTGAAGACCAGTTTTGACCAGACAAAACCAAGGTAAACCATGTTAGCGTTGTAGGCTACCTAGCACCACATGTTTTGATGTACGTTTTTGTTGATAACGTCGCGAGTTTGTATCTTTCAGTGTTGAGGTGGGCACCGTTAGATTCTGTGTCTTCACAATCATAAACGATGTGTTGGATGTGCAGCTAGGATAAGTAATAAGGGAGCTAGGAGTGATTTTCGGTGCAGTAATAGGTTAGCACCGGGTCCGTGGGGCTTAATCCAAACCAAATCACCTGTTTTTATTCTCTGAGTTTAACAGTTTCAGGCATTTAAACCCCTGGAGACTTGCCTGGACATGCCTGCATTCAGACAACCAGAAACAAAAGTAAAAGCATAGTAACTCTGAAACAGCTGGGTTTCCAAGAAAAGACACAACAGAGTCACACTTTTTACTCATAAACGATACACATACTTTTCTGTTGAGGCTGCTTTCAGTTGCGAAGTGTGCATGCTCTATCTTTTGTGGGTTTTTTAATTGCCAAGTGTTGATAAAAAGAGGATTGGTTGACAGAGGGAAAAGCACAGCACCTTAAGCACTTTGAATTGCCTCTGTGTCTTAAAATGTGCTATACAAATAAACTAGCCTTCTTAAGAGGGTTATTACATTGTAAATTGTAGAAATTTTATTTTATTACACTGAAGCTGTACAATGTCTGTGTAAACACCATCATTTTAAGTGCACATTGTTGGGATTTAACTGTATTTATTTTGCATATTGAGTATTTTATGACACAGATTAGGTTGACAGCAATCTATGCAGGAATGTGAAGATGTGATTACTTTCACCACAAAGACAAAGGAGAAGTTAATTGACTCGTTTGTTTTCCACAAAAGTGAGAGGAGACGACTCGGCTATAGGAAGCTGTTGGATTGAAATTTAGTTATCATCATCCAGACGACAACTTTCACATGCTAACGATTTATTTATTTATTTAACGATTTATTTAACGATTTTCAATGCTAACAATAGCCAAGGTGAGGCTGGAAAAGGCTCTGCTCAATAGCACCATCATAGCACCAATGGTCCTCAGCTTAGATACGACCAATCTGCTTTCAAATGTTCCTGTCCAGGCAATGTGATATTTCATGTGTACTAGAAGCACACATTAAAAACTGAGGGTTATTTATTGTTTGCACATAATCTGCAATGTAACTGCATTCTAAACAGGCTCAATACACTGTCTGTCCACAATGATGTTAATGAAGCAGACAAAAGAGAGAACCGGGATACACTTGCTTGAAGTGAATATATCTGCACTTTCCTTGTTGTTCGGAGTTTGATTCTTCAAGGTTTCAAGGCTTTTATTGTCATGTGTGCATAGCTACGGTGTAGATATGACAATGAAAATCTTAGGTCACTGGTTCATCCAACAGTGCAACACAAGAAACAGATGAAATAGTACAAGTAAATAAAATAGAATATAATAGAAACAGAATTTGATAGAAACTGTGCAGAATAGTCTATATGCAGTCATTGGAATATTGATATATATGATATATGTGAGTTGCAAATAGATGTTATGTATGTTCTTTCAAAAGTTCAGGTGTTTAACATTCTAAGTCCCTTTCGATAAAAGTATCAGCTAAATGATATGTAATGTAATGTATACCCTTTGAATAACAACACTGATGAAGGCAAAGGAAACTGGTAAATAATCCGGTTCAAGCAGGTCTTCAAATAGTCCAAATACACAGCATGGCAGTATTTCCCCTTCAGCGCCCTGCTGTGAGAAGACGACCTCTGCTGAGACCAGCCTCATTTGCCTCATCCTCATCAACCGCCTCCAGTCTTCCATTGGCATTACCGGTACTGCCCTCTCCTGGTTTAAATCCTATCTCTCTGACAGACATCAATTCATCTCCATTAACAACTCCAAATCCCCCATAGCCCCCGTCAATCATGGCGTCCCTCAGGGTTCTGTACTTGGTCCCCTTCTGTTCATCATCTACATCCTCCCAATTGGACAAATCCTCCGTCAACACCAACTCCAGTTCCACTGTTATGCTGATAGGCGCATTCACACTGCGGTACTTTTCCCACAAAGGTTCATGCGAACTTAGTTCAGTGAACTCTTTTATCGCGTTCACACCAAAAAGAGCCGGTACTAAATATAGCTCTTTTCTCACAAAAGAGCCGCTCGTAAGTCCCTGCTAGAGAGCAGGGACTTTCGAGCGGCTCTTTTGTGAGAAAAGAGCTATATTTCTGATTGGCTGGGCGGATTGCAAACCACGCCCCGTAAAACTTCCAAAAAGTTTTGTGAAGCCGCCATTTTATTATCCTCGCATTAGCATTATTAGCATTAGCATTAGCCCAGCGCAGAAACGCAGAGAGACTAACTTATGGCAACACAAAATAAAACATGGGAGCGGTGGAGATGAGGAGGTGTCGGCGTTCTGGCGATTTACTCGGAAGGCTTCAGTAGAAGCTGCTGGGAGTCCCAGCAACTTCTACTGAAGTCCTCTTACAACTCCGGGGACTTCCGGCCGGGGACTTTGGGCGGCAGTATCCGCCGTGAAGTTGTTTGTAGCCTGCCAGTAAACCCAAAGCAGAAGAAGAAGAAGTGACGTCAGCGGCTTCATTTGCCTAATCCACCCCCAGTGACTTTTTCCGGTGTGAACGCGATCTGTACTTAGTTCATGCGAACTAAAGAGTTTGCATGAACTAAGTTCGCATGAACCTTTGTGGGAAAAGTACTGCGGTGTGAATGCGCCTGATGACACACAGCTCTACCTCTCAACAAAATAAATTTCTCCAACCACACACTCCCAGCTCAGCACCTGCCTCACTGACATTCAAATTTGGATGCAAAACAATTTTCTAAAACTTAACTGTGACAAGTTAACCGCTCAACCCAAGATTTCTTTCTTACCATCGATGGCTCCATTGTCAACCCCTCCACTCACATCCATAACCTTGGCATCATCCTCGACCCCACCCTCACTTTCCTCCCTCACGTCAACCAGGTCACAAAAAACGCATTCTTCCATTTAAAGAACATCACCCGCATTAGACCCTCCCTCTCATCGACCGCTGCTGAAACTCTGATCCATGCCTTTATAACATCCCGACTGGATTACTGCAACAGCATACTTTTTGGATCACCTGCATTCACGCTAAAAAAACTTCAATATGTCCAAAACTCAGCTGCCCGTTTGCTCACCTCTACCCGACTCTCCGACCACATCACCCCTATCCTCCACTGGCTCCCCATCAAACACCGCATTGACATTAAAATATTACTTTTCACTTTCAAAGCCCTCAACAACCTTGCCCCCCCTACCTCTGTGACCTCATCCAACGACACACCCCCACCCGTCGCCTCAGGTCTGCTGAAGCTAACCTACTGCAGCCCATCAGGACAAAGCTCCGGACCTGGGTTGACAGGGCCTTCGCAGCAGCCTCCCCCACACTCTGGAACTCCCTCCCCAGCCACGTCAGATCCGCCAACACTCTCACATCATTCAAACAATCCCTCAAAACTCACCTTTTCACTCTTGCCTTCAACTCCTAATCAACTAACCCCTTGCCCTTATTCCTCCTAGCTTAGCACTTTCTACTTTTGTTGTTATTTTGTTTTACTTGCTTGTAAGCACTTTGAGCACCAGGAAAAGCGCAAGCGCTTTATAAATGTAATGTATTATTATTATTATTATTTGCATCAAACATGTCTGATAGCTCCACAGGTAGCAGCCCAGACATCCTGTCGCCTCACAGAATGAGAGGAACGATGATCGTCCACACTTTGATAGATAAGGGTAGGGTTTCTCCAGACTTACCATTAGCATAACAGATGTCCCTCCCCTGGGTGTAGAACCTTGAGTACCTGCATGAAAATCTAATGCCTAGACCTCTGGACCACCAATGGGTTTTTAAAACAATGAATGCCCAACTATGGTTCTTGCTGTGATGTGATTTGGAGTGAATTTGTATCCTTATGCACACTACGAGCACACAGGTATGGAGGACACAACATGACATGAGTAAAAATACAAATAAATGAATAAATACAGGAATATAAAAATACAAGAATAAATAAATGTGGGAACAAAACTGAAATAAATAAATGTGGAAACATATATAAATACATTTTGGACATAATATCTGCACTTTACTACAATGCATCTTGCTTATGGAAATGCTTGATGAAAATGTTAAAACAAATGAATAGACCTTTTTAAATAATGGCAGTGGTCAACAACTAATGATGTTTTAGACCGTCCTCAGTCCAGTGATGTCACCTTCTGCAGGTGAAAATGACACTGTCTTTTTGTTTGTATCTCCTCCTTTTCTTCCTGTGCCACCATTACATAATCCCATATGAATAAAGAGCAGCGGATACTCACCTGCCTACTTTATGCACCATACATTGGGGCCCTATATCCCTTACCTGTGGTGAATAGTAGCGCAGCAGGTTCTATTGTTGCTGCAGATATAGAGATGGAGGCCCGGCCACCTTGGTGATCCGGTGTCCTGCAGTCTCAACTTTCCTTCAGGGAACCCCTGGTATCTTTCTGTTTGGCCAGCATTATGTGTGACTTCCTGTCTGCGGCAGGGATATTACTGGAAGACCTCTCCAAGGACACGGTGACAATTGCCCCCCTCTATAGTTTCCCTCTTTTCTTCTTGTTTGGCTGTTTTCTTGGCAGATATCAGTTGTGCTGGTTAAAGTTTGTTTTTCCTGAAGGATATGTATTTTAGGAAATCTAGTAGGCTTCATATTACACCACAGAAAATGAATGAACAAAAGCAACAGTAAATGGAAAACAGTAGACTCATTTCCAAAACACTTGAACCTGAGTACATTTGTTTGCATTTATGGTAAAACTTATGTTGAACTACAAGTAGGTGGTCAGACATATACCAAGATTAAACTATCTTCTAGATTGTTTTTACATAACAAAGTAGAGATTATTGATTGATGATACAGTATTTTTTTCCTTCTACTTCAAAAGGCCAATGAACAAATAACAAAACGCTTTTGTAGTATGCTGTAAAATGTCTCCCCTTCAGTCTACAAGGACCATAAAGTCATCCAAAAGTGCAACTACAATGCAATACATGGGGTCCAGAAGCAGTCTTTGTCAAATTATGTATTTAAAGCAGGGATGTCCACACTTTTTTCACGAGGGCCACATAGAGAAAAATATTCGGGCTGGGCCACTCACTAGAGGTGAGGTATATTGTCTCATAAGTTCAGTTATAAGTTGGAAAAATCAATCAAATGTAGGTAAACTATTCTTGATACTTGAAAATGCTTTATCACAGCTCTCCATCATTTATTTTGTTATAAAAAGTGTTGGCAGCTCATTCCTTAAAACAGAAGCTTCAGATTACTTATAATAAGAGGAAATATGAAGGGTATATTTCAAGGTTGTTATGTAAATTTGTTATTGGGCTTTTTTGTTATCAACTTAGATCTGTTAGAACACATGTGTCAAACTCAAGGCCCAGGGGCCAAATCAGGCCCTTGGTGGATTTCATTTCGGCCCGCAGGATAATTTTAAATTACTATTAAACTATTAAGTGGTCTTATTAACACATGAATACTGTGTAATATATTTGAACATTTATATTTAAGAAGTACAAGACAAGCAGAAGTGTCTTTTATGGGCTATATTCCATTTTCTTTTTTGAATTTGCTGAGGGCCGATTTAAAATGGTCCACGGGCCACATTTGGCCCCCGGGCCGTAGTTTGGACACCCCTGATTTAAAGTATTTCCATTACAAAATTCCCTGCGTGAGTCCTTATGTTTCCACTGCAGCTCGGTACTGCAACACTGTCCAGAGAAACAGAAGGTGGTCATTTTGGTAAGACAGGCTTTAAAAAGATAAATCTGAACTTGGAACACAATACAGCCCGATAATGGACAACACATTCAGTTAGTGCTGTAGTACAGTCAAACCCGGGTGAATTCTGACACTGAACTATTAATCAGAGGTGCCGTGCTCTGTGATGCAGAAACATAAATCCTCTGTTAGGTAGATAGGAGCCCCATTTCTGGCCTCAAAACTTTCTTTCACGATTCTTAGCCAAAATTAAATTTTTCCCTGCCACCGGGTTGAACGTTGAAAAAGTGTTTTTTTGTGATCGCACAGATGTCTACCTAAAGCCTTAAATGATAATGTTTATAGCCAAAAGGTTTATGGACAGTGTAGCTGAGCCAGCTGGCAGGCTGATGCGCAGTCTTTGGAAATGTTGGATTTGAATGCTGGTTTTGCAGAGGGCATGCATTTCATCAGTCACGGCAGACAGTAGACATCTATGGAATCACACTATACCTTAATATGTTTCATGCCGCTATGTGATGAATGCAGTGTTGTAAACAATGGGGCTTAAAAGAAGAGTGCTCTGCTAGAAGATTCTAAAGAAATGCAATTGATGACTCCGGTACTGATTAATTAAATATCTTCTGAACATGGTTTATCTTTACAACAACCTTTGTCTGCCTATAAGTAGATGTTTATACGTTTCTCTCAGTTAAATGCACTTTGTTGAATTTGAACCCAACATCAGTAAATGGATACGTATACTTTCTTTGAGGATAGATGTCAAAGTCCTTTCTATCCTGCTCATTTTGTTTAGAAAAGATTGTCATGTTTTTCCTCATCCTGAGAAAGCCGAGAGCATCCTCATGGGACTCTGGTAAAAGGTGAAACTTAAGACCATCTCTAGTTAGTGTAGCGTAGGTTAAAGCATCCTCCTTTCAGAGCCAAAGGAGAAAGAGAGGGGAACGAGACAAATAGGTTCCCACCGACAGAGAGAGGTCAGTTCTCCAGGGAGGCCTCTCCACTATTCTCTCAGCGAGGTGTGCTAGAAAATAGTTCTTTACGGTCCAGAGTGAAGAAAAGGCTCCCACCCATAACCTCACAGTCTGCCTCACTACAACATGCACCATCTCGCTCTCTCTCTCTCACACACACACACACACACAACACACACACACACACACACACACACACACACAACACACACACACACACATCAACACACACAAACACACACACACACACACACACACATCACACACACACACACACACACACACACAACACACACACACACACACCACACACACACACACACATCACACACACACAACACACACACACACACACACACACACACACACACACACACACACACACACACACACACACACACACACACACACACACACACACACACACACACACACACACACACACACACACACACACACACACACACACACATACCATGTATACATCAATTCAGGGGACATTACATTGACTTACATGCATTTCCTGGAGACTTATACTAACCTTAACCATAACCAACACATGCCTAACCCTTACCCTTAACCTTACCCTTACCCTAACCCTAAACCTAACCAAGTCTTCACCCTAAAATGAATGATTTCCCTCATGGGGACCTCCAATTTGTCCCCATAAGGGAGGCGAGTCCCCACACGTGGCTGTGTAAACAGATGTTGGTCCCCACAAGTATAGTAATGTTAGGCCACACACACACACACACACACACACACACACACACACACACACACACACACACACACACACACACACACACACACACACACACACACACACACACACACACACACACACACACACCACACACACACACACACACACACACACACACACACACACACACACACACACACACACACACACACACACACACACACACACACACACACACACACACACACACACACACACACACACACACACACACACACCACACACACACACACACACACATTGCATTAACCTGCTAATGGATTGACTCCCCCCCCCTGCCGTCTCCCCTTTGTTTTGAGGCCCAGATCGCTTTCCCCTAGCTCGATGGGTGAACAGCAGGCGATCTGCGTTCCCTCACACACCCATCAAAATGAATAGGTTTACAAGCTTTCATATACATTGTCCTGTATGGAGCTCTCACACAGATAGGAGCGACAGCTGTGGTCTGCATAGTTTCACTTGACATCTTCCCATAATTGCCTGCAGCACATTTGACGAGTTAATAACTTTATGCCATAAAAAGGATTTTCTGGCAGTTGGGTGCCTCATTATAATAATGTATTCTCTGAAACTCAAACAAAAAGCAGACAGTATGTTTAATGAGGAAGCAATTATGGTAAAAGTGTCGTGTCATTTACACTTCCACATGCCCAGTCTAGTAGGGCTGTACCCGAATATTCGACTATTCGAATATTCGTTCGTTGGCCAACTATTCGGGTTTCAATTTCATTATTCGGATATTCGTTTTTTTATTTTTTTTCCCAAAATTTTTTTTTTCCCCCTAAATGTATGCTATCAATAAAGGCGAATTTCCATATTCTTATACTATATTTATACTTTTGAATTGCACTGTTAAAATGCGGAAATATATACAATCTCAGCCTGTGCTCCTGACATCGCGTTCACTCACAGTCACGAACGCAAACGGCACGCTTCTCCTCGCTTCACCTCGCTTCACACACCTGAACACAAAATGCCGAAGACTCCAGCTGTGTGGGACCATTTTAAATTGGACGACGGTAAGAAGAAGGCAGTGTGCCAAATATGCGACAAGAAACTGGCCGGTGGCACAACAACTCTGAAAAGTCACCGGATGCTGTAAGTAGTAGCCTAGCTTAGCTTAGCTGTTGTCAAGTTGCCATGATGAAGCTGCGTTATCCGCCGTTTAAACAGTAACGTTACACATGATAAAATCGTGCTCTTACTATCCTTGGAAAATAGTTGCAAGCAAGCAACCGAATTGTTTTTTTATATTAGTTTTTCAATTTTATCCGAATAGTGAAAATAATAGGAGCGATGTGGGAACATCTGGGGCTAAGGCAATTATTGGCATACAGTTCGTTCATTTATTTTTCGTTCTTCATTTATTTAAATACCGTTTACTGTTTACGCCTATATCCCTGGCGCTGCACTGCGGCTGGGTTAAATGCAGAGGACACATTTAGTTTTAATGTATGCGAGTACTGAGACAATAAATAAATATAAATCGTAATAGTATGCTCTTTCTGCGCTTCTGCTTAACAGTGTGTTGTCAGGTGTCTCGGAGCGTGTTATGAAAAAAAATCTCCGCACCGAATATTCGAATATTCGCTGCTGATTACTACCGAATATCCGGAGCCCGAGAAATGGTATTCGGGACAGCCCTACAGTCTAGTTCTCTTCTCAAAGACAGCATGTGTGTGAAAAGGCCATTTGCATCTGATTTAAGGTCTGCATTTCAAACAAACTGAAGGCAAATATATATTTAGATCATGCGTTGCCCTCACACAGCAAGCGGTTGAATATACCAAAGAAGTACTGCACTTAAAGGAGTGCGCCAGAATTTGAAAATATACAGCCGGAAATAATCTGCCACTTCCTTACAGAGCCCCTCCTCCAACACACACAAACGCGCACATGACCAATGAGGGCACGAGATAAGTTTGTGCACAGATGGAAGGCTGACAGGCAGGTAGGCCATCCAGTTATTTTAGCCAGGCCGGCTGATTTTCCTCTCATTTATCTGACAGCTCTAGTTACTTTGCTTATTGAGATTATTAAGAAATACAAATCCACAAATAAATAAACATTGACGTATACTTACAGGTTTAATGTAGCAGTAGTATACAAAGTAATTCAAATTAGCTCCAACTTTACCAGGTGCTATAAACACATGAATTCATCAACAATCATAATCCATTAGTTTAAAGTGAATAATTTTGGGCCATTAGACACAACAAGTGCTTTTATTTTTGATAGTTAAGTGTATTCTCATGCAAATACTTTTCTACTTTTAGAGATTAAGATTTAAAAGCAGAAATGTAACAGAGCCTTTTTTCCAATGTATAACTTCTTTGGCTCATTTGTATTTAAACACTTCTTCCCCCAATACAGCTGGTTTATCCCAGGAGTTTAATTTCAGCACTGCTCAGCACCTACATGTTATTCCAGTGACTTGCCCCAAAGGTGGAAACTATAGTATTATCTGTGACATGTTATGTTATGCTCACTCAGCAGTAAACACACTTCATTCTGACATTACAGTACATAGGTAATGTTTGCAGCATCTTCCCAAACTGACAAGCTAGAGCTGGTTTAACTATTCCATTGGGTAATATCTTATTAAACTCTTATTTAATGCTGCTTCGGGATCAAGGTAAAAAGAACACCTGTCAGATCAAGTAGGAACATGTATGAAATATAGGTGACATTAACAAATAAGTACATATAAAGTGATGGCAAGTTTGTCGGAATGTATTGTGTGAAAACAGTGTGTTGATAAAACCTCCTTTTAGTGAGCTTTCAATTAGCTTTTTCCACGTTAAGCTGTCCGCCAAAACCAGCATACTGTTCATATATAATACCATGTTTGTCCCTTTAATCCTCTCAGAAGTTATCTGTTACTCTTGACCCTCTTTGTAAATCTCTACTCAGGATCCATCCTGTCCTGCATTGATCCGAGCTGCTCCCTCGCTCTGACCTTTCATTTTCAACAGTTAATTCCTCTGTCCACAGACAGGTGTGATGTTTGAGAGTGTGATGGACGCCCTTGATCCGCCTGGCTGAGGGATTCTGTGACAAACTCTCTACCTCACACCCACACACACTGACTCTACACGGCCACTTCAAAGAGTTCAAGGAGACAACTAGAGTTTCACATTTATCCACCTTGTTTGGACTTCAGCCAGGAGTTGTATGCTGAGTTTAAATGTATTTGAGCAGGACTGTTCGTGTGTGTGTGTGTGTGTGTGTGTGTGTGTGTGTGTGCGTGCGTGTGTGTGTGTCAGTGGCAAACCATGTCTATCACAACTGGACCTTCTGTAGACACACACACCCCCCGCCGCCGCCCCCCCCCCCTCCCCCTCCGCGGCATTATAATGTCCGTCTTTTCACTGAATTGTCGTCTTGAAAAGGGTACTCACAACAATTCCGCAACAACTTCATCTTCACCTGTTGCACTTGTCATTTCAACGTTAAAAACAATAAAGCGGCATGAGTTGCTTCGTCGCATTCATCTAGATCCTCTGTCTCGAGGAGCCAGTTAACTAGCGGGCCATCTAGACTAGAGTACCCTGGAACCGAGGGAAACTCTGAAAGAATACGCCCATTGGCTACAAATCAATATGTGATTGGTTGATCAAACTGTCAGTCCAAACGTACGCTCTCATTCAGTGCAACGGCCAGGGCATTCGATCAAGGATGTAGAATACCTTGGTTGAAGGACAAGATCTGATTGGTTGCTTTCTTTTCTAACACAAAACCACTGAAATGCGTAGTGCATGGTCTGAGAAGGACAAACAAATCAACGTGACACTGTAATATTACAGATCAACAACACAGATACAATTCTCATTTATTCATTTTATATACATTTTATTACATTTTATTTATATAATTAAATCGATTTTTTTGTTTGTTTTATCTGAGTGTTCCAGGGTATTCTCTGAATACCTTGAAGGCCCTGACGGTTCGCCACTGGTGTGTGTGAGTGTTTGTGTGTCCAAACACATCATTACATGTACAGTGCTGTGTGCATAGAGAGAGCCAATAGTAAGAGTATCCATTACAGATCTAATCATGCAACTCAAAGGTCAAATATTTCACCGCTAGATTTCCAAATGAAGGAGATTCTGCCTAGATATTCTTAGTACCTGCTGGTTCTCTTAAAATTCACTAAATGTGGCATGTTAATTCATCAAGTATTGTCTAAACACTCACAATTAACAGACTAAACTGTTACTTTAGTTTTTTTTTAAATAAATGCTTGTCACTATCTTTGTTATAACAGAAAATACACAGGAGTGTGTGTGTGTCAGGGAGTGCGAGTACATGAAATGTGATCCCATTAAGCAGCGCCCCCCCCCACGCTCACCCCCAAAGGCCATTATAACTCTCTTTCTCTTTCCTTGAACCCCCCCCCCTCCAACCATCCCTCTCTCAAAGTTTGGACACCTGCCAGGTCCCACAGTCATTATCCTAATGAGCACTGACAGCCTAAAGTCAGTCTGGCTACAAAACCAACACACACACACCACACACACACACACACACACACACACACACACACACACACACACACACACACACACACACACACACACACACACACACACACACACACAACACACAACACACACACACACACACACACACACAACACACACACACACACACGCACACACACAACACACACACACACACAAACACACACACACACACACACACACAGCTGGTTATCACTTCCAGCAGTTGTCACCTGGATATATTGTAATGATTTGTAGTCCACCTGTTGTATGTCGGTGTTTTGATGACAAAGAGTGTGGGCTAGGCTTGGATATCTTCTGTTGACAGTCTGGTCTTTCCTTAATAGCACTTTATTTTATTTTATCTATAAAATCTCATGGAACCTCAACTTCAGCTCGTGGTCTTTCTTGAATGCATCAAAAATGATTAGCCAAATGTAGTCTCTCAGTGATTTTATTTATTGGAAGTTTAGTCCTACACGTATGATTCATAGATAAATATCACAAACATTTTCAAGGTTGGAGCATAATTGGAGGAAACCAGTGAGGACACACTGATATCCAGCCATGTCTGTTTTCACATGGGAAATTTCACGAGTAAGACACCTGTCGGCATGAAGAGAAGCAACGTGACCTGCTGAGACGGAGCACTTCCTGGCGGGACATAGCCCGTCTGGCAGGAAGACTTACAGGAAACAAGTTACTAGAGTGGCTGGTGTGTGTGTGTGTGTGTACATGCAAGTGTGTGTGTGTGTGTGGATAGGCTACACCCTCAGGAGTGTGCCATCACGGCAACTGTCTTCGTGGGAACAATACCACCTGTCGCTCAGGGCTAGCAGACAATGGAGGCCAGATGGAGAGCAAAGGGTGGAGGACGAAACCAAATGCCGACCTAAGCAGCGGCATCAAATCAAAATCTTTAGGTATTCCTGATGCCAAGAGCCTATGGTTTTATTGTTTATCACGGATTGTATGAGTAACACAGTACATGGCCATCTGTCTTTCTCTTTTAAAATCTCTTTTTTTCATCCCTGGGCCTTTGCTTCTTTGTTTCTCTCGCTCTTTGATATAATACGTACATGAGCAAGATGGAGTGATCGAATGACGTTTCTTTGAAAGACCAAATGTTATTAAATTAAAATAACTTAACAGGGGTTCCATTTGTTTGGATTTTGGAGGTGTTACCTGGATTGACTGAGTACATTTTATTTTAGTTGTGAGTTACTGTAAAGTTATATTCTGTGTTGCATTAAAGGTGGGGTAGGTAATTTTGGAGAAACCAGCTCGAGTGCGCTAGAATTTGAAAATACACAGCCGGAACAAATCTGCCACTTCCTCACAGAGCCCCTCCTCCAACACACACGAAAGCGCACATGACCAATGAGGGCACGAGATGAGTTTGTGCACAGATGGAAGGCTGACAGGCAGGTAGGCCATCCAGTTACTTTAGAGATTTTACAGAGCTACAGCTTCCACAGATGACATTTTTTATGGATCTTTTGTCAAAGCACTTAAGATATTCATTGCTATCGGGATGTTAAGAGCATTCCATGGAATATAACAACAAGTGTATCTCGAGCCGGTTTCTCAAACTTACCTACCCCACCTTTAAGGGTCAATAGTGTCCATCCATCTATTTCCTTCAGGATAAAATACTGTATATCCTTCAATACAGTACAGATCCTACATTCATGCATGCAAATGTCTCATCCACACCTATTTTGAAGTTGTAAAACAGAGTTTATTTAAAGAATTATGTTCGTGTAAGGAGTATAGCTTTTGAAAAACACAGCTGTGCGTTTATTCTTCAACTTTAGGGAAATGTAGCCCTTAAAAATGTTATGTGTGATTTACGATTGTTTTAATTTGTACAGAATATCGACCCCAGCTACGTTTTAGAGCCTTTCCAAACTGTTGTCGGTTGAGTAAGAGAAGACAAGTAGGGTGAGAGCTTTGGAGCACATTTACAATAAGATGAAAACAATAATAGCATCAAATGACTCATGAACGTAATGAATTTCTACATTAAGCTCAAATGGCCACATGAAAAGTAACGTGCACACAAGTTTTAAAACACTGAATTAAACAGAATAACTACTACATGTCCGGTAGGCAGTTGAATGTCAGGCGTTGTCTCAAAGGAGTTTAACCAGAAATTGCCCTTTGACCCAGGAATCCACCGGAGCGAGGAGGCAGAAGGTTTGGTCACGATCCACTTCTTCTTCTTCTTCTTCTTCTTCTTCTTCTTCTTCTTCTTCTTCTTCTTCTTCTTCTTCTTCTTCTTCTTCTTCTTCTTCTTCTTCTTATTCTTCTACTTCTTCTTCTACTCTTTGTTCATTTCCTCTCTTGTTTCTCTCACCGTCTGTCCCATCCGTCTCCCTCCTCTTTCTCAAGGAACAGGATGTGAAGAAATGTTTGTGGATCAGCGAGATAAACCATCCACTTACTTTTAATATATGAAACAGGTCATTCCTTACAGCGATATTTGCTGTGTATACATTTTGGGGAAATTGCTGCCTGTATATTTCCGAATAAGGGATCAGCCAGTTCTCGGAAAAGAAAGCCAGAACTTAAATATATTATATATAGGTCTTTGTGTAAGGTTCTCTATATCAATGTCAGCAACTATTTTTGGCGTCAGTGTTTTTACAACAGTTATGTCAGCGATTACATTGGTAAGAGTGTGTTCTTTTATCTGAACAGAGAAATTACAGGAACATGTCAAATACATTTCCCGTACATTTCTCCATAAACATATAAAACAACATAAAAAAAATGCTTTTGATTAAATTAAACTTCTCTATGTGTGCGAAAACCAGAATAAGAAGTAAGACTTGAATCTGATCCGTGTTTAACGGTTAAAATCTAAATTAAAAGAGTTGAAAATGAAATTAAAATAAAGTTTGGTTATCTACATGATTCAGCTAAATCACAGGAAACAAAAATAATACTTTTAATTTATTCATCTTGCTGTAATAGTGGCCAATTGTCCGAATCAGCCACTTCAAATCTACAATACGTCACACTATTGACTCTGTTATCATTGCAAGGGGTCATTCAAGGCCTTTTGTTTCCTGTACAGTATTTACAAGTTCCCAGTTCCCATAACTAGTATGATTAACCCCTGAAAAGAAAAAGTAAGCACAAGAGAGCAGGCGTTTTTGTTCTCTTTCTCTTTCTTATAAACGCCCGTGCATTATGTGCAAGTATAAATCTAAGCTATCCCTGTCACACATGCCATGCTGCCATTGGACGTATAAGGCTGAAAAGAAAAGGAGAATGTGGGAACTGGAGGTTTTCTGCCCTGTCAGGGTCACCATCTGCTCTTTATCCACGCTGGCACCAAGCCCTGGTCCAACCCTTGGCACCTACACCCACGCTCCCACACCCACACACACACACACACATATTGCATGCGTTGTATACGTGTAACTTTGCAAAGTAGAGCGGTCGTGCTATGAACTGCAGAAGTAGTAAAACACCTGCATCTTAACAACAAATATGAGATTGTGTTTATGTTAACGTGTCACATGTGTGTATGTTTGCATATAGTTTCCCAACAACATTTTAATTTTAAATAACTCAAAGCAAGAGTAAGTGTTATTTTGTGAATGTCCTCGCCATGAGTGTGTTGTGAAAGGGGTTGGGGGGTGCTTGTGTTTGCTTGTGTGTGACTGAGTGTTTATTTGTGTGCAAAACAAAGAACTTGTCTCAGTGTTTGAGTGGAAAGACAAGAGGGTCGTAAGTATTTTGTTTGTGTGTGTGTGTATCTCAGTGTGAATGCTAGCCCGAAGTGATTGGCTTTTGTTTTTCCAAGGAGTGGGTGGGGAAGGTGCGTGACAAGCGTGTTTCTCCCCTTTTGGGTTACTTGGCTCATTTGGAGCATGGGTGTGTGTGTGTGTGTGTGTGTGTGTGTGTGTGTGTGTGTGTGTGTGTGTTGATGATGTTGGTTCCCAAAACAAAACCAGCAGCTGTTTGTACAGGCTCACACACACACACCAATTAATCTGTTGTCATCTTCGACCCACCCTTTCCTTCTGTAGCCATCTATCTACACTTTAAAATCAACAAAAGTTAAATATTATTTGAAGTAAAAATGAATATAATTATCAGAAAACACAATACTGTATATTTATAGATGTATATATCATATAGCAATAAAAGCTCACAAAGGACACTATATTCCATTTCAATTAACTGATGCTTTCATCAAACGCATCTACCAAAAGTACAATATATATATATACTATAAACAGCTAGAATCCTGCAAAAACATTAACCTAGTAATAGCCAAACTATTTTACGTGCTACAACATTTTGTTTTTTATTTATAAACATTTAAATAGCTCAGGTGTAGTAAATACAGGTGGGTTTTAAGATGTGTATTCTTTCAGTGGTCCTCATATTAACGCTTCTATTGGTTAGAGCGCCAACACATTGCACGTGATAGGCTAAGGGGTGGGACATCATTCAGAGCAGACTGGGCTCTGATTTCAGACAGAGGGTGAAAAGGGAGCAGCACATGCAGTAAGATAATAATTAAAAAGAAACACTTAGAAATGAAAGAATAGGCCCCCTTTAAACCCTTTAAACGACACCTACAACCCTCAATGTTTCGGCTCATAAGTCCTTTCCAGTTCATGTTCACTGCACAGGAACGAGCAACAGAAGAAGAAAAGAATGATCGCTCACTAGTGCTATGGTGACAGGCAGAGTTGGCATGGCAACCAATGAAGCACAGCTCCCTGAGGATTACAGCTGTTGCCACATCTGTGATCAATCACAGTATTTGGCTAAAACTTCCTGTCGTAAAATGGCTCATCAAAAACTCACACGTGAAGGCGTGAGCAGTTTTGGAGCGCTATGACTTCAGCTATTTTGAAGAGAAATACTTCTCTGTTTTTAAGTTCAGGAAGATGTTGCGCGGCTGCTTCAACAACGGCTGCTTCCTGGTAATATTTTGTGAAGCTACAGTAGACACAGGATTGAAG
This sequence comes from Harpagifer antarcticus, assembly GCA_902827135.1. Classification (NCBI taxonomy): domain Eukaryota; kingdom Metazoa; phylum Chordata; class Actinopteri; order Perciformes; family Harpagiferidae; genus Harpagifer; species Harpagifer antarcticus. Next base: position 389,233 of record CADEHL010000998.1, read on the forward strand.
GGTTGTTATGTAGAATTAGGACAAGAGAATGCATGAATACAAATATGGTAGCACGTAACAAATATTATTACATATCTGCAAACAAACAGGTCAAACCATAGCATCAGCTAAAGTGCAATATAAATATGAATATATTGGATTTACAAAGTGACAAGATGACATAGTATGAACAATCTATAAGGATATACTAATATGTCACAAAATATGTTTCTACAGAAATACAAATTAGAAGTGTGTTAAGTTACACATGAGAACCATTTTGGATAAGCAACATTTTTGAAAAACCTTCAAACACAGAAAGTGGATAGAAAGCTGAAACAAAGAGAAAACATTGCTTTTGTTTAAATGTAAATATCTTGATGTGGTAGTATACTGTGATCACCGGGAATACTCTGGTTAAAACAGATAATCTCATAATGTGGTTTAGTGTTAAACCCTTTTAACCCCCAGTTTGTGGTCTATAATTAGATTCCCTGCAAGGCTCCTATTGTGTTTAAATTCATTATCAGTATCAAGTCTTATTTGAACTGTTTCATGCAAACAAATGTCTTATTTAAAGTGGTCTCTCTTAGATTTGTAAATTATCCTTTCCCATGTTCATGTGTTTATTGGAAAAGACAAAAATGAATGTTAAACTAAACATTCTTCTCCATCCAAATCCTGCTGCTTGGTCTGGTGCCAGTTTCTTAACATTGCAAACAAAATGCATTTTTCATGATTATGTGCTAAATAAAGCAAAACCGTCATCAAAGAAAATCCCTGCTGTTAAATCTGCGTGACACTTAAAAGTTTCCTTAACCCAGACAACATTCTTTTTTTAAATTCATTTGCAACTCTACGAAATCAGATTTCAAAAGCCTGTGTGTTGGTTAATCAGATGACTACAGTATAATAAATCATACATATTAACCAAAGACAAACAAACAACAGAAAAACAAGTCTCTGACAAACCACATGACAACACATCACTGTTGTTGTTGGTGTTTCTGTGTGTGTTTTTCTGTGTGTATATGGATGTGTGCGTGTTTATATGTGGCTTAGGAGTCAATCCTTCCAAACATGACTGTCATTAACCCTTGTCGCTCTTAAAGGACCACCCAGATGTGTGTCTGTGTCTGTGTGTGTGTGTGTGTGTGTGTGTGTGTGTGTGTGTATGTGTGTGTGTGTGTGTGTGTGTGTGTGTGTGTGTGTGTGGCCTGCAGACTGGCATTGTGTTGTGTGTTATCTATCCACTCCAGCCGGTCCATTTGTACGGCTAAGACAACAATCCCCTTCAATGGAAGAGAGGACTGTGTTCTATCACCATGGTTATACACGTTTCTCATAATGCAGGGAAACATGTGACATAAAAATGACAAACAGCAGCGGTGGAGAAAGTATTCAGATCCTCCAAGTTAAAGTACTTTCACGGCCCTGTAAAAATGTTCTGTGACAAGAAAAAGTCCTGCAGTAAAAGTACATTTTAAGTAACCAGTAAGAAAAGCTGTAAGATACGTGTAGAAGTGTAGACATTTCCCTTTGACTTGTAATGAAGTAGAAATATAAAGTGGCAGTAACGAAAGTACTCAGGTAAAGTACTTGCACTTACGAACTTACACTTGTTCCTGTCCATCACCGTATATGATGATATGAAACTGGGATACTGCAGTTGCAACCTTCCTCTGTCCCTTTGTTTGACTTGTCTGTCCCCTAATGTGACACTTCCTTGCTTCATTTTCTCCTAATGACCCACCAGCGGGACACTTTAGGGGCCCACATGCCCTCCGGTTGGCCCAAAGACCTCTTTGGTTTGCTCAAACGCCCTCTGATTGTCCCATCTGGCCAACTTAAATGCCCTTCTGGCAAGCTAAAGTGTTGCTTTTCTTGAGGCAAACATGAAACCTTCATCCTGCACATGCATTTCGTAACCCTGCCTAATTTGTGTGTATTTGGCATTTGCACTGCACAAGGAAATTGGCTTGTAGCAACAGCACACCTTAACAATTAAGAAATGTGTAAAATAAGAAGATAATAGCCCACAAAGAAAGACAATAACTAACAATCTTTTAGGAACTTAAATTAGCTCTAAAATGTGGCATTCATGGTCATGTGTAACTCTTTTAGCACACCCAAGCAAATTACAATTATTTGACAATGCAATTTAAATCGTCAAAGTCTCAGAGTCTTCATTAGAGTGTCACTGAAGGCTCTGACAACTAAAACACAATGTTCCCCTTTTCAAAGGTTCTCACAGCTAACTTCAGAGGTTTTTAAATCTCTCGAAAACGGTGTGACTGAAGTCCTTAAAGCCTCTTAGCAAAAGATTATCCCTGCTCAATTTACTGAAAGGAGAGATAACACTGGTCACAACTGGTTTGTCTCAAGAAGTTTTCAGAAATTATGATTCAGTACCTATGGAACATCTTGTAAATAATAGGGCTGTCCCGAATACCATTTCTCGGGCTCCGGATATTCGGTAGTAATCAGCAGCGAATATTCGAATATTCGGTGCGGAGATTTTTTTTCATAACACGCTCCGAGACACCTGACAACACACTGTTAAGCAGAAGCGCAGAAAGAGCATACTATTACGATTTATATTTATTTATTGTCTCAGTACTCGCATACATTAAAACTAAATGTGTCCTCTGCATTTAACACAGCCGCAGTGCAGCGCCGGGGATATAGGCGTAAACAGTAAACGGTATTTAAATAAATGAAGAACGAAAAATAAATGAACGAACTGTATGCCAATAATTGCCTTAGCCCCAGATGTTCCCACATCGCTCCTATTATTTTCACTATTCGGATAAAATTGAAAAACTAATATAAAAAAACAATTCGGTTGCTTGCTTGCAACTATTTTCCAAGGATAGTAAGAGCACGATTTTATCATGTGTAACGTTACTGTTTAAACGGCGGATAACGCAGCTTCATCATGGCAACTTGACAACAGCTAAGCTAAGCTAGGCTACTACTTACAGCATCCGGTGACTTTTCAGAGTTGTTGTGCCACCGGCCAGTTTCTTGTCGCATATTTGGCACACTGCCTTCTTCTTACCGTCGTCCAATTTAAAATGGTCCCACACAGCTGGAGTCTTCGGCATTTTGTGTTCAGGTGTGTGAAGCGAGGTGAAGCAAGGAGAAGCGTGCCGTTTGCGTTCGTGACTGTGAGTGAACGCGATGTCAGGAGCACAGGCTGAGATTGTATATATTTCCGCATTTTAACAGTGCAATTCAAAAGTATAAATATAGTATAAGAATATGGAAATTCGCCTTTATTGATAGCATACATTTAGGGGAAAAACATTTTTTTTGGAAAAAAAATAAAAAAACGAATATCCGAATAATGAAATTGAAACCCGAATAGTTGGCCAACGAACGAATATTCGAATAGTCGAATATTCGGGTACAGCCCTAGTAAATAAGAAGCCTGAGCGTAGTGAAAAACTGTAAAAGTGTAAAAAGTGATAGTAATAGCACTTAGTTTACAGTCAAATAACTTTTAAGCCCAGATATCCAAAACAAGAAAGAAAGAAAATTATGTTCAGGAAAATTGTGGATCTTTTTTTGATGACACCATTTTAGGAGACATCCAAGTATGCTTACATGCTGATTTTGAGCCCTTTTGCATCCTCAAGAGTGCCTTTATAGCAGGCTGTGAGTAAAAGGAGAGTATTCAGTTCATTTCCGGACCCTCACCTTGATTTTGTGCTTAAATATGACAGTGTAGCAGTAACCAGAGCACTTTAAGCCTCCTGCAGCTGCTGACACGTACAAAGAGTCCCTTATTTGTAACTTTATATTCAACACACTGGTCCTTTGCAGAGGATATGTACAAAGATGGAAGAAGAAAGAGCATTACATGGGACTTTCAAAGGGCAAGCTCGGCCGCAGGACCTCAGACGCACTCACACACACCTCTCACACACCTGTGCAAACTCTCAGTCAGACTTCCTCTCTCTAAGTCTCACACACACACACACACACACACACATTTCCTGTGGGCCCAAACACTGCCCAGTCTGTTCTCCAGGGCGTTGGCTGCTGGGCACTTGGTCAATGTGTACCCAAGTGTAATGCTTCAGCACTCTAGGACTGGCATGGAGACAACACAAACACACACAGAGAAGGACATGGATATAACATGGTTATACACATAGGCCTACTGTGTGAGCAGAGCAAGGAAACAAACATCTTTGAGGAAAAAGGTGCTGACCTGCGGGTTTCATTTGAGAATGTTTACTCGCAGATCAGATGAACAGTGTAGCCGTTATTATACCTAGTTTCCTGGTTTTTAAAGGACAGATAGTCGAACAAACTACCATGGGCGTAGTAATAAGGTTAAACTTCACCAGGTGTTGTAGTCAAACTAAAACTAACAACACATAAATGGCTAATTATGCTCTTGTTGAAATGATAACCCTTACATATCATACTTTTCTTTATGGCTTATTATCTTAAAGTTGGTGAATTAGTGTTGCGGACTAGCTGACTATGATCTTGCCAGCAACAAGCTAGCGCTAGCCTGTCACAATAGCTGCACAGTTAGCAAGCTAGTTATCCCAGAGGCTTACAGGATGATACATATACACTATTTGTTCGATAGAGACATATCTGTACACTATGCAATTGTAGCTTCCCCAGTTTGTATCTCTCCATAGACCATTCGATTTTTATCTAATGCAAGATTTCTCATGTTATAATTCAACAATGTTGCTTCATTTATTGCTATTCAGGGATTTGTTTTCCTTCAATCTAGACATCAGCAAGTTAAACACATGTGTTGATTAATCAATATTGATTACTTAGGCACTTTTAGCACTTCCGAGTTGTCTGGTCAGTGATTGGGATTATTGTCCTTAAACTTGTAGACTATGAGTAAAACAAGCCCTACACTGTTCATCCGAAATGGAAGTGACAATCAAAACACACTCAAATTCAATCTGGCACTAAGTCAATGTTTAATTTCAGATCCAATGTGTGCTTGAGTTTAGTGCCAGACCATTGGACAACACACAATTACCCAACAAAGTCCTGTTCGATAAAGCGCTGTATCCACACAGCTGGGCAGCTGAGAAGGAAATAGGAAAGAGCTGGGGGACATTTTAGACACACTTGATCAAACACACACACACCCACCTCCACTGTTTACACACCCTTAAGCAAATGTCTGAAGAACGACACAGACGTGAAAATCTAAACAAAAACCTTGTGTTGTGGTCCACCTCTCACTCAACATCGACACAACATCAATCCACACCACACAGGTGACATAACACACCATCTGCACACATGCCACACACATTGAACACACACACACACACACACACACACACGTTTAATGCAATAGATTCAAGTGAAATAATAAAATAATGTACAATATATATGCTTTATTGGAATATATCTTAGGCTATGGTTCTTTCCTATACATTCTATACTCTCTTCTTTCGTATGCGTCTTCATATACCTAATTGGGCTTTATAGATGTTTCTGTCAATCCATAAAGTGTGACGAGATGTAATTGTGGATTTTGTTGATGACGTAGGGATGTCAGAAAAGCCTGTATCAAAGACAAACTGTGTTTTCTGAACTAACTTACTTTGCTCGTAAATCGGACTGTGATTTAAGTCATGGTTTAAAAAGTAGCCCTAACTCCTGACTCATTGAGTTAAATCTCCAACACATTTATGACTGTTCCCTTTGCCAGGACACTGCACAAAGACCATGAGATATTACCTGACATGTACAGCATGTTTTACTATATATTCTTAACTAGTAGTAAATTCCAAGGCACATACCAACAGGAACTCCAAGGTCAACCATTTTTATCTGTCGTCATTTACTCTCCAAGACAAAACGAAAACAAAATGATCTGATGAAAAATGGTTTCTCCATTTGTTGGAATACAAATTGTTCTCTCTTAGTGAAAGGTCATTTACAATGCTTTTCAATTGAACAAACTACAGTTCCATGCACACACACACATACACACACACACACACACACACACACACACACACACACACACACACACACACACACACACACACACACACACACACACACACACACACACACACGCAAACACACATGCAGACACATGCACACACACACACACACACATACACACGCAAACACACATGCACACACACGCACATACATTGACACACATACACACAACTTTAGTATTCTTGGCCAAGAATGAAATGTAATATTCAATTAATGGGAATTGTAGTATAACAGATTTACTTTTATTACTACATGTTATGTGCCAAAGCTTCTGCGATGATTCATAGCTGCATCAAACTCACTGTAAAGGCGAAAGGGACCGAAAGAATCATTTCAATGTTTTAAATTATCAAAAATAGAGTTTGCAACAAATCTACAAACCATTAAAGATTATAAAACACTGACCAACTTCAAGTAGGCCTACTCTTTACCGTAAATAGGATGAGGTTTGTTTGAGTACATACAATCCATCCTCATCCATCTCACAGTATTTACCCGCCCGCCGGCCCTCTACTTCCTACGGACCAACACAATCTCTGCCTCTGACCCGGCCTCTGAACTCTCCCCTCGGCATCACCTGCCATAAACGCCCAGCGTTTGAACAAGGCATTCTTAGTCGGCGTTAGGCAACAATCTGTATCAGGAGGCAACAGCAGCCCTCAGGGGGAGCTGGAGCCAACCCCCTCTCTGCTTTATGGCGCTCATTTAAAACGACCGGCCACCAAAGTTGTGATGATTGTGTGTGTGTGTGCGTGTGATGATTTTCCATGTCTGTGTGTGTGTAAGAGCTGATTTAGGGCTGGAGGCAACGAGAGTAGGCCAGTGCTGGAATCCAGCTGGCTCCACCGCTAGCTAACCATCAACTAATAATGAGTCTCTGAGACATAGAGACAGACAGATAAACAGAGAGACAGAGGGATGACAAAACAGGCAGACGGACAGATAAATAGAAAGATAGATAGACATACAGAAAGATACACCCTTATGCAGACCATCACTTTTGAAAGAACATACATAACATTCATCTGTTTGCAACTCATATATATCAATATTCCAATTACTGTATATAGACTATTCTGCACTGTCTCTATTATATTCTGTCTCTATTATATTCTATTCTATTTACTTTTACTATTTTATCTGTTTTATTGTGTTGCACTGTTGGAGGAGTCTGTGACCTAAGATCTTCATTGTCATAACTACACTGTAGCTATGCACACATGCCAATAAAAGCCTTGAAACTTGAACCTTGAATAACAGAACAGAAAAGAAACACAAAGAGATGGACAGAGCACAGAGAACACATTCACAACCGACACTTTTTTAAAACTATTTTTCTTTTTATATTTACTATTTACTTGCACTATATGTTCTGTTTATCTGTGTTTTGTGTTGCACTGTTGGAGAAGCCTGTGACCTAAGATTTGTATCGGCATAACTACACTGTAGCTATGTTTGTATGACAACATGAAGAACCTTGAACCTTGAACCTTGAAATGTAATTGATGTGTTCTAACTAATGGCTTATGTGTGAACAACAGAAAACATGTATTGCTGCATTTATGCACAGTAACATCCAATGCAACATGATACCATATGACCCTAAAGATCCAAAGTAAATGCATGTAAAAGATCACAGGATGTGTTGAAACAACATTAGGTGACATTTTCTTTACATGAAAGCTCAGTGGATATTGTGCTTCCCACATCCTTATGACTAGAACAAATGATGGACTGACAGGGAAGATAAATATACAGTTTGCAACACCATCCTGCATCATTTCAAAGTATTGAAGTTGCCAACAATCTTCTCGCTGATAGTAAAATCAAGTTAACTGAAAGATATTATATCGTAGCTTTAAAAGTAGTTTTGGTCAACCAAGCATAAGAGTTTAAGTTATATTTATCAAACGGAGATACACAGACAGTAAGATTTAAGATGTTGACTGTAAACGTACTCAAATGCAAGTCGTTTTGCTGTAATTTAGTGTTTTTTTCACACTAAAAATGACTTTTTTCACACATTTTTTTTTTTTTTTTATGAAATCAATCTGCTAATTTAAGGTTTGTTTTGGAGAAAGAAGTCACAAAGATATTCAATTAGTTTGGTAACCCTTTCATATTGTCTTTAAACAAAGAGGAGGGGTTTGATAATTAGTGCTAAAAGGTCAGATGCCAACACACGACACAGCCTTGCTCCATGATAGGAAGGAAGAGTTGCTGTAAATGTGTTACGCACTCAGCAGGGGACATCTGTTGGAGTTAAGGGTGGAGGGGGGCGGGGGTCTGACTACAGGAAACCAGCCAAGAGCAGGAGAGAGCATAACATGACAAATGTATATATTTGTTTAATGTGTATTTATGTACATGTACTACATCATGATTATATGTATTTGAATACTGTGGACCTTTTTTGAGGCCAATATTGCATCTGATACTTTAGTGATGCTAACAATGAACTTGAACTGTATACACTTGCCATATTGATGCCTTTAAAACACCAATTATGACAGGCAGTAGTCAAAGGTACGGTATTCTAGATGTGCCATTAAAATTGTCCCTACATGTTACATGTGTATCCCAAAAGAGCAGGTGTTGTGTCCACATTCAAAGAAAAATACTTTATACACTACAGAAGGAGGGAAGGGGAAGGTCTTCAGCAAGCGAATTTACATGACAAGAAGTGTTGACCAGACGGTTTGAAACCTACATACAGCTATGCAATTTTTCATTACAAGAAGTGTTGACCAGACGGTTGAAACTTTACATACATGTTAATTACAAACCAATGGTTGTAGAGACAGACTTTGGCTTGTTCTAAATACATGAAATTAGAGGCTAGATGTGAATTCAATCCGTGGGAAATAAACAGATAATTAAGTGACAGTAATACTTATGTTTAAATTAGACTTAATGATAAATTGCTACAACAGTTTATTAAAACAAATGAGCAGGGGAGAGGATAACATGTGCATATATTTGTTTTATGTATGTACATGATATTATGTATTTGAATACTGTGGACCTTTTTTGAGGACAAAACTGCAACTCACACTTGTCATATTGATTCCTTTAAAACACTTATTATGACATGCAGTAGTCAAAAGTACGGTAGACTAGATGTGCCATTAAAGTTGTCCTTACATGTTGCAACTTTTTTTGAGGGCAGGACTTTTACCTTTCATAATAGCGTATCCGAAAAGAGCAGGTGTTCTGTATTAAAAACAAATGAATATCTAAGCTAATTTTTCAGCAGTTCTCAGTTGACATGGCTATATAGGATGATACTTTCATGGAGAGTCCAACCTCAATGGACAATGGATAAAACAAGATAAAAAAAGAAGCGACCATGAGGAGTAAAAAACCAAAAAAAACGACATGGTGCAACATTATATCTTTTGTTGAGAGACAGTTCAGATTTGTTTTGTTAACCTTTGTTGGCTTATCTCTCCTGTAGGAGCCATTCAATGTGTATGAGGCTTTGGTTTCCATTTAGCAGCAGATGGTATGCACTGAGCTGGGAAGATGCCTTTAAACATGTAACCTAACACAGCATATCCACATAGACATGGATACTGTTTCAAATATCGGTTGAACCTTGAAATATCACCACTTATCCGTTTGAAATGGGGAGACGGTATTGTCTTAGTACCGTGGATTTCTCTACTGTAACTGATTCCTGCCAGGTGTCCAGGTGTCCAGCGACAGGTTAAAGCTTCATCTATTGTCTGTAACACACATTAAGTCGAGATGTGTGATGTTCACCTTCACAATTGATTCCCTCTGCGTGATATGACCTTATTGCTCTTCTTCTAAAAGTGACCTTGACAGTTTGAGATGTAACTCTGGGTAATCCTCACCCACTGTGTTGTTTGTCAAATGAATATCAGTTTTCAAATTGAGTCTACAGGGTTAAAAACAATTCACACTCATCCCAACATCATAAAAGCCAAACCACTCTAAACTATTTATTAGTAGCTGGTGTAAATTCCCGATGTATGCCTTTATCTTGCACTACATTTACAGTAATGAATTAAATGTGTTTTGTTCAGTCCCATTCAGTAACGGCCCATCCACACAGCGGCGTGCGATGAAAGCTTCACCATTCACTTTGAATGGGGTGATGTCACTTTTCGCCGAACTGCATTGTGGGAAGCGACGCGGAGCTTTGCTGGCGTGGCTCGCTGCAAAAGTTGAGCAATGTTCAACTTTTGAAGCCTCGGCAGAAGCTTCAGCCAATCGAATCATATGCCAGTACAAGCTCTAGCCAATCAAACCACTGCTTGTGTGCCAGGGGCGGGAGATTCATGTGATTGGTTGTTGGTCGAGTTTCAGACATGCCCGTCGGCAAGCGACAACGCACGCCGCTGTGTGGACGGGCCGTAACATTGAAGCAGGGATGATTTCTTTGTGTTGATCACCCTGAAAATCTGGCTTTTCTTAACTGATTTACACTGGACTTGAAATATTCATGGACACAATGTGAAATAGTGTAATGCTTTTGTGAACCACAGAACTTAACTCGCTTTAACCTGGAAAGAAAATAACAAAAGCTGAGTAGGAATTTTGGCAAGGAGAGATAAGATACGTTGGGATTAAAAAAAGAAAATTCATACAATGATTGCTCCCTTGAAAGGAAAACAGGATTGAGTGATGAGGAGAACAGAAAACAAGTATACAAATGTGTGGGTTGTTAACACAACAAGAAACGATTTCACTTTGTCAACAAATTACAAACCAAAAAGCTTTTTTCTCATTCTTAAGCATTTTTGGATGTCTGTAAAAAGTGAAAAACAAGATTTACTGCTCTTTGGGGGTCAAATCAATGGTAGTTCAAGCGTACGGTGTAAAGTTTAGCCATTTCACATCTGCACAGACAATAGTGCCTGCACTGCTTTTCTTTCTGCCTCACAATCCTCCCAACCCCCACTGACTTCCCTCTTTCTTCGTGTGTATGTGTGTGCGTGTGTGGTGTGTGTGTGTGTGTGTGTGTGTGCGTGTGAGTGTGTGTGTGTGTGTGTGTGTGTGTGTGTGTGTGTGTGTGTGTGTGTGGGTGTGTGTGTGTGTGTGTGTGTGTGTGTGTAAATAAGTGTGTGTAATCTCCCCTCTCAGCACAAAGCTGCCATTGGTTGGCCAGATTTGTTGGAGGGAAAAAAAGAGCGAGTAGCAGCGAGAGTGAAGCAGGGAGATAGTGCTGACTCAGGCACTCGGCACATTGTTCTCGTGGTCTCGTAACCCTACACCTCCATGCCTGCAGCCAGACAGCCCATTGGCCAGCCACAAGTGCTGGAGCCAGTGGGACTGCGGTGTTAAACAGCACCAACAAAATCTTATCTCTTCCTCCATTAGTCCCACAATGAGAGAATTCAGCAGCCACAAATCACAATGGAGACAGGGCTATTCAGGTTGTGATGTCTGTGCTGCATCTTGACTATACAGAGAGAGGTATTTTGGTGATAATCAGTACAATTTATGTAAGGGTATATACCTGTTTGTTGTACTGCTGTGACAAGTTATGCACACTTAATAACCAGGGCTTTCTTCAGGTGTAGGTGTGTCAGTCAGATCAGTTTTTATCTGTGAGACCTTGATAATGACTTTTTGTAGTTAAGTAACAGTTTTCTGCGAGCTTGTTGGCTGTAACCCCCAATGCAAATTGTAATTGCTTATGGGTACAGGTTGAAACATGTTCGACCAAAGACACATTTTTGTATTCTTATTTGTCTTTCTTTAACACCATTTTTGGAGACCCACAAAAGGATTTTTGTTATTTACAAGAATGTGTAAGACATTTTCTTTTCTATTTTCCTACCTTTTTGACTTTTTACAATCCACCATTTGTTTTTCCGTTTTAGACACACGTTTGATGTTGATGTTAAATTAAATAATGTAAATTAAGAAAACAATTAAATACGGTGTATTGCGTGGATAATAGACCCAATTACAGTGAATGTTCAAAACTAAAATTTGATAATTTATTCTTTTTCATCTCACAGTGCACATATTTAGGTAATCATAACACAAAGCTAAAAGTTAATCTGTTTTTCCTTTCTCTTTTCAAGAGTGCTTCAGAGGATGGCTGAATTCACAAAACGTGGAGAAGACCGAGAGGGAGAAGTTACTACATTTCACAAAAAAATACAGGACCTTGTGAAAAATTTCTGGTAAGGTAGGTGCTCTGATCTGAAATGATAGATGTTCATTGAGCTACTGCAATTGGGTGAGAGTGTTTCATCATCATATATGACCAGCTTAACCATCAAGTAATCCCAGTTAAAGTTCTACTCAAGATCATACCAGTCTGACCAGCAAATGGTGACCAGCTAGAACACTGTGACCACCAGCTTTTACCAGCTAAACCAGCTATCCCGACCAGCTAATGATAACCAGCTAGACCACTGTGACCAAACCAGCTATCCCGACCAGCTAGACCACAGTGACCACCAGCTTTTACCAGCCATCCTGACCAGCTAATGGTAACCAACTAGACCACTGTGACCAAACCAGCAATCCTGACCAGCTAGACCACTGTGACCACCAGCTTTTACCAGCTAAACCAGCTATCCCGACCAGCTAATGGTGACCAACTAGACCACTGTGACCAAACCAGCTATCCTGACCAGCTAAAGTGTCCAAAACCCCTCTTAACCAGCCAACTAATCCAGCCTAATATTGACTGGCTGGTCAGGCTGGTTTAGCCTTGTTGGTCTAAGCTGTTTTTTTCAGCAGGGAACCCTTCGATGTCCTGGAGTCTTTCCTCCAACTTTCAGGATGTTTCTACTCTAACAATTTATCAAACTAAAAACATAACTTAATTGGCGGAGTAAATCATTATTAAGAGAATAAAACAGCAGCATCTAGCATCTCCTTTGCAGTGATGTTTTACGAAAGACAAACCTTAGTTGCAGATTAATTTTCCCGAACTATTAATGAGATTTCCAACCATCCCCTTTGTTCTGGTACAGAGCACTGGCAGACTTTTAAAAGTGTAAACATAGCACATTTTGTCACGATGCCACAGGATAAATGATACAGGGGGAATGTTCACCTTAAGGAAAAGTAACAAATCAAAGCTTGACAGGGGAGGAAAGTGAGAGTTGCAGCAGCACCAGTAATGGGATCCTCAGTATAGGCCATTTAGATCCTCAAGGTGATAAAGAGGATGTGTCTGCTGCAGAGGGTTAAGTTCAGTGAGCTGAAACGTGTTATGAAGAAGCCAAAACTTGGTTGTACGGCATATTTTATGTAACTTTGCATTGCTTCCTTTGGTCTGAGAGGTTGTTTGTATAGATGATAGTGCTGACTGTTCCACACAACAGGCACACAAAAAATAAAATAGAAATAAAGTTACTCATAAAACAGAATGGCCTCTCTCAAATTGGTCAATTGTTGATGCATTGAGTATCTTATTCCGCTCTGAGCAGATGCAATAACTCGGATAAAGTACAACTTCCTTAAATTTGTTCTTATTCATGCATCGTCAATTCCTTCTCTTTTTAACCCTGCATTAAATTCCATAACAAGTTTCACATAAGTAACTTAAATCTGCACAAGACAACTTGGGATAAAGGAACAGATATGTTTTTCTGTCAATAAGGTAAGACACACTTCTTCCTTCTCTGAGGGCAGTCACCTGGAGGAAGTATAGCTATGTAAAAGCCTGATTATATGTCTGCAACATTTCTATTATTAAACAGCAGTTTGTTATAGTATTAGGAAAATGTTGAACCGTATTCATAAGAACCAAATTATAATATGTGAAATGCATCATGTTCTAGCAAACTTAAAATGTTATAGTTTATGTGATTTTAAACAATCTGCACACATGTCAGGGAGAACCATGAGAGCTATATTTCTGTATGTAGAAATGTACGCCTTCAGGCACTGATCAGCCTACACGCATGTTCACACGGATATATCCACCCTCGTTGGCGTTCTCAACCGTGAACAAATCACATACAGAATCACAAAGTTTCCACGCTCCCATAGCTGCAACATTGTTTGCCTGTGACGCCGGACAATTAGTTGCTTTTCCCATGTGAGACAATTGATTCCCCTGAGCCTACGTTTATTAGATTCCTCCCTGGTTGTATGAATATGGAGGAGGGCTGGCGCTGTGGGCACAATGCCCCTCTCCTGTCCGAGAGCGCACATCCAGCCTGGTCATGGATTGAAAAAGTTCTGCCCACGATCACTGCTCCGAACAACAGGGCTCTTTCAGCTGCGGGGCTGCCCAAACTCTGAATTGGCAGTCATCTTGTGCATTTGTGTGTACACCTCTACTGGGAATGCTAGACAGTGGGTTCAGTGTCATTTTAAAGCAAAAAGATGGGACGGTTTTAACGTATAACATCTTAAATATGATGTTGATGCTACTATGAAATGCAACAAACCGAATGTGCCTTTGTACCCCAAACTTCTCTGCTTTCACAATGTATCTTAGCCTTGACTTAGTGTTAGCTTTGTGTTAGCACGGCTAAAGTCATGCTAACTGCTAACAACATTGGATGCTTGGAGCACTGGGAGACAGTTGTGTATACAGTTGCTTCCTGAAAAGTTTAAATAATTGTAAAATATGCCACAATATGTTGCTTTAATCCTGATCAGAAAAACTTCAATACATTTCCTGAATCTGTAACGGCCCGTCCACACTACAGCTTCAAAAAAAGCTTGGAGCTGGGCGTATCTGAAGCTCGACCAACAACCAATCACATGAATCTCCCGCCCCTGACAAACAAGCAGCGGTTTGATTGGCTAGAGCTTGTACTGGCATATGATTTGATTGGCTGGCGCTGGCTACTCCGGCATCTCAGGCGTCAGAAGTTGAACAACGGACCGCTATGCTACCCACAATTCAGTTCGGCGAAAAGCGAGGCAACGTGACGTCACCCCATTCAAAGTGAATGGGCAGACGCGTTGGAAACTGTTTTTGAAGCTGTCGAAGCTGTAGTGTGGACGTGCCGTAAAGGTGATGAGACATTTTGGCAACTGGCTAGACTAGTTTCCCTCAGACTATACGCTAACAAAACAGAGTTGCTGTTTGTCTTTTGGCTCTCCTTTCAACTGAAGTTCAATCACGAGCTGTGAGTGAAAAGGCCAAACTTAGAATTCTTTGATGGTATTCACACTTTGAAAACTGAGCAAAGCTTGTCATGTTTGTGTAAAAGGCTGTACATACAAACCAAAGTGTGTTAATGTATTGCATGCAAATAAAAGCTGGTGCCATTGCATTTACGAGCTATGGCTATGGCTGATTTCCTAAGCGTCAAAATCAAGGTTTAAAAATGAGATAAGTCTGTTCCCCTTCTTTGGATTTCTACACACATCTTGGGTTCTAATCAGCTGTTTACAAAATATTTCAGACAGTATTGCTGAGACAGCAGATGTATCACTGCATCTTTGGAAAGGTCTAATACATAAATAAATTAAGCCTCCCAAGGGGAAAGCTCTTTCAAAATGATGAAACATTTGCACTTTAAGAATGTGCTAGAAAATACTGCCAGAGATAAATGTGATTAATGTCCTGCTGCAAGTATAACTGGATGTACGGTAACTAGGTTACAGCAGTGCATGCTAAAGAATCCCTGCGTAACCTAATTTCTCAGAGTAACCCGGTGCACGTTTGAACCCCAGAGTCTCCTGTGGTTTATTTTCACCTCCTACAACCTGTACCATGCACATTACAGTCACTGTGCTCATTTGTCTTCTCTCCCCTTTCCCTCCCCTCCTCTTTTCCTCCCCTCACCCCTTGGTTCGGGGTGTACAATCAGCTGTCTGGCCCCCTTTTTATCCCCATGTTCCCTCAAAGAGTCAAAGCGGGGCCTCACTGAGGTATTAAATATCTTTATTAAACTGCTGCTTTGGGGGCTCCCCCTCCCTGCCCCCCTGCCTCTTCCTTTTCTCTTCTGTACAGCCCGACTATCCCCACAAACTTGGCCCCTGTCGGCTTCTCTTCAAAGGCTCCTGCCATGCTGCTTCTGCCGGCTACCTGCTGCGCTGCAAGATCAGGCACAAAAGCCTACGTTGGTCCCCGCTGCGTTAAACCAGGCAAGCTCCACCACACTCGGCTGGGCCACATCTGACGGGGCGACTTCGACCAGGCGGAGTCCACCGGATCAGGGAGTTGAGTGCGACGGAGGAGGAGGGGGGAGTTAGGATAGTAGGTTAAACGGGGAGTGGATTTCGTAGGCCAGCTGTGTCATGGTTTACTGACTGCCATCAAAAGAGGGGCTCCGGAGTAACCATGTTGTCCCCACACACACAAAACATGCACATCCTTTTTGTGGTTTCACTCATGCACGTAGTGTCAATGTGTGAAACTGTGAGGCTTTGAGCATTCGCTGCTATGCTATCTGAACAAATATTCACACTCTTTAACAGATGGTTGCTACAAATTTGTACCTTAACAGCCTGCCACCTCCTCTCTCTGAGGGTGACTACTCTGGGGCGTTCCTCACTTGCATTATGCTTAATCCTTAAACCGTGAGCAAGTCATCTGTCAGAGTGACATCACAGGAAATCACATGTTTAGCTTATCAAATATCACAATTGCATAGTGCTGGAATGTGATGTTATCAGCAATTATATAAAATAAAACACACATTTGGTTTGTGGGCAGCTTTCTACACTGTGGAACAAACTGTTCAGTGGATATTTGTAAGCTTAAACAAACTTATTCTAATGCTATAATCAATTATTTTCCCAATGTAATACATTGTTGTTATAGCACTGGTGTGACACTAACCCAATCACTGTGGTTGGACATTCTTACTTACTTATGAAAATCTCACCTCCAAATATGTGTATTCCTTCTATTTGGATTGAGGTCTGAAAGAAAGATACATTAGCTTAGTAAACTAATCAATTCGTTTTTGTAGGGTTACCAAAACCTTATATATAATGCAGTTTAAATGTACGGAAAGGTTATTTTTAACGACAAATCACTATCGTATCAACTCAATTTGTTGAACTTCATTGTGAAAAAGTATATAATACCAGAGGTTTGATCTTTTCAGACGTATTCCCCTCTCCTTGCACCTCTAGGTAAGAAATCCCTACTCTGCATCCACATTAACACACATCTGTAATTCTGGTTGATAAGACCTCCGTTAAGTTCTTGTTGGGCATCGTGCACCAATAAGAAGGATAATGGTAAAATGCCCCGCCCCAACAGGTGAGACAATACGAACAGGTGAATCAGAGATATTAATCAGTCAGTGCAAGCCCCCTGAGTCTTGAGAGGAGATCTAATCTGCCTGAAAGGGAAAACACCTGTAAGGGTTAATCACGTGGGCGGGGGCTTTATTAAGCTCCTCTTTGAAAGTCAAGCCTTGTCAGATCACTGATAAATTATCTTCATGGATAATTCATGCAATCCTTATACAGACTCCAGTATCTGGCAGGTAGCTGTCACCTTGTGAAATATGTGTTGCCTTTCTTATATTCTTGCTAGACTTTGCATAATGTACAAGGGTATCCGTCTAGCATCATTTGAAGTATGATAATTAGTCAACTTATATTTAACTCTTAAATGGTTTCTGTATCCTGGGGGATATTTACATTTGATAGGTTGCGTCAATGCATAAAACGGTTGTAATAACAGTGTAATTACGGTGTAATACTGGTGTTACATGAGTGTAATAATGATCTAATAACAGTGTAATTTAGGTGTGATAACGCTGCAACATGGGTGTATCATGGGTATCATATGTGTGTAACAAAGCTATAACATTGAGGAAATTGGTGATTATTAGTGTGATATTTCGGTGTAATAACATTGTAATATGGGTGTAATATTCCTGTTACATGGTATGCAATATGGGTATAATAACAGTCGTGTGCATTGGGTGTATAAATGTATAAAATGGGTGTAATGTAAAAAATAGCAATCAATAAATATTTTCTATAGGAATCCCCATTTAGCGGTTACAAGTATACATTTGAGGTAAAGCGAGCAGTCACAAAAACAGAGCCTTCCACTTAAAAATGTATATGTAAAGTTGAAATATAAAATCTTTTTTTGAGATTACATTTTGTATTTAATCTTCGTACAGGCTATATTCACCGTTGCGAACAAATTAGGTGTAGAGCTCTTACAATTTCACTGTTTAAGATATTTAAGATAATTAAATCTCAGTCAACTCCTCCGACATCTCAGTGTGTAATACAACCACCCAATCAGTGTACATTTTTGTAGCCATTTTCCCCCTGTTGACAAACTTCCACCTTTTTGAAGTGGCTGCTTGTAAAACTACACTTTCAAAGTAGCCTCCCCCACATTGCCGGTTGCAGCGCCCTCTTTGTCTGCCACAATGTGAGCTGAGGAAACAAAGGCGCTATTGCGGACCCTGAGGTTTTTTTGGAGCCGTCTGTCACTCAAACCCATTGTTGACGTGTGCAGGGCTCACAGGACAATGGCACTTTGTGTGAGGGGAGAGCTGACACACCCTGCTCCTCTTATATCTCTACCTCTTATCTGTCTCTCTGGCACATTTCTCTACAGTACCCTTTTCTTCGTTTGATTTTGTTTTGCCTTAAACTGATTTTTTAAAGATCCTTGCCTTAACAGGATGTTTTAGATATGTTCTGTTCTGTTTTGTCAGATTTTATTTTCGACTCTGTGTCACTGTCCACATTTTTGCTAAGTTTCTATTAGTTTTCAGCAACATGAAAGCACTAAGATTAATGGGAAAAAAGAATCTCAGTAACACAGCGACAACTCTGCTAGTTGGGGAGCTAACGGCAAACAAACACGTTTGCCGCTATCCACACATTCACTGCTACACTGCATTTCCTAGAAAGCACCTGCAGGAGCTGTATGTTAAAACCTAAATGTCCAAATCATTTCAACCGGACATTAAACTGACTTTTCCCTGCCCTGCTAGTACTAAGTCTTTGTAATGTCCAATTGAGTTTATGTGTGATTCAAAGTTCACGGGTTCACTTTACACGGAAGGCACCTCTCGCCTAAACAAAGTATTTCCAAAGTGTGGCATGTGTGAAAGGGACCATGTCCGGATGTTATTCTCTGGACATGGTCTGGAGTTAATTTGAGAAATTGCTTTAGTTAAGTTAACTAGTCATCGCAGCTTCAGATTAAATTATTTTTTCTACAACATTTCTCAGTTTGAAACACTTATGTGACCGGTCATGAAAGTAGCGGTTAAGGGTTTTTTGTTAGTTTGTTTTTTCATCTGTGTTCCTCTTTGTGTTACACTGTTTTTCCCTGTTGTCTCGTTAGTTTACTGCCTCTCAATAGCCAACAGGCAACTGAACAAATATGTAGCAAGATTTGCTTCAACCAGCTAGGAACAGAGGCTTCTTCCCGAAATCTTTCAACACAAAATAGACTTAGTAACAATAAAAGATATGAAATTATAAGAGATTTGTGAGACAAAAATAGCATTATAAAATATATTACTGAAACAAATGGGAACACTTCTCCAATAGGAAAGTTGGTTCTCCTTTATTGCAGATGAGAAATGGCTATAGAGATTGATGTATTTCTTTATTAAACTCCATAACAAAACGTTACTTGACAGTTTTGTAGAAAATGATCCATTCTATGTTTCTGGCTTCAGTTTCTTTGTTTCTCTACAGTCCTGTAACTGGACCAGTAGGTCAGGACGAATAAAGTTGGGGTTTGTTCGAAGACCAGAGGCAGTGTAGCTGTGTAGGCATCACAATCCTGCCCTCTGACCCAAATGACATCATGTGACTGGCTCTCGTGCGTCTTTCGTGAACCAGGAAGGTCAAGATTATTCAGTGGACTCTCAAACAGGCAAAGAGTAAGTGTTGAGGAGTGAGAGGCTCTGGACAATCATGTGTGTTTGCTCTGAGAGGCGCTGCTTTCTGTGTGTATGTGTGGTCAAAGCCATTGACATTGAATGAATCAGACGTGTGTGGGTGAAAGAAAGACATGCATGTTGCAGTATGTGAATGTGTGGTTTGATCTTTATTGAAAAACTTGGTATTTCACATCAAATGAGCTATGATCTTGTTGTCTATGGCAATGACATAATTCGATAAGCTATTCATTTAATTTACAAAACATTTCCAATGGCCTAGGTTAACTTTCAACTGGATACAAGTCAAGTTGATACAGTGGTGTACTGTTTTCTGTCTTCAACACACTTTATCTTTTTATCCCCCATCTTTTTTTCTGAATCCAATCATTTTTATGTTACTGTATGAAGCACACTGAAAATAAGAAAGCATACGTCAAACAACAACAATGACCCAGTTGTACTACTAACAAGCGGTGGAGTTACCCATAGCACTATGTATGAAATACAACAAAAAGTACCCAACATAAAGGCAAATAATAATAAAATGTACTATAAAAAAAGGTCATTCAATATAATAGGAGGAAGAAAATACCCGCTAAAGTTAAAGGTCACCTATTATGCAAAATCCACTTTTTCATGTCTCTTCTACATCAACATGTGTCCCCTCTGTGTAAAGAGATTCTGAAAGTTTCAGGAACAAAGATTCTCTCTCTTTTTGTCCTGATGCATTTATATAAAAACCTGTCTGAAAATGAGCTGATCAGATTTTGGCCACTTTATGATGTCATGAGGATTTTTTGGCTTGAGTCACCATTAGCCAACCAAGCTGTTCGACAGCGGTGCGGTATGCTAATAGTAACACACGCCAAACATGCTAAATCATATCAGAAGGCATCACCCAGATTTGGCAATCACCGGAGCCCGGCAATAGACAACAGCAGTTCAACAGCTGATCCCCGCTGTTTTTAAGAAGCCAATAGACATGAGAGCCGAGAGACCAAAATAAATAACGGAAGCTTTGGGCATGTGTTTTTCAACGGCTATGCTGCGCCCTTATGCAATAGTAGAGGACCCCGGCTTTTATTGATTGTAATTGAAACACCATCTTATTATTTATTTTGTAATATTTTCCAGACATTCTTTTTAGTTTTACAGCTTGATGAAACCTTCTTGTTTGACATCAGCCATTATAGATAATCTGGCCATCTGAGTGTGTGTGGTACTGTTTGTGGTTTGTTTTTAACTGTGTAATAAAGTTAATTATTCAAAATGTCAGAGTTCCTTACTTTTAAACTGAAACTTGCACTACTGTTCAAAATAAATAAAAAACAAACCTGGAATTATGCATTTGGGACTTTTTTTGCTTTTTCTTGTTGTACCGAACCGTGACCCCCAAACCGAGGTACAAACCGAACCGTGAATTATGTGAACCGTTACACCCCTACAAATCTCTCAAAGCTTTTGTCTGACTGTGTTTGTGTAAAGGCCACACCAACCTGATTTTGGGAGTCAGAGGCCATCAGAGGCAGTCGGGCATTCGCGGCGCCCTACTCAGGTTGGTGTGTCCCGCACCGTTGTCTCTTTACGGCACATTTTCACAGCTCCCGCGGCCAAAGAAAGTCGGGCTAAATAAATCACTCTGATTGGCTGTTCAGCTTAGCGAGTCAGTGCCTGAGAAGCGAAGCGGAAGTGAGGGACCAAAACAAACGATTAAGAAGGCACACAGACGGTTAATCTTTTTCATTTTCATCTCACCTGGACGTAAGAGTTTCTTTTTATGTTTACATGTTTTCGATCCACGAGAGAGAGTGAAAATGGAACACAGACGCTATTGGTTGTTTGTTTATACCACGCAGCCTGTTCTTCTTCTCTTGCTGTATAGTCTGTCTTCCGGTTGTTGCCTCTTTTGAATGACGAATACACACTACCTCTGCCTGCTGGTAAGGACAGTTATTGCCACTCGTCAATTGAAGTCTTTGCGGTGTGTTCGTAGGCGGGCGGCGTAGGCGGGCGGCGTAGGCGGGCGGCGTAGCCGACGCAGGCGACGTAGCGGACGTAAAAGTCGGGACGCCTTCGGTACGCGTTCTTTGGTCTCAGGTTGGTGTGTATCGGCCTTAACAGAGACGTATATGTCGGACATCTGACTCCTGACCAGGAAATACAACACTCTGCTGTTGTTGTTGTTGTTGTCAATAAGACAAATGAAAAGTACACCACAGGGGGTGGCTCGTCCATGATGTAATAAATAAGTTTCCCTTCCTTGTAATTTTCTCGTCTTTCCTTTGTGTCATTGCATCACATTGTGGCTTTCTGGGAAATCTTACCACACCTGCTATTACGTATGTGAATCATGTCTGTTCAGCAAGGAGGAAGTGTAGTGTGAGGTAAATGTGATCAAACTAATTATGCAATGGTTTACTACGGATTTGTAACTCTCATTAGCTAAGTGTTGATTTCAAAAGCTTTAAAAAGTTGTGTTATCCGAAATATTCAATTGACAAATCAAAAGTTTCCAATTGTCTTTCCTTACATCTCCTCCATAATCTCATGTCATTGCATGTCTCAATATTCAGCAGCACACATGATTTCCACAACAACCAGAGAAAGAGAAGTATCCTCTATCGGTTTCAAGAGCTAAACCTAAGGCTCATTGTTTGGGGTTATTAACAGTTTTAGCCAAGAAATAAACAAATCAGTTCTTTTCACTGTGAGAACATACTGTTCACCTCAGTTTACAGTAAATAATATGGTTTTGGTCTGGCAGGAGCAGTGTGGACAATTCCTCCAATAGTAGAAGTTGAAAAGAAAACGAAAAATGCTGAGTATGTCCCAAAAATTAAATTAAAACAGGACACACAAACACACACACACACACACACACACACACACACACACACACACACACACACACACACACACACACACACACACACACACACACACACACACACACACACACACACACACACACACACACACACACACACACGCACACACACACAGTTTCTTAAAGCTCTATTTCTGTCCAGAGGCACGAAGAGCTCTCAGCGGCTTCTCCTGGCCTCTTCAGTCAACAGGGCCAAGAGGTCAGAGGTCAAAACTGCTTGAATGATGCCCAAGGAGAGAAGAGAAGGAGGAGGTGGTGGTGCAGGACAGCAGTGGGGGTGGGGGGAGGAACAAACACCGGGAGGGGGGGAGATTTTAGGCGGGAAAACAGACAGACCTGGAAAGTCACCTCTAGCAGACAGACCGTGAGTCAGAGTCTCAGCCAACCGACAAGCAGCCTCTGAATCACACTCACATGCTCGTACACAAGCATGGAGCTCAGATATAAAGACACACACACACACACACACACACACACACACACACACACACACACACACACACACACACACACACACACACACACACACACACACACACACACACACACACACACACACACACACACACACACACACAGACAAACCCGACACCTTGAAAGCCAACACACTCAAACAATAGCCGCACCCCTTGCAGTTGCCCCCCTCCTGCACACACACTTTGAGATGATGTCATCGTTCTCTCCCTCATTGCTACACAAGCATGATTCAACATTTTGTGTGTGTGTGTGTGTGTAGTAATAGTAGTATTCATGAGGTGAAGGTTCACATTGTGGGTCTGACGTTACTCATCATTGACTAATCCTCTCTGAACTATATTAACAAAACAAAATTACACAGAGCGGGAAGGAGGGTTAAATTGGAGGGAAAGAGTGTTTTTGTGTGTGTGTGTGTCTGTGTGTGTTTGCTAGGCACAAAACACAACCTTTGTCCCCTGCCATTAACATGTGCACATTACATCACCCCTTAAGTCTTAAATTATACACACACCCAGTAGCGCTCCTGCTAACTCAAAGAAATCCAAGCACCTTTCTGCTCTGTCTCTTTCACACAATTACACAGAACTTGTAACAGCTTCCACCACAGGTATTTAAAAGTGTGTGAAGCCTAATCACATGCATATTAGCTCCCTGGGCAAATAAGGGCACATTTAGAGTCCACACACTTCCTTTAAATGAGCAGTGTAAAACATGTCGCCATCACCTCCACTTCAGTTAAATGATTAGAGACCGGGGCCAAATTAAACATCCCCTGGACCCCAGCCTGGGAAATGAACTCATAGCTAAACCCATGACATGGCCCACTAGACATGAAAGCCCTCATAGAGCGGGACCATTCAGCAAAACGGGGGCTATGGCGGAGTGGCAGCGGGCCCGTATGGATGTGGCAGGAGGGCGTGATGGCAGTGTCGTCCCAGCATGCTTTGCCAGGCAGCGTGGCGGGAAAAGGGATCAGGCGTGTAGTGTGATGCCAGCGCAGGTGCACTGAAACACACGCAAACAGTCACAGCCTGGCAGGACGTGGAAAGACTCGTGGCGATTTTTACACTTGAACAAACAGTATGTGAGTCTGCGTGCATGGAAGTACAAAATAGTCTGTGTTTTATGGGATTGGTTTTGTATCATAAAGATAAAGCAACACTTTCTCAGAATAAAGCAAAACTATGAGTTTGAAAGAAAAATAACAAGTCAAGCTAAATCAAATAAATTTCAAAAATAAAAGTTGCAAACAAATCATTTGTGTAATCATGTAAACTATAAGTCTGTTTTCTTTGTTTTAACATAGGTTTTTGTTTGCAGTTCTTGTTTCTTCTTTCTCAATGATCAGACTTTTGCTCTCGCTGCAACTTTCTTATTTGCGCTCCTTCACTTTTTGTTTGAGATTCTGACACAAACGTCCCAGGTGGGCCGGACTTTCAGGGGTGGGCCCCATTGGCTACTCAGTTTTTGAGTAACAGCCCAGTCCTCCAGCGATTTATGACAGTGCAGCTGCGGTGCGGTAGCTGAGCGTGGATAGAACACCCGCAGAAGAACCAGCATTTCAATTATTATAATACTACAAGTGAAAATATATGTAAGTATTGATAGTTTGTGTTGTTTGTGCTGTACTATACGGTCTGTTTCTTTATTGTGTTAAGTGAGAAGTAAAGAAAAGCTGTGCTATGAAAGTTAGCTAACTTTAGATCCATAACAATGCAAGCTAAGTAGCCTAATAGCAGGGGGGGGGGGCGAACCCTCCACCACGTGTATTTTGGTGTATTCACGACATTCATTTTGTTATTCTGCAGTATTGTTGTTTTATAGTTATTTGTTAATGTAACCCAATTTGTGTTCTTTGAAATCGAAAGGATATCGCATTGTGTGTGTTACTTTCGTTGCAGTTGTATATGTCTTAAGTGTAATTTGGCTTGGCTTTCTATTTATGGACTTGCTTTTATTTTGAAGGAGAGGTAGCGCTGTTGACAGGAAGTTGTTGTTGCTTTGGAAACAATGTGACGGAGATTAACGGAGAAAAGTAATATCTACATATAAAGACGGAGAAAGTAAACAATAACATTTATGGTTAAGTGTTAGCACCCCCCGAAGAGGTACAAGCTCTTACGTTGATATTGGAGTTTTCAATAAATTCAATTTGAAAAAAAACGAAAAAACAAACAAAACGAATATCCAAATAACGAAATTGAAACCCGAATTCTTTCACACACACATACGGGTATTGGGCCGAGGGCGACACCGTACTTCCGGGATCCGCCATTTCACGAGAGGTGCAAGCAGAATATCATAGTCTATTGCCTTAATCAATATCTAGTCAACTCTAAAATACCACATATATGCAATGGCATGATAATATTATTGTGACAAGTGGGGTATTCACCTGGTGTTTCCAGAAATTAGACGCAGATGCAGCCAAAATCGACGAAGGCCACTTTCGAGGGTCGTTTCTCCATACATCCGCAGGCAGTTTGTATGGGCAATCCGACAACCCACACAGCTCTAGTTTACGCTGGTAACGACCTAGAGCACACCCCTCAAGTCCAGAGATGTAATCCGAAGACATGCAGCAATTTCTTCGGTCGTTAATTCAGAAAAAAAACCTAGTGCCCTCTTCCTGGCTACGTTAGCTAGCTGTTTATATTTGCACCTCCAGGATATTTGCACCTCCAGGAAAATGGCGTATTTATATAGATATATATGGCGCGCGTTGCATTGTGGGTAGCTCGTGACGTCACTGTGTGTGAAAGAATGGTACTCCAACGAACGAATATTCGGATACAACCCTAGTACGTATAAATAAATATTAGTGACAGTGACGTGAGCAGTTATGTGGAGATGTGACATGCAACGCGGATGTAAAGAGAATGTTGTGTTCATTCTCAGAATAAATGTCAGAAAACACCCCAGATGCTTCGCTGTCATTTCCTGAATGATAACAGGTCGCTTACGGTTGTGACCCGTTATCCCCCGGGATATACCCTAGTCAGCGCCCCTAGTTACACCAATCAGCGTGCGATTACCATACAGCCAATCACAATGCGTGACGTCATTGGTAAGCGACGGACCCCGAACACATATGGTAGGGCGAACACATATGGTACTGACACCGGCGCACACACTCAAATGGACTCATGTGCCTGACTCTTCATGATTCTGTTTAGATATGCAAGTATAAGCCATGATAGCTTATTTTACACACGCTAATTTGATATGAAAATCAATGGAGGCTGAGTTAACTTTGTAGGAAAACCTACCGTCCATGAGCTGTGTTTTATTTGTTAACTTCATATTTTTCATTTCCTAAAATATTTATTTTCCTTTCATATTAACAGTGTGGATCATTGAGACAGCGTGGCGTACAGAGGTCTTATCCCATTTTCCCACTTCCTCTGAGGGGACAGCATTAGATCCTAGGAGGGGGGGCATGAAGAGAGACCTGCACCAGCTTCATCCACGCTGGGCGTTGCTGTTATCACTGGCTCAGTGTCATTTAATTTGACCAAATGTCTTTACATATACATTTAATAGATGTCATTATTATCCACCTTTTTGTTTTATGTCCTTTTATTTAAAAACATTCTTTGAGACTTCATCTTCTGGTTCAAATTTCAATAAATGTAATTTGTATAATCACTCAATTCTACACGAAAATGTAGAATAAAGACAAAATGTTAAAACAAAGAAAAAATACTTAGTTTACATGATTACTCAAATGATTTGTTTGCAACTTATAGTTTTATTTTTGAAATGTATTTTCTTTTGCTTGACTCAGTTTTTTTTTCTTTTAAACTCATAGTGTGGCTTTATTCTGAGAAAGTGTTGCTTTATCTTTATGATACAAAACTAATCCCACAGTGTTTGAGTATGGTATGTTTGCATGTGTGTTTTTACCACATATTACCATTCATGAAATGTAAGGGGAAGTGAGATCTAAGGTGGGTTGCAGCAAGATTTAGGCTGCTACTCTGAGGAAGAGAAATATCAAACATTATATCAGGAAAAAACATCATGTAGCAGTGCATGAACATAAACAGTATAAGCTTGGTGTCAAAAAGGAGGCAGGATGTGTTACAGTATACATCTGATTGGGATCTCTTTTTCCCAACTTCTCTGAGCTGTAGAAATATTCATGTCATGGCAAGAGGGGTTGGCATATAGGGAATTAAAGGAGTGGCACAAGAATATATGCTGATTTATTCAGTATCAGTCACATATATCAAGACACGGTATGTCTGGCAAAGCAACCTAATGAGGATTTCTGAACTCAAAAACATTGTTATTGTGGATAATTACTAAAGCATTACATATAAATAACAAATGGTGGGATTAGAAAACTATTTTTATTTTTATTTTGCACATTCTTTAACTGAAAACATACATGGAATATATGGTTAAATGTCACTGGATGGTTATTTCTTCAGACAAGAAAAAACATCATAGATTTTCTCAGACAAGCGGCCAATTAAATACAAGCGAAACCACGTCTCCATATCAAACAAGCTTCTGTTTTGCTTCCTGTTGTTGTGGTAACGTCAACGGTCCTTGTTACTAGCTGATGATTAGCAGAAAGTTAAAAATAATTTACACGTAGCAACATGGAACATAAGAGGCCACCGAACATAAAATGTACTGAACATTCTAAAAGTGAGTGGGGACCTGAGTGAGAGTGTATACACATACACATCCAAAGTGGGCAGTGACAAGAAGAAGCAATATTTCACTGTGGAACAAGCTGTAGTAAATGTCAGGTTTGTAATTTGAGATGAACTATGACTGAAATATGACATCCCATGTGGAGAACAACCAATCATTACAGCGATGTACAACACATCTGGATCCCTCTGTTCCCCAGGCGTGATGTGGTTGAAACAAGAGGATTTTTAAATCCCACACAGACACTACATCATGTTAACGATAGGGAGGCTCTCCTCAAACACTAAAATACCGTTTTTCTTACACAGAATCCGAGAAAGGGTGTGTACATTTTTTCCAGCACAACCCTGACTCACCACGTTTACAGATGGCTGCTGCCTCGCCACCTCAGATAGACTCGTGCCTTGATCAATGATACACTGATTGTCAAGGCTGAAAACTGAAAATACTTTTACTTCAGGGAATGATCATGGTTTAGTTTGAAATAAGGTTAGGGAACATTGTGGTTTGGATTAAATGTCAAATTAACTAAAGGTTACGGGAGCTTTGCTTTCATGGTCACTGAGACAGTGATAGTGAGACAAAGTATGACACTAACTTTGTAACTTAAAAGGTCAAGTATTATTATTATTATTAGCAACCAGTGACTCTTTTGCAGTTCCCACAGGAAGTGAAAGTAGTGGGCAGTGGAGAGAATGAGTATATCCAAAAAAACACTCCTCAGGACATATTATGTTGTTGAACACACATACAGAAACATTGTATCTTTAGTAGGAATGTCAATAAATGTATATTGTTTGTGTTTGGCCCCAAAAATCCTGTTTTAACTTAAATCCTTAACACTTACACGGTTCTTCTAACAAGTGTGGTTTATGAGCTTAAGGTCAAAGAGGTCACAACATGTGAACATCTGTGATTGTGTATGTGTATGTGTGTGTGTGTGTGTGTGTGTTTGACTTTACTTTCTTCGCAAGATCTCAGTTATTCTAGTAAAGTGACATGTTTTAAATGCTTGTCCACGGGCAGAAATAGCCTTCTTGTTATCTCCATGACTTATCATTATGGGCCTCAGGTTGCGTCAATCAACACCTTGCCCGTCCCCTGTGTTCTCAAAAAACATATTTATCATTCTCCGAAGTAATGGCTCCCCCAAGGGCACACACACACACACACACACACACACACACACACACACACACACCACACACACACACACACACACACACACACACACACACACACACACACACACACACACACACACACACACACACACACACACACACAGACACTACTGGTTTATGCGTGAACCTGCCATTAGCGCAGCTGTGACACAACACGAGCGAGCATTTGACCTTTGACTCGTTAACGGGAAAGTGCTCAGGTCTTCCAGGAATCAGTATCTGGTGAAAACACACACACACACACACACACACACACACACACACACACACACACACACACACACACCATGTATACATCACTTCAGGGGGCATTCCATTGACTTACATGCATTTTCTGGAGACTTATCCTAACCTTAACCATAACCAACACATGCCTAACCTTAACCCTTACCCTTACCCTTACCCTTACCCTTACCCTAATCCTAAACCTAACCAAGTATTCACCCTAAAATTAACGATTCATGGGGACCTCTAATTTGTCCCCATAAGGGAGGCGAGTCCCCACATGTGACTGTGTAAACAGATTTAGATCCCCACAAGTATAGTAATGCTAGGCCACACACACACACACACACACACACACACACACACACACACACACACACACACACACACACACACACACACACACACACACACACACACACCACACACACACACACACACACACCTACAACACCCCCACACACACAACCTCACACATTCATTGTATAATTTGTTTCGACCATGTCCTTGGCATCAGTCCACATTGTGAAGGGCATTGTTCAATTTGGATTTGTTTGCTATCTCAGGTGAGAACAATAGGTGGAAGGGTAAAGAAATAAATGTCTATTGACCACCCTGACCCAAAGTGTGCCCTGATTGGTTGTGACCCCTCCTCCTGTGACCTCCTGGGTTGTTGTGACACATTTGGTCACATACAAAAGTTTGAAAAGGGAGTTGTAATGGCAATGTTGACTTGTTTCCTGTTGTGTTGCCATTTATGACAGGCAGGGGGTCGTGGTAATCATACGGAGACACAATACAGAAGATTTTCCAGGCTGTATATGCAGTTTGGTTTGTGGTTTATTGAAGTTGTTGAGCATTACTAGGGTTTTTCAATTCTGCAAGTGAGTGATGTTCAGTCTGTGGGATGTATCTCTATAGGTGTAGTAAGAACTGCGTGCTCCCTCTGACTGTGGCTAACCTTTCATGTCACCAATGCCCCCCATTATCTATCCCTGTGCACATAATAACCATCACCAAGTGTCCAATATATTACAGCAAGATACAACTAAACATGATAATATGACAGAGAGAGGCTCTTCACTCTGACAGGGGAGAAATGGCCCTCCACTGCCCCCTACTGGTGTCTGTAACACTTAAGGAAATAGAGTTCACTATTTTTTTCTACAGCAGTTTTCATGATTATAGAAATACCCTCAGCTCAGGATCAAACCAAATTCTAGTAAAGCTTTTTTTTGTTGGTAAAAATACAGATATTGCTCTTTTATCTCAAATGACTCGCTAGTGTCTTTTAGTCAGTGCACAGCAGGCCACTTTAATACAACATTAATGTATTTTTAAAAGCATTTAAATCATGCTTTTCTCTAATTTACTGAAGAGAACTAATCAATGAATCATTATTTACTAATTTTAATTTTTTTTATTGGAATCTACAGACCTGTTAAATGATACACACACACACCTACACACACACACACACACACACACACACACACACACACACACCCCCACACACACACACACACACACACACACACACACACACACACACACACACACACACACACACACACCGTGCACGCAGACACTTGAGGAATGACCACTATTACCTTTACATCAAGTATGAAAAGGGCTACTAAAACATCACAGTCACAGTTTTACACAGAGTTGCCTTTCAATGTTACAATCCATACACAATCTGTGCCTTCACGCACACATGGACACACAACCTTACACACACAGAGACACAACATGTAAACAGACACATATACACCCAAACAAAGAGGCAGTTCTCTCCAGAAGGGTATGGCTGACTGGAAGTGTGTTGCTACACTGAGGTGGCCTGTTGTCTGTGTGTGTGTGTATATCTGTTCATATCCTGCTTACATATGTTTACGCAGACTAAGCTGTGATTTTGGGACACTGATTTGACCAAACACTAAAATGGAGCTTTAAGAAACAAAAAGGTGGTAAATGTTAACCTTTTTGCGTTATAAACAGTAAATTAAACTGAAATAAGCTTTCCACAAAGTGTTTCCAAACAGCAGCAACATTTGCCATGAGAGTTTCTGTCACCTTCTCTTAAGTCAATTATGTTGTCTTTCAAGAAGGCAAACACTAGATACAGGCGTTAATATTGGCACATCTTTATGTTTCAATATAAAATGACATTCTGACTTTTCGAGTTTTAAATGGTAATTGGCATTTAGGGGAATTCTAAAAAGATTATGTAAGCACTAACATTTTAGAAAAAGTCACTTTAAATGCATGATGTGTTGAAGGGATAAAAAGTACTTTCCAGCAGTCTCACATCGCCTCCTGTTGGTGAAGGTGGTCAATACATGAAGATTCAATTGCCTTACTGAATCAATGATCAGGGATTTCATGTGGAAGGATGGCAGTAATCTAAATACCCTAAATTAAATGTGAGTATATTTGAAAAAAACAACACGTTCTTCTTGCTTGACATAAAGCAGACATGCAACACATGACACACCGTATTGTTCACAAGGAGTTTTAATACAAATACAAAATAAAAGTAATTAGCTCATTTGAAGAGGAAGAGCATCCGTCAGGGCAAACAAATGTACAAATGTGTCTTGGTGTGTCAAATCAAACCCTCTAACGGTAAAGTACAGTTTTCTTATGCCTCCAGTGTCATTTTCGTATATTGTTTGTTTGATAGTAGAAACATAACAGATATGTAACACAGCTCACAACAGAAGTAAATACATTATCATAATCACAACTTGTTACATTGTTCATCCAAAAGTCCAATAATCAGTCGGCAGATTACAGATTTCCGGTGGATTGTGTTAGTGCTACAGCTAAGAAGATAATCTGTGATTAGTCGGGGATTATAGTAATTTAGAACAACTTTTCTTTTAACTGTTGATCACTTATTTTCTTAGAAACAAAGAGTTATTCTTCATCTTGTAACTATTCAGTTACAAAACCAAACAAAGTACTGCACTTCAAAGCCTTTTTGATAAAGCATTTTTTGATTTTAAAACTCAATTATTGTTGAATTGGGAAGGACATTTAAGATAAGATAAAATGTACTTTATTGATCCCAATTTGGGAAATGTTTGTGTTGCAGCAGCATAAAAAGACATTGCATTGCACAATACAAAGACTAGAAATAAACAAGAAAGTAGAAAATATACATGTTGAATTTCAAAATGTACAGTAACAAATATAAAACAAGTTATTTTATTTACAGAAGTATTTTGCTAATGGCATACTGTGAGATGTTTTAGTTAAAGTGTAAAGATGAGTTATTTTACACTAATAAATACAGAACACTGATTGTAGGGATTAAACCGTCCTTACAGAGTCTTTATCAAACCTATAGGAAACACTGATGGATCATCAGCTTTGCTTCAAGATAGAAAGTGATCACCATTCACAGTTTACCGCTCTTATCTCAAAGTGGCCAGGAGTAAACACACACACAAATTATGTAATCTCACACACAGACACACACTCACACACTGACTGTGGGACTTTCTCGCAGGGCTGATAGTTAAGGCCTGTATTTGATAGTAAACACAAAGTGTCACTGACGTCACCAAACACTGAGATTAATCAGCGGCAGGCAGGAAAGGACCGACACCTGACACACAGAGAGGTGTGTGTGTGTGTGGTTTTGTTTGCGTGAGAAAGAGATAGAGAGAGAGAGAGAGAGAGAGAGAGCGAGAGAGAGAGAGAGAGAGAGAGAGAGAGAGAGAGAGAGAGAGAGAGAGAGAGAGAGAGAGAGAGAGAGAGAGAGAGAGAGAGAGAGAGTCAACCAACTAACAAAACACAAAGCCAATACACACTCATACTTTGTTAAAACGTATTTTGATAGAATAGTTGTTGTAAACGTTCATCACTGTTTCGTCTAACTTTGCCATTCTGTATGTGCCATAGTCAGAGGTGGAAGAAGTACTCAGATCTTGTACTTAAGTAATAGAACCAGAGTGTTGGAATACTCTGTTACAAGTAAAAGTCCTGCATTCAAAATGTTACTCAAGTAAAAGTAATAGCATCAAAATATACTGAAAGTACCAACGTTAAAAGTACTCATTCTGCAGATTGACCCATTTCAGAATAATATTTAATATATGTTTTTGATTATTAATGCATTTAGGTATTGTCACAGCTGGTAAAGGTGCAGCTAGCTTTTCTGCAAAGTAACTAAAGGTATTGCGTTAATGTAGTCGATTAAAAGTACACAATTTACCTCTGAATTGTAGTAGGGAAAACGTTTAAAGGGCCCATGTCATGGCCATTTCTACTGATCATAATTCCATTGTTGAGGTCTACTAGAATAGATTTATATTGTGCAGTTTTCCAAAATCACATTGGTTTCTCATACAGCATCTCTGTATAGCATGTGTATTCACTCTGTCCTAAACGGCTTGTTGGAGCTCCTGCCCCCCCCCCCTGTGAGCCCACTGTGCTCTGATTGGTCAGCTTGCCCACTCTGTTCTGATGAGTCCACCACCGTTACAGCGGAACATCAGTGATTATGTTACAATGGCGTTAGCAACCAGCAATGACAAACAGATGAGAATGCTGCGTGGGGTCTGGTTGCCGTGTTGGCGGGACGTTGCGTGGCTCGCTGAGCGGACAGTGTGAGCTGGCTTGCTGGTGTTGTTTCCTGGTTGCTGCGTGTGGTCTGCGGGACGGCGGGACATGGCGAGGTCCCGTCCCGAGCTCGGCCGGAGCACACACACAGGCTGAGTCCAGGCTGAGAAATCCGCGGAGCTGCAGCTGAGAAAAATAAGGCTGGCTGAGTGTGTGTGTGTGTGTGTGTGTGTGTGTGTGTGTGTGTGTGTGTGTGTGTGTGTGTGTGTGTGAGGAGCTCCTCGGATTGGTCCATTTGGATCGTCGTTACGTCACTTTTCCCGGAAAAGAAAAAAGAAAATCTCCAAAGAGGCGTCCCGAGCAGCATAGACACATCTTTTCTGTGTTAGAGTTTTACTCGCCACAGGGTACTGAGGGTTTGTGACTTTGCAGACCGTTTACTAAAGCACGACATCAGACCTTTAAGTAGCAAGACATTGAAATACCCAAGTCCCTACAATGTTTACTTAAGTAGGCTACAGTTATTGAGTAAATGCTACTTAGCTCGCCATAATTAAATGCACTCAATTCTCGGTACAATTAGGGTCATGTGCATAGTTTCATTATTATCTATTCATGCATTTCAATTGCACCATTGCTCCAATTGCACTATTTTATGTTTTTTCTTCTTATGTATATTGTGTGTTGTAATTGTATCATAATCAAAAACAGCAATGACCAAATCCATGAAAATGTATTTGAACTATACACTGAAACCTTTATATGTTCTGTTTAGCTTATGGAGTAGAACAAATAGTTTTAGTCCCACATCCTTTTAATATAAACATGAATTCACCTTACAGTCTGTTTTCTGTGACGGGGTTGACCTCACAAAAATAACAAGAAATTGTTCAATATGTTTCAGTGGCAGTATGTTCAACTCATCGAGTCCATTGACACAATAAGCTCATTAAAATGTACAATGCAAACATCAGCACAGCTTTCCAAAGCCACTCATGCTCTGTCAGTCATCTGTCATCCATTGTTGTGCTCTTAATCCCACCATTGACGGTGAGGTCCATTTCCACCAACTGGGACCCAGAATTAATCAGTGGGCTTAAATTAGCCCAGGGCAATTAAAACACCCAGCAACTGGTTAATTAATTAACCTTGGTGGTCATTAAACAATTCATGGAATCAATAAGGGATCAATGGTCAGCAGCGACCTTTCATGCTCACAGCAGATGGGCTCTGGCCACTTAGATGAAACCATAGCTGGATAACCGTGAGATGAACTTTGCTTTATTTCCCAGACAGATGGATATGTATAGCCCTCATCCTCCATCACCTACCCCCCCTCCTCCCTTCTCATCCTCAACTCTCCCCCTATGGCTATAGGTTTTATTCTTTAACCCTGAGGATACAGTGAAGATAAACCTGAGTGCTTAAGTGCTTAAGATGTGTGTTTTCCCTGTTGCATCCCAAATAGAGACTTATCTTTAAGTGTTGTTTATTTTATTTTGATAAGGGCTTCAAGTAATGATTCTTTTCAGCATTAATTAGTCTGGTGATTGCATGCTTGGTTCTAATCATGAATGTCAGAAAATTGTGAAAAATATTGAAACGTTTTTTTCTTGTTTGGTCAGAAATCGACCAAAATGTATAGATTTAAAAAACTGAAAATGTTAACCTTTGTGTTGTCTTCCTGTCAACTGCACACATGTTTCCCCTGGTTTGACTTTTTCTAAAGCATTTAGTAAAGATCATAACCCAAATCTGTGTTACACCTTGTTCAGACAACTTTGTTTTATAATGAATAAACCTCAGACACAAAATGAAACATTATTAAATAGGTAAACACGTCACACATTTTTGAGTTTCAGAAATATCCCTGGTATACTGTATGTTCAGCTTCTGTCAGGACTCTGTTTCTAAACCTTTTTCTATGGTAGCACATACAGACTCAAGTTAAAATATATATAAAAGAATATTAATTTTCTTACCAAGAACTTCGTATGAAAAACATGTTAGATGAAATAACTTCCTTTCCGACATAAAGACATTTATAGACGGGTCGAATTTGACCCAAACACAACAGGAAGTTTACATTTTATAATAATAAATGTTGATACATAATTATAAATGGTATTTTAGATTAAAAAGAAACTCAAACAATAAGTCAGCTGGGCAAACTGTAATCTTTCATTTCAGCCCAAAATTATTTGTTTCTATTCTTCAAAATGTGTTTCTAATATTCTTCGTGATCAATATATAATCTGTTAAATCGTTCACCATTAAAGAACTCAGGATTTAAAGGCTGTTACAAAACCAGGTGGAAGGCTGGACAGGAAGTCACCAGGTATTATTGTGTTATATTATTTATTCTATTCTGTCTTATCCCTTTAATATTAAACTATTATTCGTATTGGATTACTTTACATACACACAGTTAGTCTTCTCTGTAATTTCCAAAGAAAGTTTAAAAAGTGTGAAGAATTAAATATCTTTAAATATTTGTAAACACAAAGTGACATCAGCCTCTCCTCATTTCTTTGCCTCTCTCTTGAGCCGAGCTCCTCTCCTAACCCCTGCATGGCCAGACTTCATGAGGACAAAGGAGCTCTGCTCTCTAGAACATCCTCCTCCTCCTCCTCCTCCTCCTCCTCCTCCTCCTCCTCCTCCTCCTCCTCCTCCTCCTCCTCCTCCTCCTCCACTTCTCCTCATTTAAACTCCCCAGACTCCCCCCATCCCCCAAACACACCCAACAACACACACCATCCCCCACAAACCATTGCCATCCTCTTCAATGTCTGCTGATTAAAGTCACAGCGATGGGTTGTGTTATGTTGTGGAAGTCAAAACGTTTTTTTGTAAACGTTTCACATGATTTAGGACACTAAAGCCATTAAACCTAAGACACAAACAATTAAAAAAAATTGCAGTAATTAAACAGTTTAACCTAATTTGTAAAACGTTTTGGCTTATTTGAAGTGAATGTGCCTGCATGTTTCCTGCTGAATTTGTTGTTTTAACTCATTTTTGGATAAAAGTATCAGCAAAATGAAATGTAAATAATGTTATGATGTATAGAAACTAATTTATTTTAATCATTGTACATCAGATTTACGCATATCAAATAAATATAGTCTTTTGTTGATCGTGACTCGTGAATGGACTACAACTTTTATATGTAAGAAACAAACTTAAGATTAACAACAAATATTTCGTTTCCCAAAATACAAGGAAATCTTTATAATAAGTTACTTAAATATCTACAAATCTTGTCAGAAATATTACACATTGTTCTTAATGATGTATATTTGATAGTTTTCTAACAGCAACTCAATGACATGGAGGTATTCGACATCTCCTGGCTTTGGGTAAAGAGAATACTTGTTAAGCATTTTTTATACTTCAGTGCAAACTTTAAAGGCAGACATGTATTCGCTTTAACTGATACTACAATCAAGGGTCTGCATACACCTTGCCCACACGAGAAACCATGTGACAGCAGACAGAACAGCTTCTTTGTTTGTGTATTTGGCTGAACAAGCAAAAGTAAAAAGGGGAGTGACATCCTAATGAGAATAAGACTAATGGTGTGGAATACAAACACTATGCAGGACATACATTTTTAATATGTTGGTTACATTCACCCACCTGGGTCTTTGCACCCATCATTGGCCTTTAGTGGGAT
This sequence comes from Harpagifer antarcticus, assembly GCA_902827135.1. Lineage (NCBI taxonomy): Eukaryota > Metazoa > Chordata > Actinopteri > Perciformes > Harpagiferidae > Harpagifer > Harpagifer antarcticus. The sequence continues at coordinate 426,700 of CADEHL010000998.1, forward strand.
GCATTCATTGTCCCTTTGGCAGTAATGTCATTGCTGATTGGTCTACCCCCACCCAGCTCCTTACACACACATAAACACACCCTCACCCTCCTCTCTCCCCTGTAGCACCGGCCAGCTGTCTCTCCTGCTGCTCTCAGCTGACAGAGCAGGAGGAACTAGGGATGGAGGGTGGGGGGTGGGGGGGTCGACAGCTGAGCAGATGCAGAAGCCCCTCCTGGGTTTGCCGGGGAAGGGCTCTTTCCCAGCCACCCCGCAGCCATGCAGCTGCCCAGGCACCAGCTGTCCTGATGAGCGCACCAAACAAACCCAGGACTTCCTCACTGCGGTGGTGGTGGTGCAGCAGCTCTGTTCCAGACCAGAACCTGCATCGAGATGCGCAATGTCTCCCCTTTGACCCCCGACTGCTGGCTCGCACACAACGAAACACACAGGAGTTTAACAATATGTCCCAAATTAGACATCGACCATCAGATCTGGGCATTTTTATGCAAACAAATTCATATCATTGATTCAACATGAATTACATGTAGTCTGATGATCGCATGCTTGGTTGCTCTAATGAATGTCAGAAACATTTGAAAAATACTGAAACTTTGTATTCTTGTTTGGTCAGAAATTAACCATTGACCATTCATATCATATTAGCTTCTCATAAGACAGACAAAGGAGACATAAAGAAGCAGTGTATAAATATGAGATTCTTCAGATTTTGTATATCAGCAGGGTAACATGGGAACACCAGCTTTACTTCCCAAGGCTTGGCAAACATTTTAACACCTAAAGCAGGCCATTACTTGTAAGAAAAGGACATTATATTTCAAATGTGTTCTGTAATATACACTATATTTACCTTCTGCCAATGTATTTGAATGCGCAACTTCTAAATGTATTCACTTTATCTGAAAAAAATCCCCAAATGTTTAACATTTTAAAGATGCGAATATTACAGTCTGGCTACACAACCCCTGTCAGTGACTGTGATAAACTCACAAGTTACATAAATGTCATTTTAAGGCGCAAACACAATGAGTGTCTATTACACGCTTAAACATGTCATGTGTTGAAAAGGTAGTAAAAGAAGAATGCTTTGCCTTTTTAACATGTTTAATATTTAGGTCAGTATATTCTTATTCAAGATTATCTTTAAAGTTAACAGGTGCAGATTATAAAACCCTACAAGAATTCACCCAATTCCAAATTAAACACACTTCTGTTTTCTTTCATTACCCAAGTTTCATGTTAATCTTCATCAGTATATTCACACTCTCTGAATGACTGAATGTTCTCGCACTCCTCTCTTGCTCCAGAAATCTGAATCACTTAAGCATCATCCACATTTCAAGATTGTGCCTGAAACAACGAAGCATTACAGGCAACAACATTTTGAGATTTGTAAAGAAACCATATTACCATTATCAGGGTTCATACACTTTTTCACCAATGATTTTCCATGACCTCTCTAATAGTAGGCTTACTAGCTTCTACAGGCTAAGGCAACTAAAATCTCTCATCAGCAAAATACCTCGACAGTTAAATGCCATTTTACGTTTCATTACTATACGATACAGTATGTATTATCATTATAGTATTACTATTTCGGCGATTAGATAAAACATAAATTATATTTGATGCAACTTCAGTTACATTTCTATGACTTTTCCAAAACGTTGGGAAAAATATTGTTTTCCATAACTTTTCCAGGGCCTGGAATTAGCATTTAGAATTTCCATGACTTTTCCAGGTTTTTAATGACCGTAAGAACCCTGCTTATATAATTTAAAGTATGTGCTTTACTCCACTTTGACTTTTTATCTCTTTTCAAAAACATAACTCTTGAACAGGAGTTACACGTTCTCCAGTCTGACCTTAGCTTGTCCACTTAAGTTACACTTAATGTTCCCATTAACACAGCTGGATAAACAGACCTGAAGTATGGACACAAATACATCAGGGTAAAGATACTTGATGGCTGCCAGACTGCAGGATTTATTTCCTCTTTTATTTACCAAAGATAGTTAAATCACATCTTACCCGCGACACATTCAAACAGTTATAAACATCTGCTATTTGTGTAATCACTCAGCAAATGTATTTGATACTTTTATCTAAAATACAATTTATTTTCTAAATTATTCTCTTTATTCTAATAGGGTGATAACATTACATTTGTGAGAGTGTGTGTGTGTGTGTGTGTGTGTGTGTGTGTGTGTGTGTGTGTGTGTGTGTGTGTGTGTGTGTGTGTGTGTGTGTGTGTGTAAGAGTGTGTGAGAGAGATGGGGGCCCCAGATGGGTAATGGATGAGAAGTGTGTGTGCGGTTTGGAGCTGGCAGAGACACCGCTACATGCCTCTGGTGGGTGAGTGAGGGTCAGAGCTGTTAACACCAACGTCCGTCCAGCTGACACTAAATCAAATTATTCTGCTACTTTATATATGAAAAAAAGTGAAACAGTAAATGAAATTACAGACTAATTTGATGTAATGAAATTGTACATCAAAATGACACTGTAATTGCATTTCCTCTCCAACAGCTTTGCCTACAAGTCTGTTTGATGAATGTCAAAATAACTTTCCACCGTTGCTCATCAAAGGCAGCTCACTCTAATTGAATTCATTATTTATAATTGAATCCAGTCACTGGGCAGGACAGATGGACTTTTTTAATACATTTGAAACCAGAATGTTGTGTTTGTTCTCCCCATTTTCAGCTAAAATGAAATATAATAATGGTAGAGTTAGAAGAAGAATGTACACTTAGCAGGAAATGCTTCTATCGTATAAGTAAGACCACTATGGGATGCAAAGAAACCGTGCACTCTCAACCAAAACATGTCAAAGCAAAGCACATTGACACATTTTCACAAAGAACTCTTATCCGACATCCAGATCATTCATGATTTCTTTATTTATCACGGACAACATCGAGATTTGAAATGGAAATCAGAGGTTTTTGAAACACATTTTAGAAACTCTCCGGTGTACCACACTAAATCAACGTATAGACAATTGTCTGATAACAGAATTTTAAACACTAAAATGTATATACAACTTAATTATTATAATTTGAAAGGCTACTAATGCCTCTGGGATCAGGTGGCAGCAAACACTGACCAGCAGATATCTGATATCTAGTAAAAAAAAAGGTGTGTGAACTGTCTGGCAAACTGATGCGCTAATGCTACCCTCCATTCCAGATAGTAAATACAATTAAACAAAACCAGAATGTCATGGTTGTTTTCACCCATTTTCAGGCTAAATAATGACACATGTCCAGAGTTTAAAGACACATTTAGGCTAAGAGGTAAATGCTTTTGAAAAAGTAATAAGACCATTATAGGATGTACAAAATCGAACCAAATAACACCAGCTATATATTATGTATATTTTCCACTTTCTTGTTTATTTCTAGTCTTTACATTTCTATTGTATGATGCCATGTCTTTTTATGCTGCTGCAACACAAACATTTCCCAAATTGGGATCAATAAAGTACTTATTATCTTATTTTAAAGTCAAAGCACATTGACACATTTTTGAAGATAAACTTTAATCAGACACAGCTACAGTTTTTCTATTTTTTATGTTAGAGAAATGGAGATTTGAAAGGAAGGAAATTCAGGATGCCTGGAACCACATTTTAGCCACTGTGAAAAGATTAAAATGTAAATAAGATAATTTGTTTAAAGGCAGAGGGAGCAGTCAAAACTGATATCTGATATCTTGTAAAAAAGGCATATTAACTGTCAAGCATCTGACTTTTCACGGGGAAAATTCAATACGTAGAGAACAGAGAAGGCTGTCGGGCTGTCCTCAGGGTCAGGCCCCCGCTCGGCCCTCATTAGATCAGGAGAGTCTCAGCTGCTCTTGCCCATCCATCACAGAGCCCCTGAACCAACACTGAGGGACTGCCCATAGGGAAAGGTGAGCTTCTGTCCCCTCCCTCAGTCACCTCTTGCTGTCGTCACACATCAGCAGCCCTCCGACTCCTGGCTACTAACTGTTAAGAAGTGGGCGGCAGCTGCCTGACGGAGCAGGCTTTGAGGTTGTATCAGGGTTTAGGGGAAGTTTGTACCCTGGAACCAGCCTCTAATCCTCTCTACAGTAAATTAAGACTTCTTTTGCCTTAGGGGGAGAAATAAACCAACACAAAGGCACATGCAGCACCTTTATCTGAGAGGAAAAGAGGTTTGGAGACCTCAAAGCAAAAAGGAAAATGGATGTAATTTAGCAGGAGGGGGCGGTGATATGAGTCTTTGTTTGGTCCAGTGTCACTGATCAATAGCTCGAGCTTCTCATGCTTTGAAGTACTCTAGGATTTACTTTGAACGGCATTATACTTGAGGCATTTTATTTCTAAGTTCATGGTCCTGAAATATGTGTTTACCAACCTTTTTTGATAAAAAATCACATGATAAAGAGGACCTTCCTGTGTATGCCTCACAATAAAAGCCCCAATATAAGCATATTAATGATAACATCACGCATCAGTCACAAAGTGCTTTACTGGGGAAAGAAAAGGGAAACATGTGAATACGAGAAGAAAAAATAAGACAAGATGACTTAATACACAAGGAGTGCACAACCCATACACAAATCAAGTTATTAAACAGCAAAAAGGAGAAAAGAGGTATTGTTTACTCTTTACGCCGCTGCTCGAGTCCTCACTAACACTAAGAAAGTGGATCACATCACTCCTGTTCTGAAGTCTTTACACTGGCTTCCTGTGTGTCAAAGAATAGATTTCAAAATACTGCTGCTGGTTTATAAAGCTTTGAATGGTTTAGGCCCAAAATACATTTTCTTTTTCTTTTAATGTTTATTTATGTAAACGGTCTGCAGAGTCACAAACCCTCAAAGTACACCCTGTAGTGAGTAAAACTCTAACACAGAAAATACCTGTCTATGCTGCCCCAGAACGCCTCGTTGGAGATTTCTCTTTTTCCATTGTGTCCTTCCTGGGTTCTGTGACGTGTGAACACCCAAATCAACAACAAATGACCGGATTGGCCCAAATGGACCAATCCGCGGAGCACCTCACACACCAGGATCCCTTGGCTAACTAACAGGGAGTCCCTGAACGCTGGTAATAGACGAGTTGGATCGCGGAGAAATGCTCTCCGCAGACCCATTCTTGCGTTATAAACATTACATTACATGTTACTTGTTAGACGCTTTTATCCAAAGCGACTTACATACTCAATACTCTGAGCAATTTGGGGTGAAGTGTCTTGCCCAGGGACACAACAACAAGCTGACTGCAGTGGGGTTTGAACCTGTGACCCCCCCGATCCAAACACCAACGCACAACTCACTGCACCACACACCTCTCTAAACCTTTTTCTTACTCAATATTAAGCAACACTGTTTTTACTTTGGCTGTGAGTGTTTGTGTGTGTTCAGGATGAGTTTCGCTTGTTCTCGTTGTATCGCCGACCCGGAAGCCTGTCCGCTCCTCGCAGCAACGAGCCTCGCAACGTCCCGACCAATCAGAGCACACTGGACTCACAGGGAGGGGGGGGGGGGGGGCAAGAGCTGCAAAAAGCCGTTTAGGACAGAGAGTGAATACACATACTATACAGAGATGCTGTATGAGAAACCAATGTGAGTTTGGAAAATTGCACAGTATACATTTATTCTAGTAGACCTCAACAATGGAAATAAGATCAGTAGAAATGGCCATGACATGGGACCTTTAATGTTTAATGTTTAATCATACTCTCTTGAGTCTGGACTGGTTTCCCATAATGCAATATCTAAGTGTTTTCTATTGGGTGATCCCTGATTATAGACTAATTTAGCCTCCTTGTTGCAAAAATAGTTTCATATTTTTCAACAATTATCCCAATGTTTAGGGTTCTGGATAATGCCACTAGGGGGCGCAATAGTGGATAATTGTGAAATGATAGGGTTTAAAGCAGAAACAAATCCCCTAAATTGTGTTTTAATGTAATCCTCCACTCATAGCCGAGAGATGCATCGAGATCGACATTTGAATCAATGACTATTGTTCTGTAACTCGGTTTTCCGGGTGCATTGATTTCATGTTAAGTAGGTATTGATCTAATGTAAGGCCCACATTAAGAACAATTGATCAGCAGCTGGTTAGAAAACAGGTGGATTCTTCTCTTCCTTTTTTTTACACAACAGATTATAACCCTGTCACTTCATAACAGACCATGAAAGGATCTCATCGCCTGTCTTCATAGAGCTCATGTTGTTCAGCGTGAAGTCATGGCGCTTCTGTTTCAGGACTCAAATGTTGCTTCTCATGGCTGTGGGTTGGATTTAGTGTTAGCTTTAGCGCCAGCAAGTGACAAAAACTTCACGAGTGACAGGATCTGACTGTTCAAAGGAAGAATCAGTCGGGCCATTTGTAGGACTTAACTCTTGCCAATTTATTACAGAAGTTTGTGAGGCTATCTGTGAGAGACGAGAGAGAATTTACACAGAAACAGAGCAAAGCAGGACACTTGTTTGAACTGCATTAGCACATGAAAGCACTATCATATACTAGTAAATCACCCACTAATAGCTTGTTAAGTTGCATGCTGGCCCATAGCTGGTGTGAGAGCATTTTTATGCAGACTTCTCAAACGTTGAGGCCTTCTTGGTGCAGCAGGATGTGTAATGTCAGAAGGGCTGACATTGAACATACAGTATAAAGGATCTGTGTGACGGAAATTAGGTAATCTGTCACGATGAAAATCAAATGTTAGCCCTCTTAAACGGAATAATCAAGGTGGAGTACAATATATGAGAGTGGATTTGAGGAGAATTGATCAAACACATAAGATATTGTTACATTTGGTAGAAGCTGTTATCAAAAACAGTAAGACTTGCAAAAAACTACCGATAAAAACACACAAGCACACTGTTTTTTATCAGCCTGTGTTGTTGTTTGTTTGAGTTTGTGATGCTTCCTGCTGCAAAAGGTAAGTTTGCATTTAATTTGTTTACAGTCTGCTTTTTCTTTGGATTTTGCTGCACCTCGTCTGCCATTGTTTTAAACCTTTCAAACCACTTTGTAACTTTAGGCTTCACATATGTTAATCTTACATTAAGCCCTTAACACTGTCAATCCTATCCTATTGTTGGTAATGTTGTTTATATAGTGAAATTAAGCTAATGTCTTTAAACGTATGTGCTAATTATGGATTGATGTTAACATTCATGTGATTCTTTTACAAGGAAGAGACAAGGAATACACAAATTCACCCTTCAATAATCAAGCGGTATTAGAGGAGGAACAAGTGTGTGAGCAAATGTGGGTGATGACAGGAAATTAAGAGAACGTGACATAAAGAGGAAAAAACCATGCATACAACTGTTAAAGTGTCGTTAGGACCTCACACACAGACAAAGGGCCTCGAACACCTCAGCTGTCATGTTGACATCTGAGTGTCAGAGCCAGAAGCTAGAGGTCAAGATATCCAGAGGCATGCAAACAACACAGAGGAAATTAAATCCTCTCACCACCACAAAGGGAAAAATAAAGTGTTGGATGTCATCATCATCTCTGAGTTATTATTTGTTCTTCCTCCATTTCAGTTTGAACGAAAGTAATTTGAGCCATCTGGTTTACAAGGGGACAGAAGAAAGCCCTGTTCCACACATAAACCCTGCTCACACTGTTCGCTGTGGCAGTTCCACATAGGTGAGAAGAGGCCACATGTTGCACAGTAAACACCAGAGGATGTCACTGTTGGTTGTTTTGGGAAGATGGAACATTTGCAGCTTCTCTGAACAAAGTGTTCACGGCATCTATTGCACGTCTGTCCTTCCTGGGAGAGGGATCCCTCCTCTGTTGCTCTCCCTGAGGTTCCATTTTCCCCCATTAACTGTGTGGCTTCTTTCCTTGTACGATGTGAGGGTCCAAGGACAGACGGTACACACTGTGAAGTCCACTGAGACAAATGTAACATCTGTGATATACAGAAACCGGCTGAGATTACAATTCGGCCATTTAATTGCCTGAACGTTTGTTGTTCTTTGTTTTTAAATCCAATTACTGGTTGGTTGGTTTGCTTGGTGTTTGTTCAGAATACCTTTATTCATCCCACAGAAGGGACATTTACAGTTGTTACAGTAAAGAGCCAAAGATAGCTTAATATCTCTCAAGAGGAACACATTAATGGTAGAAACTACATTTTATATGTGAATAAAGACATTTCCCTGTATTCTTTCAAATGATAGTGTTCTTGTATACAGCTTTAATTTTAATTATGATGAATTGAACATATTTCACATCATTATTTAATAAGTTTAATGTAATGTTCTTCTATTTTACATGCTTTATTTTTTTTAATGTAATTTCCTCTTTAATAATTCATTTTGTGTTATGCACCAAAACAAAATGAAGTATGTGAAAATCTACTTTGCAATGAGCCGGATTGTGAATCTGATCAAAATTAAATAGTGTGAAGGACAACTTGCCGCAACCGAGTGTGAAGCGGCTGGGATGAGGATCAGCACCTCCAAATCTGAGGCCATGGTTCTCAGCAGGAAACCGATGGACTGTCCACTCCGAGTAGGGAATGAGTCCTTACCCCAAGTGAAGGAGTTCAAGTATCTCGGGGTCTTGTTCTCCAGTGAGGGAACAATGGAGCGTGAGATGGGCAGCAGGAGTACTGCAGTCGCTTTACCGCACCGTTGTGACGAAAAGGGAGCTGAGCCAGAAGGCAAAGCTCTCTGTCTACCGGGCCATTTTCGTTCCTACCCTCACCTATGGTCATGAAGGATGGGTCATGACCGAAAGAACGAGATTGCGGATACAAGCGGCCGAGATGGGTTTTCTCCGCAGGGTGGCTGGTGTCTCCCTTAGGGATAAGGTGAGAAGTTCGGTCATCCGGGAGGGACTCGGAGTTGAGCCGCTCCTCCTTCGCGTCGAAAGGAGCCAGTTGAGGTGGTTCGGGCACCTAGTTAGGATGCCACCTGGGCGCCTCCCTAGGGAGGTGTTCCAGGCACGTCCAGCTGGGAAGAGACCAAGGGGTAGACCTAGGACCAGGTGGAGGGATTATATCTCTTCGCTGGCCTGGGAGCGCCTTGAGATCCCCCAGTCAGAGCTGGTTGAGGTCGCCAGGGAAAAGGAAGTTTGGGGCTCTCTGCTGGAACTGCTACCCCCGCGACCCGACCACGGATAAGCGGGAGAAGGTGGATGGATGGATGGATGGACAACTTGCGACATGATCACTTTTGGTTCAATAAGGAAGTCGTCTACATGTCTCCATATGTTCTGGGAATGCCCGCCTGTTGCTCGCTTTTGGAACGGGGTCTCCTCTAAGTTGTCCGACATATTTTCTTTGACTGTATCTGTGTCTGTTTCTCTTTTGAATGACTTATCTCAGCTGCCGGCTACTGGGTACCAGAAAAGATCTCTCTTGCCCCTTTCACACCAACGCGTTTTCAGCTCCGGCTCGGAGCTGGAGCCTGAAAAGTACCGGTTTTTCCTGTACACACACCGCAGAGGCGCCGCCTCTTAGCTCCGGAATCCGGTTCACTTCCAGCTCCAAAAAATTGTCAGTCTAGAGGCAAGAGCTTCGGAGCTAAGAGGCGGCGTCGATTACGTCTCTCTTACGTCGAGGCGGGGGCAGGGGCAGATTCGTCGTTGAAGTAGATGCTGAAGACCACAAAGAGGTCTTGCATTTCGCATGTGATGTTTGTAAAGTTCCAAGTAAAGTCGTCCGATGCCTTCCATTTCGTTTCGTAAGAGGATAACCAAAGCGAACAGCGCTTCAATACAATCGGCCATTGTTGTTGTTGTCGATGTGAGGGATTTCCGCAAGGTTTGGATTTTATGAAGCAGGCACAAACGGTGACGTCATGACGCAGCAGCGGCAGCTCTGGGCGGTGTGAACAGAGCGGGAGCAGAAAAGGGAAACCGGAGCTGAACCAGAAAAGCTCCCGCTCGGAGCTAGAAAGGGAAAGCGCTGGTGTGAAAGCTGCATCTATGCTGGCCTTACGGCTACAAAGAAATTGGTTGCTATGAGATGGAAACAATCCGACAAGCTCTCAGTGACCTGCTGGTTACTAACGATTTTTGACGTATACGGAACTGTCCACTGCGCGCGTGATTGGAGTTAAGGAGTCCAATATCGGCTTATGGGTGTCGACAGCTGAAAAATTGAAGGAGCGGCTGTAGCTATCTTAACTGATATAGTTGTTTGCAGTGATTGGTCCTGAGAGGTCCTGGGATTGGGAGTGGGAGGGTTTATTTGTATCCTTAGTTTTGTCCTCTTGTCTGATTGTTGATATTGTTAGTTTTTTCTGTATTTTTATAAAAATGTGTGTGAATAAAAACATTTGATAAAAATAATTAAGTCGTCTTTCCCCCACTCCCTCTTTCTTGTTGTATATGGTTGTTTTATATTTTCAGCTTCTGTACTAGGTATTTGTTTTGAGTGAGAGAATTGAACTATGTCAAATAATAAAGAAAACATATCTAAAACAAACAAATCTCTTGTATGCAATTTGATTAAAGTAAAGGACCAAGTGGATTCGTTTTAAAGGCATCCATATACAGTTGTTCTGAAACTCCAGTATTCACTATAAATACCATTGTGATTTTTAGCTATCATGATCATTTCCAAATCACAGTGAGAAAGGAACAGATAGAGGCAAGTTTGCATTCCCGAGCATTTTGATAGAACAAGACACCAGATGCTTTGCTTTTCTTTTTGCGTGTTCGATCGGTCCTTTGGAGGTATGGTAGCCCGGACAGGACAAAGAGCCAAGGCCAAATATCTTGGCTTTGTAGGGACAACAGCTGTGAGGAACAAACCAGGAAGTGGCTCCACTTCTTTAAAGACCCAGCAGGAGAGCAGCAGAGCTTTTTCTAGCTCTCCTCCCACTCTCTCCATCACTCCACTCCTCCCTCCTGTCTGTCAGTTCATACATAATACACGCCTTTCTTGGCTAATGTTGGTTAGCAGCACAAAATGTCTGCATCCCACTGCAATGCCAAATGTGTTCATATCATCCCATTTTTATGTTTCACATTTCAGTAATACAAAAAAATGCCCTTTGTATGATATTTAGGCCGAATAATATCAACTTTGTCTCACAATGACATGTCAAGGACTAAGATATTGTCAAATTGTCTCATAGATAGATAATAGTAAAGTGGATTGTTTTGATTTCCTAAAAGAAAAACATACGAGTCTAACACTCTATCAAATTAGAAACAGCAATTATATTAACACATGATTGAGCCAAATGGTGTTATTTTCTTCAACCATGGATCACAAAGTGAACGGCTCATAAAGGGAACAAAGTATAAAAATAGGTTCATAGGTTACTGACGATCTAAGAGTATCACATCTTTCCAATTGTTTTACCCTCACAGTTATCTTACCAGCTGTGTTGTTTGTGTGTGTATTTCTAAATCTTAGCTAAAGAGGTTTGTAACAAGCTTTGTGCTAAGCTCTTGTGATCTGATCCTCCTTCAGTGTGAAAGTGTTCTCCGCTGCTCTCCAGCAGCAGCTACACTAATCTTCCACACAGCAGATCCCTGCAGCTTGTGTTTGTGAGTAATCTCTCAGTTTAGTTCCAGGTAAATGTAGTTTTTCTCTTCCTCATCTCACACCCTAATGGACACATGAACACAACTGACAAGTCATCCCCGGGCAGCCAAGTCCAAACCCCACACAGACACTTGTCATGTCCTCTAGGCATCACAGGCCCCTCAGTACTAGCCGCTCACTTCATGATTTGCTCGTTCAGTGAGTGATGGACAGATCCCCCCTCAGCACCACAAAAGAAAACACCTGTTAGAATCTGCTTAATCCTAGCCAGCGGCTCTGCACTTGGGGCCCTCGTCTAATCCGCACAGAGGCACCAGGCCAAGGCCGGGACAGATTAGACCCCCAGAAGCCATCTATCCATCCATGCATACACACACACCTCCGAGTCTCCCCCCTATAACCGAGTGTTTGAATCGGCCCCTTAATCTTAGGACTCGCCCCCCCCCCAACACAGACCTAATCTCCATGCTTCCCCTTCACACACCCGCAGACCTGGCCCTGCCCAGCAATCACTTACCCCCCCACACACTCCTCCACCTCCCATCCCCTCCCTCGTTATGGCTGAAAGCCTATTGATTTGTTGATTTCTCTTCTTTTGTCTGCTGCCGGCCGAGTGTGAACGGGACATCCAGGGTCCGGGGCCCAGTGCCAGGACTTTTGGCATGGGAGATTAAGGTCCTGATCTGGGCATCTGTCACTGCCCAGTCCCCCTTCTACCTTGTGGCTCTGGCAGAGGCCTTTTGCTTAATTTCAAACCCAGGCCTGCTGAATCACATAGTTCAAATCAAGGCCAAAATACTTTCCTGTTTGCCTCTACCTTTTATAATGTCAAATAATTATACCTTATTTTTACAGAATTTTCTCTTTTATTAATTTATTTTATACTTGTGTTATTTATATTACTGTTTTAGTTGCATATTTATGTCATTTTATTGTATTATTGTTTATTACATTACATTACATTTAGCTGACGCTTTTATCCAAAGCGACTTACAATAAGTACATTCGACCAGGAAGACACAACCTTGAAGAAAACAGAATCATTTAAGTACATCAGGTTTCATAGAGCCAAACATTTCAAGTGCTACTCAACTGGCTATAGATAAGCCAGTCCTTTATTAGTATATAAGTGCTCTGTTAGCAGTTCTTTGTTAGTAATTCTATCGCTCGAAGTGGAGGCGAAAGAGATGAGTTTTCAGTCTGCGCCGGAAGATGTGCCGGCTTTCTGCTGTCCTGATGTCAATGGGGAGCTCATTCCACCATTTTGGAGCCAGGATAGCAAACCCAAGTGTTGATGAAATGGGTGAGAAACGGTAGAATATCAGGAGCGATAGTCTTTGTCTTGATGCTTAATGTTTGTGTTCAGAATAGGACAGTGGTGAAGTCAAAGTGTCCTTTGACTACAAAGTGAAATCAGTTCCTTTGGTCATGTGTGGCATACAGGAAGAGATTCCTAAGATGCCGCATGTACAAAGACGACACACATGTACAAAGATGACACATGTACGTGTGGAGACATGCCAAAAAAAAAAAACATAATTCCTCTGGCCTAGGCTTTCACCAGTACATAAGAAAACATTTATTCAAGAACAATTTCGCTGAAAAAAATTAAATACTGACTACCTCAATGTAAATGTTGCATTTATGTATGATGTATAGGTTATTTAATTCAGTAACGGATGCTCACATAACTCTTACTTTACCAATTCCATTACAATTGTAAAAGCTGAATATGTAAACTATTTAAATAAAACAAACAATACCAACATTACAGAACCCATGAAATATGTGTACATAACGGAGTCACAGTCTGTGCAAACCACTGGTTCACAGATACTGTGTCTCCATCTAGTGGTGAGGAAGTAGAAGTATCTAGATTTTCCTCAAGTCAAGGAGGCTTAATGCATTCTGTAGCTTATCTTATAACAAACTGTTACGACCCGGCTCAAAAGGCCACAACAGACAGGAGACACACCATGTCGACGGTTAAACAAATATGTTTATTTAGGACAAACAACTAAAATCAAGTCAAAACCAGTAAAGTACGAGGTGTGGATGTCAGTGGTATCAGTAATGTAAATGCAGGGTGAGGATTGTATGGACATGTATGTGTGTGAGAGTGTTGAAGTGCACAAAGTAAAGCAACTGAAGAAACTCATAATATACTCCACAAAATCGGGGTGCCTGCAGAGAGAGAACAGAGAGGAGCAGAGAGGCTTTAAATAGCTGCAGGGCACCAGACCCAGGTGCCCTGAGTTACTGCAATCAATGCAACCACCAATCACCACAGCACAGACAGGAAAACCACCTCCTCTCTCCTGAGGAACCCACAGGGGCATCACACAAACACACTTTATGTTTGTGGTATTGCTATTTATATGAGATTGTGCACTAAATGAATTTAACATAAAGTTAATATCATTCAAAAATAACTGATTAACTGCAGACAACACTTGGAAATAAATGGTCCACTTCAGAACTGCTTTGGAGAATAAAATGCATTTTGATTGGGCCATACAATGATAATAATCGTTTGATAATGATGGCAATAAACACATTCAAAAAAATGTAATGAAGTACACAATTAGCACAATGGTTTGACTACAATTACTTTCTTTGATGCATGGTTTTCTATTTTAGTTTAATTGTCAGAGTTTTCCACTCATAAACTCTTGTTAACAGGGAAGTATTCCATGAACTATACTTGAGACCATCACTGTCACAGCGGGAGTTACATCAAATATGTCGACGTTTACAGCGCCATCTGGTGGTTGAACGTGCTTATTTTGTAGATTGACATACTGTATTAATTAAAAGCAAAATCATTAAATAAGAGCAAAATATTAATGTGTTATAAAATATAAATATAATCCAGAACACATGAGGCATTAAAAAAACAAAATGGTTTGGGGTTTGTATGGCTTTTATTGAATAAGGCACATAAGTAAGGCATTTTTTTATGACATAATTTTAACTGTAAAAGAAGCCAAACATTCGCATGGTCATTTATAAATTCTTCTCAGTATAAAAAGAACACGTTTAGCTTGATAACTATATCGTTAAAAAAAAAAAGTATACTGCATTTGAACTGCAACAAAGTAAAACAGTTCACCAAAAGGGAACGACCTGAACTGTTGTGACAACAAACCAGCAAGCTCATCTTTCAACTGCACCGCTACGACTTTAACTCGTTCACATCCAGCCAACAGCTTTGGACGAATAATTGCCCAACAATACATAATCTTGACAACATGCTTAAACTAAAATGTAGAATTTAGATGTAGTATTTTGAGACACAAGAAACATAGTAAAGCGATTTCAAAAGGTTCCTTCAGAAGAAAGAGACTTTGATATTTTTGGTCTTATGTCACAAATGTCATGGAAATGGGAAATGTTTTGTGTTACATGTTAAAGAAGAGATTAAAATACTTGGAAAGTGCTGTTATACGGATAAGATATGATTGTCAACACGTGAACAATTTGCATGTACAAAGGTTCGTTCCCATGTACTTCAATGTGAACTTTAAGTTGAGCAGAAGCTGAAGGTTTGCCGCGCTGGGACTCGTGACTGGATCCACTAGTTGGAGATGAGATTGTCACATGGCAGCAGCGGGCTGACACCGACTCTCTTGGCACATTCGTTCTGAAAAAATTAAAAAAGGCATCAAGAAGTCCAGTTAGTTAAATCTGAAAGCTCTTTGAAGATGTAAATGGACATTTTGCAAACAAGTAAATTGATTCAATCGCAATTCTGTATTGTTTCAGTTAGCAGCCACTTTTATTTTGTATAACAACTGGAAGAAGGGAAACAAGTTGGCCTGTTTATATCCTGTCAGTTAAAAACCTGAAGTTGAAACATTTTAACTTGTGTTTTTACGTTGGGGTTATGTGTCAGAAAGGTAAAGCAACGTTACTTCTTGTCAAGGAGAGGTTGCCAGATCAGGAAATGATTAGAGCAATTTGTCCCAAAATCTTTCCATAAAAAAATGTCTTTCTTTTAAAAAAAATTAAAACTAGTAAGTAAGTCTTTAAATTAGGTTTCCAGATGCTGGTTGTTCACTTTATATACATCATACAAATGATATCTGTCAGAATATATAAGAGGAAGTCTTAAAGTATCACATCTGTTCCTGCATTTTCTAAGTAACGAATGGTGTGAGTAAAAGACAATATTACATAATTAAACCTTTTATTAGTTTTATTTCCTATATATATATATATATTCATGTTGCACTGTTGGAGGAGCCTGTGACTTAAGTTTTTCATTGCCATATCGACACTGTAGCTAATGTACACATGACAATAAAGCTTTAAATCCTTGAAAGCCTCTTCATTTGGACCAAAAAAACTAACATTTTCATTCCATATGTTCCAAGAGCTGGAGTGAATGTTTATTATATGTTTCAGATGAATTCTGTATTCAACATCTCTTACCATGTAGTTGACGACATTGATGTGGTAGGGGATCCCGCCCATCTCCTCACACTTCTTCATGTTCATCCTCTCTGGATCTCCAGCAGCCAACACTGGACAGCTCGGGTCAGCCTGAAACAAACGGCAGCAGCAACATGAATCTCAAAGCAACTGAAGCACTTTTTAATGTTTTTATTTATCAGACTGAGCATGCTTGCAATCTACATGTGTTTCCTCCCTATCAGCACCACAGCAGGATCTACTCACAGGCTCCATCCCCCTCTGGATGGACAGGAGGTCTGACATCCTGTCGGCAAACCCGGGAGCAAAGTTCTCTGGGTTGATTGCAACGAAACACTGACCCTAAAGAATAACAACAACGTGATGAGAACACAGCGAACTGAGCCAAAACAAACACTCACAGAAACACAGAAGGAAGCGAGGAGATGTGATACGCCTTACGTCTCAATATGTCTATCTTTTTCATTTGGGTTAACTTTCAATTTTCCCGAGTATCATTGTCCATGTTTTACTGTATTTTGCCTTCATTTTTTAATGTTCTTTTTTTAATTGTTTTATTTTAACCTGTTTTAATTTCTTGTCAGCTTTCATTCAAGGGAATTTCATTAGGTAGAGGTTTTATCTTGTTCCGGCTTTATTTTAATATTATTTTGATATTGTTGTTGTGTTTTCTGTAAAGCACTTTGGGCTGCTTTGTGCATGAAAGGTGCTATACAAATAAAGTGTATTATTATTATCTTAAAGATAATGGCTTTCAAAATGGTGTTACACAACACTTTTTTGGGGCGGTGGTGGCGAAGTCCATAGGGACTTGGCTTGGCAACTGGAAGGTCACCAGTTCAAGTGCTACAGACCAAGTGCTACCGAGGTGTCCCTGAGCAAGGCACCGTTCCCCACACTGCTCCCCGGGCGCCGTTCAAAATGGCAGCACACTGCTCCTAACACTAGGATGGGTCAAATGCGGAGAAACAATTTCCCCACGAGGGATTAATAAAAGTCCATCTTAATCTTAATTACAATTTAAAGACGAGTGGTTGAATTTGTTACTGAATTTACACTTCAGGAAGGTTAACTACATCCAAAAGTAAAAAGCCATGAGAACATACATATGGAGAGAAGTTAAGAAGCTAGCTGTGATAAAAAAAACTGTTATAAGAAGTGGTTATTTTGTAGAGGTTATATTTCTTCCAAATAAAGTTAAACAAAGGGTAAAATATCCAAATCAGGAGCATATGAAAATGTTTGGCCACTTCAGTTCCTGTGCACTTCCTCACGCCCTTACAGAGACAGAGGTCCAGTTTTTCATAGTTTCTCCTCACACCACAATCCCAGTTCTCGTTATGCCCCATTATTTCTTTCTGGCCTGCTGATGGATGGGTCAAATGCAGAGAAACAATTTCCCCACGGGGATTAATAAAGTATATCAAATCAAAATCAAATACACCGTCATGTTTCTTTGCTCTAAAAAGATAATTGTACCTTCTTTGTTTCTGAAAAGCTTCAGCTAAACATCACTGTATTGTAAAGCTTTCTCTCTTGAACATATTCATACTTCTGGTAGTTTAGCAACTTTGACTAGAGGAACACAATATATGAACAATATAACCCTCATACACATTGATAAATACACAACATTTGAAGACTGTGTAAGTTCAAGTACATTTTATGTCTGAAGTGGAAAATAATTCCATTTTGGACAAGAATCAGTTATGATATATATCTTGATAATTTTCATGTTCTTTAAAACACAACACAAGTCAGAAGATATTACTAACTAACGTACCAGGTTGGCAACACGGTCTGTTACTTTCCACGTCCGGACATGATTGCTGTACTGAGCACCGGCCAAGATACCACAGAACACTTCCACCATCATCCCCAGTCCATAGCCTTTGTACCCTCCTGATGAACAGATACACACTCTTTCTTTGTTATCTTACATAGAGAGGTTGAATGCATCTTTGGAACACAATACCAATACAGATAAGGAATAACACCTCCTATCATATATTATAGATATTTGAACTGATAAGATATAACAGAGGAAACATTTCCCGAGAAAACTGAAATGACGGGAAAGATAAATACACCATTTAAGGTAGCACTTGTGTTTCTTATGAGTGTGTTGTAAATGATTGAAGAATTGTTAAGTGTTCATTTGAATGTTTGACTTAATGATGGTTGAAAACAGTATTGATTTTTGTTTCACATCTGTATTAGATTGGTTCTCAAATGAGATGAGTTGTTTGTTAATGTTGTTTGTGTTTATGTAGCTATAGTATATAAATGTGTGTTTGACTGTATATGTGTGGACCCAACAAATAATGCTGATGTTGGTTCTACAAGGGACCCTAATAAAAAGTAATATTAAAAAAAGTAATTGATCCTGGGATTTTCAAATTGTGTTGTGCAATTAAATGTAAGCACAGATTTCTGTCAGTAAAAAGTGAAACATCAAGTTGAATTTGTTATCTGCACATAACTGACTCAGAGTACAACTTTATTAGAAACTGTACGATTCTTGCTGATTGTGACATAAACTATGTGTGAAAATAAGGAAGGAGGATGGATGACAGGAGGATTATTTCACCATATCTAACCGTAGACAGAACAAAAAGAAAAACAAAGGATGTTTCAGCAGACTGTCTTGTGTCTGACCTGTGGCCTCGCTGCCTCCGACGGGCACCAGCCCTCCTCCGCTCAGGACCTTCTTAGGGTCGGTGGTCAGTTTCCCCTGGGCGTCGCAGCCCCAGCCCTCAGGGATGGTGTCCCCTCGCCGCTCATGGAGCTCCACCTGAGCACCAAGAACATTTTGTAAGAATACTTTAAGTATGTGGCATTTTAAGACCACAGTTAGAAAGTACACTTATCAGCAAATGATATGATAGAATTTCAACCAACATTGAATTCAGAGCTCTCTTTTGCCTCTTGGACATCTATTTACAGTAAATATCTCACACATGTGGCATTAGTATATGGCCCGGATCAAACTCCATTGGTCCAGGTAATGTCACATGACCTTGACAAAGTATGTAATCTTTTTCCTTAAAATAACCCTTTTTTAAATTACATTTGAAAACATGTAGTAAACTGAAGACCCCTGATAAAGATACATCATTTATGGATATGGATTATATTCATTGCACTAAAATAACAGTGCAGAGGAACTCATATAATGTACAATTAACTAAAATAGTGAATGCAATATCTACAGTTAGTTTGTGTAAAATTAATTTTGGATGCGTTTTGAGTAGATTGTCTATGCTGATGTTATGTTTAGGACTTTTACAATGAAATCACAATACTTGGTCTGTCATTTCTTTTCAAACATTCAGACTACCTGATTTTAACGGACACAGTGTTTTCTTCTACCTGTCACGGCCATTGTTCTGTTAGCTATTGGTGGTTTTTCCTGAGTTCCTTTTTTTTATAACCCTGGCTGTTTTTAGCAGAGAAGGCTTTCTGAATGAGGCAGCATGTGTTCAGGTCTTTGCCGTGCTCTTATTGAAGGGATGACGTTAAACAATAACATGTAACTTAAGCACTGTATAGTAATCCAGAATTTAAACAGTTTAATTTAGTTTGCTTTACATACATGATTGAAAACCTGAGATATAAGCTAACTGTAAAAAAACAACAACATCCCATTACCTCAAGAAGGCCTTGCGACCCCACGTGAAGCTTGAAAGTATTCTATTATATTATATCAGGGTTCATACACTTTTTCACCAATGATTTTCCATGACTTCTCAATGACCTTTACCTCATTTTCCATGACCAAAAAATGTACCACTGAAAATGGTTTATTTTAACATGGAACAGGAAAATAATGTCTGCATATGAAACATGTTGTGCCTATAAAACAAATCAAATAGTAGGCTTACTAGCTTCTACACGCTAAAGCAACTAGTCAGGGAGGCAAACTCATCAGGTATGAAAAAGGTGACAAGGATCCGAGCCCCCCCGACCCCACGGAATATCGGCTTTAAAATGAGGAATAACAGATAATTTTAGCAGTCAGAACAACTAAAGCAGCAGGTAATAATAAGAGAAACGCCAAAGAGTCACATCTAGTAGAAATATATAAAAGCATTTATTTTAATTGTGTAGCAGTCAGTTTATAATTTTGGCAGCACTGTTGAGCATTTTGAAAATGTATTTTCATGCCTCTGTGCAAGGCTTAGTCTTTCTATCTTCATAGCCACTGGTGTAAAGTAACTAAGTTCATAAACTCAACAAGTACTATACTTGGGTACAATTTTGAGATACTTGTACTTTATTTAAGTATTTCAATGTTTTGCTACTTTGTACTTCTACTCCTCTACAGTTCAGAGGTACATGGTGTACTTCTACTCCTCTACAGTTCAGAGGTACATGGTGTACTTCTACTCCTCTACAGTTTAGAGGTACATGGTGTACTTCTCCTCCACTACAGTTCAGAGGTACATGGTGTACTGTTCCTCCTCTACATGTATTTAATCCCTTTAGTTACTTTACAGATCTGGATGAATGATGTGAAATATAATCAAGTGTTAAATCAGACTTTAGTTCCACCTGGAGTAAATCCACAAGCTGCCCTGCAGTATACAAAGTCATTTAAACTCACTGCCCCTTCACCAGCTTTGAGAACACTTTCATGATCAATCATTATAAAATATATCATATATATTATTCTGAAATGGACCAATCTGCACAATGACTACTTTTACTGTTGCTACTTTCATTATGTTGATGATAATACTTTTGTACTTTTACTTGAGTAACATTTTGAATGCAGGACTTTTACTGTAACATGGTAATATTCCTACACTCTGGTACTTCTACTTTTACTCAAGTACAAGATCTGAGTACTTCTACTTTTACTCAAGTACAAGACCTGAGTACTTCTACTTTTACTCAAGTACAAGATCTGAGTACTTCTACTTTTACTCAAGTACAAGATCTGAGTACTTTACTTTTATTAAGTACAAGATCTGAGTACTTCCACTTCTACTAAAGTACAAGATCTGAGTACTTCCACTTCTACTAAAGTACAAGATCTGAGTACTTCTACTTTTACTCAAGTACAACATCTGAGTACTTCCACTTCTACTAAAGTACAACATCTGAGTACTTCTACTAAAGTACAAGATCTGAGTACTTCTACTCGAGTACAAGATCTGAGTACTTTTACTTTAACTCAAGTACTCGGGTTTGAGTCCAGCATGAACTTTTTTGTTATTTTCATGTCGATGCACTCTGAAGATTATGTTTGAATAGAGGATTCCTAATATTGTTTGCCGAGACCAACATTAATGACCCATCAGCATTTTAAAGTCTAAGTACCTGCACATGCAGCAATGACATTTCTGCTGCTATCTTTGCAAAACGAGTTAACAGTCACATCTTATCTGGATGAGTGCTGCAGAATACTGTTTATATAAAGGGATAAATCAAGGTGTGTGTAGTCTTTCATATTAAACATGATCGCTGGTAGATAGCCACAGAAGTCTTAACACAGTTTGAACTGGGCGGGTCCCATTTTTCCCTGGGCAAATGTTTACCTGAGACAGTTCACAGCTGAATACTTCTCCACGCTGCTTTCAAACTCTGAGTAAACAACGTGCTTCACTTGGAGGCTGTCTGAAGGTGTGCACAGGTCTCAGATGGACTTAGTATCACATTAGGAACGATATTCAGTGATAAACCGGGCAACAATAGCTGGTTTTAAGGATTTATTCGAGCGGATTACCACAGCTGAAGACTTCTCCACGCTGCTTTCAAACTGTGAGTAAACAACGTGTGCTTCACTTGGAGGCTGTCTGAAGGTGTACACAGGTCTCAGATGGACTTGGAATCACATTAAGAACGATATTCAGTAATAAGTCTGGCAACAATAGCTGGTTTAAATGATTTATTGGAGCTTGCAACGTTTTGAACAGACATCCCCTGTCAACTCGTTTTTCTTTTTGTAGTCCCCGCTGTTCGCGTCCGGATATCTCCATCGTAACCACAACCTCACACACTGGTACTGAATGTGCATCAAAGTCTTCCTACCGAGCCAAATATACCAAAAGATTTATGTAAACGACAGAAGAAGCGATCGAAATGTGTATTTCAGTCGAAGGCCACGCCCCCCACCTCTGTAAACCAGTTGATCGGGGAACCAGTTAATCCGGTGTTGTGTCACATTATGCCTCCCCGTCATGAAATGCCCCCCTTGTCACGGGAACGCGCATTTCTAAATGACACGTTTACACCATAGGTTTACACCTTAAAACGATGTTTAAAACGAAAAGTAAACGTTCAGGGTTTTTATTAATGGTAATAATAAAGTTGTTTAGTGGTATAGTCTTGATTCTTCTGGTTTAACTTTTCGCTCCGTAGGTGTCGAAAGTCATTCGTCACTTCCTTTTCAGTTTTAGTTTTTTGAAATCTTTTTTTAATCATTATTGTTACGTCCTGTCTGTATAAACGTGCTTTAAAATGTATTGTTTAATTTTACAGAGTTATGTTTACAAATGTTACATAGTCTTTGTCAGCATATTATTATATGCGTACAAAGTAAAAGTGTGACATTCATGAAACTTGCTCCATTTATTGGTACCAGTCCTAGAACCATACCCTGAAAAATGCTTGATTGTGGGATTCATAGAAACCTGTTTTTTGGGGGGGGGGCATTTTATGACGGCCTGTCCATCACATTATGCCCCCCCTTGCTATCTTACAAAATAAAAGTGTGACATTCATGAAACTTGCTCCATTTATTGGTACCAGTCCTAGAACCATACCCTGAAAAATGCTTGATTGTGGGATTCATAGAAACCTGTTTTTTGGGGGGGGGGCATTTTATGACGGCCTGTCCATCACATTATGCCCCCCCCTTGCTATCTTACAAAATAAAAGTGTGACATTCATGAAACTTGCTCCATTTATTGGTACCAGTCCTAGAACCATACCCTGAAAAATGCTTGATTGTGGGATTCATAGAAACCTGTTTTTTTGGGGGGGGGGCATTTTATGACGGCCTGTCCATCACATTATGCCCCCCCTTGCTATCTTACAAAATAAAAGTGTGACATTCATGAAACTTGCTCCATTTATTGGTACCAGTCCTAGAACCATACCCTGAAAAATGCTTGATTGTGGGATTCATAGAAACCTGTTTTTTGGGGGGGGGGGCATTTTATGACGGCCTGTCCATCACATTATGCCCCCCCTTGCTATCTTACAAAATAAAAGTGTGACATTCATGAAACTTGCTCCATTTATTGGTACCAGTCCTAGAACTATACCCTGAAAAATGCTTGAGGGTGGGATTCATAGAAACCTCTTTTGGGGAGGGGGGCATTTTATGACAGGCCTGGTTTATCATCCGAGTCAGAAATAAAACCAATGTGGAGTGAGTGCTAGTCCTGCAATTGTCCAATACATTTACATACACACAGTAATTAATAATACATGTTGAATGAAATAACTAAGAATACATTTACAATAAACACTATAAACAGCAAGAAAATAAATGTTAAACTATTAAATAATATTACGAGATATATAGCTCCAACACTCCCCTTATTATAGCCCAGATCAAGAAAGAATGTAATGCAGGTAATTGCTCCTGTGGGGATTGTCCTGAATGTATGTAAGTCGCTTTGGATAAAAGCGTCTAACAAATGACATGTAATGTAATGTAATAATTATCTTATATATGCGCACATGTCTTTCTACTGGATTCATTTTGAGCATTACCAACACAAGCAACTTGCACACGCGCACCCCACTCGTTCCCGCGTCCCACAGTCATTAGTGACAACGCGAAAAACAATTTGCGGTAAAGCCGACAGTTACACCGTGAAGCTTGCTCTGGCAAAATGGATAACAATGTGACAGGCCGTCATAAAATGCCCCCCCCCCCCCAAAACAGGTTTCTATGAATCCCACCCTCAAGCATTTTTCAGGGTATAGTTCTAGGACTGGTACCAATAAATGGAGCAAGTTTCATGAATGTCACACTTTTATTTTGTAAGATAGCAAGGGGGGGCATAATGTGATGGACAGGCCGTCATAAAATGCCCCCCCCCCCAAAAAACAGGTTTCTATGAATCCCACAATCAAGCATTTTTCAGGGTATGGTTCTAGGACTGGTACCAATAAATGGAGCAAGTTTCATGAATGTCACACTTTTATTTTGTAAGATAGCAAGGGGGGGCATAATGTGATGGACAGGCCGTCATAAAATGCCCCCCCCCCCAAAAAACAGGTTTCTATGAATCCCACAATCAAGCATTTTTCAGGGTATGGTTCTAGGACTGGTACCAATAAATGGAGCAAGTTTCATGAATGTCACACTTTTATTTTGTAAGATAGCAAGGGGGGGCATAATGTGATGGACAGGCCGTCATAAAATGCCCCCCCCCCCAAAAAACAGGTTTCTATGAATCCCACCATCAAGCATTTTTCAGGGTATGGTTCTAGGACTGGTACCAATAAATGGAGCAAGTTTCATGAATGTCACACTTTTATTTTGTAAGATAGCAAGGGGGGGCATAATGTGATGGACAGGCCGTCATAAAATGCCCCCCCCCAAAAAACAGGTTTCTATGAATCCCACAATCAAGCATTTTTCAGGGTATGGTTCTAGGACTGGTACCAATAAATGGTGCAAGTTTCATGAATGTCACACTTTTACTTTGTACGCATATAATAATATGCTGACAAAGACTATGTAACATTTGTAAACATAACTCTGTAAAATTAAACAATACATTTTAAAGCACGTTTATACAGACAGGACGTAACAATAATGATTAAAAAAAGATTTCAAAAAACTAAAACTGAAAAGGAAGTGACGAATGACTTTCGACACCTACGGAGCGAAAAGTTAAACCAGAAGAATCAAGACTATACCACTAAACAACTTTATTATTACCATTAATAAAAACCCTGAACGTTTACTTTTCGTTTTAAACATCGTTTTAAGGTGTAAACCTATGGTGTAAACGTGTCATTTAGAGGTGTAAACGTGTCATTTAGAGGTGTAAACGTGTCATTTAGAAATGCGCGTTCCCGTGACAAGGGGGGCATTTCATGACGGGGAGGCATAATGTGACACAACACCGGAACACCCCCCCCCCCCGGGATCCGAAAGTGGCGTAGGCTATAGCCTGTACTTCAACATCAACGAAGGTGCTCGATATATGCTATATTGAACCAAACTAACACAAACTAACTGTATCACTATAACATGATGATGATGATCATAATGATGGTGATAAAGAATGCATCTAACGTTCCGCTGCTCATTATAATAAAAAACAGAGCATTAAACAAACCATCATATGCTCTTACTTTGAAATCATGCGGAAATGTCGTCATCAGCGGGCCATCACGTGGTTTCCGAAAATAACCGAGTGACACCAGTAGATTTTAGCCGAGACCGGCGGAAAATATGTCTCAAAATTCCGTGTGTGTAAAAAGACGATCGACAAGCAGAAGTGTGAGATCCGCAAGCGCATTTTTGGTCGACAAATACAAAATGGATTCACAAATGCCGGATCGAAAGTTGTAAATGTTAAAGAGATATTCACAGATCTTTTTTTAATTTGTGAACATATTTAGCGTATTTGCAGATCCGTTTTACACTTAAATCTTTTAAATGCATTTGTGGATGGTGTTTTACATTTACAAATCACATATTTACACACAAATAATTTTTATGTTCACACAAATAATTATGAGACATATCTATGCCCATACTTATACCACCTCCGTTTATAGCCTATGAAAAAAACTATTAGAAAACGAAGTCTAAAGCTAACGTTAGCAGATAGTGACAATATATGCGAGCTAGCTCAACGATTATTCACATCACGCTCTGCCGCTCTGCCGCTCTGCCGCTCTGCCGCTCTGCCGCTCTGCCGCTCTGCCGCTCTGCCGCTCTGCCGCTCTGCTCTGAACACCTGAACGGCCAGTTCTAACAGCTGTTCACCAGCGGTGCAGTCTGTGCCACAGTGACTCCGCACAGTTAACGAAGCACCGTAGCTAATGTAGCTGACCCTCATCCCGGAGCAGCAGAGTTCAGCCGACAGGCAGGAAGACTCGAGCACACAGCTCGCGCTTCATATATTAAAAAATAACACCATGCGCGTCATTATGGCACATAACAGCTCGCGACCGCAGATTATTTCGGCGATTAGATAAAATGTAAATTATATTTGACGCAACTTTAGTTACATTTCCATGACTTTTCCAAAACTTTGGGAAAAATATTGTTTTCCATAACTTTTCCAGGGCCTGGAATTTGCATTTTGAATTTCCATGTCTTTTCCAGGTTTTCAATGACCGTACGAACCCTGTTATATTCTCTGTATAAACCTGATCTTACCTTTCCAAGAGCTACTGCTGATGTGGCCATGTCCAGAACAAAGCTGTCTCCATCTTTAGCCGGAGCGGCCACGCTGATGGGGTTGGTGCCCAAAGTGCACTTCAAACATCAGGTTCACAGTATTAGGATCAGAGAGAGCAGATGTTTATCAGCGCAGTAATACTTGATCAGTCTTATGGAGGTTAACAGAGGGTAAAAGGTACAATGAAATGTATTGTACTAGAAAATGGGTCAGCTCAGCCTTTAAAAGCACTGGTTGCAAAGGGCACAAGTCATATCAAGATAAAATATGACATGAAGTACAGTTTATTCAGTACAAAAAACTTACATCTTTACCACGTGTGGGAACCACCAGTGGAGACGTGTTGGTGAAGGACATGCCCTGCATTGGCCAGGTAAGACATGCAATTAAAAACCGTTAAGAAAATCACCTTCATAATAAAGGATATTCAATGTAAATTCAATTCATGAATGACAGATAATCCTTTCACTCACAATCATGTTTTCCTTCAGAGCTTGCATTGAGTAATATCCAGCAATACCATAATGGTTGGAACCTAAAACAGAAAAATGCCATGTAGAAAATATATATTCATTGTTGTTATTTAGAGAGATTTGTCGACCATTTAAGTCTAGTCAAATTCTTCTGTAACAAACTTGGCAGTCAGACACTACAGTGGTTCAGGTTTCTCATTTTCTTGCACTTAATTTGCATGTTATATGAGCCGAACATGCAGGGGCGCCGCCAGGGATTTTGGACCCCATGGAAAGATATCACATTGGTTACTTAACATTTTTTTTCTTTATGTTCTAAAATAGTTTGGGCCCCTGTCAGTCACGGGCCCTTAGAATCGTCCTAACTTTTCACCCCCTTACCGCGCCCCTGCAAACATGTCTAAACTACAAACCTTTTAACAGTGACAACGATCCTTTACTCATGCCGGGTGTTAAATCAAATACAGAACTACATTTTAAACCAGAGCATGTTGTTGCATTCATCATTTTACAAGTAACATCTGAACAGGTTTTTCCAGTGGACAATAGTTGGCTCTATCCAGTTTCATAATTATAAATTCAAGTGTCTACAGAACCTGACAAGTCCAGCAGACATAGCAGTTACGTTTTTAAAGAATAAGCCTACAGTTACAGCAACAACTCACCGTGTGCCACCACCCAGCCGATACCAGCTTCTTTGGCCTTCTTAATGGCCAGATTCATGCAGAAGTTTCCCACCACAGGACCCAGCAGGTTCTTCCCATCCACCAGAGCTGTGGCGGCGCTCTCCTTCTCCACCACCGGCTCACCGTCCTTGGCACAGATTCCTGTCTGGATGTCCTTAACGTACATGTCTGTTGAAACATATAGAGACAGTGAGCAAGTAGACCTAAAATGATACAGTACCTCATCAGTTTTCTTTTATGAATTCCTGGTATACGTAATACTGTACGTGCACAACATTTAACTAATGTGTAGGAGGAGCCATATGTTAAAATGTATAATTTGATATATTATGTGTGTATATAGATATATTTTGAACAGTGTAATCCTTTGTTATTAATGAAGCTTAGCGCAAGTTCAAGCAGGAAGACCGAGCTCTTCATTCATATTACACGTCACTTCTTTACCCTCTCCTCCCTCATTAAGTGATCGGAGGCGTCACTCTCCAGCTAACCAATCACTCCTCTCTCCATTCTCACAAGCCTATCGTTGCACCCGCTAATCCCTTTATATCTGCTCTTCCCTCTTGTCAGCTGTCATTTCAGGTGACAATACGCAACAGCAGCAGGGCTTCGTGCCAGCTCCAGGCATACATTCATCAGCTCCGCAGTCTCGAGGATTAAGCTACAGGCGGCGTTCCCCAGTCGGCTAGCGGTTCCAGTCGGCCACCCCGCAAACCCGGACGCGGGAGGAAAGGACAAGGATATCGGGATCAGGGCCGCTCAAATTCGGCGCTTCCGGCCTTCACGCGGAACGGGTGAGGTGACGTGCAACAACATTAACATTAACCTTTCTGTTGGTCGCTTGTTAGCAGACCATTCACGCGATGGCAGAGCAAACAAGTACAGGCAGGGCCCATAATGATAGCCCTATAGTTTAAATCTACTACCCACACATGAACATAGGGAAATGGGTTACTATTTAAAAAAATAAATGTATTTATAAATGTATTTAGGAACCTATCCATGTGATTTTTAGTGAGGGTCGACCTCAAATCCTCTAGGGGGGTCCAGGGGCATGCCCCCCCCCGGTAAGATTTTATTTTGGAGTTAAATGCATCAATCTGGTGCATTTTGAGGGGAAAATAAAGAGACTAGATCTATGGAAACACCTATATTAAACAGAACTGTATACATTTCAATAATCATAAAATCATGGCCATAACCAATAACAAACCATTTCCAATATGAAAAAAACACTGAAAAAAACTTGTTTATTAATTTATTTTTGGTTCATTTATAGTTGTGAGTGTGCTCCTGAATCAGCCTCTCCTGTCTCCCTCCTCTCCCCCCTGCTCCTCTTTGAGGCAGCAGCAAAGACTAGTTTTCTCTCAACAAGTTTTAAAAGTGTATCTTACCTTTTTAAACCTAGTTAACTTTTTATTTATTTATTCATGCATATTTGACAAATCACATTACATTTCATTTAGCTGACGCTTTTATCTAAAGCGACTTATAATGACCGATTACAGGGACATTCATTGTTGAACTCACAGCCTTCCGATCTTCAGCCCACCTCACTATCCATTAGACCAATCACTACCCTCTCAAATGGAAATATGTGTTTACATAAATGGTGACCACACCGTTTGAGACCCACTGAGAACTTAGACTAAGTTAACTATCTAAACACTCAGAGGGTCCTTTACCTCACCTGAGCTGAGGTTATCCCGAGCTTGAATGACACACAAGGCGCATTCACACTGCGGTACTTTTCCCACAAAGGTTCATGCGAACTTAGTTCATGAGAACTCTTTTATCGCGTTCACACCAAAAAGAGCCGGTACTAAAATTAGTTCATGAGACGTCATAGCCGACTGCAGCTGCTGGTAATTAGAAGTGAGAAGGAGAAAAGAATCACGGAGCAATATAGTTTTTTGACCTTTGAAAATATGTGTTTGTATTGATACCTATATGTATTGTTTAAGTAAAGAGTCAACCAAACTTTCCTGAGACGTATTTTTGTTGGAGTCAAGCTTATTGCTACTTGTGGAAATCGGTTTTTGGATTAGACGGAACTACATAATGCAATAATATTGGGTATTTAAAAGACAAATTACTACAGTGATTTCAATTTAGAAAACTGCCATTTACCACCTTTTTTCCCATTACAACTAAAATGTTGCTGCCACCTTCAAAACAAGCAAACATGCAGATAGAGCAATAGATTTCCGGCGCCCCACTGACCCATCCGGTTGAGTCCGTGGCTGTAGTGGCCCCTGTGGTCCCCCTCCACCAGCACCTCGGCCAGGCTGCGGGCATGATGCTGCTTGGTGCCCACACCTGTCATACACCTCTCGATGAAGCCTTGCACCTCCACCTTGCTGATCAGACATCTGCAAAAGGTGAACATTTCAATATCAGATGATTAGTTCCTTGTTTGCTAATTTCAAACTATCACTCAGGCGGTGATGTCGTCAGTGGGCATGGTAAAACAACAACAAATATTATAAATGTTGGATTTTGACAATAGTACTTTGAAAATATTTTTGAACAATAAGCTATTGTTGCTTTCAACTAGAACATTTGAGTTTTAGGATTGTAAATACATGTTATTTGCGTTTCAATGTACGACTGCATTGCAAATTGTGTTTAAGTTGGTTAATAAGTATGACAATAGGCTGTCTGCTCACTTTTTCATCTGATAGTGAATGGGAAATCTAATTGTACTGCACATAGAGCCAGTAGGCTGCTGTTTGTTCTCTGACAAACAGCAGTCTAGTTTGACAATAAAGAACCTTGACTGAAACCAGATGAACAGAGAAAGAACAGCACAGTCTGACTTTTGGCCTGAAAATCAAACTGAAATCCAAACCTTTTCCAATGCTGAAAGTCCTGCAGGGATGAACCCTTTAACCCACATTTTGACAGAATGTGCCACTGTAGGCTAATTCAAAATTTGAAGTCCACATCTGCAATAGTGATGTAAATGAACGTGTAGGTCAGTAAAGCTCTGCCAGTATATCATTAAATTGTGTCTGCAAATCGAGTACAGATTAACAAATCTGATCCTAGAACTTGCTGTTGACTTTGCGAACAGGCAGGACATTTTGTACCACATGATGTTTTGGAAAAACTGCCGTCTCTCCCCACAGAGTGTTATACTATAAACACTGGAGACACTGCCTCTGTTGTTGTCACAGTTTATGTCATGTGACTTGCAGGAAACTGCAACGATTCCACAGAATGATTAACAATGTAAAATATGTATTAAATATCATAGCATGGGGACTGGCTAAAAGAGGGGTATAACTAAAGTGGTCAGCCAAAACGAAACTATCAGTGTTATGCCTAGACTTCTAAGATCTGACTTTTTAAAGCAGACAATAGATTTTTTGTTACTTCTTTATTTCATAAGAATTTGTTCGGGTATGATTTGAGCTGTCCCATGATTTCCAAATGAATAACACAAGGTCCCTCCTTCAGCACCATTTACAAATAGTTATAGCGTGACTTTAGCGAAGTGAAGATCGTTGAATATAAAAAAAGTTCTGCAAAAATAAAAACATGTGCTCAGTTATTTGAACACTGTATGCTTCTCCAAAACCCACAACTTTTGAGAACGAATTACAATAATAATTATAATGTTTACCTAAAGATTGTCACAGGGTAAAGTCCAGTGATATAGTAGGTTTAGAGCAGGGGTGTCAAACTCAAGGCCCGGGGGCCAAATCCGGCCCGCAACTTCATTGCATGCGGCCCCACAAGAGCTTGCAAAGAATATAACATGTTTATTATGTTTATTATACATGGCGATTTACAGAAGCACGTTGCCCATAAACTACATGTCCCACAATGCATCTTGTTTGGACTTTTTTCTTAGAATTGGCCTTTTTCTCAGAATTTGACTTATTTTTCGAAATGTCAGTTTTTTATTTTGACTTTTTTTCCAGAATTTGGCTTTTCTTTTTAAATCATTTTGTGCAACCATAATGCTGATGTGGCCCGAGATTAAATTGAGTTGGACACACCTGGTTTAGAGGTTTTGTCTTCCAAACAACTGCTAAATGCTTAAAAAACACTTTTACAGAAGTTGAATGATAAGTGTTGTGACTCACTATGATGCAACATGTTCGCATGACTAATCAGAACCAGATTAATAATATTATCATGTTTTCATTAACATTGTGAGAACTCATCGTTAATGTTTTCTAGACTGTACTACATTACGTTCTACTTCCTGTCTCTCTTCTCTATTGTCCTTCTCATTCTCTACTCCTCCCTTGTTTCCTTCATTGTACTTTGGGGTATTTGGTGGTTAGAGAGTGGAAAGTTAAGGAATGCACCATAAGTGGGTCCAGATGCAAGATGTGGAGGAGTCTCACTTCCTCTCCACATAACTGTTTTTCAAAAGAGCTGTTAAAGAAAATAACTGATGCAAGTCAACTCTTTTGCTCCCAAAGACAGTTGTGTTAGGGTTAAAATGATTAATCCCCTTTCTATTTCCAACTTAAACCATTGCCAAAACTGCAGCACGAGATCCACTTTCTGTTTCTTCAATCTAGAGTTCATGTTAGGACAATTTGTGAATTGCTCTACAGTCTTAATGCATTGAGAAACCAGCTTAAATCAAGTTGTGACACAAACATGTGGTTTTTGTTTGTGAGTGTAGTAGACCCACACTTCACAGCCCCCCCAACACAATCCATCCCACCACTAACTGCATAAACATATCACAATTGTATGTCTATTTCATTTTAAATCATCAAAACAACACACTGATTGCTAGCATTTTGCTGCCCTCAAAGCATGGAAAATGCTGCTTATTCACCTTAGAAGAGAAGACCAAAACAACTGTTGCAGTGTGTCTGGTGTTTGCTAAATATGAAACAACAACTATGCATGAAGAAATTGAAACTTTTAAACTAAAGATTACAGATCAATTACAGATGTCAGCGAAGTGCAAGTATTGCAAAGTCTGTAATCAGCAGTGGATCAAGCTACATTTTGAGACGTAACCATAGGACATAACACGTACTTTTTCCTATCCAAACTTTTAGTAAATCTCGTCTCTTTCATATTCAAATATCTTAACTTAACACCAGCTACCAAACAATACTTTTGATCTTTACCCTAGTATGTTTTAAGATAAGATAAGATGGCAGGGGAGACCAGGGACAGTTGTAACACGGGTCGGTTGTAACACCTTCAATATCTCCAATCACAAACAAGCTAGAGTAATGAAACTCACTCTGCACATGCGCAGTTAGAGCCTAAGATCGCTGAGAACAAAGGAGCCATGTTTGAATTTCTCACTTAAGATATCAGTAAAAGTGTGTTTCTGAGGTAAAATATTAACAACAATTATGATGTATTTTTTGGATACTGTCTTGAGTTAAAATGTGTAGGAATCCAAACTAGTATTATTAGAATCACTGTTTTGTAAACTATAAATTAGGGATGCCAGGGATTATTCGAATATTCGTTAGAGTCTCCATAATCGGAAATTATTTTAAAATAAAAAGGCTTAGTTTCAACCAACATATAGACTAATGCTAATAATAGTAATAGTATTACTAATTGTAAATGGACATTGGTCAAGTCTTGGAGGAAGCCAGCAGCGCAGGCTGCTGCACTCTGCGCAGCCCTTCGCTGCGCTGCTACACACCGACCCGGCCCCCCCCCCCCTCTCCGTCACACGTGCGATTGATTTATTGGAGTGAGAACACAACTAAAGATGAACAAAGGAAAGAAGAGTTCCTCGTGGGACTACTTCAAACTGACAAATGCAAATTAAGTAAAAAGTGGAGTACTTCGTGACCACAGAGTGTGAACGTTGTGATCAGCTGTTTTAGCGCAGCTCTCCAGTGAAGGGGGGGGGGGGGGGGGGGGGGGGGAGGAGTCTCCTTCCGCAGCCGGTTGGCGTAGTTTTGGCACAATTCCGTTGTACAGACCGACGTTAACAGCAGCCCTTTTTTTTCTCTCCCGCGGGTGGGGGGGGGGGGGGGGGGCGTCGACGAATAATCGATTATTATTCGCCAGGGCTGTCCGATTTTCAATTTTGATCATGGTCCGTTTCTGGCGTCCCTACTACAAATATAACTAGCTAAATATGGGTCAAGCTACCAGGCAGGTTCACAGGGGGTGGAAGCAAGACTGGTGGTCCTGGGACGGTTGTAACGGGACGGTTGTAACATGTCACATTTACAATGATGGCTCATTTGCTTGAATGATCAATTGTTCATTCAAGCATACAGTTGTATTGTTGGTTGGTGTGCATTGTCCCTGTAAAAATAAACAGAATATAATACTGTACAGTATAGGCCTAAAGTGTGTGTGTGTGTGTGTGTGTTTACAGTATGCCAAATGTCAGAAAGAGGAAGACAGACAGGGGAGTGCCACTTGCTCTGCTGCAGAGGGCCTCAAATGAAGTTGAGAAGGGCAAATCATTCAGGGAAGTGGCAAAGTCCCTGGATATATGCCATGTCACCGTGTACCAGTTCCATACAAAGAGGCTGAGGTTGGAGAGTCAGGGATCACAAACACCCCCAAGAGTAGGCTACTAGACACCAAAGAAGGTGTTCTCAACAGAGCAGGAGATGCTTTTGAGACTACCTGATGGAGGCAGCTGATTTATATTATGGTCTCAGCTCAAAGGAGGTAGGTCTACATACTTAAGGTAGAAGCACCTCTCAGAGAACAGTTTAATCCTTCACAGAGGATGATGGTGCTGTGTGTGTTATCTGTTATCCTGTTCATTGTTCATTGTTTGTTGGAGGATGTGAAACCCCATTCAAATCTTGTTGCCTTAGAATTTGAAAGCTTTCCCTATTTGTTGCAATGTAGTGTGAAAAAGGTAACCGTTATTAACATGTTACAACCGTGCCTGACATGTGTTACAACTGTCCCTGTACACAAGGACAGTTGTAACAGTTGAGTTTAAAAAAAAAAATACATTTTCCAACCTGTACTTATTTCATAAAAACATCTTAAATACATTGTTTCAGTAGCTGACATATTGATAATGCATAATATAGCAAAATGGCTATCCTATTGTAAATGTTTTTTTACTTATTGGGGAAAAACCCAAAAAGTGTTGCAACTGTCCCTGGTCTCCCCTACTTTATTGATCCCAATTTGGGAAATGTTTGTGTTGCAGCAGCATAAAAAGGCATTGTACAATAAAATGTCAAAGACTAAAAATAAACAAGAAAGAAGAAAATATACATGTTGAATTTAACCAGGTATTATATATATATATATATAATATACATAAATATATGACGGATGGAATATTAGTTTTAAATATTAAATATTGAACAGATTATATAAATGTAAAATGTTCAATGTGGTTTTATTCCAAGAAGCTGGTCTCTCTCCTTATGAGGACACACTTAAACCATAACCGGGTTGTGCCTGGCAGGCATACAAGTAGAATAAACATCAGCAGGGAGGCTGGACTTGGGTTGGAGATAGGGGGAAAAACACAGCAGCACTAACCACATCCACATGCATGGAGGAGGCCAAGGTGGAAACTTATGTAATGTATTATGCAAGAAAGAGGTACAAACTTAACGTACAATGGTTGCATAATGGAAGCGTGACACCTTCCAGTCCAAAGACTGGGAATGTCAGCCGGTCACAAGGTCACACTGAGGCCCCATAGTATTTGTATAGGTGCTACAGTATGTACAGTAAATGGAATTCCACGACCTATATAGCATTTGAACTATAGTTTATTTATTTATTTAATTGTTTATTTAGCAGGGACAATGCACAGTAATGAACACTTAAAACATTAAAATGTGTCAAGCGTAACATTACATGTTACAAACATAGCAAAAACAAAATTCATGATATGCAAAAAGTGCAAAAGAGCAAGAGCAGCATACACAAGTATTTATGACCTGGCAGTACACTAGCAGCAACGACATATAAAGTGCAAGAGATGCAAAAAGTGCAAGAGAAGATACCCCTGTGTTAAAGTGCATTTAGCAGTGATCGCACGTCTGTTTGTTTCACAACCATTCTTTGAGTTGACCTTTGAAGAGATTGAGAGTGGGACAATCCCGTATCTCAGCTGGGAGGCTATTCCACAATGAGCTGCCTTTAATGGACATTTTGTCCAAATGTGGTCGGTCTACGGTGGACTTCAGTCTCCTCTGGGTTCTGACGTAGTGCAGCGTCCAGTGTCTTTTTTGTGAATGAATTCCCCTAAGGGGGGCATTAAGTTGCCATTGTAGCATTCCTGTTTATATAAATGAGGTACACTTGAACATAATTCACATTGAAAGAAAGACAGCCACACATAATCTGTCTTTGATTACATTTCTTTTGGAGCATTTATGAAGGGTAAAATAACAGGGAGGCGTTTTCTTTGCAGGGTCATGTTACAATGGGAGATGCGTGTCAAAGAAGGTCGATACACTACAGGACAAGCATCCATGGAAACAAATCCATGTAATAGCTGTTGGTTTTGATGCATTCAAGAACTGCTCCAAAGTATTTGTCCCTAAGGTAGAGCATCATAAATCACAAGAAGAAGGAACTTAAAAACATTTTTAATGGATGTGGGGGAGGGTTAAATATGTGCTTTTTTGCCAAGCTTTCTGGAATAAACACATAAAGACAGATCTACTAGAGAAAGCACACACACTAGGAGAATGCTGCAGCTGTTCTTTTGTTTTGATATATTTTTTTGAGTAAATGTTTAAGTTAAAATGTTTTTAAAAACTGAGGTCTGATGTGATGAAATGTGATGTGGTAGAAGGAGTCCGTTAGAAGAAAGCCTCTGTCATCTATCTGCTCAGGTAAAGCCTTAAATTGAAAAGTGCACATACATACATAATACAAAGCACATCAATAAAACCACATAAGTGGCTTGAATGGGTTCCATTAGGTCTTTGAAAGTCGGCCAAATATAAAATGCAAACAGAGTGGAAGCAATAAATGTGTTTTGCAGCAGGCCCGGTTCCAGAACAAAATTACTCAGGGTGCATCTGAGATTAGAGAGGGTGCAGTGGTAAAGTGCTATTTTTACAAGTGTTGAGTGGACCTAACACCCTCTAGGGGGGTCCTCACCTCCTCTAGTAGGGTCCGGGGGCAATTTTTTTTTAAATATTGAAGTTAAAAGCATCAATGTGGTGCATTTTGAGAGCAACATTAAGAGATCTATGGATCTATGTGCTCTTTGCTTGATTCATGCCTTCCCAGTCCCTTATCATGTAGCGATAAGAGCATGGCGCCAGTTGTTGTAGCCAGTTGTGGTGAAGGCATCTGACGGACTTGAACCGAAATGTCTACATGCATAGCAGAAGATGGCATCTTTTTCACATGAATATTCCAGCCAATC
Organism: Harpagifer antarcticus; assembly: GCA_902827135.1. Classification (NCBI taxonomy): domain Eukaryota; kingdom Metazoa; phylum Chordata; class Actinopteri; order Perciformes; family Harpagiferidae; genus Harpagifer; species Harpagifer antarcticus. The sequence continues at coordinate 463,522 of CADEHL010000998.1, forward strand.
TCTGTTTTGAAACCATGAGCTGCAAAATGAGCGCCTTACCCCACTGTGCAGGCGAGTTGGGTACTTTTTTAAATATACCTGGGCAGGCTCTGTTTTGCCGAGGTCCTCTGGCACTTGCGGGCCGCTGAGGGGTGGCGGTGTTTGGGGCAACGAAGACGGCTGCGTCTGCTCCGCCTCCGTGGGCGGGGCGGGCAAAGCCGGCGAGTCGGGCGTTAGTGTCCACGACAGTGGCCGCGGGTAACGTAATGTCTCCATGATCTGAACTGTTATTATCTGCAGTAGATGCAGTGTTACTGCTGGCGATAAGGGCTGGTTGCTTTAACCATTTTCTGAGTTCTATCACTGACTGCTGTGTAAGCACCTTGCAGATGACGAACGCACAGCAGCACAGGTCACGCGCACCTGACATAATAACGTTACTTGCCGTTTAAATTGACCAAATAAATGCAGCAGACAATGTTATTCAACCACAATTACAATTTATTTTAACTATATTCTTCTTCTTCTTCTTCTTCTTCTTATTGTACATGTAATATTTTTCACTTTTCTTTTTTTTTTCCTTTTTCAAATGAAGGTGCATAACGACTCCAATGCACCCTTATGCACCCCCATAGCACCGGGCAGGAAGCATGCTTTTCTGTTGTGCAAGAAGCCAGTGTTAATGGGCAGGTAGTTCCTCAAATACACATTATTTCCGGACAGTTTAAAATGTTCCAAGTTACTTTGCTAACCTCTTTTTAGCAACCCTTTGCAACAGTTATTGCTGTCAAACAGCCCAGGCCACGTGAACTGTCAACGGGGGGGAGAGCCTCGCTGCGGGGAAACGGTGGACCTCTGTCGCGCAACTTCAATGATGCCGTTTAAAAACATAACAAATGAAAGGCCGTATCAGCGTACCGAGCCGGCTGTCAACGGCCCTTGACGACCGGCCAGTCTGTGATTCTCCAGATTGTACAGATGGCCAGTCCGCCCCTGGAAGCAGCAGTGGTGGTGGTGGTGGTTAGAAATACTTAATTGAGAGTGCATTCACTAACATTCTCAAGTGAAAGCCCAGCAGGAATCTACATGCACATTAAACTAAATGCATGCCTTTTATGCAGAAAGAAGTGAGTGTAAAAGTTGTGCAATAAATTCAACTGGAGACCCTTACCTGCTCATGTTGACTTCCGGCTGGTTCTCCTTCAGGTTGAGGGTGTGTTGCTTTTTGCTCCAGTGGTGCTGAGATGCTGGTGTCGCTGGTCCAGGAGCCTCAACTTGCTCTTAAAATCCCGCAGTGTCATCAAAAGCGAAGCGTCAAATCCTCCAGGTATCCTGTATTGCTCTATGGGCGTGTTGGAGGAGAGGCTTTCTGGGGGAGTTTCTCCGCGCGCCAACGCAGTCGCAGCCTTGTTCTGGAGAGGTATGTCATGGAGCTCCAGGGCGGTACATTTCTCTGCTTTCACATGTTGTACAGTCGAGAGTACAGAGAGAACATTTTGTACTGAAACACTGCCTGACAAAAATACCACGCAATATTTAGCCAACACAAGGAAGTCTACTGTACTGAGAGGCTACTCCCATTTCCTTGTCTTTGTGATGTAGTAGACCTGCAAATATGACCTTTCTAAGCTTATGCAAATCAATAAAATAGTAATGATTAATAGATCAATAAAATAAATAAAAGCTCAAATAAAATGTGTACTTGTGGGTTTGTCGCCACTTTTTTAGTTTTTTTCAGACTCTCGAAAATCTAAATAGGCCTACACACTTTTTTTTCTTTTTTTTTTCAGACTCTCTGAAGAACCTTAACCCTAGGATTAATGTTTGTTATTTTGAGAAATGAAAAAGTTCATGTGGATGAGCCAACTACCCGCTATTAAAAAGTGGCTACAGATAACCCACAACAAGTACCTACAAATGTTGTAAAATATATTCTATACAAAACTTGCATCATAACTACAAGACTGCACATGTGGAATATTCTCCTGAGTGTTTCTTAGTATTCATTGTAGATTAATGCATAACACACCCATCGAAAGAGATACTGGCTGCAGAATATGCAAGGAAAAAAATCATAATAATATGTAAGCAATAAGCATCAGTGGATGGACCTCTTTTTGCAGTGGCATGTCCTTTAGTCAATGACAGGCCTACATGTGTGTTTGAAAAGCAATACAAGTCTGGTTCTTCTAACCAATAAGAGATATGTCTTAAGGCTAAGGCGTTGTTGTTGCATAAGAGACTGAGATAGAATATGGATGGTGAAATCCATCTTGAAACTGAACACCAACATTTCAAAACATATGCACAGTGCCACAGACAATTGCATTTCAGTTGATAATGCTATTGCTTTTTTGAAAAGTATGAATAGTACACTATATAAATATATAGTAACTTACACGTTATAGTACTGCTTTCAAATGTAAAGCTCCAAACTATAAGTATAAACGGTATAAACCTGTTAAAGAACTAAAAGTATATTGATAGATTTAAAATGTCAATGCATTCATGTATTTATCATAATATCGATGCAGCTGGTAAAGGTGAGGCAGATTTGAGTTGCTTTATGTTTTGGAGAGTAGTGCATTTCCTCTCTTGGATCAATAGAGCCTTTTTTAACTTTTTTTAGCTTTTCACATTTTGAAATAAATGAAATGGCTAAAAAGAACTGATGTATTGTGAAATATTTAATTTATTGACTTTGTTACTTTCCAACATTGTTGAGGACTATGTCTCTCATTCTCTTTCATTTATGACCGACCTGAAAAAATGTCTTTCCCACATGCAGTGTTACATCAACAGTACAGGATGCTTGTATAATCTAAAGTACTGTATAGTCAACAGAGAGGACTTACTTTTGCTTTCAAAATCTGAAGAATAAAAAAAACGATATTCTCTGATTCTGAACAGCCAACAACCTGCATAACTGCCTTAATAATGATGATTCTTATAACTTTTTACTGTATATATTTGTATTGTACATTATCCTTATTAGAATAAAAGTCTTTAAAGTGTTATGCTGGTACAAAACGACAACTGCATCCTAATGTATTTTAAGGCATTTGACACATATTGGCATCTTTCTTTTAAATTCAACAGGCTCAACCGACTCAATGTTTAACTTTCATCTGTTTGTCATATTGCAATTTCTGACAGAGAGGAGATAGCGTCTTGTCTCTGCAGTTTAGAACATATTTCAACTGTAGGAGATTTTAAACACCCACCTGCTTCTATCTGAAAAGAAAAAGATAATAACGCCTCTGGGTTGTTTTTCCAGAGTCTTAAATTGTAGGCCCCGTTTTCGTTGTTTCATTTTGGGCTTATTTTTGCCTCGGGACAGGGACAAAGGGCGTGGAAACCATTTGAACTATATCCCACTTACTCATTGTGAAATGAAGGAAATGTCACCTGAACTTCTGATTCTGATGTCAGTACCAATCAAAATGTAGTACTTGTTTAAAATGTTTCAGCAACTTTTTACATTTTGGAGCTGCAGTCACCTCCTGTATGTTTTTAAGGAAATCTTATGCAACATGCATCTAATGTAAAGACTTCTGGATAATATATTCTTTTGTATAATCCAACCCCGATCCAATTTAACATGTAGAGCTGGGAAAATATCATTAGTGACAGAGGATTAGAGGCAATTTATGTTAAAATTAATTGTGGGAATAAAAAGGTTGATGTTCTCTGCTCCAAGGAGTTGTCAGTATCAAAGTTGTTAAGTTATAAAATGCGATTAGCCTCCTTTTTTATTAGGCATTTAACTGAGAAGAGGTTAGCTAATGCAAAATATAAATCTACTGAGTTTCATGATAATCCACCGTAAATATCAACAAGTTAAAAAAATTACTTTTCAAACAAAGGATTAGAAGGAAAGATAGCTACAATTGTGAGGAAGGATTAAAATATGTGTGTGTGTGTGTGTGTGTGTATATGTGTGGGTGTCCCTATTTGTAAACCTGAGTGGGCCTACGTGTGTGTGCACAGTATGTAAATATCTCTTTGCTTTTGCCTGTGTGTAGTTTTCCAATGTTGACACGCTTTTCTTTTTTTTTACCAGAATCCCATGAAAAAAAGTTTTTAATGTCTTTTTCACCTTTGGGTCAAAATGTAGTTTTTTCTTAAGAAACACAAACCATGGAAATAGCTAATGATCAAAACCCCGTAGACTCTCTCCACATTGGACATCAGCTTTCCTCTTGCTCCATCTTGTGTGCGGTGTCGGTACAGCATCTTGATCTAATAAGGATTGCTGGAAAGGCTCAAAGACTGTTTATAAAGAGTCCAACACCACTGTGGCTTTTGCTCGGGCTGTAGACTTTAAAGGTGGATACAAGGTCCAAACATAAGAACAAGGACACATTATACTGAATTTATACATAACCAACTACCTTGAACGTTAAGGGGATAAGCTAGTTATCTTAGTGTTGACTGTTGTTTAGGGAAATGTTAAATATGAGCTTTTTATTGGTTTCAGTATCATACGGACCCATATGTATCAAAAAGGGACAAAACTGAAGACATTGTAGCAAGACAGGTTTACATTCATTAAGATTCAGAAACAAAAGTTTAGTGTTAAAAGTAAAGAAATTAATTTTCAAGAGTAACTACGTTTTATTTTATTTCATTCAATAATGCATTATTGCACGAATCCATGAACGTATATATCAGTACCATAAACATTGAACTTGGTTTAACCAAACGTGAACTAACTGCCTAATTAATTTGATAACACTCTTTGATTAAAAGTTCAGCATGACTTTTTGTTTGTGATTGTTTGTTGAACATAACTTTTGCAATGACAAGAAGAGTGTGTGTCCTCCTCCTGCTCCCCCAGGCCTCCTCTGTAATGAACATCTCCCCAAAACAGCATTGGGAAGTTAGCGCCCCCTCCCTCTGCAGTGCAGCTCCAGCCTGTAATTCCCCTCAGCTCTGACATCTGTAAGCATTTCTCTCAGACCACAGGAGGAAAATAGAAAGTTGGAAGCTACAGGCTGTGATTTGGGTGCGTATAAATAAAGTTGTGAGCGAAGGAGAGGCTGCTAATATGATGGGAGTGCAGAGGGTGGGAGGTCTGGAGCGGCAGGACACCCAAATCTTCAAAGACAAGGAACGAGGAGCAGGAGGACAAGTGGAGGGTTTTCTGTATAGGACATTTAGATTTAGTCTCTATAATGTTGGTGGTTATTTTGTACATAATGTGCTAGGAAACTTGATTAGGACTTTTATCACATCTTCCTTGATTTGCAACCTTCCTATGCTGTCTTTAATGTTCACATACATGAGATGTAGCTAATGATATGTCAGTCAAATTGACTTTTGCTTGCAGTTGAAATTATTTCTAAAAAGCCTTAAAAACACAAACATTTTGGGTTCCAGTTTTAAACCTATACGTATGTTTTCTGTGTCTACTTGTGTCACTCCTTAATGTAACTTAACACAAGTAGTTCTGTCTAATGCATCCTTACATCAAACTCAATATTTTGTCTTATTATTTTAAGCATACTACTCTGGGATTTAGCATGCCATATATTTGGAAACATGAAATGTGGGCTTTTTAAAAAAGCACTTGCAATTTCACTATCTGTGATGACAGGCATTACAAGTTGGACCAAGAAGGGTTCATATGGTTATCAGAACTTAAAACATATCCATGCATTGGCTCAGGCTATGAGGAGTTTCCTGTGGCCCTACCCAGGTTGCAAAAGGCTAATATTTAATGAAAGTCTTTTCCAAAATCTTCCACCATGTCATCTGCAATAATCCTCTGACTGTGCACAGATTAAGTTGTAATGATCCTGTCCAGCTGCAGGTCTGCACACGGCTCTGTAGTGGTCTGCCTGGGCGGCTCTGCCCTACAACCAAGGGCACACTTAGACCTAAAAAGATATATGTTCTGTAATTGGTACAGCAGCAGGCTCACAGCTGGGATTAAAGGAACCGTGTTGCCTCAGACCCGCCCCAGACTCAAAGCTACGAAGCCCCAAATGATCTCTTGGAATGGGTGTAGGTGCAGGCTGCAGCAGAGAAGAAGAGCCACAGAGAACATCCCTGATTTCATTTGCTTAAAGGGGGTTGGAAAAATGCTGATTTTTAAACCTCATGAAAAAGAGAGATAGAATATAGTTTTAAATACAATACTGAGTTAACAGTGTTTTATTTACTGAAGATATCAGCAATAACATGGTGTAAGGTTAAAATACTTAACACAACAAAATACAAATATATGAATAATGTCCAAAAACATGGATTTTGTAACAGTAATGAAGCTGAAAAATAAGGATAATAATGACTACCATTGGGAGGTGAATGTTGACTGTCCTTTGTCAAGTGCCTTTTCTTCCTCAAGACACTCAGCCTTTGGCTCCATAGTCTTCTGCTCTCTCTCCTCTTTCCCTGACAAGATATAATTTAAGCAGTCATCAAATTTCCTTTCAACATAAATACAATAAATAACACTGGAAATGACCCTCATTGCTCAATCACTCAGACGGTCTGAACTCTGTTTGTTCCCATTGCAGGTTATTCCGTCTTTGATCAACTTTTCTCGTTTCTACTGACCGTGTCTGGGAGATTGGCTCGTGTAAGCTAACATAACTTTAATACTGTTACTACAATTAGGGATGCACCAATACAGCACTCATAATACATATTTTAATAAGTATCAAATCAATGTGTTGCTGACTTAAACCAGTATTGGTCATTTTAAGTCACTGGTTCAAAAGTGTTTTATCCATTGTGTTATGTGAATCTCATACTGGTGGAATGGCCACAATTTGTACTTGTGCATCTCAAAGAGAAAGCCCTTGTGATACTTTCTTTTTCGCTGGTTAAAAATACTTAAGTGTGGGATTGATATTAGCCAGCTCAAGTTTCCTTTAAGACTTCCTTTATAACTTGGCTCAGATAGTCAACAGATATGTGGAGCTATTATGTCAGCCATCATCTGCTGAAACTAATCAAATACCCTCTTCCGGTGAATGTGTTGACTTTAAGACTGATCCGTGTTTGTATTTTGTATTCTTTATTTCCCTCCCGTTGCCTCCATCTACCAGCTGAACAGTTTCATGAAGTGTTGGAAGCCGTCCTCTCCGAAGAAGTCGAAGGAGCCCTGGGAGGTGCTCAGGTGGATCAGCAGGAGCACGAGCAGCACCACGGCCAGCAGAGGGATCAGCATGTTCCAGCCGGCCGCCAGGATGTTGTACCACTTGGCCTTGTCCGAGCACTCCTGGGCCATCTGCAGGTTGCCCTGAGTCTTCTGGTCCCTGGCCTGCACACACAACAACACACACATCATTACATGCAACCACTGGAGTGAGAATAAGAATTAAAGGTCCCCATTATACTGTTTTCCATCAATATATTATAGTTCTCAGATATATACAAAACATGTCTCTGAAGTGTTTGGCTCCAAACACCAAACAGATCAGTGCAGCATTACCCATAATCCCCTCTGTTTCAGCCCTGTTTCAAAAGTGCTGATTCTCGTCTGTTACTTTAGATGAAAACAAGGAGCCCCTCCCCACGCCCCTCTGAGAGAGATTTGGTTACAAATAACACAATGGTGCTCTAGGAGGAGATGCAGGTGATAAGGGGGGGGGGGGGCGGGGTTACCTTGGTTGGTGATTGGCTAATGGTTACACAAGCCAAAACCTCGTTATGACATCATAAAGTGGCCAAAATCTGATCAGCTCATTTTCAGACAGGTTTTAATATAAATGGATCAGGACAAAAAGAGAGAGAATCTTTGTTCCTGAAACTTTCAGAGCCTCTTCACACAGAGGGGACACATGTTGATGTAGAGGAGACATGAAGAAGAGGGGACACATGTTGATGTAGAAGAGACATAAAGAAGAGGGGACACATGGTTATGTAGAAGAGATATGAAGAAGAGGGGACACATGTTGATATAGAAGAGACATTAAGAAGAGGAGACACATGTTGATGTCGAAGAGACATGAAGAAGAGGGGACACATGTTGATGTAGAAGAGACATGAAGAAGAGGGGACACATGTTGATGTAGAAGAGACATGAAGAAGAGGGGACACATGTTGATGTAGAAGAGACATGAAGAAGAGGGGACACATGTTGATGTAGAAGAGACATGAAGAAGAGGGGACACATGTTGATGTAGAAGAGACATGAAGAAGAGGGGACACATGTTGATGTAGAAGAGACATGAAGAAGAGGGGACACATGCTGATGTAGAAGAGACATGAAGAAGAGGGGACACATGTTGATGTAGAAGAGACATGAAGAAGAGGGGACACATGTTGATGTAGAAGAGACATGAAGAAGAGGGGACACATGTTGATGTAGAAGAGACATGAAGAAGAGGGGACACATGTTGATGTAGAGGAGACATGAAGAAGAGGGGACACATGTTGATGTAGAGGAGACATGAAGAAGAGGGGACACATGTTGATGTAGAAGAGACATGAAGAAGAGGGGACACATGTTGATGTAGAAGAGACATGAAGAAGAGGGGACACATGGTAATGTAGAGGAGACATGAAGAAGTGGATTTTGCATAATAGGTGACCTTTAAGTTTATTGCCAAGAAGTTTTCACATATTGCAATTTTGCTTCTGGGCATACATGAGTATAGTAAGATCAATTACAATATTAAATAAGACCCAATATAGAAATATTATTAAAGACAACATTGTATAAACTCCCAAAAAATGTTGAGAAAAAGAAAAGAAAATTCAATACAAATATGATAAATAACGGTGAAAGAATATGGACAGTCTATCTGAATTTAGTAGAAGAACTGTATCACAAAAACAAAAAACCCTAACCTTCATAATAGTTTAAAGACCCTTGGAGACCTCAAATTATTTTAAAATCAATCAATCAATCAACCAATGTTTATTTATATTGCCCAATATCACAAATGCTACATTTGTCTCAGTGGACTTCACAGTTTGTACAGAATATCAGTATGGCAATACGACACCCTCTGTCCTTAGACCCTCACATCGTACAAGGAGAAACTTCCGGAGAAAACCCACAGTTTAAAGGGGACATGGGAGAAACCTCAGGGAGAGCAACAGAGGAGGGATCCCTCTCCCAGGACGGACAGACGTGCAATAGATGCCGTGTGTAAATCGAAGAGATAATACATTTGTAACATAGGTAGTCCAAATGTTAACATTATGCAATATAAAAGACGGTGCCAAAACACAATTTATGGACATACATAATAACAGTTTTACGTTGGCGTCGACACCCGTCTATTCTGTAAATAGTAAAAGGAGGTCAAACAACGGCATGTTATAATGTTCAGTTGTGTCTTTGCTTACAACCAGTTCATTGCAGCTTGTCCCATAATTCCTAGTTTTCCTGCACTGAGCGCAGATCAAGGTTGAGGCAGGGTGGAGTGATATTAAACCCTTGAGCTGCTCCTACGGTAAAGTGCATCCGTATATTTTAGAACGGATCAGGCGGAGTCCCTCCCTAGCACTCTCTAATTTCCCATGAGTACTTGCCCATTAGGAAGATGCCAATTACACCATTTTTAACTCCCCAGCCGAGCAGCCAGGCACCGTCTTTAATTTGAGCGTTGAGCCAATGCTAGGCCTGTGATTCAGAGCTGCGCCCTATGCACACAGATGAAAGATTAAAATACAGACTTCAATAAAGGGTATACACGCCCTTTGGTGGTCAGTTTTTCAGTAAACGTTTTAAAAAGGTAGTCACAGTTTGTTGAAACTCTGAATCTTCTTTTCGGTGAGCAAAGCGTTAGTTTTGATTTACTTTTTTGTGTCTCCAAAGCTCCATTCCTGCGGTGAGGGCCCACAAACTGTATACAGTGTGCGCCATTGGACCAGGGACAAAAGCAAGTCTCTACAACTTGAACATGTTGCTTTTTACATTTTACAAAAATTATTTTCTTTTTTAACGAGAGCTGGCTGTGTTTAATTTCCCAATGTAGCATTTGCCGATACTGTACATTATTTTATAGATTTTCTTTCCCACTCGACCCAGCTTTTGTCTATTTCAGAAAAAGAAGGCTTAGTTCTCGTAGATCCTTCCCACTATAAGCAGATAAGGTTGCACCAAATTGTCAATATATTGCATAATGTTAACCTGTTTTTCTAAATCTGTTTTTTGGTCAATTCTAGCATTCTTTGCTGTTCCAGTTTATATAGCATTTTTATTTACCAGATTTCCAAAGTTTATCAGTCAATAAGAATCAATGAATGGGAAAGGCTCATAAGTATATTTCAAAAGACTTTTTAAAAGGTTATTATAACAGTGTCAGATACACAACAGTGAACATTGCCTGGTGTTGTTGGACTGCAGTAAAACACATACGTTAAAAGTATCGTTCAGTCATTGATTTGACATCTTATTTTCAACATTAAACGTGCAGAAGATCTGATATCTTATTCCTTTTGACACCTGATTTAATTACTGAAATGTTGCATGCTTCATGGAAGTGGTACAAATTGAAACATGCCTGTAAAATGTTGCACAAAAGTGTCTCACCTTGATGGAGTAGATGAGAGCCATGAATCCCAGGCAGCAGAAGTTAACGTACAAGGTGTTGCACAGCGACCAGACTAGATAGTCCTTGGGAGGACACTTGCCAGCGTTGCCCATGTTCACCACGGTGGAAGCAGCTGGCTTTCGGGCAGATTTACTGTTGGTCAGCGGGGTGCAGTCCGAGGGGAAGTTGTACGAATGGTTGTCCATGGTTGCCGTGAAGATAGAAGATCCCCTGCTGTCTGTGGATAGGTAAAACTGGCAAGCTGTTCAGGAGTTGGTGCACGGTACCTCTTTGGAAAAGTAGTGCCCCCCCTGTATGAGAGGCTTATAAAGGCCCATGAAGAGGGAGGTGACCGTGAGAGAACGCAAGGGCAGGGTCCTTTAATACACAGCAGGTCTGTCATTATGTGGTCTGAGAGAGACTGAAATAGAGGGACAGAAAGCTGCATGAAGGAGAGGACAGAGAAAGAGACTGCGAATAGAAGGGAGCAGTGCGCAGTCTCTTCCAGTAAAGTGTCCGTCACCTCGGCTGTCTTTTAAGGTCTGGTAGACCAGGTGGTTGAGTAAAGTGTAGTTAGGGAGGCCTTCAGGGACCAGTCTGTAATGTGGTCTCTAATGGAACTGAGTGGGTGCAAAAAGGTCATATTTGATAACACATTTCTAAAATATTTGCCAATTCCACAAGGTTTTGAGGTTATAAGACCTAAAATAAGGAAATCGTCCAGCTTAAAAACGCTTTCTATTCAAGATGAAGCTCAAACAACGAGTTGATTAACAGAAAATACACTTTACTGATAGTGTTGGTCCTGTTCAAGCTTAAATGCCAAGCATTCTCTGTTTCTAGCTTCTCAATGGGATGGTTTGCTGCTTCTGATTGTAACATACTCTGTGATAGTTCACAAAATGCTGTGGTGTTTAGACTGCTGGTCAGCAAGTTGAAGGTTAAGTATCACATTAGTATCTAAAATGATGTTAATAGACATTCTTTTCTTTTATAGTTTTTTTTTTTAGCTCAAGGCTGAAGGATAGTGGATAGTGGTGGTCTAATGGATAGTGAGGTGGGCTGAAGATCGGAAGGTTGTGAGTTCAAATCCCACCTGGAACACCATCACTAGTGTGCCCTTGAGTAAGGCACTTAGCCCTTAGTTACTCCAGGGAGAATGTCCCTGCAATTAGTAATTGTAAGTCGCTTTGGAGAAAAGCGTCAGCTAAATGAAATGTAATGTAATGAAGGTTTAGTGTAGGACAACAAGGGTTGAAATACATTTTTATTACATACATTTTTTTGTATTTATTTTTGTCAGAAGGCAGGATTAGCTCATAGGCCTATTTCATTTTTAAGCAAATAAATTAATTCAGTTACTCACGTTGGAGTTTCCAGAACAACCGCTGTGTATCCCCACGGCAGAACAGAGGTGTTTAGTGGCTTGTTAAAAGGAACACCAGTAATTACTAATTTTTTTACAGATTTGCCCAGTGAAACCAGTGGGGTGAGCCATGCAAATATAACTTGCTTTCTGCCTATGCAACATATGAATTGATTGACACAGATACATCATTGTTGACATAAACATCCTGCATGTGAGGGACACAATATTTTACAGTTGAGTATGTGCATGTTTTGTGTTATAAAAAAAACACAACATTTCAAAACACAATGTACAGATTATTGAATAATCATCTAAAATTAAACTGAGCACTGGTTTGGTTTGGTTGCCCGTAGTGGGACATGTTCAATGTTGAAATGTGAAACAACACTGCCCCCTGCTGGCAGTTTATTGTATCAGCATCCATACTGACTGTAATAGCCATTTGTTCTTCATCATTTTGAACTAATAAACACACGTAACATGGGGACATAGAACAGACAATGACAGCCGCAGATTATAGAAACTACAAGTTATCGAAACATGCACGACGAGTGCTAAGTGACACATTTTAACTTTTAACTTGTGTTTTCACCATTAGCGTAAATTATGTATATGACGGAGCCAATCTGATTTGTAACACTAGTCAAACCTTGAATACAATCTAACACAGCATCTTCGTATTTAACACATTGTGTTAAAAATGTATTGTTTGAAACGCGAAAAGAAAGAAAAAAGACTTAGCAGAGGATGGTTTCGATCCATCGACCTCTGGGTTATGGGCCCAGCACGCTTCCGCTGCGCCACTCTGCTGCCTGCCATAATAGTTAACCTTTATAATTATATACTATCTATATTTGGATTTAAGCAACGATGTGACACGATTACAGTGAACTATCGTTCTTGTAGAAAATATATTTTATAGTTTATAGTCCAATATATGTTTAGCGTAAGCAAAGCAAGAAATAATAATAAATGAGTGTCTTCAGTGTCGGTTACATGCACTCTGTGTCTCCGTCTCTCAGACTTTGTGAAACCACACTCAAGAAGATATTCTTGCACACATTTAATAACCCATACACAAAGTATTCCTACAGCTTCAAAAACGTTTTACATTAGCAAATGATCACTTATAAACTGTAGAACCAAGCACTTACTGGCCGATGGATGAATTGTGGCCGATATCAACCTCTTATTATACATCCATGATATCAACCCACTGGTGACGGTTCTCCGCTCCAAATTTCAAACAGGAAGCAACATAGTGGCGTGCAGTTTTCGCAAAAATGGGCAAAGTACATATAAAAAACAACCCAGCAATCCACAAAAGTTAGCCAAATATTGGAATTACAAGAAAACAATTAAATAATTGGTCAATCAGGAGTTAAGGTGCAGATAGGTGTATTGATAGAGATAGAGGTCATAAAGTGATACCGTAAATAATACTAATAATAGAGTTAAAGCCATACAATACAAAAAACATCTTCACTTTGTGGTTGAGCTAGAAGTAAATCCATATCTAGAGGAGCTGCGTTGTGTGTGTGTGTGTGTGTGTGTGTGTGTGTGTGTGTGTGTGTGTGTGTGTGTGTGTGTGTGTGTGTGTGTGTGTGTGTGTTTGTTTGTTTGTTTGTTTATTTATTTAAAGGACAGTGCACATTAATTGACATTGCTGTAAATGAGCCAGTATTAGCCAGCAGGCTAATTTTCAACTGTTGTCCTTGGCAAGATGTTAAATGACCATAACAAGACTAGAAAATAAAAACATAATTAAATAGAGTACAGCAGACAGCATCAGTACAACATAAATAAATAGCAGTACAACAATAAATAGGAACAGCAGTACAACAATAGAGAGGAACAAACAAACATGCAAACAGATGAAATATCATCATACCTTGATACAGTTAAAAGTGTTCACATTTTTGATTGTTTAAAAGCCAGTTCTTATGATTGTGGTTAAATGTATGATAGGAGGTGTTATTCCTTATCTGTATTGGTATTGTGTTCCAGAGTGTTGGTGCCCTCACAGAGAAACAGTGTTTGCCAAAGGTACTGGACCTAAGAGGGACTACACAGTCCCCTCTTAGGGCAGACCTTGTGGTTCTGCTGTTTGAATTTTTCTGCTGTATAAAAGTGCAGAGTGGTGGGGGTGCCTTGCCGTTTAGAATTTTAAAAATGAGACATGCATCAGTGTGTTTTAATATATTTTCCCAGCTGAGCAGGTTATGTTTGTCCAGGATTTTGCAATGGTGGTATAGCTTTGGTTTTCTGTCTAAAACTTTGAGAGCTTGTTTGTAAAGTGACAGGATAGGCCTTAATGTTGTGCTATTCGCCTGGGTCCAGCTGGTCATACAGTATGTTAGGTGGGGAAGGATCATGGCAGTCATGTAGAGTTTTGCTACAGGTGTTGTCAAACAATTCCTTATATATCTAAAGTTTGATAGATTGTATTTAGTTATTTGCATTACCTTTCTCACTTGTTTTTTGAAGGATAAAGTAGTGTCAAGGATAATGCCTAGATATTTAAAATGTGTAACTGTTTGAATGACCTCCCCAGACACATAGACCTTGGGTTCACAGCGTGATACAGTGTTGGTCTTGCTAAAAAACATACAGACTGTCTTCTTAACATTCAGAAATAGCTGTGAATCAGTAAGCCATTGATTTACATGAACCATTGCGTCATTTAATTTGGCCGCAGCTTCGGCCTTGGTTTTTGCATGGACATAAATGACAGTGTCATCAGCATACATTTGCACCTCACATCCAGTGCACACTGATGGCAAGTCATTTATATAAAGGCTGAATAGAATTGGGCCCAGGATAGATCCCTGGGGTACACCCAGTTCATTCCTCAGGGGTGGTGATGTCTTGCCACTTACCCTCACACACTGAACTCTGTCTGACAGATAGGAGCTCATCCAGTCTATTGCACTTGGTGAGAAATTAAAATAAGACATTTTGTGAATGAGTACTTGATGATTGACTGTATCAAAAGCTTTCTTAAGATCTAAGAAGATTGCTCCAACAATGCCTCCTTTGTCCATTTTTGATTTCATATTTTCCACAAGGTAACAATTTGCGGTCTCAGTGGAATGATTGGCTCGGAAGCCGAATTGCATGGGGTGTAGTGTGAAAGGACTACTGTTAAAATGTCCAATCAATTGCTCAGCTACACATTTCTCAGAGATCTTAGACATGACAGGTAAAACACTAATGGGCCTATAGTTGTTTGCATCAGTTTTGTCCCTGGATTTGTGGACTGGCACAACAATGGCTGACTTCCAGTCTTTTGGGAATTTTCTCTCCCTAAAAGAGGTGTTAATTATTTTGGTAATTGTCCCTGTGAGGGTAGTAGCATGTTTCTTTAGAAACAGAGAATCCAGTCCAAAGGTGTCTTTTGATTTGGAATTGTTTAAAGAAGAAATCATAGAATTAACTTTGGATTCAGAAGTCTCTGTCAGGGAGAAGACTGGCTGTGTATAATCAATAGGTGATGAATGTATTTGACCAATTTGGGAACTGTTTATAGTCAGCCTCACAGAATTAATAAAATGGTTATTAAAAATAGCCGCTATTTCTGCTGGCCCCTTACATAAGGTTCCATTTTTACTGATCTCCAGCTGCTTTGCTATTTTATGCCCTTTCCCTGTTAGGTTCTGCAGACAGTCCCAGATTTGTTTATGATTTCCCTTAGATTCATGAATGAGATTAACAAAGAAGTTGGATTTAGCTGCCCTGATTTCCTTTGTAACTCTGTTTCGTAAGGACACAAATATATGTCTGTCAGTCACTAAATTTGACTTAAGAGAGTGCTTTAGAGCATTATCTCTCTCCTTCATTGATTTCCTGATGTCACTATTAATCCAGGGGAGGGTGTGTTTATTTGTATTTGTGTGTGTGTGTGTGTGTGTGCATTCTGACCCTTGTCATGTTTTTTCCGTGTTGTAGGGAGAAGGGGGTAAATTGAGCCAGTGGGTAAATTGAACCACCCCCTGTAACCAGGCAACCCCTATCATAGTTGTAATCACGTGACCAGAAATTCTGCAAGCTCCTCCCATTTCTCATTGCCTGTGAAAGAGAGATGCTAATTGTGTTCTGGGCAGTAAACATTTTTACAAAAAAACATTTTTTGCTTGTCAAAGTAAATGTTCTAGATGTCAGCTATATCGGCTGTCATGTCAACAAAAAAATGATCCAGGTTTAAACACATATATTGTATATGTTGATGTGTTGGCAGCGTATTAAACCATGTGAATCATTAAGCTGAAGATGACTGAATTGTAATGCTAGGCTATTTTTTCTAAAATAGTGGCTATGGGGTAAAGTGAACCATGGGCCTTGGGGTAAGTTGAGCCAGTTTTTCAATGGAGAAATTAATGAAAGTAGGCCAAGTTGATAATAAGAGCTCATTGTAGGCTACATTTAAAGTTTAATTTACCCTGTGTTTGATTGGTAAGATGTATGAAATTGTATCACCATTTGTATGATTACTTTTCCTTTTAACATGTTTAAAAAAAAATCAATCAATTCAATCGAAATTTATATAAAAAATATTTGAAAAACTAAACTTGTATTTGGTTTGTTATTTATTGTTTAAAGTTACCTGTAATATTTTTTGTAGGTATGCCCAGGTTTGAACACAGGTATGCCCAGGTTTGAACAGTGGTTCAATTTACCCCCTGACCTGGATCAACTTACCCCTAACCCGGGGCAAGTTGATCCACAAGAACACTTTTTTGAAGAAGTAATATTTTCACTGCCCTTGATCCAATATGAATTCCTATCATTGCCATTGATAGGAGACATCCTGAATTACAGATGTATGCTTTCATTGTACTATGTGTCATTTCTCCTTGCTTAGAGGAGAGCATAACAAAAAAATGGCTCAACTTACCACACTCTCCCCTACATGAGATCTGTAGATAAGCTGATAAAATGAGTCTAGTCCAGATATCAGCAACAAACATGCAAATGGTTACCCAACCAGCGATGGCAAATGTACAAACCATAGACTGGTACAAACCCAGTCAAAAATGTGCACATGCCTTGAGTCACTGAAAACTAAAACGGAAGTAAGATGTTATCATTCATCACCCTATGAAGTTGGTTTGATAAACTTGTTATCAAACCAACTTGGATCCTGTTTGATGAGCTTTCAAGGTTTCAACCACTTGGTGATGTGTTTATAGAGTGAGGTCGTTTTTCTTCGGATTCCTTTTGCTAAAAAATTGCTGTACCTGCGAGATGGAACTTGATTTAATATCAAGCATAGTAAATATAAACATATTGGCATATTTGAACATTGCCTAATGAATCTTAATATGAAATTAAGTTGCTTTATGGTTTGGTTAGATTTTTCACCAGTGTCCTCTTTGTAGACTTCACAGAGATGTAGCCGCCCAGTCTCGTCCACACAGGAGTCTCGGTTTTGACAAGAAGACACAGGTTTATGAAGCTGTGAAAAAACAAACCTGTTGTTGAGTTTTCACTTTGATTGATATGTTTTCATAGTGAAATGGATAATCCCGGTAATGTGTGTACTGCACCTTGTGCCAGATGACCTCTGTGTTGTTACTACAGTTGAGACCTGGGCAGGGCACCTTCCCACCTATATCCAACTCCAGCACTACACTGCTCTCCTCCGCCGTGGAGCATCGCACACTGGATCTTCTCACCATGTGCAGGTAAAGGAAAAACTCACTGCCACTGAACAGCAAGGACATGAACACTTATTACAAGCTCAATCATGTGGTCACACTCTCACACTCAAAAGTTACTGTTGTTAACCCTTTATAGGGCACTATTAGATTAACCCTAACCCGTTTCAGGCCTCTGCTGATTGGCCAAACGGGATGCCTTGATGTCCTTGATCTCCTTCTCCAGTCCTAGACCACACCTTCGGCTTGTGCTCGTTCAAAGACTGTATGCATGGGATCATGAAGATCTCCCCCTCCACAGCTCTGTAGTGCTGCTGTGGAGTATCTCGCTGAAACCCTATGAGAGTTGTGTTTTTAAATGAAAAACCTCAAAAAGGGCTGGAACACCGTTCACAAATACATGCTTCCTTTTAAATTCACATTCGAAGCAAAGGTTGTCAACTGGTAAAAGACAATTCAAGTTTAAACTTAATACCTGTTATTATACCTGTCAACTTGATGGTTTTTCGAACATCATCCTTCCAAGAAAATGGGAAGGCTCAAAAGCCCAATAATGTATCCAGTTTGCATTCTGTGTCTGTAAATCTTTTAACAATATCGGAGCTCTTAATTCTTCGTTTTCCCCCCCTTACTTTGGTGTTCGCGGTCAAATTTGACCGGTCCTGTTTTAACTGCTATTACATTAACACAAAAAACATTAATCATCACCAAATTTGATTTAGCACCCTTTCAAACTGTAAATATTGTATCAGACTACTGGTATACATGAAGAACTGCAGTAAATATACAAAGAATAGACACTGTACATGTTGATGTCGCCAGGGAACAGGAAGTTTGGGGCTCTCTGCTGGAACTGCTACCCCCGCGACCCGACCACGGATAAGCGGAAGAAGATGGATGGATGGATAGACACTGAACATGTATTGCATCAGCACTTTGGCTCGACCAAAAATAGTTTTAAAAATGTGCTATATAAATACAACCTGATTTGATTTGATTGCGTGTGCCAGGTTTGATACATGTGGGGGGATGGGCACATAAGAGCGGGAAATGTATCAAATTGTTCTGTGTGTGTTTGTGTGTGCCAGGTGTGATTCACATGGGGGGATGGGCACATGAGGGGGGGAAAACATCTTGGTTACTAATTCCTTTTCTTTATGGCGGTCATTTTTGACTGGGAACACCATGGGTGTTACAAAGTTGACTAAATCATCCAAAATTCAATGAAAGTGTTGATCAGCAATTGTATCAAATGTTTACTGTGAAGGATATCATAAAGCCTTAATGCAATCGAAAGTAAAACAAAAAAGTTATGATTGATGAAAGTAGTAAATCGGTCAGATCTGACCCGAAGACAACAGGAGGGTTAAACCCTTCGAAAAAATTCTGTGTATTACCTCATCTCGGGTTCTTGGTATTTCATCAATGTCATAACTCTGGTTTGAAAATGCCTATTGCTTGAAATCTTCGGGTCTCTTGTGCGGCAACATGAGGTGTGATATTATCACAGTGCATGTAGATGTAGAATGTGGTATTTCCTGTTTGTTTATGGTTTAAAAGGATTTAACTAGAATCGGCTCTTGTCTTCCTGTGAATAGTAAACCACTTCCTATCTGGGTAAACTAAGAAAGAGTTCTTATTTCTTAGAGTCATAATTTACTCTGTTGCAACGGTTAACGTGTATAGTGTCATAATAAAAATGTAATTAAAAAGAAATAAAGTAGTAGACAGCAATTCTGATGGCAAAAGGCAGATTAGACACTGCCTTGAAAAACACACATACATTTGATGTTATACAATTAAGGTGCCAAAAATAAAGGGAAACACAAAATAAATTAAGAGGCCAAAAGCATGTGCATAATACAATATACAATCTGGAGGAGGTGGCAGAGGGGAGGACGAGGAGGGAGCTAGACAGGTACCAGTGTTTTGCAACACCCATCTAAATAAGGTCATCTATGAAACTAAGGAGGTCAACTGAAAATGTTCTGTGAAAATGTTTCAAAATAACTGTTTACTTAATCTTTATGCTGAGATATGTTAGGCTTGTTAAGAGTGGAATTCAACTCCTGTTACGACTGGAGCACACAAAAACAGGTAGGACCGAAATGCACGACTCTAGACAAAAGATGATTCAAAAATAGGTTTTACTGTAATGATGAAACAAGGAAATCCATTCACAAGGTTCAAAACGATCTGGCACTTGGCACAGAATATATACAAAAGCAAGGGACAGGTGTAAACAATAAGGGCGGGGCAGGTAATCAGGTCAGTGGACAAAGGCAAGGTAGGAATCGAACTACCTGCAATGAGAAGGGAAATGACAAAGTAAAAACAGGAAATGGCAGACACGGACTTGACAATATAGACTCAGAGAAATAATACTAACAGATCTGACGAGACACAACAACTCCTCATTTCCCTATCAGAAAGAAAACAAAAATATAGTTTAAGCCATTCATCCCTGGCTTTTTGCTTCTCAGTATACTCTGTCTGCTCGACAGTTAGCGTACGGGTGCAGTCAACCACACAGTACATGTGCATTATTGTGCTGAAAGTATATTTGAAAACCAAAACAGAGAGCTTAAAGAAGCTAAAGGTGATCATTTTCAATTGTTCTTAATATATAACTATATATAAAATATATTTATTTGAAGTAAAATGGAGACTTTCTCTATAGGGGATCAAGTAAAACAGGTCATACACATGTTTGGTATACGCAGTGACAGGAAAATAATGATGAGATTAAGAGCAGCATGATGTGACACTGATTATGTTTCCTGCAGAACACTGACACATAATGTGTGCTATGGCAGAACATGTGTTATAATAAAGAAGGGGAAACCTCTTTGAAAAAGAAAACAGTGATTTTATTTAACACTTTGAAAGCAAAACATCAGCTGTAACAAAAATACATAGGTTAAAGAACCAGATGTCTATAGGCTGGTAACAAGAAGCATCATACATTACTTATATAAGGACATTAAATGTCTTTGGGGAAAAGTCAACAATACAAGATTTTACAAGGAAATATAAGAAAAAGGTACATGTCAAATATATATTTTAAGGATCTTCAGCTTTGTATACTGCATTTGTAGCATACTGTTTTCATCTTCAAGTCATATACTCAAAATGTATATGATAAAAGATATGTATTCTGATTTGCCTAAACATTTGATGGAACATCTTGACTTGTCTGAGGTAAAAGCCTTATTTTAGATGCATGCTGCGGGGCAGGTAGGTGATAACGTAGCTGCTTCCAGAAGGGGGAGGAGGGCGGCATGGACCTCATGCCCTTCCAGGTGACACAGGCCCCAGCCTCACTTAAAATCTGTAGGGCCTCTGGGAAGGAGCCAGATCTCAACACTTCTGTTTTCTCAGTTTTGATGAAAACCAAACGGGTCTGCCGCTCCACCAGCGCTGCATGGATGGCACTCAGCAGGCCAGATCCCGGACCGGTATCTGGAGAGGAGGGAACCAAAAGCACCGTGCGACTCTCCTCTATACAGTCCAACACGGCCTCCGCTACAGCTGCAACCAACCAGGGCTCAGATTATTTATTATTTCATTAAGATTTTTTGTTAGATTTTCTTCTGAGTATTTGTTAAATAAGTACCTTTTCCTGGAAAGACGTCGCGATCATAAAGGCAGAGACTGTAACCTAACCTCTCTTCCAAAACACTCTCCAGACACATCCTGTCATCTTCATTCAGTCCTGCGTCTGTGTCACTCTTGTAGCACATCAGAAAAGCATCATACTTCTTTTCATCTAGGCACACACACAACAGGGTTTTGTCACTGCTTACACATAAAGAAATGACGAATATGTGTCTCCATAATTTGAGAATCCCACCTGAGGTGCTGCTATGACAGCCAAGAGTGTCTCTTAGGAGAAGAGTGATAGTGATTTTGAACTTCACATAGATAACTACTGTCAAAACCGTCACCAACACAATGCTGACAAAGCCAAGAGCCAGGGGAACATAAGAAGGGCGAGCTACAGGGAGAAAACAGAAAACATATATTTGTTTAACTGTAAGGTTGAAACACTAATATAAGGTCATTGATTGAAAGGGGACTGTCACTTACATTTGAATGAAAGCTAACTCAAACATTTCTGATTTTATATTTGGACTCAGCCCTCTCAAAACATTCAACTACAGTATGAGTTTATTTAAGATTAAAGTGAATCATATGAACATGCATTATATCTATCCACCTTCTTACATACGTTTTTGGAACAAGCTGATGGTGACAAATGTTGAGGGTCCAGTAACAGTGTGCAGTTTACAGGTGTACTTTTTTAATAGATCCTCATCTGACACCTTTTTGAAAACTAGAGATGCCGTCATATTTATCCCGTCACCATTTATTTCCCTGGAAAGGAAAGGGAAAGTACAGGTGTTAGTTATGATAGGTGTGTGTGTGTGTGTGTGTGTGTGTGTGTGTGTGTGTGTGTGTGTGTGTGTGTGTGTGTGTAAAGGGAAAATTAAAAAATATGTTTCTGTTTGCCCGCAATGCAGTGTGTCTGGCTGCGTGCCTGTGTGTTTGTGTGCTGTATGGGAAGGGCGCTAGGACCGCTCAGTTGACAGGGCAGGCACAATGCTCGCACGTGTGTGTGTGTGTGTCTGTGAGTGTGTGTGTGTGTGTGTGTGTGTGTGTGTGTGTGTGTGTGTGTGTGTGTGTGTGTGTGTGTGTGTGTGTGTGTGTGTGTGTGTGTGTGTGTGTGTGTGTGTGTGTGAATATCTGGCTATGGACTGTATAACATTTTAACTTGCCCGTATATTTGTGTGAAACATTTACTTTGTGTAATTGTAGAAAACGGGAAAGCTGCTGTTAGTTTCCACAAATGAATCAGTGCTAAACCAGAACACCTCATCAGAGTCCGAATACATGAGAGCTTTACAATCAATCACCTTTGGAGAGCCTAGAAAAAAACAGAGTTTACACAGTTCCATCATTTGTTCATTTAGTAAGAGGGTAAATGCGTGCGTTCATCCATGTGTGTGTATCCACACTTCAAGATTTATGCTCACCCAAATGTACATGAATTACACCACTTTTTGGTGATATGATCACTGGAGGAAGTCGAAGTCTTTCTGGGTGAAGAAAGGGTGGACACATTTTATATCTGTTTTCTTCTAAATAGAAAAGTAAACATATGGTGGGTAAGTGGTTTTCTTACCCTTTGGTTGGATATCAAGCACCACTGTAAAGGTCATGTTATATATTTGACCATAATACAGGTAAGATCTGGTACAGGTGTAGACACCATGGTCCTTCTCTTCAACACTTGAGAAGTAACTGGCTGTTGGCGTTGACTCGCCTTCCTACAAGAAAAATGTACTTGTCAATTTAAGCATACAATGAATAGAGATATGGCGTGATAATGTAAAAACAAATAATGTACAATGCAGCTTTTAATTTCCCAATAAAATCAAGAATATCTTGAGTCGACTTACCTTGTACCATATAACGCCATTGCTGGTAATGTTGAGGGTGACAGCTGGTGTGTTTACATTAGGACATTGCAATGAGCAGGCCTCTTGTGAGTGACATGGGTGAAGGTAACGGCTCCTCTGCTCGCACCCTCTGGACTGTTTTGTACAAACTCTCAGTCTGAACCAAAGCTGGCTGCTGGTATTGCTGTCATGTCAAAAGATTTCACATTTAGGCTTTAAACATTTTGCAGAGGTTCTAAAAATAAGATAGAGACGGCTTCAAGGAACAGTTTCTAAAACAGACATTCATGGTCCCCGTAAAGTCTGGACTGGTCCATGACTTGGATGGATTTGAGTGAAAAGACTTGTCCCCCAAGGAGATTATGAAAACCTGTTTACATGTCCGAACTATTTATGTCACTATTCCTATCCTTGCTTAATGACAGATTCCGAGAATTTGATTGATTGTAAAAGAGAAATACTATTTATCTCTTGGTTTTGACTTTACCCCAGAGAGCAGGAGTAATTCCCCTGATAGTTTGCAGTGGCGTTGAGAATCACCAGGCTCCTCCCATGAACCAGCAGGTCCCTGTGCCTCTGCTCAGCTGACGACATGTTGGGGGTCTGATCCATCTCCTGGCTCGGGGGACTGGTCCAGATCAGCTCAGCATCACGGTGATTATCCTCTCCTTTCAGAGAGCAGTTCAGCGCCACCATCTCACCAGCCTTCACATAAATCTCTTTGGGGCTCCGAACACACACACCTGCAAATGAGTGTAACACATTGGGTAGTTATAAAGGTTATTTTTATAAAAACTTGAACTGGCCTATGGCTTGTCACTTACAGTTAGGGTTGCCAACTTCCAGAAATGGAGAAACGGGACACATGCATGTGTACCCCGCGCGCGTGCGCGCGAAGATTTTCGGGTTTCTGGCGGATTTAGTTACTTTTTTTTGTTACATTATTTCGGTTTTAGGGTTAGGGTTATGTTATTTAATTATTTTGGGGGAGCCAGCCCCTAGGGTTCGAAAATGTGTTTGGGGGTCAAACCCCCCAAAACCCTCAAAATGCATAGAAAACTATGCATACCTATAACACAATACAAACACAATGGTCTTACACCTGCATTAGGCTACTACATCACATTGTACATCAGCATGTTCAAATCGGATAGGTGGGCACTAGGGGCATCTGGGCACCTCCATGTACAATTGGCTATTTTGTCCAAAATGTTAAAAAATAAAATATTTGAAAAATGGTATTAAGTAATGCAAAGTATACATGATGTGAACATGCACGGTACATCATTATTAGACTTAATGTTATCCTTCAACCAACCATTTTCCCATCAATCAGCTGACTGACTCTCACACACACACACACACACACACACACACACACACACACACACACACACACACACACACACACACACACACACACACACACACACACACACACACACACACACACACTCACAGACACACACACACACACGTGCGAGCATTGTGCCTGCCCTGTCAACTGAGCGGTCCTAGCGCCCTTCCCATACAGCACACAAACACACAGGCACGCAGCCAGACACACTGCATTGCGGGCAAACAGAAACATATTTTTTAATTTTCCCTTTACACAGAGTCCGGGACAAACAAAGTCCCGTACGGGACACGCCCCTTTTGGCTCAAATACGGGGCGTCCCGGCTAATACGGAACGGTTGGCAACCCTACGTACAGTATATGTTCAGTGTGTCACCCTAGATTGTATAATGTTAAATATTGACTGGAAAGATGATTGCTCTAAAAAATAATGAATCTAGATGGCACTTGGGTTGCAATTATTCATGTCCGACCTAGAGTATATGCTTCCTTCTGCTTGGTGATAAGGAAAGAAAATAGTTCCTACATAAACACTATTTTTAAATGTCTGCTCTGATTGGCTTGTGGGAAAAAGTTGGTGAGATACTCAGGTGGACAGAGGTGCATTGCATGTGAAAAGAAGAGAAGCCAAATCTGAATTGACTGTTGAATCACATGTTTAAATACAAAATAAAACTAGCTTGTCTTATTTGACAGTTTGTGGGTTGGTAGCTGCGGTTTCTAACCACATCCTAATTTCTTTGCTGCCTGTTAATGCATTTTCCATCAAACTAAAATAACAAGCTTAAAGAAAATAAGTGATTGGCAAATGTATCCAACATTTAAATGTGTATGCAATAGTTGCACAATGTATAATATCCATGGTGATTATATCTGTATGCCACTATATAGCATAGAAACAGTCAGTTATTGTATTTTGGGGGCAGTCAGGACATCTATGAAGATTCCTTTTTGGTGTTTTTTCCAAACAGATTTACTCCAGTACTCTTCCAGTATTTTGAGTCTATTTTTAGCATACTTTATTTACGCATTTACATGTTCTGATGCTATCATTTTACAATACATTTCAGAGGCATGGACCCAAACTATAGTTTAAAAAAAAGTAAGCAAAAATGTAACAAAG
This sequence comes from Harpagifer antarcticus, assembly GCA_902827135.1. Lineage (NCBI taxonomy): Eukaryota > Metazoa > Chordata > Actinopteri > Perciformes > Harpagiferidae > Harpagifer > Harpagifer antarcticus. The sequence continues at coordinate 488,968 of CADEHL010000998.1, forward strand.
AAAGTGAAAAACATAAAAGCAAATTCAGGCGGTAGGTACAGTATATAGATTCAACCTAACAGTATAAGCCTACATAACAGTATAGCTTACAAAGACAAAATACAACCTGTAAGGGAACACAGTTACCTTTTTTTGTATCCTGATTACGTAATCCCATTATATGTAATCCATTACTCCCCAATCCTGTCTATCCATCTATCAAGCCATCCAGAGGCGGGAGAAGTACTCAGATCTTGCACTTGAGTAAAAGTAGAAGTACCAGAGTGTAGGAATACTCTGTTACAAGTAAAAGTTCTGCTTTCAAAGTGTTAATCAAGTAAAAGTACAAAAGTATTAGCATCAAAATATACTTAAAGTACATAAAAGTTAAAGGACTCATTGTGCAGACTGGTCCATTTCAGAATAATATTATATGTTCTGATTAAAACAATTGATGCATTCAAATGTTATCAAAGTTGGTAAAGGCGCGGCTAGTTTCCATGACTCTGCAGGGTAGCTTGTGAATTTACTCCAGGTGTAACTAAATTCTGATTTAAGTGTTGATTATATTACACATCATTAATCCAAATCTGTAAAGATAACTAAAGGTATTAATTAAATGTAGTGGAGCAAAAGTACACCATTTACTTCTGATTTGTAGTAGTATCATAACATGGACATGCTCAAGTAAAGTACAAGTAACTCACAATTGTACTTAAGTACAGTACTTGAGTAAATGTACTTCCCACCTCTGCAGCCATCCAACCAAACCCTCTGAGAGCACGTTCTCACCTGTTAATGCTGAAAGGAGGAGAAACAGTGGGAGCACAAGCACTTTTTCCATCGTGATCCCCTGCAGCGCTGCACAGCAAACACTCAGTAGTCTCGTAATGAACCCTGCTCTGGACAAACTGTACCCACCCGCGGTTCTGCTAAATTAAACATGTTTCCTAATCATGTGAAACCAATCTGAAGGAAGAGCGTCACATCGCCACCGCATGCAAACTTCCACTGAATCCCCTATCATGAAAGTATTGTTTAAGACTAATGATAAATGTCCTAATTTTAGCCTATGGATTGATGATGAGATGTTTAGCTTTCGTGATATTGACCTTTTCCCTATAGGAGAATTATAAAGACGTCAACTCACAAAACTATCTTTTGTTAGTTTCGCTTCTTCAGCATTGACAGAGGCATGCATCACTGTTGCGGCTTGGTTACGGGAAGGGAAACCCGCAATCGTTTCATAAAGATGTAGAGAAGTGTATATTAGCAGTTTTAGTATATAATAACCAGCGAAAATGATAAGAATCGACGTATTCACAAATGTTGACAGGGGGTCAACAGGAAAAGATAACGCGCAATGATTCAATGTTCCTCATGGCTGGAAAACTGGTCCAGTCTCTGGCTTAGGTCCAGGGGCGGACTGGCCATCGGGAAGTTCGGGACGAATCCCGATGGGCCGGTACTGAAGTGGGTCGGTCGGACGATGTGGGCCGGCGTGCCGGTAACCGGCAGGGCTCGACATTATAAATGGCCCGCTGGCCCGGAACCACTATTTAGACACCCCGGGCCAGCATAATGTACTTTCCACTTGCCCGCTCGGGACACTACAAATATTGCTTTCAAATAATTGTCCTGTGGTATTGGTATTTTGACTAGCAATGTTGTTAAATTGTTTCGTTTATCAACGCTACAACATAGCGTTCCGTGAGTCGGTTGTCGTAGTTGGGTGAAAAGCAAACAGCTGTTTGCTGCAGAGCGCAGCGCGAGCAGGCTCCCGTGAGCGCGCTCCTTCACTACAGACTATCGCGCCACCTAACCATTCGCCAAAATGTTTTTAATACCAGCGGTAGCCGTCCAAGCGCCGGGAAAAAAACAATCTTCAAATAAAAGAAAGTCACCAGAGGAGTTAAAGGAGAGTGACAGGGAGCATGAGAAGAAGAGGGAGAGAAAGTTTCAGCTTGATCGATGGAGTTGGCTTCTAGTGGTGCAGTGACGCGTCCTAAACCCTTTATCGATTAGATTTATAATTCGAAAATTATAAAAGTAGGGTAGACATGTGGAGATTATCCGGCTGAACAAAACGTGCATTTATCAAACAGGTTCGTTTTCCACAGACCTTATTTCCAGCTATTTTCAAAAACCCTGTGGAGAAATCCCATTACTTTTTGTCGAGGGAACCAGCAGCTTACTTCCTGGTTTTAGGTCCCAGCAGTTTAGGATAATGAAGGTTCTAATCAAATCAATTACATAGCCATTACATGTCTAACTCCTAATGACAGGAAGGCAGAAAGCGCATTATACAAATAATAATACTCACAATAATAGCAGACATTTTTTAACAATGACCACAATATCATTATTTTAATAAACCAAATGAACAATTGAGGAAAATGAGGAAGAACTGATGATTCAAATGTTGTAGTACATGTAGTAATGTAGTTAGTGCATACATTACTATTGCAACAAATTTTTGTTTTGGACGAATGCTCCGGGCCAGTGGTTACAATGGTGGGGCCCGTGATAATATAATGCCAGTAGCATTTTACCCTTAATGTCTACCTCTGCGGTAAGTCACTAGCACCGCGGTGGGCCGCGGTACCGAAGTGGGCCGGTCGAGAGTCCCGGGCTGATTTGTAGTCCCACTGGTTAGGTCAGTCCAACAAGGCTCAACAAGTATGGATACAATTTTAAAAAAGCAGCGAATAAAAGCAAAAAAATAAAAAGGATAACCAAGACAAAAGATAGCACCACTGATTCAAAATGAGATTTAGATTTGAATGAAAGTGGATTTTAGAATTTGCTTTCGACACAATTAACAAAAGGAGTATTGAAGGAACATCAGTTGTTTCTAATTATGTGAAACTGTTCTATGCAGATGCAATATTATTTGCTTAAGTAAAAGTAGCAATACCAAGATGAGAAAATACTCCTCTGCAAGTCTTCCATTCCAACATGTGTTTAAAATCTTAATTATATAGCTTTCAGAAATGATCAGAAACATTTTACTCATGTCAAATATCAAAGTACACAACACGTCTCAAGTAATAAGTTGCATATATTATTGGAATAGTATAACTGATTAATCAATCAATCAATCAATCAATCAATCAATCAATGTTTATTTATATAGCCCAATATCACAAATGTTACATTTGTCTCAGTGGACTTCACAGTTTGTACAGAATATCAGTATGACAATACGACACCCTCTGTCCTTAGACCCTCACATCGTACAAGGAAACACTTCCAGAGAAAACCCACAGTTTAAAGGGAACATGGGAGAAACCTCAGGGAGAGCAACAGAGGAGGGATCCCTCTCCCAGCACGGACAGACGTGCAATAGATGCCGTGTGTAAATTGAAAAGATAATACATTTGCAACATAGGTAGTCCAAATGTTTGGAAATGCATGTGTGTATAATAGGAAGATGAATCCACGAGGATATCCATCCAGGACCTATGATCCAGGACCACAGCCACGACTCAAGATCCAGGGCTCGCGATCCAGGAGACAGGACCGCAGGATCATCCATGACTCCGGATCCCAGCGTATATAGACACCAAAAAGAAAGAAATTTGGGGAAGCTGGGTTAATCGGAACATGAGAGTACACAGGTACAGACAGAGAGAAGGAAGAAGTAAGATGTCCCCCGACAAACTAAGCCTATATCAGCAAAACTAGGGGCTGAATCTAATCAGCCCTAACTATAAGCTTTATCAAAAAGGAAGGTCTTAAGCGCACTCTTAAAAACGGATAGGGTGTCTGCCGCCCGAACACAAACTGGAAGCTGATTCCACAAATGTGGAGCTTGATAAGAATCTGGGTGTCACAAGAAAATATCAAAAGCACTGTGAGATGATCAACAGGTAGGAATGCAGAAACAGCACACTTTATATGTTGTAACTGTATTGTAACATGACCCATACCATGTTTATTGTTTGCATCAAACACCAAGGCGACTCCCTTTTAAGTGAAATCCAACACAAAAATAAACTTTATTTTGATTTTAAGGTGTGCAACTGAGAAAACACAAGGGTGTTTTTTGTTGTGAAGAAGTCACAGGAAATGCAATGTGGCCTGCACATTTGTTAGCGCAAAATAGGTCATCTGGAAGGCATCCACTAGGTGGCACAAGACAAAAGGTTTCCATTCACCTGAAATATACTTATTGTGCTTCAGCAGTTCACAGAGCATGGGCTACCCATACAACAATACATGAAAAGAATAAGGCACTGAATTTGATGCTCTTATAATATTTTACATCTTTCCTGTATAGCCCAACAGGCCTTTTCCACACAACACTCTGACATTTCACTGAAGGAAATACACATGAATACATACTATAATTATCTATGAATGAAATGGTTAAGATCACTAACATTTCTTTTTATCACAATGACAAGTCAATATGACTGCTGTGAAAAAGTCTGTTCCCCATGTGTTCAAACAAACAGGGGCCCATCACCTGTGGGTAGTTGGGAGAGATGATAAATGGGGCGGACACCACTTCACTAAGTCACTGCATTTTACCCAGGATTACAGGAAGATAATTGATGTTGAGGAAGAGCGGGTGGAGAAAATCAGTGTGTAACATTAGTTAAAGTGATTAAATAAAAGTTGTTTGAATCCTGAAAATCTGTAAAATATTATAACAATTCACGTTAAATATAAATGATCTGTTAAATATAGTTGGCAAGCTTACTTGCAGTATGACTTAACTTAAATATATACTGTACGCGTCACTGTTACAATGTGAGGTGCAGGTGAAAAAACAATACGGGAAGAGAGGGTATAAAAATAAACAGAAGTTTTATTTCTTAGCCTTCCATATTCTTTTACAGGAACACAAAATGTCATGCCTGGTGCTGCGTTCACCAGCAAAGAACAAACACAAATGCCCCCCTCCCCTCCCCTTTAAAACATTAGAACAGATATCTACATTATCAACAGAATGTGAAAAGGTTACAGTGATTAGTTATGTTAAAGATTGAATGTATTCCCTTTCTAGATACTGAAATTAGCATGCTAACCAACAACTGTAGCGGGGGTCTGACCCTGGGTTACTGACCCTTATTTTTTTAGATATATAACTTGACTGTATATCTAGATTGCATGGACCCAGTAGTAGAGGTGAAATGCTGCCCCCCATTTCTTTAGAACATATGGATAGGCAAAAACAATTGCAATTTTAATATGTCCTAAGTATAGTCTGATTTTTACGCATGCTGATCATTTTGAACCTCACATAGACAACTACTGCCAAAATCATCACCACGAAGCTGACAATGCCAAGAGGGGGGACATAAGTAGGGGAATGTGTGGGGAGATAACAGTGGAAACATATTTTTATCAAACAGTAATCTAAAATTATTATAATTGTCATAGACAGTCATTTGAACGAAAGCTAACCCTAACTAACATTTCTGATTTTATATTTTGACTCAGCCCACTCAAAAAGTACCACTATGAGTTTATGTAAAATTTGAGGGAAGGATATGAACATGAATTATATCTATCCGTCCTTCTTATGTTTTTGGACAAGCTGATGGTGACACTTGTTGAGGGTCCAGTAACAGTTTCCAGTTTCCAGGTGTAATTTTTTAATAGATCCTCATCTGACATCTTTTTGAAAACTAGAGATGCCGTCATCTTTATCTCTTCACCATTTAATTCCCTGGAAAGGAAAGGGAAAGTACAGGTGTTAGTTATGATAGGTGTGTGTGTGTGTGTGTGTGTGTGTGTATGTGTGTGTGTGTGTGTGTGTGTGTGTGTGTGTGTGTGTGTGTGTGTGTATGTGAGTGTGTGAATATCTGGCTATGGACTGTACAACATTTGAACTTGCCCGTATATTTGTATGAAACATTTACTTTGTGTAATTGTAGAAAACGGGAAAGCTGCTGTTAGTTTCCACAAATGAATCAGTGCTAAGCCAGAACACCTCATCAAATTCCGAATCCATGAGAACTTCACAATCAATCACCTTTGGAGAGCCTAGAAAAAGAGTTTACACAGTTCCATAATTTGTTCATTTAGTAAGAGGGTAAATACGTGTGTTCATCCATGTGTGTGTATCCACACTTCAAGATTTATACTCACCCAAATTTACATGAATTACACCACTTTTTGGTGATATGATCACTGGATATTTTATAGGTTTTTCTGGGTGAAGAAAGGGTGGAAACATTTTACATAGTGATTTCTTCAAAATACCAAAGTAAACATATGGTGTGTACGTGTTTTTCTTACCCTTTGGTCGGATATCAAGCACCACTGTAAAGGTCATGTTATATATTTGTCCATAATACAGGTAAGATTTAGTACAGGTGTAGACACCATGGTCCTTCTCTTCAACACTTGAGAAGTTACTGGCTTTTGGCGATGACTCGCCTTCCTACAAGGTAAATGAAGTTGTAATTTAAAAAAGGTGAACGAAAACGAGCCTTAAATATAGAAAATGCATTATATTTCAAATTGGTTCATATGGGCTAAAACGTTCTTCCAGAACAATGACCACCTGACCAATGTGTGGAAATATGTTGTGCTTATACCTTGTGCCAAATGTCGTTGTTGCTGTTTGCACCAGGTGCGTTTACATTAGGACAAATCAATCTGCAGACCTCCCCTGTATAACATATTTGAGGGTAGGTGCTTTTGTTTCTCTGCTTTGTGTAAACTGTCACCCTGAACCAGAGCTGGCTGCTGGAGTTGCTGTCATGACAACAAGGAAAAAGGTTAATATAAATGGTTCACTTTACATCTGAATACCAAACACTCATAATGAATGTGAAAATAAATCAGTTTCTCAATTATACATTTCCCTCTCGTAGTTTTGGTATCATTTTACAAGATTTGCACATGAAACTCAACATTTGTATCTTGACATGCTTACTAGAAAGCTGTGAACAGTTCAGGAAACAGGAAAGCTTTGATGTCTCTTTGTGATGTATTTGGTTTTCAAATGAAGACTTCAGGGGAGGCGTCCCTGGGATCTGGTTATTGTCCGTCATTACTAGCTTGCTTTGTATGAAGACATCCAGGACTATAAATATAAATGCTTTCTAATTTTAGGAGTCCATCTGCATGACTGGCAGCTAAATGCAAAGATACTTATGCCACATTTGGTATACTGTCAGACCTTAAATAAATTAATAATAGAGGTAGCACTGATAAGTGTTTACGCCAGAGAGCATGAGTAATTCCCCTGATGGTTTGCAGTGGCGTTGAGAATCACCAGGCTCCTCCCATGAACCAGCAGGTCCCTGTGCCTCTGCTCAGCTGACGACATGTTGGGGGTCTGAGCCATCTCCTGGCTCGGGGGACTGGTCCAGATCAGCTCAGCATCACGGTGATTATCCTCTCCATTCGGACGGCAGTACAGCGCCACCATCTCACCAGCCTTCACATACATCTCTGTGGGGCTCCGGGGACACACACCTGCAAATGAGTGTAACACATTGGGTAGTTATAAAGGTTATCTTTATAAAAACTTGAACTGGCCTATGGCATGTCACTTACAGTATATGTTCAGTGTGTCACCCTAGATTGTATAATGTTATACAGTGGGGCAAAAAAGTATTTAGTCAGCCACCAATTGTGCAAGTTCTCCCACTTAAAAAGATGAGAGAGGCCTGTAATTTCTGTAATAACTATATATAGACTATATGAAAATACATATATGGAGGTGTGTGGCGCAGTGGAGTAGTGCGTTGGTGTTCAGATCAGGGGAGCACAGGTTCAAACCCCACTGCAGTCAGCATGTCGTTGTGTCCCTAGGCAAGACCCTTCACCCCAAATTGCTCCTGTGGGGATTGCCCACGGTATTGAGTATGTAAGTCGAACAAGTAACTTGTGATGTAATATATAAATATTTAATATATATAAAATAATGTATTATATTGCCTCTGCATTGGATTATTATCAGATAGGGTAATAACTTCATAAATAACTCTGTCTGAAAGCAGAAGTCTTGGGCAAATAATTGCAAGTCTCTTCAGTGAGAATGTCAAAAAATAAAAAAAATTAAAAGCCAAATTCTGAAAAGACAAGTAAAAAAAAAAGATTGACATTTTGAAAAAAATAAGTGACATTTTGAAAAAAAAGGCAAATTCTAAGAAAAAGGCACATTTTGAAGAAAGAAAAGTCAAATTCTGAAAAAAAGGCATATTTGAGATGCATTGTGGGACATGTACTTTATGGACAACGTGCTTCTGTAAATCGGCATGTAACTGTATAATAAACATATTATCTTATTTCAGAGCTCTGGCGGGGCCACATAGAATGAGCCCCGGGCCTTGAGTTCGACACCCCTGTCCTATAGAATATATGCTTCCTTCTGCTTGGTGATAAGGAAAGAAAATAGTTCCTACATAAACACTATTATTAAATGTCTGCTCTGATTGGCTTGTGAGAAAAAGTTGGTGAGATACTCAGATGGACAGAGGTGCATTGCATGTGAAAAGAAGAGAAGCCAAATCTGAATTGACTGTTGAATCCCATGTTTGAATACAAAATAAAACTAGCTTGTCTTATTTGACAGTTTGTGGGTTGGTAGCTGCGGTTTCTAACCACATCCTAATTTCTTTGCTGCCTGTTAATGCATTTTCCATCAAATCAGGCCCGGTTCCAGAACAAAATGACTCAGGGTGCATCTGAGATTAGAGAGGGTGTAGTGGTAAAGTGCTATTTTTATAAGTGGGGAGTGGACCTAACACTCTCTAGGGGGGTCCTCCCCTCCTCTAGGAGGGTCCGGGGGCATGCTCCCCCGGGAAGATTTTTTTAAAAGCATCAATCTGGTGCACTTTGAGAGAAAAATGAAGAGATTTTTTTCATTTTTCAAATGAGGGTGCGTAACGACTCAACTGAGCACCCTTATGCACCCCCGTAGAACCGGGCCTGCATCAAACTAAAATAACAAGCTTAAAGAAAAGAATTGATTGGCAAATGTATCCAACATTTAAAAGTGTATGCAATAGTTGCACAATGTTTAATATCCATGTTGATCATATCTGTATGCCACTATATAGCATAGAAACAGTCAGTTATTGTATTTTGGGGGCAGTCAGGACATCTATGAAGATTCCTTTTTGGTGGTTTTTCCCTACAGATTTTTTCCAGTACACTTCCAGTATTTTAAGCCTATTTTTAGCATACTTTATTTAAGAATGTACATGTTCTGATGCTATCATTTCACACTACATTTCAGAGGCATGGACCCAAACTATAGTTTAAAAAAAGCAAAGAATATGAGATAACAGAAATGCTCCATTTTAGATTAATACATAACAATAACCCAAAAAATTCGTAATCCCATTATATGTAATCCATTACTCCCCAAGCTTGTCTATCCATCTATCAAGCCATCCAGAGGTGGGAGAAGTACTCAGATCTTGTACTTGAGTAAAAGTAGAAGTACCAGAGTGTAGGAATACTCTGTTACAAGTAAAAGTTCTGCTTTCAAAGTGTTAATCAAGTAAAAGTACAAAAGTATTAGCATCAAAATATACTTAAAGTAAATACAAGTTAAAGGACTCATTGTGCAGATTGGTCCATTTCAGAATAATCTTATATGTTCTGATTAAAACAATTGATGCATTCAAATGTTATCAAAGTTGGTAAAGGCGCGGCTAGTTTCCATGACTCTGCAGGGTAGCTTGTGAATTCACTCCAAGTGTAATTAAATTCTGATTTAAGTGTTGATTATATTACACATCATTCATATAAATCTGTAAAATAACTAAAGGTATTAATTAAATGTAGTGGTGCAAAAGTACACCATTTACCTCTGATTTGTAGTAGTATCATAACATGGACATGCTCAAGTAAAGTACAAGTACCTCACAATTGTACTTAAGTACAGTACTTGAGTAAATGTACTTCCCACCTCTGCAGCCATCCAACCAAACCCTCTGAGAGCACGTTCTCACCTGTTAATGCTGAAAGGAGGAGAAACAGTGGGAGCACAAGCACTTTTTCCATCGTGTTCCCCTGCAGCGCTGCACAGCAAACACTCAGTAGTCTCGTAATGAACCCTGCTCTGGACAAACTGTACCCACCCGCGTATCTGCTGAGTTGAACATTTTTCTTAATCACGTGAAACCAATCTGAAGCAAGAGCGCCACATCGCCACTGCATGCTAACTTCCCCTGAATCCCCCATCATGAAAGTATTGTTTAAGGCTAATGATAAATGTCCTAATTTTAGCCTATGGATTGATGATGAGATGTTTAGCTTTTGTGATATTGACCTTTTCCCTATAGGAGAATAATATAGACGTCAACTCACAAAACTATCTTTTGTTAGTTTTGCTTCTTCAGCATTGACAGAGGCATGCATCACTGTTGCGGCTTGGAAACGGGAAGGGAAACCCGCAATCGTTTCATAAAGATAAAGAAGTTTACAGTAGCAGTTTTAGTAATAAAGACAATGCAATGCGGAGTCATGGATGATCCTGTTGCTGCGGTCCTGTGTCCTGGATCGCGAGCCTGGATCTTGAGTCATGGCTATGCCTGTTGCTGTGGTCCTGGATCATAGGTCCTGGATGGATATCCTCATGGATTCATCTTCCTATTATACACACATGCATTTCCAAACATTTGGACTACCTATGTTGCAAATGTATTATCTTTTCAATTTACACACGGCATCTATTGCACGTCTGTCCGTCCTGGGAGAGGGATCCCTCCTCTGTTGCTCTCCCTGAGGTTTCTCCCATTTTTCCCTTTAAACGGTGGGTTTTCTCCGGAAGTTTTTCCTTGTACGATGTGAGGGTCTAAGGACAGAGGGTGTCGTATTGTCATACTGATATTCTGTACAAACTGTGAAGACCACTGAGACAAATGTAACATTTGTGATATTGGGCTATATAAATAAACATTGATTGATTGATTGATTGATTGATTGATAAACTGCTATGCTGAAATGTAATGTGTAAGAAGAAAGTGAAGAATTTAGATTGAAATGATACATGAACACTGGGGGCTTGAATATGTGATAAGAGAATTAAATAAAGTAAAAAGGCTTGGATAAGCAGTAGAATATTTGAACTGCAAACCTTTGAACTAACTTGATGGCGAATTACCTGTTGCCATGGCAACGGTATTTGATGACACCCCATAATACGCTTAGATGTGTTAATGGCTGCATCGTTCCCAAACCTGTGAAGTTTTTTGCCGTTTGGAGCATTTTCCCTGAAGTTATGAGAAAACCGTGGTTCATGGCGAGCCTTGTGTTACCATGGCAACGGCATTTGGAGAAATCTCAAAACTGTCACGTAGATGTCGTCACGGCTGGACTGTTAGCACACATGAAGTTTAAGCACTTTTTGACGATTTTCATAGGAGTTATAGCAATATCGTGTTTGACGGCGAGGGATGCGTTGCCATGGCAACATCTTTTGAGGAAAACTCACTAATGGCACATGGACATGTTGAAGGCTGGACCATTAGCCATCATCTGAAGTCTGGTGCTGTTTTGACAATTTTCATATGAGTTACGACAACATTGTGTTTTATGGTGAGGGATGCGTTTTCATGGAAACGGCATATGATGACACCCCATAATTGACATAGAGCTGTTGAGGGCTGGACCATTAACCATTATCTGAAGTCTGGTGCTGTTTTAGACCATTTGCATAGGTATCACGACAACATCGTGTTTTATGGCGAGGGATGCATTTCCATGGAAACGGCATATGATGATACCCCATAATTGACAGAGCTGTTGAGGGCTGGACAATTAACCATTATCTGAAGTATGGTGCTGTTTTAGACCATTTGCATAGGTATCATGACAACATCGTGTTTTTTGGCGAGGGATGCGTTTCCATGGAAACAGCCTATGGTGAGATCTCAGATTTGGCGTAGAGCTGTTGAGGCATGGACCGGTGACATACAAGCAAAGTTTGGGGGCGATCGGACAGTGTCCATTGGAGTTACAGCGACATCATGTTTCATGGCGAGCGATGAAACAGCATATGGACCGGTGATATACAAGCAAAGTTTGGGGGACGATCGGACTGTGTCCATTGGAGTTACAGCGACATCTTGTTTTATGGCGAGGGATGGGTTTCCATGGAAACGGCATATGATGACACCCCATAATTGACGTAGAGCTGTGTTAACCATTATCTGAAGTCTGCTGCTCTGAGCATGTCAGTTGGAGTTACGACATCATCGTGTTCCATGACACAGGTGTTTATATTTGAGCTAACGTGTCCAGAGATCATTATATAACTATCAGCGACGTGCAGTCAGGGGAGGCAGAGCCTCACCTGCCATACTCCAATGTAACGGAAAAACAACTAAAGAAAAACTAAATAGTAAGAATAATAAAATGTCTCCACTGATCTGTGTTGTAAATGTGATTTATGTTTGATTCCAATCGCTTTTTATAGTAAAAATCAGCAAATTTGCCGAGCTCCGCTACAACTACGGGTAGCGATGAGAAGTGAGGCAGGGACGATGGTGCAGGCACATGCCTGCACCATCTCACTGTAGGTCACCAATGTAATGTTTGTAGATCCCTTTATTACATTTATCCTCGCCATCCATAGTCTCTAAATAACTTATTTCACGTATATATGATATTTAGGCTCGCTGCTGGTCTCATCATACAACGGCAATGAAAAAAGCACCAGGGGAGGCAGCCATAACCTCTGCCGCACTGAAGGGGGTGCAAGTTAGCCCACAGGTTCTTGTTGCTGCTGTTATTCTACGCAGAGACGGTAGACGCAAACAACAAACTAGACTTTTGAAACTAGAGGAAGATAGGGAGGACTTTTACAAACAAGTAATGGAGATTGTTGTCCAGAAGGATAGCATGGACTTCATCTTCAAGTCAAGGTAAGACCCCAATTGTAAGGAAAATGGGATCTTACTAAGAAAGAACAATCCAATATTTAGATGTTGGGTATCCTTTTGTTGAACGGTTTGTTTAAAATGAATCGAAGCATCAGACTAAAAAAGCTTTTGAAAATAATCAAATATTTCGATTAAGGTAAAAATATAATATTTGTAAATTTGACTCTGAAAGAGTCAGTGCCTCACCAGCCACGAACCTCACCGCACGTCACTGATAACTATATATATATATTTATATATAATATATTATATTGCTCTACAGTAACTCCTATGACAATCGTCAAAAAGGGCTTAAACTTCACGTGTGCTAACAGTCCAGCCGTGACGACATCTACGTGACAGTTTTGAGATTTCTCCAAATGCCGTTGCCATGGGTTATATCCCAGAGACTCTAAACATTCTTTATAACACCGTTTGAGATTTGTGAAACCTTAATTCTATTTGTGAAAATACAAAAAAGGCAGATTTCAGTGCTTTTTTCGCATTGTCTTGTCTTGGTTTTGGTATGTTAAGTTGTTCCTTGTTTTCTTTTGACATTCAGCTTAGGGAAATGAAGCTCGCTTTTTGTTACCTGACCTTTTAGTCCTTTTACTGCATTTTGGTCCTATTTTTCACCAACCCTGACACTGAGTCTGCTTCAAATTAACTTATTATCCTCACAGGATCATTTTATTAAAGTTAAAGCAAAACTTACTAAAGCATTGTAACTGTTTATGCTTTAACAGCAATTAATAAATGATCCAGTCATAAATAATGTCCACCGTGTTGCTATGAGACACCACAGCATGTTCGCAGTGTTCTGCTCATGCTGCTTTGCTTTTGGCTAACTGTTTATGTTGTTCTGCTTTATGATTGTAATGCATGACTGTGCCAACATGTGTCTCCTCCTCCCTGCTCTTGTTTGAAGGCTGCACCTGTTTTTCAGGAGACCAGGCCTCGCAATTATGTTCTTTCTGCCAGTGCATCAGCGGTAAGAGTCCATCACAAACTGCAGGGTCTGTCACCCAGCAGGAGCTAGGCTAACATGCTAACAGGCACAGAGCCTTAGAACACCACATACTCCAAAAGACAGATGATGTAGCTCACATCAGGGCACAGAGCTGCTGCAGCCTCACCTGACCCAGCAGCTCGTTGGCTAAAGCTATTGAATGTTGTGTGGGAAGCATCCTGAGGCCACAGTGGCTTCAAAACATGTATATAGACAGTCTATCTCAAAAAACATCTTGAATTTATTCGTAAGTTAGTTTGTTATTTAAGGTATGGAGACTTTTTTTTGTTTCATACATTTTCAAAAATAAATTGCTAGAATTTCTAAAAAGTACTCTTACTCAAACCACTAAAATAATGTAAATGAAGCAAAAGGCTCCTGCAATCCTTTCACATGTACTCACCAGTGTAACACTGCCTTGCTGGGGTCCCAGTATATTTCAACTGCATGGGATGACGGCTACTAATGAGCACTGCACATGCTATTTATTAAGTTAGGCTTGTCTGACTGTGGCATGACCTTTGCAACACAAATATAATAAAGACATGAGCATGTTTAGCAAGTTTTGATTTTGATGCTATTTATACTTTTTTTGACATAGAAAAACTATGATTACTAATGTACAGCTTTACACTGGTATGATCTGGAACTGTGACTCCAATCCACTTCTGTATAGTTGCACTTGTCATAGCAGAGTATAGCATACTAAAGGGAAACAATGTCCTTAATGAGTCTAACTGGTCACAAAAACCAAACATTTTTAGATTCTTAGGGTTTTAGATCAGGACCTGGTCTTATGTGGTCTAGATGCGAAAAAAGCACTGACATCTCCCTTTTTAAAGTGTTCACAAATAGAATTAAGGTTTCACAAATATAAAACTGTGTTATAAAGAATCTTTAGAGTCTCTGGGATAATCCAGTCCAAATAAATCGGCTATGCAGCGATTTAAGAGGTTCAAGCACGGAGGATTGTTTGCTCAGCGCTGTAATAAAATTTCCCTTAACTTTCCCCTTAACTGCCGAATCGGAAGCTGTGAATCGGAAGCCAACTTCAGCGTCGTTGCTAGTGGATCGTCCTTTTACACACACAGAGGGTGTTTCTCAATCACGAGGATGCTGGCTTGGGAGTTACGTACTTCCAAGTCACTTCCTTCAGAAACTAAGCAAGTATGCTTCCAAGCCACGGCTTCGGAAAACGAAGAAAAATGGAACAGGCTAACAAGTGTGCAACTCTCTCTAACGGTTTCAACATAAACTGTACCAAAAATAAATACCTCACGATGTCTATCTAATTATGAACTTGCTTTACTTTCACGGAACACATTTTTGGTGATAACAAACAAATGTAACAAAGTAACACATTTACCAACACATGTTCTACGCCACTAATACTGACATTTAAATGTGTGCTGCGTCGGTTCAACCATTCTCCGCAAGGGTTTTTGAAATTGGTCCGTGCGCAAAGCATTGTGGGGATTTTAGGGACGCGAAGTCTACCCATGTGCAGCCTCGAAATTTCCCCCAAACCAAGGACGCTGCCTCGTGGAATTGCAAGTATGCTGGAGATTGGAACAGTACTTCGGCGGCACTCGATGACTAGCATCCTTGAAATATTGGCTTGGAAGCCAGAATCCTCGAGATTGAGAAACGGCCACTGTTTTGAGACAAATTTTCCGCCGGTCTCGGCTAAAATCTATTCGTGTCAGTCGGTTATTTTCGGAAACCACGTGATGGCCCGCTGATGACGACATTTCCGCATGGTTTCAAAGTAAGAGCATGATGGTTTGTTTAATGCTCTGTTTTTGTATAATGAACAGCGGAACGTTAGATGCATTCCTTATCACCATCATCATCATCATCATCATCATCATCATCATCATCATCATCATCATCATCATCATCATCATCATCAGCATCATCATCATCATCATGTTATAGTGATACAGTTAGTTTGTGTTAGTTTATTTGTTGAATACAGCATATATCGACTTAGGCTACGCCATTTTCGGGTCCCGGGTACCAGCTTTTCTTGTAAACACAACCAAAGCTCAGGGTTTGCAGCTTGCTTGATTAACAATGATTGTAATACTTCATCTGACCACCAAGGATCAGTATAGCCTGTCACTAATCTCTTGTAATCTATTGTCTGATCCATGTGAGAGTGGAGGCCCAGTTATAAAGACCATGCGTCTTTTGCTCCGTGCCATCTGGACTACAACTCTCACTAAGCCTGGTGCTGTGTGCGTTGATATCAGAACAGAAAAAATAAAGTATTTGGGAATCAGCTTTAGCTTTCCTGTTGTATTGTGTGATGATGACAATTGACAAGTGAACCCAAGCGGATAAAGATGGTGTTACTAATTGAAGTTGTTAGTAAGTCACTATATTACATAATTGTACAATATTGATCACATCTAAGTTGTTACCCTGCAAACCTGTGCTGCAAGATGCATACTTAGTTACTCTTGCCAGGGTATGGCTAATGAGAACTATATTGCCACAAGGATGAGGCTTCTTCAGCTGAGCTAGGTTATTTCGGGGCACAAAAACATTTGTCTGAAATGAGGCCAGAGAAAATAAAGGATACGGAGTTTGCTGTGACGTAAATTGTTCAATGTTTTCAGAGAAATGGGGAGATTTTATAGGCAATGCTTGGACAGAAGAGGGGATGGTGCCTTCGAGAGTTGAAAATAAAGAATGGTTGGTAGAGGATGAGAGAGATTTGCCTCCATGAATTTTGGGATGAAAGATAGGCTTGTAGTGTGTGTGTGTGTGTGTGTGTGTGTGTGTGTGTGTGTGTGTGTGTGTGTGTGTGTGTGTGTGTGTGTGTGTGTGTGTGTGTGTGTGTGTGTGTGTGTGTGTGTGTGTGTGTGTGTCTGTTAGAGAGAGAAAGTGAATGCCAAAGAGAGGTGTGTTGAGATAAGTGTGGGTCGTTGGGAGGTTGTTGTGTTTGTGTGTGTGCTTGTTGTCTTTATGTGTGCTGTTACTAGTTGTTGAGTAATGATTTGGGAGTGCACACAGTCAGCCCTAACTTGCACCACTCTCTATAAGCGTCTCCCCTCCTCTCTCTTTCCCAGTCTGCGGCTCTTTCTTTTTCCCATCATTTATTCGATCAGAAATTAATGTTCAAGTGAGAAGTTTCTCCACTCTTGTTTCTTATTTCAGTTTGTGGGCAAAAGTTTATCTTATCTTATTCATGTTGAGAATAAACTTGTTATGATGTCTTCCTGCCATGTAATCACATTTGGTCCGCCATAAAATAAAATGCTTAATTTGTTTTTCTGTGATGGCGTATGCAAGAACTATGTGGGTTTGACCATCTGTTGATTAGTGGAAGTGAAGTCAGGAATCTCTTTCTATCTGGACAGTCAATTACATCCTTTGAATTGGCAAGTACATTTATAACACAAGTTACAAAACAATGTTCAACAAATTGCAAGTATACTATAATTGAACTCATAAAATGCCAAAACAACCTGTAACATTGAACCAGAAGTACCTCCAACAGATGAGTAAAAAGAAGAAATATATATATATTTTTGCATTTATATTTGAATACAAATGTTTCCAATAATAATACCAGTGCAATCTCATCCACAGCATGGTGAACCAATCTGTCACAAGGTCCGAGACCCCAAAGTGATTTCTTGATTTAGTTAAAAAAAATTAAGAAGTTCATTATTAACTTATAGAAACAAAGACTTTGGTCCAATATGTCAGCCCATATTTACAATATGATTAATATATGACTTCTAAAGCAACAATTATGGAATCCTGCAAACATAGTGTTGATGATTATCTTGTCTTTTATTTATTTGAATAGCAATCAAATCCGCTTTGAGCCAGTGAGAATAAAACCCACCAGTAAGCAAAAGATAAAACACCCAAATGAAAGCTGGAGATGGAGCAAAATCAACACAATGATGAAGGGTTGTGTGTGTTTTGTCTCCTCTTGGCTGGTGTTGGAATGTGTTGATTGGTGGGAATGTGTATGGATGTTTGTGTCTGCAAGTGTCTCTCATCTCTGTGTGTTCTCGGTTTAGTAGGATTACCTACACTGTTTTAAAGCTGGGTGTCTAGTTAGCGTCTCTTTTCGAAAATAATTTCTGGAACAGTTTTGGCATTTGTTGGGAAGCTGATATTCTCATATTGCTCAACAAGATATTACAAAATGAATCTACTGATATTTCTTATATTTGTAAGAATTCCCATGAAACCATAAGCATTGGTCTTATACTGAGGAGCTTTTTTTCTGTGCATCAGAGCTTCCTCTTTGTGCAAGAACACAGCATCACCTCACAGGAGTGACATGGCCTCATTACTATGGTCACAGGCACTTAGTTTATTTTAGCCTTAGTAAATACCCTCCAACACCCTGAATCCGCAGCAGGAAATAGTCCCTAACAAATACACAATTTACTCCTACTTGAGTAAATTACACGGCTAACAGCTGTTTTAGCTATTTTAGCTATACTTAACTTTTTAAAGACCTTACCTTAGAACAAATAGGTGTAAGGATATGCCACAGACATGAGGTCAAAAGCTAATCAGAAACAGACTCACCTATTTTGTTTAAGGACTTTATATGGAATTTTTTTTAATCTAAAACAGGGGTGTTGAAACTTTTTCATGAGGGCCACATACAGAAAAATATATGAAGGGCTGGGCTGCTCACTAGAGGTATATCGCCTCATAAGTTCAGTTATAAATTAGGAAAATCAGTCAAATGTAGGTAAATGATGCTTGTGACTGTTGGCAGCTCATCCCTTAAAACAGAAGCCTCACATTGATTATAATAAGGAGAAATATAAAGGGTGTATTTCAAGCTTGTGATGTAAACAGGTCATTGGGCTTTTTTCTTATCAACTAAGATATGTTAGAACGTTTTTCCAACTTTAATTGACTGAATTTATTTGAAAAGTGGTCTTATTAACACATGAATGCTAATACAACTATACCCGAATAATGGCGTTTGTTAAAGGCACTTACTGGTAAGTTAATGTTAATGTATTAAACAGTGTGGCCTAGGCTCGTCTATGTTCTTCGATTCATTCTGTTTTAAATCATACGTTTTAATCAGAGGTCACTTGGCAAAGGTTTTAAGAACTTGTCTGGGTTTGATATCTTTGTGTGATGTGGGCCATCAGATGCTTACATATACCTTTAAGGTGAATATTTATTTATGTTGGATATAAGCATGAGCGAATACATATTTTTTTCATTTACATTTTATAACTGACAAATTATGTAACCATTGTTGGTGCATTCAGTGGTCACTTCCCAGAAGCCATTTTCTGTCAACCTTGTGCAGCCGGTGCCCTGGATGGATTTGTCTGGCTGCCCTTCTCCCCACTTGGTAAAGGTCAGAGGTCGGTTCTTCATATCGGTTTGAAAATTCCCCTCTGCTTTGTTATTGTTGATGTTGATCCAGGCTTCTTTGTAAATGTCCCCAAAGATCTGAGTCAGTTTGCTGTTCTCCTCCTCGTTCTGGGGCAAAGCCAGCTCCAAGCCTTGTTGTGAGCAGAACTCGACGGCAGTGGAGAAAAAATCTCTCTCCTTGTAGGACACAAATAATTTCTGACCAACTGTCCGGACAAAGTCGTAGTTTATAGCTAAAAAGAGAAGAGCGTATTTTCAGAATAAAACAAATATAACTGTTTTTACAAACTCAAAATGTTTTTTTGAATCTCAAGTTCCTCTCTGTTCTTTTTCTGACTGTAAAACCTTTTTACTCTTTTACCTCCTGATTCAGACAAATGACATTCCTCTTAATGTCTACATTCAAAAAGCTTGAATTGACTCAGTTCTCTTATAATGTTTTATTTCCCCGTATGGTTGGCAGCTTGGTGAACAGGAACCCCAAACAGGACATTTCATTTTGTTAATGCCAAAAAAAAAAATATATAGTCTAGTGTTTCCGTGATCTAGTGTTTTTTTTTATTCCACTGTTTTCCCTATTTTAGCTCTTTGAGCACAGTAAGGCAGTTGAGTTTTAAAACAGCTAACGTCAGACACTTTCCAAAAAGCCCAGCATATGGTGTTTCAAAGAGGGTACTTACCCAGCAAGAACTTAGAAAGTCTCTCTGTTAAGGTTGTGTAGTCATCACAATCTGGATTAAACACATTCAATTCAATTACTACATTGTAAATACTTTGGAGCTCACATGTGATTATATCAGAGCTGCTCGATTTGGAAAAAATAACTATTTGAGATCATTTTGACTGATCAATTGGGATATGTTACAATGAAAACAGTCAAATGTGCACATGTTGTAGTATAGCGTTGAACACTCTATTGTCAAAGCTTATGAATTTTTTGTACAACTATAATGAGTTTTGTTATATATATATATATATATATATATATATATATATATATATATTGTATAATATCTTACCCTGGCAAACTCCAGATAGTCCACCTAGTCCAGGATCTCCTTTAGGACCCAAACTTCCTGTAGAGCGAGAACAAAATACCTGAATTCTCCTTCTCAGGGAATGCTCAATGTTTCTTATTAGTTAATTAATAATGAATACATTATGAAGTGTTTAATTCAACATCTTGGCACGAGAGGCACAACAGTCAGGATTTAGGGGACACCTTAATGGGTCAGGAGTTAGGGGGAAGCAAGCTCAATATCGATCAAAGGCATTCCAACCATTCAAGCACAATAGATGCAACAGTAGGCCTTAAAGGACATGTTATGATACGTTTCAGGTTCACATTTGTATATTGTGCTTTTACTCGGACACGTTTACATGCTTTAATGTTCAAAAAGGCATTTATTTTTCTCGTACTGCCCGTGGCAATGTGCCAGAATTCAGACAAAAAGCATGGTCTTAGTTTGGTCAGAAATAAAAGTCTTCAGAACACTACTCTGCTGAAATTGAAAATACCCACCTTTTTGACCAAGAGGACCAGCACCAGGTTCCCCAGGTGTGCCAGGGGCACCAGGTGGTCCACGTGGGCCAGCTGGACCACCAGATAGCCCATCAGGACCAGGTGGCCCATCAAGACCAGATGGCCCATCAAGACCAGGTGGCCCAGGTTCCAGACAAGAACATGTCTGCCCATTAATAATACTGCTGCCAATACAATTCAACAGGCAGACAACGCAGAATAGGGGCCACATCTTGATCTTCTCAGTGTAGAACTGAAATGTATATTAAATATAGTTGAGCATTTTCTATTATAGAGCTTCACGAATATGTGTATCATAATTTAGAACCAATAGTTCGTAGCTGAATGTAAATTGGTATTTTCCATGCACTCATAGATGTGGGTTCTGGAAATATTCCAAACAGAGGTATACTACCATCTAAATTAATGCAAAACAGGCTAAATGTAATTAGCGAAACATGAAAAGTTGTTTAAAAGGACTTAATAACATGATCAAGTAATAAATAGTGATAAGCAGAGAAGAACTCACCGTATAAATGAGAGTGATCTGATGTGTGCTGCTTCCTCTCTACTTCCAAAGAGAAATGTTTCATGTATGAGTGATCTGGTCTGATGAAACAACAGATGCAAAGTTTGGGATTTTTCTTAGAATAGAGGAAGTTTATCAGCCCAAGTTCCTCCCTCTTTTTTAACCCAATAATGATAGTGTAGTAATAAGATACATAACTTAACTTTGTTTCAATGAGATAACATAAAAATTGCATCGACTTTGCACCCTGAGCTTTGATGTTAGGTGGCCATGTTGCATTAAAAGACTCAAGTACACGTATTTAAAGTTTGGTGACTGGATCTTTGCTATCTCAGTGACAACATCAGTCCACAGACAATGGGTGGGTGGAGGCTGCAAAAAACTCCGGAGCAGCTTGTCAGTCCCGCTTAGGATTGAGCCATTGTTGTTGCTGCTAGCTTATAGGGTAACTCCTTCACTTTTATCAGCAGGTGGTATTGAGTAATATTAGAATTTCTTTACCGACAAACAAAGTATACATTCACTGCAAAGCTACAGTACTAAGGACTTCATTCTCTTTCAATGGACTGCACACTCACTATTGCTAAAACATGCTAAAACATTTAAAAAGATGCTTAGGCATGCTAAAATGAATGAATGAACCTCACTGCTGTATACTTTTACTGGGGCATATGCTTTACGAATACATATTTTTGTTTTTATTTACTTGAATGATATTTCATATATTGTTTACTTTCATATAGGAAAACATGTGCGAAAGTAATGCTATGATGCTGAAGCAGTTAAACACTTTTAATGAGATTGACATATCACAAGCATGGTTTATGAAACGGTTACACCTGAAAGTAAAACTGTCTAAAAGCAGTTTGTCCTAATCTGAATCATTGAAGCAGTTTACATTTTGATTGATTAGTTCACAGATATTAATATGGGAGAATGCAAAAGGCATACTTTTTTGCTAACTTCTTCCATTTCAGACAGTAATATAGTACTTTCTACCAACATAAAACACACAGAAGAACATTTAAATTGCAGTGTGAACTTTTCATATCTGACATATGATGTAATTATTCTGAAAGCATTCGGATGTCACTTGCCAGACACCATTTTCTGACAGCATGGTGCAGCCTGTACCCTGGATGGATTTGTCTGGCTGCCCTTCTCCCCACTTGGTAAAGGTCAGAGGTCGGTTCTTCATATCAGTCAGAAAATTCCCCTCTGCTTTGTTATTGTTGACGTTGATCCAGGCTTTTTTTAAATATATACCAAACACTTGAGTCAGTTTGCTGTTCTCCTCCTCGTTCTGGGGCAAAGCCAGCTCCAAGCCTTGTTGTGTGCAGAACTCGACGGCGGTGGAGAAAGAGTCTCTCTTCTTGTAGGACACAAAGTATTTCTGACCAACTCTCCGGACAAAGTCGTAGTTTAAAGCTAAAAAGAGAAGAGCATATGCAGAAAAAACAAATATAACTGATCGAGTGAAACCATTT
Source organism: Harpagifer antarcticus (assembly GCA_902827135.1). Classification (NCBI taxonomy): domain Eukaryota; kingdom Metazoa; phylum Chordata; class Actinopteri; order Perciformes; family Harpagiferidae; genus Harpagifer; species Harpagifer antarcticus. The sequence goes on from CADEHL010000998.1 coordinate 511,715, forward strand.
GTTTTTATAAACTCACCTTTTTTTTTACCCAAGGTTCCTCTCTGTTCTTTCTCTCCGATGCCTTGCTCAAAGGCACCACGGCAGGGCCCAGGAGGTGAACTGGGACCTCTCCAAGTAGCAGACCACACTCCTATTTTAGGTCTGTTTGGGGACTTGAACCAGCAGCCCTAGGGCTCCCAGTCCGAGCCCCTACTGACTGAGCCACTGCCGGAAAAAGCCCAGCATATGGTGTTTCAAAGAGGGTACTTACCCAGCTCGAATTTAGACAATCTCTCTTTTAAGGTTGTGTAGTCCTTGCTTCCACAATCTGGATTAAAACACAATACATTCAATTACTAAAGTGTACTTTGGAACTCACATGTGTGTATATCAGGGCTGCTCCATTTGGAAAAAAATACTATTTGAGATCATTTTGACTGATCAATTGCGATATGATTGGCAATATAAAAGGAAATTACAATATAACATTATAATTTGCAAAAAAATACTTTATGAACATATTTTGCTATTACAAAATATTGTGCCAACTACTATTTGGATATTGCACTAGTCCATATTGCGAATTTAATAAAAAAGAAGATTTTGTTTGCAATCAAAGTATACAGTATATCCCTCTACATCAAAGGCTCATAATTCAGTTCATCTTATTTTCATTATTAACATCACAATAACTCAGTAATGTTGTTACGTCTGCTGTTTGTAAATCAAATATTGCAGCCATCTTAAGTTGAAATTGTGCAGGACAATGAAAATAGTCAAATGTGCACATGTTGTAGTATAGCATTGAACACTATTGTAAATGACAAAAAAAGCCATTTTGTTTAGCTAAGCAAAGCTTATGAAAAATTGTTACAACTATAATGAGTTTGTTATATATATATATATATATATATATATATATTGTAAAATATCTTACCCTGGCAAACTCCAGGTGGTCCACCTGCTCCAGGATCTCCTTTAGGACCCAAACTTCCTGTAGAGCGAGAACAAAATACCTGAATTCTCCTTCTCAGGGAATGCTCAATGTTTCTTATTAGTTAATTAATAATGAATACATTATGAAGTGTTTAATTCAACATCTTGGCACGAGAGGCACAACAGTGAGAATTTAGGGGACACCTTAATGGGTCAGGAGTTAGGGGGAAGCAAGCTCAATATCGATCAAAGGCATTCCAACCATTCAAGCACAATATATGCAACAGTAGGCCTTAAAGGACATGTTATGATACGTTTCAGGTTCACATTTGTATATTGTGCTTCTACTCGGACACGTTTACATGCTTTAATGTTCAAAAAGGCATTTATTTTTCTCGTACTGCCCGTGGCAATGTGCCAGAATTCAGACAAAAAGGATGGCCTTAGTTTGGTCAGAAATAAAACTCTTCAGAACACTACTCTGCTGAAATTGAAAATACCCACCTTTTTGACCAGGAAGACCAGCACCAGTTACCCCAGGTGTCCCAGGTTTCCCAGAGACACCAGGTGGGCCAGATCCGGGTCTCCCAGGTGCCCCAGCTGTCCCAGGTGTCCCAGGTGTCCCAGGACTACCGGGTGGCCCACAACATGCTGTCTGCCCATTAATAATATTGCTGCCAATAAAATTAAGCAGGCAGAAAATGCAGAATAGGGGCCACATCTTGATCTTCTCAGTGTAGAACTGAAACATTATATTCAATGAAAAGTTATTTAAAAGGACTTTATAATACAATCAAGTAATACATAGTGATAAGCAGAGAAGAACTCACCGTATAAATGAGAGTGATCTGATGTGTGCTGCTTCCTCTCTACTTCCAAAGAAAAAAGTTTCATGTATGAGTGATCTGGTCTGATGTAACAACAGATGCAAAGTTTGGGATTTTTTTTAGAATAGAGGAAGTTTATCAGCCCAAGATCCTGCCTCTTTTTTTAACCCAATAATGACATAGTGTAGTGATAAGATACACTGAACAAAAATATAAATGCAACACTTTTGTTTTTGCTCCCATTTTTCATGAGATGAACTCAAAGATCTAAAACATTTTCTATATACACAAAATAACCATTTCTCTCAAATATGGTTCACAAATCTGAAAAAATCTGTGATAGTGAGCACTTCTCCTTTGCCGAGATAATCCATCCCACCTCACAGGTGTGTCATATCAAGATGCTGATTGGACAGCATGATTATTGCACAGGTGTGCTTTAGGCTGGCCACAATAAAAGGCCACTCTGAAACGTGCAGTTTTATCACACAGCACAATGCCACAGATGTCGCAAGTTTTGAGGGAGCGTGCAATTGGCATGCTGACAGCAGGAATGTCCACCAGAGCTGTTTCCCGTGAATTGAATGTTCATTTCTCTACCATAAGCCGTCTCCAAAGGCGTTTCAGAGAATTTGGCAGTACATCCAACCGGCCTCACAACTGCAGACCACGTGTAACCACACCAGCCCAGGACTTCCACATCCAGCATGTTCACCTCCAAGATCGTCTGAGACCAGCCACTCCGACAGCTGCTGCAACAATCGGTTTGCATAATCAAAGAATTTCTGCACAAACTGTCAGACACCGTCTCAGGGAAGCTCATCTGCATGCTCGTCGTCCTCATCGGGGTCTCGACCTGACTCCGGTTCGTCGTGGTAACCGACTTGAGTGGGCAAATGCTCACATTCGATGGCGTCTGGCACGTTGGAGAGGTGTTCTCTTCACGGATGAATCCCGGTTTTCACTGTTCAGGGCAGATGGCAGATGGCAGACAGCGTGTGTGGCGTCGTGTGGGTGAGCGGTTTTCTGATGTCAATGTTGTGAATCAAGTGGCCCATGGTGGTGGGGGGGTTATGGTATGGGCAGGCGTATGTTATGGACGACAAGCACAGGTGCATTTTATTGATGGCATTGTGAATGCACAGAGATACTGTGACGAGATCCTGAGGCCCATTGTTGTGCCATTCATCCATGACCATCACCTCATGTTGCAGCATGATAATGCACAGCCCCATGTTGCAAAGATCTGTACACAATTCCTGGAGGCTGGTTTTCGGACCCCCCCCAGACCCCCCCAATAAAGCAAAACTGCACGGTTCAGAGTGGCCTTTTAATGTGGCCAGCCTAAGGCACACCTGTGCAATAATCATGCTGTCTAATCAGCATCTTGATATGCCACACCTGTGAGGTGGGATGGATTATCTCGGCAAAGGAGAAGTGCTCACTATCACAGATTTTTTCAGATTTGTGAACAATATTTGAGAGAAATGGTTATTTTGTGTAAATAGAAAATGTTTTAGATCTTTGAGTTCATCTCATGAAAAATGAGAGCAAAAACAAAGGTGTTGCATTTACATTTTTGTTCAGTGTACATAACTTAACTTTGTTTCAATGAGATAACATAGGAATTGCATCGACTTTGCACCCTGAGCTGTGATTTTAGGTGGCCATGACTAGATCTTTGCTATCTCAGTGACAAAATCAGTCCACAGACAATGGGTGGGTGGAGGCTGCAAAAAACTCAGGAGCAGCTTGTCAGTCCCGCTTAGGATTGAGCCATTGTTGTTGCTGCTAGTTTAGAGGGTAACCCCTTCACTTTTATCAGCAGGTGGTATTGAGTAATTGTAGAATTTATTAATGGACCACACACTCACTATTGCTAAAAAACATTTAAAAAGATTCCTACACATGCTAAAATCAATGAATGAATGTACTGTTGTGTACTTTTACTGGGGCATATGCTTTAAGAATACATATTTTTGTTTGAATATACTTGAATAATATTTTATACATTGTTTACTTATTATTTTTCATAAAGGAAAATATATGCAACAGTAATGCTAAAACTGAATCAGTTAAACACTTTTAATGATGATTTATGAAATGGTTACACTTGAAAGTAAAACTGTCTGAAAGCAGTTTGTCCCAATCTGAATCATTGAAGCAGTTTACATTTTGATTGATTAGTTCACAGATATGTCAGAATGCGAAAGTAATACTTTTTTCGCTAATTCCTTACATTTCAGACAGTAATATAGTACTTTCTACCAACATAAAACACACAGTAGAAAATTGAAATTGCAGTGTGACCTTTTTATATCTGACATATGATGTAAGCATTCATGGAGCATTCGCTTGTCACTTGCCAGACACCACTTTCTGACAGCATGGTGCAGCCAGTACCCTGGATGGATTTGTCTGGCTGCCCTTCTCCCCACTTGGTAAAGGTCAGAGGTCGGTTCTTCATATCAGTCAGAAAATTCCCCTCTGCTTTGTTATTGTTGACGTTGATCCAGGCTTCTTTGTGAATACCCCAAAAGAACTGAGTCAGTTTGCTGTTCTCCTCCTCGTTTTGGGGCAAAGCCAGCTCCAAGCCTTGTTGTGAGCAGAACTCGACAGCGCTGGAGAAAGAGTCTCTGTTCTTGTAGGACACAAAGAATTTCTGACCAACTTTCCGGACAAAGTCGTAGGATATCGCTGAAGAGAGGAAAATAACTCAGAAAATCAGGATTTAATCACTAAGTAAAGACATTTGTTTTCCATAAAGCCCAAATCGTTTTATCATCTTGCCACTGACACGTACTACAGTAGCACTGATTTCCCCTCGTGCCAAGGTGAAATCCATGGTCAACTTCTTTATCAGAATTTCACTTGATTAAAGTTCCAAATCCAATGTTAAAGAAAAACACATTTGAAATATTTGTTATTTTCTACCTTGCCTATTCCAAATAAAATATGAACTATAAATATAAAAATACTATTCTGTCCTCAGCTTAATGAGATGAGTGTTACCCAATAGAGCACAATTTCTTGCTCATTGCTCCTTTCGTGAACACCCTTACATAGAAGAAGGGCCACATACTTCAAATGTACTGAGGTACAAAGTTAAATATCCCTCAGATTAATGGTTTCTAATCTGGGATACAAGACATATCGATATGATGTCGGCACTTGAGGAGCATTCATGTGTCACTCAACTGACATGGTTTTCTGAAAGCATGGTGCAGCCTGTACCCTGGATAGATTCTTCTGGTTGCCCTTCCCCCCAGAATATCAGAGGTCTGTTTTTCAGATCAACTATAAAATTCCCCTCCGCTTTGTTATTGTTCTCGTTGAGCCAAGCAGTTTTGAAATCTTCCCCAAACACTTGAGTCAGTATGTTCTGCTCATTCTGGGGCAAAGCCAGCTCCAACCCTTGTTGTGATCAGAACTCAACGGCGCTGGAGAAAGAGTCTCTCTTCTTGTAGGACACAAATAATTTCAGACCAACTCTCCGGACAAAGTCAAAGTTTATGACTGAAAACACAGAGAAAACATTACTTAAACATGAATGATGTTTGTCATTGGGATCAAAATAATATGAAGCAATGTATTGGAAATGTAGTTAAGCCTTTTATTTCAGTCTACAAATGTTCTTGGCCAAGATCACGTTATGAGTAGTCCCGGGTGAAAATAATTTACAATTTTGGGTTACATTTTTATTGTGACGTACATCATGCTTTCAAATCACTGTTTCTTTACATGTATCCTACATTATTTTAAATGTGTACGGGTCATTTTAGAATGTTTTATATATGTTGTGATAAAGCAATCATACGTTTCTGTGGGAGGAACTAAGAGCTAAGATATTGGATCTGAGGAGGGAAACCATTGATCTGAAACTAAATATCCCTCAGATTAATGGTTTCTAATCTGGGATACAAGACATATCGATATGATGTCGGCACTTGAGGAGCATTCATGTGTCACTCAACTGACACGGTTTTCTGAAAGCATGGTGCAGCCTGTACCCTGGATAGATTCTTCTGGTTGCCCTTCCCCCCAGAATATCAGAGGTCTGTTTTTCAGATCAACTATAAAATTCCCCTCCGCTTTGTTATTGTTCTCGTTGAGCCAAGCAGTTTTGAAATCTTCCCCAAACACTTGAGTCAGTATGTTCTGCTCATTCTGGGGCAAAGCCAGCTCCAACCCTTGTTGTGATCAGAACTCAACGGCGCTGGAGAAAGAGTCTCTCTTCTTGTAGGACACAAATAATTTCAGACCAACTCTCCGGACAAAGTCAAAGTTTATGACTGAAAACACAGAGAAAACATTACTTAAACATGAATGATGTTTGTCATTGGGATCAAAATAATATGAAGCAATGTATTGGAAATGTAGTTAAGCCTTTTATTTCAGTCTACAAATGTTCTTGGCCAAGATCACGTTATGAGTAGTCCCGGGTGAAAATAATTTATAATTTTGGGTTACATTTTTATTGTGACGTACATCATGCTTTCAAATCACTGTTTCTTTACATGTATCCTACATTATTTTAAATGTGTACGGGTCATTTTAGAATGTTTTATATATGTTGTGATAAAGCAATCATACGTTTCTGTGGGAGGAACTAAGAGCTAAGATATTGGATCTGAGGAGGGAAACCATTGATCTGAAACTAAATATCCCTCAGATTAATGGTTTCTAATCTGGGATACAAGACATATCGATATGATGTCGGCACTTGAGGAGCATTCATGTGTCACTCAACTGACATGGTTTTCTGAAAGCATGGTGCAGCCTGTACCCTGGATAGATTCTTCTGGTTGCCCTTCCCCCCAGAATATCAGAGGTCTGTTTTTCAGATCAACTATAAAATTCCCCTCCGCTTTGTTATTGTTCTCGTTGAGCCAAGCAGTTTTGAAATCTTCCCCAAACACTTGAGTCAGTATGTTCTGCTCATTCTGGGGCAAAGCCAGCTCCAACCCTTGTTGTGATCAGAACTCAACGGCGCTGGAGAAAGAGTCTCTCTTCTTGTAGGACACAAATAATTTCAGACCAACTCTCCGGACAAAGTCAAAGTTTATGACTGAAAACACAGAGAAAACATTACTTAAACATGAATGATGTTTGTCATTGGAATCAAAATAATATGAAGCACAGTATTGGAAATGTAGTTAAGCCTTTTCATCTATGATACTGTTTTTCATCAATATATTAAAGTTGAAAATAAGGAGCCCCTCCCCACGCCCCTCTGAGAGATATTTGGTTAAAAAGAGCACAATGGTGCTAGGAGGAGATTCAGGTGATAAGGTGTGGGGGGGGGGGGGGGTTACCTTAGTTGGTGATTGGCTAATTGTTACACAAGCCAACAAATCGCTATGACATCATAAAGTGGCAAAACTCTGATCAGCTCATTTTCAGACAGGTTTTTATATAAATGGACAAAAAATGAGCAAATATTTTTTCCTGAAACTTTCAGAATCTCTTTACACATTGCATAATAGGTGACCTTTAAGAACTTAAGGAAAAGGCTTGCAGGATATATTACTTCCTCGCGACTTCCAAAGAACTGTGATCGAGATCATGGTTACAGGGCTTGTGTAAGGCAAGGCAAGGCAAGTTTATTTATATAGCACTTTTCAACACAAGGCCATTCAAAGTGCTTTACAAAAAATTAAAGACATTAAGAAATTTGGCATTTAAAATCAGTCATTAAAAATAAAAGATAATAAAAGAAACATTAAAAGAAAAAATACATGGATAAAAGTTACAGTGCAGTCTATGATGTGAATAGTTCAATTAAAAGCAGCGGCAACAAGAAAAGTCTTCAGCCTGGATTTAAAGTAGTCAGAGTTGCAGCGGACCTGCAGGTTTCTGGGAGTTTGTTCCAGATATTTGGAGCATAATAACTGAACGCTGCTTTACCATGTTTAGTTCTGACTCTGGGGACAGAAAGCTGACCAGTCCCTGAAGACCGGAGAGATCTGGATGGTTCATCATTTAGCAGGAGGTCAGAAATGTATTTTGGGCCTAAACCATTCAAAGCTTTATAAAGAAATGTAGTCCAGCGTAAACAAGTGACGTTGTTGTTTATGTTGGTGATGTCATTTCGTATAGCACAGTGTTGGATGATTTAAAATTTTCCAGAGAATATCAGGGAATTCTCAAAATGTTTTTTATGTAAAGCATGGTCAGTGTGCATTTCTAATGTTTGAAATATTTCTGTCAGTGTCAATAGTTAGAAGTATGTTTTAGGACTGTTAATTTTTATACTGCTTTTCCTTATAGTTGTCGAATGTCATTTTACCAATATTTTACACTTTCTACTTCACATTTTATCACATAAATTGGCCACCAAACCAGTTTAATATGTTGGCCTGGAGTCTTGAATGATTGAAATGAGACTCTTTCATTGCTGTACACTTCATTGTGAGGTACTGCTTAAAGGATTCGTTTTTGTTACTTAACATGTATCATACATTTTTATAAATGTATGCCAGTACTTATAGAACAAATTATTTTTCATATAGATGGTAATGGTGCAATGATGTGTTCCGTTGGTAGAGACTAATATCTTGGATAACGTTTTGGGGAGGAGAACTGTAACTTCTGAAAGTAAATATTTCTCAGTTTAATGGTTTCTTATCTGGGTTTCAAGACGTATTTCTGACAAATGATGTCGGTACTTGAGGAGCATTCATACGTCACTCTCCAGACCCCGTTTTCTGACAGCATGGTGCAGCCTGTACCCTGGATGGATTCTTCTGGCTGCATTTCCACCCATTTGGTGAATATCAGAGGTCTGTTTTTCAGATCAACTATAAAATTCCCCTCCGCTTTGTTATTGTTCTCGTTGAGCCAAGCAGTTTTGAAATCTTCCCCAAACACTTGAGTCAGTATGTTCTGCTCGTTCTGGGGCAAAGCCAGCTCCAACCCTTGTTGTGATCAGAACTCAACGGCGCTGGAGAAAGAGTCTCTCTTCTTGTAGGACACAAATAATTTCAGACCAACTCTCCGGACAAAGTCAAAGTTTATGACTGAAAACACAGAGAAAACATTACTTAAACATGAATGATGTTTGTCATTGGAATCAAAATAATATGAAGCACAGTATTGGAAATGTAGTTAAGCCTTTTCATCTATGATACTTGTTAGGGAAATATTTTAATCATGTCTGTCTCCTTATATGGAATTAGGACCCTATCTGCAGAGCTTCTTCTCTGGTTAAGAGTGTTGTTCTTCAATCTGTGGAATATCATCATGTCGTTCTCAGGGTCAACTCAAAGGTCGGACGCCTGGCTTTCTGAAGAAAGGGGGGCTTTCCGGTGCCTCTAAGTTGCCCTGCAGTGTGTACATTATGTTTTATGGTTAGCAGAGACAGGCGCATAAATCTCAGATCCGCTTGTTTCAATATATATTGGGTGTATTTTGTTCAACCTTTTCAGAGAGTCCGCTCGGTGGAAGACAGTTAACTGTATGAAACTGAGTGTATCCTCTCCGGCCGTTACTTCAATAAATCTCCGTGTTTGATGAAAGATTCTCCGTCTCCAATTCTTCAACATTGGCTCTGCATTGAATCCCAGAAGATTATTCTTCACAATACTGTTTTTCATCAATATATTAAAGTTGAAAATAAGGAGCCCCTCCCCACGCCCCTCTGAGAGATATTTGGTTAATTAAAAAGAGCACAATGGTGCTAGGAGGAGATTCAGGTGATAAGGTGTGGGGGGGGGGGTTACCTTAGTTGGTGATTGGCTAATTGTTACACAAGCCAACAAATCGCTATGACATCATAAAGTGGCAAAACTCTGATCAGCTCATTTTCAGACAGGTTTTTATATAAATGGACAAAAAATGAGCAAATATTTTTTCCTGAAACTTTCAGAATCTCTTTACACATTGCATAATAGGTGACCTTTAAGAACTTAAGGAAAAGGCTTGCAGGATATAATACTTCCTCGCGACTTCCAAAGAACTGTGATCGAGATCATGGTTACAGGACTTGTGTAAGGCAAGGCAAGGCAAGTTTATTTATATAGCACTTTTCAACACAAGGCCATTCAAAGTGCTTTACAAAAAATGAAAGACATTAAGAAAATGGCATTTAAAATCAGTCATTAAAAAGAAAAGATAATAAAAGAAACATTAAAAGAAAAAATACATGGATAAAAGTTACAGTGCAGTCTAAGATATGAATAGTTCAATTAAAAGCAGCGGCAAAAAGAAAAGTCTTTAGTCTGGATTTAAAGTAGTCAGAGTTGCAGCGGACCTGCAGGTTTCTGGGAGTTTGTTCCAGATGGAGCATAATAACTGAATGCTGCTTCTCCATGTTTAGTTCTGACTCTGCGGACAGAAAGCTGACCAGTCCCTGAAGACCGGAGAGATCTGGATGGTTCATAATTTAGCAGGAGGTCAGAAATGTATTTTGGGCCTAAACCATTCAGTGCTTTATAAAGAAATGTAGTCCAGCGTAAACAAGTGACGTTGTTGTTTATGTTGGTGATGTTCCCCAAACACTTGAGTCAGTATGTTCTGCTCGTTCTGGGGCAAAGCCAGCTCCAACCCTTGTTGTGATCAGAACTCAACGGCACTGGAGAAAGAGTCTCTCTTCTTGTAGGACACAAATAATTTCAGACCAACTCTCCGGACAAAGTCAAAGTTTATGACTGAAAACACAGAGAAAACATTACTTAAACATGAATGATGTTTGTCATTGGAATCAAAATAATATGAAGCACAGTATTGGAAATGTAGTTAAGCCTTTTCATCTATGATACTGTTTTTCATCAATATATTAAAGTTCTCAGATATATACAAACATGTCTCTGAAGCGTTTGGCTCCAAACACCAAACAGATCATTGCAGCATTACACATAATCCCCTCTGTTTCAGCCCTGTTTCTAAAGTGCTGATTCTCTGTCTGTTACTTTAGATGAAAATAAGGAGCCACTCCCCACGCCCCTCTGAGATATATTTGGTTAAAAAGAACACAATGGTGCTCCGAGGAGGAGATTCAGGTATTACTATAGTGCAGGGGTGCCCAACCAATCGATCGCGGGGACATTCCCAGTCGATTGCGAGATGTGTCTAAAAATAGAACAACAATATTCTGTGAGATTATGTCCTATAACATAATCTTCCTGTGCCAGAATAATGCACTTGAACGCATCAAAGCTTTGTGATTGGCCCGGCGTGACCCCATGTGTCGGGGCGTGGCTGGTGGACAGTGGGCACTATTTCGCTGACGTTCTCCGTGTCAACAGGAGTGACAGTCCGCACACACACAAGACCTGGGGTTACGTAATGTAACCCAGCTTCTATGAGTATAGGCGCAGCCCTCTAAGGCTATCGCTATTGGGTAATCCCCTCTGCACGTGTGCAGCACTGACAGACTTATTCCACGCCCACCTATGACGTGGGCCCCACCTCCAGGCTCACTTCCGTATAAATAGGAAGTAGGCCCTACAATCCACTCCAACAGCTTTTCTTCAGCTATTTGCGGAACCAGTGGGGCCCGAACCTTAGAGGGCTGCGCCTATACTCATAGAAGCTGGGTTACATTACGTAACCCCAGTTCTATATCGTATAAGGCTTCGCCCTCTAAGGCTATCGCTATTGGGTTAAGAGCAAAGCAGGATGTAGTCTATGCCCCACTGGTTCCGTCCGTTACCAGAAGCACAAACCACACCTACTCAGTTAATAACCCATGTCCATTTCGCCGTGCGTAAATGGAGCATCCCATTCCCAGGGAATATAGCATTAAAAAATGAATATTTCTACATCAGGGAACGAAGGTAGGCTTACTCGGGCTACCTGTCGTTTATAAAATGTAGAGAACGAGTCTCACTTGTTAAAACGATCAAGAGAGGGGAACAAAAGGCCGCTCTCTAAGTGCCGACAGGCAGGAGAGAGGGCATGCAATTGAAAAACCCCCGATATTACTCATTCTGGCAGGCTATTCAGTACTGAATGTGTCAGAGAGGAATGGGAGACATCCCTCAAATAAAAACGAATAAAAGAACAGGGTGAAGACCAAGATGCAGCAATGCAAATGTCTTCCACTGTCATTCCTCTGTGCAATGCCGCAGAAGTTGATATTCTCCTGGTGCTGTGCGCTTTAATGTTTTCCGGGGGATCCAACCCAGAGGAAACATACGTCTGTGACACAGCCTCACACAGCCAGTGTGACAGGCGCTGTGCAGATAGAGGCTGCCCTAATGAGCGCTCTCTATAATGCACAAACAGACGCTGGGATTTGCGTAAAGCAGCCGTGCGTGCAACATAGCATGCCAGCGCGCGCACGGGACAAAGGAGATGAGATGTGGCTTCCTCCTCTGATGTGTGAGGAGGAGGAAAGAAACCCTCCAAGGTTATCACTCTCGATCTAAACAAGCTTGTGATCACCTTTGGCATAAAAGCCTGGTTCGGGCGCAACACCGCTGAGCTGCCATCTCCTTGGATCTGGAGACATGACGGAGCCACCGAGAGAGCAGACAAATCACTCACCTTTTTAGCTGATGTCAGAGCCAGGAGCAGAGCTACCTTGGCTGACAGAAACTTCAGGGGAACCTGATCCAATGGTTCAAAAGGAGCTTTACTTAGTGCGCGCAGCACTACAGCCAAATCCCATTGAGGCGCTAAAGCGCGTGAGACCGGTCTGAGTCTCTGTACTCCTCGTAGGAATCGTTTTGTCAGAGGGTGACTAAACACCGTGCTGATCCCAAAACCTCCATGGCATGAAGAAATGGCAGCCGCATATGTTTTTATCGTGCTATAGGCCAAATTCCTGTCCAGCAACAGGAATGATAGCACGTGAGGCAGAGGACACGCAACGGGGTCCCAGCCTTTTCCTACACACCAACGCTGGAACGCTGTCCATTTGGCTGTGTAAGACGCCCTGGTGGACGCGGCTCTAGATCTCTGAATAGTACTCAACATCTTGAGAGAGGCCGAGCCCCTCTAAGTGTTCCCGTTCAGGGGCCATGCCCACAAACGTTGGCCTAACACTGGGTGACCGCTGATTGCTCCCTCCGCCTGGGAGAGAGCATCCCCCCGCCACGGAATTTCCCACGGTCTCCCTGCCAGCATCCTCTGTATGCAGGGAAACCAGGACGCTCCTGTGCGCTCCGGGGCTATTAAGACCGCTATCAGTCGCTCCTCCTGCACTCGGTCCAGGAACCGAGGGATCAGAGGGACTGGTGGGAAAGCGTATAGTAACACCCTGGGCCAAGGTCTGTGTGCGAACGCGTCCACCCCTAGAGGGGGGTGATCCTGCCTTCTCAGGGAGAACCAGAGAGCACATTGCGCGTTCCCGTGTGCAGCGAACAGATCTACCTCCGCTCTCCCGAACCTGCTCCACACTTGGGAGACCAGCTCGGGGTGGAGGCTCCAGTCCCCTTGTCGAGGACCTCCTCTGTTCAGCTCGCCGGGAATATATACTGCTCTGATCGAGAGTATGTGTATGCGCGCCCAGCACAACAGCCGTCTGGCTGTGTTCAGCAGCTGCTCTGATCACCTCACAGAGAGTGTCTTAATCAACATATAGATTAACATCCCTGGCTTATCTCAAACCCCCACATCAAAGGCCAACTCCAGTGTGTGTGTGTGTGTGTGTGTGTGTGTGTGTGTGTGTGTGTGTGTGTGTGTGTGTGTGTGTGTGTGTGTGTGTGTGTGTGTGTGTGTGTGTGTGTGTGTGTGTGTGTGTGTGTGTGTGTGTGTGTGTGTGTGTGTGTGTGTGTGTGTGTGTGTGTGTGTGTGTTAATTGTTCTTAAAGGTAGGGGGAGGTCATTTTGGAGAAACCAGCTCGAGTGAGCTAGAATTAGAAAATACACAACCGGGGGGAAAATCTGCCACTTCCTCACAGAGCCCCTCCTCCAGTACACATGAACGCGCATGACCAAAAGAGGGCACGAGATAAGTTTGTGCACAGATCCTCAGCTGTAGACGTCTGAACCCCGCGCAGCTGCGGCATTCGTTTCTTGACTGGCTCTCCGAACGGATAGCGGTAAGTTGTCACAGGCATCTCTTGGTCAATTTTTCTTTTTCAAAGGTGACTTGGTAAGTGGAAATTACTGTCTTTTATTTAGTTTTGAGCATATTTCTATTTTAGCTAGACCGTCTCACTCATAGAGACACCTAGATTAACATCAAAGGCTTATAACACACCACATCAAAGGGCAAAACATCAAAGGCTAATTAGATTAGATAACCCTGAGGGGACAGGGACCAGACAGCATAACTTCAAAGAGACTACCTAATCAACACATCAAAGGCTTAGACAACAAAGGGGTGAGGGGACAGGGGCCAGACAACATAACTTCAAAGAGACTGCCTTAATCAATACATCAAAGGATTAGACAACAAAAGCACTCCACAGGGGGGCTTTTCACACCTACCCGTTATACACCTCACTTTTGTATGCATACTAATGAGACGAAAGCGGCATGATTATAACTACTGCTATAGTTCTCTGCGTACTTCAATTGTATTGTGCTATTTTTGAAAAAGGAAAAAAAGAGAAATGACCTGAATGAATATATACTGAATGGGTGACTGCCAACAACTTGCATTTCAATGACAACTCTAAATAACGATCCTACCTCAAGAAGCATGTCCTTGATCTGTTTCACCGAGATTCATTTTGAATAAAAAGCGATATCACAATAGTACCCAAAGTATTTTTACTCTCACAGTAGCCTCTACTACTTTGTATCCTCTCACTATAACTATTCAAAGGCTGCTAATTTTGGTCAAACAGCAATTTGCCTATGCAGTGTAACTACAAGGCTATCTACTGTATTTGAATGACAAAAGATGACACTCACCTTAAAATGTCCTTTGTATACTTCTATTTGTCTTAACTGTCGGAACTTGTCCGGGCATGTTAAGTGGGAGTGGACTTGAAATCCTCAACTCAAGGTGTAGAACAATTAAGTTATCAAGCCAACTGCATTACTTACTACAACTTGAATTTTGTTTTAAGTCAATTAACTCAGAAATCAGAGTTCAAATTACACACAATAATAAGTTGATGTAATTACCAACATTATTACGTCAACACAACTTATAAATTAATGTTTGCAACTTAAAATGTTTATCTAAATCAATTAACTCACATTTGTATCTTGCAACCATGCATTTAATTAAGTGGAGGTGAAAGGTCGCCTGAATTCGTTTTTAGAGTGTATGTGAAAAATCTATCTGAGTTGAAAACTGAAGTGGTACATCGTCATTTGAGCTTACTTACCCTGTAAAGTAATATACAGGAAACTACTTTAAATAGTTGAGTCTCACAGTCATTGTGTGAGAGTTTGCAGCCCTGCAAATACATATTTTCTGTACAAAGTTACTTGTGCCAGTAATAGTGTGTCGTTTTTTTCATTTAACATGGTAAAGCCTGATTGAGAATAAAAATGTCCTTTAAAGACTAAGTGTCGGAAAAAGGAAATAGTAGCCAACACCCTGTTCCCGTTTCTTTCTTGGGTGAAGTACTTGACCTTGAAATCCCTGTTGGTTACAGATTAGCACAGTGCACATTTCAAAACACTATAATTTGTGTAAGAGTGGAAAAAAGTGTGTAATGACAAACTGTTTTGCGAAGCACGTCTCAGGGTTATGAAAGTGATACATTTATTGACAAATGAAACTCTCCTCGACAGGGAATTTATAAACAAACACTCCCTGACAAGCCTGACAAGTCTTTACTTGTCAGGGAATGCCAGGGAAGACTTAATGCCAAACCTCACTACAAATTGTCATGAAGGAAACATGCAGGAGTCCAATGTTTTGCTTGATGATATGAGTAAATAGGTTAAATCTGGAGCCATAAGCGTAAAGCAGAGAAAATATCACCAAGCCACAGCTGCACAAAAAAACTCTCATGCTCTTGAAACTTAATCTCTATAATGGGAAATTAAGCGCTTGTATATTTGGGAGGCCTCCCTTGTCAGTACATATGCAGCGATGAACATAATAAGGACCATGATGGAAGCCAGGACTGTGGCCCAGATGTTGAGGCAGCGGGCGGTGGAGCCGTAGCGCCGGGCTCCTTCCATATCTCCAATCACCTTCCGGTCTCTGGCCTGAAAGGACGAAAAACACATGGATTTGAAATTGGATTCTTAGCTTTACTTAACCTCAGAGAATCTTGAATGTCGAACATCAGCTCAGTCCAATGCTTTAGATTCATGTTTTGCTATATGTTCATGCTTTCAACGGGATAACATCCCTACATAGTTCTCTTTGCATAATTTATATTTTTTGTCTGTCAAAAATGTCACTAATAGATAGTTTGACACATATTTAAAGTGTCTGTCGTGTTCTTATTTAAATTATTTATTTTTCCTCATTCAAGTTCAATTGTAAGTTTTGGGAAAAAATATCTATAATCTTTGAGGTTACAATTCCTTTTCCCCCAGCTGCCTGTCCTCTGAGTGAGGGATGTATCTTTTTTGTCTGCAAAAACTTGCAATACACCTTTGTAATCTCTCCTTTGTTAGAGCTGTCAGTTGTGATGGCAAGATAATGTTAAACTCTTTTTTCACTATTCTTTGCCATAACAGAATATTTCCCATGAATGAAACTCACCTTGATGGAGTAGAGGAGAGCCACCAGTCCCAGGCAGCAGGGGTTTGAGTAGAAAAAGGAGCCGAGGGACCAGACGATGTAGTCCCTGGGGGGCTCAGGGGGGACGCTCACAGTGGTGTATTGAACCCCTGCAGATCCTCCAGGCTGTCCATGAAACCCTTCATATTTCCCCTGCAATGGGACAGTCTCAGGTGGGAAACCTGCAGAATTCATGGCGGTCGGATCAAATTCAGTTTGAGGTGCGGCCAGCAGGAAAGTTGTGCAACAACTCAAATGTCTCTGTCAGTATTGCTTTCCTTTTGGAACTTTCTTGGGGTTAGCACACATACACAGGATTTCTATTCCAGCAAAATCCAATGAGATAAAAGCATACGTAACACACTGGGGTTGGCTGTTGCTGCACAGGGAACCTGTTTGCTTTCTTTTAAGGTCTTGAAGAGGTTTCAAGTATTTGAGTCTATTTGCATAAATTGATCACGGGTGGATAGTGGCATGCGAGTGGCAAGACTGTGTTTCATCTTGTAATGAACTCGATAGCGGGTGTGCTGGTCCGTAGTGACTACAATTAACTGTGTTGTTGTTAGAGAGAAGCTTTAGTTAACTCACCAAAAGTAAATGACTTAAGACAAATTAATAATATAAAGATGTAAAGCAAAATTCCGGTAGTATAAATGTGCTGCAAAATGAAAATAAATAGCAAAAGAGTGTGTTTTTTCCTGCATCTGAGTGTGAAGTGAAAAATGTAAACAAGAAGCACACTGTTCAGGGTGTGCACTGTAGGTGTAAGAAGAAAATAAGCTGATATTGCTTTAAGAATACATTTTTAATTTGTACTGCTGTTATGTTAAGATATGAAGCAAACTTGCTGTTTCTACACGGACCCTCACTATTGCGGTAAGCGTGTTGTAACTTCCGGTTGTTGTTGTCACCTCCAGATATCCTGTGTGCCTGTTCTGCTGCTGATAGCTTATATTATCTTAACTTAAATCGATCGTTTTAAAACTCTTGATCACGGCAACTGCCTGACGTTGTAATCACACGTTACTACAGCTTAAGCACTCACAACTCTCCTTGTCTTAGCGACTGTAACCAGGGTTGCCAACTTTGGGTACCTGACTGGAGTGAGATTTTGATATCATGGGTTTAATTACATATGCGCACTAAATGACTGCTATCGTGTCAGTAGCGGGACCTTAGCATATATATAGGATGTACAATATATACAAATACACAATATTGGACACAGACTATAAAGGGCACAAAGTTTCATTCACTAATGAAAGTCAATAGGCGCATTCACACTGCGGTACTTTTCCCACAAAGGTTCATGCGAACTTAGTTCAGTGAACTCTTTTATCGCGTTCACACCAAAAAGAGCCGGTACTAAATATAGCTCTTTTCTCACAAAAGAGCCGCTCGTAAGTCCCTGCTAGAGAGCAGGGACTTTCGAGCGGCTCTTTTGTGAGAAAAGAGCTATATTTCTGATTGGCTGGGCGGATTGCAAACCACGCCCCGTAAAACTTCCAAAAAGTTTTGTGAAGCCGCCATTTTATTATCCTCGCATTAGCATTATTAGCATTAGCATTAGCCCAGCGCAGAAACGCAGAGAGACTAACTTATGGCAACACAAAATAAAACATGGGAGCGGTGGAGATGAGGAGGTGTCGGCGTTCTGGCGATTTACTCGGAAGGCTTCAGTAGAAGCTGCTGGGAGTCCCAGCAACTTCTACTGAAGTCCTCTTACAACTCCGGGGACTTCCGGCCGGGGACTTTGGGCGGCAGTATCCGCCGTGAAGTTGTTTGTAGCCTGCCAGTAAACCCAAAGCAGAAGAAGAAGAAGTGAAGTCAGCGGCTTCATTTGCCTAATCCACCCCCAGGGACTTTTTCCGGTGTGAACGCGATCTGTACTTAGTTCATGCGAACTAAAGAGTTTGCATGAACTAAGTTCGCATGAACCTTTGTGGGAAAAGTACTGCGGTGTGAATGCGCCTAAACACATGTTTGTTTCCACTCTTTTATTTTGTTCTTTTTATGTGTGCATTGTTATTTGTGCTTGAGCAACATTTTACTTGAACTTTATTTCAATGAAATTAGTTGTAATTATTGTCCTACATTTTAATTTGTTTTACAGAGATGTTTCACAGCTGCCTGGGCCTAGTGGCCCACAGGCAGCGTTTATCCAGCAGCCAGAACATCCATCTGTGCCGGCCCCAGGTCAAGATCTACTGTGGCTCAAGGGCCTTCACCAGAGCCATCACCACCAAGGACCAGCAGACCAGCATCACTACAGCTGCCTCCATCTGCGGCTGCCACCAGGTCAAGATACACCTCAGCACAAAGGCTCCACCACAGCCATCACCTTCAACCCAGCCAGCAAGGAGGTCTCGTGGAGGTCTCGTATAGCACTTGTACACCCCACCTACACAGCAGCCCATGCACCATCACACCCATCTTCACAGCAGCCAGACCCACTGTCTTGGAAGACAGACAAAGACCTTGACACTGTCTTGACAAATATGAATAGTTGGTTGAAAGTTCTGATATTCAATATTGTAAATAGTTAGATTTTCCAGTTTCTTATATTTATATAAATAGTTGGTTGAAAAAAACATATTTATAATAAATTGTTGGTTGAAAAAAAGGTTGAATGCTCAATTTGTATTTGTACACATCACATGAACCTTGGTATGTAATATGAAGTCATTATTCAGTCCTAATGTATCTCAGTCCCTGCTGTGGTGAAAGTAGAGTGATAAACACCTATTTTACTCAAAATTCGAATTTAATTTTTTTTATTTTAGACATGAATAACACATTTATATACAGTGTAATTCAAATATTTCACTGCTTTTGTGATCCTAAGACTTTGGTAACCAAATCTAAAACACCAAAACAATTCGATCACATGAGTACATTTGTATTTTCACAAAAGTTTTGAAGATTTTCCCAAAATCGGATGTCAAATCTTAAGCTTTTGAGCTACTTATCTCATCAAACAGTGCTCTAAGGTGAGTCATTTGCATATATAGTAAGACCAGAGATTGTCCTGAACATTTTGATATGTAACACATGGGGTGCCATGTTAGAAGAAATACATTTAAAAGGTGATTTAAGAAAACATCTAAAAATCGAGAAAATACCCTTAGACTCCAGAGGGTTAAGGTACATTATGCTATAAAAACATTGATTTTAATTTCTAACAGTCTCTCCTTAGACACCTAAAAGGTGTGTATAATGCATCTGAACTTTGCATAGTACACAACTCATATCAAAAATATACAATCAAAATGGAATGGTTCAATAGCCTTAACTTTACAAAAATACAAAATACTTTGACTGTGCTTAAACATAAAAGTGTTCCCTTGTGCATAACTTCTGGTGTTAACATTCAATATCATTCTTCAAAATAGCAGCAATGGCTTGGTATTAGAACATTTCTTTCTCCCTCCTTTCACAGAAACCGTTCTCATACCACGCTCAGTGTTAAGGCACTTGTTTTTACAAAGTGAAAAGACACAAACCATTTTAGAATAGCAATGATTTATAAAACATGAGATCTACCATATTAGAATAGTATAAAATAATAAAGAATAAAATAAAGTATCTTGGAATAGTGGAAAGTAAATTGAAAAATAAAATAAACTATCTTGGTTTAGTATAAAGTAAATTGAAATGGATTCACTCCATTTTAGCATTTTAGTTTGCTCACTTCTTCACATGATTTCATCATTTAAAGTATCACATCAGCTGGACATGCATTGAACAATCTTATCTCTGAACATCCATATCATTTTAACTAACTCATCATTTTCATCAACATCTGTATATGGGGGTGGGTCGTCTTGTTCTGCTAGCATTTGTAACTGTCTCCTCATGAGAAATGTACCCTCCCTCCTTTCATACCATTTAAGGTATGAAAGTAATATGTTCTCTAGAAGAGGCCGTCGTGATCAATCGGTACGTTAAGACATGGAATGCAACATCTAGCCCTCCCCTTGGCGCCCCTATGCTATCCTTGTACACTGTGGAGCCTAAACTCCCCCTGGGACTGGTCTCTTAGCCCTACTGGCTTTGGGGTGTTTCACTATGTTGATTAACTGCATAAAAACATCACTGGCTGTGCTAAAGCACAGGTCCCAGTCCAATCATGTGGCAAGACTGACTATAAGGTTTTAGTTCCACGATACCACCAAACACCTACTCTGGGATAAGGCATTCTAGACTGTCATTTCTGGGAGAAGATTTTGGTCAGTTTCAACAGTTGTAGAATTTCATCACTTAAAGGTTCCTACTTCAGAAGCTTTGGGTGGTCTGTTCTAATGCAGGGATAAAGTCCCTGAAATGGTGTGAAAACGGGTGGAATATCAATAACTCCTTATACGAATTTATCTTCAATTCTGGTCTACTTGAAGAACTATGCTAACTCCCTTTACAGTGTGTGGAAACTTGGGTGCCCGAGCATTCATAATTACTCCCTCCTTTAACAAGGACTTTAAAAACAGAAGTCATTTCATTAATGGTTTGTAGTTCAATTTAGGAATTTTCACTTATGGCAGATATGTTTCTCCTTTAAATAACATCTCTAAATGTCAGGTCATCTGGTGAATGGCTGACCATTAGGAGCTGCTGGCGCTTGTCTTTTAAAACTCATACTCTGGTGCCGTGCGCTCCCTGTGAAGCTGCAAGTAAGATTGAAAACATCTGCAGGGTGGGTTGAGCGACCCCTTCACCCTGAATGATATTTGTTGTCAAAAATATGCACCATCACAATGAGTGATCCAAGGCCCTGCATGTATTAATCCCAATTATATTAGTTTTTCAAAATTAAAATGTTCAATCGCTCTTTGCCCAGTTTCTTTTTTTTAAAACTCTACATCTTGGACGACAAACAAATGTTGTTTCCACCTTAACAGTTCTCCTATGGTAATAACCATGCTACAATGGTGAAATCAATACTTTAGATTGGAATATTATCTTGGCTTGGTACTAGCTCTACCTTTAACATTTTCCATCCAAATAAAGATTTGTCTACTTTTATAGAGTGGTTACTAAAACTATCCCTTTAAACTGTAGATCTATATTGTAACAAATTGAATCTTCCCCAAATTCGCACATTAATTGGAATCTCTTAATTTGTTTATATGATGAAAAGATTGAATAATATGTTCTACCCTCAGTGTGTTTTTAGGATTATTTAATAGTTTCCTCTTTCTTACTTTATACATTTACCAATTGATTAATTCATGGCTAATAAATATTTTTCTCGTTGGTCAATAAGTGTGTTTTATGTGTAAACTCACTCACTCCCGTTTTCCTTCGCTCCCTCTCTGGTTGTCAAGCCACGAACCCCTCACATTCTGCTGGACCATGCCAACTCCTCCGTCCTGTCTTCTCCTCCGTCCATCTGCTCTTGAATCCTTCCGCTGTAACTCTTTCCAGTGGCCCAACTGCTTTGCATTTCATCTCCTCCTCTACAGTCTCTTCGCTGTTGCATGGAGGGCGTATTCCGCTCTCATGTCCCACACTCTGCTCTTGTGCCAATCTCGTGGCAGCTTGGAACTTCATGTCCTGTGGGGAACTGATGACAGTGTGCCTTCTACTCATGCTGTTTGGTTCTGGATGCCTCAGGTGGAGATGGTTCTGGATGCCTCAGGTGGAGATGGTTCTGGATGCAGTCTTGTCATTGTTAGTTCAGCTCTGGTTCTCTGTCTGTTCGATGGAGGAGGAGGAGTCTCCTGTGGTGAGGTCTTTAATCTGCTTGGAAGATGGGGTCGTAGCGGTCTGACAGGCGGAGAGAGAGAGAGAGAGATCTCGGGACGCATTACCTATAGTTAATTCTAACACACTGAGGTAAAATAAATCCAATCCTTTCCACTCTATTTTCCTAATCTTACTATCTGTTTTAGATGTTAAATGTCATCTAAACCCAATTAATGTCTACTAGGCAAGGCAAGGCAAGTTTATTTATATAGCACCTTTCAACACAAGGCAATTCAAAGTGCTTTACAAAAAACGAAATATAAATAAAAGTTACAGTGCAGTTTAAGATGTGAATAGTTCAATTAAAAGCAGCGGCAAAAAGAAAAGTCTTTAGTCTGGATTTAAAAGTAGTCAGAGTTGCAGCGGACCTGCATGGTCTGGATGGTTCATAATTTAGCAGTAGGTCAGAAATGTATTTTGGGCCTAAACCATTCAAAGCTTTATAAACCAGCAGCAGTATTTTTGAAATCTATTCTTTGACACACAGGAAGCCAGTGTAAAGACTTCAGAACAGGAGTGGTGTGATCCACTTTCTTAGTGTTAGTGAGGACTCGAGCAGCGGCGTTCTGAATCAGCTGCAGCTTTCTAATAGATTTTTTAGTGAGACCTGTGAAGACACCATTGCAGTAGTCCAGTCTACTGAAGATAAAAGCATGGACAAGTTTTTCCAAATCCTGCTGTGACATTAGTCTTTTAATCCTAGATATATTCTTTAGGTGATAGTAGGCTGATTTAGTAACTGTTTTAATGTGACTGTTGAAACTCAGTGTCCATGACTACACCTAGATTTCTGGCTTTATCTGTTGTTTTGAACATTGCAGACTGAAGCTCAGCGCTAACTTTTATACGTTCTGCCTTGGCTCCAAAAACCATTACCTCAGTTTTATCTTTGTTCAATTGGAGAAAGTTCTGACACATCCAGTCATTGATTTGTTCAATGCACTTACTCAGTGTTTGAATTGGAGCATAGTCTCCTGGTGAAATTGTTACGTAAATGTGTGTGTCATCCGCATAGCTATGGTAACTTATGTTGTTGTTTTTCATTATCTGAGCCAGTGGTAGCATGTAGATGTTAAAGAGAAGAGGCCCCAAGATGGAGCCTTGAGGTACCCCACATGTCATATTTGTCAACTCAGATGTGTATTTACCTATAGAAACAAAGTTTTTTCTGTCCTTTAAGTAGGATTCAAACCAATTTAGAACTGTTTTCGAAAGTCCCACCCAGTTTTCTATTCGGTCGAGTAATATGTTGTGGTCAACAGTGTCAAACGCAGCACTGATATCTAATAATACTAACACTGAAGTTCTGCCAATGTCTGTGTTTAAGTGGATGTCATTGAAGACGGTTTAGCACAAAATGAAACTGTTGCCGACAGTGAATTAGAATTTATTAGGTAAGTCTTGCAATAATTACTACAAATTGTCATTATGGAAACATACAGGAGTTCCATTTAAGACTTTTACAAAAACAAAAACGTTTTGCTTGAAGATATAAGTAAAACATTTAAAACAGAAGCCATAACCGCAAAGCAGATAAAGAGAAGTATCACCAAGCCACTGCTGCAGAAAACACTTTGCCCTTTCAAATTCAACCTCTCAAGCGATGATCGTATAGGGAGTAATCACGGTGGTATGTATAGCTTGCCTGTACAAAGACAGGACAGATGATAATAATAAAAATAAGGAACATGATGGAAGCCAGGACTGTGGCCAAGATGTTGAGGCGGCAGGCAGTGGAGCCGTAGCGTCGGGCTCCTACCATATCTCCAACCACCTTCCGGTCTCTGGCCTGAAAGGACCAAAAATACATACATTTTAAATGGATTCATAGATTTTCTAAAACTTAATTGCAATTACTTTATCTCTTTCCCCATAAAAAATGTTCTGTCCATAGTCCTTTTATAGTTTCTTTTTTTACAACTTTTTAGTGTTTCTTTTAAAAAAGAATACGTTCTAAGCCTACATCTTAAGTATTCAAGATTAACAATTCTGGTTCTGCAACTGCCTGCCAATAACAAACTTTTTTTTTTTTGCATTATTCTTTAATTAATAGGCCATAAAACAATATTTCCCATGTATGAAACTCACCTTGATGGAGTAGATGAGGGCCGCCAGTCCGAGGCAGAAGGGGTTCGAGTAGAGAAAGCAGCAGAAGGACCAGATGATGTGGTCCCTGGGGGGCTCAGGGGGGACGCTCACAGATGTGTACTGAACCACTGTAGATACTCCAGGCTGTCCCTGAAACCCTTCGTGTCTCCACTGCAATGGGATATTCTCAGGTGGGTAACCTGCAGGATTCATGGCTGTCAGATCAACTACAGTTCGAGGTGCGACTAGCAGACACGCTGAGCAACTCACAGTGTTACGGTGCAGTGTGTGTTGGCATTTCCCAAGCTTCTCATGGTACTACTTCCTGATGTTGCTATCACTTGCGATTGCTATGTCTATCACAACTGCTGCTTAAACACTGAGGCGGGGTCAGACAACACAAACACATTTATCTGGAAAGTAGTTTCAAAACCTACAAGCCTTTCTACGGTCTTAGCAGGAAATCCACTCAATCAGTTGTTTTACCACTTAATGAAACACAATGAAATAAAACATCAATAAGCTCAATTAAAATGTAAATGTATCTTTGAATACTGCTTTAAAAAGATCCATGAAGACAAACCTTCTTTAGAAAGACGGCGAGAACAGAAGAAATGGAGACAAAGAGAAGCTACTGAAAGGCTTTGATTACAAATGAATTAAATATTACAAGCACTAATTACACATCTCATTTGAAAGAGTTTAAGAACTCTAACAATAATATAAGACTACTTTACATTCAGAAGAACATTTGAAAGTAAATACAAAACTAGCAGATTACATGTACAACCCTTAGATATTGATACACTGTTGGAGATCTGTGTGGTCTCATTTTAGGATAAAGGGATTTAAAGTTCAACTGAAAGGTGAATCTGCAATAATCAGACTACAAACTTTATATTTCGTAATATGCTGATTTTGGACAGTGTTTCATTTAATACCATTTGAGATCAGAACATGACGATTTACTGGTAATGAACATCTTAAGAATGGTATTAAAGTACAGTCTCTTTCTACAGAAGAATAAGTGTTGAACTACACATAAAGCAAAGCATTTCATAACTGGTTCTCGTGATTTAAGGTTAAAATAATCTGTATTTGGTAGTCGTAAAAACAAAAAAGGCACTAATGGTTTAGCAATAATGTATATCAAATCCTCATCTTGATACTTGCTCCTCATAAATTGCATATAATGAGTAGGGCAGGTGGTGATAAGCAAACAAGCTTTATAGTTAGACTGACAAAGGGTTTCCAGAGCCATTTGTACTAAATAAAATATAGCTTTTCATGATTATTGATGGAAAAAACCATTTTGAATACATCTGCTTACTTTATATTGAAGTTTAAGATTATAGTTGGAGGATTACAACGTAGTAGTACACACACAACCTGAGGATTTATAGCAAACAATCATGTCATGGTTTTTGGCAGCAGTTGGGGTTAATTGATGTAATGAGATCAAATCAGAATGCAAAAGACTTACTTTTATAATTACTTTAAAGGGGACCTATCATGCAAAATGCACTCTTGTACGTCTTTTATACATGAATATGTGTCCCCGGTTTGTCAGGGAACTCACCAAGTGTCATAAAACACAACCCTCTCTCTTTTCCTCCATACCCAAATCTCTAAAAACGGGGCTGCAACAGATCTGATACAGACTGAACTAAAGTACTTTTAAATGTTAAAAGTCAAGATTTCATAATTGCTATGCTTTTGGTATTAACAGGATTAAACTAAAAACAAATCAAGGTGTTTTTATGTTTTTTTAAATGACTTTTCAGTCGAGACAAATTAAGCTCACAGGGTTTTATAACAAGTATTTTAAAGAAAATCAACAGTTTAACTGAATTAAAACCTAACTAACCCCAACCTGAAACTATATGGTTAATAAGTTCGATCTTGTCACTGGTACAGTAGTAGCAGTTGGCAATCACGCAAGTGCATTTGCTCGTAGATAAATGATGGGGGGGCCTGTGGACATTTAAGGCTTCAGATCTTGGAAGAGGCGGCGATGGCCGAGGCTTTTGGGCGGCTGTAAACGTGCACTTCTGTGTTCTGAGAAAGACAAAAGTGGAGAAGACAGAGAAAGATGATATTATTTAAATGAACATAAGATACATGGCATATTCAAGCTTAACTGGTGGCATTATGAAATATGTAAGAAAGAGAAATCACAAATTAACATTTCATCCAATCTAAACATCTATACATGGATGGATTGCTACCCTACACTGGATTAGACCTCACAGCGAGAGTGTTTACCTTCTGGTTCTCTGCGTTGTACTTGTTGAGAAGGCTCTGAACGTGGTTGCCATAGTCTGCATGAACAGCCTTCAAGTTCTCCACCTGCACGAAGAACCAGACAGTGAGACTTTAGGCTTTGAAAACAGATTTTCTAAAATGAAACTAAACCATTATCTGCCAAAGTCAGGGCCATTTGTTTCTTCTCATGAGAAAAATAAACTCTTGTCGTCTGTAGTACTCTTGCTTTGTCACGTTCTTCTGTGCACCATTCAGGATGTATCAAGTCGATGTGTATGTGTGGTACAAACAGGGAGACCGAAATACCGCTTCCCACCGTCCCAAAGATACAAATATACAGTATATAAATATATACATGACACCACAATAAATATATAAAAATAGCAGTCACGTAAACAAAATGGATGAACATATGAGAATGAATGAATCTTTGACAAGTCAACAATTCCATCACAATTTCATCATAGTTGGTGGGTTGTTTACAATTGTGTTGTGAAGGGAGTATTAAAGTACAAAACAAAATACATCTTAAAAAATCTTGTTATTTATTGTTGTAGAGAAATACTTTAAGAGAGAATTGAACCAACCAAACTTTTTTTCAACATCCAACTTCATAGTTTGTAATAGGAAAAATCAATTGGTAAAATGTGGTAGATTGTTTTTGCAAAGTGGAACGAGGAAGCATGAACACCGTGCCATGCACAGAGGGTGATTTACCCACTTCCACACAAGCCACATTGTTCCAGTCACTGTGGTGAGCTGACAGCTTGAGAGAAAGTAAAGCTTAATGTCTGAACAGAAAATAATGAACTCTTTAAATGTTATTGTATTAGTTTATATGGGTTTGGTAGTTCTCTGCATGCTGCTGTGGTGAACCAAAACAAAACATCTGGTTGCTTTGCTTCTGTTGTCATATTTGCATTGTTGTATTTATTTTAAATCATAATTATGTAGATGAAGAAATACTGATTCAGTGCTAGGGTTGGGTATACAGAAGCAGTTTGTAGTTTGATTCAAAAGATCGCTAGAGAATTTTATTTAGATTTCTGGTTCCTTAACAAATGGGCCGTGCACCATAGTCCGCAGTTTTTTGGCCTCCTTTCTGTACTTCACACAGCAGCACACCCTTATTGGACTGCACTTAATGTTGTTATTTATTTTATTTTTTGTTTAAACTCATATTGACTTCCATTTCATAATTGAAGTAAACAAGCCTGCTGTGTATCTCTCACTGCGGCATGCTGTTTTGCGACCCTGAGACGGTCAGACAGGCAGAGCCAAGACAGTGGCGTTTCCCGAGAAACACAAACTATAACTTTCGTTTTGACTTTTGCATGCACTGGCTGAGGGTGCAGTACTAACTGATTTATGATGAAACCTGTTTTCCGGCAGGTTTCAGTGTAACAGAAGAGGAGACCAGTGGCAGTTGCCACACCATGAATTGCATTAATCAGAACTAACATGTGAATGAAAGAAAATTAGCAAATGATTTTTTAATCATATATTTGAATAGAATCAACCAAAAAAAGACGGTATTAAATGTATTTACATGATCCAAAAGCCTTAAGTGAATTGTGTGTATGATGTGTCCCTCACCAACCCTATTCAGTGGATTGACCGGATTAATGGCCCAGTGG
This sequence comes from Harpagifer antarcticus, assembly GCA_902827135.1. Lineage (NCBI taxonomy): Eukaryota > Metazoa > Chordata > Actinopteri > Perciformes > Harpagiferidae > Harpagifer > Harpagifer antarcticus. The sequence goes on from CADEHL010000998.1 coordinate 539,775, forward strand.
GAAACTGAAGTCACTCTATATAAATCTGCTTTACAATCTTAACAGCCAAGACTCTTTAGGTTCTCAGCATAAAGTACGTCACTGTTCCAAAAGTAAGTAATTGAAGATTTATTCAGTAATCCTGCACCACCTCACCCTAAAAGCTTTAAACCCTGTCCTTTTGTGTTGCCTTCTAATGTATTTCTTTTACATCAAAATGATCTCTATAGCATTTAATAAAAGGAGCATATATACAGACTTAGTTTATTTTTGATGTGTGTGTGTAAGACACATTGAAAGTGCTTTGTGTGAGGAACCGTGCAACATAAATACGCCTGCCTACACTCACAAATCCACACGGTTCAGAGCACAGGCTCCGGGGAACATTTGGTGTTTTAAAACGCTACATCCTGTGGTTTCATTACGGAACAACTGACATTGTTTTCTTTCCTTTTGGGTAACTAATATAAATGCTTCGATTAAAAGTTAACTGATTTCACTACTGGATACTTCAACAAAAAACATTTTTTATTTTAGATGTGTAAATCATAACAGAGTGAAACACTATGTGCAGTAAAGTGTAAGATGGTGAGCACTCACCTGGCGCTTTTGGATGAAGAGCTGTGCTCCCTTCAGGGCCCCGGCCATGTTCTGGCAAAGTCTCTGGCGCTCCTCTTCGTTCAGCACCTGCGTGTAGAAGGTGCGAACCTGCAAAGAAAGTAGATACAATCCTTGAAAACCTGACCATAACGGTTCAATTAGATTACATACATTTTAGTCATTTAAATTGGGCTTTATTTTTGTCACAGCAGCATGTAAACAGGCATTACACTAATTAAAAATGTATTATATTGAAAAACAACCGAAAATAATCCAAATAAATATACCACTGTATCAACAGTAGAAAATATATATATCAATAGAGTATATCAAGAAAATATATACAATATAAAATGTACAAAATAACTTAACCCTCTGTGGTACTTCACATTATCAAATAAAGTGTGATTGATTCAGGTTTTTATACAGACTTGCATTTGAAAAAGATTGGGATCCTATTTCCACGATCCAGTGCAGGGTAAGGGTAAAAACCCGAGCCAGTTGATTTTCGATTTCACTGGCGCCACCATTTTAACCACTGGCCCAGAAGCATTTGTCAAAAATTGACCCCAATAATAAAGAAAATGAACACATCATACAACCAGCACAGCCCCTAGTAGACCCCCCCACACACAAACACACACAACAACACAGACTTTAACACCCCTTGTTGTTAATTACCAACTATGTGCAATATGTGCAATATGGCTGCTACATCTTCTGAACTGTTATTTCCTTTAATATTCTTTTTGTTTTTTATGCATACTTCTTGTTAAACATAGGCTGTTTTTGGCTCTTTTCTGCTGTAACAAATGTACATTTCTCCTCTGTGGGACAAATAAAGTTATTCTGATACATTTGATGCAATAGTAAATTATTTCCAAATTAGATAACAATTCAATGAGTTCTTCCTCATTTTCCTGCTCGGCATATTCTCATTTTTTTCCTGGAAGCCTGCATCTATAGTTTACTCCAATGTTCTCCAGCAAACACAGCGGGGGGTTCTTTTGCTGCCTCTTCACACACAACTTGTGAGAGGCACTCTTATCATGAGGGTCAAACCCTGTGGAGCGAAGTGGATATAGCTACTACAGTATAACTAACTGCTATACATTTATATAAGGCAATTGTTCATTATTCGATCATTAAAATAATTATATCGTGAAATATTCCATCAAAATGTCACAAAGGATGCTAAGGTGGCAATACTAGGTGTGATACTAGAAGGCATCGAGGGAAGAGCTAAGAAATATCTCCTAAAAATACAATTAAGTGGTTAAAGCCTGAGCCCCCAACACTCAATGTTGGACTGAGGTCTATCAGATGCACGCACACACACACACACACACACACACACACACACACACACACACACACACACACACACACACACACACACACACACACACACACACACACACACACACACACACACACACACACACACACACACACACACACACACACACATACACACACTACTACACACACCTAAAACACACATGGATGACCACCCCCCCGTTTGCTGTTTTACTTTATTATTATTATTATTTGTATGTATTTATCTATATGTCTATTTTATTATTATTATTATTATTATTTGTATTGATCTCTTTTTTTCTTTTTCTTATGTTGGCTATTATAAAAATGTGAACATGTAAGTTTAATGAAACTGAATCTGAAATAAAAACTAAGTTAAATAAATAAATAATAATAATTATATTGTGGTTATTGTTAAATGTAATTAAATACCCCACTGATGGGTATGACGGTGACATTTCTGCCCAGAGTATTATTGTTTTTATATTGCACTTACGGCTTGCCTGTCATTGTCAGGAGGTAGAAATATAATTGCTACGTCATTTACTATTGTTTGTGATCTCTGCCTCTTGAAAGATGTTTTTTTTGGTGCAAAAATAATGTTTAAAAGCATGTCGCAAACTTTGTCCGTCTGCTCTTTGATAGTGGGCAGGGAGTGGATTCAACACAGCTTTTGGTTGAACACTAACGAAAGCAGAGGGAGGAAACCAAAATGGTAAACATGCAGCGTGATAACCACAAGAAGACCTGCAACTTTGAAAGCTGAGTGGAGCGGCAGAGGTTGTTGGTAATTATCTGTGGGTTTTCTATGATCGCACCTCTGACACACAAGTAGCCATTTCATCTATTGTTGACACAACATATCTTAGTAAATGCAGCTTTAAAAAAAAAAATGTTGGAATGGAAAACAGAGATTCCCTTAGTAAGTCTCTGTATACAGTAAAGCATAATACAAATAATGTCATGGCTTTTGTTGGCTTCCTTAAAGGTCCCCTATTATACTATTTTTCATCAATATATTATAGGTCTCAGATATATACAAAACATGTCTCTGATGTGTTTGGCTCCAAATATCAAACAGATCATTGCAGCATCCCATAATCCCCTCTGTTTCAGCCCTGTTTCCAAAGTGCTGATTCTCTGTCTGTTACTTTAGATGAAAATAAGGCGCCCCTCCCCACGCCCCTCTCAAAGATATTTGGTTAAAAAGAAGACAAAGGTGCTCTAGGAGGAGAGTCAGGTGATAAGGTGGGGGTTTCCTTGGTGGGTGATTGGCTAATGGTTACACAAGCCAAAAAATCGAAGTGTCTTGCCCAGGGACACAACGACATGCTGACTGCAGTGGGGTTTGAATCCGTGACCCCCTAATCGAAACACCAACGCACAACCCACTGCACCACACGGTGCATCAACATCAGTTGGCGAGTATGACCATTTGAGCCGGGGACGCTGCAGTCAGCATCTACCTGACAGCATTACATTGACCACTGAAGGAAATTAAATATATGAGAGTTTAAAACAGAGTACATTTGTGAAGTGTTACAATATCATTAGAGCTCACTTACCCTTTAATGTAATGTATTAAATGTATTTAAATGGTTGAGTCTGATGGTCAATGTGTTAGAGTTGGCAGCCCTGCAAAAACATATTTTCTGTACGAAGTTATTCTGAGCACTTCATGCAGTGTTAATACAATGCAAGAGTGTTTTAGCTGAGATAGCATTACAGTTAAAGTAGTAACAGTTATAGATAATATCATTTCAATAGTACACCAAAAATAGTAGAGTAAGGAAATAGTAGTATACAATCTGTTCCCTTTTCTTTTTTGGGTGGGGTTCTTTATTTTGAAAACACCATCTTTTACAGTTTAGCACAAAATGAAACTGTTGCAGACAGGGTATTTCGTTTATTGACACCGTCTTGCAAGAATGTCAAACTTTACTACAAATTGTCATTATGGAAACATGCAGGAGTTCCATTTAAGACTTTTGTAAAATAAGTAAAAAGTTCAAAGCAGGAGCCATAACCGCAAAGCAGATAAAGAGAAGTATCACTAAGCCACTGCTGCAGAAAACACACACAATTTAACCCCAATTGTTATTGATGTTCTGCATTTAGATGTCAGTGTCAATTTGGACGCCCTTTGCGAGTACAAATACAGTGGTGAATGTAATAATGAAAATAATGATCACGATGGAAACCCAGACTGTGGCGCAGGTGTTGAGGCAGTGGGCGGTGGAGCCGTGGCGTCGGGCTCCTTCCATATCTCCAACCACCTTCCGGTCTCTGGCCTGAAAGGATCAAAAGCACATTGATTTCAAATTGGATTCTTAGCTTTACTTAACCCCCTAAGAGCCTTAAATGTCGAACATTGGCTCAATCAAATGCTTTAGATTCAAGTTTTGCTATATGTTCATGCTTCCAACGGGATAACTTCCTCTTTGCATAATTTATTTTTGATTCTTTGTCTGTCAAAAATGTCACTTATAGATAGTTTGAAACACATTTAAAGTGTCTGTGTTTTTTTTTAAGTTATTTATTTATTTTTCATTGTAAGTTTTGAGCACATATCTAGAATCTTTGAGATAAAGATTCCTTTTCCCCCAGCTGCCTGTCCTCTGAATTATTCTTATCATGGACTACGTGAGGGATGTTCCTTTTCTGTCTCTAAAAACTTGAAATAAACCTTTGTAATCTCTCCATTGTAAGAAATGGAGTGAAGCCTGCAAGCTAGTTCAGGCAGTCATCTTTTTTTTCCTTCTAATTTGTTATTCAATTCTAAATAACACACTGTTATTTACTCAACAATAACACACAATTACCCTTGTTTTTATTTATTCGTTTAATTCTATAATCTTGGGCTTTTTAGCATGCTTTGTAGTCGGAAATAAAGTCACCGGAAACACATAATTACTTTATCTCTTTTCCATAAGAAATGTTCTGTCTCTGATTCCATCTTTTGAAGTGTTAGTCCTTTTTTAATACATTGTTTTACAACTTTTGAATGTTTATTTTTTTAAATAATACGTTCTAAGACTACATCTTAAGTGTTCAAGATGAACAATTCTGGTGCTGCAACTGCCTGCCAATACCTACTTTTTTTTTGTTGCATTATACTTTATCAATAGGCCATAAAATAATATTTCCTATGAATTAAACTCACCTTGATGGAGTAGATGAGGGCCGCCAGTCCGAGGCAGAAGGGGTTCGAGTAGAGAAAGCAGCAGAGGGACCAGACGATGTGGTCCTTGGGGGGCTCAGTGTACTGAACCACTGGGTATCTCCCCTGCATTGGGATATTCTCAGGATTCATGGCTGTCAGATCAACTACAGTTCGAGGTGTGACTAGCAGACACGCTGAGCAACTCACAGTGTCACGGTGGTCAGTGTGGGTTTTTCTTTTTAAGATGGGTGTTAGCTTTACGTAGGGAGGCCCGAAAGCCAATGAGACAAAAGCATACGCAACCTACTTGGGTTGGCTGTTGCTGCACAAGGAACATACAATTTGCTTTCTTAAAATTAAGGTCTGAAGAGTCTTGATGCACACTTTTATTCCTCAAGGCAATTAGCAAAGGAAAAAGAGTTGCTGCCAAAAGAAAAATACACGATAATATAATAAGCAATTTGCAATACAGCTTGGTGATAAAATGGTATGGCTTTGTTCTTGCCCCACTCGTTCTTCATTCCTTCAGCCCCGCAGCCTCCACCAAAGGCCTGGGAGCCTGAGGGTTCTGTGCAGTATCTTAGCTGTTCCTATGCGCATCTTGTTGGAGATCATGGATATTGTTCCTGACATTTTCTGATGCGATTTCAAGTGTAGGGGTCATTGCCCCGAATGCTACACTCTAAAAACAAATGCTTTGGCTCAACAAAGAAAATCAACGCAAGTGTGCATCAACGTTTATTGAGTTATGACAACTTCTAATGAAATTGTGTTAAACCAACAAACTTATTGGAATTAGGGGAGAAGGCTTTTCCTCTAAAATCAGAGGTGTTTTCAATGAACTCTTACTTAATAATTGGTAGCATAAACTTCACGTTTTTAAGTTGATTACTCCAAAAATTAAGTTGTTTCAACTTGTTTTACCACATTATTTAAAAGGAATTTTAAGTTATATATAATTACTTACCATCCTTGTGAACACAAGTTTTTAAGTTGACAACTATTTATAAATTAATTTGCTCCAAATATATTGTATTCAATATTTTTTTTTTTTTAGCTTTTTCATGTTTTTGCCTTTAAAGAAAGAAATTAATTAATTCCACAACAAAAATGTTAGACAATTCACTTTTTTATTTTGAACTGCAGTTGTTTATTTAAACACTTGATAGTTCAATCAGGAGCGACTTCATTTAGTTTGAACATTTATTGACACATGTCTTATGATAAATGTTAAGTCTTTGGCGATTAGACCTTGATCCTGAAATCGTATATCTAAAGCGGGAAATGCAGCCGTGAGCATTTAGGGAACACCCCCGGGGTCTATCACTGGTGATGATGCTGAAGATCTGGATTTGATGAGGAGATGGGATGAAGAGGGGATGTGATGAGGTCTTTGGATTAGCTCTCCTGGCACTGGATATGATGAAAGGAGGTGGATGGGGAGGCGGGCGGCAGCATGAAAACCTGAAATCACAGCTGACTGCAGGAGAGAGGAGAACCATTTTATAGTTTGGCTGCAGCACGTTGATTGGCTGCTGGAGAATGAGGTGAAATGTAATAGGTTAAAGAGAACGCCTGTGATGAGCTGATTATATGCAGCTGCGGAGTGAATGTACATACACCCAGTCTTCCTGAAAGAACTTGCGCTGAGCTTCATTTAAATCTTGAGAAAAAAAAGATAAATAACACAAATTTAAATTGCCCCACAAATAATAAATAAACACATTAGCCATATTACCATGGGAAATGGGGACACAGCAAATACATGCTGCCATCACATCGAAGTTAGAGGCCTTTCCATATTTAAAACCAGTGCCAAATATGTAAAATCTGTAAAGTTGTTGTAAAACTACAGAAACAAACTCTCAATGGCCACCAATCTGCAGATCACACACATCCATTTTACAAAAGATGTAACAAAGATGTTTACACCGCCGACAGTCATTATTTTAAACAGTATAAAAAAATGTAACACAGAATTCTTGCTCATTCATTTGTTTCCCTCGACCACGATGGTTGCGATCGGATGGTCAGATCCTGGGGTGGACCGGTCACTGATGATGGCGATATTCATGTCCTTTTGAAGCACATTAAATCATAGGTTAGCGCAGTGATTCTCAAACCTTTTTCAATAATGTACCCCCTTTGAAAAAGAGCCAAGTACCCCCTGATCAGCGCAAAAACTATTTGTTAGGGGGAAAAATCCTATATAAAGAGGTACAGTACAGCACTGCACCATCAGTGTCTGATTTATTAAAAACAACAACCTTGTAACTGAGAAACACTTAAATGCTACATTTCAAATGTTTACAATCCATCACTAAATTCATGGCAAATCAATTTTAACATCATTCAATAACACTAAGACGACATTAGTTGCATTGAACTGATCTTTTTAATAAGTTGTACTTACAATGTAGTGAAACATGGGCTTGTGCTTCACTGAGGATCTTTGTCATTCTGACAGGGAGGCAAACTGCAGTTATTACACTTCGCGTTTTGAAATATGTGAAACTCTAGTCTATTAACATAAAATAAATCTCATGTACCCCCTGCAGTACTCCAACGTACCCCCGTCCTCGTACCCCCATTTGAGAACCACTGGGTTAGCGCATAAGAGTTAATGAATTAGGTAATTGCATACTTTTTAAACTGTCACTCCTAGCGAATTCAGAGCCATTATTACCGCTGGTATTGTTTTCACCTATTGAGTCTGCATGTGTGTGTCATCATGGCAATGTGGTCCTGAAGACACACAGAGGTGCTTTTGAGTACTTTGCCTATAACTAATATAACTATAACTAATAGGGTTTAAATGCATGTGGACATATTTTGTCAATCACAACCGTGCAAGTTTTAGTGTACCTTCTGATCTTTTTAGCAGGTTCCATACAATATGTGAACTGGTTAAGTGAAGAGCAGAAGCCACTTTTCAAATTGTACACAATCCTTTTCCCATGCCATTGTTGCCAACACCTATCCATGCTGAACGTTGCTAAGATATTATTGATTGGGGTGTGGCCAAAAGTGCAATATGCTTCAAAATGTAACTGACAGAGTGCAGTGCTTTTGTCCTGGGCCCATGGATTTTATTTTATTTTAAGATTTTTAATTACGTCGCTAAACTCCTTGAAAAGGTCCTCTTCCTTTTCTCCAAGGTACACGACAAGGCAGCGGATGGAAAATCAACCGTTTGACTGAATTAAAACCTAACTAACCCCGACCTGAAACTATATGGTTAATAAGTTAGATCTTGTCACTGGTAGTAGCAGTTGGCAATCACGCAAGTGCATTTGCTCGTAGATAAATGATGGGGGGGCCTGTAGGGATGGGTACCGAGCCCCGGTATTAAACGGGCCCCGGGGCTGAATTATTAAAGACCATGGTACAGGCCCGGCTCCAGGATGAATTGACTGAGGGGGCTGTTAAAAACTCCAAGGGGGCGATTTCTTTTCACAACCATGAAAGATACTGGCAATGTAATGAATTGACACTCAAAGTTCTTTTCCTTCTCACTGCTCTACAATCTCTTTGCTTCTTTATTTGTTTTCCGGATTGACCCCTCTCATTCTGTTCTTTTCCTCTGATCTTTAATAATAGATAGTACATTATTAAATGCCTGCACTTTGGTTAACAGACTAACATTGATTTCCTCAATGTATAAATTGACAGGCTCTGTAATTATACAATAACCTTTTCTCCTCCATGCCTTAACTCGTCTTCCTATCAGATTTACTTACTTACTATCTACTCTAGTCTAGTCATGTCAGGATTAAAGAAACATTAATCTGGTTGATTAGTTATTTCCAGGATTGAATGTTCAAACCAAGGCCTGAAACCTGGCATTCCATAAGAAAGTGACTAATATATGAACCAAATGTAATATTGGATCAAACACTACACCAAATGGACAGACACAGATTAAAAATAAAGTCCTCTGGTTTGTCTCTAGAGTCTAACTGCCATGAGAAAAATCAAATCAATGTTCCACAATCCGTCACTAGATGTCGCTCATTGTACCAATACGGTTTATATAATACATAACATATTATTATTATTATTATTATAGTGAAAGGGCTTGCTTTGGCAAAATCCTGATACATACAGGCAGCCCTAAATAATAACAAGTAACCATCATGTGTGGTGCTATCTGTAGATGCCTGTCTTATTTTTTGTCGATTTGAGCTGTGCAAATGAATTTCCCCCTGGGGACAATAAATGTAATCTAAACAAATGTAATATTCAATCTCACACTTGGCGATTGAGAACATACATTCGTAATTGACCTCGTTTAAAGCACTTTTGTTCTAATACTATGGATTTAGTTGACACTACTAGCCGACTTTCTTTTGTCCAATATTTTGCGGGAAGGTACATTGAATTAGAAGAAGAAGGAGAAGAAGTAGAGGTAGAAGAAGTAGAGGTAGAAGAAGAATAAGAAGAAGATTTTTAAAACTAATTTTATTTGCATTTGTTTTAAACATACACCCACCCTGCAAAAGAGTTGGAACAAACCTACAGTAATACATTACACAATCAAATAAATAAATACACAGATTTTTATGACTACCAAATAAATATCATTTGAAAACCCCATTTGAAAGCGTTTTACCCATTTAAAAACATCCTCTTTTACACACTTTAAAAACAAAAACTACACCTATCCTTTAAAACTTCAATATTAGAGAGTCATTCTCCCCCAGTGAGCACAGAACCTGCCCAACAGCCCACACATCCAGAAACCCCTGCAGATGATTGATCAGCGTATAGTACGCATGCTCCACCACCCTCAGACGCGCTGCCACCAGCCCCCTCAGACAGAGCACTGCATCCGTCCATCCCACTCCAGCAAGTTGGTTCTTCCTACTTTTCCAGATCGCTAGTTTTGCATTAGCAAACAAGACATTTATCAACAGAGTGGCGAAGTCCCGCCCATCTACTTCCGGTCCATGGGACCTTATTTCGGAAAAATAATGTATTGAAGTCAATGGAGAGAGAACACGTATATTTCGATCCCGTTTGAATTGTGCCATGAATTACACATATGATGTTTGTCAATCTTAAAAAATAATTTCCATGTCAAAAAAGTCACAGATTGTCGTAAAACTGTTGAAATATAAGACTATGAAAAATACGCAACTAGAAAGACTACAAATCCCAGAGTCGCGTAAGTGATGTCACAATTGTTTTCCTCCACTAAGAGATAGATTATATCTATATGGCAGTGATCTTAGCTATCTATATGGCGCTGGTTTCAATTCTTTGTTGTGTGTTGCTGCCGGCCCGTCTCTCCCCTATGGTCTCTCCCCCATTCTCATTGAGTATTTTACAAAGAGTGAAACAGCGCCCCTCTAGATGTTATGGTGAAACAGTAGATTGCACACTGTTGCGAGAGGAGGCCAGCCGAAATTGGCTTCCCTTGGTGAAAAAAATGGAGGGATTGACCAATCAGATGAGGCCCACGTGATGCCCCTGCCAACCTGTGATTAGTCAGGGCCATGCCAAGGGAAGCCAGAGGCGGCTGGCTTCCCTTGCCTCACAATCCAATCAAATCGCATCAATTTAGTGTTGCAGTGACGAGTCCTAAAACCTGGAAGTAAGATGCGCTCGGTTTCCCTCAACAAAAAAGCAATGGGATTTCTCCATAGGATTTTGGAAAATAGCTCGAAATAAGGTCAGTGGATAACGAACCTGTTAGATAAATGCATGTTTTGTTCAGTCGGATAATATCCACATGTCTACCCTACTTTTATAATTTTTGAATCATAAATCTAATCGATAGAAGATAGATAGCATCACTGCATCACTCTCACCGCCGTTAGAAAGTAGCAAGCAACTGAAGCAAGTGCAATTATGGAAGGTGGAGATTTGGAGTATTTAATCAAAAATAATTGTACTAAACTTCCGCTACAGCAGCAACAACAAATACAATCTGATGACAGGCCAATGCCCAAACTGGAGCTGTGTACAGCGAGGAAAAAAGGAGCGAATCGGACGTAAAACATTAAAGGTCTCCTGATGTTGTTTGTGAATGAATGCTTATTAGAGTTTCGGCTGGAGAGTGCGTGCGGACATGTCGGTTAGATAACAGGTGTGTGCAAGTCCTGCATCTGTATGATACAAATGTGTGTAAAATGATACCGGGTGCTGTAATCACTCATCTGGTTACGTTATTACATTGACCACCACACCCCCGACCCAAAAGAAAAGATGTATTATTGGCTTCCCCTAATTTTTTTCCCACGCCACGCTACTGCTGATGAAAGTACCAGGAGTGGCTTGATCAAGTTAGCTACCTAGCTAGTAGCTAGCACGTTAGTTAGCATTACAGCCTTGTCATTTTTATTAGCCTTAATATGAAGTAACATTAAGTAAACCAAAATGTTTAAGAGTAGTAAACAGTAAGAGTAGTAGTCATATTTCATGAACCCTTTGAAGAGTACTGTCACCGGTGTGATCATTCTATAATACACAATTTAAGCACGGGGGAGAAATGCTAACGCTAGCATCGGCGATCGCCAATCTTTTCTACTTCATGCTATCTGCACAAATGGTTGACATTAAACATTAAAAAGACCAGGCAGTTCAGAGAGAATCAAAGGAAGGCAGGCAGCTTTGCATGACATTCTTCAGAACGTGTTTCATTGTGGTGATAGTGAGGGTAGTCAATCGTTTTTTTGACAAGACAGTAGTGACGGCCATCTTGGTGACGTGTGTTGTTGTGAGAGTCTGCGAGATCAGAGATGTAGTTCATTGAGCGTTTCACACAAACAAATGTGTTACTTCAGAGTTTTAGGACAAATTTTAATTTTTTTGACTTGCAAAATTATCTTTTAAATTGACTAACATCATATGTGTAATACGTGGCACAATTCAAACGGGATCGAAAGATAATCTTTCTCTCTCCATTGACTTCAACACATCATTTTTTCGAAAATAAGGTCCCATGGAGCTCCCCCGGAAGGGGAGGGACTTCGCCACTCCGTTCTGTTTTATGGCCCTACTAGGGTTTCCTTCTTTTTCAGGATGTATTTGGGGCCATGGACAAAAAGTGGTATGGAGAAAACCTCCCCGAACTCTTCCACCCACCCCTGTAAAATGTTTTGAAGACCAGCCAATCTGGGACAGGACACGACTAAATGCTCCAATGTTTCTGCCATAAAACAGAACGGACAGCCCCCCCTTGTGCCTGGGTCAAAATGAGCTCTGTTAGTGGCTATTGCACCGTGTATAACTCTCCATTGGATGTCAGCCATCCGTTTCTCAACCGGAGATTTATACAGGATTCGCCAGCTGCCCTTAGGGGAAAGGCCCAAGCCAAACACATCCGTCCACCTCGACTCTCTGACGCCTGCGAGCGAGCTGAGGTTTAGCACCTTTAAGCAGCTAAGATATAGCTTCTTTCCATTGCAGGAGCTGAACTTTCCAGGTGTTAGAGTCCCCAATGATAGCAGGAGACCATCCTCCTCTCTCCATTCCCCCACCGCAGGACCCACACTCAAGGCAGGAAAAACATAATCATGTCCTTTTCTCCACTGGTCAACCAGATCTGCATCCAGAGCAAAAGTCCGGTGGGATGGCGACAGCGACTGCCACACCTCATCTACCAAGTTCTCCAGAACTCGGGTTGATCGAATGCCTGTCACCTCAGCCAGTTTTTCTGTGGAGACCCCCGTCAAATGGCCAAGTTTTACCACTCCCGCTTCAATGAACGCATTTTTTAGGGTGGCTGAAGAGAAAAGGGTTCCAGAAAGAAAACCAGTGTCAAACAGTGGCTCCTCAAACAGCGACATCCCAGGCCGGGGGTAGGGTGGTCTGGTAAAACTCAGAATCTTCCAGGCATTGATGACTGGGCAGTAAAAAGGTGTAAGTCCAGATATCTTGTACGGAGGGGCCTTCAGCAGAAACAGGCGTTTATCAAAACCAAAGCCCCCTGCCCTCCAGAGCAACAGCCGGGCCATAGCCAGCCAGCAGGGAGAGGCAACATACAGCAGCCGCTGAGCTGCCTGCAGTCTAAAAGCAGCAGTCCTTGCAGTAATGTCCACGAGGCCCTGCCCCCCCTCCGCCACAGGCAGGTACAGGTCCGATGCTGGCACCTAGTGATGACCCGACCAGAAGAAATCCACGAGGAGCCGCTGCAGTTGTTTCATGAGGCCCGGCGGTGGGGTTAACAGCTGGAGTCTATAGAGAGGCGAAGTCCCTCCCTTTCCGGGGGACCTCCATGGGACCTTATTTCGGAAAAGTTATGCATTGAAGTCAATGGAGAGAGAAAGATTATCTTTCGATCCCGTTTGAATTGTGCCACAAATTACACATATGATGTTTGTCAATTTAAAAGATAATTTTACAAGTCAAAAAAATTGAAATGTGTCGTAAAACTGTGAAGTAACACTTTTTTTGTGTGAACCGCTCAATGAACTACATCTCCGGTCTCGTACCACACACCAAGACGGCCGTCACGTTGGCACATTTCACTTCTTTCTTTCAGAATGAGGCGAAAAGTATTAAAAGAGGTGAAAATCACTACAAATCTGGGCATGTTGAGAGCTGTGCATACACAAAAGGGGAGTTAGTCGGTTCGTAGGAGCCAGTATGCGGGACCGGGATTCTGGGATTTGTAGTCTTTCTAGTTGCGTATTTTTCATAGTCTTATATTTCAACAGTTTTACGACAAACTGTGACTTTTTTGACATGGAAATTATTATTTAAGATTGACAAACATCATATGAGGGACTTTGCCTCTCTATGCCACAGAGACGAGGCAACCAGATTGTTGGCGGGTGCAACAGCAGCCCCCGCGTCACCAGGTTCCGCGGCCGCGGACCCAGCTGCCCCAGGCTCGGCGAAAAATTATTAACCGTACTTGCAAAGAGTACAAATATCCCAATGAAAGATCATACAGTTAAAAAAACGATTGAAACACAAACAAACTAAATAAAATTGAAAACCCCTTTTCCCTCTTCAAAAACACACCTCCACCACAGAAGAAGAAGAAGAAGAAGAAGAAGAAGAAGAAGAAGAAGTAGTAGATGTAGAAGCTTCTTATTATACATCCATGGGTAGAAGAAGAAGAAGTAGAGGTAGAAGAAAGAAGAAGTAGAGGTAGAAGAAAGAAGAAGTAGAGGTAGAAGAAGAAGAAGTAGAGGTAGAAGAAAGAAGAAGTAGAGGTAGAAGAAGAAGTATTAGAAAAAGAAATACGCTAACGCTACAAACAGGCACAACACTGTTACTCTGTTTTTACTGACATGTAACATTTGATTTCACCTTGCTTTTTTAACGCACATTCCGAAAAAGGGAACTTTTTTTCACCCATCCGACTGTGTTTACAGCTAAGCACCCATGCTAACATTAATTAAGACTCCAAGCTCAAGATAGCTTTAAGCTAGCTTAAAATCCTCTCACTTGCTGGAAAATCTGTAAACATTGAATCAATTTAACTTAGCATCGGCAGTAAACCTTGTGTATATTAATGTAAACCCTTCAATATGTTATATAGAAATAATCTTTTAAGTATATTTACCCATTTTGAACACAGCAAACAATCCAGAGGACCACAAGTACATTGCTTGAAATGGATTTCGCTTTGGAGAGAAAAAAAGGCACAGCACCATCTAGTGGCCTTATTGAGAACAGGCTTAACCAAGGCATCACCTGAAAGCTTATTTTCCACCCTTTCAATAGGTTGGCTCAGTTTGTCTTTACCATGAACTGTCACAAAGAGATATTCAATCAGAAAGAGAATGATGGCATCTGATCCAGACAGAATTGGCTTTTTTCATATAGGGGTTGCATTGTTTGGACCCTCACTGTAGCTTTCCAGTAGCTAGTTGAGCGGGTTGTCCACCCAGGTTATGATCCTTGAAGGTCCTAGATATCATTTCTGGTGGACAACATTTTACAACATTCCATGACTGATTTCCTAAAAAATTGAGTTTTGCCCATTTTACGATGCTAAATTAGCCGCGGCTAACCGTTGCTAATGCGTTAGCCTAGCGTGTAGGCCTATCATTGTTGCTTTAATGTGTGCGGAGCGGAGGGAGGTAAAGCTCACTGCACGGAGCTATTGTCTGTGGTTTTGGCGGTGGTCTTCACGTTGCTTTGCCGCCTGTTGTGGCACATTGAAGGGGCATTGACCTCAGCTTAGTCTGTTGTTTGTTGTGGAAGATGAGCAAAGTGGAGCTAACTGTGGCTGGTTATAGGTTGGTCTAAAATTAGTTGAGTATACTTTGTTAAAATAATAACATGTGTAACAGATGTGTTAAATAAGCGGTCTGATAATTGATGTATTTAGAATTGTTTGTATTTTTATTTTAGGAACATGTTCTGTGTATGTTGTTGATTTGATTAAGATACAGAAGAAGTGCTGGTTTCAATTTGCATTTAAAACATTGTATAAGCATTCATTTGACTCTTGGCCTTTTTGTCAAGGTTGGGTCTTTTTGTTGATGTGAAAGAGATTTCTGGATTCTTTGACTGGAATGCTGCCCTCATCTCTGCTGGTGTACCGTGGCGAATTTCAGTCTGGCAAGCTACCCATCGACCTAATCAAAGAGAACTATTACAGTTACCCATAACGGTGGTAGGACAAGAAATTATGCATCTTTTTTTCTTCACAAGTTGAGAGCCAAGAACTGATTATTTTGACACTATGTTATAAATGTGTATAGAAGTAATGTGATACGCTTTCTTTCATTTTATTTAAGAGTCTGAAATAATATTTCAAATACATAGTCCTGGTTCCCAAAATTAGAATATATAGCTTAGCTACTACAATTAAATAAAAATATTAGTTTATATTAAAGGTGGGGTAGGTAAGTTTCAGAAACCGGCTCAAGATACACTTTTTGTTATATTCCATGGAATGCTCTTAACATCCCGATAGCAATGAATATCTTAAGTGCTTTGACAAAAAATCCATAAAAAAATGTCATCTGTGGAAGCCGTAATACTGTAAAAAGTACAACACTAAACGGATTGGATTGTCTGTCTGTCAGCCTTCCATCTCGTGCACGCACAAATGTATCTCGTGCCCTCATTGGGCGTGCATTGCGCATTCATGTGTGTTGGAGGAGGTGCTGACAGACAGAGCGGCAGTCTGAAGGAAGGGGCGGATTCTTTTCGGCTGTGTACTTTCAAATTTTAGTGCACTCGAGCCGGTTTCTGAAACTTACCTACCCCACCTTTAAATACGGAGAATTAAAACAGAAGTAATGACACTAAATATCAAAATAGTTTTAAAATAAATAGGTAAAAAATAAGGATCCTCTCAAATTCCATAACAAGTTAACTGAATATATATGTATATAAAATGTTTATCTGAAAGAAAGAGGGAATGGAGAATAAATATTATAGCTTTCTTTACCTTTTCCAAACAACATCTGCTTTGTGTCTTTTCACTTTTGTTGCACAGTATCCAGGGGCGCCGCCAGGGATTTTGGGCCCCATGAAAATATATCACATTGGTTACTTAAAGGTGGGGTAGGTAAGTTTCAGAAACCGGCTCGAGATACACTTTTTGTTATATTCCATGGAATGCTCTTAACATCCCGATAGCAATGAATATCTGAAGTGCTTTGACAAAAAATCCATAACAAAATTTCATCTGTGGAAGCCGTAGTACTGTAAAAAGTACAACCGATTGGATTGCCGCCCTGTCGGTCAGCCTTCCATCTCGAGCACGCACAAATGTATCTCGTGCCCTCATTGGGCGTGCCGTCATTGGGCGTGCATTGCAGCAGTATTTCAATGACTCGCCAGCAACAGGCGGCCACTTTCACCAGTCTGCTGACGTCATGTGCGCGTTCATGTGTGTTGGAGGAGGTGCTCTGTAAGGAAGTCTGAAGGAAGGGGCGGATTCTTTTCGGCTGTGTACTTTCAAATGTTAGTGCACTCGAGCCGGTTTCTGAAACTTACCTACCCCACCTTTAACATTTTTTTTCTTAATGTTCTAAAATTGTTTGGGCCCGTCAGTCACGGGCCCTTAGAATCGTCCTAACTTTTCACCCCCTTAGGGCGCCCCTGACAGTATCCATTTTCTCCTGAGCGACCTATACTTCTGATGAGCTGGTCCACACACTGAAATGTCTACACTTATATTAGAGAGGTTTGATTGAAACTGATTCGTATAAATAATTCTGTGCTCAGCATTAACTTTCTACCGTCATAGCAGGAAATCCACTCAATCAGTTTTGCTTAATGAAACACACTGAAATAAACCGTCAATAAGCTCAATTAAAATATAAATATATCTTTGAATACTGCTTTAAAAGGATCCATGAAGACAAAACCTGCTTTAGAAAGACGGCGAGAACAGAAGAAATGGAGACAAAGAGAAGCTGCTGAAAGGCTGATTCATTTATATAAAAACCTGTCTGAAAATGAGCTGATCAGTACAACATCAAGCAGAGCATTTCATAACTGGTTCTCGTGATTTAAGGTTACAATAATCTTTATTTGGTAGTCATAAACACAAAAAAGGCACTAATGATTTAGCAATAATGCATATAAATTCCTCATCTTGCTCCTCATAAATTGCATATAATAGTAGGGCAGATGACCATAAGCAAACAAGCTTTATAGTTCGACGGACAAAGGGTTTCCAGAGCCAGTTGTACTAAATAAAATATAGCTTTTCATGATTATTGATGGAAAACTTACCATAAGAGAAAAACATTTTGAATACATCGGCTTACTTTATATTGAAGTTTAAGATTATAGTTGGATGATTACAACGTAGTAGTACACACACAACCTGAGGATTTATAGCAAACAATCATGTCATGGTTTTTGGCAGCAGTTGGGGTTAATTGATGTAATGAGATCAAATCAGAATGCAAAAGACTTACTTTTATAATTACTTTCAGAACTTTTAAATGTTAAAAGTCAAGATTTCATAATTGCTATGCTTTTGGTATTAACAGGATTAAACTAAAAACAAATCAAGGTGTTTTTATGTTTTTTTTAATGACTTTTCAGTCGAGACAAATTAAGCTCACAGGGTTTTATAACAAGTATTTTAAAGAAAATCAACAGTTTAACTGAATTAAAACCTAACTAACCCCAACCTGAAACTATATGGTTAATAAGTTCGATCTTGTCACTGGTACAGTAGTAGCAGTTGGCAATCACGCAAGTGCATTTGCTCGTAGATAAATGATGGGGGGGCCTGTGGACATTTAAGGCTTCACATCTTGGAAGAGGCGGCGATGGCCGAGGCTTTTGGGCGGCTGTAAACGTGCACTTCTGTGTTCTGAGAAAGACAAATGTGGAGAGGACAGAGAAAGATGATATTATTTAAATGACAATAAGTTACATGGCATATTCAAGCTTAACTAGTGGCATTATGAAATATGTAAGAAAGAGAAATCACAAATTAACATTTCATCCAATCTAAACAACTATCCATGGATGGATTGCTACCCTACACTGGATTAGATCTCACAGCGAGAGTGTTTACCTTCTGGTTCTCTGCGTTGTACTTGTTGAGAAGGCTCTGAACGTGGTTGCCATAGTCTGCATGAACAGCCTTCAAGTGCTCCACCTGCACGAAGAACCAGACAGTGAGACTTTAGGCTTTGAAAACAGATTTTCTAAAATGAAACTAAACCATTATCTGCCAAAGTCAGGGCCATTTGTTTCTTCTCATGAGAACAATAAACTCTTGTCGTCTGTAGTACTCTTGCTTTGTCACGTTCTTCTGTGCACCATTCAGGATGTATCAAGTCGATGTGTATGTGTGGTACAAACAGGGAGACCGAAATACCGCTTCCCACCGTCCCAAAGATACAAATATACAGTATATAAATATATACATGACACCACAATAAATATATAAAAATAGCAGTCACGTAGACAAAATGGATGAACATATGAGAATGAACAAATAAATGACAAGTCAACAATTCCATCACAATTTCATCATAGTTGGTGGGTTTTGAGCATGAACACCGTGCCATGCACAGAGGGTGATTTACCCACTTCCACACAAGCCACATTGTTCCAGTCACTGTGGTGAGCTGACAACTTGAGAGAAAGTAAAGCTTAATGTCTGTACAGAAAATAATGAACTCTTAAATGTTATTGTATTAGTTTATATGGGTTTGGTAGTTCTCTGCATGCTGCTATGGTGAACCAAAACAAAACATCTGGTTGCTTTGCTTCTGTTGTCATATTTGCATTGTTGTATTTATTTTAAATCATAATTATGTAGATGAAGAAATACTGATTCAGTGCTAGGGTTGGGTATACAGAAGCAGTTTGTAGTTTGATTCAAAAGATCGCTAGAGAATTTTATTTAGATTTCTGGTTCCTTAACAAATGGGCCGTGCACCATAGTCCGCAGTTTTTTGGACTGCACTGAATGTTATTTATTTTATTTTTTCTTTAAACTCATATCGACATCCATTTCATAATTGAAGTAAACAATCCTGCTGTGGCGAGAAACACAAACTATAACTTTCGTTTTGACTTTTGCATGCACTGGCTGAGGGTGCAGTACTAACTGATTTATGATGAAACCTGTTTTCCGGCAGGTTTCAGTGTAACAGAAGAGGAGACCAGTGGCAGTTGCCACACCATGAATTGCATTAATCAGAACTAACATGTGAATGAAAGAAAATTAACAAATGATTTTTGAATCATATATTTGAATAGAATCAACCAAAAAAAGACGGTATTAAATGTATTTACATTATCCAAAAGCCTTAAGTGAATTGTGTGTATGATGTGTCCCTCACCAACCCTATTCAGTAGATTGACCGGATTAAAGAACCAATGGGAAACTGAAGTCAAGCTATATAAATCTGTTTACAAAAAACAGCCAGACTCTTTAGGTTCTCAGCATAAAGTAGGTCACTGTTCCAAAAGTAAGTAATTGAAGATTTATTCAGTAACTCTGCACCACCTTACCCTTTAAAAGCTTCAAAACCTGTCCTTTTTGTGTTGCCTTCTAATGTATTTATTTGACATCAAAATTATCTCTATAGACTATACAGACTTATTTTATTTTGATGTGTGTGTGTAAAGGCTGTTACACACCGAGCCGATTATCGGCGTCGATAGATGTCGGGCCATCGACTCAGATTATTGTGTACTGCACTGTCGTGTCTTTTCAGCCGTGCCGACACCTTCCGTCGGCCAAAGAAATCCCTCTGATTAGCTGTTCAGCTTAGCGAATCAGTGCATGAGAAGCGAAACGTAAGTTTCAAAACAAACTATTAAGAAGGCAAATCTGAGATTTCATTCAACTCCAGCTCTCGACACAGGTCGGGAAAGCCCCATGAGCCTCTCGTTGTAGAGTGAAAATGGAACGCACAAGCTATTTGTTGTTTGTTTATATCACGCAGTCTGTCTTCCGGTTGTTGCCTTTTTTGAATGACGAATACACACTACCGCCGCCTGCTGGTAAGGAGAGTTATTGCCACTCACGCTTGGGCAGTTCGTACGTGCAACTTGGCCGTCGGATGAAGTCTTTGCGGTGTGTTCCAGTGCGACACATGGCCAAGACGCAGGAGACGTGAGGTGACGTTCCGTCGGGACGTGTTCTTTGGTGTCAGTTTGGTGTGTAAGAGGCTTAAGACACATTGAAAGTGCTTTGTGTGAGGAACCGTGCAACATAAATATGCCTGCCTACTACACTCGCAAAGCCACACGGTTCAGAGCACAGGCTACGGGGAACATTTCATGTTTTAAAACGCTACATCCTGTGGTTTCATCATGGAACAACTGACATCGTTTGTATTTCTTTTGGGTAACTAATATAAATGCTTCGATTAAAAGGTAAAGTTAACTGGTTTCACTACTGGATAGTTAAAAAAAAAAATGTTCATGTGGTCATTCAATCAAAAACCCATGCGGAAATCATAACAGAGTGAAACACTGTGTGTAGTAAAGTGTAAGATGGTGAACACTCACCTGGCGCTTTTGGATGAAGAGCTGTGCTCCCTTCAGGGCCCCGGCCATGTTCTGGCAAAGTCTCTGGCGCTCCTCTTCGTTCAGCACCTGCGTGTAGAAGGTGCGAACCTGCAAAGAAAGTAGATAAAATCCTTGAAAACCTGATCATAACGGTACGTCTACACGGTTCCGTCGCGTTGAAGCTTGCCGGTGGACGTGTCTGGCGTGCAACCAACAACCAATCACATTCATCTCCCGCCCCGGACACACAAGCACGCAGTTTGATTTGCTAGAGCTTGTACTGGCATATGATTTGATTGGCTGGCGCTTCCATTGACGCTTGAAAATTTGAACTTTTCTCAACTTTCGAAGCGAGCAACGGAGAAACAGCGTCGAACCACAATGCAGTTCGGCAAAGCGTGACGTCACCCCATTCAAAGTGAATGGGAAGCGTCTCCGTTGAAGCATGTGACGGAGTCTTGTGGACGTACCGTAAGGATTCAATTAGATAACATACATTTTAGTCATCTAAATTGGGCTTTATTTTTGTCACAGCAGCTTTATTACACTAATTAAAAATGCATTATATTGAAAAACTACCAAAAATAAACCAAATAAATGAACCACTGTAAATATGTACATATCAAGAGTAGAAAATATATATATCAATAGAGTATATCAAGAAAACACAATATAAAATGTCCACGATCCAGTGCAGGGTAAGGCTAAAACACCCCTCCGTTTAAAGAGTCTCTTTAAACATAAAAGACATGGAAAAGTGGATTGCATAATAGGTGACCTTTGACCCATAACTGATGGGCCTTATGGTAATATTCTGGCACAACACAGCACATGCCTATAAAAGTGACCCAGTTACAGACATTATTTTTACCTGTGTATAATTGTCTTCATCTGCACTGTTGTAGCGGGCCACATCTCGAGACACCTGGAACTTGGTCTCCACAAACTGAGGCTGGGTGTCCGGGGCACTGAAGCTGTTGGGAAAATAGTTTGGAGCGCCACCTAGAGGCAAGACAGACCAAACACTGGTGAGTAGGGAGAGAAAATGCTGCTCAAATACTGAAGTAACTGAGACAATAAAAGGGAAGGGTTACTCAAATTGTGGAAGGTCTCTGGTTTGAAAATATGGCATGTTGTAAAGTCTTTTAGACATTCTCACAGCTTTGATAATTGGTAGAGAATTGGGTTTTTTCTAAATAATCAGTTAGGGTCAGCATGTAAACAAGCTATTACAAGGAAGTGGGGAAAGGTGGTTCAAAGGAAAAAGTTGTAAAAAACAAAAAACAAACATATTTCATCTACAAAAACCACAACTGGAAGCGAAATAGGAAAACATTTAATTATAAAAACACTCAAAATGGCAACATCAAAACAAAGCATGAAAACAATCTGAAAAAGATGGAAACATTTATAGTAAGGAATGTCCCAGTGTAGGTTTTTAATATCGGTTTTTTTTGGCCAGTGAAATTGTTGATGTTGCAAATGTGTACCCTCTCCATCCTGCTTGTTTTATAATCTGGGAGTCTTGAAGTACTGAACTACTATGAAGTTATTATGCTAAATATGGGTAATGAAGTAGTACATTGCATTTTATACATTCTAAATGGCGACATCTGTTGGTTGCTATTGGTATTGCATTTGGTGGTGGAGGTGCGATTGGACCCCCTCTGCCTGGAAACCCCAAGTATTGCCAAAGCTACAATGCTCTACTGATATAAGGTCATAACAACTTAAATGAATGACTCCATAGATTACACAAGATACACATTTTCACACTATCCACATCTGCTGCTACAACAGTTAAGAATGTGTGTATATCCTTGTCATGCACACAATGTACAACAATATCTGTTTTCTTATTTTTATAACTACCGATTTTTATTCCATATTTTATTCAATTACATTGCAAGGTAAATACTGTTATATTTTATTATATATTTTATTATTTTTTATAGTTCTCTACCTGTGTTTTCAACTATTGTTTTAATTTTATGTAAACCGCAACATCAAGTCAAATTCCTTGTACGTGTAAACCTACCTGGTAATAAACCTGTTTCTGATTCATTGTATTCACAAAGACACACACACACACACACACAATTGATGTCAGATTGAAGTCAGATTGAAGTCAGATTGATTGATCACACACACACACACACACACACACACACACACACACACACACACACACACACACACACACACACACACACACACACACACACACACACACACACACACACACACACACACACACACACACACACACACACACACACACACACACACATACGGGTTTTTATGCAATAGCCAGACTATTCCCCTGAACCGGCTCGGTGGTGGTTTAGATGGGCTACCCTTGCCTGAGGTCCTTCAGCTATGGGAGTTGGGTCAAAGTACTCTAAAAAATCTGAAAAAAAATCAGCTCACTTTAGATAGCTGATACACCCTTTAGAACAGTTAAACACACCACCTACTTATATTGTGGTATATACAGACATTTGTCTTTTGACAAAAGTGTGACTTATATGGACCAAAAAAAACACTATGGGGTCTTTAAAGGGTCTTTAAAGGGACGATAAGGCCACTCCCACAACCCTCCAAATTTACATACATACACAACCTGACAGGACACAGCATTATGTGAGCAGTCATTTTAATTGTAAAATAAAGTAGTATTAAACCAATACATTTGTTTAAACACATTAAAGTCAAACAGCTACACAGGCAGAGACATACAGATAAACAGACAGACAATTTACAGACAGACAAACAGCTACACAGACAGATCGACAGACAGAAAGACAGCTTACAGACAGACAGCTACACAGACAGAGAGACAGCTTACAGACAGACAGCTTACAGACAGACAGCTACACAGACAGAGAGACAGCTTACAGACAGCTTACAGACAGACAGCTTACAGACAGACAGCTTACAGACAGACAGCTACACAGACAGAGAGACAGCTTACAGACAGACAGCTTACAGACAGACAGCTACACAGGCAGAGACCTACAGATAAACAGAAAGACAATTTACAGACAGACAAACAGCTACACAGACAGATCGACAGACAGAAAGACAGCTTACGCAGACAGAGAGACAGCTTACAGACAGACAGCTACACAGACAGAGAGACAGCTTACAGACAGACAGCTACACAGACAGAGACATACAGATCGACAGAGAGACAGCTTACAGACAGACAGTTACACAGACAGAGAGACATACAGATCGACAGAGAGACAGCTTACAGACAGAGAGACAGCTACACAGACAGAGAGACAGCTTACAGACAGACAGACAGAGAGACAGCTTACAGACAGACCGACAGCTACACAGACAGAGAGACAGCTTACAGACAGACAGACAGCTTACAGACAGACCGACAGCTACACAGACAGACAGAGAGACAGCTTACAGACAGACAGCTACACAGACAGAGAGACAGCTTACAGACAGACAGACAGCTACACAGACAGAGAGACAGCTTACAGACAGAGAGACAGCTTAACCAGAGAGACAGCTACACAGACAGACAGCTACACAGACAGACAGCTACACAGACAGAGAGACAGCTTACAGACAGACAGACAGCTACACAGACAGAGAGACAGCTTACAGACAGACCGACAGCTACACAGACAGAGAGACAGCTTACAGACAGACAAACAGCTACACAGACAGAGACATACAGACAGAGAGACAGCTTACAGACAGAGAGACAGCTTACAGACAGAGAGACAGCTACACAGACAGAGAGACAGCTTACAGACAGACAGACAGAGAGACAGCTTACAGACAGACCGACAGCTACACAGACAGAGAGACAGCTTACAGACAGACAAACAGCTACACAGACAGAGACATACAGACAGAGAGACAGCTTACAGACAGAGAGACAGCTACACAGACAGAGAGACAGCTTACAGACAGACAGACAGACAGAGAGACAGCTTACAGACAGACCGACAGCTACACAGACAGAGAGACAGCTTACAGACAGACAGAGAGACAGCTTACAGACAGACAGAGAGACAGCTTACAGACAGACCGACAGCTACACAGACAGCTACACAGACAGAGAGACAGCTTACAGACAGACAGCTACACAGACAGAGAGACAGCTTACAGACAGACAGCTACACAGACAGAGAGACAGCTTACAGACAGACAGACAGCTACACACACAGAGAGACAGCTTACAGACAGAGAGACAGCTTACAGACAGACAGACAGAGAGACAGCTTACAGACAGACCGACAGCTACACAGACAGAGAGACAGACAGCTTACAGACAGACAGCTACACAGACAGAGAGACAGCTTACAGACAGAGAGACAGCTTACAGACAGAGAGACAGCTTACAGACAGAGAGACAGCTACACAGACAGAGAGACAGCTTACAGACAGACAGACAGAGAGACAGCTTACAGACAGACCGACAGCTACACAGACAGAGAGACAGACAGCTTACAGACAGACAGCTACACAGACAGAGAGACAGCTTACAGACAGAGAGACAGCTTACAGACAGAGAGACAGCTTACAGACAGAGAGACAGCTTACAGACAGAGAGACAGCTACACAGACAGAGAGACAGCTTACAGACAGACAGACAGAGAGACAGCTTACAGACAGACCGACAGCTACACAGACAGAGAGACAGACAGAGAGACAGCTTACAGACAGACAGCTACACAGACAGAGAGACAGCTTACAGACAGACAGACAGCTACACAGACAGAGAGACAGACAGCTTACAGACAGACAGCTACACAGACAGAGAGACAGCTTACAGACAGAGAGACAGCTTACAGACAGAGAGACAGCTTACAGACAGAGAGACAGCTACACAGACAGAGAGACAGCTTACAGACAGACAGACAGAGAGACAGCTTACAGACAGACCGACAGCTACACAGACAGAGAGACAGACAGCTTACAGACAGACAGCTACACAGACAGAGAGACAGCTTACAGACAGAGAGACAGCTTACAGACAGAGAGACAGCTTACAGACAGAGAGACAGCTTACAGACAGAGAGACAGCTACACAGACAGAGAGACAGCTTACAGACAGACAGACAGAGAGACAGCTTACAGACAGACCGACAGCTACACAGACAGAGAGACAGACAGAGAGACAGCTTACAGACAGACAGCTACACAGACAGAGAGACAGCTTACAGACAGACAGACAGCTACACAGACAGAGAGACAGCTTACAGACAGAGAGACAGCTTACAGACAGAGAGACAGCTTACAGACAGACCGACAGCTACACAGACAGAGAGACAGCTTACAGACAGACAAACAGCTACACAGACAGAGACATACAGACAGAGAGACAGCTTACAGACAGAGAGACAGCTACACAGACAGAGAGACAGCTTACAGACAGACAAACAGAGAGACAGCTTACAGACAGACCGACAGAGAGACAGCTTACAGACAGACCGACAGCTACACAGACAGAGAGACAGACAGAGAGACAGCTTACAGACAGACAGCTACACAGACAGAGAGACAGCTTACAGACAGACAGACAGCTACACAGACAGAGAGACAGCTTACAGACAGAGAGACAGCTTACAGACAGAGAGACAGCTACACAGACAGAGAGACAGCTTACAGACAGACCGACAGAGAGACAGCTTACAGACAGACCGACAGCTACACAGACAGAGAGACAGCTTACAGACAGACAAACAGCTACACAGACAGAGACATACAGACAGAGAGACAGCTTACAGACAGACAGCTACACAGACAGAGAGACAGACAGAGAGACAGCTTACAGACAGACAAACAGCTACACAGACAGAGACATACAGATTGACAGACAGCTTACCACAATAGTTTTTTCGGCCACAAAACTGGATAACATCCAAAATGCAATTTGTATCCAACTTACCACAACATTATAACACAGGACACATCTGAATAGTATACAATTAAAAACAATGTCTCAAAAAACACATTGGATACAAATAAGAGCATGAAATCCTTGGTTGAACACAAAATAAAATTGGTAAATAACCCAAATCAAAGGCTTTCATTAACAGCTTTTTTAGTTTTCTGGCCACAAAACAAAATGAACAGGAATATAACCTATATGCTTTGCTTTCACTTAACAGCATAATCTCTGTCAACCCGTATGTTGAACATAGGTGCAGTATAAAACATTAAGTCATCAGGATAACCACAACTGATGGTTTCACTGTGACTGTGACTGCCTCTTTCGAGCAATTCCGCGATTGCGAACAAAGTCTCTTACATTTTGGACTGTTCGTTCATCAAGCACTTTGCCTTCAACCAGCTTGCAGTGCTGGCACTCAGATTTGGTTGCCAGATTTCCTTTGGCAATATGACACTTAAAATGCCGCATTACTGCGGCAACCTCATCCATGGCCCACGGTTTCTTACTTGTTGTTTTGGCATTTTAATGATCCTTTCCTGAAAGATATACAAGTAAAACAAAAATCGAATCAAATGTGAAATGTACTCGGCAGTCATATTTTAGTTGGAAATAACTGTAATAACATCTGCTTTTTATCTGAAAATGGGATACGAGTAGCACATACATGCCATCCTCTTCCTGCCTGCCTCCTAGCCTTAGCTTTAGGACAGCAATCCAATAAGTAAAGTGACTATTGAGAAATCTTTATAAAAAGGTCTTGTACATGTGCTGTATTGTTTATATCAGAAAAAAGGTTACTGTTCCAAACAGAAGTGCTACTCTTTTTTTAATTAATTGAGGGTCATATATTCATACCTCCTATCCTTTTGGACAGCAGGGGTAGAATGATGGGTTAGACATTTAAAAAGTCCTAGGCTGGAAATGCATTCTAGTAATAATTGACCACTCCCAAAAAGGAAACTAATCAATCAATTTTTGATGATCAAAACTGTCTCGGCTAGGTCTTAACACTGTTTTGTATCTTATTTATAAGCTTATTTCAATGCCTTTTCCGAGTTCAACAACCAAACTGGCCTTACCTTCATAGGGAGGAGCAGTCTCACTCACTGTGGATGACACAGTTTCTGCTTAACACACAAATGTTTTTGTTGTTAAATATATATATATGTTAAACCTACTTTTCACTTAGGAATTCAGGATATACTACATTTAGTTTACATTATATCTTGTCATAGATGACATGAATCATTACTTAGTGGGTCGCTTTTCACCACATGTTACTGAACAACTTAACATACATGTAATCTAACATACAGATCACATGCAGGCAGTGCAAGTACGAGTTAAACTCAGATGAACGCCACTATCAACGCCACCTGACGACATGACCCCTTAAACAGCCAGGACCTCCTAAACCATGTCCCTGTTGTTCTCAGATTGATACACATACACTCAAGATACTGACTTACACTTTGAAAAGCGTTTGAAGACAATGTCCTCACATACCATTGTCTCTATAAACCATATGATATTCAGACTACTGCATACACACACACAGCCCAAAGAAACATGTGGGTATGTAAATAGATCAAATCAAGTAGTATTTAAATGTAAAGTACCTTTTCAGCTCTGCTGAGGGGAGAAAGCACTGGACCTGTCGTCTTCATGTAGCTCTCAGTGCAGTCGCTGTTCTTCACCATCTGTAGCAGATAAAACACAAAGAGAAGGATCAATAAACAAAATCAAAAATGTACTAGAAGAGAATATTTGGAATTGAATAAAAGAATGGTCCTACTGATGACCGAAAGAAGGAAAGGAAAACTTAGTTTAAAACCTTACTGGATCCTTTTGTAAGCCACAAAACATCAATTTGAGATATTACATTTAGTTTACATTATATCTTGTCATTGATGACATGAATCATTACTTAGTGGGTCGCTTTTCACCACATGTTACTGAACAACTTAACATACATGTAATCTAACATACAGATCCCATGCAGGCAGTGCAAGTACGAGTTAAACTCAGATGAACGCCACCTGACGACAGTTTAAAACCTTACTGGATCCTTTTGTAAGCCACAACACATCAATTTGAGATATTAAATCTATGTTAAATGTAAAAATACCTCTTCAATGTTCTCATTTGGAGATGTGGCCTGTGTGGCCCCACAGGTTTCCAGAGGCATCACTTCATCAAGACCCTGCAAGACGCAAACACACACACAAAAAAACATTACATGAAAGCATTTATGGTTATGTTTCTGAAATCCAATGCAGTTCTGCATTCACTCGACAGCCCAAATGATTACAGGTCTTAGGTTATGAAAAGTATAATCCTTAAACCTACTTTTCACTTAGGAATTCAGGATATACTACATTTAGTTTACATTATATCTTGTCATAGATGACATGAATCATTACTTAGTAGGTCGCTTTTCATCACATGTTACTGAACAACTTAACATACATGTAATCTAACATACAGATCACATGCAGGCAGTGCAAGTACGAGTTAAACTCAGATGAACGCCACTATCAACGCCACCTGACGACATGGCCCCTTAAACAGCCAGGACCTCCTAAACCATGTCCCTGTTGTTCTCAGATTGATACACATACACTCAAGATACTGACTTACACTTTGAAAAGTGTTTGAAGACAATGTCCTCACATACCATTGTCTCTATAAACCATATGATAGTCAGACTACTGCATACACACACACACAGCCCAAAGAAACATGTGGGTATGTAAATAGATCAAATCAAGTAGTATTTAAATGTAAAGTACCTTTTCAGCTCTGCTGAGGGGAGAAAGCACTGGACCTGTCGTCTTCATGTAGCTCTCAGTGCAGTCGCTGTTCTTCACCATCTGTAGCAGATAAAACACAAAGAGAAGGATCAATAAACAAAGTCAAAAATTTACTAGAAGAGAATATTTGGAACTGAATAAAAGAATGGTCCTACTGATGACCGAAAGAAGGAAAGGAAAACTTAGTTTAAAACCTTACTGGATCCTTTTGTAAGCCACAAAACATCAATTTGAGATATTACATTTAGTTTACATTATATCTTGTCATTGATGACATGAATCATTACTTAGTGGGTCGCTTTTCACCACATGTTACTGAACAACTTAACATACATGTAATCTAACATACAGATCCCATGCAGGCAGTGCAAGTACGAGTTCAACTCAGATGAACGCCACCTGACGACAGTTTAAAACCTTACTGGATCCTTTTGTAAGCTACAACACATCAATTTGAGATATTAAATCTATGTTAAATGTAAAAATACCTCTTCAATGTTCTCATTTGGAGATGTGGCCTGTGTGGCCCCACAGGTTTCCAGAGGCATCACTTCATCAAGACCCTGCAAGATGCAAACACACACACAAAAAAACATTACATGAAAGCATTTATGGTTGTGTTTCTGAAATCCAATGCAGTTCTGCATTCACTCGACAGCCCAAATGATTACAGGTCTCAGGTTATGAAAAGTATAATCCTTAAACCTACTTTTCACTTAGGAATTCAGGATATACTACATTTAGTTTACATTATATCTTGTCATAGATGACATGAATCATTACTTAGTGGGTCGCTTTTCACCACATGTTACTGAACAACTTAACATACATGTAATCTAACATACAGAGCACATGCAGGCAGTGCAAGTACGAGTTAAACTCAGATGAACGCCACTATCAACGCCACCTGACGACATGACCCCTTAAACAGCCAGGACCCCCTAAACCATGTCCCTGTTGTTCTCAGATTGATACACATACACTCAAGATACTGACTTACACTTTGAAAAGCGTTTCAAGACAATGTCCTCACATACCATTGTCTCTATAAACCATGTGATATTCAGACTACTGCATACACACACACACACAGCCCAAAGAAACATGTGGGTATGTAAATAGATCAAATCAAGTAGTATTTAAATGTAAAGTACCTTTTCAGCTCTGCTGAGGGGAGTAAGCACTGGACCTGTCGTCTTCATGTAGCTCTCAGTGCAGTCGCTGTTCTTCACCATCTGTAGCAGATAAAACACAAAGAGAAGGATCAATAAACAAAGTCAAAAATGTACTAGAAGAGAATATTTGGAACTGAATAAAAGAATGGTCCTACTGATGACCGAAAGAAGGAAAGGAAAACTTAGTTTAAAACCTTACTGGATCCTTTTGTAAGCCACAAAACATCAATTTGAGATATTACATTTAGTTTACATTATATCTTGTCATTGATGACATGAATCATTACTTAGTGGGTCGCTTTTCACCACATGTTACTGAACAACTTAACATACATGTAATCTAACATACAGATCCCATGCAGGCAGTGCAAGTACGAGTTCAACTCAGATGAACGCCACCTGACGACAGTTTAAAACCTTACTGGATCCTTTTGTAAGCTACAACACATCAATTTGAGATATTAAATCTATGTTAAATGTAAAAATACCTCTTCAATGTTCTCATTTGGAGATGTGGCCTGTGTGGCCCCACAGGTTTCCAGAGGCATCACTTCATCAAGACCCTGCAAGATGCAAACACACACACAAAAAAACATTACATGAAAGCATTTATGGTTGTGTTTCTGAAATCCAATGCAGTTCTGCATTCACTCGACAGCCCAAATGATTACAGGTCTCAGGTTATGAAAAGTATAATCCTTAAACCTACTTTTCACTTAGGAATTCAGGATATACTACATTTAGTTTACATTATATCTGGTCATAGATGACATGAATCATTACTTAGTGGGTCGCTTTTCACCACATGTTACTGAACAACTTAACATACATGTAATCTAACATACAGATCACATGCAGGCAGTGCAAGTACGAGTTAAACTCAGATGAACGCCACTATCAACGCCACCTGATGACATGGCCCCTTAAACAGCCAGGACCTCCTAAACCATGTCCCTGTTGTTCTCAGATTGATACACATACACTCAAGATACTGACTTACACTTTGAAAAGCGTTTCAAGACAATGTCCTCACATACCATTGTCTCTATAAACCATGTGATATTCAGACTACTGCATACACACACACAGCCCAAAGAAACATGTGGGTATGTAAATAGATCAAATCAAGTAGAATTTAAATGTAAAGTACCTTTTCAGCTCTGCTGAGGGGAGTAAGCACTGGACCTGTCGTCTTCATGTAGCTCTCAGTGCAGTCGCTGTTCTTCACCATCTGTAGCAGATAAAACACAAAGAGAAGGATCAATAAACAAAGTCAAAAATGTACTAGAAGAGAATATTTGGAACTGAATAAAAGAATGGTCCTACTGATGACCGAAAGAAGGAAAGGAAAACTTAGTTTAAAACCTTACTGGATCCTTTTGTAAGCCACAAAACATGACATGAATCATTACTTAGTGGGTCGCTTTTCACCACATGTTACTGAACAACTTAACATACATGTAATCTAACATACAGATCCCATGCAGGCAGTGCAAGTACGAGTTCAACTCAGATGAACGCCACCTGACGACAGTTTAAAACCTTACTGGATCCTTTTGTAAGCCACAACACATCAATTTGAGATATTAAATCTATGTTAAATGTAAAAATACCTCTTCAATGTTCTCATTTGGAGATGTGGCCTGTGTGGCCCCACAGGTTTCCAGAGGCATCACTTCATCAAGACCCTGCAAGATGCAAAAAAAACAAAACATTATTATTATTATTATTGGATGGTGCTTTCCCATGTACTCAGAAGTAAAAGAAATAATTATATTTATAATATTTATACTGAAATAATCATGACTCAGAATAATCATAATCAAAACTAATGCATTGGACAATATGTAGCATTTACGTATGTGGTGTGATGGTTAGAGCATTTCCTTAAGAAAAGATATGGAGTTCACAAAGTAAAATGTTGACCACCTTGCATCTCCAGGGCCAGTCTGAATCACCGTAATTATAGGTGATCTCCTCTCCTGGACTTATGTCTCGGTCAGCGAACAAACAAAGATGGGGCTTCCCTTGCACGGATAGTTGTCTCATCTTTGCAGTCGGGTTTCTGTGATCGTCATTTACAAGTCTTCCAAGAGACTCATCCTCTTTTGCTGCATCGACGCTATGAAAACACAAGCAAAACCTCATTGCAAAACAGTCAATTAAAATACTCCGTGAAAACAGCTGTGAGAATAAATCCAACTTCATTCTGCTCAGACTTATCATTGACATGATACGCACCACCACAGTTTTCCATCAAAATGGAAATCGAACATGAACACCTTGAGCCTGACAGGATAACGTTTCAGTCTCCTCTCACATTCTTGTTTGCTTATGAGTTCACCTCTATATTCTATCAAAAAGTCTCCTTTTTGAAATGGAATAGAGGTGAAGATGCCGCGACCTACAAGGAACACAAATAACAAATAAGTGAGCAAAATAGCACACTAAAGTCACATATTTTATGTTTATACTTTAAGTTAAATCATGGTTAAACAGTCAGAAGCAGGGATGCAAACTCATCGGTCCCCCGAACCCACGGAATGGCTGCTTCAAAATTAGGAATAACAGATGATTTTAGCAGTCAGAACAACTAAAGCAGCAGTGATAATAACAGCAACGCCATAGAGTCACATCTAATAGAAATATATAAAAGCATTTATTTTAATTGTGTAAGTGTGTCTAACAGCTGTTCACCAGGGGTCCAGTCTGTGCCACAGTGACTCCGCACAGTTACTGTTAACAAACGCTTTACTCCGGATCAACTCACCTTTGATGGCATTGATGTATTGGACATCAAGTCCTGCTTTGTCCCCTCCAGTGTCAATATAAAATGTGGCATCATCTTTTGGATTGATGCGTCTCCGCCTTTGCATCTTGACTTTGATGGTTTATTATAGCTGTGAAAAAGAGTAAGGGTTCATACGTCCTGTCCTCAGCTCCAGTTAAATACAATGTGTACATCACATAAATAAACCGGAGGCTCCTAAACAGCTCATACCTCCATTTAAGTAAAACGTTCCAATCAATTACTGGGACAGTCCATTCTTCATTCACATCACCTAAGATTACCGGGAGCCTCCGGAGGCTCCGGTTCAATGCACCGGAGCCTCCGGTTCAATGCACCGGAGCCTCCGGTTCAATGCACCGGAGCCTCCGGTTCAATACACCGGAGGCTCCTTATAAGCTATACACCGGAGGCTCCGGTTCAATGCACCGGAGGCTCCGGTTCAATACACCGGAGGCTCCTTATAAGCTATACACCGGAGGCTCCGGTTCAATACACCGGAGGCTCCGGTTCAATACACCGGAGGCTCCGGTTCAATACACCGGAGGCTCCTTATAAGCTACAGTTCAAGGCCTCCGGTTCAATACACCGGAGGCTCCGGTTCAATACACCGGAGGCTCCGGTTCAATACACCGGAGGCTCCTTATAAGCTACAGTTCAAAGCCTCCGGTTCAATACACCGGAGCCTCCGGTTCAATACACCGGAGGCTCCGGTTCAATACACCGGAGGCTCCGGTTCAATACACCGGAGGCTCCGGTTCAATACACCGGAGGCTCCGGTTCAATACACCGGAGGCTCCGGTTCAATACACCGGAGGCTCCTTATAAGCTACAGTTCAAAGCCTCCGGTTCAATACACCGGAGGCTCCGGTTCAATACACCGGAGGCTCCGGTTCAATACACCGGAGGCTCCGGTTCAATACACCGGAGGCTCCGGTTCAATACACCGGAGGCTCCTTATAAGCTACAGTTCATACCTTCTGTCCTCAGCTATGGTGATTGAAATATCATACATTACTAAAAAAGACAGGAGTCTAATCTTGCCTTGTTTTTTCCCAAACAAGGCTGCTTTCTACATTAATTAATCTTCAATCAAAAAATAAAACAACAGCGACATTATTTCTTTAGCATTACTCTTAGCTAACATTTACACATGCGGCGCGATTACATCAGCTGTTAGCTGTTAGCTGTTAGCACTCAGAGCACACAGCTCCTCATATCTGTTTAGAAACTAGACAAAAGTTAAACAAGTACAAACCACAGACTGCCTGTGTCATGGAGAATACAGTCGCTGCTTTATGTATGTCTGTATAGGCCGTTGTTGTGAGTGTAGACGGTCGGAGCATATATAACGTTAGCTTAGCCAAGCTCCATTTAGACAATACCCATTTTAAAGGGTTTTTCGCCTGCCGTCTGTCTGCAGACTTGTCAAGCATGAATTCATGGTTTTTACTAACCGGTATCAGTATGTTGTTACTTCGGCATCATTTAGAAACGTGTATTACAATTTAATCACGGTAAAATATGTTCATTTTGTTGTAGTTGTACACAGCTGACAGCCGCGGTGAAACTCGAGCGATTAGAGCGAAGCGAATATTCGCATCGTGTCCGGTGTGAACGCAGCATTAATCATGTAAAATAAGCAATATCTACAAGTATGCAAGCTTACCTGTTTGTGTTTAATTGAGTAGGCTATTGTAGCTCCGTAGTCTTCTGTCTTTCCATGAGCTGAGTGAACGCAGCTGCAAGCATGCGTCTTGCACGTGACTTGTTTAAGGACCGCCCACGCAATTGTGTATGGAACTGCAAAAATGTGTATCGACCTGCAATCTAAAAACCACCTGAGTGACGCTGTTCTATACACTGAGATACATTACAAAAACACGAGTAGTGGTATAAACTGACTTTTCAGAAAATGAGGATTTAAGTTAGTTAGACACTAACAAACATGGATACACTCTTAAATTGTAAGCGGACTTCGGCAGTAGGTACAAAAGGACGTTGTCAAAAATGAGGATTTATGTTAGTTAGACCTAAAAAACATGGATACACTCTAAGTTTTAAGCGGACTTCGAGCATAGTCCACATATACCACTAAGGTTCGCGTAACGCTGGTGGGTAGTCAGGTAAAATGGTAGGGTATACCACATTGACCAACACACACACCACACACACACACACACACACACACACCACAGCACACACACACACACACACACACAAAGCACCACACCAACCAAGCACACACACCACACACACACCACACAGCACACACACACCACACACACACCCACACACACACCACACACACACACACACACACCACACACACACCACACACCACACACACAGCAACACACACACACACACTACAGCACACACACACCACACACACACAACACACACACACACACACACACACACACGACACCACACAGACACCACACACACAGCCACACACACACACACACACACACACACAATCACACACGAACACACACACACACACACAACAACATACACACACTCACACACACAGACACACACACACACACACTCACCACAACACACATCGAAAAAATTAGTGCACACACACGACACACCACACACGCCACACACACACACAGCACACACACCACACCACACTAACACACAACCACACCACCACACACAAAACACAAACACAACACACACATCATCACCGTTGGTTGTCAAACATGCACATGGGGCACATCACGCTTTAGTGTAGTTGGTCACTGCACTGGTCAACCATGAAGTGACAGTTGACGGGGAGCTGCAGGTAGTTTGCTCCCAGCCGGTGTCGATGTGTGTCCTGGGTAAGAGAATAGACGACCCTACACAACGGCATGATGGGAGAGAAACAAGACAATAGCACCGTGAGACTCTTTTAAGTTTCTTTATTGATGAAACCTTCACACTAAGCATGTTTTCAGCTGTTTATTTACACGCATTGGTGCAGAGAAAAACATCCATGCATTTGTTTTAGCAAATAACCAGACTGAGAACATTCCCTTTGAAATGGCAACACAGAGATAATGGTTATTAAAGGTTAAAAATGGGAGCAGATAAAAAAAATGTCCTACAATTACGTAGAACATCTCCCGGTCACTTTACAATCTGACTGAAAAAAGAATAAAGAAAAGACTGTGTCATTGTTTTACCTGCAGCATCTTGTCGGGGCTCGCCTCGATGCCAGGCGGCATGTTGCTGGGGTCAAAGGCCAGCTGCTCTATCTCGGCAAAGTAGTTCACTGCATTCCTGTTGAGGACCATTTTGCCCACAGGGATCAAAGGGTATTCTTTTTGAGACCAAACCTGAGTGAGAAAAAATCAGTGAGCTGAAAAAGACTGTACCATAAAGCTGGATGGGCAAAAACAACACACCCAGGGAGGTAGTTCACATGTAGGCAACACATCAACTCATTTCAAAATTGTAGAAATATTTGAAACTAGATATCTGATGTAGGTCCCAAACATTTATTTTTGCACACAACACTTATTACTTTAATAATTAATCATTCAATAATTGGAGAGGTTAAAGATCTTTGACATAGAAATGAGCCTGGCAGGGTCCAATACTCCTTATAAATATTTAACGGCTTTCCCAGGAATGTCCAATTTATCAATAAACACATTCTCCTAAACTCGTAAAATATGGAGCCCTACTACACTGAATGCCTTGTTGTGGCCATATTGATTTTTATTGTTCTCTTTTTTCTCCAGCTTGTTACCACAGTAGAGTGATCAAAATGTTAAGACAGGTTAATAGGGTGGCTGTGGCTCAGTGGCTAGAGTGCTGGACTTCGAATTAGGGGGTAGCAAGCTCGAACCCCACTGCAGTCACCATGTCATTGTGTCCCTGGGCAAGACACTTCACCCAAATTGCTCCTGTGGGGATTGTCCACAGTACTGAAGTCGCTTTGGATAAAAGCGTCTAACAAATGAGATGTAATGTAATTAATAAGGTTTCTTAAAACTAGGCGACTGACAGGCCCTTTGGGAATTAGTCAACACTTTTGTTGTATTCATTATTTGTTCAATAATTCAATTTTCTTCTGTGACATCACAGTAATATTCACAAATATGCAATTGTGTTAATTATATATATATAAAAAAACACGTGGTGCAGTCACTTCTCTTGATTAGACTGTTCCTCATTCAACCAAATGGCTTAGAACACCTAACAAAGCTGTGAACCTACAAACACACCTGGTATAATGTCAACAGACTAATTAAAAAGAACATTTAAGTATCCTACAAGAGGTTTTAAAGAGACTACATCTGAAGCTTTTAATAACTGCTTCAGATGTGTTCGTTCTGCTGTGGAGGGATGTGGTACCTTGGTGAGATCGAAGGGGTTGAACTGGAAGGTCTCCGCCTGCTCGAAGGTCATGATCTGGATGAAGAAGGTCCAGGATGGGAAGTTTCCATTAGCAATGGCGTTGTAAAGATCTCCAATGGCATAATCTGGGTTGCTGGCAGCCAGGCGCTCTGCCTCCTCCACTGATATGTTCTTTATTCCTTGATCAGTCTAAAAAAGAAAACACAACATATCAACAACAAATATGACTTCCTGTAACTATGCAATGCCAAAACCCCAGGAGGTGAATCTGAAAGGACAAATGAGTGTTAACTCTGGGTTGTGACTGACCTTGAAGTGGAACTTGCAGTAGAAAGGCTCTCCTTGGGTATTGACCATTTTGAAAGTGTGTGAGCCGTAGCCGTTCATATGACGGAAACCATCAGGCAAACCTCGGTCGCTGAACAAGAAAGACACCTGAGCAGGAGGACAGAAGACACACGATCATGAGTCCTGCAAACTTTTCATGTATAAATACTTACCTTAATTAAAAACAGTCATGTGAAGTGCCTTCAACTGAGGAATCTAGCTTTCTGTAATAATCCTCTGTAGACTCAAAAACAACAAGGGGCTCAGCAGCAGCTACCTGATGCAGACTCTCAGGCCTCAGGCTCCAGAAGTCCCACACCATGTCGGGGTCTTTCATGTGAGTCTGGGGATTGCGCTTCTGGGAATGGATGAAGGACGGGAACTGCATGGGGAAAAAAGAGGCAAGTTAGTGTGAGACGAGAGGAATGTGGTTGGGTGAAGCTCTTTCTACAATCTATTCCTATATTTTATTGATAGGTTCAAAGCTTATATATAGATAGTGTCTGTCCACACAAGACAGCTACGTTTAGCTCCAACCGCTGGAGAAGCTGCAGTACATATGCAAGAGCCTGTACGTGGCGCTGTAACTTCCTCCACAAAAGCAGCGAAGAAGCATGGTTGTCATGGTTGCCCTTCTGTTTATTCTCCGCGGTGGGGACCGAGGGAACCAGGCAGAGTTTTTCGCCAGTCAACGTGTATTAAAGTTTAAATCTTCCGGACACAATTATAAAAGTGCCGGTCAAAGGTGTTCTTTGTTATTTATTGAGCTTTAAAACAAATGAATAACGACTCTATATAATAATGAAATACATGGAGCCTCTCTTTTTCCTCCCTCTCTTCGGACAGTGTCTGTTTCATGCAGCAGCTGATCCAGTAATGAGTGACCCGGCCGACAGTAAAAATAAACATATTTATAACTAGTTTAGGTAGTTTGAGAGGTGTCTCCGTCCTGTCAGATTAGACTTCACTCGTGTTTATGTCCATATCGAGAGAAAGATAAATAATCTGAATTCAGTGTGCCGTTTACTTTGACGCGGGGTTGAGCAGCAGAGGAGGGGAGAGGCGGGGCTATTGCCTCATCATTATCAGAAAATTATCGTATAGGGCAGGGGTGGCCAACCAGTCAGAGGTTAAGAGCCACATTTTTTCTATGTTACTGCAAAGAGCCACATCAAACACACAATCACTGATACCGCTTGTTTCAGTTTTTTGTTTTCTGGAGACAAGATTTCAACCACGTCACTGATGCATTTTTGTGGCATTGGGATATATATTTTAAATCTTCTGGAGCAGAGAGAGGAGCTGTGTATTATTGTTATTGATTAATGCATCAGTGTTTCTTAGGGTCAAAAACACTAAACTCACAACTTAAAATGAAAGTGTTTAGTTTATTTAATAAAAGAGCACATGTTCAATGTGAAAAGTGACAGTAGATATAGATTATTTGCAATTTGGTGCTATATATATATATATTTAAAAAATATATATTATATATATACACCTTGAATTTCAGGGGGGGGAAGCGGGGCTCCGTTGGCGGGGCGCAGCGCCCCTCCAAGACAATGGCAGGGGAAACACTGGATAGTGTTTAATCAACGATAGGTTTTCCCCCGCTCAAAGGTGATTGGTTCACTGCATCGCAGGTATTATTGTGATTGGATCTTGGGCCACATCAAAATTAGACGCGCTGTCATCCTCTCATACTGACACCACACATACACACGTAGGGAGCCGGGACGAAAGTAACACGGGACAAAAGTAACGGAGCGATTTTATCGAGCCCAAACAACTTTGACCGGCCAAATTACGTTAATACTTAACAGACCTACTAAATATCAGGTTTAACTGTCAGGAGTAGCTAGTGTTGTCACGATACCAACATTTTAGTTTCGATACCAAGTCAAGAATTGCGATTCCGATTCTTTTTCGATACTTTTCTTAAAAAAAGGGAAACAGTCTTAAATGTAATTATTGTGCTTTATTTCACACCAGAACCATAACACAAACTTTAAACAATGAGAACAATAAATAAAATAAATGACAAGAATTCGTATTAAAT
This sequence comes from Harpagifer antarcticus, assembly GCA_902827135.1. Classification (NCBI taxonomy): domain Eukaryota; kingdom Metazoa; phylum Chordata; class Actinopteri; order Perciformes; family Harpagiferidae; genus Harpagifer; species Harpagifer antarcticus. Next base: position 580,199 of record CADEHL010000998.1, read on the forward strand.
AAAAATGAATACATTTCTTACAGACAGGCCTCGTGGTGTCCGTAGGCTTGCCCTCACTGTCAGAGATAGAGCTCAAATACTTCCACATTTCGCTTCTGGCGTCTTTTTTGTCAACAAGCCGAGGCGCAGCGGCAGTTGCACTCCCACTTGCAGCCATGCTTCTCGTTTTCTCACATGCTCTGGCAGCTAGCGCGTGCACGAGAGAGGGGAGGACTGCAGGCACGGCTGCAGTGCAGGGAGTGGGAGTGGAAGCAGAGCGCTGAACACACACGGCTCTTATTAAAACGGCGCTTTCTCACCGGAGTACTTTCCCCCGTCATTCTTAAAGTACCGATACTAATGAAACGGAGGAATCGTAACGTTTTTAACGGCAGGGTATCGCGGTACCTTTCAAGTATCGGTACACCTTGAAACACTAGTCAGGAGTCAGTGTCTCTCCGCCAAACTCACACATATACATACAATCGATATGAACTGAAGAGCCGCATGAAACTAGGCAAAGAGCCGCATGCGGCTCGAGAGCCGCGGGTTGGCCACCCCTGGTATAGGGCGTACACACGGAGCCGTTGGACCCCCCAGAGCGTTGCGTATGCCGTTCTATCCACCTTGGGACCCGTTATTGTTTCCGCAGTCGTTTAGTGCCGTATTCGGTCGTCCTCGTGTGGCCGAACGGTCTATATGACACTAAACAGTAACGCAAACGACCGTTTTCGTCCTTGTGTGGCCTTAGATGAAAATAAGGAGCCCCTCCCCACGCCCCTCTGAGAGATATTTGGTTACAAAGAACACAACGGTGCTCTAGGAGGAGATTCAGGTGATAAGGTGGGGGGGGTAGGGTGGGGGGGGTTTCCTGAGTTGGTGATTGGCTAATGGTTACACAAGCCAAAACATCGTTATGACATCATAAAGTCAGCTCATTTTCAGACAGGTTTTTATATGACAAAAAGTGAGAGAATCTTTTTTCCTGAAACTTTCAGAATCTCTTTCCACAGAGGGGACACATGTTGATGTATAAAAGACATGAAGAAGAGGATTTTGCATAAGGTGACCTTTAAAACCATTACTTATTAACGTTGTAGTCCTCCCACTGATAAAAGATTTCGATTGGTTCACACATCACCGACACTCACCAGCAGGGCGTCCCTGATGAAGAAGATGGGGGTGTTGTTGCCCGTCAGGTCCCAGTTTCCCTCCTCAGAGTAAAACTTGACTGCAAATCCTCGGGGGTCTCGCACGGTGTCTGCTGATCCCGATTCTCCAGCTGAAATAAAATGCAAATAAGACAAAACAGTTAACTCATAAATTAGTAAAATAATAGTTCAGAATTCAACAGACACTGACGGAGCCATTGTTCTTATTTCAAAGTAGGGCTTCACCAGGGCTGGACTGGCCATCTGGCATACCGGGCATTTTCCCGGTGGGCCGACGTGCCTTTTGGGCCGACACGTCATTTTTTTTTTTTTTCTGAAGTCCCGGCCCATAAGACGGGTAGATTGGCCCTCTGTTTAAATGTTTTTAGTAATTGACACGGGGCTGGCCCAATCAAATCTTTATTCACCTCCCCCTTTGGGCCGCTCGGTGTGCATCATTAAATCACGCCCCCAGGAGGTGAGCCGGCCATTGAAGCCAAACTGCCTTTTTTTTCGAGAAAAAAAAAAGTTTGAGTTAGAAATGGCGAAGGCGAAGGCCAAGCGAAAAGGGGGAGCAGAAAAATTGCGGGCAAGAAAAAAGCAGGCCCTTCGTGCTGATGCTGCCGCTTGTGTCAAAATAACCGACATGTACTTTGGTTATTTTGCTGTACTTCACGGAGACTTCAACCTCCAAACAGGGAAGATAGACAAACTAACATCTCTGTTAACCGCCTTTGCTTTCTCACTGTCTCCATCTCCACCAACTCATAAAGCTGGCAATGTCATTGATCTCATATTCTCAAGGAACTGCACTACTTCTAACCTCTCTGTAAACCCGCTCCACACATCCGATCACTTCTTCATTTCATTCTCTCTACCCCTTTCCAAACATAACAAACTAATCTCTTCTCATCCTGTACCTGTCTGCCGTAACCTTCGTTCCCTCTCCACCTCTACCTTTGCCTCATCGGTGCTCTCAGCCCTCCCTTCCTCTGACTCGTTCCAACTCCTACCTCCAAACTCTGCTGCAGAAACTCTCCTCTCTCCTCTCTCATCCTCTCTGGACTCTCTCTGTCCTCTCACATCTCGGCAGGCTCGTCAGTACCCTCCTGCTCCCTGGCTAAATGACGCACTGCGGGCTAATAGAACCGTCCTTCGGGCAGCAGAGCGGAAACGGTGGAAATCCAAACACCATGACGACCTCCTAACCTATCAGGCTCTCCTCTCCTCTTTCTCTGCTTCGATCTCTCAGGCAAAAAGCACTTTCTTTCAAGATAAGATCCAATCTTCCTATTCCAATCCCAAAAAACTATTTTCCATCTTCTCCTCCCTCCTGGACCCCCCCAAAGCCCCTTACCCCTCCTCCCTTCTGTCAAGCGACTTTGTTAACCACTTTGAAAAAAAGGTTGATGATATTCGCTCTTCTTTTTCTGACTCACCTTTACTCACCACTGGGTCACCAGACCCTCCTTTCACCCACACACTGACCTCCTTTTCCCCTCTCTCTCCAAATTACCTCTGCCCGCCCTACCACCTGTCCTCTGGACCCTTTCCCTTCAAACCTCCTTCAGACTATTGCTCCTGATATTCTACTGTTTCTCACCCATTTCATCAACACTTCTCTAACTTCTGGTCACTTTCCAAACAGTCTCAAGGAGGCAAGAGTAAACCCTCTCCTAAAGAAACCCACTCTCAACCAGTCTGATGTTATAAACTACAGGCCTGTCTCTCTCCTCCCGTTCCTGTCTAAAACACTTGAACGCGCTGTCTTTAAACAACTCTCCTGTTATCTCCATCAGAACAACCTTCTGGATCCGCACCAGTCTGGTTTCAAGGCAGGTCACTCCACAGAAACTGCCCTCCTTGCTGTCACTGAGGAACTGCACACTGCTAAAGCAGCCTCCCTCTCCTCTGTCATCATCCTTTTGGACCTGTCTGCTGCATTCGACACGGTGAATCATCAGATCCTCCTTCGCACTCTCCAAGAACTTGGAGTTTCAGGCTCTGCACTTTCCCTCATCACCTCATACCTCAAAGACCGCACCTACAGGGTAACTTGGAGAGGGTCGGAGTCCAACCCTTGTCAATTAACTACAGGGGTCCCTCAGGGCTCTGTTCTTGGTCCCCTCCTCTTCTCTTTGCACACAAACTCGCTCGGATCTGTCATTAGCCCGCATGGTTTTTCATACCACTGCTACGCTGACGACACCCAATTAATTATGTCCTTTCCCCGCTCAGGTCGTCGCACGCATCTCTGCTTGTCTAGCTGACATCTCTCAGTGGATGTCTGCTCATCACCTCAAGCTCAACCTTGACAAGACTGAACTGCTTTTCCTTCCGGGAAAAGATTGTCCCACTCTTGACCTAACAATCAACATCGGCACCTCTGTTGTTTCCCGACTCAGACTGCAAGGAATCTGGGTGTGACCCTAGATAACAACCTGTCCTTCACTGCAAATATAGCTTCTACAACCCGCTGCTGCAGATACACGCTTTACAATATCAGGAGGATACGTCCCCAGCTGACCCAGAAAGCGACGCAGGTTCTGGTCCAGGCTCTCGTCATCTCACGCCTAGACTACTGCAACTCCCTCCTGGCTGGTCTACCTGCATGTGCCATCCGACCTCTGCAGCTCATCCAGAATGCAGCGGCTCGTCTGGTCTTCAACCTTCCTAAATTCTCCCACACCACGCCGCTCCTCTGCTCCCTTCACTGGCTTCCGGTAACTGCTAGAATCCACTTCAAGACAATGGTACTTGCGTACCATGCTGCGAATGGATCTGGCCCTTCCTACATCCAGGACATGGTTAAACTGTACACCCCAGCACGTGCACTCCGCTCTGCATCAACCAAACGTCTCGCTGCACCCTCGCTGCGAAGGGGACCCCTATCCTGGCTCCAAAATGGTAGAATGAGCTCCCCCTTCGAGCAACAGAATTATTAACAAAGCACTTATATACTAATAAAGGACTGGCTTATCTAAAGCCAGTTGAGTAGCACTTAAAATGTTTTTGCTCTATGAAACCTGATGTACTTATATGATTCTGTTTTCTTCAAGTTTGTATTATGTTGGTCGAACGCACTTATTGTAAGTCGCTTTGGATAAAAGCGTCAGCTAAATGCAATGTAATGTAATGTTTAGTACAGGTGCAGGTCCATCTTCTTCTAACCCGTGGCTGATATTGGTGGTGAGGAAGATGATGAGAGGGAGAGAGATCAGCGCGAGTGGGGAGAGGGAGGAGAACTCGCGGTAAGCAGAAGCTAAGAAAATTAGGAAAAGATTATTATTAAGATTATGATACTCTGTAGTTCTGGAACCCATTAATATCCCTTTGATGAAGCACTAATAAGACAAATATTATAAGAGAAACATTCGTTAGCCTACAAGCTAGTAAGCTGGCTTTTTTAGGTTTTCCCTGGCAAGTTAAAATATAGCTTAATGGGACTCTGATACGTTGCCTCATTGAAAGTTAACCAACATTCATGAACAATTACTGTCAGCTGGCAGCTTGTTTTGTTTAGTTTATTTACTTATTTGGTTATAAGGGCAACAGTGGTCTTTTGGGACCTGAAACAATTTTTTATAAATCAGCTTTTTGTAGTAGTTTTGATTGACAATATATAGAATGAATAATATAGAAATAGATAAAAAATTGGGGCACATGTAGTTTTGACCATTAACTGTGTGGTATTGTTACGTCAATGCCTATTTGTATGGACCTCTATCAGGGAATCCATTCATTCTGTATCATTGTTTTGAGCCAGGTAGCATCCCCAGAGGAGGAGAGTGTCATCGAGAGTGAGGAGAGCAAAGAGCAGGAGGACAAAGATTACTTTGCCCGCCCCGAGCCATCTATGTTACAGATGTTTTTAGAACAGCACCCACAACAACATATCAGAAATCCAGTTGTGCAGAAGGTATTCACCTGTAAAGATGGCACCAGCAGAAAGTGGCTTACATATTGCAAGGGACGTCATATGTTGTTTTGTTTTGTTTTGTATGTCTGGCATTTGGGAAGAGGACTGACACTGGCACCTTTATAACTGGAATGTCAGATTGGAGGCACGCACACCAGCGTACAGAGGAGCACGAAAAGAGCATTACACATTCAACCTGTGCTGAAGCTTTTTTCTTACGGTGCTCTAAAGCAGACATCGAAAGCATGTTTACTGGCAGTCAGATGTCTGCTCATAGGGAACAAGTCCGAAAGAGACGTCAGGTTTTGGAGCGTGTGGTGGATGTGGTGAAAGTGCAGGCAGGTAGAGAATGAGGGAGCATACTGTATATCAGTGACCACCAACTGGCGGCCCGCGGGCCACATCCGGCCCGCCAGACATTCTCATCCGGCCCGCAGACGGGGGTGACTGTGGCGTTGGCGGAGTGGTTACTGCGTTCGCCCCCCACCCATTTTTTTTTGTACAACGTCTCGTGAGTAAGGTGCAGTACCGGAGTCCAACAGAGAGGCAGCAGCTGCGGGACAGTAGACTGCGTACTGCGAAACCTTCCCTTCCTTGAAGAAGAAGAAGTGATCCTTGTTGTGAAGAGTCTGCTTTGTGCGCTCCGCACCACAGCAGCAGCCCCACTGCGACAGAGTCCAACAGAGAGGCAGGAGCTGCGGGGCAGTAGCCTAGAAGCAGGGTTGGGTTGTAACGGAATATATGTAACGGCGTTACGTAATCAGAATACAAAAATCAAGTAGGCTAACAAACGCTGCCCAACCTATTCTCACGCCAAAAACAAGATGAACCGGTGATCGTTTTTGGTTCGTTATTTACAATGTTGAGTTGACAGCTGCTCAAGCTGTTGATCCCATTTTATGTTTCATCATACTCTCAGAGTAGTCGTCCGAAAACTTGAAATGTTCGCTGCATACATGCGCCTGTGGATCTTTCGGTTCGGGCCGAGCACATTTCGCTAGCCACTGCCTCCGAACGTACTTCCTACGCTTACCCGTTGGCAATAGATGGAACCGAGCATTCCGTGGATTGTTCCTATCCGAATTGTGGCAATGTTTCGCGATGCAATGAGGCATAGTTCTATAGAATTGTGAGAGTAACTAGAGTAAACAACATGAACAAAGCACATTAATCAATCAAGTCAATTTGTCCTCGACTCCAAACGCATAGTTCACGTCACTTCTGGTAAAATAAGTCATGTGACTCGTCAAAATGGCGCCGCCCACAAGGTTGATGTTATTTCGGTAATTAATCAATTTAAAATCACTGATAACGTCATCGGATTAAAAAAAAAAGAAAAAAGACTGTCGGATGATAATTATTTAAAAATGCGTGTCATGAGCATTCCCTCCCTTTAAAAAGATACTTAAATTAAATAAACCTCCATCAGAACAACATATTTTCTTATATCTCCTTTTGTAAAACTCTCATATTTTCAAGACAGATAATTAAATTAAATAGTAATAATTATTCCAGAGCAGCATTTCTTACCTAGCGTTTTTATTGGAAATAATAGATTATGCTGTTTCTGTCGTTTGAATAAATATATATGTGTTTGATCTTTTTGGGGGGAAATCTGTTTGCATAAAGTAAGACTGAAACAATAGAGGAAATGGTTATTCTTACCCACAGTGGAGAAACGGACAGCGACAGGTGTAGTCTTGCCGAAATGTTCAAACAGTTTGGCCTTGCAGTAGCGAGAGATGTCGTGAGTCACCTCAAAGTAACCAAAGGCTCCTGAATCATGGAGGGAGAATAATGAGACAGGTCGTCATTTGTTCATATTCATATATCAGCTGAACAAGTCTGGTTCAAAGCTCTTTAGTTGATTGCACATGTTATGATACATTGGATAAAAGCAACAAGAAGAAGTTACTTAACAAAGTCTGTGACCAGATCGGATCACCTTGCACGGATTAGCATTTTTCTGGAGCTAATCTACCAATGAATGACCTTGATTTCAATTGTGCCTACTTTATGGTCAGCAATCTCAGTTGACTTTGGCAGGTTATGCAGCCAGATTTGCACATTTCTTGTGTGCGTGTTCGTTGCAAATCATTAAAATGTAGAAATACTTGTATCATCTGAAAACAACTTAATCCTGTTGCTGAGATAGTGTTGTGCTATGCCTTTATGTGTGTTTATCATCGTATTATAGTTAGATTTACATGAAAACTACGCATCAGTATACAGATTACATTATATCACAGAAACATAAACAGTTGAAACATCACACAATTTTAACTCTGTTTAAAGAGTCAACTGATTTTGTACGGCAGCATATCCTGTAGAAGTACACTGTTTACAGAAGGAGGAGGTGGAAGAAACAATAAGATCCTTTTTGCAATAAGAAACAGGATACTAGATCTCTGAGTTTTGAGAAACAGAAACCACTACTTCAATGTTTAATGTCAATCTGCTGAAGTTTCTCAGACTCAGTTACAAAGGAGAGTCTGCTCCCTGGCCAACACTCACCCCCCCCTTTGGCATGCACCACCCTCTCTGGGATGCGTTCCCGGTCAAAGTGGGCCATCTCGTCTGTGAACACCACGTCCTGGACCAGCAGGGGGCCCCTGGGTCCGGCAGTCTGCAGGTTCAGCTTGTCTCCTATGGGATGGCCGGCCCCTGTGGTCAGAGTGTCGGGCCTCTGTTGCAAGAATAATCCATGTTAGAGATAATTAAAGGATGAGTCATTACTGCAGAGGTTCAAATCCAACCTGTGGCCCAGAGCTGGATGTCCTCCCATCTCTCTATTTTAACTAAATAAACCAACACATTCATTTTCACAAGTACTTTTGTTACAAGTGTGCATGATTAAGAATCAAATAATGTTGCAAACAAATCGTACTATAATTTATAATAGGCTGGAGAGGCCAAGGTAACAACTTTTGTAATATATAAATTAAATATGTATATAAATATAAACAAAATAAGCAACGCAAATTTACATTGAATAAGCCAGAAGAAGCCAGTTCCTTTTTAGCTGTTTTCACTGAGCTGTTAAACTGAAAGATTGACACAAACTTTGACTTGAGCTTAAATAACTGAAGCAAAACGGTTGCACATTCATTTCTGTCTACCGGCCAATCTTTTAAATCAACTAACTATCTCATTGTCTCTATTTGAATTCCTTCCTACGTAGAGCTGAGGCAACTAGATGCATTAGAGATAAGTCGACTGACACAACATTTGAAAAAGTTGGTATCCAAGCTAGCAGCTGCATGCACATTTCTGCAACTGATATGTCACTGTTGCTTGCAGTGTTGCAACAGAAACAATATAAAACAGGATCCACCAAATCCATATGCTAAGATCACATAACCTGCTATTACATTGTTCCCTCTTCATTGTTTTCACAGCTGCAAAATTATTAAAAAAACCTGAAGAAGCTCTCTGCTTATTATGACAACAATCAGACTTCCCTTGAAACTGTACTATATGTACTACGTACAATGATTTTATCACTGAGCAAAATCTTGATTTTATGTTTTTAACGGAAACTTGGATTGAACAAAATAACAGTGCAGCTGTTCTTATCGAATCAACCCCTCCCAACTTTAGTTCCTAAATATCTATAGACCACCCAAATACTGTGCAAGCTTTTTTGATGATTTTACCGAACTGCTGTCTATAGTGTGTATTGACTTTAACCGTCTAGTCATTGTTGGTGATTTTAACATCCATGTTGACAACCCCCAGGACAGAGGGGCAAAATAACTGTTGTGTGTTCTTGATAGCCATGGACTGACTCAGCATGTGACGGAGCCCACGCACAATAAGGGGCACACTCTGGACTTAATTATCTCAAAGGGTCTGAATATCTCTAAGGTTGTGGTGACTGATGTTGCACTCTCTGATCATTCCTGTATTTTCTTTGAGAGCTCTATTTCTGTTCACAAAAATGTTCAAAAAGTGATAACCACAAAGCGATATTTAACTGAAAATACTAGGGAAATGTTTACTCAGAATTTTTCTTCCACACTTGCCCCTGCTAACATCTCAGTAAATTAGCTAGTAGATCATTTGAATTAAAACATTTAAAATGTTATAGATGCCATTGCAAGTGACTGGGAAGAAAATATCTCCATGGAGAAAGGCCATGACCGTGAGAGCAGAAAAAAGAGTGTCGAAAAGCTGAACGTAGGTGGCGAAAAACAAATCTCCAGGTTCACTTTGAAATCTATAAAGAGAGACTTGGCCTTTATAATTTGGAATTGAAAAACGCACGACAATCGTTCTTCTCTGACATCATTACGAAAAACAATGCACGTGCCTTGTTTGCTACCGTCGACAGGCTAACTAACCCCCCAGTGCAATGATTTTGCCTTTTTCACTGACAAAATTCAGAAAATCAGACAAGCAGTCAGTGCCTCTGCATCAGGTACAGCAAATGTGTTGTCCCTATGTCCACCTAATATCAATTCAAACACCATGACACAATTCCATCAGATTAATGATAAAAACCTAGAGGACATTATTCAACTTCTGAAATCCTCCTCCTGCTGCCTTGATATTATTCCAACAGGATTTTTCAAAGATGTTTTGCCTTGCATGGCCTCAGATCTACTTCATATAGTAAACAAATCTATTCACTCAGGTATTTTTCCACAGGCCCTGAAAACTGCAGTCATTAAACCGCTCTTAAAAAAGAATAATCTAGATGCTTCAGTAATGAACAATTACAGGCCCATATCACACCTCCCATTTCTAGGTAAAATCATTGAAAAAGTTGTTTTTCAACAGTTGAGTAATTCTTTGCATTTAAATGACTGTTTCGATGTGTTCCAGTCAGGATTTCGTCCAAACCACAGAACTGAGACTGCTCTTGTAAAGGTCTTCAATGACATCCACTTAAACACAGACAGTGGCAGAACTTCAGTGTTCGTATTATTAGATCTCAGTGCTGCGTTTGACACTGTTGACCACAGCATATTACTAGACCGACTGGAAAACTGGGTGGGACTTTCGAAAACAGAATTGGTTTGAATCCTACTTAAAGGACAGACACCACTTTGTTTCTATAGGTAAATACACATCTGAGCTTTTAACTTTGAATTGCCTTGCGTTGAAAGGTGCTATATAAATAAACTTGCCTTGCCTTGCCTTGCCTTGCCTTGCCTTGCTAAGATAAAAACACAAACCAAACTAACATTAGAGAGACAATAAGGGAAGGTGATAGTAGGGGGGGGAAGTATCATTTCCCAGAGGGCCATTGTGGACGTGTTACTGTGTGTTGATGTCTCTCTGTACGAGACATGAGAATACATTTTGTGATTTACGGGAAATCTACTCATCTGTTTACGACATAAAGATTGCATTAGAAACAGTTAAGAGAGCTTATTCGTGCATGGCTACACTACAATTCAAAAGGTAAATAGTGTACTTTTACTCCACTACATTAATACATTATCTTTAGTTACTTTGCAGATATAGATTAATGGTAAAAAATATGATCAACATCTAAATAACTCTTTACACCTGTAGTAAAGTTCACAAGCTACCCTGCAGCATAATTAAAACTACCTGCACCTTTACCAGCTTTGGCAACATTTGAATGCATCAAGAATTATAATCAAAACATATAATATATACTGAAATGGGCCAATCTGCATAATAAGTACTTGTTTTTGGTACTTTACATGTATTAAGATGCCAATACTTTTGTACTTTTACTTGACTAACATTAAGATTGCATGACTTTCACTTGTAACAGAGTTTTCTACACTGTGGTATTTGTGTAGTACTTCTTCACCTCCCCTCATCCCCTGGACTATCTGGAAACGCACCAAGCTATTTGCTCTGATATGCTCTGGCTATATAACTCAAAGGGGTGAAGTCCAACCACAAACATGCCCCTGGACAATGACCTACCTTACATCATTACACTAATGTACTCTCCTTACACATTTTAAAGCCTTTTGTGTGTTTATTTGGTGACTAATAAGGTCGGTTGGTGGTGTCATTTCTCCTTCACGTTATTTGACGTTTGACGTTATTTTAGCATGATCAAATGACTGGCAGATCTGCAAGTCAGTCTTTACAATAACAGAGATTACATTGCCCCAAAATAAACATTTAAGAACACTAAATAACTTGGAAATATCTGCAAAGTAGCTCCATTGACAAGCTAGCTTTAGCTTACAGTATAACCGTTAGCTGGTTACCCTAAATGACCTCTCACCCATTTCTCACAAGAAAGACAGCGCTAAACAGCAACAACAACATGCAGACAAAATACAGACCTGAGAGCATCTACTCTGCTTCCATGCCTTCATTTGATCGGTAGCTTTATCTCTATTGTCAGCCATGTTGACAGCTCAGAGTTACAGGACGGTTAGACGTCAAAATGCTGGGTAGATGTTGCAGGAGAAACTGTTATCGCTGTTGTGCCCGATCTCTAGCAATTCTTCCTGGACTTTGCTCAATTAGGCCCCGCCCCCGCACTCAATCCTCCTTTCTGATTGGCTGAAGAGAGGAACCTGACCTACTTTTAGGACAAGAGGAGAAAGCACCAAACCAAAGATGATGAACACAATAAACCTTTTTATAATACCCTCTTGCTCATTGTTTCATTGTGCAAGTCCTAAAAGGGACTGTCTTGAAGATCAGGTGATAAAGGCAAGCAGAATCTACCTCTGTAATATCATGTCATATTGCGCTTTGGCAATGTTGGAATCTAACTTAGATATATTTACTTACTTACGGTACTAGTACAAGGATAAAGTACAGTTGAGGTGCTTTTACTTTACTTGAGTATCATAATATATGTTATGCTTTTCTATAATTATATTCCACTACATCTCCCGGGCACTTTTTACTCTTTGCAGACTTAAATTAGAAATGCAATATATTACATTACATGTCACTTGTTAGTAGACGCTTTTATCCAAAGCGACTTACATACTCAATACTGTGGACAATCCCCACAGGAGCAATTTGGGGTGAAGTGTCTCAGGGACACAACGACATGCTGACTGCAGTGGGGTTTGAACCTGTGACCCCCTGGTCTGAACACCTGCGCACAACTCACTGTGCCAAACACCATCATTAAATATAAAGTAACTAATAAATGTATTGATGTGTTACAGGTTAAGTTCTGCAGCTGTATATACATTATATTAATTGAAATTAGATCCACTGTTACCAGCTGAAAAATGTAGGTGATTTTGGAAATTATGCAAATCACAAGTTTTACTTTTGGTACTTATAATTACATTTAATGGTAATACGTGTTCCCTTTTACTTAAGTATCGTTGTTTTACTTATAACAGGCTATTGTTGCACAGTAAATTGGCTACATTTACTAATTTTGAAATATGAAATACTCAATACTCCTTCCAACACTGTGTTTTAGTGCTGCATATTTCAAAAGAGTTCAATAAAAATAGCCCAAAGCAGTTGACCAGCACCTATATACACCATAGTTCACTCAAACAGCTACAAACCTTCTCTCAGATTACAGACATTCCAGGTCAATCAAACTAAATAAACACATGAGCAGACGTTTACTGTTGAATTGCTTTTATTTCAGACAGCATTCACACAATACACTGTATTCTTGAGGCACATTCACATCAAGTGCTAAATAACTTCATGCATTGTTGAATGTAGGCTACAGCTTTGTTGAATGCTGATTGTAAATGAAAATATTGCTTTGTTATTTGGCACAGTAGGAAATATTGTCCTTTACATGACCACAGATGTGTTATTTTTGGATTGATTTTTAAAAGTGAATTGAAGAATAAAATGAGAACTTGACTAAAAGTGTAGACTAGGTTCAGCTGGATTAAAACAAATATCACAACAGTGCGAAAGGCTGATGATGCTTTTAGCAGATATTTCAGATGATATTTCACATTCGGAAGTTACAACAACACAGCACTATTGCACAATGTTGTAGAGAATATCTCAGATAACTAAAGCTACCTTGAGATTTTGACTTTTACAAGACCCCGGTCACTCTATCTTCATTTAAATAGCAACACTTTTTACAATATTACCATTCAGGCTTAAAACTACAAAGTGGCTCCTATGGGTTTGAACCAGGTTAGCCCTCAGTGCTAATGAGACGTTTGCAGCTATCTTAATGACGAAAGCTTAAATAAGTGTGACAAGTGCCTGGTGAAAAACAACAACAGATTAATTCAGAATATCAAGGTGTTTCCTCTGAGACAAAAGGAACTGTAAACCCATTTAAAAGGGTTAGTATACTTTACATCACAAGTTAAATTCCCAGAGGTGTTTTGATATTAATTCAGCAACAACATTAGTGTTAAATAGAGTGTTGTGGAAATGAACTTGGAGTCTAATAAAGTTGTAATACTATGAAAAAGATGAGTTGCACCCAGATTTTGAGTAATTAAAAGACATTGAGAATAATGTTGAAGTACACTATTTACACTGTTAATTATGCATATGCAAGTTGTATTGCATTAATCATGGTAAAGATAGAACAATGTAAAATGATTACATCTGATTTGGCCACCCTGTAACAACTGCTACAAATTACAATTATTTCACCTGGATAAGAGTACCTGGATTTTATTTTTTTCAAAAGCACGATAATATACATACCAAACCAAAAAAAACTACCAAAACCTCTCTTATTTGTCAATCTCACTATCAACAAATGACACAAGCAAATCCAATAGAGCTAGCTCGGCTCAATAACCGCAACGAAATCAATCAAGGAGGCGCAATCAATGACTGGTTTGAAAAGACAAATGAGTGTTTTCCTGAAAGAGAGGAGATTTAATTCCACTGTCCAGTCGCTCACTATAACAGGCTACAACCAGAGTAGGCACCATGCAGAGAGGGGGTTACGTCTGCCTAGGCTGGGCTCCTTTCAATAATTAAAATTCACATCAAAGTCCACGCTATAGGATATTCGAATCTGGATTTTTGAGAATTTAATAGATATCCACTTCTCATGTCTCCTCTGCTGTTTTTTTAGATTGAGATTCAGCTCGATTATCAATCCAAGGGGAAAAGGTAAGACAAACACGAATTACTTTTATTGTGAAATTTGGGATTTGCACTTGCATTTGGAATATGCAATGCTGCTTCTTAAATGCCAGCCTTACCCATAATGCACCCAGGCCAGAATACAGCAGAATACTAAGGAAAGATACATGTATAATTGATCCATGGATCCTTAAAAACAAGCTGTTCAGAGTCAAACACTGGCTTTTTCAGATTCCTCCCCCTCACATGAAGATAAGGTGTTTACTCCAATTCGATACTCACAAGCAGAGCGTCACATGGCACACTCCTTTGGGCCAAAGCTCTTATCTTACTAAAACATGAAACCGCCTAGCACCCAATAAGGGGAGATGTGAAGAAGCGAGTGTTTTTACTTGAAACAGGTTGTGTGTGTGTGTGTGTGTGTGTGTGTGTGTGTGTGTGTGTGTGTGTGTGTGTGTGTGTGTGTGTGTGTGTGTGTGTGTGTGTGGTGTGTGTGTGTGTGTGAGAGGCCTAGATCCTGCGCAGAGGGTGCCACATGGACACGGGCTTCCTCAGCGTGGCGAGCATCTGTTTCCAATGGGTGATGCCCATCCCGCTGGCCTCGGGGCCGATGATCACGTGACCCAGGTTCTCGCCCCGGCCGTCGTCTGTGGCCTCGGCCACCGTCACCCTGAGGGAGAGCTCCTGCAAACAGAACAACACGGTTACACAAGCTGCTGTGTAAGCATGACTCTGCAGCTTCTCTGCAGTGTGATCTTTATGGAGTTGGTTGAATGTGTATTAACAATATTTGCTATTTCTTATTGTTTTTGGCATTTAATCGCATTTAATCTTTTATGCGCATTTAATTGTATTACTGTTTGGCTCATTTAGTTAATAGCCAGAAGTGTAAGAGCAGTAATATCCTAATGCTTGAAATCATTAATAGATTAATCCATGCTTTCAAAATGCACTTTTTAACAGCAGGAAAACTTAAACAATGTTTTCATGCTTATATTAATACTTACATTTACTGCTCTAATGATTTAGGTCTACTACCCTCTGCCTGTTTACTCAAGTATTAAAAAACGCAGCAGTCGAGGTCAAAGTTTGAATAATTTGAACTTTGAGCACATCGCTCTCTGGGCGGCTTTAGTCCTGGTACTCATTCTGTATCTGTTCCAATTTTCTTTATTGTATTATTATAGTATATAAGATTATGTTTCACATTGCTTAAGTTTTGAGCACAATGACACAAAAAATATACCGATCTATAATGTCGTATATCTATGTCCTTATTTCAGGTAGGTCCTTTTTTACAAATACCTCTTTTGAGATAACATTTTCTCTCTTGTGTTTGGCTTTATGTCAGCTGCATGTGCAAACCTGTATTGTAACCACACAACGGTTCAAGCTTTTTTCTTTATTAATTGAACAACTGTTTTGAGATATCTATTTTCATTGCTGGTTTATTATTCTGTTCTTGATATCACATGTTTATCTTTTTCCATGACCTGAATTCCTCTTGTAGATTAATAAAATGTAATCATGGTGCAATATCACCTGCAGGACAAGGGAGGGCACAGAGAAGATCATGGCTTCGTTGAAGATTGGGTTTGTGTCATCCCGTTTGGTGGAGGTCTTCTTCTTACTGATCTTCCTGCCGTCTTGCAGGAGATACACTTTGACAAACGGATCTGATAACGAGAGTGCACAAATATGATTAGGAGTGCATCTAAAGCTTCTAAAACCTACACACACATACATACCCCCGCACACTGTGTGTATAGCATATAAAACACTGCTCATTAAAGAACAATCAATTAGAGCGGAGTGTTGTAGACACAATTAGCTCTGGAGATGATAACGTGGGTGACCTTTATCTGTAAAATGTTAATGTGGACATTTAATGTGATAAACACATCATTTAAGTCCCATCTGCCTGTCTGGATATAAATAAATGTATCCTCTGGGAGATTACATTAAGTGTATACTACTGAATATGTGTTCCATGTTATTAATCAAAGGTTATGAGTGGTTTAAAAAAATTGATTTAAAGACAGACAGATGTATTTATAGTTCATACAAAGTGTAACCATTACTCAGGTAGTTCCCATTCACCCATATTTACAAAAAAGGGCAAAATCACACACAGAAAACCGGCAAACCTGCAGTGTTCTTGCTGTTGGTCCACTGCAGGTTTTTGCACTTTGCCACGACCACCGTGAGGCGCTCTGCTGTCGGCAGATAGCTGAGAGACAACAGGATCTCCCCGACGGCATCCACAGCCTGCGAGTCACAAGAGCATGGCAGAGATTATATAACATTTCATGTGTATGTTCATTTAGTTATCTACGTTTTTTTTTTATCTACAATGTAATTGTTAGGAAATGTATTGAAATGTGCTTATTTTAATGATCCGTATTACCTGTTGAATTGTTTTATTGCGCATTATCTCAATGCAGTTGTAATGAAGTTGTAAGGAAATTGCTTAATGTAGTATTTATGATCATTAAACATGTTACAGAACTTTAATATATCCCTTGCCACACTGCAGGCTCCCCAGCCATGGATACTGTTCCTGATTTAAATAACGGGAGTGAAAAAGTCATTTTGTTAATGGAGTCTTTGTAAGGACTTAAATGATCCTGCAAGGTTGTTTGCAGTCGATTGATCTCATTATATACAACAGAGAGAGTGAACTGGTAGATCAGTTCTGTTTGGGATACAGCTTAGCTTCTTATTTATTGTATTTAACTTGTAGTTTTGCTGAATGTCCAGCATGGGGCTCTCACACACCTCAAAGCTATTTTTTTTGTAAAAGCAGAACATGTCATACTGGAATATAGACACAGTTAGATGATCTGTAATCATTCCATTCAATTCAAGGCTTTATGGAAATGTGTACATTAGCTACAGGCTCCTCCAACAGGGCAACATATATGACATAGAACAAATAAGTAAATTCAAATAAAATAGAAATAGTGCAAGAAGTATCTATATACAAGTAAATGGTACCATCATGCCATTTGTTTTAAACTCACCTTGTTGACATCCTGAAGGTAGAGCCAGGCGTTGAACGGTCTGATGGTCAGGTCCAGGTCAGACAGTTTGAGATCTGCCACCCCGGCACTGATGTTTCTCTCCTCAGCATCGATACCGAAGGCGGCACAACGCAGACTATACTCCTCCAGCAGGGACGAGTCCATGGGGATGGAGAAGTGCTCGTCAAAAAGCACTGTGTATGCATTCGCCTGGATCTGTGAGAGGCAAAACATGATTCAAATGTTAGAATGTATTTATAGATTCACCTCCCAGATATTTCAATCAATCAATCAATCAATCAATGTTTATTTATATAGCCCAATATCACAAATGTTACATTTGTCTCAGTGGACTTCACAGTTTGTACAAAATATCAGTATGACAATACGACACCCTCTGTCCTTAGACCCTCACATCGTACAAGGAAAAACTTCCGGAGAAAACCCACAGTTTAAAGGGAACATGGGAGAAACCTCAGGGAGAGCAACAATATTTGCAACAATATTTGACTTTTAAAGGGGGGTCATCTGAGTTTCAGTAAGTTGATTGCTACTTAATTATTATCACAAATCAACACAGATGTAATTAAAACTCTTGCACATAAATCACAGTTTAAGATGAATGACAAGAATCAGGCAATCATTTAACTTAAACAAAGAAGATGTTGTGTAGGCATTAAAATCTGTTATTTTCTCATCCTCTACCTGACTAACTCCACTTCCGACTTTAAAGCAAACTTTGATATCTATTAGTACTTTTAAAGGGGTTATTTCACCCTTCACCCTGTGTGCTCTCACCCTTAATACAAAGGAGGCCAAAATAAACCCATAAAGCTACTGACGGTATCTCAGTAATGTCATTTTGCATCATTTCTTTTTTTTAAAAAAAACAATTTGTAATGCTTTCAGCAACACCAATTTAATTGTATACACCATTTTTTTATTTGAACAGAACTGTTTCTGTTGATGCTTTTGTTGCACCTGTGATTACTTTGTGGACAAAAAGGCAAGCCTGAGGCCTGTACTACGAAGCCGGATTTTCTCTTAGCGAGCTAACTTCAGGGAAGACTCTGGGTTTCCGGTCCTATGCCGCTGGTTCACTTCTTAGCGGTCTAGATCTCCATGGTAACTTATGCTGAACGGCTAGCCAGAGGCCTGTACTACAAAGCCGGTTCAACATAACCTGGATATGTTTGAGTTACCCGGCTTACCTAATCCAAAACAAACGCGCTCTCGCTAAGCGGTCCCACGACGCTGGTTATCAACTCGTTAACTCAAGTCAGCTTTGCTCTATTTCAGGGCTTCTCAAACTCCGGATCCGGACCGAACTGCAAATCAATCCGGACCGAACCCTGTGTCCCGTTATAAATTCAAAAAATTCAAAAAATAAAACCCCTGCCCTAGTTATGTGCGCATTCACATAAAAGGGCGGGGTTAGCAACATTTGACCAATCACAAACATGGAGAAGCGTACTGACTGAATTGAAGACAACAGTTTTGTTGTTTTAGTCTTACAGCTTCAAAACCATGTGGAAACTGAATATTTTGTACAATTCCATTTAATTTCTTAGCAGCCAAGCTACAACTTTTTCTTAAAATCAATAAGACATGTTTAAGGCCAGCAGGGTACACCATGTCTACTTTAGGTTGGTAAATGAGCATTGCATGTGATGCTAAGGCTGTTTTCAGGGCTTCTTATTTTAAAGTGACTCTGAATGGAGGGTCGGAAGTAACCAGGCAACAAGTAAACGTGTAGAGGAGAGTGGCTTTAATAATAGCTATTTTTCACACCATGGTTGTTCTCGAAGTGTAAAATACAAAGAGGAACATTTTTGCTAAAAACTATACTTTAAAACAAATAGAGTGAAATACAGAGAGAGAAAATACAAGCTGGATGTGTGAGTTGTCTTTGATAAAAATAGACCTCCTTATACAATAAAATGATTGTGAATTCAGAGCGCAGGGTGCAGATCGGCCCGAGAGGCCGATCTTGAATTGCGCCTCATAACAAAAAGATGAATAGCACCATAATCGTAAATGCAACACCTTCAGAATACTAGAAAAGCTAATGCTGATGTACAAACATGTACGCTGAGATATAAAGCGTCGGAAGAAGGCTCTGAGCGCGCAGCGTACAGATATGCTCTCCATCCACAATATGTCTGTCTGCACTGTTTATCGCTCAGGGGGGATAAGAATGGTGATGTGCTGGGTGAAAATGAGGCAATACAATCTCAGACAGAGACTAGTGTGTGTGTGTGTGTGGGAGTGTGTGTGTGTGTGTGTATGTGTGTGTGTGTGTGTGTGGGGGGGGCGGCTCATGTAGACAGAGGAAAGGAGAATGAAGGGAGAGTGGCATCCACATTATCACAGGCAAAACAAAAAGCAAGTAGCAGTGAAAGCTAATCAATGGGAAGAAAATAGAGAATAGGGGAAATGGAAGAAAGTGATAAAGAGGGTGAAGAGCAAAAACAAGCAGTTACAAACAAAAAAACACAGATGGAGACGAGAGAGAGAGAGAGAGATGGAGAGAGAGAGAGAGGTGGAGAGAGAGGAGCGAAGAGAGATAGAGAGACGAGAGAGAGAGAGAGAGAGAGGCTGGTTTGACCAGTAGGTGAGATAGTGATGTCAGCATTTATTTGGTCTTTCCCCACTTCGTCGGACATATTAAAGAGGGAGCCACATAAAGGCGCTGCCCCTTCCAATATTATTACACCCCCGCCTGGAAGCATTTAATACGGACATCCCAACATTGCTCCAAGAAGCTATGTCTTCACTGAGAAAGTATTAAGCCTTTAACATACAACCTCTACATGCAATTTCCTGCCAGAAACTCTACTTCACAAGAGTCCTCTCCTGCTGATGTTCAGGTGTTCTCTCGGTTATTTAGGTGTCTCTACTTTAAAGAGTCCTCTCCTGCTGATGTTCAGGTGTATATCGGTATTTAGTGTCTCTACTTTAAAGAGTCCTCTCCTGCTGATGTTCAGGTGTATATCAGTATTTAGTGTCTCTACTTTAAAGAGTCCTCTCCTGCTGCCTTGGTGAGTCTGTGTGCTGTCGGCCTGTAAACGACAACATTCACACGATGAAGAGGACTCGCAGCGAGGCAGGAATTAGAGCATTTTCAGGCGGCGTCTCACTAAGAGCAGCAGGCAAGTGGCAGGTGGAGCAGATGGAGGACTGTGAGCTCTCTGTTCCTGAGAGAAGGTCACCTAATGTCAGATTCAAGCTTTTTATGAACATGTTTCAGTGGAGAATACCAAGTAGCAACCAGAGATCAAAGAATCATCGTTAGAAATGGTGCATTATTAGAAGAGGAATACTCATGGTTATTGTAGACCATCCTTGTGCTTAAAGTGTAACTGCTTTTGAAGGCAAAAATCACCAAGACAGTTCTTGACTTAAAATCTCCTACTTTTTAGTTCATGATAGCATGTGACATTTAAGATGTTATAGCTCATATACAATTGTAAAATGCTGTATTCGTAGCGTAAATATGGCATTAAGTTAGAAAATGCTGCAGAAAAGACACAAATCTAACTGATGCAGTACAATGAATTACAAATTGTTCATAACATTTTAAGAAAATATCAATTTAACGGCGGAAATTAAAGAACAAAGGCAGTTAAATAATTATTTAATCATAAAATACATTGTAAAAATGAAATGTGTTGAAATGAGTGATTCAATATAAGTAGTAAGAGTCATTTACCGCGAGTATTCTTTGTTAGATGCTTTACCTAATTATGCTACATATTGGGTTTCCATACAGAAAGCATGGTGTTGTGACTAGCAGCATCATTTTAAACATTTAGAGCTAAGTTAAATAAGAACAAATCAAAAACCAAGGATCTTTATGTGACCGTAGACCATGTATTATACATATCATGGTAATCTAAACTGCAGTTTAACGCAGGTTACAGGTGACATGCCAGACTGAGTGAACTCTAAAATCAATCACATCTCCTCCTGATGAGAACAGTCTCTCTGACGACATCCCGCTCCCAGGGGTCTCTCCACTCAAAGAAATGAAGTGGGCTCACCATCAGACCGGAGGATCACGACTGAAATCCAGAGGGATGGATCACTGTCTAAAAAGCAGCCGAGCTAACGTCTTCAAAACAGTTCAAGCAGTCAAAGCTGCCCCTCAAGCATAAGAGCGTCAGAGGACACTTTTCAATCTTCAGTCCTTTCTCCAGATTCAGTCTTCATGGTCTAACTGCTGCTTAACCATCTGAGAATATGTTTTCCCCTCAGGCCTGAATCTCTCATCATGTTTAATTATTTAATGATGACATTTGAAACACTAAATCTTTCATTCACATAATAAAAGCCATGTTTGCAAATCAATTCACATTTTCTAACACACTGTAGTGCTGAAGGGATGATTTTAGCTGTTTCTCCTCTTTTGTTTTCACTGTGAAAGTTAAGTATTTGAGTTTTAGATTGTTTTCCCAAGTCCCTTTTAGCGAGGATAGCGTATGGATGGTGTTCTCTACTACTTTGGTCCATATTGAAAGATCTGTATATGTAATAGATGGATAACCATGAAGTTTGGTATTAATATCCAACACCATTTGTGTGTATCCTAATCACTGAACATTGACTTTTGGCATCACACTATAGTGACACTGTCTCCTGACTGAAGGTACAGTGTTTGTTTAGGTAAATACATTTCGTTGTATGGGATCAGCCTTTTAGAAGACGATGCTGGTCCACTAATTGTGTGTAAACTACTATTTCCGGGCTCAAAGCCTTTACATAATGAAAAAAAAAAACAATGAGGCGGCTATTGAATACGGCCACTCTGAGGCTAAACTTCACTCATTGTTGTGACACGTATACATAATCAAGTCTGTACTGAACTCGACGTTTTAAGTATATTTAATATTGTAAATCAAAAAAATAAACAAACAGAATCATACGGTCAACAACAGATATCAGAGCTAACCTCACCCCCATTGTCATGCTACCAAACCTCTACATACACCAGGTGTCCTAAATACCATTAACCACACCCATGTGACAATTTCCGGAAACAACCCATTACAAGTGTCTGTGGTGTTAACAAATAATGAAGATATTATAACTATAAACACAGGCTACCACAGCATTTTGGCTCCCACAAACACATTCGACCCAAAAGCCCACAGCCTCCTCACCCTTGTGACTCCCAGGTTGATCTCGTCTGGTCCCAGGGAGACTCTGATGAAGCAGCCGGGGAAGTCTCCCTCCTCCCTCTCCAGCAGGTCTTTGCCCTGGTGCAGGGTGACGTGCAGAAGCCCCGCCCCCTGGCCCGGCGGCCTGGACGGCTCAAACTCTAGCGTCACCTCCAGCTGGCCCACCGTGAAGTCGTGGCCGAAATTGTTGGCGATGGAGGAGATGGAGCTGAGTGAGTCGGTGGAGATGGAGCGGTTCAGCTGGGCCAGGCCGGAGGAGTCCAGCTCGCGGCTCATCAGCTCCAGCTGGCCCAGGTCCCTCAGGACGTCCGGGGTCTCCCCAAACGCCAGGCTGGGTTTGCGGCTGGAGGTGGTGGAGGTCCGCCGGTGGTTGTTGGCAGCCACTCGCTTCAGAAAGGAGAAAAGTAAGGGATGAAGAAGTCAGAAATTGATTTATCTAAAAGCATGAGATGTTTTTTATGTTTATCAGGACCAAAACCTCTCGCCACCTGAACAGTTTCTTCCCCTCCGCTACCGGCCTCATTGTAAAGGCCCGGACCCCCACTGATACCTCACCACATCATAGACTATCTGCATTACATTAATCAATGCACACAATGTACAACAATATCTGTTTGTTTTTTTATTTGTATTACTGCAGATTTGTATTCCATATTTTATTCCTTTTTATTTCATTCCATTTCTATGTACATATGTTACTATATGTTTTATTATTTTTAATATTTAGTGGGGGGGGTTACCTTGGTTGGTGATTGGCTAATGGTTAGACAAGCCAAAAAATCGTTATGACATCAGAAAGTGGCCAAAATCTGATCAGCTCATTTTCAGACAGGTTTAAATGGATCAGGACAAAAAGAGAGGGAATCTTTTTTCCTGAAACTTCCATAATCTCTTTACACAGAGGGGACACGTTGATGTATACAAAATCTGAAAAAGTGGATTTTGCATAATAGGTGACCTTTAAAGATAACTTTTTTCAGACTAGCATGATTGTAAATGCACCTTTTGTCTGACTTCTGAGAAGGACGTTCCATATTTTTCTTGCAGGTATCGATAGTCAAAGTTGGGGAAAGGGGACGGAGCAGGGAAGGTTCCAGATTTACACAACTTCCAGATGTTGATCCCGGCGACGCACAGCAGCACCAAGAAGCCCACCAGGTAGATCCCTAGCTCCCAGCCGTGCGGGTGACGCACCACTGAAACAAAAACACAAAATAATTGATCATTATTACCATTTCATCAATAAAAGATCATGTTTGGCCCCATAACTAAATATTTGATGGGGGAGTTTGATCACTGGTTGACAGTTGGGAGAAACGCAGTGTAGAAAGTTGGAAGAAACTTTTTATTTAACGACACAAGTAGGAGTCTTCACAAACTCAAAACAGTGGTGGAAAATAGTACATTTGTAAGTACATTTACTCAACTATAGTACTTACACTTTTTAAATATGTGTAGTTTACATGAGTATTTCCATTGTATGCTCCTTTATACTTCTACTGTACTTCACTTCAAAGGGAAATTGTGTATTTTTCCTCTGCTATATTTAGCAGACGTGATAAACTTTTAACAGAATTCATCCATCAAACCAGTGGAATAACTGTTTGAGTTAGAAAAAAGTTAAACTCTGATATATATCACAAAAAGTTAATAAAGAATGTCCTAAACATGAATAATTTGTGAAACAAATGTTGTCTGCAACGGTAAAATTATACTTGATAATCTTATAATGTCATCTATACCTTGTTTTATTCACATATGGAGGGTTTTCTTTTCTGCAGAATGAGTACTTTTAAATGTTTACACTTTAAGCACTCTTAATTAAGTTAGATTTTGGATGTAGGACTTCTACTTATGATGGAACATGTTAACATTAACCTAGCTGTACTTTTACTCAAACAAAGGATATAAATACTTCTACAGCACTGAAAACTCACAATCACTGAGCACAGTCAGGTCTTGTTATTTTACACTGAGCATTGAGATGACTGGAGGAGTTTAAGGGATGCATGACGTTTGATGTAATAGTTCGGGAGAAGCTGACAATTGAAAAGTCTCTCTGAATTAAACGTCAGAGCATCATGATGCCTTTAAGAGAAAGATTGCGAGCCTGTGTCGAGCTGACTTAAGATAAATGCTTCTGTGGAAGGAGACTGACAGCTTTATCTCTGCTTTTTAACACAAGACATAAGCCAATTATAGGACAAGTTCAAATGTGTCTTTGCTGGCTTTCAGCAGGAGACCAGGTCAGAGGAGTT
This sequence comes from Harpagifer antarcticus, assembly GCA_902827135.1. Taxonomy (NCBI): domain Eukaryota; kingdom Metazoa; phylum Chordata; class Actinopteri; order Perciformes; family Harpagiferidae; genus Harpagifer; species Harpagifer antarcticus. Next base: position 604,712 of record CADEHL010000998.1, read on the forward strand.
GTGCAGCTTGTTTAAAAAAGGGCAATAGCTGTAAAGCAACCTGAGAGCAGAAGCTAAGGTACACTACACACAGCCTCGTCTCTCTAGTCTGATACACACGCTCACTGATTTACAACAATGTGGATCAAACAATATGCATTAACCCACACAAGGACACAATGCAGAAAGAAACAAATAAGCTGAAACTACTCACCGCTCAGATGGTAGCCTGATAGATCCCCACTTTCAGCGGAGGACATGGTGCTGCAGCCAGCCTGGAAAAATGAATCAAAACATGTTCAAGTGGCCTTTAATGTCAGATACCACAAGAAAGATTTGGTCTTAAAAAAAACTGTACCTTACAAAATATAACTGAAAACTTCATCCATGATGACATTTGGGTGACTTTCCTCTAAAAAACATTGAATATTAAGCTACAATTACAACAATAAATTATGTTTTGCAATATAATTAAATAACGTTTTAATACTAAGTATTAGCAACATCTTTTTAAAATCCGAAATGTTTTAACCTTCTAATCTATGCTTTCAACATGCATCTCAGTAAACACGGCTAAATTGAACTGCTTTCGGCCACAAGGCGATGTCGTGGGAAGCTAACGACTCCTGACATCCTGCTGCTTCAGATACATAACAGCAGGGCTATTCAATTGGCGGGCCACGGGCCAAATCCGGCCCCGAGGTGATATTTACTGGCCCTTTAAGCATAATGTTTAAAAGTAATCAAATTTCTCTTTTTTATGATTTTTTTTGGGCCAGAATGGCTTTATTCCAGAGAGGGTGTTGAATTGAGAGATCGAGGGGAAGACATTGCCTGAACAACTCCTGTCATAAATTGCATCTCTGCGTGAATGATTAGATCATTTCACCTAAATTAAATCAAATTAATGATGTTGACATCACATGTCGGCGTACTGAGTTCTGAACTTGCCATTTAGATCTCTAAAGGCCTTGGGGCTATGTTGTTTGATTAATTAAACACAATATATGCACTCCACTATGCTGTTGTAGTATTACTGTATCTGAAGCTCGTAATATGATTGCTCATATTTCAAGCCATCTTTTTCCCGGCCCCTTGCTTTGGGTCATTTTCATCAACCAGCCCCCATTCCAAACTAATTGAATAGCCCTGCATTACAGGACGGGAACCTGCACTGTTGAGATATAACCACACACAGACATGTATAGTGTATGAATCCATGTATTACTGTTTACCATATTGTCTATGTAAGTAGCTGCGACTATAACTGTGTTCAGCGCTGTACCACATGATTGTGATGTCACTACCTGGGGTATAAAATCGTTGGAAGTCACGCCTCTTCTCTCTCTGTCCTCAAGTGTCTTGAGATGTGTGCTGATGTGTGCTGATGAATGGCTACACTTTAGTGATGGCAAAATGAAGCTTTGAATGAAGCGTCGAACCACTTGGACAATTGTGTCGGAAATAGGTTCATTTCTCGAAGCTTCAGTTACAGCGACCTCTCCTGGCGAAGTGCAAGGCTGCAGTGGGTTTAACGTATCTTTGCCTTGAAAAATATTCGATGCACACACACACTAAGACTGAATATCATGTTCTATTTGCAATTAAAGATTGATAATTGTGTGCATTGGGTTATTGAGAAGAGACTAGAGAGTGCTGGACATTTTTTTGGGAGGAGAGGGCCTTTTATCAGTCATTAAAGTATAAAGTTGAAAAGCAATGATTAAAAGTACATCCATTCCGGGCTTTGAACCAGCTGCGCGAGGACATCACCACCTTCGGGGCCGCCAGCTCTATCCACTCGGGCTATCTATTCCTTAGACCATTGAACTGTTTTTATATTACTGATGATTGTCTTTTTGTTCACAACTTCTCACATTTCGTAAGTGTTTCCCGAGCCAGAACGACCTATCTTTTCTTCCTGGCTTGCTCTATAATGACTACACATTCAATGCAATACCACAACAACAACAACTCAACAGCAACAACGCAAACTACGACAACAACCCCACACATTTGCGCATTGTTTAGAGCGGTCATAAAGTGTCGAAGCGTTCAAATTCGAAACTGTTTCAAGCTGGTCACCTGTCGGAATCGAGACGAGGCACTACTAAACTTGAACTGCTGAGATTATTCACCTTTCTGCTGCATGAGACAAAAGGTATAAGTCTAAATCTGCTAACAGGTTATGGGCCCAGATGCGATGAATTATTCTACAGTTCGAAGCGCACGTGCGATAACGAGGCGAGAAGATTGCCTGTTAGCACGGTTAGCATAGGAGTAGCTAGTTAGCCACATGTTAAGCTAGTTTAGCATCGGGAGAACCGAGGGAAGCTAAAGCTAAGCTAACAAGGACTTAGCTAAGCTACTGAAGCTACAAACGCAAAAACCATGGCGAATGGAACCATGAGGAATGCAAGTGGTCCACGTTCGACGGGAAAGCAGAAGAGTATGACCTCTGGGAAGAGAGGATGCTGTGTTGCATGCACGGAGTGGGATTGAAGGAGACCATCCTTCGAGCACCCGCTGGAGAGCTGACCGCGGCACTGAGGCTCAAGACGACAAGCTCAATGCTGACGCCTATTGTGAGTTAGCGCCCACTACTCGACAATACCAGTTTTAGGCCTGATATTCAGAGACACGAAGGACAAGGCCAGAGTATTACGGAAGCACTATATTGGAAAAGGCAGGCCCAGGATCGTCACATTGTATATAACCATGACTGCGCTGAAGAAAGCTGATAATGAGACGGTGACAGAGTACATTATCCGAGCTGAGCAGATCATTACGGCACTCAGGAGCGGCGGGAGAGAAGCACCGAGTGAGGGACTAATGATGGCGATGGTTATGCGGGGATTACCCGAAAAATACAAGCCGTTTACTCTAATGGTGACACATGGTGACAGTGAAGTAACGTTGGGACAGTTCAAGGCGAAGTTGAGGAACTTCGAGGCCTCAGAAGATTCAGCCTCAGACGTGACGAGCGAGAGGGTGCTGAGGGTCCAAGCAGCAACAAAGAAAAAGCCCCGCCAAACGATTCATCCCCGATGGCGACGGAGAACGCGTCGGCGCAATGTTGGCGATGTGGAGAGAAAGGCCATCGAAAAGATGACTGCAAAAAGAAAGTTCTGGTGTAGCTTTTGGTAAAAAGCAAAGGGCACACAGACAACGCGTGCAAAAGAAGGGCCGCGGTGATGCCGCTCGGTGCGCGAGCATGCCAGGTGGTACCGGAGAAGCTGCGGGAGGAGATGACTACACCTTCAAAGTGCAAGCTGAAGAGACCCTACAGAGACAACAACTACAGACCCACAGAAAGGATTGATCGTGGACACATCATCAACGATAAGAAGAAATTCTTGACAGCACCTTCAAGCCGGAGAGACACAGCAATGGAATTGGCAGACGGGAGGCACACCTTCGGGGTGGCGCAGGCAGAGGAGAAGCAGAGATGTTTCTGATAGACAGCGAGGGAAAATGGTGTAAAGTGACTCTGAAGAACGCACTATACATCCTATCGTACCCCCAATAACTCTTTTCCGTGAAGTCTGCTACAGCTAACGGGAGCCAAGGTGTTCTTCGATGAAGGTAAAGATGCTCTGATGTTACCAGGTTTGACATTATGTATGTAAGAAAATGTACTATTTGCAACAGAGTGTGATGTTGAAGATAAGTGTCATGTCAGCCATGATATCCAAACGTGGCATGAGATTATGGGTCAATGTAATTATGAGGTGTGTTAAGCTGCAGGATGTAACTGTAGGTATGCATATTAAGGGTACAAAGCGTAAGCCTGATAAAGATTGTACAGTATGCATAGAGGGAAAGTGTACCCAAACGGGAAACAGAGATCCGACCGATAAAGCAAACACACCACTTGAGTTGGTGAACACTGATCTAGCTGGTCCAGTTAATAACGGGTCCATAAATGGCTTCAAGGATATGCACTCATTACAGATGTGTGTACAGGGGCAGTGTTTGTTTATTTCCTGAAAGCGAAGAGTGACGCAGTTCAAGCCACTGAGAAGTATCTGGGCAGATGTAGCTCCCTATGGGACGGTGATGAAATGCATTAGATCAGATAATGGGACTGAGTTCACTAGTAGGAGTTTCAGACACTATTGAGAAAGAACAAGATCAGACATGAGACGTCTTGTCCCTATTCCCCACATCAAAATGGGACAGCTGAAAGAGAAGGGTGCACTCTTTTTGAAAATGGCCAGGTGTATGCTTATTGACAGTGATCTGCCTAAAAAGCTTTGGCTCAATAGGCGCATTCACACCGACAGTACTTTTCCCACAAAGGTTCATGAGAACTTAGTTCATGAGAACTCTTTAGTTCTCATGAACATTCACACCGGACATAAGTCCCTGGGGGTAGATTAGGCAAATGAAGCCGCTGACGTCACTTCTTCTTCTTCTGCTTTGGGGTTACTGGCCGGCCGCAAACCACTTCACGGCGTATACTGCCGCCCAAAGTCCCCGGCCGGAAGTCCCCGGAGTTGGGGACTGGCTTCAGTAGAAGCTGCTGGGACTCCCAGCAGCTTCTACTGAAGCCTTCCGAGTAAATCGCCAGAACGCCGACACCTCCTCATCTCCACCGCTCCCATGTTTTATTTTGTGTTGCCATAAGTTAGTCTCTCTGCGTTTCTGCGCTGGGGCTAATGCTAATGCTAATAATGCTAATGCAAGGATAATAAAATGGCAGCTTCACAAAACATTTGGGAGTTTAGTACGGGCCGTGGTTTGCAATCCGCCAGCCAATCAGAAATATAGGTCTTTCTCACAAAAGAGCCGCTCGAAGTCCCTGCTCTCTAGCAGGGACTTTCCGAGGGGGGTAAAAGGGTTCTCATGAACTAATTTTAGTACCGGCTCTTTTTGGTAGGTGAACGTGATAAAAGAGTTCTCATGAACTAGTTCGCATGAAACCTTTGTGGGAAAAGTACCCGCAGTGTGAATCGCCTTATGCCATTCAGGAAGCAGCACATACCAGAAACCGGTGTTTTAATAAGTACACGGGCACTACGCCATATTCAGCACTGACCAGGGAAAAATGTAACTTAGCTAGGATGCATAGTTGGAGCAGTGTGCTAAGGGATGGGGTATCGTTAAGGTTTTAACGGTACTACTGCTTTTATCGATACCGCTTATCGGTCCGGTAAAGTTTAACCACACCTCGGAGCGCGTTATCTCCGCCGTGTGTGTGTTGCATGCATGTAGCAGCTGCGTGTGTGTAAACTGCCCCGCCCCCTCGCAAGCAGGCGGGGGAGAGAGATCTCTCCCCTGGATTGGAAAGATCGAAAATACTAAAAAGACGCATTTTGCATGCTTTTTGCGTATTAGAAACGGAGTTGGCAACACTAAAACTGCAATATAATGTTTGTGTAGTGTTAGAGATTAAAAGGGATTGACGCTCCGCGTTTCAAATCTCTCCGCGTCCCTATAGAGCTGTTTATATGGAAGGAATCCAGATGCCAACAAGTAAACATAATCTACTTTAATGGCAATATAACAATGCAACACAATCAATACAGAGCACTCTCCAACAGTACTCCGGGCTCAATTCCTACCACCGGGTGACATACGTACCACGACAGCCAGTCAGGAAGAGAGCACTGAGCATAAAGACTTTACAGTATTATACACATAAGCTGGGAGGAGTCTTTGGCCGGTTGCCTAGGCAATGAGTCAGCAGTTTGTTGATTCCATCTCCTTACAGTGTGTGTGTGTGTGTGTGTGTGTGTGTGTGTGTGTGTCTACCCTTAGGCAGTCCCACAGTCAAGCTTTGGAGTCATATCATTTCACAGACAGAGGACTCTTTAACATCTTATCCTCCAGCTCACCACACCAATGTCACATGTCTTTCTCTAAGAAAGCCATATTTGTTGAGGTTTACCAGTCATCATCTCATGACCTCCTCAGGACCAGCTAACCAACTAAGCTTAACTGTTCCTATACCCTAAGGCCATTTCTGAACTTCCCTTCCACTCCGAAGTCAGCTCACCCAGAATCAGAAGGACCATTGTCTCTCTAATTGTGTGTTGACCCACTCGTCTCCTGCTCTTTCCTCACTGTGCCCTGGGGCTGCCTGCTCACAAGCTTCTCTCATGAATCACATGCTGTAGGCCTCCAAATCCCAGCTCACAGTTTTACCCAAATAATTCCCATTTTTAAGCTTATCCATTTGGAGCTAACATGAATACATTCAAATATTCCACTACAGTAGCAATAATACCTATATATTTTTTTTTACATGTTTCCTGTACCGATAAAAAGACCGTTAACATCGGAGCTTAACGGTACCACGGTCTTTAATAATTCAGCCCCGGGGCCCGGTACCCATCCCACACCAGCAGGACAGGTGCAAATTAGATACTAGGTGTGAAGGACGTTTTGTAGGGCATGACAAGGGAAGCCCCGCCTATCTAGTTTACTACCCCGACAAAGAGTGCAGAAGCACAGACTAGTAAAGTTTATCACCAGCACAACCTGTGATAGCGAGACTCAGACACAGTGGCTATAGGATTCGGAGGAAGACTGTGAGGAGGGAGTAAAGGCCCCACAGCCTAGTGTACTGAGCAAAGATGTACAAACTAACGCTCCAAGGTCAGCACCAGAGGATGATGGCGAACAGCACCCTAGGGTGGCGTCACATGCCTCAGACAGTGGGAGATATCCCAGTAGGGAGCGCAAACCCCCAGGGCACTTGAGAGATTATACTCAGGAAGATAGTGATGAAGATGATAAAACACTGACTGAGTATAGATTATTGTTACAGAGCAGTTTGCGGTGTACCTCTGACCTTTAAAGAGGCCATGACCTCGACTGAGTCAGAAAACTGGGGAAAGCGATGGATGAGGAAATTAAGTCTCTAGAAGACAATCAGACTTTTACCCTGACCAAATTGCCAGAGGGCAGGAAAACAGTGGGAGGTAAATGGGTATATTCAGTTAGGGGAGACGTTGACGGACACGACAAGTACAAAGCTAGGTTCGTAGCGAAAGGATACAGTCAGAGGGCAGGGATAGATTACGGGGAGACGTTCTCACCTACAGCCAACCTGACAAGTGTACGTGTATTAATGCAGAAGGCAGCCCAAGAGGATTTGATTTGACACCAGATGGATGTAAAGACGGCCTACCTGCATGCACCCATCGATCACGGACATTTACCTGGAACAACCTGAGGGTTTATGTAAAGGAGGGAGGAAAGCTAGTGTGTAAGCTAGAGAAGTCAATTACGGACTGAAGCAGTCAGGGCGAAATTGGAATACGATGTTGCATGAATGCTTAACAGATGACACTTTTACACGAACCCGGCAGATCACTGTGTGTAACTCCAAGGAGTCTAAAGAGGGGAAAGTAATACTTGCTATCTGGGTCGATGATCTTATCATCGCAGCCAGCCAAGATTTCAGAGAAGTGAAGAACATGCTTTCCACAAAATGTAAAATAAAGAGATATGTGGAAAAAGATACTGGAACGTTTTGACATGCAGGAGTGTAGGGTAAGAGAGACACCTTGTGGCCAAAAGTTAGACTATGGATGAAATGGTTACAGATGTGATGACCAAGCCGTATCCAAACTGAAACTGAGGAAATTTGGAGGGATCATGTTTGGTGTTTAAAATGTGTTGAAAAGTCCACATTTGAATATGTAAAATGTGTTGAAGAAGCCCACATTTAAACCATTTGTACCATGTTTTTTGCTTTGTTAATTAGCCTATATATGAACAGGTAAACAGCACATAATTCATAAGTGGGAGTGTTGAGAATATAACATACAGACATGTATAGTGTATGACTCCATGTATTACTGTGTTCCATATTGTCCTGTGTAAGTAGCTGCGACTACAAACTGTGTTCATTGGTTAGCGCTTGTACCACATGATTGTGATGTCACTACCTGGGGTATAAGACCGTTGGAAGTCACGCCCCTTCTCTCTCTGTCCTCAAGCCTCTTGAGATGTGTGCCTATAATAAATAGCGCCTTGATGAATGGCTAAACTTGAACTGCTGAGATGATTCACCTTTCTGCTGCAGGAGACCAAAAGGTATAAGTCTAAAATCTGCTAACATGCAACAACAAGGGAAGGGAAGGGTGAGGGTTTTCTGGTTGTGGTTCGGTTAGGTTTAGACCAGGGGTGTCAAACTCAAATACACAGAGGGCCAAAATAAAAAAATGGGGTACTAGTCGAGGGCCGGACTGGTTCAATGTTTATTGCACATATTAAACCTGGAAGTAACAAAGCTGAAATGATTGCCTATAAAACAACATTAAACATCAGAGTCATTTATGAGTACATTTTTCCACAGGCCAACAACAAGCTTCAAAAAAAACTATTTCCCTCAAAGAAAAAAACAAACATTCCCTGTCGTCGCAAGGAAAAAAGTGCAGAAGGAAACTTCCATGTAAACTCAGTGTGCTGCTCTGTGATGCTAGTTCAGATACTTGGCATCTCATCTTGGGTGCAAGTTTCATCAATGTTTGGGGTCAGGCCTCTGAGCTGAGGAGACCCTCAGGGTTGAGTGAAAGGTGTGTGCGCAATATACCGGCGGGCCAGATTTAATAGTAATTAAAAATTATCCTGCGGGCCAAAATTAAATCCACCAAGGACCTGATTTGGCCCTCGGGCCTTGAGTTTAGACACATGTGGTTTAGACCAGGGTATCCAAACTTTGCCATGCCAAGGACCCCCATATAGCATTATCCTCTGGCGAGGACCCCCCTGTTGCAATTTTTTTTAAAATGATGTGTACAAGTGCCTCGCGATGGAGCATGCGGTGTGTTGCCACTACATTTGGGGCCTTCTGCCTGAAAGCTGTCACTCCGCTTTTTTTGCCTGTCATAGCCCCACTGCCCCATCTGAACACACACCCACACAACGAGACCAGTCAAGTCCATTTGAGATGATGTACTCATCTAAAACTTGGAAAATGTCTCTTCCTGTGTTCCTACCTTCCAGTGCTTTGCAAAATAATATTTCCTCAACAAAGTTGTCTTTTGAAATAAATCTAATGCTGTATGCAAGCTACATCCGTGCGCTCATCCAGCTGCAGAGCGATATATTCACTAGCTCTCACTTGCTCCAAAAACTGAGCAGATACTCAGTTTCACCCTCAGTAGCGCAGCTCGATTCTGATTGGCTTGAAGGGCGGTTGTGTGAATAAAAAAAAGAAGAAGATATATATATTAAAAGATTGGCATCAAGGACACAGATTGATAGATATAGCCTACAGTTATTAATAACATCTAGAAAAATAAATAAAATTAAACTTGGCGGCCCCCCACTTTGAAAAACACTGGGTTTAGACAATACAAATGCCTGGTTAAGGTTAATGTAAGATCGTTGGCATTGGTCTAAAAGGGTACTCCAGCAAATTAGCATTCACGTAGCCTAGCTAACATTGTTGGATTCACATTGGACTGGATGATAAAAATGATCAAGACAAATATGTTATTTTGTTCCCCCGTGCATTCTTGTTCCTCATTAAAACCTGGTGCCTTTATCACAATGCAACTCGACTGCTGATAGTTTGTCAGGGATTCAGGGGGAGTGATGCTAGTAGCAGCTAATGTTGCCTCTAACTGCTTGCCTAATGTAAAGATCCGCTACAGATGTCCATTATAAGCTCACTCTCTCAGCTCCCCAGATTTATCTTCATATTTAAATGTTTAGACTTTAATCTCTACTGACGCTGACATCACTTAAAGGACATCATTGAGCCAATGGAGCCTTAAAAATGTTATATAGCTTTTTTATTTAGCTTTTTTTGCAGTAGAACTCCCCAAACCCTTTAAACAGACAACAAGTGATGAACTGTAAGACTTCATAAATCTATCATCCTTCCTAAGATGTTAACTGTGTGTACGGCAACATTATACTATTTATTCTTCCTGGATGATAAGCATACACAGTGACTTGTCTGAAACATTAAGGGCTGTTAGAGATGACCTGTCTCTCTCATATTATATTGATGCATCGATTCAGTTGTCTTGTGTCTTATCTGTCAGAGAGAAACCATTATTTATTTTTCTATTTTTTATTATTATCATATTTACCTCCTTGTGTCTATTAACCTGATCAAATGTTGTATTTTACTAAATGTACCTGTGGGGTTCTTGACGGATGGTCTGAGGGGAATTTCTTGTTGTTTGTTTTTATCTTGTGATGTGTCATTTTGTAAAGCACATTGAGATCATGTGTTGTACGAAAAGTGATTTATAAATAAAGCTTTATTATATTCTACAAATCTGACTACTGACATTTTAACAGCAGCATAGATTGAAAGTGTGTAGCCTATTGTGACTATAGTTTCTAATCTTACTGCTGGGATGAAAACATACATTTAATCACTTCCCTACTTCCGCTTACGGTACCCAGCTTCTGGGACAACACAATGATTGTAAGGAGCGCAGAGGCTGTTTTTTTAAAGACTAAACCGAACCACATCTTCCTGCGCAGCTCTCTTCCTCCGCAAAGTGCAACATATAAAAAGACTTTGGGCGCTGGCATGTGTGACTCATTCCTCCGCCCAACCTCCCCTCCTGCTCCCTACACTTGTTGGAATCTCCCCATATCTCGAGGGAAACGAGAGCATTACACTAATGATATAGAAAGAAGACTGGAGGGGGGGCTGGCGGGGGGTTTTGTAAACGCAATTATGCTGAGCACTTTGCGGACCACAGCCATGCGGGCCAATTAAAGTGGCTGACGCAGTGCAGGGCCACTGACAGCTGCTGGTGTGCCCTTAGAAAAGCATGGGAATCTCTCACAGGGAGGGATATGTGACCCAAATGCAGATAACGCTGAAAAAAAGCCTTTATTTCAAAGATAAAATAAAAATAACTTGGACAAAACAGAACTCTCACCGGTGAACTAATTCACAAAGAAAAGACGAACCACCACTGAACACAGGACGAGACCAGACTAAATACAGGGAGGGGTAATCACAGGACGAGAAACAGCCGGGCAGGGGAGGAGAAAACACAAGGGGCGACAGGTGAACACAATCAGACAATTAGACACACCAGGGAAACTAACGACAGGGAGGAAAACACAGGAAGAAGGACCAGACAATACACAAAGGAGGACATTACCATAACCAGACATACAAAACTATAAACGTGACATAACATGGAAATCCTGACAACTTTCTTCTGATAGAAAATAATGCAATTTAGGATGTGACCTTTGCTGCTGCCTTTCACCTTCTCTTTCCCCATTTCCACTATCATCAACTTATAACAAATAGCATCTTTCTTTCTTGTATTGATATATCTAATAAGGGACAATGCACATGCATTTTTCATCTGCAGTCCCAGACAGGTTGATGGCATTAAAAGAAAACATACATGAGCATAGGCACAGACAAAGCACAGGCGCAGAAGTGTTTCAGATAGTGTGTTAAAGGGGACCTATTGTGCCTTTTGGGGTTTTCCCTTTCCTGTCAGGACCTCGACACAAACTGATGAACGACCCAGAGACAAAGTCTTGAATATAAAAAAAAGTATATTTATTTTTCACAGTGCAGGTAATCCCTCTTAACAGAGTAGGTGATGGAAATAACAAAAGGCAGGAAAAAACTAGCATAACAAAAAGAGGACTTAAAGGGCCCATGTCATGCTTCTCCGGTTATTACCCGTCGCCTTGTGTGTTATGAAGGTTTTTATGCATGTAAACGGTCTGCAGAGTGAAAAACCCTCAAAGTACACCCTGTAGCGAGTAAACTCTAACACAGAAAGACCTGTCTATGCTGCCCCAGAACGCCTCGTTGGAGATTTCTCATTTTCCATTGTTTACTTCCTGGGTTCTGTGACGTGTGAACACCCAAATCAACAACAAATGACCGGATTGGCACAAATAGACCAATCCGCAGAGCACCTCCCACACCAGGATCCCTTGGCTAACTAACAGGGAGTCCCATTGACTTGCATAGAGCTCCCTGAACGCTGGTAATAGACGAGTTGGGATGGCGGAGAAATGCTCTCCGTAGACCCATTCTCACAACCTTTTTCTTACTCGATATCAAGCCACGCTTATTGTTTTTACTTCGGCTGTGAGTGTTTGTGTGTGTTCAGGATGAGTTTCGCTTGTTCTCGTTGTATCGCCGACCCGGAAACCTGTCAGAGCCTCACAACGTCCCGACCAATCAGAGCACACTGCGCTCACAGGGGGGTGCAGGAGCTCCAACAAGCGGTTTAGGACAGAGAGTGAATACACATACTATACAGAGATGCTGTATGAGAAACCAATGTGATTTTGGAAAATTGCACAATTCAAATATATTCTAGTAGACCTCAACAATGGAATTATGATCAGCAGAATTGGCCATGACATGGGACCTTTAATAAAAACTTAAGCCAACTAAAAATAAACAAAATAACAAAACCTGACATGAGTGAAAGCGATCCTTTCAGAGCTGAGGCTTGGCACGACCATTCGGGGAAACAAACAAGACAAACTGACACAGGACAGGGGAGAGACAGGACTATTTAAACATGAGGTGAGTGGGAACAGGTGGAAACAATCAGGGGCGGGGCAGACACTGATGATGGCGGGGAAAACACACAGGGGGAGGAAGAAACAGGGCCTGAAATGAAAGACAAGAGGTAAGTACAAAATAAAACAGGAAACGACAGACAAAATACATAAACATAACTAACACATTTGACGAGACACAACATTTCCTTTGTGGTATAGGTTTGTGTGCGTGTTAATGGTCCAGAGGGAGTTTCTCTCCCACATTCATCAATAGTCTGATGAGTAATCTTTTCTCTTAAAACACGGCTGTGAAAGGAAAGGTGAACATTTGCTTGAAAGCTTTCCCACTGAAGTGTCATCATCATGCCCACATGATCTCAAATCTCTTCAGATGTGTCTCACTGCTGCTTAAGAAGTGCTGTGCCTAATAACATTCCTCATAAAGCCTGAAACGACGTCTTCCTCCAGTGCGCATGAAGAGCAGTTTGTGTCGAGGATGTTTTAATTGCTGAGATATGAATAAAATGAGTATCTTGTCCCGATGTCAGCTTGCAAAACAGGCCGTGATGAGTAAGTGGCATGTGAGTAATGATTTCAAAGAGAGCTTGTGACATTTTCCAGAACTGTAATAATGCTGTCGAAGGCAAATAAACACAGGGGACATTCATATCAACCTTTCATGCACAAAACTAAAATGCCAAAACAAGACAAATATTTTTCTTCTGCATTACAGGTTGAAAAGTCAGGTTTATATCTGACATTCACCAAAATAGTTCAATATAGTTCCTAGGAAAGCTTGTTTCTTCCTGCAAAAAGACTCTGCCTTGTGTTCACATCATTCTAAATCGATTGAAATACAATGTCTTACACAATTAAAGTAGTATGGACTGTCACATGAAATATCCAGTTTAGCTGTGCAGTAAAGGTTGTTGTTCAAACAGGGCTTTTATTTCATTTTTATTTGGTTATTTGGATCCCATTTGTTGCCATTAAGTGCTTTTTAATGTAAAAAGTAATGCTAAAAGGAAAACGGTCTCATTCTGTTTTTAAAAGGGACCTTAATTCAGATAGAAATTGAACATGTTAAACCTCTCTCCATCTAATTTCTATTTTTGGTTTTGTTACCTTGTGTCTTCTACACCTGAGTGAAAGATAATCCTCTTACATAACAAGAATTATTGCCAAGAGCTCGTCTTTTCCTCCTAACAGCTTGATGCAGGTCCACCTGTTGTTATAAAGCCTGCCAGGATGGTAGACAGCAGTGGATTTAGTAAACTGAGTGTTTTTCTAACTTCAGAAGCAGTAATCCCTCATGCTACAGTAGCATAATCCTCCTCTTTGTCCAGACTGTGTGTGTGAGTCAGACTCATGTATCTCAGTGGAAATAGAGTATTTGTTTCCTTGGTTTCTGCAGGGTCGCCAACAGAAATCAATGTGACAGTCCGCCCCCTCCGTGTCTCCGGCTGAACGTAAAGCAGCTCCGGCACGAACAGCAAAACCAACGCACCAGTTCAGAAATCAGCTCAGACTGGATGTAAATATGCCAGAGGAGCCGCTAACAGCCAGAACAAAGACAACAAGGAATTCCCTCTGCATGTTTAAACAGGTCTGATCAATAAGAACAGACACATGGATTTATGTCCACACACACACCCTCACATACAGACATAGAGGAAATGCAGGAAAATAAAGAAGAAGTTAATATCTGTGTTGAAAAACAATAAGGAAACAGAGCAGCTGGGAAATGAAAAACAAGAAGAAGAAGAAGAAGAAGAAGAAGAAGAAGAAGAAGAAGAAGAAGAAGAAGAAGAAGAAGAAGAAGAAGAAGAAGAAGAAGAAGAAGAAGAAGAAGAAGAAGAAGAAGACGAAGAAGAAGAAGAAGAAGAAGAAGAAGAAGAAGAAGAAGAAGAAGAAGAAGAAGAAGAAGAAGAAGAAGAAGAAGAAGAAGAAGAAGAAGAAGAAGAAGAAGAAGGGAGATGGAGTCATGTGCATGTCAGCTCGCTCTCCAAACAACTGATCAATCTACTTTTCTTTTAATCTCACTCATAATGAAATGAACTGCCTCACTGCTGCTCGCTGTGAAATGTCCAGATACAACACGACACAGCAATCTGTCTCTCTCTGTCCTCCCTCCTCACACATCTACAGCTTCCATGCCAGCTTCATTTTGACTTCCTGGTTTAGACAGCTCTTGGTGCATGGGTAAGTGGAAGTAGCTGGAGCCGGCCTTTAAATGTCAGCAATGGCGCCAGCACGATGCGGCTAATCCGCTCAATCACTCAGAGTTAGAACAACAAAGTCTGAACGCAAACATTCAACTTCTAAAGGCCGCTAAAAGTGTGGCGAATATACTGAAACACACGTTAATGCTGAAGTAGCTGCAAAGGACGTTCACTCATGAGGCTACATACAGTACATGCTAGCTTTGAGGAAAATGCTAAGCATGCTAGCATAGTCGCAATGACAATGCTACTACACTGATGTTAAGTAATTGTAACTGCATAAACATATTTTCGTACAGTGGATGGTATGTTATCTTACTAAAAGATGTTATTTGTGTTTTACTAAACAAGCGATAAGAGAAACTGTGTCCCTGAAGTTCACAACCTGTTCAGGCAACACTACTTTTGGTTAAGCAACATATTGCGACTTGAGTCAATACATAGAAGAGTTATTAATTAAACATAGAAGTTATGTATCATGAATGCATAGATTGGATATCAAATCAATCCATCCAGCAGGTGCAAAGAACATGTCAATCATTACAAAACATTTCTTATGGTAGAGGAAGTTGCAACAACATTGCAATCACTTTAACCATCACACTTCATTGGATAACATTTTCATTTTGACTTGGGCTAAGAAGGTTATATTAGAAGTTGACCTGAATGAGTCATTCTTCATCACATTTCGTGTGCAGATCGGTTTTGGATAAACAGCAAAACATCAGATCCGAACACCAAAGTTATTTTTGTTAATTCTTTTATTCCATACATGGCACTTCTTTTATTTACCTGCCCCTACACAAGTCATCTTCATACTGCCTGATTACGCTTTCTTTATACTTTTAATTGTATGATAACGTAACAAAGAATTTTCTTTGTAAAAAGATGATGTCTGCAAATCGATTGAACAGAAGTGTTGTTCTTGAGTGTGACAGCAAGCAGAGAATAACCCCCCCTCTTGGTAGTTTGGTTATTCAGGAGAGTGCTACTTAAACAACTCGAACAATGGGAATTTGATTTGTTTCCAAAAATCTGCCCGTTAAATATTTTCTTTTCTTCTTTGCCAGAGAGGGAGAAAAGCTCTTTCTGCAGTTTGGGATCAGCTTACGGAGAAAGGCCTGCTGACTAAATAAAGCTTTACAACACAATTTAATCAGAACAATGTAAATAGAACATATGTTTGGTTTAATTTACTTTATGTTATTATTCAGAATCAGCTTCATCATGGTTTCACACAGGAGTTTCTCATTTCCACACCTGGATGGAATTTGCCAATGATTTGTCACTTTTGCAATTTTGAAGTCTTCCTGGTGCTTTAGGGTCAAACTCATTAGACCTCTTCCTACAGTAGATTACCAACCTGACAATTAGGCTAATACAGGACAGGAAAAGCACTTAGTGCGACAAAAGAATCTGTCAGACCCAATTGAATGTTTGGGGAAAAGGTCCATTCAAGCTGGAGGGAAGCTTAAACTCTCCAAAGTAGGGAAGAGCAGTGATTTGAAACCAAGCCACTGCTTTATTGATTAACTATTAAGTATCTGCAGTCAGATACAAATGTATTGGGACAGTAACAGTTTTTTAAGTTTCAACTCTTCTAGGTTAATCTTTACTCGGAAATGATCAAATCAGAAATTGGACAGAAGGAAATGTATTTAGCCCTATTATGCTTTGGGGGGTTTTCCCTTTCCTGTAGTGTGTTCTATAGATTTGTGTGCATGTTAATGGTCTGCAAAGGCTAAAATCCCAACCAGAGCCGGCCAGCTAACCAATCAGAGCAGACTGGGCTCTGGTTTCAGACAGAGGGTGGAAAGAGGTGCTGCAGCACAGGCAGTATGAGAAAAATAAAGAGCTTTTGGAACATTAAAGCACGGAGACATGTCACATAGAGGCACAAATAGGAACCTGGTTGCCTGCTGTGGTGCGGCTGTTGAAACTGAAGTTATACTACAAACTATTTATCATGCATGCTTACACAGATATTGAAAATGACTGGAACACACACATGTACTGAATATGTGCTGTATAGAGACTGTGTATTTGAAATCAAAACAACCATCGAGAATAAACAAACAGGTTTCCTAAAAAATATTTTGGGAGTATTTTCAGCTTTATGAGACGAACAACTTTGGGAATCATTTAAAGGACATTTTGAGAAATGCACAAGAGTAAAATGAGAAAATCAATACCACTCTAATGTCTGTATGGTAAATATGAAGTGGAGCCGGTTGATGGTTAGCTTCTGTAGCTTAGCATGAAGAGTGGAAACTCAAAGGTAACAACATCTGCCTACTAGCATCTCTCAAGCTCGACTTTTACACCACTAATGGCTGGAGATCGCTCCAAGCCAAGAAATAGAGTGGTACATAACCCCCTGTAAAATAACTAATGATCAATTTTACACTTTGGATTTTATTTGGATTAAACCGATTAGATATGCATGTAATTCATTTATTTTTTCTTATCTTTGGCCAGAGCCACGCTAAGGCAACCAGATAGCTACATATTTACAATACAGATGTAGAAGAGGATATAAACAACAGGTTTAATGCCTGCTAACTTCTCTCTCATAAATATGATTCATCGTGCCATGTTTTATTTTACGATTGCTCCCCAGCTGCGTTCGAGGCTTCTCCAGGAGAAGTGAGCTGTAGCTGCATTTGGCAGCACACTGCTCTGACCACACGCCTCCTCCATAAACTGAGGCAATCCATTACATGATCCATTCTGTAAATATTAGAGGCGATACATTAAGGTGTAAGCCAGGTCGATGGGGGGAGAGAGGCTTTTTTAATAACGGCAGACAGCCGCTACAGTAGAATCACAGAGCCACATCTCAGGGGTTCATCAAAGTGCTCTCAGTTTACTAAATGTAATAACACTTTTCTTATGAGTTCAACAAGGACACATGGAGGGGGAAGCTGTGTGTGTTTGTGTGTGTGTGGAAGCAGGGGAAGCCCACGGCAGAGCGAGAAAGAGAGTTAAACGAATGGCTGAGATGATTGCAAGTGCTGGAGAAGGGATTGAATTCTGAGCAGGTCGTATTTCACGCCGGGGAGGAGGCCAGATTCCCAGTGAGACACACACACAAAAAACACACACCAGGATATTTTACCTCTATTGCCAAGTCACTTCAAACAGACTTCCATTACCATTAGAAAGCTCCGGGGAACACACTCGAGGAGCCGGAGAGGACTCAGACTTTGGAATCATGTTAAAAGAAAATGGTGTTCTTTAGTTTGAAATGTCTGAAGCAAAGAGGACTCTGAATGTGCTTCAATTAACCACAGCTTAAAGGACCAGAAGGCAACTCCCACACATCTTTAAACTGTTAATTGATGCAAAAAGCTCTCCTGGTAATTAGTACACAGCGTTTCATTTTTTTCATTTTTAGATGGAACAGAGAAAGGTAGCCAAGAGGAAAAATGTATACATATGAGTGTGGGTGCATTCAGGGGGAAACAGGACGT
Source organism: Harpagifer antarcticus (assembly GCA_902827135.1). Lineage (NCBI taxonomy): Eukaryota > Metazoa > Chordata > Actinopteri > Perciformes > Harpagiferidae > Harpagifer > Harpagifer antarcticus. The sequence goes on from CADEHL010000998.1 coordinate 622,866, forward strand.
CTACAAAGCCAAGAAAGTGTTAGACGGACAATCAGTCAACTTTAGTTTCAGGAAATTGGACCACAACCAGCTCAGAAAGTCGCAGAATCTAAAAACCTCTGAATTCGTCATAGGCGGACTGATTATTTTGCTAACCAAACGCAACAAAGGACAAACTCTCTTGATCTTTACTAAACATTACATCGAATTAGCACGGATCAAAAGCACTCAGATAATGACTCACAACCTTTTATGGCTATAGTGACCCTTTAAAGCTAATCAATGTCTTCTCACGACCCCTTGTCACAGGTTGCACAATGCGTTAGTTGTGAGTCATTTAAACCAAGATCTATTCAGATGAAATGCTTAAAGAGACTTGTGTTGATCAAACTAAACAACCCCAGTTTGACAATGGGAGAGATCTACGGTTGAATCATTCGCACTGCATTTCCTGTTTTCTTGACTTTGTAAACAAATGCATAAAATACTCCTTAAGAGCATAACGAATAAATACAAATACATGGTTTTGACCTGGAAACCAAGTCAGGTCTTTCTAAACACTAATCAGACGACATTATACGCAAGGTTCTTACACAACTTGGAGATAAACATTTTCAGCAAAATGAGGTGTTCTAAAAAGTCTGATCCTGGTACTGGTAGCAACACCATCTTACAGTTACATTGATTTTATTTATTGAGCTTTACACTCTGTGAAACCTACTACACTCTGTATCCTTGACCCTAGGTAATACCCAGTCTTAGTAGTACAACCTTAGCCTAAGGGTCTATCCTGCAAACACAAACCTGGCTGACCCTGACTTTCCCACATCCTTAAAGCTGCTCATCAAACCTGCACTAAGTTGTTTTAAGGCCACAGTTAGTTCAGCAGAGTGGTGCTGAAATGACAGCTCCTGCACCCTGGTGTTATGTTTCCTATCTTTACTTTCCCCCCTGAACAATGCTCCCACAGCCGATAGCCTGCTCCTAAAGCTCAGGTGGAGCTGCGATGCGAAACAATATTTAAATCGCCTAGGAGAAACGATTGAAGTCGCGGATTAGGAAACGTTGTGCCAACATTTAAAAAAAAAAAAGCCACCCCGTCTGCCGTCAGCTAATGCTTCATGCTTTAATGCAATCCCTTCACTAACAATACAAAAGCAGGGGAGAAAAAGACGCATGCAAGTGCCAAGTCTCGCCATGTTGCATGTTGCATGTTGTGCACGGAGCAGTATTGCAGCTGAGTGAACACGCATTTCTTACCCGGAGTTTTCTTTTGGTGCAGTAGGGAAGAAGAAGGAGGATGAAGAGGAGGAGGAGGAGGGGGGGATAGACCAACTCCACTGCTTTCCCTTCTTCAGGCGCCTCTCTTCTAATGGCACCGGTGCGGGTCCGGGCTCTCTATCCCGGGGATGGAGTCCACACTCCCCCCGGAAGATAGGGAGGAGTGTGAGGAGGGGTGGTGAGAAAGAAGAGGAGGAGGATGGTTTATCTTCCACTCGGATGTGTCCGTCTGCTGCTGCTCGCTGGAGTCTGAAAAGCTGCTGCCTGAGGCATTTCTGTACGAGCCGCAGCTCACCCCCGACCGACCGACTGCAGGAAGAAAGTCCCTCCCCCCTGCAGCGCAACTTCCACCGCCGGGCCGCTCGATAACACGACCACCTCCTCCTCCTCTTCCTCCTCCTCACAGCACAGCAGCACTGAGGGAGACCTGCCTGCTGCACACACACTAACATTACATTACATTACATTACATTTCATTTAGCTGACGCTTTTATCCAAAGCGACTTACAATGACCAATTACAGGGACATTCTCCCTGGAGTAACTAAGGACTAAGTGCCTTACTCAAGGGCACACTAGTGGTGGTGTTCCTGGCGGGATTTGAACTCACAACCTTCCGATCTTCAGCCCACCTCACTATCCATTAGACCACCACTATCCCTAACAAACACACAGTTTGGTGTTATGCAACCGGTGCATGGGGGGGGGGGGGAAACTGGGGTGGAAGGTGTGTGATTCAGGAACATTCAAACTTTTCTTACTCATCATCTCTCCTTAACGCCCACATGACCCCCAATTCTGTCCCAAGAACAAACCTCCCCCTCTTCTTCATCATTATTTCAGCAGTTCAGATGATTCAGATACAGTGATAACACCTCTGAAGGCTATCTATTCATACTCTCCCAGTACTTTAAAGTACTCCTCACTAGGCCTGCTTATAACACTTGCATGCTTAAGTAAAATCTCAAATTGCCACTTTCTAATGAGGCATCTAATATAAAGGGGTTAATGATTCATTAATAAATCATCTGATTGCTTTATAGATCAGTAGTCGAGTTGTATGATGATAAACATCAGCAGAGGGATATTCACAATCTTATTAATTATTACTGAAACTTAAAGCACTGATGCATTATTTAGCATCAATAAAGCCACAATGTATTATAGTATTGGGAAATGTCTTTGTTTTAATTGAGTAATTTATGAGACTCTTATTTTTAAGAGAACTGTTCTGGTTGATATGTTTTTAAGGCAACATATAGTTTTTAGTTGTTTTGTATTATCATGCTTTTTGGGGTTCCTCTTCTCCTGTAGTTTATTATATTGGTTATTTCGCTAAAACCCCAATGTTCTCTCCAGAGGGAGTTTCTCTCCACACTGAGACACAATGAGGAACACCTACACTGTACATGGTTACAGGTTATATGAATGCAGAGACAGCGAGGCTATGTTTTTCTTTTGATGTTGGATGATTGATGTGCCTTAAAGCGTGTCTGTGGAGAATCCTGTCTCTTCCTCTGGGGCCATGTTCTGCAGCTGTGACATTGGATGGCGGATGAAGACAGAAAAACAAACAGAGCATGATGAACAGGAATAATGAGATTACAACTCAGCTTTGTTTGCCAACAGTGGTGCAGTCTGATCAAACAAACCTCTCACCTGTGAACCCAATCTCCACTTGTGGTAATCTCCCTGATCTGCAAGGTGAAATACATTCATTTTGAAGGGACAGAAATACAAATAAAAAGCATCCTGATAATCAATTGTTTTGAAACACTGAGAGGCAGGTGGAAAGGGTTTCCTCTTTCCTCCTTTTAGATTACAAAGGGGAGTGTACGGTGGCTGAGAGGCACAAACGACAATTACAAAGTGTGAGACAAATTTACATTTTATAAAACAAAATGACATTAGCAAAACACTTTTACCAAAGAAAAAACTATTTAACAAGCTAGAGACACATTTACAAAGCTAGAGACACATTTACAAGTGTCGAAACACTTTAACATTTGCCGATTCCGCTCTGTGGAAACCGCCTGGGCCAAGTGACATGGTTTTGCTCGATATACTTTCTCTAACGGACAAAACATGTTTAACGACCATAAACCGGCGGTGTGGGACCAAGAATGTTAGACAATCTTTGTCAAGACAACATCTTATCTTTTGGTTGAAATGTGTCCTTACAAGACTTAATATGCTTAACATTTATGCATTTAGGCTAGTCCTGCAAAAGTCAGAATGTTTTCGCAGCTGTGATTTAAAACTATAACATTCAGTTCATATGAGGCTCACCAACAGGAGAATGGTGCATTCTGTATGTTTTACCTTTTAAATGTCTCCATCTGGTGGCGGAGCTGCTGTAGTGTTGGCACAGAAATACATCTCGTTCTTTACTAAGTCTGTGTATTAGGGTGGTCCTTAGTGCCATGCATTTTTTCGAATTCATTTATTTTAAGCTCCAACCACCGGAATTCGTTATGATATAGAAAACTCTCCTGGTGAATTTTATTCAAATTCCAACAACATTTACCACTCCCTCATCAACTTGAAGTTTAGCCTCACGTAAGGTGGTCCTTAAAATTGAAAGAGGGAAAGTCTACGCTCCAACCCCCAGAATTCATTCTATTAGTCAAGAAAACTCTCCTGGTGAATTTTTTTCCTCAATCTGACAACATGTACCCCTCCCTCATCGACCTGGGCTGCCACACCAGCAGCCACGGTGCTGCAACTGAGGCTCCACTTCAAGGTTGATGAGGGAGGGGTAAATGTTGTCAGATTGAGGAGGGGTTGGAGCTTAGACTTTCCGACATTCAATTGTAAGGACCATCCTACTGTGTATGACTCATACTTATGATTTACTTACGACCGAAAACTTCAACAACATGCTTTAGTTTCATGTAAAAATAGTCATAATTTCACTGGAATGAAATGTGGAAATGTTTGTGCTTTGGAGTTGCTTTGTGATATTTAATCAAAGAAACATCTTTAAATCTTGAATCAAATATTTGGAAAAAGATGCATCAAAGCAAAACTCTTTGGATTCAAAGGACATTTTTGAGATCTTTGAGGTACGTCAGCAAAGACTCTTAAAATGAGCATCTTCTTAAAATTCACAAAGAAAGACCAAATTCAATTCATTGCAGGTTTCTCTTTGGTTTAAAACATTCACAGTGGTTTTGGTATGTTCAAATCCTCTGAGAAGATGAATCCGTATCCAGTTTTAGTTTGGTCACTCTGAATAATTAAAGGCTCATTATCGGCCCGGGGCTTGAGGAGGGTTCGTATTTTTTAGTAGACTGACGCTAAAGATCATCCGAAATGAATATAAACCAAGGGTGTCACTGCCCAACGGCTTATAATCCTAACAATATAATTTAAGTACGTAATACAATTGAAACAGTCTTCAAATATCACAAAAAAAAGTCTGTCTTAATCTACTTCAAACTAGGGCTGAACGATGAATCAATTTTTAAATCGAAAATGTATTTATTCTTTTTAAATGTATTTATTTTTTCTTGTGTCAGACATCCACACCAATCAGAAGTGCTGTGCTCCACATGTACCAGCCATTGTTAACCAATCAGAAGTGGCCCATGATAGAAGGTGATAGACAGATTGATCCAATCACCTGCCAAGTAATTTTGAAATACTTTTCCAAATGGCCTCCAATGGAGCTCTCCTAGATGGTCTGGTGAAACAAACCGTCTGAGTCAGGTTATGCTCCATCACATGTTTTACATCTATCAGGGTGAATAGAATAGGGTCATTAGTATATTTTAATATTGTCTGCTTATCTGTATTATTGTGTTGCATTGTTGGAGAAGCCTGTGACCTAAGATTTTCAACGACATAATTACTCTGTTAGTTTGACAATAAAGAACCTTGAATCTTAAACTGAAGCTCGACTTTAAAGCAACCCAACGGAAGTTTCATGTACGTTTAGTTCTTTCACTCGTAGCTCGGGCTGCGGGGTGCTAGAGACGGGAGCACGTTGATACGACCTTCCGAGCCGGAGATATGGCCGCATTTTACAATAAACTTCCGTTGGGTCGCTTAAAAACAAAATCGCAAATCGAATTGCAATATCTGTCAGAAAAATCACAATTAGATTATTTCCCCAAATCGTGCAGCCCTACTTCAAACCACTCCTTTCTTTTACAATCGGTACTAAAACTCCAGTTATTCTCTAGAGGAGTAAATAAATCAAGCATACCACATAAGCAATAACACAATGGCACAAAGTGTATTTATAAAAACATATATTTATTGTTCTGTTACTGTTGGTTAACTTGATCAACAATAAATGGAGGCAGGTCAGGAGACAAACTGTACACATTTTAAAAGAAAGCCTTAGAGAGCTTCAGTTTTTCTGTTCAGTGGCAATCAACAATGCAAAGAGAGAGAGAGAGAAACAGCTGATGATGTCGGGTTGAATGGTGCGTTCAAAAGTCATTCTCCAGCCTCTTCCCAAAGTGGTTCATCTCCTAAGCTTTACACGAGGGGTAAAAATACTGTACATTGTTCTGTATGTAAGGGGTTTGAAGAATAATATTTGTGTATGAATCCTCTGTGTAGAACAATGATTTCCCTCCCTTCAAAACAAGCGAAGAAAGTCAAGCTTTCAAAATGAATAAAATGATAATTAGACTCTAAAAGACAGAAATAGAGGTGCTCCGTACGCGACAAAATAGTGTGTGGATTAAAATAGATAAAGGTTATATATTTATACTATATATACTATATAAAGGCTTAAATCTCTAGATACAAGGACAGCCACCAGTGCTGTCCACACACACTCCTTAGTACACAAAACCTTTAAATGCAGCAACACACTCACACCTGCTTTGTCTCGTTTGCGCTCCGTGGACCGTCTCGTACTGCCGTAAAAGGATCACAGGACATTTCAGGACACAAGCTAAAGAGCTGCAGATAACCAGAGAAAAGAACACCAAGTACAGATTACATGTGAATTACGATGCTTTTCAGAGGGTTTCACCATAAACGCAGTAAAAAATGGAAGCAATGAGTTGTTTTCATGGTGGCTTGATAGGCTACTACCACTGACTCTAAGCTGAAAGGTACAGATCAATAACACCGAGCTCATTTAATTAAAGCAGAATGAATCCGTTAAGTGACAGGAAGTGAGCATCAATGCCGTCGTACAGTATTGGCAGGATGACAAGAAAGTGGACGGGGAACAAGGCAGGAGGAATGGAGGCGAGTCTCTCTCTCTTCAAGGCTGTGGATGATTCTTCTTCATATGTGAAACTAAGTGGTTCAGCTGGAAGATGAGTGAGTCTCCGAAGCAGATGAGACCAGGTCCAAAAAAATGTCTGTTTCAGTCCACGCAAAACCTTTACATTCCACACGCTGCAAAAACAAATCCAGTTCCTCAAATTCCCCCGGGAACTTTTCTCAAACTCTCCTGCACCCTCGCGTATTCAGTCTCCACCGAGGACGTTCACACTGAATGTGCAAAATGTCATCTGTAAACGCAGAACCGTCCGAAAACAACTTGACAAAAACAACGCAACAGACGAAGAAACGTTTTTTCCCTGAAACATCCCTGTCTCCCATCCACTGTAAGAAGTCCGGTTCACTTGCAGGAAATGGATCAGTTTATGTGCCACAGAACTAATGGAAGGTTAGTAAAAGACTGCTTGAAATGTTCTAATCTCCAAAGGAAATAAACAAAAATAGTCATTGCACATACTCCGGCTAGAAAGCAAACTAACAGCCGAAGAAGTTGTGTCCCATTTTCGCTTCAAAGTGTTTGAAACATAAGCCGAAATTAACTCAGTGTTAACCACCTACCCCACATCATTCAACTCCGGCTAAAACCCAATCTAGTTATTGTCATGTCGGAGTCGGACTGCATTATGTAACAAACTGAAATGAACATCTCTTGTAAAAATGTGTCTAAGTATCTTTAAACTATCTAAGTGGATGATTTGTGGCAGATCTTTGGCTTCAGTGGTTTTTTTCATTCGTCTAGAAAAATGTCTCTGATTTGATTCGTTTTTCCCCCCAAATATGTTTAATCTGAAGTGTCTTCTCTTTATCTTCTTCTGAAAATTGTGTTTTGAAAATCTCAGATATATCTCAACTTCTGATGCTTTCTGAAGTCTAGATGATTACGATAGAGTTTTGAGGTGTAACAATATAAAATCCCCACTTTATTCCATTTGATGGAGTGGAGACGGCTGCCATGCAAACTATTTAAAATATCATGATATCTGTAGTCTTGAAGGACTGAAACATTTCAAAAAGTCCCTCACACATTTGGTAAATCTCTTCAATCTGGAACTTTTAGCGTTTGAACATTTGAGATATGACGGGCTAAAGCAACAGATGAAGTGATTAAAGAAGAGACGTCGCCGCCAGGAGCCAGAATGACGTCAACCTGCTAATAATGTTTCAGTTTGCTTTAGACAGCCACTTCATCTGCGGGACTCTGAACCGTCCCGCTGTTGCTAATGAGCGCTCAGAATAACCGTGATGGTGATGGATATGAACGCCTCACTCTGTGGAGCGATGTGTTCATGAAGGCAACACAGACACACCGAGCCCAGGAGTTTTATGTGAGCACTGCAACAACAAAGCTGACTATACGCTGACATCACACATTAGCCTGAGCAGAGGGGGCCACACGGGGGGGGGGAAGTTGGACCTGTTGCCATAGTAACAGCTGGCTGGAGGAGCTCAGAGTGGCTGCGTCGGGTGAAGGGTTTGTGTTTGATGGCTCTGGGACTGGGGATGGGGCTGCGGCTGCTGCAGGATGTGCACCACCCGGCTCAGCGTGTCCGTGGAGGCGAAGGCCAGGTACTGACAGCACAGCCAGTCCTCCAGGCTCACGCCGCACGCCGCGTCCAGAGAGCGCTCCGCAAACTTTATCATCATCAGCGTCCGCTTCAGGTCCAGCCAGTTCTGGAGGGTGGCCTCGCGCTGGCTGGAGGTCGCCCCCGACATGGGCCCCGAGCTGCTGCAGCCCAGCGCCTGGAACAGGTCCTCCCGGGGGCCCCAGAGCAGGCACTGCAGGCAGGCCCGGGCCTCCGACATGCGGATCCTCTCTGAGGGGTTGACGGTGAGCAGCAGGCGGGCGAGCTGCTGCAGGCCCTGAGAGTAGAGCGAGCGCACGGGCAGCGGCGGCAGGTCGGCCCACGTGTACTCTCGCTCCTTCAGCTCCGGCGTCTCCTCAAAGGGGTTCGGCCGGTGCAGCATCTCGTAGATGAGGATCCCCGTTTGGAACTCGTCACACTTGCGGTACTGAGTCGCTGTGACGATTTCCGGCGCGAGGCGTGATTGGTCGCGCAGCGTTCCGGGGTCGGAGGCCACGAGAGCCGTTTTCTGTTTGGCTTGAGAGAAGTTGCTGATGATGAGGCGGGCGGGGCAGGTGGCATTGGCGGCGGCAGCAGCGGCACCGGCGGGGGTCGCACCAGAACTGCTGCTCCCCCCACTGCTGCTGCTGTTGTTGTTGTTGGGCTCCAGGGGGTCCGTATTCCAGGGGTTTCCAGGTTGGCAGTGCACCAGCAGCAGGTTCTCTAGTCGCAGGTCGCAGTGCGTCACGTGGTAAGGCTTCATGTGCTCCAGGCCAGAGCACAGCTGCAGCAGCAGGAGGCAGACCTGCCGCTCGTACAGCTCCGGGTTGTGGGTGTGTCGCGCCACGCCCTCCCGGACAAAGTCGGCCACCGTCTGGAAGGGCACCTCGCGGGTGATCACCACCACGCGGCTCCTCAGGCGGCCCACCGTGTTCATGTGACCCGCTGCTGGGGTTTCATCTAGTTTACCGTTTGGAGCTTTGGAGTCTGTTGTCTTTGTAACCCTCTCAATGTCTTTCTCTTTCTCCTTCACATCTTCCTCCTCTTCCTCCTCATCCTCTGTACCTTCCTCCTCCTCCCAGGGCAGCAGGCGGCCGGGCACATCAGCCAAGAAGTGTCCACAGTCCTGCTGGATGTTGAAGTGCACGGCCAGGCTCTGCCTCACTGCCAGGCTGTGGAAGAACTGCTGCTGGGTCTCCTTCACTTTGCTCCGACAGATCTGCAGAAATAAACATAATAAAGACAACGTTTTAATATATGTAAGGTTTGAGCTGTAAAACCTCTCATGATGAAGATATAGGAGAAATACAATTTACCAAACTACCAATACTGATATTAAAGATATGTTGTTGTTATGTCTAGTTGCCTAATGATCCAATGAAAGGACAAAAAATAGACCCTACTTCAAAGTGTGTCTCCACAGCCTGATACTTATTATTACCGTGTGCCATAGAGCTCCATTGTTGTCCAATAACTATAAAAAGTGCACTAATGAGCCACACTGTTGCACTGGGTATCCTTTTCCTTTATTACCATGAACACAGGCACTGTCCTTTATTCAGTCAGTCGCACACACACACCTCCCTTCTCACTGCAATTATCCCTCGAGCACTGAATGTGTACAAATACTCCGAAATAAATAGTCCCAAACAAATTCCTTCTCTCTAAGGGGTGTCTTCTAAAATAAACAGCTGCTCTGGAGAATTATTACAATTGAAATTAAAATGACATTCATATTTTGCACCAGTTTTAAAGATTCACATCTTCACTAAATATACATGCTGGCGTTGAGAGCCACAGAGTAAGGAGGTCGGAGAACTGAGGGTTAAGATACATAAGGACATTTGCTTTTTTTTTATGATGAACAATCATTTAATTTGATAGATGCATGGAAATGTTTCACTTCCAAGCACTTGTGAAAACCTCTGCAATTACTATAGATCTTTCATTTCAATAAAATTAGAATGAATAGAAATGGCCTCACAGGGAGACAACATCAGGGAACAAATACACAATGCAAGCCGAGAATGCACAGTAAGTGTGAAACCAAATATTTTCTAGGTTTTAAAACTCTCCGTCCTGCTCCGATTCTCTGGAGCATTTCCGCAAATAATATTTAAAGCGGAGCGTAACATGGAGCAGAGTTCAGGCTGTCACCACCGCGTCTGTCTGGAGCTCAGTGACAGTCAGCAGCTCTCTGTGTGTCTGCACTGTGATCACAGCACAGAGGAGAGGAGTGATGATCGTCTCTGCACACGTCACTACATTTACTAAAATACTAGCAGAGCGGGAAAAGTCATGAGATGTTACTAAGATATTTTCGGCTGAACAGTGCGAGTTATTTTTAGTAATGATCTTATTCACACTTTAACTTGAGCACAAAATACTCTTTAATTTAAGCACACATTGGAATGACTAAAATATGATTGAAATAGATGTTTAGATTCAGAGTACGAATCTGTGGGGCCAAAAGAAAATGAATCTAATGAGAGCAGCTTTAATATTGATTAGAGCTATTATTTCTGATGCTGTGTAGTGCTAATGATGGCATTGTGTGTCTGTGAAGGTGCACTGCATGGTCATTTGTTTATATATTTGAAAATGTATTAATTTCCCCAAAAATGGTTTATCTAAAAATCGAATCTCATAAAAAATCTGATTCAAAGTCTTTTAAGTATTTTGCAATGGGACTGCTATAGAAAAAGCAGTGATGGGGCACGGATGGATTAGGACCTTTCTCTTCCAAACACACCGTGTAACGCTTTAGGAATGTGCATGTTTACTGATGTTTGTTCAGACATGTTGGCTCCGAGACTCCAGCTGTCTCCTGATAACGCTTAAGGACAAATATGTACATTTTTCGTCGATTATATATCAGATTTTCTAAGCAGTATTCCTAATTGTAACACCAAGGTTAACAGGTACTCCTTTTAATTGACTGATTCCTTAACGCTGACATTTCAGAGATACTTGAAAGTACACTGACTCACGTGCTGAATTCCACACAGATATGCTAAAAGTGGATTATGAATAATTAGCACAGCATTAAAAATGTCATTTGCAGAAGGATCAACTACACTTGGGGTGTGAAAGACGGCAGGAGGAAGAGCACATTAAAGTAGTGAGTTGGGGAAGGATTCATTGGGAGGCTAGGACCAGTATGCTCCTCCTGGTTGCCTCATTTTATGGATGAGCATCATAAAAGAACAAGCCTTTCTCTTGAAGGCCTGCTGATAATAGGAAGGCTTTGAAGTGCTGTGGGGTGCAGATCGCTTGGTGTAAATTATGCAACCTTCATCCATATCTGCTTAGCTTTAGAGCTCACACACACACACACACACACACACACACACACACACACACACACACACACCACACACACACACACAACACACACACACACCACACACACACACACACACACACACACACACACACACACACACACACACACACACACACACACACACACACACACACACACACACACACACACACACACACACACACACACACACACACACACACACACACACACACACACAAATAAAAAGATCCACATGCACACACAGGTTTCATTGTACAAGGTTGTGCCCTGAAGGCTCGAAGATTAAGTGCCAATATTTCCGCACAAACATTTTCCTCCACCTTCGGTTAAGAGAGTGGGAGGAGATTCCTCGACACAAAAACAAAATACAAGGATCCATTGTGTCCAAGGCAACTGGAGAAACTACCAGACTCCCATTTCATCTTATCTCAACGCAGATGAATTCAGTTTCTTACATGATTTAGTCTGGCCTAAAGCAAGAAGATGTATATGTTTGCAAAATAAAACTGCTTTGATGGGAAAGTGGGACAAAGTATAGGTTAGTTAAGTTGTGTTTTCAATAGTATGTGTAGTTGAAAGCTGTAGTAATACGCAGTAATGGTACTTTCGGCATCTAGCAGTACCATAAACTGGACAAAATCAACTCTAAATCTTTAAGTTATTTTCACATCGAGTGGTTTTACATTGAAACATTATTATAATTAGGTTTATTATTGATTCATATGCTAATTTCCTTGATTAATGATTGGCTTATGAAATGTTAAAACATAGTACAATTACAATGTTATAAAACAGAAAGAAGTCAATCCTTTCATTTGATTAGCTGGAGCAAGTCAATGATGAAACATACCTGAAATGATTAATGATCACCAAAATAGTTCCGTCATCTTGTCAGTGATTGGATGTCACTAAAAGACGTGTTATTGTTGCAGTGATGCAGCATCTATCTCCTAAATAAACACATGATGTGGATTCTATTAGATTAAAGTTGGCAGGAGAAGTGAGCATGATTCTCTGTATAAGGACACTGGACTTTAAGAAAATCTATAAAGGCCTCGAGGCGAGAGGAAGCATGTTTGAAGCTTCATATTATACCAGCATTATACTGTGAATACAAACGGATAGAGTCGATCTTAATGTTGTTGCCGGGCGAATAAACTGATTTATAATTGCATTGTGAAGCACCTTGAGATGACGTTGTTTTTAAAGTGTGCTATCGTGTGTATGAGGCGCACTAGCTGTGAATGTAGGGGATTACTTTAGTCGTTGTTATTGATTGTTTGTTTGTGTTCTTTCTTTGTAATGATTTTTTCTCTTTGTTCATACAGTCAGTACAGAACACCGTCTCTAAATGACAAACACTGTTTATGCATTGTCCAAACAGAAAGTGTGGTATATATATGAAATGTATTATTGTTATTATTATTATTATTATTATTATTATATTATAAACAGGTCAGATATCTCACCTTGATGGCGTAGTTGACCAGTGGGTCCTTGGCGTAGGAGGCGGTGTAGTACACAGCGTCCCCCGCCTCGCAGCAGGGTCTCCCGGTGGTCAGCCTGAAGTGAGACCAGCTGTCAGTACCGAATCTCAAGTGGTCCTTCTGACCGGCCATGAAGCGGTCCTCGCACTTTGCTGAGAGCTTCCTTAGTGTGTCCGTGTGGAGCCCCCGGATCCTCCCCACCACCTCGTCCCAGCTGTCCAACCCCCGGTACAGAGCGGGTCTCTGGGCTTTGGAGCCTCCGGCAGCAGCAGCAGCGCCTCGACCCGCTGAACGACCCCTCCCGGCCAGAGACTCCGTGCTCAGATAGGCCCTCCTCTCTCTGCTCGTCGTGGCGCTGGGTGCAGCAGACGCAGGTTGAGGAACCAGAGAGGACACGCTGTTAGTGGGGCGGACTTTGTTAGTAGCAGCTGATCTCTCCAGAGAGTCCCCGCTCTCCTGGTCGTGGACGCGGTGAGGCTCGGAGCTGAGGGAGGAGCTCTGGCTGGCCGTCTCCCACGTGGAGTCCAGGTCGTAGATGGGGTTGGCCACACTCAGGTTGGTGCCCCCAGGGCGAGCCTCAGCCCGGGCTCTCAGGACAGAGTCTTTGCCGGCGAGGTTGGGTTCGGTATTGGAGCGAGGAACGTTCTTCTTAGGTAGAGGGGGTGGTGTTGCCTTCAGGGCCGGCAGGTCAGCAAGGCTGTCCAGATCGATGGAGGCTAACGTATCGTTGGATGCTTTGATGTTTCGGGGTTGTTTCAGTGGGATCATGTTTGCTCTGGATTGACCTACAGGAAAGAAAGATAACAAAATGTTTAATGGATGAACAAGAATCAGTTCAATTCAGAATGCTGAAACCAAAGTGCAAGACACATGGCAGTTTGAAACAGCAGGAAATACAGCTTTAATTCATCCGAGTTATCGTTAATAGATAATGTAATGACCGCTTAGGCAGCTTGCGTTGGTGGAAAGTAACATACTGTGATTAGTGAACAGAAAAGTACATTTATTTCCACATGGGTACAATTTACTTACTTAGTACTTGGACATATATACACTTATGTATTTCCAGTTTATGCTACTTTACATTATTGCTCCACAATATTACTCAGGGGAATATTGTGCTAAACTTCACTGCATTTCTCTCAAATCAATATTTTTCATGGCAGCTTCAGCAATTAAATCACCATTATTACCGTTATTAGTGGCATAAAAATATTCACTGAATAATTGGTTCAAAAAGGCAAACGTTTCAGGATCTAAAAGGTTGCCGTCAAAACTGAATAAATTGGATATGTTAATACATTTTTTTGATCAAATGTGAATAACTGAATGTCACCTTCCAAAAGACAGATCAGAAGTCTGAACAGCTGAAAGTATAAAAACGACACTGAATGTATCCTACTCTCTTTTGCTACCAGTATTCCCCTGTCTGCCACATGGTGCTTCCAGCCGCCCGCTGGCTTGCTGCCTCTTACAGACGAGAGGCTGACACAAGGATTTATGCTGCGGCACGTGAGAGAACTAATGGCCTTGAGGAAAATCCAAGCCAAAGAGCAGGACAGCTGGGCTCAAGTCACCCCTCCAACCGTCCAGCTGCTCAATCTGCAGTTGTGTTCAGCAGTGAGGCTTAAAGAGGCAGCGTAGAGCGCATCCATCAGTGACCTTATTTTTCTGGGCTGGTGGTGGGAGGGAAGTGAAGGGTTGAGGGGTTGATTAGACTACCTCCATGTTCTCTTGAGTCAAGGACCACGGAGGCAGATGTGTCAGAGACAAGCTGTAATATGAAAAGATCATACGGAGCCGTGCCACTTGCATTGTGGGAATATAACAGCCTCATAGTTTTAATTGAGCGGGTGTACGAGGTCACAGACAACCCCACTGCACATCTTTAAACTCACCAGGGAGTACCCCAGTTTCTAGGAGGATCACGACGAGAGGCTGCTGAGTGTTTTAAGATGTCTTTCAAAGTCACATCTTTTGCCAAATGATCCTCCATCCCTACGATGAAGGCATTTCGTCGAACAAATGCCTTTCTGAAATTCTTGTTAAACGCTACGAGTGACTCATCACGTGTGCTTGATGCTGACATCATTTGTAAGAAAGCAGACGGAGCCTTAAGAAAGAGCAGTCAGGATAAAGTAAATGAGTCTTGGTAATCCTCCCTGGAACGGGTGTATTTAATGTGTTCTGCAGTAATCCATCCAAGAAACAACCTCCCTCTTCAAGTCAGAGGCAACGTCTATGGCAGCAGTGTGGCTGTAACTAAATGCCAGCAGACTAACTCAGTTTGTGAATGTAAACAAGTAATATTTTAATGTTCAGAAATAAAAAGTGATGGTTAAACAACCTGCTGGGGGGACAGAAAAGTAATGTGCTAATTATTTCTTCAATTGCTCTATCAATATATAGTTTAGTCCAGTGGTTCTCAACTGGTCAGGCCTCAGGACCCACTTTTTACTTGGTCAATACATCGCGACCCAACATTTTGAAGCACTCAAATCTATTCAACAAAAAATCGTGCTGTAATATATACGCTTTTCAGCATACAATATTAATAAAAGTTAAGTACAGTGCATATATCCCTTATATCCCTTCACAGAACTAAAGTATGCTTTTAAAAAAGGTTTAATGAGATAATGGAATCAAAGCTGAACTATATAAAAAGGCACGCATGCTCCAACCCCAGCAGGGGGGTCTGGGGGGATTCTCCCCCAGGAGACTACCCATTCTGGTACACTCTGAGAAGAAAATAAATAAATCTATTACTACCCGACATATTAATAATATTATATGCCATTGTTTGTTTTTCACTTTGTTCTGACATCTTTCTGCGAGAAGAGTAAAGAGGAGATAGTCTGTGTGACTTACTTTAAATTGTGGGTAAGGGGAGATAGCTCCCATTGTTCTGTGACCTGTCAGTCATCAGACCGGGGGTCATATTAATTTCATTATGTGTTGATTTCTATCTGAAGTTGTAACCATGGATGGATTTGTAACCATGGATGTATAAAGAAGAGTTCTACCTCAAAGTTATTCTCCGTGGGGACTTCCGGCAACAATCTTGATTCTGATTGGCCAGAAGACTCGAAAAAACATCAGCAAAGAAATTTTATTGAGAAGATGATCACTATGTGACAGAAGTTTTCAAAACCATTTATGGTCTCCGGTACTTCCAGTCCAACGCCGACTGCATGCACAGCGTTAGAAAATCGGGCCTTCAAAATAAAAGTTTGACTTTTTCCCCCCACTCTTTTTTCTTCACTCACACATCGGCGACCCACTCGAAACGGGTCCGCGACCCACTTTTGGGTCGCGACCCACCAGTTGAGAACCACTGGTTTAGTCTGTTATCTTTCAATTTGATATAAAAAAAATGGGCATTCAAAATTGTTTTCAGAGCCTGAATTGGACGTCTTCACATTTATTTTCCTCTTATTTTCCTTTATACTGAATAAATAGTTGGGAAGTATTCTCCCATTATCAAACTGTGTTCCATTATTTCTATTTTAATACACTTTTCATTGTAATCCTTAGGGGTGTAACAAAGGGCATTTAAACATAATACAAAAGGCTCTTAGCTTATTCTTAATCCAATCCAATCCATTTCATTTCTATAGCACATTTAAACAAAGTGCTGTACATCAATAACTGTATAAACACATAGTATAAATACATAAAAACAGACAGGAGATGAAAAAAATGTAAAACACGAGACAATGAAACCAGATCAGAAGCCACAGCCTGAGAAACTCTCCTACGTCACTTAAAAACAATACAAAACACTGGGAAGATAAAAACCCCAATTGAAAAGCACAAGTGTCACCTGGCCTGTAAAAGCCAGGGAAAAGAAGTGGGTTTTTAAACGAGATTTAAAAACAGGCAGAGTTGGAGCAAGTCTAACCTGGAGGGGCAATTCGTTCCATAACTTTGCAGCTGCAACAGCAAAGGCTCCGTCTCCTCGCTGCTTTAACCTCGATTTTGGGACTACCAGAAGGAGTCTGTCAGCAGACCTCAGTGACCGTGTGGGTGTGTATGGTTTTACAAGATCTGCCTGGTACGGTGGGGCTAAACCGTTTAGGGCCTTGTATGTGAACAGTAACATTTTTTATTGGATTCTAAAACAGACTGGTAGCCAATGTAACGAGGCGAGTACAGGGCAGGCGTAATATGTTCACGCCTGCCTGTCCTTGTAAGGAGGCGCGCAGCAGCATTCTGGACCAGCTGTAGGCGTTACTCCAATATACAGAGCATTGCAGTAATCCAGTTTAGTGGATATTTCAGTTTAGTGGACATTTCATTAAGGAACTTAGTTTAGTGGATATTTCATAAAGGAACATGAAATCTAACCTGGTATCCAATCTTTGATAAATTAGAGTGCAACATATGATGCATCCTAAAAAGCAAAAACCTCCAAATAGTGTTGCGCAGTAATTGAAACGTCATTATTTTCAATTTACAACACAGTGATGCTCAACTGAACTTCTGACGTGTGTCCTTCTCCATGGGATAAAAGAGTGTCAAAACCTCTCCAGAATCTTATCCGGATTAAAAGGATTATTGTATTTTCTTCTCCTCGTGATCAAAAGCCTTAAGTGTCTGAAACAACTCCTTCGCTTTTGCTTTCTATTACCTTAATCCAAATCTGAAAAACGCACTCAGACAAATTGCTATATATAGAAATTCCAGTTTTGAAGACAATCCGTTTGCAACTCGAGAGCACAATATAATGATAAGCAGACGAAGGAACTTGTTGCCGTAGCCGAGTGATTACTGTTCAGTCCTCATGGTTCAAAAACGCGATGCAGGAGGTGGGTAGAATAAAGAAGAAAAGAGAGGAGAAAGGAAGTGAGAGCAGAGGAGGGGGTGGCTCGAGATGGTAAAAGTGAGAGAAGTGACAGAGAAAGAGAAATATAAATAGGCAAGGGGGTGAGCAGGAAGAAAACAGAGACACACAAAGGGGACAGCTGGTGAAAGAGATGATTACTGAAAGATAAGGAGGAAAAACGAGCCTACCTCAAGTCCACTGATGCCTCAAAGCTTTAAGGTGTGTTAAGGTGTTTAAGCAGAGCTTCCATCTCTGAGAATCTGCTGGTGCCAACAGGCGCAGCGCTCCCACCAATACTGGAGATTTGTCTGTGAGCGAGGCAGCGAGCGCTCTGCCTCCTACTGCCTAATGCTCTGATTAAAGCACCAGTGTGGGTATACTGAGAGAGACTCTAAGAGGATGTGATTCTATACTGAAATGTGCAAACAGAGTATTACTGGAGAAGCAAGTGTACAGCAGAGAGCGAGGCAAATCACTAGTTGTAGTGCTCATCTGACAATAGACAAGACACAATTGGAAACTTCAATCCCACTCAGAGACAAGGTTGTCAATCTTAAAGGCCACACACACTACGGGGAAAATGTGTAGTGTTACTGAACAATGCTTGAAAGCCCTCCTGCCACGTTCCTTATTAGCAACACGAAGAAGAGTAAAAATCAGGCTGCAGGCAGCTCATTATAACTCGTCCAGAGAGCTTTTAACATATTCAAAATGTATCCACCAGAAGAGCCAGAGTGCACTCAGATTCATAAAAAAACACAGTTTCTCCAGTCAATCCCTTCATAAAAGCCACATATTTTTTTAAATCAAGAAGGACCTTAGTACTGTATCTGCTCCACAAACCCACACTATCCACTTTCCATGTCCATTTTTTCTCACCACCACTTCATCTAAGCGAAGTTCTTTCACCAAAAAAGGGTTGATGTGTTAAGTGGCCAGCTATGTTTGACAGCTGTGTCAAAAATAGCTGCTCGTTCGTTCTATCTTTGCTTGAAAAAGCCTGCACATCAAAATCTGGTCCTCAGCTGCTGACAAAGTCTAATGACGAAATGTCACATCTACTGTCCACTAGTCACAAACAGGCCCCCAAACAGACAATATAATGGAGGAACTTTGTTGTCATGGTATTTCAGGAATGTGATGTTGCAGTCCACAATAGAAACAATCTGAACATTGCTGTCTTGCTCGACATTTGGGGGTGGTGGGCTTAAAGAAATGCCTTGTCAGACCAAGCAATTAGGAATGTCAGGAACAAAGACAGCATAATAATTAGTCTATGAGGCTAAAAGCTTTCATGACACTAATAGCAGTACCGTGGTCAGTCATGCAATACGTTCTGTAGTAATGTGGCTAATAGTGCAGCCCTAATTCCAAAGCTTCAATCATCCCATGGTTTCAGAAACCCAACAAGAGAACGACACAAATGGCATGAGACACAGAGAGAGAAAAACATGTACATGAATGTTGATTTATGCGAGTGAGGGATCCATTTCATTGAATAGCCAGAAACAAATGGGTCTTATCTTAAAAATTAGGAACTAATCTCAGGGCAGACATGTTCACCCTTAATAAACATACAATATTTTGAAGTATTCTAGATCCAAAGTTACGGGATGGATGTGTTGAGATCTAGAGCTCAGCAGGGAATACATTATGACTTGTCACTTGTGGAGGTGCAGATGCTGAAGAAAAGAATAATTAGCCCTTTAGCAGTGAAGTGAACTGCTAATTGTGTGGAGAGACATATTCTTACTAAATGCACCAGCTGACTAAAGTAAGTCTTACAGAAATGGCAAACAGCATCTGTAAGGAGAAATGTGGTGCTTTCAAAAATAATCTGTGCTCAGTTTCAAAATATACAAATCAATGCAACAATCTAACGTGAATTGGACTATGGGGTCTAACTACAGAACTTTTGTTCAATGCTCTGAAGAGTGTGGTGAAGATGCTTGCTGTAAATAACAAATACATAAACACTATGTGGAAGCATTATGACTTCAATTTGTTTAAAATCAGTAAACTTGTAAAGTAGTGGCTGTTATGTCATTTTTTTGAGAGGGTAGTCCTAAGCAAAACGAATTTGTTTTTTGAACAATAAGAGCTTGGAGACTTTGGGGTTCCCGTACCTACACAGCCCTGTACATGTTCTATTTTAAAACCATGCTTTAATTTGTATGATACACCAGTTAAAACCCAACAATTCATATGTGATGTGTTCGTCTTACCCAGGTTGCTGTATGTGGCGCTGCATTGGCTGGAGGCGGGGGAGTGATTCCCGTCGTCCTCGGGCTCTCCGAGGCTGGCACTGCCCTCGCTGGCTGAGGCTGCCGTGGAGACCTGGTTGGCCGGACCCTCCTCTCCCTCCCCGAGCAGCAGCCCCAGATTCACTTTGGCAGGCAGGGAGGCGCCCGGCCCCCCCCCATCCCTGGCAGCGCTGCCACTGACTGGTACCTGGCTGCAGATGAGAGAGACAGGAATGGCTCATTTAGTTATAAAGAACAGCTGGATTAAACTAGTATTGCTTTTCTTCTTACCATGTTCGTGATCTATGATATTTTCCTGGGCTGCACAATTATTTGAAATGTTATCGAATAAGCAATATTGACTTAAAGGTCCCCTGTTATACTGTTTTTCATCAATGTATTATAGGTCTCAGATATATACAAAACATGTCTCTGAAGTGTTTGGCTCCAAACACCAAACAGATCTTTGCAGCATTACCCATAATCCCCTCTGTTTCAGAGCTGTTTCAAAAGTGCTGATTCTCTGTCTGTTACTTTAGATGAAAATAATAATAGATTTATATAGTTGAAGACAAATAATACAAAAACAATCACACATTAAAAGCCAGATTGAAGAGGTGAGTTTTTGTGAGTTTTTTTAGATGAAAATAAGGAGCCCCTCCCCACGCCCCTCTGAGAGATATTTGGTTAAAAAGAACACAATGGTGCTCTAGGAGGAGATTCAGGTGATAAGGGGGGGGGGGGGGTTACCTTGGTTGGTGATTGGCTAATGGTTACACAAGCCAAAACATCGTTATGACATCATAAAGTGGCCAAAATCTGATCAGCTCATTTTCAGACAGGTTTTTATAGAAATGGATCAGGACAAAAAGAGAGAGAATCCTTGTTCCTGAAACTTTCAGAGTCTCTTAACGCAGAGGGGACACATGGTGATGAAGAAGAGACATGAAGAAGAGAGGACACATGGTTAGGTAGTAAAGACATGAAAAAGTGGATTTTGCATAATAGGTGACCTTTAATAGTGCAATATTAAAATATAAGGAGGCTAAAGATTTATCAAAGACCTTTTGGAATGAAGGATTATGGAGCTGTAGGGATTTCTAGGCCTATAAATCGCATTCTACAGACTTCACAAAATATAATTTCTCCTTGTATTTTCTATGATAAAAAGAGCAATGCAATAAACAATCAATCCCTCTGTAATCGCAATGACAAATTCCGATCAATCTTTCTGTTGGTGATAGGGTTATATTTGACATTAAATATCTGCGAAAACAAATAAAAACAAAGTGATAACACTAAGCTCTTATGCTGACACAGTAATGTTGATAGATGAAAAACGAGATGCTATTGAAGACAGCTTTGGTTGGCATTCAAGACTTCACTTCATCAGCTCAAGTCTTTCTTCTCAAAAAGTGATGAATTTGATCAGTCACGGCTCTAAATGGGGGGCTTCTGGTGTGTTTTATAGGTAACACAACACTATGTTTTGAAAACCAATCTGCGACAATGGGTCTCTTTGATTGGTGTTTAAAGAGGTGGGAAACGTTTAACCTGTCACAGTAGATTGTTTAAAGAATAGGATAGTTAACACAGATTTAGAAGTGTATTGAGGCATTCTGAAACTTAGCAAGATTAGACAAAAGAATATATCCTTGTCAGCTGACAGACATATTTAAATTGCATTGAAATGAATGCAAACTGTCTCCTCTAAAAAAATCACGGCAGTAGTATTATGAAACACGATGACTGTTCTCTTTATGATTTGTTGTGTTTTATGTCTCCGAGTAATGCTGTTCTTCACGATGACTTACATCAGATGAATATATAATAGATGCAGTAGATGAACATTAGGATGAGTATGTATATGTTGCCTTTCACTTCATTATGTACTGACAGTTGTAGACTCTAGTGATGTGGGCCACAGAGTGTTGGGACTGCACAGTGTGAAAGCCCTGGGGGAGCTATGATAAGACTTGTCGTATACTGAAGCTCATTGCTACATGTGATGCAAGTTATACAGCAGATAGGCCCCACAGTATGCGTCTCTGTAAGGTAATGACAGGAACATAACTGTATGTCATGTCATAAAGGTACTATGTGAAGCTTTTGACCATTTGCAATGCCACATTGTTATGAGACAAACAAAACTGACAAGCAAGAAAATGTGATGCCGTTCAAATACAATGGTTTCCCACTATTTCCAAATGTCCAGAAGTAAACATGGATGTCTTAAATGTAACTCTGAAAAATACTTTTAAAAAAGATCTCAGGAAGGAAACGCATTCAACATGTTTGTTGGAAGGTAACAGACTATTTGTTTTGGTGAGTAAAATTGAATGTACATACGATATGTTTGCAAAAAACTGAAAATGTATCAATGAAGACGAAATATATGTTTATGAAAACTGATGGTAAAAGCGCAGTAGAGTCTTTATTGTCAAATATTGACCAAGGCTTCTTCCGATTGTTGTATAGTTATTATGAAAGTTGCTCATCTGCTGTTTTTTTTACAATTTCTAATATTTCACAAGCTAACCGGCTAACTGTTATCCCCTAAATGACAACAGGGATACACATACAGATACAATCATTGGTTCCTTAAGAGCTGATAATAAACACATTGAGTTCAATCTCGATATAGCCCTCCATCACAAAATAATTATCAGCAGAGCACATCTAGGAACGTTTTGCAATATAGCAAACATATGAAATGCAAAAACAATAACAATTAGCTTTACAGAATATAAATGATAAAAGACAACTGGCTAAAGTATAGAGCTAAAAGCCTTGTAGCTCAACAAAGCCTTACCTTTAATTAAAGTTTACAATACGACATCAAGTCAAAAGCAATGTTTTGTTTCGCAGTCACCTGGGTATCCGTGTCTCGCTGCTCTTCGCTGAATGAACCTCGGCAGCTGGTGTTTGGAGAGCCATCTGTGATCAGTCAGCCCGTCTGATCACAGTTAATAAGATATTCAAAGCAACCTGGGTACTGCCCCCTGTTCTTATAACAGTTCAGACACGGCTTTTCAATGTGACCTGAGTAAAGCATTACAGCCTCGGGCTACCTGCTGTGGCCCCCTGGGCTCGGTGACATTCTAAACTTACAGTCCATTTGAACTCCTATTGTAATGCACAAAGTACGTAGCTTTTGATCAAGTGGCTGGCCCTGCAGTCTACTGTGAGTTTCAGATTGCTGTGGCAGCGTATTGTTCCCTGTTCTGTCGCTGCGGTTTTGAGTTTTGATCAACAGCCAAGGTCACAAAAAGTTCACAGAGCTGCTTTCATAGCCTCAGGTGTCGTCATGGGTGGGGCAGGTTGACAGTAATGATTGTCGAGTCTGAATCAGATGTATCATTTCCTATGACTGGAAGTGTGATTAAACATGTTGCCCATATGACTAATGAATGATGTGAACAAAGGCAATGCCCCTGTTGATAAACAGCAGAGGTCATGAGACAGCAGAGCTCAAAGAGGGCTTTGTCAAAGTGAATGTTTGTGGCCTTTAGCACATTTGTTTACAGTGTCTAGCACTAGGAAACACAAGAGTTAGATTTTACACCAAAAAGCTGGGCAGTGACTGTATTTTCACTTATGTGTTGAAAGGCTAAAATCAAGTGCTCAAGCCTTCATGTGTGCCTTAACTCAGATATTAAAAAAGATA
This sequence comes from Harpagifer antarcticus, assembly GCA_902827135.1. Lineage (NCBI taxonomy): Eukaryota > Metazoa > Chordata > Actinopteri > Perciformes > Harpagiferidae > Harpagifer > Harpagifer antarcticus. Next base: position 646,490 of record CADEHL010000998.1, read on the forward strand.
TTTGCTGATTTCCTGAATTTGAAGTTTAGGTAATTTGATATCTCAAAAAACACTAAATGGTCAACTGAACCCATTTGTGTGCCTAGAAATAAAGAGAATCATGAAGAGACCCAAGCTGTTAATGGCTCCATGGATCCATTTGGGCCAAATTATAAAAACATTTGTCTGTTGAGTTGTAAACAATTTGTTGCCGTTTTAACTCAGCAGAATCTAATAAAATGATCTTGTGGCAATTCAAATGCAATGTTAATCTGTCCATTGGTTCTTTTGTAATAACACAAATGTTGGTAGTGTTATTGCAATATTTTCATTATGAAGTGATAGCAAAGTGAGCACTTCAAGTAAACCCCCAGCTGTCCATTAGTCTGTCGCGGCCCTCGAGCTGTGTCTGAGGAAAACTGCCGATCTGACAAGTTTATGATCTGTCTTTGTGGACCACAAGGCCTCTGTTAAAGAGAGGCGATCAATAGCCTCTGAGTTACTTTAGCACTTGGCAGCGGCGGACAGCTGATATAAAAGGCCCTTCAAATTGTTGTGAGCATTTCAGAAGGAAGAGTAAGTAAAGTGTGAAAAGATGGAGGCGTAAAGTACGAGTTAAATATACAAAATAGCACGTCCTGAAGCGCAGTGTGTTCAAATAGAATGCAGAAAGTTTGGCATGAAAGAAATCTGCTGTTTCCCGTTCTTGTATAAGTTTCCTCTTTTATTCCTCCCTGTAGGGTGAACACAAATCATTTAATGGTTCTGGTTTGAACTAACTGAACAAAACTGTACTGTGTTATACACAAGGGTAAAACAATTAAAAATTCTTTACTGCAAACTAGACTATGAATGGGTTAAAGTCAGCTACAAAACGAGAATATAGATCACAAAGAAGTCTATCTCTAGCACATCACCCAGCGTGGCTAGTACACACTTTGAGAGGCCCTTGACACAATAAATACCTTTATGGCTGCTACATGTTTCAATGTCAGGACCTGACTTGTTCAGACGGCAAGAAGCTGCTGCAATGCATTTCACGGTTTCACAGACTTCTGTCTGAGAAATGAACAATCTCTGATCCTTAAAAACAAATAAAACATATGCTGAAGAAACCTCTCCTCCCTACTAAGTCAATATGGCCTGCATAGTCACAGGTATTTACAGAAGTGCATGAAAGAAAAGGGCTGTAGTTCTTACCCACTGTACTGGCTTACACAGCTTCCCATCTGGAAACCTTGAATGCAAGGTTAAGTTGAATTCACATCCTAGGCAGAGCAGTGGTTGCAAGCTGTTCGGTTGCAAAGAATCCAGAAAGTGTTTCCCTGCATATGTCCCTTCCTTGTCTGCCTCTGTTTTCCCTCTCTGAATGTTCTCACCTGCCTAAGGTAATGAGTGTTTGCCAGCATTGAAGAGCACGCCCACGGTTAGCCAATAAAAGTGCTCTCAGAAAAAGAAAAAAACAGCAAGGATTAACCCTTCACCTGCCAACAAAAGGTCTGCAGAATGACCTGTAAGGCATGACATCACTGACCTGCTGGCCTGTTTACCCAGACAGCTCAGGTCGGTAAGTAACTGAAAATGCTTTTTGTTTTACTACAAAATACATTTGAAAAAAAGTTATGTCGTCTCCAGACGAACAGCTTGACTGCTTAATTTAGAAACAATTTTGGTTGGACAAAATCACATTTTTAGAAAGGCTTTTGAGTTGCAGTAGTAGGCAGAAGCACTGCTTTGAACAAACAACAACTCTATAAAACCTTTTAACTGCAGAGACCTAGTTAATAACAATCACACTATCCCTTAAATGTCTGCGTTGGTTTAGTTATTCTCTGTTTATGGGTCAACTCACATCCATGTGCCAATACCTGAGATAAACATCAAATACACAGGGGCGTAACACTGTAAGCTACTACCAACGCACTATGTGAATAACTTAGTTACTCATTGACACGTTCACAGTTAGGGCTGTAAACAACAAGGTCACAAAGAAAGAGACAGGTGCAAAGAAAATAGGAAACGCTAAACCAAAGGTCAGATACTTCAAAGTGTCATGTGTTGAATCTCAAACCACAGTGAAGTAAGTTTGTGGCTAGACAGAATATGTGTCTCTTCTAACCTATTTAAAAAAAAAAAAAATGGTACCTATTAGGCGCATTCACACCGCAGTACTTTTCCCACAAAGGTTCATGCGAACTTAGTTCATGCAAACTCTTTAGTTCGCATGAACTAAGTACAGATCGCGTTCACACCGGAAAAAGTCCCTGGGGGTGGATTAGGCAAATGAAGCCGCTGACTTCACTTCTTCTTCTTCTGCTTTGGGTTTACTGGCAGGCTACAAACAACTTCACGGCGGATACTGCCGCCCAAAGTCCCCGGCCGGAAGTCCCCGGAGTTGTAAGAGGACTTCAGTAGAAGTTGCTGGGACTCCCAGCAGCTTCTACTGAAGCCTTCCGAGTAAATCGCCAGAACGCCGACACCTCCTCATCTCCACCGCTCCCATGTTTTATTTTGTGTTGCCATAAGTTAGTCTCTCTGCGTTTCTGCGCTGGGCTAATGCTAATGCTAATAATGCTAATGCGAGGATAATAAAATGGCGGCTTCACAAAACTTTTTGGGAGTTTTACGGGGCGTGGTTTGCAATCCGCCCAGCCAATCAGAAATATAGCTCTTTTCTCACAAAAGAGCCGCTCGAAAGTCCCTGCTCTCTAGCAGGGACTTACGAGCGGCTCTTTTGTGAGAAAAGAGCTATATTTAGTACCGGCTCTTTTTGGTGAGAACGCGATAAAAGAGTTCACTGAACTAAGTTCGCATGAACCTTTGTGGGAAAAGTACCGCAGTGTGAATGCGCCTAATGATTAAATCAAAAATGTCAAAAAGAGGCCTGGTGTGCATTAATCAATATAAAAAAAAGCAATATTAACAATGTGTAATACTGCATCGGTTTGTCTTTATTGCCAACATCAGCTAGGAAAACAAAACTCTGTATTACTATTGATGTTAAAAAAACACTTTAAGGTCGCAGACAAACAAATGTAATTTTAGTTATTTTTATCCTCGGTAGGAAGTGGTTGAAAAAAACAACTTTTCTTTGAATCATGGCATAAAACTTTTGGGTAATGCACTTTAAAATAGTTATATACGGGGGCGGCTGTGGCTCAGTGGATAGAGTGCTGGACTTTGAATCAGGGGATAGCAAGTTCGAGTCCCACTGCAGACAGCATGTTGTTGTGTCCCTGGGCAAGACACTTCACCCCAAATTGTTCCTGTGGGGATTGCCCAAAGTATGTTGCTTTGGATAAAAGCGTCTAACAAGTAACATGTAATGTAATGTTACAGTACACCGTCATATACCCAATTTGAGCATTACATTACCTAAATAACTCACATTAATAGCAAAACTAGGAAATACTTTATTCTTGTACTACTTGTAAGCGATGGAAGAGAAAGAAACTTCTGGAAGTAAAAGATGATGCCTTGAGCTGAAACTTTGTGAGGGGAGAAAAAGCAGGGTAGCTAGAAATGAGACAGAATGGGGACGAGCTCTTTACAGAATAAAGGACAGAAATATTCCAGAGTTCACAGTGCTATGGGCTCAAAGTAGAAATATGCGATATGGAAGGAATGGAAAAGGGTAAACAATTACTTGAAATAGAGACAGTCGGTGGAAATCCTTCATAATTTGAAGGTGAGAAGATGAAGAAGAACTGAACAAAGCTATGCTGTATGGCATCTATTTCATATTTCTAATTCCTAATCATTTGCTCTGAGATGCTTTTTGACACGTAGATTTAAATTACATTTGAAATACAAGTCTGAAAAGGTCCAGCGGCTGCACACCGTCTCGTTTCAGCGACTTTTCTTTGCCTGTACATGGCGTATCTGAAGTCCAAATGTATTTTTTCTGCTGTCAACAAACAGTAAGCTTGTAAATTGTGTGCTAAAACATTGATTAACACAAAATGAATGAGTGCATTCTCCATCACAGTGTCTTAAGTGATTAGTACTTCACATTATTAGTGCTTTCACTATTCAGCTTTCCTGATAAATGATGTTTTTTTTTCTTGCTCACATCAGCATCCAATTGACTGATTGCAATCTAGGAGCATTTCTTAGCACTTAGCTTAATTTTGAAGGCACAAGTCATGTTCAGCAGAAATAGGCTTTTAATTTAGAACAGGAAATACAGTGTATCCGACACATCTGGGTTATTTGTATCTGGCACCATTAGTCACACTGCAGGAAGCTTACCCCCAGAAGTTAAACACAAAGGGCAACAGCAGGTCACAAACCGATAATGAACTCATCATGAATAATACTGTGACTATTCGACCAAGTACAACAATCACTGTGAGAGAGTGGGGTTGTATGTGAGGGCGTGTGCATATTTAAAAGGTAATATGCCATCTAAAGTAGTGATTAATAGAGCAAAGGTTGATCCCACTGATGTTGGATGACTTGTAGCACACTGAGGATCCCGCCTGATGGGAGAACCGCTGAGCACAGAGCCTGCTGCTCAGGTAATACATGGCATTAAGGAAGAGACCTGTACAGCCCATGCAGTTGCTCGGGCAAGTGGTTGAGCAGACATGCCACATTAAGATCAAACACCTCTAGAATCTGTAATAAGGGATCTGTATGAAGGGGGAGAAACATCCCTGCTCTTTGGAGGAAGCAGCTGGCAAAGTTGGAGCATGCTAATTTCATGCCATGAATGCTCCGAGGGAATCCATGTGGGTGATAGTAATAAGAGCAGTGATGTGAAATCATTAATTAGATAAGCAAGAGGTTATTTCGGAACATATGAGTGGTTAGATAGATACAAATCATTAAACTACAGGTCCTAATGAAAATATGTGTTGAAACGATTTATGTTTAAAGGTAATTCACTTCAGAAACACTTTTTGTTATATTCCATGGAATGCTCTTAACGTCCCGATAGCAATGAATACATTAAATGCTTTGACAATAAATACATCAAAAAATGTCATCCTTGGAAGCCGTGGCGCTGTAAAAAGCACGACCAATCATCTGAGCCGGCCCGGCTAAAGTAACTGGATGGCCTACCTGCCTGTCAGCCTTCCATCTGTGCAAAAACTTATCTCGTGCCCTCATTGGTCATATGCGCGTTCGTGTGTGTTGGAGGAGGGACTCTGTAAGGAAGTCTGAAGGAAGGGGCAGATTCTTTTCGGCTGCGTACTTTCAAATTCTAGCACACTCAAGCTGGTTTCTCCATTCTTACCTACCCTACCTTTAAGCAATATGTTTCTGACAGCAGCTCAAAGTATCATTCACGCTTTAAATCCCTCTTAGCTTATTGTCTGTTGAAATCACTTCAGGTTAATCTTTCTAAAGAGCATCATAACTGCATTCTGTTCTGGGGCCACAATCCTACAGGTTTTGATCTACAAGTGTGTACTTGACCCTAATTAATCCTTACTTATTACAAAGAGACAACTTTCCCATGACTACATCTATTTGGTTGGAGATTAATTGGGAGTCTTCTGCAGTCTTAAGTCATTGGGAATCTCCCAATGACTTAAATACTCCTGACACAGTGGTGTCAGGAGTATTTGAATAAATCTTAGACAAATACCTGAGATCCTTGCTGATGACATCACTTCCAGTGTTGTGAGAGGGTGTTGTTCGCCCGGGGCTCAGAGGTCTGCATTCCTTACTCTCATCAGATGTCAGCAGTGCATTTTCTCTACACTCCTCCACTCGTAGCTCTCCCTCCTCTTCACCTGGGGTGCTGCCATTTTCTGGTTTGTAGGTGAAGATGATTGTCGGCTTCTGGGTGGGATCCTCTGGCTTGGCCTCGGTGAACCAGTGGTGCTGTTGGATCGGTGGTGGTGGAAGCATGTGAATGACTGTTCCATCAAGCCCAACTATCTTCCCTTTTTCCTTCTCTTTCTCCGCCCTCTCTCTCTGCTCATCCTCGTCTTTCCGCCGACGGAAAAAGCTCTTAAAGGAGATCCAGCGCTTGGGTTTGGCGCTTTCATTTGAAATACGTCTCCCCTCTGCACCTGGACTCGCTTCAACTTCACTTGGTCGTACAGGAGAACTGGAGGCAGAGCTCTTGGTCCAGTTGCCAAAATGTCTTTGCAGGATGTTAGATGCGTGGTAAGGGGAAGACGTAGATCTAGGAGGAGGGAAGGGGGCATTGGGCTCTGACCGGGGGCTGGAGAGTGGGACAGCAGCAGAGGCACTCTGGGATTTAGATAACACTTTTGTGGGCGTTTCCTTCTTGGGTTTGGAAAGACAGCCATCGGTTGTTGAAAAGAGAGACTTGGGTCGGGTGAGGGTCTCCTTCATGGCATCAGGTGGGAGGGCATACAGCTCCTCAGAACTGTCGGTATAGGCTTGTGCGGAGGGTGACTCTGGAGGAGACAAGGGAGGATGAATGGAAGCCACAATCTGTAAAAGCACAGCACTGGCCTCCTCCCTTTGGCTTACCACTGCCACAGAAGACAAAGCCAAGTCTGTATGATCATCTTTATTGTCTCCACTTGTCTTGCAAGTATGTGTAACAGCATTGGCAGTTGGGCTGGCTTTAGGTAGGTTTGCAGTATTGGCAAGAATTGCAGGGGAATTTGTTTGTGTAGTGGGCGAGAGGGCGCCAACGGTGTAGCTCACCACAGTGCTTGTCACAGTGCTAGAGTCTGTAGTGGTTCTAGGTTGGACATTTGGGGCTTTTGACGCTGCCTCAGGTGGACATTTTGTCTCTTCAGAAGACGCTCGCTCTGATGTGCCTCTACCGGAGATAGTTTTTTCTGTGGAGGAGGACTGGACGCTCTCAGAGGATCCAATCTCTTCATAGGTATGGCTGGCCACTCTACTGCCCACTGCTTTTGGCTGTGGGATTTCCCCACTGAGTCCCAAGAAGCTCTTGTACACAGCTAGGTTGTCATATGCACTTGGATTGATAACAATAGGTACCTTAACGGCATTCTTGGAGCTGCGGGCATAAGCTGGTTCATCTCGAATAATAATAGGAAAAGGAGGCATGCCGGCATTATTGAAACTGTTAAACTTAATCTCTGAGAAGTTGGAGGACTTCACAGGGACAGTTCGTGAAGAAGGTAGCCCAGCGATGGGAGAAGTGGGAGCTGACTTGTGGCTGCAGTGTTGAGTAGTGATGGAGGGGCCAGCATTGTTCCTTACCCCTAGATCCACTTTAGGTATTTTTTGGCGAGGACTTGTGCTTGATGTCCACACTTCTTGGTAGCGTATGTTCCCTGATTTCTTCCGGGAGTTACCTGGCAGACCTACAGATGTGGGGGATGTTGGCATCCCAGGCGAAGAAGGAGAAAGTGGGGAGGTTGGAGAGAGGGGATGACCTTTAGGAGCGTTACAGAATGATGTGGGGCTGGTAGGCATTGACAGTTTTTTTTGTTTTGCAGTAGAGTCTGAAGTCTTCTCTTCTTTGTTGGCCATGGATGCTGACACGTCCACTACAGTGTAAGGCTTACAGATTAGGGATTTTTCCAAATTCACTATACGGTACGGTTTAGCCTGCTCCTCTGTGGGACTAAAGCTGATGGTGACTGGTTGACCTGGAAGGGCCTGGGGCATAGGCAAGCCTTCTCTTCCTTCCTGGTCTTCTAACCTAATGGCCAGGACAGCCTTGTGTGTTTCAGTCACCTTGAGGGGACTCAGTGCTTTCTGGACGGGCTCCTTTTTTAGAGGTGAAGTGCAGGGGACAGGTGCTTTAGGAGATATGGGAGAATGCAAGCCATTTCGAAGAGCACAAGGAGCACTGCTCCCACTGCTGGAAGTTGTTCGAGAATCTTCTGGTAGCGATGAGGATGATTCCGGAGAGGTGGTAGACTCTGAGTTTGATAGGAACCCACTGCCTTGCATGTCATGGGTCAGATAGGGAAGAAGCGCCCCATTGGAGTCCAGTGATGGGTATCCATTCAAGATCTCATCATAGCTATCATCATAGTCCACTGCACAAATCCGCTGTAATGAGCGGTTGCGAAGTGGCACAGTATTCCACTTTTTACCTGCAGCAAAGGGCACCGGAGACAATGTAGCGGCACGGAAAACAGAAAAACGTGGTTGGCCTCGCATACGGATCTCCATGGCTAGTAACTCTTCATCACTTTCATCCCAGCTCTCATGTTCATCATCCCTTTCAGTCTCTTCATCATAATCATCCTCTTCGTCATCATCTTCACTGGAAAACTCGGGGTAGCAATAGCGACCACCCTCTGTGCTGATGACCTTAGAGCCATCGCTAAGGGATACCCGTTTGTGAGGAGTGCCACCACCACCACAGCCGCTGCTTCCCATGGCACGACAGCTGGAGGCTGGAAGGCCTCTTTCCAAGGAGCGTCTGTATGAACTACTAATACGTCCCCAAAACAAGTCCTTGGAACCAGAAGGGTTTGTGGGGCTAAAGCCAGGGCCTAACCCAGCGATTTCCTTTAGGACATCTGTAAGTCCACTGTTGTTATTTCCACTGGGGGTCCTTGGGCTAAATTGTCCATAACCTTCAATCTCCTCACTTCCATCCTCTCCTTCGTTGTTGTTGCTGGGCCCACCAGGCCTCTTACGGTTCAGTCCATTGCGATTCCAAACTGTGAAGGCTGAAAGGTTGCCTTGTTCTATCACATTTGGTGGTCTTTGTAAATTGCCATCTGAATCCAGTCCTGCAGAGGAGCAGGGCAGCATCATGGTGGGCTTAACCGCAATAGTTGGCTTCTTAGCCACCGGGGGACGTACGTGTCCTGTGCGCGGCGCAGAACCACTGCCAGCTCTCTGGGAGTTGATGGTTAAGTTAGTGTTGGCTCTGGCCCCAGCAGGGGGTGGATTCTGTTGCTGAACTGTCGTAGGCCTCTGCTCAGAGGGAGGCTTCCTCCCACCACTCTGAGACAGAGAGTGCAGACTCTTCGGTTTAAAGCAGTTCTTGCACTCGCCTGGTTTCCACACGTGCTCTGTGAAGGTGCTGCAAGCGGACATGGCTGCTGGTCCCGTGAGGTCAGTGGACAGGAAACCCCTCCATGAAGCTACAGGCTGCAGGAACTGACTGTAGTTCAACACGGATTAACACTATCCAATCCTCAAACGTGTGGGATACTGGACCTGAAGAAGAGGACAAGAAAAAAGGTATTAATAAAAAGTTACTTAATTTGAATTACTTGTTAACTGAATTTTAAACATGTATTTTTGCCACAAATCCATGATGCAAACAAACCTAATGGACTAATTGGATCAAGTTATTTGCATATATCTCAATACAGGACCAACATACTGATATTATATTGATCCCATTCCACAATAAGTATACTTATCACACAAAAGCTGCACTAAAGTAAAGAGGATACATTGGGGAAGAGAGAGAGAAACAAACACAAACTGTGTGAGGGAGAGACTGAATGAGGAAGGCAGTACTACATTATCTCCATTAGGTGGCACACTTTCTCTACTTAGCAGCCGATCTATCATGTGGGGCAGTGTGCTTCCTCCTCCTTAACCTCAACTGGATCGGAAAGACTTGAAAAGCAGAGGTGCAGAAGTGAAGAGGATTAAGAGAGCTTATTTCTGTATTGCTGTCCTGACTTGTTGTTGGCTGTTTCAGCCAGGCTTACATGATGATGATAAAGGTACTGATAGTACCGAGTCAAAAACCTAATTTTCCTAAATCCTACAAACTAGATCAGCTACATGGAAAATGGAACCTTTCCCATTTCAGCTGAGTTCACATGCACTGAAGTTTTACAAATGGCATGGTTTTTCATTGATTTACAACATAGTGGGCAACAGTTTGTGAGGGCTTCCATTGGTACTGGATAAACAATGAACACAAATAGCTCTTCATGCCTATCACCACAATTGAAGTACAATTCAGGCAGAAATTATTTCCCAAACGCACACGTGTGTTTTTAGACCAGACAGTGGACTGTCCTAAACTGTCAATCCCCTGACTTTTCATTTGTTGAAGACCAGATTAAAGTACGAAAAGAGATTAAAGTAATGAAATCATTTGCAACCAAACCAGAGTTTAGTTTTATTCAATATGTGGATACCATTTCTACACTATTGGATAAGAATGTACAAAATACATTGAATCTAAAAGCTGGGAAATATGCATGTGCATTGCTGAGCAACAAAGAAAAAACACTTGGGCGCATGCACGGCCACAGGCTATCGGCAACAGCACATTCATATCAAACACATCCTGTTTTCTTGGCCCACTACGTCATACTTTGTGACATCAGGAAACCACCAAATAACCCAGTTTAAGTTAGACCAGAACAATCATTTAATTTGTATGCAGAACAGTTATTAGCCGTTCAATCAACGTTGCTCTCAAACCACATTAACATCAACTGGATAATAAGTGGCACGATGCTCAAAATTTTACAGTTAAAGTGAGTTTCGTGAATAACGCTATGTTCCATAAATTGGCTGGGTTAGATACAGTACCGTATTCAGCTCTGTTTGACACAAAGGCTGCCAGTCTATACACACAATGTAGTGTGTGACGTCACAGAAAAGAGACGTTTAGATATTGTGTGACTTTGAAAAATGATCATTTAACAAATAAACATATAGTTGCCACAGACATTTCACTCCACCATAGTCATTTAAAGATGGTATTAAGATGCTTATAGACACTGACCTCCATCTCTTCTGCTATATACTAATCAACACTGATGATTATATCCTTTTATGCCCAAACCTTCATTTCACCACATAAAGCTGGAATCAGAATACCTTTATTAGTCCCACAGAGGGGAAGTGTACATTGTTACCTAAGTAGCATGCATACATATTAAAGATAACAAAAGATTATAATAAAAAAAGTTGCACAATTTACAAAAAACACATCCTGTAACAGTCCTGAGGATTTAGCAGCAGCCAGGTATATATGGCCGTTATCAAGAGCATTTATATATATTGCACATTAACAACAAGGAGCTAAGGCTATGATTTACTTCAGGGCTGCTCTGGTCTTCTCACTTATCTAACAAGGTCATAGGTGTGGGATCCTGTACGGAAGGATGTTACCATGACAACACCCTGGATCTGCCCAGGGCGAGACACAATAAACGCAGGAACGCTTGAATCAAACTTTGCTGACCGAGCTGAGATGGGCGGGCGGGGGGGGGGATTTGATCCTGTTACACCTCATCGACCTCATCCTCACAGGAAACAAAGACTGTAATTCAAATAACATTATATTCATAACCTGTGGTGATGGGACACATAAGCACTGAATATTTCTGTGGCAGACTTTCAAAAACTTCACGGAACAATGAAAGTACAGCTCGAGAAAAACGAATAACTGGGTCCAATATGTCTGTCTCTCGATGTACGTGTCGCTCCTTAGATCAAACAAAAGCAACATTTTAAATCATCCACACTCATTTTGTCAACCCCATGAACCCATTCTCTTTGAAACACAGCTGGACTAAGTTAGGATTTTATTGCGAGTAAAAAACAAGTGGTTTAAGTGGTATTAACATGGATATTTCAAACCTTTTAAGAAGAAGCTGAACTTATTTTTATGCGATCTAAACCAGACTGACTTCCTTTGTAACTCCATTATGTTTCCCGACAGACAGCAGAGGGAATAGTTTTCTTTTGAAATCAAGATAAAGCCTCCTTATTTTGTTTTCTGTCTCCAAAGCAGCTCGATGGAATTATGAAAAGCAGCTTCCAGGCTGCATGCTAAGAAGATCATTCCGGTTTTCATGCCTTTGTGTTTCTGAAATTGTTCTGAGACGCAAGAAATATCCAGTATGTGTCACCTACATTTTTCCACCAGCAGTAACCGGATGTGAAAGAATATTTGACTTTTCCCCCAGCCACCATTTCAATTCCGTTGTTGTTTTGATTTCTCCTTCCTTCCACAGAAAGAGCTGATATGACACTCCCTCCACCAGCCAGAAAAAAATGCACAGATATTTTAGTTTCTTATTAAGTCGAAAGGAAAATAGTAGTGCCGTGTTGGCAAGACCCCACAACATTTAATCTGGAATGACAGTTGTACCTTAGGGACAGCCACATCCCATCTGCCCAACAATCCTACCCTAAATCATGCAGTCCAGTATTTTTAGTTCACACAGCTCGCAGTGTGGGGCGCATCATTAAAATATGATAACTCCAGACGCCATACCGAGCGTTGGGAAACCTCTCTGAAATGAGAACCCCCTATTGCTTATATAATCGTCACATGAAAAATATTCGAACTGCGGTTTTACTCATTGCAATAGAAGTGTTTCGTGGCAGTCAGCCAAATAATGGACTGCTATTTTTGCGTTCCTTTCATTATGTAACACATATTACACAACATGATAGAAAAGGGATGAATTACACACAAGCCTCCAGGCACATTTGCAGTACTACAATGTGTTGCATAATCATATAAATGCAGCATCAAACCCCTGCAATAGTATAGAGATGTGTTTGCTCCCCTTAGGTGGGATTGTGCTATTATATTGACGGCGTGATATTGATCCAGTCTTTGCGTGTGTCCACAGCGTGACTGCAAAATATTTGATTGGGGAGATATGAAGCAGCACTAAGGCACGGAGAGTATTGGGAAACAGGCTGCAGTTGCACACACTTCAAATCCTTCTGCTTCTACCTTTCCACCAGATTTTTTATTTGACTCTGAAATACTAAGTGAAACATGTACACACCTCTAACACTCATCAGTAGCATTGATTTAGTATATAATTGCTTTATAGATACAAAAAACCTTCAGGTTAAAATGTGTCTCCATCGGTGAAACCTTCCTTCTCCAAGTCTTATTAGTTATCCTCCTCAGTCTGGTTTTTGTTTATCACTGCCCTGCTTGTCATGAATATTTGACGAGGCCGCCGAGGCAGTAGTGTCGATAATTTAAAGAGATCCAATATGTAAAAAAAGACTGATGACTTTCTAAGGGAAAGGAACGCCTGCTCTGCATGTAAGATGAATGTGTTTTGTAAATGAGATCATTTGTGGTGAGAGAAATGTTCTTACTTTGATGTAGTGTTAACACGGGATTGAATAGTAACAATAATGTCACATTTGGTTAGACTGAGTCTGAAATGTCTACAAAGGTTGTCAAACTTCATGTTTATCATCATTTTTGTTAGACGCATCATATTATGTAAGTTCGAAATGTAACAGTGTGTGGATCAGCTTGTGTGTAAGAAGAAGTGTATTTGTGTGTCAGGAAACTCTTCTGCAAAAACACAAAATGTATGTTCCATAAGTGAATTGTCTACATATCAGTATAATGCAGTCTGTTTCTGTTAATAGCAATAAATACAGTCAGAACAAAACATGAAAAAAGGCTTGAAATCACTCGAAAGGACTATATATATAGATTAGATTCATGTGTTTTAAGTCAGTCTTCAGCCGAGTTTTTCCGTGTCTACATCTTACGTCTACTTGTGATGTGACATGTCTGTGCAGTGTGAGGGATCTCAGTCCCTGTGGTGAGTCAACAGGTCACCTGCAGCGTGAGTGAGAGGAGAAATAATGACGTTTGAACATTCAGCACACAGAGCAGCTCTCAGTACAAGGACCACACAGGGACTGAGAGTGTGTGTGTGTGTGTGTGTGTGTGTGTGTGTGTGTGTGTGTGTGTGTGTGTGTGTGTGTGTGTGTGTGTGTGTGGGTGGACTATCTTAATGTGAGTCAGGAAGCCTTTATTCCGTTTGGAAGCATTTCAATGACATTTGGAGGATAGCATGTGCCTGTTTTATTTCATCTAAAAAGCAATGAAGGGTTCTCAGAAGGGAACATGTATTACTGCTGAAAGGAAGGACACAAACACATCTTCCTGAGGCAAGTAGATGTAACAGGTGAAAGGCCAGCTGACAGATTCCTCACTCATTATCCCTAGTTAACCTCTCTTACCCTCGAGTTTGTCTTTCCTCTCCTGCTCCTTTCCTCTGATTACTAACTTCTTGACTGTGTTTCTCCCAATTGTATTCTTTTAAAAAGTTGTTCTTTGTGGTTTGTCTTTTCCCCACTGGCTCCTCATTTCCCACTCTCTTGTTTTCTTGTTCCTTCCCACTCACTTTTTTTTTTAGGCGGTTTATCTTAAGGCTTTTTTCAATTTGACTCTGAGTAATTGAGAACATGCCGCCCTTGTGTATGTCTTTGCCTCAGACAGAACTTCAACAACAGTTTGGCAGACCTCGTGCTAATCAATACAAACAAAACTCAAACTTGAAAGAGACCACACACAAACAAGCAATACAAAACATAGTAGCAAACCCTGAGCAGCAAGAACACACAAAAATAAGGTTTGACTTGGGACATCTATTTCCTGATGAGTAACTGTTGACAGCTCTGCACTAACACATGGATCTTTAACAATGATATTATCTAACCATCCCGTACTTCCTCTAAAATGCTGAAACCAGTGGTGCCACTTGTGACTTGCTCTCAATAACCAACATCTGAAAGTAACACACCAGACACACAGATAAAGACAGTCACACTTTACCTCAACAAATAGAGACACTTTCAAAAATGAGACTGGCCCCTGTTGATGCTCCTGCACTTGCTGGCCTCTAAGACGAGATGCAGTGTTGGTCCCTCGATCAGTGACCATCTGCTCCTGATCTGATCGCAGAAAACACGGCCTGGTTCAGAGCCAGGAGAGACATCACACACCACCTGCTGCTCGGTGCCGCCCCCACCCAGACACCAGCCCCCTGGGAACGCCAGAGAGACCCAGACGTGTACTAGTCTAGGATAAGAAGAACTTCTGAGGTCGGACAGAACTTTATTTATTGAAAGCTACCCAGGCGAGACTTTTGCACAACACATTTTCCACTGTGTGTGAAATCAATACAGCAGCAGTGAACCAGCCCTCAGCAATATTGTCTCTTAACTGCATCCCAGACTATTGTATCTGGAGTTTGCTGTGGTTACAGAGCAGTTTAGTACTTTTATTTTTTGTTTGAATAACAATAAGACATGACATTTATATTGCGCTTTTCAAAGTGCTCAAAGATACTTTCAAACAAAGGAAAGATCGCACCAAGTGTATTGTCTTCTCAGTTTGCAACATAAACATTACACAAAGGAACGTTTTTGAATATAAACAGCCGATTTCTTGACACCAACTATTTTACCATCCTTTCATCGTACACAAGTGAGCCCTCGCGTACATCACTCCCCCCATTAGCTGTAGCTCACTGAACTGACATGCAGGGGAACTGCTCACTCTCAGGGAGATAAAGCATTTGGAGGCTGTCAGAGACAAACTGCGAGGATGTCACTGAACATTTAGCAACCGGTACATTTCAGCCATCTTTTCCCCCCGTGTCCACCTGGTTAGATTGATCCTGACTCAGGCTGAAGGGTGTCTGGCTGTTTGACTGGAGAAAGATGATTGGATAGTGGTGACTGTCTATGGGTGTGTGAAAGCAACTTCAAGATAAATAAGCATCCAATTTTAGCTTGAACATGCCTTGTTCTCCAAATCAAAAGTTGCATTTAAACACGCAGAATCGCTACCAATCTTATTGACATGCACCCAAGTCCTCCATGCAAACTACCACTCCACCTGGAGAGAGATGGAGGGTTTGAGGGGTTAGGGGGGTTAACATGTTGTCACCTTGAGTACCAGGCAGGCAGATCTTTCCGCATGATTAACAAGTCCTTTATATGTCCAACAGGTAAACAATTGTGATATATGGTTTTGTAACCATTACTACAAGGGGCACTTCACATGGCTTATGGTTTCCGGATACAAAGTATATAACATACTGGTGGTGACATTTAGAGAACAGCATTCACATAGGGCATAATATGAGTTACTGATACATACGGTGCCAGTGAAGAGGGGGGTACACTGTTAAACATGGGGGAAAAAGAAAAATGACTATTGATAGGAATGAGAGGTGGGGATGTAAAGAAAGTGAAGCATCAAAGCCACAGACAGAAAATTCACGTTAGAATTTCACATCAGGTTCCACCGTATTCTCTTCTCCACAGAGAGGCAAAGTTTTCCCCTGAGAAAAGTCAGTACGCTGAGGAGAGAAGCTCATTTCCCACCCAGAGCACGTTCATAGAGAGGCTGGGACATAATAGTGGAATAACTGAAGCTGAAAGCTGAAAACATCAGGAGATGGGATGTGGGATTTTCTTTACGGCAGAGGGCTCGAATGATAAGACAGCCGTGGCATTCGGACAGACAAGAGTAGAGTAGATTTGAAATTGGAAGTGCAGAGAGAGAAGCTAGGCAGTGGGAGAAAGCTGTTGTTTGTTAAAGAGACTGTAAGGCAGTGTCTGCTATTAGTTATTCAAGAAGAATACACCCTTGTTTTTATTCTAACAGTGTTAAATCAAAGATGTTAAAGGAAGCAAAATGAGCCATACATACTTCACTGCTTGATTAGTATGTCTGTGTGTAAATGTCGTAGTACTTTCTTAACAAGTCGGTGTCTTAGGATCAGAAAACCTGCACTATGTTGAAGTTCGCTCTGACAGCAGTAAATGAAGGGAGGGCTGCACTTACTGCCTTCTCTTTCACTCAGATTTTCTCAGCTCATCCCTGGATTTAAAGTGACAACCTTCAAACTTCTCCCTAAGCTATTCAAGAATTTCGACCTCAGAGTAAAGTGAGTGGTGCATTGAATGATCTCTTCACTTAGTCATGCTGAATGGCGCGTAACAAGTCTCTTTCATTTGGGGTTGAAAAATATTCTGACTGCAGCAGAGGACAGGTAATGTGGAATGACCTGTGACAATGACAGGTTCAGTCAAATCTTCCTGAGCCATGTTTGCATGTGTGTCTTAGTATCTATGTGTGTGTTAGTGTGTATGTGTAGAGGATGCTGGCACCTGCCAAACAGCTTTTCATTTCAGGGGCTAAGCCACCTCAAGTGACAGCTGACTTCCTGACTTTGTTAATTCCCAATTTCTACCAAATGTCATTTTCTGTCCAAAGCCTGATTCTGCCAAAGGGATCCCACCGCACGTCACTTCAGTTTCAAGAAGCTTTTCCACAAGTATGACTGTCACTTAGCTGCTCAATTGAACTTCCTTATAAATGAACAGCTCAAATAAAAATTATTCTCTCATTAATGAGCACTGTGGAGGTTCAATGGGATGAAAAAACGATTCAATCCTGCTAAGAGGCTTGTGAAAGGCAGACCTGGAAATGCACATGAGCCATGTCAGCAAAACAAAGAGTATTATTCTTATCCTTTTAATAACCAAGGCAGTAAGGATTGGGATATCATTCTGTGTCATCTCTCTTATAAGTATTACAAGTCTGCTATAGAGTCTACTATTTCCTGATCCTGTTTTGGCTGTAATAGCTTGTATAAACACACATATCAGCCGCTAGCTCATATTACAGAAGGTAGCTGCAGGGGGGCGTCCCCAATTAGTGTAATCTGATCTTTTTTATGAGATATACACTCTGTTTGCAACAATTGATTAAACAACAGTTAGTGAAACAAAAGATGATTTTTCCCTAGGGATGTAACAGCACAGTGAGGTTCAGTTTAGGATTTTAGGTTCAGCTCAAGATGAAAAAGGAAACGCAGAAGGATTTATTTATTTTTTAATGACAGTTTAATGCGTCCAAAAATCCACTGGCTAAGGACTGAGGCAGCATGTTGTCGACTAGCACATTTGGAAAACCTTGAATAAAGAGCATTTTGAACACTTCAGCCTTACAGTTATAAGTGCTCTGCATACAAGGCTGCAGAGAGAAAACAAGTCTGGAAGAAGACCTTCACAACGCAGCCAGTCGGGTAAAACACAGCTCCAACTACACTTTGCTAAGAGAGTTATGTCCCGAGAAACGAGTAGTACTGAGAGACATGGTATGTGATCCACAGAATTTCCCCCTGAAAGTTAGTTTCACAATCCAAACAAGTCAGAGAGCTGACAACACAGACCACCGAGGAAGCCTGACAAGGGAGAGGAGGAGAGGAGGTGAGGAGGTGAAGAGGCTCACAGGACTCAGCTGATCCACTTAAATTCAGCTCCCCCAAGAAACGTTGTATGAGCCAATGTCTGGATATATGTTATAAGTAATGATAGCCAATGTGGTAACAATCTGACAGCAACTTAGTGCAGATGGATGGAGAATATAAAGCTCCAGAAGCTGTTATGGTCCTCAGATATAATACTCATTTCATAAATAGAATTACCAGTATAAACAGTGTATTATATTACTATCCAACTCCACAAATAATCTATCAGCCATCAACAGTCTTCCACAGCTTTTATTATTCAATCTGAAATCTGGCATAGCAAACATTGTACTTACTGGTGGTTTGAAAGACATTTCTGCCATGCAGTGATACATACGACGGATTTAAAATGCTTGAGAAATGGTTTTCATTGTGGTTTGCCCTTTCCTGTGTTCCTGCTGCATCGTGGGCTCATCCATATTAATGAAACACAAGATGGACTGAGAGTAATGGACTGAATCCACTGTGATATACTAAGTGGTTAGACGGCTGGCTCTGTGCATTTGTCTGCGTGTGTGTGTGTGTGACCTAGCATTGCTATCCATGTGGGGACCTAAATCTGTTTACACAGTCAGGTGTGGGGACTTGCCTCCCTTATGAAGAATCATTAATTTTAGGGTGAAGACTTGGTTAGGGTAAGGGTTAGGGTTAAGCATGTGTTGGTTATGGTTAAGGTTAGGATAAGCCTCCAGGAAATGCATGTAAGTCAATGTAATGTCCCCTGAAGTGATGTATACATGGTATGAGTGTGTGTGTGTATATATGAATGAAGGATATTGGGTTGTGTGTGATTTAGTGTGTAGCAGTCTTTGTGCATGATTTTGTGTTGCTGTTTCTAACATTGAATACATCATCAAAATGAACTGAAGCAATACAACTTGTTTTTGTCGTTCCTGTTAGAGATTATAAATATAAATGTAAGTCCTAGGTGTTGGAAAGCATTTACAGGGAACGCATGTGTGATGTGAACCAGCTATTGATTTTTAGGTTCAAATGTAGTTTCATTACTGTCAGATGAACAATTCTGTCTATTTTATATTCAAAGAAAATCGTTTTCTTTTTTTTATTGACTAAGGTTTTAGCTCAGGTGAAATGTATTGCTGCTAAAGGTCGACCATCTACTGCAGAAAGAATACCTGCAGTGTGTATTCAGAACTGCTCTTTTCTCATTATGTGTCCACCCATTGCCAAATGAATCCATGACAATCTGTAGTGGGCGCGTTCAGCTGCCAGCAATTTGAGCACACATTTCAGCCGCAACATTTGCAAGGCATGCTCTTCAGTTCGTTCTAGCCTCAAGTCTTCCCAGAGTAAACAAACTAAAGACATGGACTGAAGAAGCCCTTTCAGCGGTAGTGGTGAGAGACAGCGATGAGTGATGTGACAACCAAACGGCCCTCATTATAAGCTCATCTCCCAAAGCTGATTTACTGATGGATTGGACTTGGAACAGCGAAGGCAGAAAAAGACGAAACTCTCAAAACAACGTCCTTGCTGCAGCAGTAAAGTTCAGTCATTAGCTGCTGGCAGTTCCAACTGTCAGGTCTTAAACATTCCCACAAGATGGTATGAAGCTGTTTAGTTTCAACATGGCCAATGGGGATATAAAATGTAACCCTACCACCTCTTTCAAAACTTTGATTTGTTTTTTATTGTTGGTTCTAAAAAAATCAAGTTTCCAGTAGCAGGAGCATGTGTGTCTGGAATGTAGGATCTTTAGTTTTCCTAATTGATTTTAGCTAAGTTAATAAAAATACAAATCTGGACTTTAGGGAGAAGGCTGCCAGTAAGAGTCACTGTGTTAAGCCTGAAGGCTCTATAAGCCCTCCCTGAACATATTCCATGCAAAGAAGATGGCAATGTAATTTAATAGGTTTTCAGTTACACTCCATGGGCAGCCATTGCTCAACTGGGGCTATTGGGGTAAGAAGGAGAGAGACAGAGAGGCAGTGGCAGAAAGTCAGAGACAAAGAGGCAACGAAGGAGAAAAAGAAGAAAAAAGAAAGAAAGCAACAACATTCCAGAGCAGTGTTTGGGATTGTAAAGCTCTGGGAGCGTTGCTGCAGTGTGGCCTGGGAAAGAGCCGGTGCAGGTCTCTGGGGGGGGGGGGCAACCCGCCAGCCTCCAGACAAACACCAGCAAAGTGGCAGCACAGAAACAGCCAGATGTGCGGGAATGCATTACACACACACACACACACACACACACACACACACACACACACACACACACACACACACACACACACACACACACACACACACACACACACACACACACACACACACACACACACACACACACACACACACACACACACACACACACACACACACATTCCCAAAATGAATCTCCCACATGGAAAACGTGATACTTACTAGAATGAAATGAATCGTGAAACATTTGTTAAGCTTTTGAGTATCATAACGCCTATGCTAAAAACATGAACTGAGATTTGACGGTACTTCTCCTTATACTTGCAAGTATGCTGGATGTAGAAATACATTTAATAAAACTTAAAAGTAGAGAAAACTGGAGTAGCAGCAGGGAATGGTTATGGAAATACACATGTATAATGGATGGTGCCTTGAATAAATCACTGTACTGTAACTGTGTTCAAATATACTCTATGTAATAAATAAAATATATAATTTAACTCGAAACTTTAAAGAATGTTAACTTTGCTCATTTTAGAAAAGAGTATATCTTTTTTTTAATAAAAGTGAATATTAAACAATCCACATTTTAAGTGTCAATTGTATAGATGCATCTAATATCCTGGCTTGCAACATCCAAAATCCTCAATTCAATCTGAACTGATCAGATATGTGTGTGTATACTTGGTGCCATACGATCCATTGAAAACAAACACAAGGCTGCTTTTGTAATGCCTGCTGACACACACGTATATATGTGCATAACTTCTACCTGATCACATACATCCTGAATGGGGACAACATGTTCCTTGTAGGCCAGGAAATCACAGCGAGTGCTGCCACAGTGATCACAACGTCTCTGTCACTGGAGCAGGTAGAAACCTGATATCCCAGATTAGAGACTTGGCTCTGCACTTTCCAACATTTGCAGAGCTATTTGTGAAAAGGGAAAACATCTCCACTTAATGATACTTCTATAGGAAGCCCCTGTGGTAACAAAACTATAACAACCAGGAAAAAAGGTCCCTTTAACAGAAACCACAAAGAACACAGTCAGGAGGAAGGTGGTGAAACAGATCTAGAGTCTGCTCAGTGAACAAACCCAGAGGACTTATCCTTACAACACTTTTTGGGCATGTTTTATAACTTCCTTGCAACTGCTGGAAAAGCAGAAAAAGACATTTGAAAGAAGCTCAGTCACTGTGTTTATGTGCTGGTCATGCATCTGGAAATGCACCACAGTCAAATCATACAAACACCTTGAGTTAGCACACACAACAGCAGCAGGTCTATAGATATGCACAATCCGGCTGTGGGGCTATAAATAAATACATCTCTCTCTCTCTCTCTCTCTCTCTCTACCAGCACCCTAATACTCACCCACCCACCCACCCACCCACCACACACACACACACACACACACACACACACACACACACACACACACACACACACACACCACACACACACACACACACACACACACACACACACACACACACACACACACACACACACACACACACACACACACACACACACACACACACACACACACACACACACACACACACACACACACACACACACACACACACACACACACACACACACACACACACACACACACACACACACACACACACACACACACACACACACACACACACACACACACACACACACACACACACACACACACACACACACACACACACACACACACACACACACACACACACACACTCGCTCCCACTCTCTGCGCTCTGGTGTAAAACTGACACAGTGATTAGCCGGGGGCGGGTGATGACTGTGGAGAGCTCATGGAGGTTTTCTCCCACACCTGACTAACATCCCCCCCTCTGTTTCCCCAACAGCATGGCAGCAGCAAGCATCAAACACGCGAGTAGAGCATCGCGCTGAGAGCTGCATATTCCTGGGACGCCGGTGGAAGTGCAGAAATCAAAAATCAGTCGGGATCAAAGAAAGTTATTTTGGCTTCAGCACTGAAAACTACGCACACTTGTCAAGACTGCCTGCACGAGCGGCCGGTAGCAGCACAGACAGCACGTTCCCTTCCTGTCAACAGGTATACTTCTATTGTGATACCTTTGATATATTAAAGCTTACATTTTCACAGCTTCCTTCTCAATGTCTTTACTCTATTCAAGATCTAAAACAAGCAGAGAAGTAGGACAATAAGAGAAAATAAATGTTGTTTTTTTATATCCTGAATCAGTTTCATGTATGTAAAATGAAGCCAGCAAGGAACAAGGGCAGCACATTAGCTTTAGCTAGATCTGTTGCAATGCTTCTCCTTATGTTACAGTCAGTTAACCAGTTAACCTCTTAGGTCCTGCCGAGGTGTACTTGAGCAAGGCACCGATCACCCAAATCATGCGTGCTACTATGGCAAAAGTGAACTCCCCCTGGGGAAATAATAAAGTATGTCTTATGTTACTAACAATGAACTGCTAACAAAGCACTTATATACTAACAAAGGACTGGCTTATCTATAGCCAGCTGAGTAGCACTTGAAATGTTTGGCTCTATGAAACCTGATGTACTTATATGATTCTGTTTTCTTCAAGGTTGTGTCTTCCTGGTCGATTGTACTTATTGTAAGTCGCTTTGGATAAAAGCGTCAGCTAAATGCAATGTAATGTAATGTCTTCTTCTATTTACCAGTACCAATAAACACGGTAAGAAGATATAAAGAGCTTACGTAAATGTTAAGATGCATTACAAGAAACGATTACTTCTGGCACTCATTCAACTACTCAGGCCTTAATGAGCCTTTCTGCAGTGCTGTATGGGCCTGAGAACAGAATAGGTAGGCAGGATATATAAGAAGCTACAAAACAGAAAGCGCCCGGAGACAAAACCGAAGCTGCTGGAGAATCATGTCCTACTTTCGTGGAAGAATAATCGCCTGCTTCTGCTACGGTGCTGCACTGGAAGATAAATGAGAAGGGGGGGGGGGAACAGATTTGATAACAGTCCCCAATTACCACCACTAAAAAGAAGCTGTGTTTCTGTGAGTGCAAAAGTGAGCTTCACTTGTGGACTATGTTAGTCTGTAAAAGGAGGACAGGCTTATTTCACTAATGATTTAACCATGGCTGTGTCTGTTTCTCTGGAGAATGGCTATGCTAATCCAAAAGTCTGATTCCACTCTGGAAAACATTTACAGCTGTCTTTTTGCGTTATGTGAAATGGAACAGACTTTGATAAAAAAAAGATGGAAAAAACCCTCAATGAAAGGGAGATAATAAAATCATTGTACTGAGTTTCAGCTTCATTTCAAACATTAACTCCCATGAGTTGCCATTCATTGTCTCTTAAAACTTTAAAGGTCCCCTATCATACTGTTTTTCATCAATATATTATAGGTCTCAGATATATACAAACATGTCTCTGAAGTGTTTGGCTGATCATCATTGCAGCATTACCCATAATCCCCTCTGTTTCAGCCCTGTTTCCAAAGTGCTGATTCTCTGTCTGTTACTTTAGATGAAAATAAGGAGCCCCTCCCCACGCCCCTCTGAGAGAGATTTGGTTACAAAGAACACAATGGTGCTCTAGGAGGAGATTCAGGTGATAAGGGGGGGGGGGGGGTTACCTTGGCTGGTGATTGGCTAATGGTTACACACTCCAAAAAAACATTATGACATCATAAAGTGGCCAAAATCTGATCAGCTCATTTTCAGACAGGTTTTTATAGAAATGGATCAGGACAAAAAGAGAGAGAATCTTTGTTCCTGAAACTTCCAGAATCTCTTTGCACAGAGGGGACACATGTTGCTGTAGAGGAGACATGAAGAAGAGGGGACACATGTTGATGTAGAGGAGACATGAAGAAGAGGGGACACATGTTGATGTAGAGGAGACATGAAGAAGAGGGGACACATGCTGATGTAGAAGAGACATGGAGAAGAGGGGACACATGTTGATGTAGAGGAGACATGAAGAAGAGGGGACACATGCTGATGTAGAAGAGACATGGAGAAGAGGGGACACATGTTGATGTAGAAGAGACATGAAGAAGTGGATTTTGCATAATAGGTGAACCTTAAGTAAAAAAAGGATCCACTCCAGAAAGAGGTTATATAAATAGTAGTGGGGTAAGAGCCAAAACAGATGCGTGGACCTGACATACATCATGAAAAACAATTTTTTTTTAATGGGATGGCAGGTAGCTATAAACAAAATCATAATAGTAAACAAAAACGACAACAAATACCTGACCAGTCCATCTGTATTTGTAGTATTTTCTAGAAGCTAGTTTTGGACAGAGAGACAGTTTTCACTTGTTTTGCAATGGAAGCAGTGATTCCTCTTAGAGGCTTTGAGGAAGATGATTAGATTGGTTGGGCCAAGAAACTGCTGCTGGCATCAACAGCTTGGAGAGCAGTACCACATCATCCAATTACATTGAACACAACACCTCCCTGCTCTTAACTGCCAAGTGCAAAACAAACCAGCGGCAGCAGCAGAAACTAATGGAGAGCAGAGGAGGCGGAGGCAGCGGGAGAGAGCTAATGCCATCCTCCACGACTCACACTTCCAGGTGAAAATGGGCGAAGTCAAGAATCGGCCTGCAGGTCAAACGCTTTGAATGAAAGAGTGAACATATGCTTTGTAGCGAATTTCCCCTCTGCCTTTGCCTGACAAGCATTTGTTATCCTCCTCTGCTTCTCAAACCAGCCTGAAACCATGTCAGTTTGTGCATGCGTGTGTGAAACCGAGCCTCATTAAAAAGAAACATTTCCAAAAATAGGATTTCACACACTTCCTAGTTGTGAGGGGGAGTTTTGCTGGCAGCCAGTGATTTCTGCTGACTACATGCATTATTTTACATGAGATGAAATAATAATGGACACGTGCAATCATCGAAATCTCCAATGAGGCTGAATAATCATTTTAAATAAAACTTGTCAATCTAACACAATATGGCTGCACTTTGCATCCTTAAATGTAATTACATCCGTAAGGACTTTCTTTCCATGTATTTCTTGTCCATCCCACACTATGCATGTACTAATAAGGTCCTAAATAACTCCACGTTATTATCTTCCAATACACTTCTAATTGAATGTGTGTGTGCGCCTTCAAGAAAAAGCTAAAGTAACAGACACAACCATGTATACATCACTTCAGGGGACATTACATTGACTTACATGCATTTCCTGGAGACTTATCCTAACCTTAACCATAACCAACACATGCCTAACCCTAACCCTTACCCTAAACCTTACCATAATCCTAAACCTAACCAAGTCTTCACCTTAAAATTAATGATTCCCCTCATGGGGACCTCCAATTTGTCCCCATAAGGGAGGCGAGTCCCCACACGTGACTGTGTAAACAGATTAGGTCTCCACAAGTATAGTAATGCTAGGCCACACACACACACACACACACACACACACACACACACACACACACACACACACACACACACACACACACACACACACACACACACACACACACACACACACACACACACACACACACACACACACACACACACACACACACACACCACACACACACACACACACACACACACACACACACACACACACACACACACACACACACACACACACACACACACACACACACACACACACACACACACACACACACACACAGCAACATCTGTGGAGACAGAGCACACAGAGCAGGACCCCAACCTGCTGAGACACAACAACACAGATGGCTTCTTTCTGCCCAGCTGGCACTGAGACAGAGGAAACAGAGGTCATTAGAGAGAAATAGGTGCACGGCAATGTTAGCAAAGGTAGGAAATAAATGCTCAGAAGTTCAAAAAGGTTTTCAGTTATAAAGCTGCAGTAATTAAAATGGTCATATTAACAACAAATGTAATAACTATGTGGAAGTGATTGGCCTCAGTGGGAAACACATTGGGTTTAAAATTGTTTTCCAGCTCATCCAAAACTACAAGGACTTTAACTCGGGCTAGGAAAACTGATCACATCGCACTGATCATTGCCACCTGTTGCTTTGAGAATAGATTTCAAAATGTTATTGCTAAATAATAATGCCTTGATAGGCCTGGCCCCAAGTTCTTTATCTGACCTTTTACTGCCCTATCCTGCACCGTGAGATCCTCAGAGGCATCGCTGCTGGTCGTTCCCAGGTACAAAGGAGAAAGACCCATTTCTGTCAGAGGTCCTGGACTTTGGAACGACCGGCCCGAGGAGAGCAGGGCTGCACAATCTGTCAGCTGTTTTAAGTCACTTTTTTAGAATTGCTATTATGTGATTTTATTCTTGTTTTTTATTTGTTTTACTCTGTGTTTGGATGATGTGGGTTAGTTCATCTAATTATGTATCTTCATGTGTTTTTAACGGTGTTCTGTTTTATGTGAAATCACTTTGTACATATGTTTTGAAAGGTGTTTTATAAATGAAGTGTATTATTATCATAAATTAAATATAAGTTAAATGCTGCACTTGTATATATATTTGTGAGGAACGATATCAATTTCTCACTGACATTGTTGACATTAACCTCTGACCTTAAGTGTGCATTGAACCAAAACATTGCTTCCACTAAACAGTAAAGGCTTCTGACAACATTTAAAGGAGACCTATCATGCAATATTTGAATAATATATTGTAGGGCCATACCTATATAAAAAGGTATATTTATACGTTTTCTTTTTCAAAATACCAAACAGATCATGCATTTTAGCCATGCCTCATTTCGCTCTATTTTGCTCTCCTCCACATGTCTTTGCATGCGCTGCCGCTGACCACTCCCCCCTGCAAAGGAGGGGGGCGTGGCACAAGCGTCATGTTACCATGCTGTTACCATGCTGTTACCATGCCACGGCAACCTCTCATTCCCCTGATTGGTGGAGAGTTGGCCATATAGGCGAAGCTCCTCGTCACTGACATCAGACTATTTTCAAATCTGGATCAGTCTGTATCAGATCCGTTGCAGCCCTGTTTTTAGAGATTTTGGTATGGAGGAAAAGAGAGAGGGTTGTGTTTTCTGACTCTTGGTGAGTTCCCTGACACACCGGGGACACATATTCATGTATAAAAGACTACAAAGGTGCATTTTGCATGATAGGTCCCCTTTAAGCTTAATTTCTCTGTCAAAGATAAATCCAAAAATGGCCGTTATAAGCACTCTGTGTGAGGACACAGAAGTTAAATACAGACATAACATCATAATCTAATATCCAATCAATGGTCCACAACAAACATTAGCTGTAGGGCTTCTCCTCTCTCCATCTAGCTATTCAGGACATTAAGAATTCATTAAAACCACTGCAGCTGTTCCACCATTATTATATATTATATGAAATATGGATGGGGTAAGTTGTTTTGAAATCACTAATAGGAAAAATGCAGTGCTTGTAATGGATATCACAGCCTGTCAGTTATTACGTTGGGAACACTGGCTTCTTGCATACAGTGTTTGTTTTGCTAGTGTTGCCATACTAATGTGGAATCAGCAGAATAATGAAGCACAGCAGGAGAGACCGAACGCAGCATGACTCTGGTCCACAGGGAGCGACTCTTCTCTCTTGGCATCAACATGTAGAGTCATACAAAGTGTATCTTCACAATTCAAATCAATGGCATGCATAAAAGGCACCAAGCAGCAGCGGCTTTAGAGGATAAATCCAAGTGTTGCAGGTTGGAAAGTCTGACAAAAAGAACCAAAATAAGGGTCATACACAACTAGGGATGGGAACGATTAATCGAATATTCTAAATTATTCAGGTATTCGAATAATTATTCAAATATGTTTTTTTGGGAGGGATGCCGAAGTTGATTACATATTATCAAATTGAATAATTCAATGTATACGACAGTGCCATAGCTAAATGTGTTAGGTGACGTCTAAAACAGTGGTTCTCAACTGGTGGGTCGCGACCCAAAAGTGGGTCGCGGACCCGTTTCGAGTGGGTCACGGATGTGTGGGTGGAAAAAAAAAATTGGAATTTTTTTTTTTTTTGGGGGGAAAAAGTCAAACTTTTATTTTGATGGCCCGATTTTCTAACGCTGTGCATGCAGTTGGCGTTGGACTGGAATTACCGGAGACCATAAACGGTTTTGAAAACTTCTGTCACATAGTGATCATCTTCTCAATAAAATATCTTTGCTGATGTTTTTTCGAGTCTTCTGGCCAATCAGAATCAAGATTGTTGCCGGAAGTCCCCACGGAGAATAACTTTGCGGTAGACCTCTTCTTTATACATCCATGGTTACAAATACATCCATGGTTACAACTTCAGATAGAAATCAACACATAATGAAATATGACCCCCGGTCTGATGACTGACAGGTCACAGAACAATGGGAGCTATCTACCCTTACCCACAATTTAAAGTAATCTCCTCTTTACTCTTCTCGCAGCAAGATGTCAGAACAAAGTGAAAAACAAACATTGGCATAAAATATTATTAATATGTCGGGCAGCTAGTAATAGACTTATTTATTTTCTTCTCAGAGTGTACCAGAATGCATAGTTTATGTTAGTATTTCTAAAAATCTCCTGGGGGAGAATCCCCCCAGACCCCCCTGCTGGGGTTGGGTTTTCAGCATGTGTGCCTCTTTATATAGTTCAACTTTGATTCCATAATCTCATTAAACCTTTTTTAAAAGCATACATTAGTTCTGTGAAGGGATATAAGGGATATATGCACTGTACTTCACTTTTATTAATATTGTATGCTGAAAAGCGTATATATTACAGCACGATTTTTTGTTGAATAGATTTGAGTGCTTCAAAATGTTGGGTCGTGATGTATTGACCAAGTAAAAAGTGGGTCCCGAGGCCTGACCAGTTGAGAACCACTGGTCTAAAAGGTGTGTTTTGCTCCGCTCACCGGTCCCTCACAGCGGGCAGAGCTGTAGGTGCTGATCTCTCTCTCTCGCGTCCGGTTATACTTCACTCGCGTTTATGTCCAAATCCATCAGATCTAGCTAGTTCTAGCCAATGATATGGCTGCTGCCCCTCCCACGCAGATCACGCAGACTCAAACCTCATCTTAGGCCCAAATGCGGCGCAAATGCGATCTGCAGCCGTTGCGATGTTCCGGCGCTAACAGTTCATGAGCGTGCTCCCCCGCCCCCTGTCAACACTTGCGACACATGGCCAGCCTAAACAACAATAAGCGCTGCTTGGCAACCGTGTGTGGCGGCAAAGTACATAGACATTTTGACAGGAGAGATTTAGTTTTGCCGCTATTCAACATATTTTACCAGTCATAGTCCGGTAATTATTTACACTCTAAGAAGAGTCCTACACAACAGACATGGCGTCAAAAAGGAGTAATGTGTAGTAGTGCGGTGTAGAGTGCAAACTATGCCAAATTAAACTTTTATATACATACTATATCTTTCTAAACCCGCAACCTCCGTTCCAGCTGAGAGGGTCTTCTCTACAGCTGGCCTGATTGTGAATCGCCTCCGCACATGAAAGCTGTAGGCCTATAGCTGTCAAACTGTGATCACCAGTTCAATACATTTGACAAATTAGACTTGGTTTCTACACTTATTTGAACATGTATGTATTTCCAAAAGTTATTGAAACAAATTTTTGGGGACATTTTTTTTTTTTAACCAATTATTTTTTTTATAGGATATATACATTTCGGTTAACCGATTAACCGTTTTTTGGGGGGTCGAATATTCAAATCTACATTTGCTTTAAAATTCCCATCCCTATACACAACACAGCTGGACAAACAGACACAAGGGAACTCACAGTGCAGGGAATCAAGCGGCAGCCATGGAGTCCCAGCTGCTGACGGGGAGAGCAGCTACTGCTGGATCCTGCAGACGACAGAGAGGAAAAGAAACAGAGGAGGACAGACAGAGAGAGGACGATATCCAAGAGAGAGAAGAGGGAGGGTGAAACAGAGAAGGAGGGAGAGAAGAAGAAAGAGCATTTTGTTAGTTTCTCTGATGAAACAGTGCTGCTCACACTCTTCATAGGATATTTCTTGATATACAACAACACATTAGGTGCCTAAAAGTTTCCAGTGGGAATCAAATATAGTTTGTTTATGTGAATTATTCATGTTCCTACACTCGCAAGCAGCAGTTAACAACAGCTACTGTAATAATTACTCATGTTACTAAAAGATAAATACATTTATAGATGACATTGTTCCTGCTACAACCTCACAAATCTTCACTTGGTGTTGTTGGAGACCGTTTGATTTCAAATCACTTGAAATGTTCAGAATTATTCGCACCTACTGCACATACACTTCACATATTTAGTTTGTGACAAAATCACTAAAGAAGCAGCTGAGACGTATATTCTCCCCACAAACATCTAAAGACAATTTCTACCAAAATACAGGAGACCACATTAAGGCACTGCCACGAAAGTAGGTGCCCTAAGTGTTCTTCAGAAGACATCATTGTGTGGTCACTGTGATTCATACACAATGTTCCTCTCTGTTGAGTGGCATGCAAACATCTATCATGTCCTGTGAGCTGAAAATAAACTGGACAGCGACAGTTCTTCTAATCCAGTTGGTGGATTTATTGCCGCCTGTGAAGGGAGGACATATTTTCTGTCAATGCATGGAAACTGCTAAGCTCACTCCTGTCCTACTTTTGCTCTATTAAGATCTGTTTGATGTATATTTGGAGACATAATAGGTGGCCCTATGAGTGTTGCTATGCAACCAAGGGAAACTTCAGAAAGTAAAGTAAAACCAACCCACCCCCCTAGTCAGATCTAAAAAATAATGTTTTGCATTAATTCATCTGAGGACAAAGCATCTTGTTGATGGATAAAAATAGCCAGTCATCTCAAGAGGCATGATCTTTTTTATGAGCATATTTATTTGCTTTGTAAAGAGCAGCACTGCCTTTCAAAATGGGATATCTAGAGACAATTCTTGGAGGTTCGGCAGCGATAAAACTCTGATAAGAAAAATACAATTTGGTTTCAAACCACTCTAGTGTGGGGCTTTGAAAATGGCTTACTGAGGATCATTCTGACTAACTCGGTATGAATGTGTGTTTTTTATATTTGTTTTGTTGCTTGGTTTTTGTCTATGTGTGCATGAGAGACAATTCACAAGGGTTCAGTAGTATGCCCATAACAGTTCATTTAGTGTGAATACATAAACTCTTACAATTACATTGGAATAGCTTTATGTGATGATCCTGTCAGTCTCTTATGCAACCTTCATTTATATGCAGAGCAGTGATCCAACTTCCACTGTTTTAATGACTTTTAATGAACATTTCTGGGCAACTCTCCGGCACAGAAAACAGTTTATCCTGCTAAATTGGCAGTATGCCTATTAGTTAGGGGGAAATAGAGATAGGTTTTCTTTTTGTTAAGGGACGGAGTGGCGTAGTGGACTGTGCGTTAATCATCAGACCACTGAAACCTGCCACTGCGTCAGGCCGCTGTGTCCTTGGGCAAGACACTTCGCCCGAATTTGCTCCTGTGGGTACTGTCCACAGTACATGACCGTTACATGTATGATATGTGTGTAATGTGTACTTGTAAAGCGCCTTGATGACATAGAGGTCTGAAGATTATTATTATCTTTTTGTTATCTAATTTGTGTAGCTCTGGCCATCATTTATTTTGGTGATCAGTTCATTATTCTAAACAACTTAATGGTTGAGATACAGGTAATGGAATGAGTTGAGTAGGGTACACAACAAAAACAACTTATAAATGCAACAATGTTTCAGGAAATATTGTTAAAATGGTCAATTTACAATATGAGTGATCATCTTATATTTCCTAGTGCCTGCTCTAGTGTTATTTTTTCTAGTGGTGTCACCATATGACATAAAACAACTTAATCAGTCAAATCATAATGGTCAGAAATGACAGATGGAAAAATAAAGTCTGGTTAAAATGTCCCTGTAAAAGTTTCAGAAATCACACTCCTATGTGATGAGTGTTGACCCTGCCTATGTGTCCTGCTAATAGTTGGGTGTTAAGCGCCATGAAAAGCAACATCAATAGGTGTGATGCAGTTAGGACCCTTTTTATGGGGACAGGAATATGTTGAAGCTTAACAGCAGGATCATACACCCTTTACCCTGGTAATGTTTCAATAATTTCATTGTAGATCATCACTTGGCTTCATGAATAAATGGCTCCATCCCACACACTCCAACAGCTTTACAAACCTGCGAGCAGTCCAATAAAACCCACTCCAGGTGACATGACCAGATCATATGGAGCAGTTTGTGAATAACTGGCTCAGTGGACGTACAACAGAAGACCAACATACTGAATACAGGTTGTTATTTCCTGTGCCTACATTTAAATCATTGACACTAGTTGCCCTGCAGTCATACACAGGATAATTAAACCTTAGTTAGTCACCACTCTGTTGTGGCAGCATCCTCAGTATCAGCCCAACACTGCCAGAAGACCTTCAATTAAAGTGTGCTGTTTGCAGGTGCCACTGCACACATGTGCCTGCCTATGTGAACTTAATTGACCACCATCCCTCCCTCCTACCTGGTAAACAACAGCTGCTTCCAGCGGTCCATCTGCTACCTGTGAATTCCCTTCCTCAGGACTCACACCCCCCGCACGCCATTGGTGTTTCCCCTCCGAGAGGTGCACTTACTGGGACAGCATGAGTGAGTGTTGCTGCTCGGCCACCTTAATAACAGTTTGTGTTCCCCACTGGCACACGACGGTAAACAGGCTTTTAATTGACTGTCTGTGTTCTTTTTTAACAAAGCATTACTGGGTGGTGTGAACAGAAATGTTCAGTTTACTTCCTTGGACGTTTTCTGTCAGTCATGTTTAATATTTGTGGTGTTCAAGCAATAATCAGTTTTTTTCTGGACAGCAACTAAATAATGTATTGTGATTTTGATTCTAAATACTGATTAAAACATCAGAGATAGGTACTTAAAGGTGGGGTAGGTAAGTTTCAGAAACCGGCTCGAGATACACTTTTTGTTATATTCCATGGAATGCTCTTAACATCCCGATAGCAATGAATATCTTAAGTGCTTTGACAACAAATCCATACAAAAAATGTCATCTGTGGAACCCGTAATACTGTAAAAACTACAACCAATTGTCGCCCTGTCTGTCAGCCTTCCATCTCGTGCACGCACAAATGTATCTCGTGCCTTCATTGGGCGTGCCGTCATTGGGCGTGCATTGCGCGTTCATGTGTGTTGGAGGAGGTGCTCTGTAAGGAAGTCTGAAGGAAGGGGCGGATTCTTTTCGGCTGTGTACTTTCAAATTTTAGTGCACTCGAGCCGGTTTCTGAATCTTACCTACCCCACCTTTAAGAAAAATGGTCTATTAAAGTGCAGTCTAAAACAGATGATATGGATACTGAACAGTTTCCTGCCTGAAATAAAATGTACTGTATTTTTAGCTAAATGACTGTGGCATACTGTCCTGTACATCTTCAAATTATAATGATGGTATTTCTTTGACACGGTATGATCATAATTAGCACTTATTGGTTATCATCTTTCAGTTTTATAAATAGTTTCACCTAACTCCCAGATCACCTTGACCTTCCCTAAATCCAAGGCCAGATTCTGTGAGAATAAATTGCTGACTCACTCATTACCACTGGCTGCAGAGGCCGAACTGATAAAGGACAGGTAAAAAAGAAAACAAAAAAACTAGCCAGAAACACAAACACAGCGACCGATACTTTGATAAAGTAATGTAACCTTAATTGTGCGTAACATGTTTTTGAAATTGGGATTAAAGTATAATGACTCCATCTATCACTCATACAAGCAAAACAGTTCAGGTGACCACATCCACTGAGCTAGACAATGATTGCATGTGTTAGCAGGTTACTCTAACGGTATAAACACCACATCATGCTAACTGCAACTTCCCTGTATTTCTTTATGCAATTTCAGAATACTGAATGATCCAAAACACATGAATGTTGTTAAGAAGAGATTCAAAAAGCATCACTGAACTTTAGGTAACAAACTGTTATTTTTCTCTCAGTTTTACCCGTCATTCTGCAATAAATGTAAGTCTTAAGATGTAAGACAGGGTTCAATGGAAGACCACATGCAAATCATCACTTAAAACTGAGCATACAGCAAAGTCGACGCCACTCAGACAAGGACAGTGTCACCACCGGCTGTGACTGACACTGAATTCAGATCAGTCCTAAAGACAGCTTCATGAATATGCATGCACTGTCCCTCCCAGTCTTCAGAATGGCTGTTATGCTTGGTCCTCATCTTATTATAGCTTCCTGTCATTCTGCTCTACAGTCTTTTTGTCTCCATAACAACCACCAAAATCCAATATCCCAAATATTCGGCATTTCCAGAGACAGGCTTGTCACTGCTGATGGGGAGAGAGGCTCCACTCTGAAAACTTCGAAAGTAACTTTTATTAAAGGGGCCGTACAGTATTATGCCCTTTTCCAGGTTCCTATTTGTATTTTGTGCCTCTACTTATAATTTATCTCACATTGCCTGTGCTGCAGCACCTCTTTTCACCCTCTGTCTGAAACCAGAGCCCAGTTTGCTCTGATTGGTTAGCTGACCGGCTCTGTTGTAATTGGTCAACTGCTTAGAGATATATGGCCCCTTATTCTATAACGTACAATGTGCTGGAGTGCTAGTCAATGGAAGGGTGAGTGGTACATAGTGATGTCACTATGTTATAGAAGTAAACAAAGGAGTCTAATGGAGGTATTTGCGGCAATTCACACGGACAGGTCAGCTACACACGGAACATCTGAAATAGCCTAGTCAGAAACATTTTCACAATTTCATTGTTGTATACTCGTAACAGTAAATTGTTAGGGTTAATCATGGAGGTATTTCTGAATAATTTGAAACCGTGGTTTAGGGTTTTAAGGACTGCCTTTCATTGGCATACAGAGTTTCTCCAGAGTTGGCAGAGGATGGTTTTCGAATGCTTTTGTTTCCGGGTGATTAATATTTTCCCCCCCATAAGGGAATAAAGGAATCACCAGCTTAAAGATGTGGCCAAAGGCAAAATGGTAAAGAGGTCACATAAGGCCAGCTCCCACAGCTTCAGGTATCAGTCTCAATCCAAAACCTTTAATGTTTTTGTCGTCATATGACATTTTTAAGGATAATTTATTTCTTGTTTCTCCTTCAGGTAAGGAGCTACAGGAATAATCACAATAACCCTGAAGCTCTAACTCTGGCCTAGGGTTTCTACTTCAACATATCACTTTAACACCATGCTTAATCCCTTGCAAGTCAGCTGAATGACTTCCGGTTGAATCACACTTGGCCAGTGGACACATGAATGGATTAAAATTAAGAGGCTATTGACTCAAAATGTCCCTCCTGCAGTGAAATAAAGAGGGGCTGAATTGATAACAAGAACTGAAAACACATCATGTCTAAAAGCATTAGCTAGCACGCAGACGTGTGTATTGTGTCTTCCTGCTCAGAGCTGATTAGAAAGAAATGTGTTGGAGGAGGGGTGGGATTATCCAATGTACATTGAGCAGAAATAGTCACAGATAAGCCTCACATCAAGTTGCATTAACTTGACTGTACACAAACACTGCTGGGTGTGTACTTTCTTCCATCACAGTTGATCAAATGAGAAAAGGTTTTTCCAAGCAATCATTCCCCTCAGTGTGCATTAGTCTCTCTCTTTCACTCTGAGGTTCCATCACTAAAATGCTGTATAAAAAGATTATTTGGTTATGGCTCGAATTTTGTATGCAGATAGTAAAAAGGATTGTGTTGAAAAAGCAGAGAGGAGAGTCATGGTGCAAACACTGTTCCTGTAAGCAGATACTTCTCCTTTGAACATTTAGCTAAGCTGAGAAAGCTGCTTCCACCACAAATTCAATATTCACAAGGAAGAGAAAAAGAATCACGGGCTGCTACAATATTGTATAAAAGAAATCAAATGAACAGGAAGACAAAACATAAACATCCGTCTTTGTCTCCAATAGGTTAAGTCGCATGAACAGATACAAAGTAGAGTGAGAGTAAGCACAGACACAAGCGTTGTTGAGTGGTGACACAGGCAATTGTTTTCCCCTCACAACGCACTGTGACTAAGAAGCTGCAGCTCCTCGGTCTATAGAGAGGTTTCATTAACATGTGCCTCATTAGAGCGCTGCACACTTGACACTGGAGACAGGAGATAATAATAATGATGCATTGCCTAGGCTCCCTCTCCTCCGCTTCACCCTGCCTTCCCTTCATCTAATCTCACAACCTTTTCTCTGTGAATCTCTTAAGTCCTGTGTGATCATCCTGTCCATCTGTGTCTCAGATCCTATCATAATGAAGAGACAGCAACAGTTGGATGAGCGCAGAAAAACAAAGTAAACAAAAAGAAACGTGGCTTACTACTCACAAAAGCAGCGGCAGCAGCGTATCCGATCTGTGGCCAAGGAGGCGAATGGGAGAAGAGAGCCACATGACGAACGTAGTCGATATGGAGCCGGTGCATGAATGAGAGACAGAGAGGGAGGGAGGGAGGGAGGGAGGGAGGGAGGAAGAGCTGGAGCACTACGTAAGGGGGGAGGGAGGAAGGGAACAAAT
The DNA here is from genome assembly GCA_902827135.1 of Harpagifer antarcticus. Lineage (NCBI taxonomy): Eukaryota > Metazoa > Chordata > Actinopteri > Perciformes > Harpagiferidae > Harpagifer > Harpagifer antarcticus. The sequence continues at coordinate 683,120 of CADEHL010000998.1, forward strand.
ATGACTGGTTGATGATGAGGGAGGCATAAAATCACAGAACAGAGACAGAGGAAGGGAAAGGAGGAAAAAGCTAGGTCACGTACGGGAGGAATCTAATCAACTTGGCTTCTTACACTTAAAGAAGAGAGGGGAAAGTAAAAAAAGAGGAGTGACAGGAAATAAATAAACCTGGCATGTCTTTAGCAACACTCAAGTGTGACCATCTCACCTCAACAGTCACATCATACGAGCCCATTAAGCACTCTTCATGGTGAACAGAAAGAGAGTAAAAAGAGAGGATAAGGTGGAGCTGAATTCTCCCAGTAGGACTGAACTCCCAGAGAGACCTATCAGTTTCATATAGCTCTTAGCGATACATTTTGCAGCCCGGGCAAGAGTCGAGCAGCTGTCAACTCACAGATATGGAGCGGAGCAAAGGCAACCTCCGGTCCGCTTAGTGCAAATGTAGTAGATGTTTCAGCAGCTAATGGTTTGTAAAGTGAGTAAGTCTAGACAGAGGAAATGATCGCCACTCCTTAAACAATGACTATTTAAGTAAACACATGAGGAAGAGTTGAAAAACAACACCCAGAAGTGTTGGATTTGTATCTGTCTTTGTAACAGTGTTTCAATGTGTGTTACATTCCTTACACCTGCAATTGCATCCTCAGGCTGTTGAAGAGATAAAGTAGATACATCTTAACAGCGCCGTCCAATAAGAAGTGAGGGAAAAAAGGCTAGGAGAAGATTTAATAACATATTATTCATGGTGTGATTTCATATTAAATAAAAATAACCAGGGAACACATGCTCTACTGGGACAAATATTGTGAATCGATTAGAGATATGAAATAAATATTATCTAATAGAAGATTTTGGCCATATTGCCATTCTTAAATTGATCGATTCATATCTCCTTGAGACATTTTCACAGCTCGGAGGTTGGGCTACAGCTGAGTCCAAAGTTTCAGACAACTTCAACAAATGTAACTTACATGACATGTTACTTGTTAGACGCTTTTATCCAAAGCGACTTACATACTCAATGCTGTGGGCAATCCCCACAGGAGCAATTTGGGGTGAAGTGTCTCAGGGACACAACGAGATGCTGACTGCAGTGGGGTTTGAACCTGTGAACCCCTGAGCCCAACACCAAGGCGCTATCCACTGCGCCACATGCCTCCCTAATGTGATTACAGAAATATAATTGAGTGAATGACTCTTTTTTCGCTCTTAGTTAAAATCTAACTAATTTCCTTTCAGAGCTCTAGCCTTAATTACAACAGCCTCATCAGCCTTGTCCAGCTCTTCAAAGCGTATGCCCCACTTACTGCAACCTGTCATTAACACACGATTTTTATAGAAATCTCAATTTCTAGGTCAAGAAAAGTGATTATCAAATCAATTCCTCTGGTCTAAGAGGAGCAGCTCTGGCGTGACAACTCATTAGATTCCACACCAAGGAAAGCATGCCCAGTGGTATATACAGTATCATCTACTGAATAGGCAATACATATTTAAACAGTGTCTATGTTTACTTCAATGTGAGGATCTAATGGCGCATTTCCACTGCAGGGCCTCGCACGGCTTAGTATAGTTAGGCCTTGGTATAGTATAGTTAGGCCTTGGTAGGCCAGGCTCACTTTATGCTGCGTTTCCATTACAGTTTAGTAGCTGGGGCAGTAACTATAGTAACACAGTGTAGGCTGACCCGTGACGTCATCTTCGATGCGAACCATAAAGCCAACATCAGCCGTTAGCTGTTAGCACTCAGAGCTCACAGCTCCTCATATCTGTTCAGAAACTAGACAAAAGTGAAACAAGTACAAACCACAGACTGCCTGTGTCATGGCGAGTACAGTCGCTGGTTTATTTATGTCTGTATAGGCCGTTGTTGTGAGTGTGGACGGTCGGAGCATATACTGCGTTAGCTTAGCCAATCTCCATTTAGACAACACGCATTTTAAAAGAGTTTTTCGCCTGCCGTCTGTCCGCAGACTTGTCAAATCATTAATTTATGGTTTTTACTAACCGGTATCAGTATGTTGTTACTAACCGGTATCAGTATGTTGTTACTAACCGGTATCAATATGTTGTTACTTCAGCATCATTTTTGAAACGTGTATTACAATTAAATCACAGTCAAATATGTTAATTTTGTTGTAGTTGTAGCCCCCTTGCCATCGATTCTCTCATATAGCATTAAGCATATTCAGCCCGGTTGTTGGCCCGGAAAGAACCACGATTTTGGAGGGCCAGAAAACTGTGAAATAGTACCCACTAGCCGGAACTACCCCTAGTGGAAACGCAACGGGCCGGGTTTGGCACGGCACGCTTCAACCATGCTACGCCGTGCAGTGGAAATGCGCCATTATAAACATCAAGACAAGAAAACAAACTGCAGTTGACCCAAACTTCATTAGCTTCAAGCAACTATTTTCTAGTATTTTTGAGTGGAGTCTATGTCAATGATCGGTAGCGGTTACTGTTGCATTCCCTGCCAACTCAAACATTTTCAAGAGTATTTGATATCTTTAAATGGTCATTAGCATGCGTGCAGATCATGAGCGATTCTTAAACATCGAAACTTAAACAATCCCAATCGGAATTTCCACAATTAGTACGTACGTAGTTTCCAGGGTTGCCTTCATTACTCACTCTTGCTAGACTTAGTAGACATTTGTTTAAATAACTTGCGCACTGTGAGTGACTGTTTAACAACCAAAACTGATCAGAGGCTTTTTCGCTGAAGGCTTCCCAGATGTAATGCAGGATTTGTAACAACGAGGAGACAGTTGATGGCTACCAGCTTTTTCCAGTGTTTAGTCTCCATGGCACAGTGCTACTAAATTAGCTTAAATAGACAATTTCCTATTGACAACAAAGGTACCTTGTATGCAGATGTCAGTGCAGTTTGCAGCTGATGTGTTGGGGTCTTTGTGGCCCCATCATCTGTGCTGACATCTGGACCATATGTCTTCTAGACTGGGGGGCCAGGGTCCGAACTCAGAATAAAAACAGGGCACTAAGGGTGGGATTAGTCCAAGGACCCACAAGGGCATTGGTTGTAAAGAATAAAAAGGCTGCAGGCATTTTTATAAGGGGCTTCAATTTGCGTGAAAATTGAGTTATCAACAATATATGCACTTTATGGCATGTACTTCATCATGTACTATATGCAATATAAATAAGAAAGGGAGAGGAAACCAATAAATAACTCTTCCATGCCGTTTCCTAAATGCTTGGTTTCTAAGGATGATCTCTAAGGGATAGTGTGGAGAATTGAGAAGAGGAAGAAGAAGAAGAAGAAGAAGGGTAAAGTCAGGAATGGGAAGCAAGCCAGAAGAGTAAGGGGGATGGGATGATGACGAGCCAGAAGGTTGCTAGTAATTAGCCATCTGAATGTCCTCATGAAATACAGATAGCTGATACAAGCAGGAGTTTCCTGGGAGATGGATTCAAATAACACAGAAAGCCTTTGTGGTGGATGATTCTCCTCTATCTCAGGGATCAGATTAAGCATAGCTCCATGAGATAGATTACTGATCTGATCGCACCATGTGTGTATACTGTATTTTGCTCAAGGATTAATTCTATACTTAAGCTGCATAAACACACAGATCTCTAAAAAGTGGTATAAAATGACTTCTTTAAAGACAATAGAGCCACAACTTTTGTTCAAATGGAACTTTCAATTACAGGTGACATAGAATGTGTTTTAGAGGTTGTTGAATAGCCCCTATTGCTTTCTGTTTTATAGAATACAAAGCTATAACACAATGGCAAAAATACTACAAGAGATTAAAATGATTTAAATCTAGATTTATTCCCATTTCATTGGGGCTGGTTTGAATTCAGATTCCTCTGTGACTTATAGCTACCATGAGTTAACTGCTACAAACAGTCTGTGGCCACATGTCAGTTGGCTTCCAAGAAACATGCCTGTGGTTAGACACCATTATGAATGGCCAACCAGCCCATTAAGGTTTACCCGCCTTTCATCTGGAACTGTGAGCTGCGTGCTTGTATGTAAGGCGTTACTCCTTGCATAAATATTGCTGTCATGTGTGCCTACACCACACACACACACACACACACACACACACACACACACACACACACACACACACACACACACACACACACACACACACACACACACCACACACACACACACACACACACACACACACACACACACACACACACACACACACACACACACACACACACACACACACACACCACACACACACACACACACACACACACACACACACACACACACACACACACACACACACACACACACACACACACACACACACACACACACACACACACACACACACACACACAAATGCCAATGAATCCTCTCCCAACAGCTGTTCTTCATCACAGACCTCACACTTATGTTGGCATATCTCAGGCTTCGTCATCCTCTTCCATCTCTGAGTTTATATCTCATACTGCCATTTTTTTATTATCCCACCTCAGACTGACAGGGAACCATAAACCCAAATTGGGATCAATAAAGTTCTATCTTATCTTATAACATCATCCATCCCTCTGTCCTTAACTATCAGCTTCCCTACCTGCAAGTGGGATAACATCGCTTTGTCACTGTAACGACTTTCACATGCTGTGTCTTTAAAAGTGAGTAAGTCATTCTTTCATCCAGATTTACCAAAAACTTCAATGAAAAAATATGTATTGGGTCATAAAAGTCTATTTTAACAACAATTTAGTAGAAACAAGAGTAGGATATCAATCAATGATTTCAATAACCCATAAACTAGAGAGAAAGGGAACAAGTATATAGGTCAATGACAAATTTAACGTACCTTTTTCCGCCTTAGATGCCAGCTGTAAGTCTGTTAAACTCTGCACAAGTCATTATTTTGTGTAATTTTTGACATACTAGATTCTTGATTTGTTGGGTTCCAGTTATGTAACCCTGCTCTTCTGAAAATTAACAACTTCCACGAACCAATGAGGTGTGAGATACTTTTTCAGATGACTGACCTTCTGCATTACAGTCCTGTCAGTCAAATAAACAGTGGTGTTTGGTGGTCAATGGAATGCCGACTGTAAATGGAGAAAAACAGAAAAACACCTTCAAATGTCGGGCTATGAGTGATATTCAAACTATTTGGTATACTTAACACGTTATTTTAAGCAATTTCTGAATGAAATGATTATTCTAATTTACTCTTGGACTCTCAGTGGAAGCATGCAGCCCTTTTAGCTTTCTGATCACGAACCCAGAAGGCAACAAGAGACCAGTATGAGCTCCAGTATCTATGGAGAAATGTAAGAATGTCATAGTAATCTATCTCCAACCCCAGTGGAGAGGAGGATGAGGATACGGTTGAGCTCCTTTGCTCGGTTTCGCCCCCCCAGTCAATGCTTCCCTTTTTTGACCTTGCCAGCAGCCCAGTAGGGATGTTCTGTTCTGAGTCCATCCACAGCTACTCCAGATAAGGAGCCGGTCGAAGAGTAAAACGTTTTCCAACAGCAAACGATGGCAGGGGTGAGATAAGGCACTCAGAATTTGTCATCAAAAAGATCAGAAATGGAAGAAATGAATGGAGTGGAGGGGGACAGTGAAGGATGCATTCTAACATGCCATTTTTTGAATGAATGAAGGCAAAAACAAACTACATTGGTTTCAAATTCAGCTATTCTTTAACCACGGCAGGACTGTTGCCCTTTGGCGTGTACTAACAGTTTCAGATGAAGCCTCAAGGTCAATTTCAGCTTCTTCATATCCAGAGGAAAGTCTGGGAAGGACAACACAGGGATGTTGAAACTCCCACACCACAAAACATTCCAAGTCTTCCTCTCTCGCTTTTTTTTTTTCGATGCCACTATCAGTGCAAAGCATTCTGGTGCCTTTTAAAATCTGCCCTCCTTCTTCAGCTGCATAGCAAATAATTATTAACAGGATCAAAGCATATGAAAGGGCTCGTGCGTCAGCGAATTGAGCTTTGGGAGCCGGGTGACTGAAAGCAATAAAGGCAAAGCACTGAATTGTTTCTGCTCTCTATATGCAGAACTGGGGTCTCTGAGCTCTGCAATTAATGCTGGCTGAATTGAGAAAGCTCTCTAGATTATTCGAAGGTAAATCAATTTCCTCTGGTGGAAATTAAAGTTCTTTCCAGATTTCTGCATAAAACTTTGAGGCGTATCTGACTAGGGAGAATCCCCTGAGCATGTCAAATTCATGGGACATTCAATGTGAATCCTAAAATATATTTTTATAGGGGCAATTTAAAAATGACTTAGATATGCAGTCAAACATAATGGCCGGGGAAAAATGTATCCTGAGGAAATATACTTCCTGGAGCAAAACCAGTATCTGTTAACGAGCCGTACTGTATCTCTGCACACAATCAGATTCTCCTCAGTGACTGCACGGTCACATGACCATACACACTGTTGAAGTACTGTCGCTTTAAAGCAACCTGCCGTTGTATGCTTCACAAGCCCAGTTGGAATTGGACAATTCGATGCTTAACAAGTGTATGTGGATGCTTTAGGACAGTTAATATATGTGATGAAGTGAAATGGTAAGCATGGGCTCTAGAGTCAGGGGTCTTGCAATCAAGCTGAAAGGTTGTTGATGTGCAGAAGCACTGTCTAGAGCCTACGTGCTTTACATCAGCATGTAAAACAGACAAGATGCAGTTCACTCAGTGGATGACTTGTTGGTAAGAACCAAGAGGGAATGGTGAAAAGCATCCTGAGATTTGAAAGGACAGTGCTTGGGTGACACTTGGACAGGCTCTGATTCAATGATAGACTGTGCCCTTATTCACATGTCAAGCAGGACAAGGCAGTATCTGTGAAGGGTTTCAGAGGTGAGCTTGAACATTCCTCAAGGAGATGGCAAAACAGAATGAAGACAGCCTTTGTGTTATTATATTATAATATACTCAGACTTTTCTGTGAGTTGCAGTTCCCCTCAAACATTAACCGTGCCTGAAAACACACCCCCAGTTCATTGTGAATGTACGGAAGCACTGGTCAAAATCAGGAAACTCTGAAATAACAATACAGACTATAATGCGAGTATAGCTTGACATGTTATTATTGAGGTTTGTTGTTTTAATTTAACACATCTGACCTTAATCCCTCAGGTTGACAAAACATACATTTTGTTTGTACTGGATTTAAATATAGTATATATAGGAGTATCATCCTTTTTTCCCTCCTGAAGTACAGATATTATATTACATGACATCATTTTCAAGGTAATTAAAGTGTACAGAAACTACCTTACTTTTAGTCCTCAGGAGCATGGTGATGATTTATTAAAAAAAATGAATATTTCAAAGGGTTGTATTAAGTAGAAGTAATAAAAACACTTGCGGAATCCCTCCCACTTTAAGGGCAAAGGCCGGCATTACAGAGCAACAACGAAAGATCAGCCTTGATGCATTTCGCTTAGCCGCTGGAAGACATCATGTCATAAAATATTCAGGACAGAGGGATAGCCTAACTGGAGTAGAGAACATAAAGTGGGGAGAGGGATGAAATGTTGCTACATCAATCTGTGAGTGTGACCATAAAATACTGAGTCATAGTTTAAGTATGGCTCAAAAACTAGTTATATAATAGGGCTTGGTTTGCTATGAGAGAAAGAGGGCACTCCAAAAAGATCAAGGGGGGAAAAGGCAGGTTTTAAGGGTAGGAATTCATTATTATTATTATTATTATTATTATTGTCTGCCCTTCTGTTAGTACCTTATCTAGGAGTTGTTCTAGCTACCTTGTGCATTTGAATACAATTAGATACAAACATATAAGTGGGTTCATTGGAAGCAAAGTCAACACCTTCCTCAAAATGAATGGGTTCTTATTTTGCCCATGCTACACATGTAACAATGTTAATACACTGAACAAAAATATAAACGCAACACTTTTGTTTTTGCTCCCATTTTTTACGAGATGAACTCAAAGATCTAAAACATTTTCTATATACACAAAATAACCATTTCTCTCAAATATTGTTCAAAAATCTGAAAAAATCTGTGATAGTGAGCACTTCTCCTTTGCCGAGATAATCCATCCCACCTCACAGGTGTGGCATATCAAGATGCTGATTAGACAGCATGATTATTGCACAGGTGTGCCTTAGGCTGGCCACAATAAAAGGCCACTCTGAAACGTGCATTTTTGCTTTATTGGGGGGGTCTGGGGGGGGTCCGAAAACCAGGCAGTATCTGGTGTGAGGGGTAGGGTTAGGGTAATGTTGTGAATCGAGTGGCCTGTGTTCGTCGTCCATTACATACGCCTGCCCATACCATAACCCCACCACCACCATGGGCCACTCGATTCACAACATTACCCTAACCTTAACCCTCACACCAGATACTGCCTGGTTTTCGGACCCCCCCAGACCCCCCCAATAAAGCAAAACTGCACGTTTCAGAGTGGCCTTTTATTGTGGCCAGCCTAAGGCACACCTGTGCAATAATCATGCTGTCTAATCAGCATCTTGATATGCCACACCTGTGAGGTGGGATGGATTATCTCAGCAAAGGAGAAGTGCTCACTATCACAGATATTTTCAGATTTTTGAACAATATTTGAGATAAATGGTTATTTTGTGTATATACATTTTTTTTTAGATCTTTGAGTTCATCTCATGAAAAATGGGAGCAAAAACAAAAGTGTTGCATTTATATTTTTGTTCAGTGTAATTGGGGACCTGTAGATATTCTAATCCTGCTGATTAACAGAACAGAAACCAACAGAAGGAACCAAAAACATAACCTCCTTGGCAAAGGAAATAAATGAAAGGAAAAAGGATGGCAGCAGCATTTTTAATGACGACTACAGTCACTAAGGTCAATATGTATTAGGCTGGTTTGTCTGTCATCTACATTATCCATAGGAATATAAAGGAGGATTGGGAACATAAGAGGAGGAGATATATTGTGATTCAATACCAATTATTAACAACAGTAGTAGGAAATAACTAGGCAAGGGAAGGCAAGGCAAGTTTATTTATATAGCACCTTTCAACACAAGGCAATTCAAAGTGCTTTACAAAAAACGAAAGACATTAAGACAATGGCATTTAAAATTAGTCATTAAAAAGAAAATATAATAAAATAAACATTAAAAGAAAAAAAAAAAAAAATACATGGATAAAAATTACAGTGCAGTTTAAGATGTGAATAGTTCAATTAAAAGCAGCGGCAAAAAGAAAAGTCTTTAGTCTGGATTTAAAAGTAGTCAGAGTTGCAGCGGACCTGCAGGTTTCTGGGAGTTTGTTCCAGATATTTGGAGCATAATAACTAAACGCTGCTTCTCCATGTTTAGTTCTGACTCTGGGGACAGAAAACTGACCAGTCCCTGAAGACCTGAGAGATCTGGATGGTTCATAATTTAGCAGGAGGTCAGAAATGTATTTTGGGCCTAAACCATTCAAAGCTTTATAAACCAGCAGCAGTATTTTTGAAATATATTCTTTGACACACAGGAAGCCAGTGTAAAGACTTCAGAACAGGAGTGATGTGATCCACTTTCTTAGTGTTAGTGAGGACTCGAGCAGCGGCGTTCTGAATCAGCTGCAGCTTTCTAATAGATTTTTTAGTGAGACCTGTGAAGACACCATTGCAGTAGTCCAGTCTACTGAAGATAAAAGCATGGACACGTTTTTCCAAATCCTGCTGTGACATTAGTCTTTTAATCCTAGATATATTCTTTAGGTGATAGTAGGCTGATTTAGTAACTGTTTTAATGTGACTGTTGAAACTCAGGTCAGAGTCCATGACTACACCTAGATTTCTGGCTTTATCTGTTGTTTTGAACATTGCAGACTGAAGCTCAGCGCTAACTTTTATACGTTCTGCCTTGGCTCCAAAAACCATTACCTCAGTTTTATCTTTGTTTAATTGGAGAAAGTTCTGACACATCCAGTCATTGATTTGTTCAATGCACTTACTCAGTGTTTGAATTGGAGCATAGTCTCCTGGTGAAATTGTTATGTAAATGTGTGTGTCATCTGCATAGCTATGGTAACTTATTTTGTTGTTTTTCATTATCTGAGCCAGTGGTAGCATGTAGATGTTAAAGAGAAGAGGCACCAAGATGGAGCCTTGTGGCACCCCACATGTCATATTTGTCAACTCAGATGTGTATTTACCTATAGAAACAAAGTGGTTTCTGTCCTTTAAGTAGGATTCAAACCAATTTAGAACTGTTTTCGAAAGTCCCACCCAGTTTTCTAGTCGGTCGAGTAATATGTTGTGGTCGACAGTGTCAAACGCAGCACTGAGATCTAATAATACTAACACTGAAGTTCTGCCACTGTCTGTGTTTAACTAAGCAACAATTCCCTTGGAAAACAATGTGATTTACACAGTGTTTCCCATGACTCATCTGGCCACAGGAAAACAGTTTATTAGCTTTAATTAGACTTATCACATCTGTAGCTCGTGATGTCAGACTGATTACACCTGCAGCTCGTTAGATTAGACTGATCACACCTGCAGCTCGTTAGATTAGACTGATCACACCTGCAGCTCGTTAGATTAGACTGATCACACCTGCAGCTCATCAACAGAAGTGACATCTCAGCTGAGCCTCATAATGACTAGTCATATTTCATTTTCAGTGGGAGGCAAATCTGTAATATATTTTTGGCACCTTGGCTTTCTTGTTTTCACCCCATCAGGAATTCAATACTTTGAAGACCACTGGAGGCAGGTTCAGACAGTCTGTGGGTGTTTCTCAATGTCGAGGACGCTTCCTTGGTAGGACAAGTCCCTCCGAGTCAGGTCCTTCAGAAGCGAGGCAAGAATCCTTCCTAGCCTCGGAAAACGAAGAATTGTGGAATTGGCTAATAGGTGTGCGTCATATGCGAGACCCCGCCGATTTCTGCCAAAGATTTTGGAAATTGGTCCGTGCGCAAAGCATTGTGGGGATTTTAAGACCGCGGAGTCTACACATGCGCAGCCTCGTAGAATTCCAAATATGCTGGACATTGGAACAGTCCTTCGGCGGCACTCGATGACGTAGTATCCTTGAAATAGTGGCTCTGGAGCAGCCTTCCTCGACATTTAGAAACACCCAGAGTTTTTTTAAAGCAAACAAAAAAGCTTCTTCCTGCAAGTATACAGTGTAAAGTCCTAGCCAGCAAGTTGTTATTATTCCTGTATTATTTTGTTTCTCTCCTCTCATTTCAGTATCAGCATTTCCTGCCCCTGATTGAACTCCACCTGCTTCCCATCCCTAATTAGCCTCACCTGTGCCCCATTATCATCCGTCCCCCTGTCTATTTAGTGTGCGTCCACATTCCCCTCAGTGTCAGCTCGTCTTAGTTATAGCGTTCCAGCAGTGTTTATTCCTAGTATCTAAATTCCACGTGTACCTGACCCAACTTCGTGTCCTGACCCTGTTCCTGCCTCGTCTGTTGTGGTTGCCTTACTGACTGACCTACCGTGTACCGAACCTCTGCATATAAAGACCTTTTTTGTAACCTAAGCCTCTGTCCCTGAGTCGTGCTATTGAGTCCACCACTGCTGTTCATTCAGTCGTTACATACAGTGCATTTTATCTATTGGATTCCAAGGAGATTCAGAACTTTTTTAATGAACTAAATCAATGGAGCTGCATACAGCATCCTGGTAATTTATCATCCAGTGTGTCTGAGACAGAGTGATGTTTCTTTTGTTCTACTCATTTGATTGTAATTCTCTTTCCAATATACGTCAAGATCACAAATGTGCAACAGTGGGAGGTTAAGTCTGTTTGGTATTCAAGATCTGACAGTTCAACAAAGTGTTCAGGAACATTATACTCTGAAATATGTAGATTTGCAAAATCACCATTGTTCCATATTGTGTAATAGTTATGCAGGCTGATACTATTCTCTGACACTAATATAATTAACACGATAAAAGTACAAAAATAAACAATGTACGCTTCAATCGACATGGTTTAATGTACATAAAAGAGATTAAAATGACACAACACATTCAATGGGAAAGAATATGGCCTTGTTTAGTTAGAGCACTTTAAATGTATGCACAGACGTATAGCTATACCGTATTATACTAAACAGAAACAATCCTTTAACTGCCGTGTGCTGTCATCATCAGTCATCGCTCCAGTTGTGATTCCTGCGCAGCTCTACATTAGTACTGTAATCTTGTAAGGGCGGTCTTAACAGAGCTTGATACCGTCAGCTTGTCCAATAACCTGTCAACATTTTATCAGCAACAGACCAGTAAATCTTGATAAGCCATACATCACAACATGCATTTTCATTATGTATAGATGGCTCATTTATGTACACTTGTTTCATTAACGCTCAGTATGAGAGTCGTAGTTGTCATTTACTGTCACACTAATTCTCTCCTCTCCTATTCTCTCAATCCAGTGTTTCAGTGAGGATATACCGGTACATCTATGGACATATAGTACATATAAAAACAATGGGCTTTTTACAGTATATAACATTTATTGTAATAATAATACATTTTATTTAGTTTTCAAGCCATATCAGTCATGTATACCTATCCTGTTGATGTATAAGACTGATCTCATGGTACTTTTCAGTTAAACATAATACAGGAAAACCACATATTCAGCTATTAGTGACTTATTTGATAGCACAAGGACAATCATGCGCAAATAGATGCAGTTGGTTAAAAATATGGAAAGATCTGACATTATTTTCTGAGTTCATGAAGCCACAGTTATAGATTATCAAATGATTTGATGCACATAATCTAGAAATGTTACTTACTGTCACGTGCAAACAGACTATACTGAAGATGTATGTACTCTAGGGTTGGGAACCGAAACTCGGTTCCAGATGAGAACCGATAAGAAAATGCCGGGTACCCATACAAAATACACAATTTTGGTTCTGCTTAACGGTACCTAAACGCGGTAGACCTTGTATTCCACCGCGTCCGTCTGCACCGCAGCGCCGCAGTGACCCGGTGGAATACAAGGTAAGGGCGGGCTGGCCATCTGTGTGTTCTGGAGAATCACAGAACGGCCGGTCATCAGCGGGCCGTTGACGACCGGCTCGGTTCGCTGACGGCCGGCACCGACCATTACTTTGTTTAAACGGCATCATGTAAGTTGCGCTGACAGGCGACAGAGGTTCGCAGTTGCCCCGCAGCGAGGCTCCCCCCCGCCCTCCCGTAGACAGTTCACGAGCTCAGTCACTTCATAACACCAAAGATGGATCGCGGTAAACGCTCTAAAGTGAGGCTCCACTACACTAAGAAAGAAAAATACAAGGCACAGTGTAATGCCTGTTAATAGCTGGCCACAGGCATAGCTCAGTTAAAATAAAGCACAGCTATTGTGCAATACATTTGTATTGCATGTATATTTTTTATTTGTAAAAAAGAATAAAGATATTTTTGTTATCTAAACTTTTGACCTCTTTTACAATTTTGGAATCGAAACGGGGAATCGATAAGCAGAACCGGAATCGATACATTTCAAACGATACCCATCCCTAATGTACTCCGAGTACTTTTAAGCACAAAAATACCCAAAACAACAGACTATAAACATGTTAGATCCATACTTTCTGTGAGAAATCGCCTCATTTCAATCTTCAGTATACACTTCGCTTTCTTTTTTATCAAATTATGAGAACGGCCATTTTCTGAAGAGTTTTCACTTGCCCAGAATTTCTCATTTGTGCACATTAGTTGCACACTCTGTTCCTCTGCAAAGATTTCTAAAGAAACCTCAGCCAATGCATTCACTGGAAGTGAATGCTCTCTGGATCAACTCTCATGACACGGACACATTTTAGAGAGAAATGAAAACCAAGAGCCAAAACAATGGTTGCCATCAACAACAGTTGGGGGATGTGAAAAAAGGAAGAAGGAGGGATGACAGGAAAGATAGAAGAGGGTCATGATGGACCAAATAATGCTCTCTTCATAGTCTGCTCATGTTTGCTTCCTCTCCAGGCTGATTGCAGCCGGTCTCAGAGGGCCTGTTTTAGACTAAATATGTGATAAGAAGCTGTGAAGTACCCTCTGAGACACAGAGAGATACAAGAGGGTGAGGAAGAGTAGACTTGTAAAGACATTGGGTGATAATAAAGAATGGCAAAGTGGGGAAGAGGAGATTCTCTCTCCCATGTGTTGTCTCCGCAACATATTGCTAAATATAGCATATCCAAAGAGGGAAAAGGGAACCTAAAACAATGTAGTCTGGTGCAATCATTTTAAAACTAGTCAAAAAATATTTTACAAGCATACATGCGTGCATGACAAAAAGAGTAATACATGAAGTGTATTATCTCTTGTACAGGGATCATTTGGTGTGCTCTATAACAATACATTGTTAAAAGAGGAAACAAGTAGACACATAGCTCATTAGCAATAGCAATAGTGTTATCAATGACACAACCTCTGCCAACTCAAGCTTATATAGCAGACATCACGATTGGCGTTGTCCCCACTCTGCAACACATCTTTTACTTGCCACTTTTTTCTTAATTGACCACTTTTCTCTCTGTTTGACCCAAGGATGGCTGGCAGTGAACCTCACTAATTTCAGTACATGGCGTCACATAACGACATTCAATGTGAGTCAGTCCCTGGACATACTAGACAAACCTTACAAGGTGGTAGAAGGGATGTGCTGATTGGGGGAGAAAAACGGTGGAAAATTGATGTTTTCCTGGAGAGTTTGGTGGAAGAGGACGTGACATCTTAAAGCATCAAAGCACGTCAACATGCCGCAAAGAATTTACAGAAGACAATTAGTATGGTAGTTTTGACACATCTCATATGCTTGCAGGGTCTAAATGTTTCATGAAGTTGCCATATTTTTCTTTCAAAAGGGAATTTCAACAAAAAGTGACGAGTTTGCAGCTGAATAAATAGATTTCCGAGTTATCGCAGAAAGACGGGTCTGCCCCCACTCAAACAGTAACTGATATACCATAAGTGCCAGTGGGAAAGACAGGTAATGGGGGAAACAAATGGTGAGACTGCGTTTGAAAGTCATTATGTAACTTTCAGAATGCCTATTTAAGAATCACATGAGTGTCCTCAAGCAGAATCCTTGGACCCTCATGATGAGTGCTATAAATGTGATGACTGAGTCACAGCAAAGCGCAGCAAGACAAGACACCAAAATCCATCAGCGCTGCTCCCGATGCATAGAAATGAAGTCATTAGAACAGAGAGCGAAGGCAACCCCTGCTGCGCTCGCTCTCTCCTATTTATAGCAAGTCAGACCCAAATTAGCCCTTTGAAGTGCAATTCGTAATATTCTCCGCGTACAAAATAATGAGGAAAGTCACTGCTAGCTACGCTATGGATCACCATGAAAGCCGGATTTGATTTGAGAAGCCTTCATTTTAAAAGGGCAGAGTAGAAAATGAAATTAGTTTTTGGATTATAGGGCTGGCTTAAGTTTGCAAAGGAAGATGCTGACAGATACTTTTACATATTAGGCTAAAAGTGATTGTTTTGGTTTATTTTGGCAACATTTCAAATGAGAAATAGAATAAAGTTATCAAATTACTCAGTTTTAAGCTAAGATGTGTCTAATGCTCCTGACAAGCATTTGTCACACTGTATTTGCTTGAAGGGCCGTATTGAGAATTTGGAAAGTCTTATGATTGCTTTTGCAGTTTCAGTTATTTTGGGGATTTCTTCTAAATATATTATTCCTTTAAAACCAACATGTGACTTTGTAAGACAAATGGTGTTTTGTGAACACTTTGTACTCCATCACGGATTTTCGAACAACACACACACCAATGATATCGGCTACCCAACACACACTGTACTGCTTCAGAAAACTCAAAAAAACTAAGCGTCACACACCACTTTTTAATCTTTTACTCCAGAACACACATACCAACCTCCGTTTTTACAAAACAAAACATTGAACCAGGGATTTTGGTCAGAAAATTACACATTCATTTCATTATTTGTGTACAGGAACAAGACTGTAAGTAGCTTTGAAGTGAATGCATTTAATAAAAACCTGACACTTGGTATAACCATAGTTTATTCTCCCTCTTAAACCGTAAGCATTACAAACTGTTACCCAAACTTCAGGCACAGTGCGAAACATATGTTGGGAAACTTCTGAAAGCCTTTGCAGATATACTTGGTTGCTTTGCTCTGGCCTGAAGCGGTATAAGTCTGATGCTCGCAAATCTATGCTAGTCTACAGAGAAATATTTCAACTCTACCAACCTTGCATTCCATCAACAGCTGAGCTTGTGAGAGACATGCAGCAACAGGATGCCACAACACAGCCAAAACCTCGGATCAGGCCACGAAAGCTTTAGGAGCCGGATCTCGTTGCAACCCGACAGGTTTGAGAGATTCAGAAAAATGCATCTCTGTGAATTGTACCCTTTGAAATCTCATGATGAGCTTAAACCACCACAGCCTGTCAGTGTCATGTGACATACAACCAACATCATATGGTTTTAAATAAGGAAACCATTTAGTGGTTTTGAGGGGAGGACTGAATAGATTGCCAGGGTTGCTTTTAAGGCATATTTTTGCACTAGATTAAGCAACTATTGGAGCTAGTGCTGGTAGCTACTCTCATAGGGAAATGATGGGCAACACAGGGCTAGGTTTTTTGTTTAGATACTTTTAAAATCGACTGAAGTTTTGCCAATTTCTCAAGTTTACCAACCCTAACTTTGACACACGTTGTCTGCTAAAGGCAAAGATTAAATGTTTAGGGTTGTTGCCGCAATAATCCTGACATAAAAGGGGGGGGGGGATGATGTGGCTACCTAGTGTTTTCAGCAAGCCATAATTCATGTTATTTCATTCTACAGTGAAGTTGTGTAAAAGTAAAGAAAGAGGAGGCTGATGTTGCAAAATAAAACTAATGATCCTTGATCAGATTTAACTTCCATCAGCAGAAGCACAATATCCAAGCAGCCGATAGCGATTTTTCTGCATTGAGGAGAAAAGATGATAGTGAAATGTGAACTGCCATTTTTAGAATGTATCTGAAATTGAAGCACACTTTCAGAGCTGGTAAATAAAAGTAAAAGTTATCTTCAGTGCTTCTTTCACTGGCCATTACAGTAATTCAAACTGCAGATATCTCTGTTGTTGATAATTAAAGTTTTCCAATTTGACAATTGTCTTGCTACATTGTCATGCTATCACATTGCTTATGATACGTTGCATTTTGATTAGTGTTTTGAAAAGTTCTTCATCAGTCCACATTTGTATAATGGATATCTTTAAGTGCAAAATAGGGAAAACATTGAGATGCGTAAAAGGGGGAGATATGTTCATGTTCTCCATGTTCATGACAGAAATGCCCTCTAAGAATTATATTTAATGTAATCTCTAAGAACAGCCAACGTCAGGCTTGGATGATTTGAATTAAGTTGAACATCTTTGTTATCAATTTATCAAATGTAACAAGACAATGTGGTTTTACTAAGCTGCTGTACTTTTAATCATTGTGCACAATTGTAATGATTCTTCTTGTTGAAATAACTTTTGTATCTACTCTTCGGTAAACTTCGTCCTGACCATCTGCAGTCTTCTGAAATGCCTGAGCACAGAAACACAAAGCCTGTAATGGAACCTTCATACTTCATCTGGGATTCATCCAACTCATCCAAGTTTCTTTTTCACCTTGATGAGATATTGAAAGGGAAATGATATGACCTTTTGAAAACCTTTCGTATTTTTCTCTCCAAAAATAGTTTCCACTTCTTCCGGTCCCCTGCCAAGCTCACTAAAATTTCATTTTTGCCATTTGGCTCGTGAAGACAGATCTGGCTCTGTGGGGCTCACTGGCAAGAAGGAAACCACATTGTTACCAAAGAAAAGAAACAGACTATCAATCCAGGGCAGAAAGTTTTTACCTAGTGACAATGGAAAGAAAGAATCATCATCTTAGCTTTTATGAGACGCAACTTAGGAGTTTACATTTTTCACAGATCAGTCCTCTCTCCTCTAAATACAAAAGCATTCTTTGGATTCAACTTTCTCTCGAGGTTCCAGAGGGAGATGTAATTATACGCTGCAGCCTCTTTCATTGTTTGTAGTCACAAACTGACACAAGTTAAAAATAAAAAGTCATATTCACTGAAATACTTTGTTCTGCCTCCGGGTATTTTCTTAAATATGTCAAGAAGACAGACTTCTGAAATTAGTGGCCTTAAAATAAAAGGCCTTTATTTTCAACTCCATGTGACCGAAGTTAGACTTACTTTTGGTCTAAGATTGCATCTCAAAGCAAATTATCCCTTGCTATATTGCACATTTTGGGAAGTTAAGATGTTTTAATTGTATGATGATGTTATGTGAGATCTATTTGGCAGCAGAAAATGCTCTTTAAAAATTACTAAAAACATAATCGTACAGCAAAAGATTTGAACGTCCCTGATTTGGTAATCGCAATGAAACAGAACCAAGGAAGGTGCACTCTGGGTAATCATTTTGTCTTAATGGTCCCTCATTCTTTCTCAATGACATACTTTCAGTGTTAACGTCTTGATGACATTACCAGTTCAGGACCCATCTAAAATTATATTTCAACACCGTCTACTTTGATTATAAAAATAGCCATGTCATGATAGCCCAAACTAAACTGCAATATGGGAATTTGAATCATGACTAGAATAACGTGATGTGATATTCTTTTGGCAGTGCTTTCAGTCAATTTAATTGGGTAATGTGTTCAACTATGTCTCTGTACTGCACCTTCAATTTAGTGAATTTGTCAGATAATGCAGTTCATTAAAGTTATATTGTAAACTGCTCAAAAGTTACTTCAGTACTGTTAATGTCTTCAAGATAGGGTAACAGTCAAATAAAATACCTATAAGACTCCATAACCAAGAGTAGAGGTAATACAATAACCACTTAAAATAAGTAATGGGTTAATAATGAGGCATAATGTATTTGACATTTAAGTCATGTAGAATGTATGGCCAAGATTAAGTGTTTCATTTATATCCAGAGCTCAAATCAAACGTTGAATTTCTGACGGACTGCTGCGATTCCACAGAAACATTTAGTTTACTAGAAAGCCCAATTACACTAGGAAAAAAAATAAAAACCTACAAAGATAAGGTTGGATTCAAGTTCTTCAAATCAAAAGATTGACTTTGCATGATATAATACTTTAGATATCAAGCAACAGAACATTTAAGGAGACTTGTAACTCTTCATATTCATTAATATGAGCTTGTTATATTATCTAATTCAGCAAAATGGAAAGAAGATGACCGCACTGCCATCACCTTGGGGGTTGACTGACCCTTTCAGGTGATCTATTACCACATATTGCCTTCTCCACCAAAATATTACATTCCCAGGCCCATTGCTTGCATAGAGATTGCACATTATTCTGGATGAAATTATCCAAATTAGAGCACAAATGATCAATAACGGAGCAGTAGCGCAGGGTGAGGGCCGGGAATTGGACTCTCATAGATCGTAGGTACAAAATGTGCTGTACACCGCAGATGAAAGATTAGCTCAAAGGCTCAATTTTCATACTCATCAATAATGCATGTCGTATAGATGCTTTTCTTTCCTGCTAACTGACCAAGTGGCTTGCATTATTTGTCAGGGAGGAAATATGTATGTTTAGGAAGTGGAAGGTCAGAATTTAGAGAGGCCCCTAAAGTGCGGCTTGAATATTTCTGACCCGAAAAAACTATAAAATGTTTGTTGGTGGAATGAAGCCATTGGGGAATACATTAATGTCCAGCTGAACTTATAAACTAATGAGGTATATATATATATATATATATATATATATATATATATCTCATCTAATATTTATAATCTAGCTGATTTCATTCAGATTCCTTCAGCTAGATGGCAAATATTAGACTGGCTCTTTAAGATTTAATATATTGAGTAACAATGATATCTAATAAAAAAAATGTACAAAATGTAAATCTTTTTGTGATAATTTGTTCAGTTTTCTAACTAGACGTTTTTAGATGTATTTAATTATTTAAAAAAATATATACTTTTGAGATTTAACAATCCATCTAATAAAAAATGTTTTTGTTTCTTTTAATATATAAATATCATTGTATGCAACATTAGTATGTGGGTACAGGAAAATATGACGTTGCTACATCAGTATAAAAAAAATATTTTTCTTCAACATTAAAGTGTTTTCAATGTGTACATGAGCATAAAACCAGCATTTATGCTTTATGTAATGGGTAAAGAATGAATGATGTTAAGTCCTGAGGAGGAAGGTATTCACCCCACCCTTCAACTTTCACAGAGCTGGCATGTAAACACAGCTGAGAAAACATGCAATAGAGGGTGAGATGAACAGAGTCTGGCCGGGTCGAGAGGAGTCCCAACAAGGCAAGATTACACACATCGAGCACAAAACCCAAGCCCCCTCTCTCATAACATCCACCCAGATAACAATGGTCAGCAGTTATTTTGATCAAAACCAGTATTTGTATATGCTTAGGCTTACTAAAATTGCAGAGGACATACTACTTGAACCTGCCCATCCCTCTTTTCTGAAAATCCCTGCAAGTTATTCTGGGAAGCAATGTCGTTTACATGATATCATACAATTATTTTTACATGGCCCTTGGCCCCTAAAATCCTCTTTCCGGTAAAACGAGAGTACATACTTCCAGTATTTGCATTAAATAGGAATGCTCCAGGGTTGTCAATAAACCAGGCGCAGAGCAATGTGTCTAGGTTCTAGTTTCAGGTATAATGTGATTCTAATAGCAGCTATATCCATTACAAATTGACAGGATGATAAATCCCTCGCAGGCAATGCTGTACCACTTCTTTGTTTTGCATATCACCTCCAATACCGAGTGACATCAATCATGTGATATTTTGTGTGTGCTCGTCTGTGTGCACACAACTCCTGTGGTAAAAATGAGACCCTGCCCGTCTGCTCATCAACTTGAAAGAATAACGCGGATAAATACTTTGGAAAAGTTTACAATGCAAACTGGGAACACTTTTACAGTCGTTCTCAGTCATGTTTTAAATACCTTTTTTAGAAATCTTTCTTAACTTTGTCCCCTTGGTGACTTTACAGACGATGCTTTGACTGAAATTAAGCACGGACTCAGTGCCTTTGATAGAAAAGCCAGAGGCATTACTCATTTGGAAAACCACAATACTTCTTTTAGAACTTTTCCATTTAAACTTTAATATCAACTCCATAGCATGACATCTAATTTCTCATTCCATCTTCAAAGCCTGAAGCATGCAGGGGGGGGGGGGGGCTGAACAGCTGTAACTTCAGCTTGTTTGAAGAGCCACGAAGGACAAGGTTGACAAAACACTGAAACAATAGGTGGTCGGACTAAAGGGCTTGGCGCAGATCAAGTTGAAAGTCTTTGGGAAGAATATAGGTCAATAAATATGAAACATACATGACACCGTGTGAAGAAACTAGATCTATTTTCAGAAGTCAGGGAATTCCCCCCCCCCCCCTCAACTAAAGTGCTGATTTCAGTTGGCAGACAGTATTAAACAGAATCGAGCACATGATAGATTAGCATTCACTGTGAAGAATAAATCAAGCTTAACTGCGATTTAAGTGATGATCAAGTTTTTCATGAAATCATCTACACATCTTATTCTGGAGACAGAAATATAACGTATCAATGTTAACACGAATACTTAATGACTTCCTTATGCACATGGAAAAATGACTAACCCATTCCATTACATCTCAAGGCAATTATTGGGTATATAACCACGTCAAATATCCCTGTCTTTACTAAATCACCAGCGTAAACAGTCAAACATGCACAATTGTAATATACCAATTTACCATCGCATGCTTTACCTATGAATGTTGATGATTGTGTTCCCGTTCGGGCCAATGATGAAAGATTTACGGTGACTGTACTGAGCCGGTTAATTACTCGGAACATCTTACACAACCGATTCAAGCCTCTAATCCCACATGATCGGAGACTCCGAAAATTGCCACTGCTTTATGGGGTAAGACGCATGTGGGAAAGCAGCTTAAATGACGTGGTTGTGGTTGCATTGCCATACATATGTGATGATTTGGTAGCATGTTGGAGGAGCCATGAGTGTAGGGCTCAGTGTTAGCCATGTGTCAGAAAAAAAACAAGATCAAGAGTGTACATGGATAGGCTGGTATTTGCAAACAAACAAAAGTATTGGAAAAAAATAATATTCCCACAAGAAGCTCAAACTCATCCCAAATAGATGTTTTGATGTTTCAATGAAGCATCAAAAGTAAAGCTCATGTCGGTACTAAAGGAATTATCTGGTGTTCACCAAAGTCAGCAGGATTCATTGTCTGGGGAACATGAATAGATTTCAACAAATTGGTGGACCGGCAAACCAAGATGTTCGTCCTTAAAGTCGTTGAGTTAAGGCCCTGACACACCAAACTGACACTAAAAGAACACGTTCCGCGACGGAACACGACTGTTGTGTCGCCTCACGTCTCCTGCCAGACAACTATCGACGGCCGAAATCAGGTTGGTGTGTCAACTGCTTATTGTAAAAATAATGTTAAATATCACAGCGGGACCACAGAAAGTCTAAGGCTTGCTTTTAATTTACGATGAACAATAAACTGTATCATATGTTTATTTAGAGACCAGACTGCGGGCAAAGTAGATCTTTAAAGGAAAAGATACTTTCTCTAAATAGTCTTGATAAAGCAAAGTCAAGCTCGCTGCATAATAAATATCAACATTCCTCATTGATGGATGGCAGGGTGGTTGCATGCGTGGGAAAGCATGTCCATATCTTGGCAGCTTTGACTAAGGACTGGGGAAAGCCATGAGGAGGGATGACCTCTTCTCATGCAATGGCACATTCCTGCCATAACTAAGTCGAAACAGGCCTGGGATAACTATAGCAAGCAGCGTGGAGGAGACGGGGGTCACAGCTTGTGGAGATTTAGGGGAGTCAGCCACCCACCCCTCTTTAACCATTTTGAATAGGCTACCTAAATCCACCGAGACTCCCACTGGTCCTGTGAGGTTAATGGTGTCAAGCTGACGTCATTTTACTAGTTGACCTCTGTTCCATAACCTGGTCATGGAAAGAGAAAGCAAGGAGTTATTTCAGAGTTGTTGCGATATAGGCCAGAAGACATTTTCTTGAATTTAAACTCTGGGTTTATTAAAAGGAACGTTACGAATGTATCAGGTAAATTAGGATATTCAAGTTATTACAAATACTTTATACAGTTGTTCCGTCTAATTATTTCAATTTTTTGACACATGAATTACTAACTTATCAAACTAAAAAACTTGACACTTTTGTAATTATATAATAAAACCTGAATAAAAAAAAGGAATTAACAAGATTTGTAACTCCATTAAGCTAGTGTTGAACCTCCGAGGTTCCCTCTGACGAATGCTTATAGTGAAACGGAGCGGACAGCTGACCCATAGATCATTGGATATTGATGTTTCAGACTTCTGTGACTCCCTTGGTGAAATTCACTTTCCCACTCCGAGGTGCTCTGATGGGAAATCCGACAGCTGCTGGTTTCCACAGTCCACTTAGCGGTGCCTTCAGGGAAAGTCAGGGATTGAGAGAAAGTAAGAGAGTGATGGGAATACATGTTCCTGACACCCACTCATTTATTGATTTACACTGACCTTGGCTGCATTGACATGATGGGCTCCAAGGACGAACCACTCACCAAGGTCTATATTTTTCCACTTTTCCACAACATTTCCTGAAAGTTAGATTCATTTTCTGTGGCTTAATTGATTCAAGCCTTATCAATGATGTCCTAATGGGAACACTCAACATTGTTTACTCCTGGAGCAAGATTGCAAGGGCACTTTTAGTCAGCATTGTTGAAGTGGTAACTCTAGAGAGTAAAAAATGGCACAGAGCACATCCTAATCCATTTATCAAGGACAATAACAGCGGGGAAATGCAGCGATCAATAAGCAGAGTAACCTAAAGAGCTTCCATGAGTCAACGGTGTGTAATCTTGATGGATCTATACATATATACTGCCAGTCAATACACACAGACGTCCAGAGTGGTCCCGAACTCCACAGGGACATAAACGGTACACTTGGCCTATGTAGCAAAGCCACAAGCAATTAAACATAACATACAAAGTCAGGTCAAACTAAGGGTGAACAAATGTAGCTTTATTTGAAGCAAAATCTGATATTCTACCCAGATCAGATGAAACTGGAAAGATCTTCATGTCTTTCAAAACAAAACAGTTTAGGCATATTACATTGCAAATGTTATTAGTTAAGTGTTAAAGGATTTAAGGAAATATGCAAGAAAATGAAATAATTTGCACTTTAAAATATATCTTGGTCAGAGCCGGGGGACTAGATGTACTGCCAATGCATGTGTTATACAATTTCTAAAACTTTCAATTGGTATTCTGTTTGAGTTCTTCATTTTGCTTCATCATAAGCGGCTCAACGTTAGACTGCAATCCCAAGGTGAGAAACTTTATATTGTGCTTGTTTTAGTGCTTTATACAAGTCCCTCAGATATTTAGGACAGTATATTGCAATTTTCAGATGTTAAGTATCTAACGCTTATCCGGACAGCTATCTATAGTAGCCTGGCTGTCACCTGTTCACCTATAAAACATATTTTGTAATTAAGACATATAGTAAATAATGAAGGCTTTGAAAGACTAATCATTTGACATAATGTACTATTCCTGTACTCTAACTTCTGTACAAAATGTGTGTTCAGATACTAGCTTATAGAATTGTTAAAAAAGAGAAAAAAGGCTGAGG
This sequence comes from Harpagifer antarcticus, assembly GCA_902827135.1. Lineage (NCBI taxonomy): Eukaryota > Metazoa > Chordata > Actinopteri > Perciformes > Harpagiferidae > Harpagifer > Harpagifer antarcticus. The sequence continues at coordinate 707,841 of CADEHL010000998.1, forward strand.
TTACAGTAAAGTGTTTACATTGTATTTGTTCTAACAATCATAATCAAGGGATTCTGCGAGTTGATGGGCCTTAACTTGAGCGGTTGTTTGTTGAGCTGGATTTTACTGCATTAGTTCTTACAAAGAAAGCTGTTGGAAATGAAGGAAAGAAGAGAATGAATGAAATGAAACTCATTTAGGGGCATTTTAGCACAGCTCGTTTAGAATTCCCTTGAATCATTTATATAGAGAATATAAGCAAAAATATATAAATGCATCTATATCTATGTTGTCAAGGCAAGTGACTTTATCACGCTCTCAATCCAACAATCTATCAGTATGATTCAGTCATATGCAAACTGTGCTCATTTTATTTAGAGTATAAATGTTGCCAGCATTGATTTGCATTCCCAACCGAAGCCCGGGGGGGCGCCAGGGGAGGGGGGGAAATGTGGTACTTTCCAAGCACTAAAAGCTTTGCCCAGAAGCAAAGAGACTTTTATTTCCTTTAAACAAAATCATAAAGTCTTTCTTGCAAATTAATCCTTTGTTTCTTAATCTCTAATGAAGAGCGTCAATAAATACAGCACAAATGTTGGCTTTTGCATCGTCTCTGACTTAACCACTGCTGTCATCATATTCATGGATAATTATAACCCCAGACATCACCATCCTCAGACTCACTAATGAAGTTCCCCAGAGGAAATCAGGAAGAGATGCGGAAGCCACTTTCTTCCATCCTCTTGAACACACTGAAGTTAATGACCTCGCTATCAGGGAATCTGCATTTAGAGGATAATTACATAAAAAACAAACCCACTTAAATCATCTCCCCTTAAAAATCCCCCTGATCCTCCACGAGACAGGATGGCAGGGTCTGTCAGCTGGAGCATGTGAAGACAGAACGATGTGTGGCGGCTGGCCCACACTCAGAGAGATTCAAGTCCAATTAAGCTCAAGCAATTTCAAAATCCATCGAAATACAATTTTGGGATTTCGCTTAGGAACTAATTGGGATATCATAAGAAACCTCTCAGTGCACTTTGCCTATACAAGTTAGATCCCACACACACCTAATACCCCTTGCATTAAATATTGAACTACTATAGCTAGGGTATTGATTATTTAGTTTTAACTTTTTTTAAAGTGGACCTATCATGCTAGTTTTAGGCAATAGCATAGGTCTCAGATATACAAATATATAAAAAACATGTCTATGAAGTGTTTTGCTCAAAATACCAAACAGATCACCCATTCTAGCCATGCCTCATATCCCTCCATTTCACTTCCTGTTTCAAAAGTGCTGATTTGGGGTAAAAAGCTTTGAAAAAATAAATTGATAAAAAAAAAAGGAGGGGGCTGAGCTCATGCGGGACCCGGCAGCTATTGTCTAAACTAAATACTGCCGTGATGAAACGCCATATCATGGATTATCAAGGATTATTTCTGAAACAGTATGGAGCTCAAAGGCTTTCTCTCTTGCCGGTTATACCACAAGGTGAGTTCCTTTTTATTTCCTGCTTCTTCACACACATGCTCTCCAGTACAGGTTAGCTCTGAGTGTTAGCATGCTAATGTAAACACCGACCATATTACGTCCAGAACAGTCGGGCATTGTTTCTGATAGAGCCGTGGGTGTAAAGCCAGCCTACATTTCCGATATTACGTCATATCGGACACAAATCTGGATCAGCTCCGTTGTAGCCCCATTTTTAGAGATTTGGGTACGGAGGAAAAGAGAGATTTTATTTTTCTTACGCTGCGTGAGTTCCCCAACACACCGGGGACACATATTTATTTATAAAATACATAGGTATAGGTCCCCTTTAAGTGAAGAAATAATGTATACAAATTGCACTAAAAGCTAAATCTGTAATGCTAATGAGTTCAGCACTTTTAAACCTTATGAAATGCTCTAAAAGTAATTTATTTTACATTTGTTTACATGGCGGATTAAAATACAGTAGTAGAAAAGCAAACACACTGTGAATTCAAAATCTAAAATGTATTAATCTAAAAAGTATTCATATCATATAATGCAAATATCGAAATATAGATTAAGGCTCTTGCAAATGCTTCATACTTTGCACGAAATGTAGAACAAATTCAAATGACATCTAACTTAGAAACTGTCTTCCTGTAGCAACATGAGCAGAGTATCTTTGCAAGACACAACAACAGGCAAAACAAAGCCGAAATGTCAGTGAGGAGGAGGAGGAGGAGGAGGAGGAGGAGGAGGAGGAGGAGGAGGAGGAGGAGGAAATATGTATTGTCAATGTGAAATAGAACAGCAATGACAGCCATGTTGGCATCAGATGCAGAGGGACTTACTGAGACTAAACATCAGACAACATAGCAGTCTCACACGTCAAAGCACGAGTTAATAATAACTACCAAAACAGAACAAAAACAAAACATGGCTAGAAATAGCTGCTGAGCTTTGTAGGTGACGTGAAGCTAACATTTTGAAATACCTCGGTCATGAAGTCAGAAGTGATTAAATCATTTCCCAGCAAGAGAAAAAGGAGTGCACACTAAAAATATGTTTTTTCCCCGTAACGATTGAATCATTTGAACTTCGACATGTAAAGTATTCAGTTACATAAGAATATATATTTAATGCTCTTAGCATGTTGTATTACACCCAAAATAATGTATATTTTCATTGTAGTACAAGGAATGTGTAAGGAAAGAAATGTGACGATGACCTCTCCTTTAGTCACGGGTAGTATAACAACACAATGCATGCTGGGCTTCTCAGTGTGAGCTGAGATGGGGAGACTTTACTTAACAAATGTTTTCTGGAAAGCCTCACTATAATAAACACACAGACACATATCTGTACCCAGAGACAAGTTAACAGGGTGAGGGTGAGCAGTTTGACAAATTTGACTGCTTTGTAATTGTTCCTCTGTGCCAAAGCGTGAGAATACATGTTACAAAAAGGCAGATTTATAGAGGGGCAGGCACAAAGTCAAGGCTGTGAGGACAGAAACCAAACACACAATATGCCCATTACGTCTCCCTGTGCAAGGATGACTAACCCTGTGTAGACTATGACTATTTCAAATATTATGTCAGGTCAAAGCTATCAGAATGAATAACACATCACAACCAGGATGTCGGAATAGTGAGGTTGAAATGTATTGGTCTTGCTGTTGTTGTGATGTGGTCGGAGGCTTTTACTACAGTTTATTTGAAGAACAAAATGTTCTTAATGTCTTTACAGGCCCACATCAGCAACAGTTCCCAAACCAGCCAAAGCTCATAAAAAAGAAGAAAGGGAAAACTCCCTCAGCACATACAAATGTTTAAAATAAAATATAAGTACTCAGTTTAATGCAACAAATGTAAATTCAAATTCAAATCTGACGCAGCTGTTGACAATATATACTACTGCCGGGATAGATTGAGGCGGGAAGTTAGATTTGTTTAATTTGCAAAGCTGGTGCAGCACACATACTAACCGATAACAAAAGTGACTGTGCTTACCTTGCAGGTTATGCAGCTCCTTGTTGTCGGGAGTGTTTTCGGTCTGAGAGCAGTAGAAGTTGCTGATTCAGACGACGCCACGGGGCATCTTGGGGCTGCAGCCAATGTTCCTGCAGACAAGAGGCGAGAGGGCAGATGTCAGCTTAATGTCACCCACCATCAAGTGCTAATGGTGAGCTCCTACTCATCAGAAGTCACACACATACAGGCTAATTAGAAATAATGGATTTATTTTAAGAAATTACAAGGAAACTGACATTATTGTTTGTGTGTCCACATTTAAATCAAGAGAAGCACAGGACATTAATAATCCACCTTTGTACAACATTACATTACATTGCATTTAGCTGACGCTTTTATCCAAAGTGACTTACAATAAGTACAATCGACCAGGAAGACACAACCTTGAAGAAAACAGAATCATATAAGTACATCAGGTTTCATAGAGCCAAAAATGTCAAGTGCTACTCAACTGGCTTTAGATAAGCCAGTCCTTTATTAGTATATAAGTGCTCTGTTAGCAGTTCATTGTTAGTAATTATATCGCTCGAAGTGGAGTCGAAAGAGATGAGTTTTCAGTCTGCGCCGGAAGGTGTGTAAGCTTTCTGCTGTCCTGATGTCAATGGGGAGCTCATTCCACCATCTTGGAGCCAGGATAGCAAACCCACATGTTTTTGCTGATGGGAACTTGGGTCCCCCTCGCAGCGAGGGTGCAGCGAGTCGTTTGGCTGATGCAGAGCGTAGTGCACGTGCTGGGGTGTACAGTTTAACCATGTCCTGGATGTAGGAAGGGCCAGATCCATTCGCAGCATGGTACGCAAGTACCATTGTCTTGAAGTGGATTCTAGCAGTTACCGGAAGCCAGTGAAGGGAGCGGAGGAGCGCAGTGGTGTGGGAAAATTTAGGAAGGTTGAAGACCAGACGAGCCGCTGCATTCTGGATGAGCTGCAGAGGTCGGATGGCCCATGCAGGTAGACCAGCCAGGAGGGAGTTGCAGTAGTCTAGGCGTGAGGTGACGAGAGCCTGGACCAGAACCTGTGTGGCTTTCTGGGTCAGCTGGGGACATATCTTCCTGATGCTGCAGATACACGCTTTACAACAACGGGTTGTAGCAGCGATGTTTTCAGTGAAGGACAGGTTGTTATCTAGGGTCACACCCAGATTCCTTGCAGTCTGAGTCGGGGAAACAACAGAGGTGCCGATGTTGATCGTCAGGTCAAGAGTGGGACAATCTTTTCCCGGAAGGAAAAGCAGTTCAGTCTTGTCAAGGTTGAGCTTGAGGTGATGAGCAGACATCCACTGAGAGATTTCAGCTAGACAAGCAGAGATGCGTGCTACGACCTGGGTCTCTGAGCGGGGAAAGGACAGAATTAATTGGGTGTCGTCAGCGTAGCAGTGGCATGAAAAACCATGCGGGCTAATGACTGATCCGAGCGAGTTTGTGTACAAGGAGAAGAGGAGGGGACCAAGAACAGAGCCCTGAAGGACCCCTGTAGTTAATTGACAAGGGTCGGACTCGAACCCTCTCCAAGTTACCCTGTAGGTACGGTCTTTGAGGTATGAGGTGAGGAGGGAAAGTGCAGAGCCTGAAACTCCAAGTTCTTGGAGAGTGCGAAGGAGGATCTGATGGTTCACCGTGTCGAATGCAGCAGACAGGTCCAACAGGATGATGACAGAGGAGAGGGATGCTGCTTTGGCAGTGTGCAGTTCCTCAGTGACAGCAATGAGAGCAGTTTCTGTGGAGTGACCTGCCTTGAAACCAGACTGGTGCGGATCCAGAAGGTTGTTCTGATGGAGATAACAGGAGAGTTGTTTAAAGACAGCGCGTTCAAGTGTTTTAGACAGGAACGGGAGGAGAGAGACAGGCCTGTAGTTTATAACATCAGACTGGTTGAGAGTGGGTTTCTTTAGGAGAGGGTTTACTGTTGCCTCCTTAAGGCTATTTGGAAAGTGACCAGAAGTTAGAGAAGTGTTGATGAAATGGGTGAGAAACGGTAGAATATCAGGAGCGATAGTTTGAAGGAGGTTTGAAGGGATGGGGTCCAGAGCACAGGTGGTAGGGCGGGCAGAGGTAATGAGGGTAAGAACCTCACTTAGAGAGAGAGGGGAAAAGGAGGTCAGTGTGTGGGTGAAAGGAGGGTCCGGTGACCCAGCGGTGAGTAAAGGTGAGTGAAAAAAAGGTTGATGATATTCGCTCTTCTTTTTCTGAAAGTGGTTAACAAAGTCGCTTGACAGAAGTGAGGAGGGGGAGGGGCTTTGGGAGGGTCCAAGAGGGTGGAGAAGATGGAAAATAGTTTTTTGGGATTGGAATAGGAAGTGCTTTTTGCCTGAGAGATCGAAGCAGAGAAAGAGGAGAGGAGAGCCTGATAGGTTAGGAGGTCGTCATGGTGTTTGGGTTTCCACCGTTTGGGTTTCCACCGTTTCCGCTCTGCTGCCCTAAGGACGGTTCTATTAGCACGCAGTGCGTCATTTAGCCAGGGAGCAGGAGGGGACTGACGAGCCTGCCGAGATGTGAGAGGACAGAGAGAGTCCAGAGAGGATGAGAGAGTACAGAGGAGAGTTTCTGCAGCAGAGTTTGGAGGCAGGAGTTGGAACGAGTCAGAGGAAGGGAGGGCTGAGAGAACCGATGAGGCAAAGGTAGAGGGGGAGAGGGAACGAAGGTTACGGCGGACAGACCAGGATGAGAAGAGATTAGTTTGTTATGTTTGGAAAGGGGTAGAGAGAATGAAATGAAGAAGTGATCGGATGTGTGGAGCGGGTTTACAGAGAGGTTAAAAGTAGTGCAGTTCCTTGAGAATATGAGATCAAGGACATTGCCAGCTTTATGAGTTGGTGGGGATGGAGACAGTGAGAAAGCAAAGGCGGTTAACAGAGATGTTAGTTCGTCTATCTTCCCTGAAGGTTGAAGTCTCCGAGAAGTACAGCGGGAGGGCCAAAATGTCCAACATAAATGCTGATGACCACTTGAGGGAATATTTTGGTATCAAATAATTATTATATCCACATTGTATAATTGTGTGAAACTGAGACCTGCTGATGTCATCGTTTTTCATCACTGACAATTGGCCCGATATTTGACATTTCAATGCCTAGGCTTTTGCTACCACAAGAAAATAGGACATCATAACATTTAAGAAACAATCTTTATCATACCCTTTGTTCAAATGAAATGTATAGCTTTTGTAAAATTTAAATATTGCTTTAAAAGCCTTTTAAGCCTGCTATACAGTAGGGCTGCGCATCTTCACTGGTCACACGATTCGATTCGATTACGATTATCCTGTCAACGATTCGATTCAATTCGATATCCCGATGCATCCCGATGCATCACGATTCATACCAATGCATTGCATCCTCAATTTTCTATATTACTGCACATGGCTTATTTTTCATCAATGCATACATGCAGTAAATACATATGAACTCTCTTTTTATTATTTAGAAAGTGCTTCAGAAATCAATAACATAAATGTCTTGACATTAATTTATAAACCAAAATAAATGAATTGTATAGGTCTAGCCTCCCTATATCTGTGTGTGATACTGTGTGGACTTGAGTCTGAACACAGCAGACAACAGGAGTATTTACAATAGCATATACAAACTAAAATACTGCATGTGGGTGCACACTTACATTCTCTGTCTTACTGTTACATAAATCCCATGAATGTATGAGATTAAATTAGCTTCATTATATCTCAGTGATTAAGTGAATAATAAAGTTTCAATCGGGTCACTATCAGCCTGTCACTCATTATTTTCAGGGAGGGGGCGGGGTTTGGAGGAACGGAGAGGAGACGGTGATCGCGAAAGCTTTTTTCCTCCTGCCTTCACAAACTTTACACACGTATATATCATCTGAAAATTGCTAGAGGACATTCATACTTTGTAATCCAAGACTTAATTAAATCCACCAAAAACCTGACATGATTGTAACGCGATTATTTTTGAAAAACATAAATCCCTGTGCCGCAGCGACACGGAGTGATTCAGAGCGGGTCCTTCTGCTGTTGGTTCTGGACTGGTGGTGTTGTGTTGGTGGATAAAGCAGACTGCTCCGTGTTTGGTGTTGCTGTGCCGCTGTCACGTCTGTTCCCTGATCTCTGCGTCACGGACCGATTTGATATTAAAGTGACAGAAAAAAAAAACTTTATAGTAAAGCCGCGGCCGGAAAATCAGGAAGCAACGTTACTACGCTATAACCGATTATCTTCCGTCACTGCATCGGTACCGAATCGTCCACGTCCGCATCGCAATGCATTGTAGAAACGATTATTTTCAACACCCCTACTATACAGTCAACCACAGAATACTAAAGATATGGTTAGCATCTCTGCCTTTTTGACGTCTGTTTCTCTTCTCTAAGATATGACAAGCAGAGCAAAACAAACAAAAACATTTAGCCGGCGCAAAATTGATGCGGCAAGGCAAATAAACATCTGCCACTTCGATTGTAGAGTGTCGTCTCATTTGCCAATTTACATTTGAAGAGCTTAAATATCTAGAGACTTTATAAGTCTCCGTTGGAACCCTGCCCTCTACAAAGCACCATCTAAGAACGAGCCTCAAAGCACTGCTCCCTCCTGATCTCCATTCACCAAACATTCACCCAGTCACAGAGCCACTGTGCATTCATAATGCCCACAGAGGAACCATTGCAATGTCAGCCTCTGATCAACTTTTATGTCCCAATTCTCATTAAAATCCATGAGTCATCAGAAATTAGACATGAACCACTCCCCTGCCCTAAATTCATCGCTGCAGGCCTGGCATTCAGGTGTCAGGCCAGAAAGCCAGCTATATAAGGAATTGTTAGTGTTGAGTCCAGCTAGCGGCTCTTAACTATTACAGCCAAGAGTTTAGAAGTGGGGAGTCTGTTTACACGGAAAGACTTTTGATTTTTTGTTTTAAGAGGGTCCACTTGTGAAACATGACTCGGGCTTTAATGTATAATCCAACACTAATATTGGCTGCCAGAGGGCAGAGGATGGGGGGGGGGGGTGAACAGAATGTTATGGTGTGAGGTGTGAGTAAAAACATCTAATCCAACTTAATGCAATTCTTATGATTTAGTATGATCTTATTTATATAAAGAGGTTTGCAACTAGTGCCATGCTAAGGAATGCTGGTAAAGGAAAAGCATACGCAAAGAGAGTGACAACATCTAAAGAAAACAGGAGACTATCAGATCAATCCTAAAGAAAGTCCAAAAAGAACCCACATCTGACAACTAAAAAAGAAGAGAGAAAAGTGTAATATGTCAAATCAGGCCAACCCTCCCCTGGGCTCCAGGTTTTAGCCGGGACCACTTCCTTCCTCTGGCTCTGATGTATTTCTACGCAGGCAGATAGCTAAACAGCAACATATGTCCCTTTATGGCAGTTTAGCGATGGTAATCAGGGCTGATATGGAGCTGAGCGCACAGAGCTACTGCTACTGCGATGCAAACAGTTTTATTGCATCCCAACAGCACTCATGCAATTTGCACCCACTCCTTGAGCTGTGCCTATTGTAATGCCTCCACAGGCTCTCTTGATTTACAGGCTGCTGCTATGCTGCCATGATGGACAACTTTCATGCATAGTGTCTGGGAAATGATCAGCAAGAGTCTGAGTCGACCTGTCAGGAGTGGAGAGTATCAGATTTGAAAGGTCGAGCCGTGAGCCTTGGCAACTTGCACATGCACCGGGCCTTTGATCTTCAACTCAAACTCAGCCTAAAAGATCCCTATGGGAAGAAAACATGACAAGCTCAACAGAACCTGAATCAAAGACTGCATGATATGAGCCCTCAAACCACATATGACATTACTGGTCTTGGCTGGCTTCTAGAGCAACAGAAGGTTTCAAAGACATCGACATGTTGGCTTATTATCATCCTGTTCAGTTAGGATTGACCATGGCAAAGAAATATGGTTTTAAGAAAAATTGTGAAAAAGGTATAGGAGGAAATTGTCAGGCAGTTGCTATTGGGAATTGTTGAACTGGAAGGCAATTTCTTAAATTCTTCCCTTGACAAACATTGTTATTGAGCCAAGACTCTGTTTTGGTGACCCACTTTTGCTCTATTTCTGTGGCAAACAACACAATGTTTTGAAATAATATATAATAATATATTCAGACTTTGAATAACAACAACAGACAGTAACAGTGTGCTCGTAGACATTCATAAAATATTCTGGGTTTCTTATGAAATGCGCAAATGTTTCCTTCTCTTAGCTATGCAGCTAGATTGGTTTTGTTTGCAGCCTAATGGCGCTTTTCCACTGCAGCACGTAGCACGGTTTGGCCCGGCCCGCTTTTTTTTGCTTTTCAACTAGGGGTAGTTCCGGCTCAGGGCTACTTTTTCACCTTTTTTCTGGCACTCCAAAATCGAGGTTCTTACCGGGCTGAATATGCTAAACTAGTGGCGTAAACACTCTCGACTGCTGAATGGTCAGAGAGAATCGCTGGCAAGGGGTGAACAAAATGAACATATTTTACTCAGATTTAATTGTAATACACGTTTTAAAATGATGCCGAAGTAACAACATACTGATACCGGTTTGCAGACAAGACGGCAGGCGAAAAACCTTTTAAAATAACTTTTTAACAGATATGAGGAGCTGTGAGCTCTGAGTGCTAACTGCTAACGGCTGATGTTTTGGTTTTGTGGTTCGCATTGAAGATGACGTCACAGCAGTTTTACGCAGCGTCGCTCCTCCCACCGAACAGCCGATCGCCCCGCTAACACTGCGTTACTATAGTTAAATTATGGAAAGGCAGCATAAAGTGAGCCTGGCCTACCAAGGCCTAACCATACCGTACTAAGCCGTGCTAGGTCCTGCCGTGGAAAAGCGCCATAAGTGGGCAGAGAGGCCACAGGACGGGCAGAGGTCTGTTTGCAACAGTCCATGGAGCGTGTCTTCAGGCCGAGACCTTGTTCCCAAGACAGAAACCACCAAGACTTCTCCATGACCTTTCCAAGAGCTGGGAAGGTTTTTGAATTGCAGATTGAAAGAGAAAGTCTTAGAGATTCTGTTGCTGCAAAAGAAGAAGTTGCAAGTTTTTGTTATCTAGGATGTGATGTTCAAATCCAGTGTCTACAAAGATCTAAAATGCTTTTACCCAACAACTAGCTTCAGGGTGTGTGAATATAACTGGATCAACATTGGAAAAAATATGGATACAAAAAGACAAAAGACTCTATTGAAACCTAGCCCAACATAAACCACTCTGTCTTCATGGTAAAGGGATTATATCATGACTCAAGCATTTTGAGGATAAATGCAGTCTGGGTTTGCTGTGGCAAGTGACTGATAGGATGTAATGTTTGTGAAAGACTAAGCATGCAAGCCAAAACGACGAGACAAATGACTGGAGTGGAGAGCTACCCTGTAGTACGTGAGCCATGATGTCATTCATTGGAGACAGGGCAAAATAAAGCATCCGTACTGATCCAGAGCAGAGGGCTTGCATCACACTTAAATGCCATCAGACTCTAAATTTAAACATGAGTCAATATTGCTGACTTGGAGGACAGGAAGGGACATCTCCTGCATACAAATAACAAGATCCTTCATTGTCAATCTGTTTAGGGTATGTTCTTTATTCCTTTGTCTTCGGTCAATAGACTTTGAAATTATTTCCATTATTTCATATGTTTCTTCTCTAAACTCCCTAATTTTTTCTTCCGCTTTCTCCATGATGCGGTAGGCCCGCTGTTCATCTCCCAGGCAGGCAGCTGGCTCTACATCAGACACATGCGAGGACAAAGGGGAAACTCCAGATTGTCGTGGTGAGGGCAGCCACCCGTAGCAATGCTCAGTGGGATTTCATTTGTTTATCGTTGGCACAAATTACGGTAAACTCGCAAAACTCTTAAAGCTCCAGTTGGTACAAAGAAAACAGAGAACTGGTTTAGACAGAAACACACAAACTGGCCATTTGCAGCAAGCCAAATATAACTAATAAAAGACTGATGTAAACTCAATGGGCAGGCTTAAAGACATCACTCAGGATCAAGATCACACTCCCTGAGGAAAGCTATTAGGGGGCACAGTGTTGCAGTTTTATTGGTGCCCTGAGGGGTGTGATGTAGTCAGCATTTTGAGTCTGTTTGTATAGAATTGAATTCACACTTCAGGCTGTTGTAAAGCTAATCATGATTATAATCTCCGTCTTCAAAGCTCCGTGTTTCACTTTACCATGACTGTAAATCCCTGGTGGCAGCGTTTTCTCAACAAAGTGCTGACATGAGCGTTACAACGGATATTTTGCATGGATCCCTTGTTCAGGATGACCTATTGAAATGAGAGGCCTGTGAAAGAGCAATGATAGTGATTTTGAAGCAGTAATTGAAACACCAGAACTACAGTACTGCACTCCTATTGGGTAGTATCATATGAAGTCAAAAAAGATAACTGTATCACTGGACACCTCTAAGGAAATAGGGATACTGCTTACAAAAGCGTGTAGGCCTTTTTTCTAGATCTCAGGATTTATAAAGTTGGGGGTTTATGATTTTGATCAGGATATCCTAGGATACACTCAACAACACCTATATGGGTGAGCACAAGTAGCTCTCTTAGCAAAAGTGCATTTACATCCAGCATGAGAGTAGTGTTTCATGTCATTTCCTCACCTCTATACTCTTGGTTTTTATGCCCCACATTTCTACAACATCAATACAGCATCTTGACAACTGTGGGTGTTTAATTTATATTTCTTCACAGCTTTGACTGACGTGTATGTATGAGAATTGTTGATAACAAAGACATGAACATATAAAGAAACCAAGCACATTGAATCACCATGAAAGCTAAAACCTGTGAATGAACTGTGGCTTATTGTTTGTTTAAGCTGAATAATATAATTGCATAAGGTGTTAACTTAGGAAATCAGCAAAAGAAACATTGTTGAGTTCAATCCAGCTGCAATTTATTTTAAGTGTGAACTGCAATGAGATGTTAATCCAAACAGAGCAGCCCACTGCTTTGCTATTAAACATTAAAAGACGTTTCACTTTCTGTTCTGTGTTGTGCTGGTTGTAAACCCCTGTGTTATAAAATGCCAACTCCCTGCCAATTTTATTTCTGAATGTGTGCCAATTAGTAGTTTCTGTAACCTTACATTCTCAAGGAGCAGAGTTATTCATTTAATTAAAGGGGACCTATCATGCAAAATGCACAAAAGCGTGTAGGCCTTTTTTGTAGATCTCAGGATTTATAAAGTTGGGGGTTTATGATTTTGATCAGGATATCCTAGGATACACTCAACAACACTGATATGGGTGAGCACAAGTAGCTCTCTTAGCAAAAGTGCATTTACATCCAGCATGAGAGTAGTGTTTCATGTCATTCCCTCACCTCTACTTTTTGATGTCTTTTATACATAAATATGTGTCCCCGGTGTGTCAGGGAACTCAAGCACCATCAGAAAATAAAACCCTCTCTCTTTTCCTCCGTACCCAAATCTCTAAAAACGGGGCTACAACGGAGCTGATCCAGATGTGCGTCCTATATGACGTAATATATCGGAAATGTGGACCCACGGCACCATCAGAAAGTTGCTATCGGAAACAATGCCCGACTGTTTTGGACGTAATATGGTTGGTGTTTACATTAGCATCGCTAACACTCAGAGCTAACCTGTACTGGAGAGCATGTGTGTGAAGAAGCAGGAAATAAAAAGGAACTCACCTTGTGGTATAACCGGCAAGAGAGAAAGCCTCCATACTGTTTCAGAAATAATCCTTGATATGGCATTTCATCTCGGCAGTATTTAGTTTAGAGAGTAGCTGCCGGGTCCTGCATGAGCTCAGCCCCCTCCTTTTTTTTATCAATTTATTTTTCTTTTTTTTAAGCTTTATACCCCAAATCAGCACTTTTGAAACAGGAAGTGAAATCGAGGGATCTGAGGCATGGCTAGAATGGGTGATCCGTTTGGTATTTTGAGCAAAACACTTCATAGACATGTTTTTTATATATCTGAGACCTATGCTATTGCCTAAAAATAGCATGTTGGTGACCTTTAAAACAAGAAAGAAAAGTTAAAAACTGCCTCTAGCAATATACGGTAATTATTTACATAAAATACTGAGCAAAGACTCACTAAATATAATTATTTGTCATTCAACAATATACATAAGCTGTACGACACACAAGTGTTGACCTCATGTTTGATACGTTTGCTCTATTCATAATTATGATGTTTCCTTTGCTGTTGTAAAAGCAACTGTGACAAACCAGTTTAATTAAAGCCCTTGATGATGAAAGGCAGCCTGATTAATATGCATGTCCTACTTTCTGGCATGCTTCCATACCAAGCAGAATGCTTATACAGTCAAAGTAAATGAACATGTCTTGCTGAACTAGCTGAGATGTAATGAAGGACTTGAGTGTGTGTGCACAAGAGATAGCTTTAATTAAAAGAGTGCTGGTGCGTGTAGGGTGAATATGGATGGATGTGTGAGTAAGCGAAAAAGCAAGAAAGAGTGAGAGATCTAAATAATTGGCAATTTCCTTGTATAGGAAGGGCATACATCTAAATATATATTCAAGTTATATTTTTAGGAATATTTAGCCAACAGATTATTAAACAAAGCAATTTGCTGCCTAATAACAGGGGATTTCAAACTTTGATTTATCAAATGCATTGTGAGCTTATTAACAACAAAATGGTTGCTCTGAATAAAACATATCAATAGATGACTGGCCAATGGGTCAGATTACGATGGTTGATCAGTGCGTGCAATAATACAATCACAAATCGTCAGATACATGCTGTCAACATGGGTCTGTCATCTTACCCTCGATAAATAACAGCCTACAAAGACGTTCACAATGACTCAGATTAAACAGCCTCTTTAACTGCTTTGGAATACTATGACTGTTTTTACACCCGTTTGACATCACGAATGGCACTATAAACAGACATTATACTAGGGATGGGAATTTGAAAGCAAATGTATATTCGAATATTCGACCCCCCAAAAAACGGTTAACCGAAATGTGCATATCGATTTTTTTTTTTTCAATACATTTTGGAAATAAATAAATACACGTTCAAATAAGTATAGAAACCAAGTTGAATTTGTCAAATGTATTGAACTGGTGATCACAGTTTGACAGCTATAGGCCTACAGCTTTCATGTGCAGAGGCGATTCACAATCAGGCCAGCTGTAGAGAAGACCCTCTCAGCTGGAACGGAGGTTGCGGGTATAGCAAGGTATAGCATGTATATAAGTTTAATTTGGCATAGTTTGCACTCTACACCGCACTCATTAACCTGGTCGAAATATTTCCACACATTACTCCTTTTTGACGCCATGTCTGTTGTGTAGGACTCTTCTATGAGTGTAAATAATTACCGGACTATGACTGGTAAAATATGTTGAATACCGGCAAAACTAAATCTCTCTAGTCAAAATGTCTATGTACTTTGCCGCCACAAACGGTTGCCAAGCAGCGCTTATTGTTGTTTAGGCTGGCCATGTGTCGCAAGTGTTGACAGGGGGCGGGGGAGCACGCTCATGAACTGTTAGAGCCGGAACCTCGCAACGGCTGCGGAGCGCATTTGCGCCGCATTTGGGCATAAGATGAGGTTTGAGTCTGTGTGATCTGCGTGTAGGGAGGGGCAGCAGCCATATCATTAGCTAGAACTAGCTAGATCTGATGGATTTGGACATAAACGTGAGTGAATTATAACCGGACGCGAGAGAGAGAGATCAGCACCTGCAGCTCTGCCCGCTGTGAGGGACCGGTGAGTGGAGAAAAACACACCTTTAGACCTAACACATTTTGCTATCGCACTGTCGTATACATTGAATTATTCAATTTGATAATATGTAATCAACTTAGGCATCCCTCCCAAAAAAAAAAATATTCATAAAAATATTCATAACTCCTATTCGAATACCTGAATAATTATTCGAACACCTGAATAATTTTGAATATTCAAATCTTCGATTAATCGTTCCCATCCCTACATTATACCACCAGCTGGGACACTTCACAGTGAAATAAATTATATTATTAATTTCTTCAATTTCAATCTCTCTTGAGAGCTCTTTGCACCCCAAAAGACCACTTTGCTTTTTCTGATGCCAATAGAGCAAACGTAGAAAGGGGTTTCCTCTGATCTTTGCAGAGTCCCCATCACGTGTGGGAGCAGGTGTTCCCCTTCAGCACTCGTCCAGGAAGGAGATGTACTGGCACAAGGGAGGAACAAGCAAGCCAGAATAAACACACGTGTATATTTTCATCATTTACATATTTTCTCCTTCAGAAAGGAAACTAAACACACTTTGAACATTTTGCCAAAACTCCTCCTTAATGTGTAACAGCGCCAGAGGAGAGAAAAAAGTGTTTGAACAATTGCACTAAGCAATATGCTGTCCCACCACCGGGTCATATGAAATTAATTTAGTACTGGAGCTTTTTGTGCTGGAGTGTAGCCTGATACTCAGTGTGCGCGTGCACAGCCACTGTTCCTGTCAGTCAACAGTCCGCTGGATCATAGCGCTTGTAATTCCTCCTCCTCTTCCTCCTCCCATGGCCCAGATCTACTGGCTGAATGCCAATATCTGGGCAGGACACCCACCTGCTGCCACAATGACACACTCACACACAAGCAAGCAGTCAGTTCAAACACGGACTCCACACTAATCAGAATAAAAAGTACATGCGCTCCTTCACACCATTCTCAGACAGACGCCTCTCATTCTCCACGAACGACCGGCCAGGACCCCCGTTGGCCCACCAGCCTGATATAGCTGTGGCATTGGCCTGGTGTATGTGAGGGTCTGGAGGAATGGGTGTGTTTGTTTTCGTGCCATTTCGCCTCCATGTTATCCAGATCATGTCACGCACCAAACAACCAGGGCTTACAAAACCGGGTGGGGGGGGTAATTGTTACGGAGATTCGGCACGCACCAATATTGCTAATGAGATCACAGCATGGACGTGTGTGTGTGTGTGTGTGTGTGTGTGTGTGTGTGTGTGTGTGTGTGAGTGAGACAGTGACAGCAGTTTGACAGGTAATTTGAGATGTGCCCTCTCTCAGCTGGGTGACTTGGAAATGGAGTGTCTGACTGTGCACATTTAATTTGAGCAGCACCAACCGGATTATTTACGGAAAAGAGTCCTGCTGTGTCAGGCAAGGTCAGGCAGCGGATGTTTGTTTACAAATGATGAAGCGGTTAATGCTGGGATGCTTTTTTACCATGCATGCTGTGTAATGTTTTAACCACTTTGGACATTCAAGTGAAAGACTGAAGGGGTACCGATTGTTTCTGTTTGCCAGTAAATTGACTTTGTTCTCAGTTCCTATCGAATCGAAATACAATGTTCAATGCCAAAGATGTAAATAATTAATTATATCACAGAATATAAAAATGTCGATCTATAAATCAGTTCAGTTAGCCTACAATAAGGCTGCTGATAAAGTAAGGATTCAACCTGTTTTGGGCATGGGTTACAGCTGAGCAGCTTGTTATGCTCACCACAGCTCCCCTGCACGCAAGGCACTTATCTTGTCGGTTAACGTTTAACGATTGGTAAACATCGGCTATCTGTCAGAAAGAAAATCTAAATCAGCATCCCTTATCAATACTGAACACTTTGTGGTCAAAGCCGGCCTGCACTATTGAGCTTGCCGCTAATTTTTAAATCTAATTCACTCACTCATGTCTGGGTTAGCACTAATTCAATATTCGTTTTTCTAATAGAATGACACGAAGTTGCCAGGTTATAACCAAACCTACTGCATCATACAGAGGTGTTTCTGAACATGTATGCAGTTCAATGAACACACTCATTATTCTTTTTGTTTTTTTAAAGGTAACATTTCAACGTTTCTAAAAAAGGTAGGATTTCTTTCAGGACAGTTATGATAGACTGCATCTAAAACATATGAAGGTACAATAAGAATGTTTGTCCAACATTTATCCAATAAAGATTGTTGTCACTAAATAATAAAACATAGGAAGTTAGCTCAGTAATCTTACAACTAGCATAGCCATCTTCACAACAACCTTTTGCTTACAGTGTTCATAGCTCTTTAACATAATGTGTGAAAAGTGGCAACCACTGCAGTTCAATAGCCCCGTTTCGGTGAAAAGACCACACAAATCTTTCCGTGAGAAAAATAATGGGCCACTGTTTTAGGAATTTCATTAAAGTGTGACACGGCCTGATCGTGTAGTGTTGAGGTTGTGCAATCGGTAGAATATCTACCGCGGACAGCTGTTAAACCCTTGTGTACTAATCCAGCTTTACTGTGCAGCCTAATGCAACAACACATGTCATAAATTCATAATGATACTGATAATAACTGTCTATCCTACTATGGGTTTTTGCGACCTTAACTACATTCTCTCTGCTGAAAACAAGAGTTAGGCCAACGGGAATTGGGTTCATGTCATTATGTTGGCTTAATGGTTTTATGGTTTTATGGTGTGACATGGTAATATAAAAGTAATTAGAGAGTAGCTGCACCTCACTGGCAGGAAGTATTTCTGTCAGCTTCTACAGTCCAAGACAGCACAATGTACCCAATCACCCAAATCAGCCAAAGCCGAGCCAAAGGGGTATTAAAGAGGTCCCTGTTTATCACTGAATTAGGACAAGGTTAGAAAGGGCCGAGTCTTACTGTAAAAACAAGCAATAAGCATTTAGCTTTAGCCTTTCTAAATTTCACATTCAGGAGAAAATAGGAGTCATGTTGACCTAGTTTACCATTTTGAACAGAGGAGGAATGGTTTTTATACATTTGCGGTGTCAGGAAGAGTTATTAATACGTGTGGATTTGAAGAGAAGCGCCACATCCATCTCATCTCCAATGTATGAGACGTCTATAATCCACTGGGCTTTGTCATTGTATTGAATATTAAAACCATACAGAACACATCTACACACCTCAAAGAAAAATCAGCAAACTTCTCTTTTTGTAGATAATGTACCTGATTACACAAGGAAAAACTCCAAAAACCTACCATGTTTCATTCTGAAAAGCTTCAGATTAATGTGGGAGATAATATCGAGGCATGTAAGTGGCCCCTATCCAGCCGTGTAATCTCCAACAGCAGGCAGAGCTCAAGTTCACCGCGGTAAACAAGGTATGACAGACTTCAGCACAACACACGGAGCATTAGTTATTTTAGGATGCAGGCTGAGTCCACGAGAGTCGGTGAGGTCAAAACTTGGCCAAAAGCAAGAACCCCTCTGTACTTTGAACACATCTGAGTAAGCCAGAATTGTGTTGCCTCCCCATAGCCACATCCAGTCAAAGAGGCTTTGTCCTAACTCAAACAAATACTTGTGTAGAGAGAACACCGCAGACACTTCAAGGTAGAATTATCCTGCTGCCATATATGGACTTCCATACACTATCAGGGCAGTTAGAGATCATGTAACACAGTCACTGATTTTTCAATTCAAACTGCTTGAATATCTCAAAATGCAGGTAACACTTTATATTAAGGTACATTTATTCACCATGTTAATTAACATATTAGAGTCAAACTACTAGCTTATTTGTTATGAACAAGACTTCACTTTAAAATAGGGAATTCAGAGTTAGAAATACCACGTTATTTGTTATTTTGACACCATTAACACTTTTAGTTTCATGTCTTGTTACATAAGAATAGATCATATTTGTTAGGTGTTATTATGGGAGAATTACTATTCTTGTGGTACTGCTGCCTTATTGGGCCCATATTGAGCAGAGCACATTAAGACCAAAACTCAACAACTTCCTTACTTACAATAAATAAGCACTAATTAGAGGGTTATTGAGAAGATCTCTTAACTAATGGCCTAGTACTTGAAGAATATGGTCATGAAGAGTAAAGCATTAATACGTGTTTTATAATGATTAATAAAGAGCCAATACTGCTAATATTCATGTTAATTAACAACTAGTTGATGGTGAATGTGTACTTTAATATAAAGTGTTACCAAAATGCAATATATTATCAAGTGAATTATAGATTACGTCCAGCGTTTCCGCCAGGTGGGCAACTTGCCGTCATTCGGAACGCCCTGAACTCGAGCCGAGGGCGTCCAAAAAAAATTATAATTCGAGAGAAGATCGAGAGTTTTTATCGCTTGAAATGACGAAAAGGAAAAAGGACAGGGACATCCCTCTGTTGGAGGGGCAAAGGAGTCTGGTGGGATTATTTTCGCCGCCAGCAAAGCGTGTCCCTGTGACGGAAAGTATACTGCCGGCGAGCCTTGGCAGGGGGTGCTAGTAGAGCACGCGTGTGAACTGCGAGCGCTGGAGCCTCGCAGCGGCGAAACTGAGGCTCTGTGGTAAAATGAAGAGCCGTTTAGGAGCCGAAAGAGCCGGCACTTCTTAGTGACTAAAAAGAGCCGGAATTCCCATCACTAATACGTGAAGAGATAGTATCTATAAGGGACGGCTCAATTCAAAATTCAAGTCACATGACACGACATGACACAACGTGACGTCACACACCCCCCCCCCCTCCTCGATCTCGGGGTGGACGCCCTCTCAGCCCTGGTCTGGCGGAAACACTGAGGGCTACATGTTTTTGAAAAATAACAGATTTGTATTACTTTGATTGATATTGCAATTGATTCACAATATTGGAAGGATTATAATTAGTGCATTTTTATTATAGAAACCATAGAAAGATACACGTAAGAGTATCTTTGCCGAATAAGCAGCCACCCAATACATATAACCTGTTCCAGATCAACCCGGTCTCACAGTCTGCGTGCAAATGACACGACTTTGCAAAGGCGTGCAATAGATACGCAGAAGTCCAATTTTGTATGCATATGATACGCTGATATTGCACCTCAAACATTAAAACAAAGAGCTCTGTGGCTTCAGGCTTGATCGCCGTTCCAATGACAGTTTTAATGTTTGCGGTGCAATAAACGACACAGCAGCTTATTGGCTTAGGGTTAGGGTTAAATAAATGGCAAAGATATGTAGAAAATAAACGCATTTAAGATACGTTCATAACAAACGTAACGTGGGAGTATCATATGCACGCAAAATCGGACGTCTGCGTATCTATTGCAGGCCTTTGCAAAGTCGTGTCATTTGTACGCAGACTGAAGAGAATGGGCTGTCCAGATACATTATGACAGTGTTGCAAAAGTCTGCAAAAGAGTGTATCTGCAGGGGTGCACACATGCTGGGCAAGATACAATACATGTGCTTTATTCACAGTGTTGACTGATTTGTATTTGTATGTCACAGTTATTTCCTTAACCCCATATCCATCCACACCCAGATTTAATCACCAGAAATGCAGAACTGTGGGACTGAGCCTGGAGGCATGTTGGCCATAATGGAATTTGAAACCAGATTCATTCGGTGATTTTGATCTCCAACCACATATTGTTAGGTCTTTATTGGCCATCTTTCATTCCAGCCTCAGGCTATAAGCTGTGTTAGTTATCAGACTGAGGAATGAAGCTTGCAGATGTCTAAAAAAAACAATAATTTATTCAGGGAGGTTTCCACATTTCATGGTAATAAAGAGAGCACAGATTAAACTCCCGAGTATTCAGTGTGCAAGATTAAAGAATTTATAGCGATGTTGCTTCAAAGACAATAATTAAATGGTAGGAAATCAGGCCACATGGAGTAATTAGTGCATGAAGAAGTCTGTGTGTTGTTCTTGGACTTCTGAGGTCAAGTATCCACAGATCTATGAACACAAGACTTCATTTGATATTTTGTACCCACCATACTGTGACACGTGTTTTAGTGCCAAATTGAGTTTGCACCATATAGGAAATGTGATTAGCCGGATAGCCAGACTGCATGTCCATTCTCTTACCAGTCCATTAGTCCATTTCTGTTGGGGATGATTTGATTCTTCCCTAAAGAAAAAAAACTATTAATGAATTGTGTTTTAGCTTCTCTGACATTTCCAGTCTACTAAAGCAGCTTTAGCCACCGGGCAGGAAGCAAGCAATAACCTTACACTAACTTTTGTATAGAGAAGTCAATGTGAAGAAAGTTTTTAATTTAAGGACAACACACTGGTTGAATATGGGGTACTGCAGAGTAAGGTGCAGCTGTGATAACATGGACAGAGATACAAGGCTGTGATTAATTAAATCCAAACAGATATTAATTAAATCAGTAAGATGAATTGAAGACTGTGCCAGCTAAAACGTGTGGCTCGTTTAGTCACATAGATGGTAAAGAAGTAGTTGTACAATTCCTCGCTACCACTCTATGTTGGCCATCTTTTCACCATTGTTCTACTGTCATCTCTCAAGAACCAGGCATTAAATCAAAAGTTTGCCGTGATAATGTGACAAACGTGGTTGAATGCAGAATTGTAACTGCAGCTCATATGCACTAGTGTAGTATACTACGCTTTGTTTACAAACCAACACAGGGTATGCTAGCAAAGCACTCTTCCCTCACCAAAAAGAGTGAATAACCATATTGTCATTATGCTATATATACTCTACATGCGATGTTGTCTTCATGAGCAAGGATAACAATTGAAGATTTCCCTATCTTTGAACTTTTATTATATTTTATGCTCTTTAGCAAAAATGTATATAACAAAAAAATGTACTTCTACTCTTTAGTTTTCCAGTGAAAAGCAAGTGGAATATTTACTGAATACAGCGGAGGGGATACAGCCACAACATCACTCATTATCCCCACTCTGTTAGTAAGTGGGAGTCTGAGAAATAACAGAACATATCAAGCTTGGAATGCAACGCAGCTGGAACAGACCCTTGAAGGAATCTCCAAATGAAGCCTATGGTTTCAGGGTCAGAGAGTGTACTCGATGCCAGAGCGTATATCCAGTGCGTGCAAATATGTGAGCAAAAAATACACATTTGTCAAGGATCTTATCATGTATACTGTGAAAAGTGAAAACCTGGAGGGTTTCAACATCAAGAGCATACTACATGCTGCCACATTTCCATCCATTAGGCTTTCGTCTGACGGCCAAAAGCAACAACAGCGTATATAACGTCTGCCATGACCCACATCCATCAGCCGTTAAAAAGACTTCAACGAGATATTTTACAAGCAGGCAGACAGGTGAGAGGTCTGGAAGACGTCAACAATGAAAATACCTTACATCACCACTGGCTCAGCCTTTGTTTCTTCTACCCCGCAGAACAATAGTGACGGCAGGAGTAGACTATCCCACACCCGCTACGCGGTTCAAAAGGAGAATATCTGACACCATTAAATCACTGACTCCAACAGCTCCAGCCCATTACGGCAGTTTAGGATGTGCTGAATAGCTGAACTCTGGCTGCCCTGAAAGGAGGAGACGCTCTTTTAAATCACACGCTTCGGTGAAAGGACAACGTTTGACAGGTAGAGCAGCAGCAGGCAGCTTTTAGCAGGAGTTAAGTCCTTAAGGTCAACACCTAAGCTAATTGTCCTCATATGTATGCATAGCAATACAGCTGTTGGTGCCTTTTCACTTTTTAATGGAAAACTGCAAAAAATATTTGCTTTTAAATGGCAAGGATGTTAAACTTGGTGTGTCTTTTAATTATTCAACAGTTGCTTTTAACTTGCATTGTTGCATTATTACCTCACGTTATAGCTCATTAAACTAGCTAATGTTCAAGGTCAACACTAAGCGAACAGTTTATCAGCAAAGCCTTGAGTTTCCCAGATAATCAGAAATGTTTGAAAAGCCAACATTCCTTGAAATGTGAGGTTGAAATATTTAAAATGTTTGAATGAAAGACATTAGAACGTAGGAAACAAAGTAGTTAAGATTAGTATATCTGCAAAGTATTTTCTGGATAAAGACACTTTCAATATTTTGTTGAATTATTTTGTTTCTACTTTATTAAACCACATAGAAGGAGATCCCCGTAGATCAAACATAACTCAAAGTAGAACAACTGTTCCTTTGGATTAAAACCTGTAAATTACACCGTGTTGGTTAATCATGCATACTGCAAGAACACATCTTTACCAAGATGCATGGTTGACCACATGCATACAAAGCGTCACACGGGCAGATAAACAAACGGGAGCACGGCACATGGTTGCTGGTGCTGGAGGATTGTCCCTGTGCTTTAGATCAAACACCCGGACAGGGCAGATACCTTGTGGCTCCATATAACATGACAGCGTCACTGCGATCTGCTCCTTTATCATCCACCATCGTGCAACAAGCCACATATCAGAGACCGAAACAGAAGTGACCCATAACTCTGACACTTGGCTGACCTTGCATAACACTGATGTCATGTCACATGCAACAAGTGTGAAATCAAGTGCATAGTGCGTGATAAACATGCTAAACAAATCTTCAATCTATCACATTGTGGAGGTGTTATTAGTCAGCTGGGTCACTTCTGGAGGACAGAGGATTACTTTAATTTCTTCTGACATCCTCCCACCTGGATGACTCGGGTGACACGCCACTGGCTTTTGGTGTGCAATGTTATTGCCCGATAGCTGCAAAATGTACTCGGTATATGTCACGACCTGAAGCTGACAGAATGAATTATTAAGAAATCCAAAACAAAAGTAGGACCGGCTCTGCCTTGATGGCAGGCAAAGCTGTAGTTTTTAGACATGGCTGCCTTCCAGCCCAAACTGCACTTCATCAGACTCGTTGACCTTCTAAAACCTGGAGTGTTTTTGTTAGGGAGAGACTACATTGCCAAATCGGTGATGTCATAAAAAGGGGAACAATGTTGTTTATCACAGAGAATGTGACATTTAGAGAAACTGAAGTACGGCTGAGCTTTGTGGAGTTGAAGACCTTACTTTGGAGATGTAAAACTATGAGTGCTATGGGGAGACTTAACATTCTTATTATTTTTATTTCCAATCTGACTAGAAATAAAAATGTTAACAACATATAATTTAGCAAGAGCAGCACTTTGAACTAGCATAACAAGCAAAATGTCTGCTCATTTTGATCATGAATTCATGTGTACAGGGACAGGCTATTAGAATAAATATGAACAGTTTCTGCCCCAGATCTTACCAAGAATATCAGTAACTAAATTATGAATGTGATACCCTATTGATATCCAGAAAAGATTGCATTATTCCACTTGTCCTTTCCAATGTTGCATCAGAGTGCAGACCTAGTTACAGGACTGAGAGAGTATTGTGTTTACATGGGGGGATTCATTTCCTGTTCCACAAATAAAAACATATCACAAATAAAAAAACGAGGATTATCATCTTGTCTGACTACCACTACTGTTTCAATGTGTGTGTGTGTGTGTGTGTGTGTGTGTGTGTGTGTGTGTGTGTGTGTGTGTGTGTGTGTGGCCTAGCATTACTATACTTGTGGGGACCTAAATCTGTTTACACAGTCACGTGTGGGGACTCGCCTCCCTTATGGGGACATAATGGAGGTCCCCATGAGGGGAATCATTAATTTTAGGGTGAAGACTTGGTTAGGTTTAGGGTTAGGGTTAGGCATGTGTTGGTTATGGTTAAGGTTAGGATAAGGCTCCAGGAAATGCATGTAAGTCAATGTAATGTCCCCTGAAGTGATGTAAACATGGTATGTGTGCGTGTGCGTGTTTGCTCCTTAACCTCTGGTGCGGCTTTCACACCAGCGCTTTTCCCTTTTTAGCTCCGAGCGGGAGCTTTTCTGGTTCAGCTCCGGTTTCCCTTTTCTGCTCCCGCTGAAAAATACATCACAGACCTCTGTTTTTCTGCTTCCTCGTTTCACTTCCAGAAACATACACACGTTCTCTGCATAGCTTCTCTCACTGTCGCTCTACCATCCACAAACACACATGCACAAGCCACACCCCTCTCTCTCTCTTAAAAGGGACAGCGACCTCATCTCACTCTGCATATCATAGTGTGTTCTGGAGAATCACAGAACAGACGATCGTCCTTATTATTATGCCGTTTAAACCAATTATTTAAATGTGTTTGTTAAATTCGACATCATGTAAGTTGCGCTGACAGGTCCACACACTGCTTCCCCGCAGCGAGGCTCCCCCGCCCTCCTGCTGATAGTTGACGAGCGTCAAGCTCCTCAACCCCCCCCCCCTGATAATTCTCGATCGTTGGCACGCCGATAACAATTTTTTTTTTAAATGGCACTTCATATCAAAAAGGTTGCCGACCCCTGATGTAGGGAGTAAACACAGACATCACAACACGTACCTTTACGAAGCTTCTAGGGGAGATCGTCTCACCGTAGCTGTCAATCTGATCAAAAGACGTGTTCAATGGCATTAAAACGAGAGAAAACGTGGAAGCTGCAGACACTCTGGTGGCTACCATTAGCAGCTAACTTTTGTGCTCCGATTTTTACATAAAAATGGAATTATGGATTATAAACAATTGCTTCAAAGCCACAGATACATTATTAACCTATGGATCAACCGATTCAGCCGCATTTTTTCTCGTTTTAATGCCATTGAATACATCTTTTGATCAGATTGACAGCTAAGGTGAGACGATCTCCCGTAAAAGCTCCGTAAAAGTACGTGTTGTGATGTCTGTGTTTGCTTCGCCTGTCGCGAGATCGGATCGCTTAGATACTATACTTAAATAATCTGTGGAGTCTCAGCTTTAATCGGATATATTGTATGTGCAGTTTCGATAAGTAATAAGGGTATCTTTATTTTGAATTCTGTGCTAAAGTGCGTTAGCATTTAATAAAAACATGAATAAAACCACACGTCCCTGCGTGTGAATATTGCGCATGTGCATATCGCGGTTATCGCCATGACACGGTATACCGTTCAGCCCTACACTGCACTGCCATTTCATGATATGCTTCCAGTGAGCCACCAATGGCATCCACAAGAAACAATTGAAGTGGATAATATATGCCACAATTGCGCAATCTAGAATACACTGCTAAAAACGTGTACAAAACAACAAAGGGGAAAGGCAGTTAAAGTACTTGTATAGCAGCTGCCCTGAAATAACAAATGTCATGAAATGTTGTGATCATCGAGGCGTATATTCTGCAGCTGTCAGACTTCATCTCTATCTGTCAAAGACACACACGAAACATCTTCCAGCCCTCTGAAATCCAGACAGATCAAGATCAACACAAAGCCCCATCTTCCTGTTGCTCCTCACAAAGAATGTCAGGTATGCTCACATTCATTCAATTCAGAAATGTAGGAAACCATGCTGCGAATATTGGTCCCACGCACTTTGGGGACAGGCATCCGCAGGACACTGGCTTATCAGAAGGTCTGAATTATCTGCATATCCGCAAGCCGGTCAGCAACAAACAGGTGAAGAAGTAACAATGTCAGAGTCCTGCCTTTGTTGACACTGTCCACTAAAGAGTCAAAACAAGAGCAAGTAAAAACAAGACATCTACAGTCCCACAAAGAAGAAGAAAGAAGAGCTCATTTATCAACAGTCCTGTGTCTGTGTTGTGAATGGGCTGAGGTTTAGAGATGCATTGTGCTTCTACTTTCACTCACCTCAACTTGTGACACTGGAACTAAAGAATGTTTTCACTTTCACAAACACATTCTTCACATAAACACAGGGGTTTCTTGTCCCTGTTGTTGCAGAATAATACACTTTATTATGGATCTTGGCAGTAACGCCACTAGGATTTGACTGATATGGATTTTTGGAGGTACAGATGTTGATTTCGTGCTAAAGCTGACATTATTTTGCACATATTTCCACCCACACCTGAGATGTGTGATTTAGTATAACTAATGATGAGAAGATAAGTTATGACGTGATTGATAATTACAGTATAGCACACGTGCTCTCGGCTGCTCATTGACCCTCAGCTCTATCTGAGGTTTCACTTTTCATGCAGTTTCCCACAATCAATTATTCCTGCATTGCAAATGGATATGCAATACATCAAAATACCAAACCAGAATACTTGTTTTTGATAATACTTAATCTTATCATCAAACCGATTACCCAATAGGATTCCTTAACATTTAGCAGCTGTCCAAACCTTTACGTTTATTCAAATATAATGATGTCATTATTAGTCACAGCCTCGATGCAAAATGTCAATTTTTTGGTAACCAGCAATTCTGAAAAGCATTTTCCAAAGAGAATTAAACACAATAATCACACTAGGTGTGTTATCTAATTTAATAAGCCATTATTTCATTCACCTTTGATGAGCAGGGTGAGAAAGAAAATGAAACCAGGCCTCTGATAAAAACAATTACTAGTATTAAGCCTGGTGTATTTATGTAATACCTACTATCACATGCCTTGCGTTGTGTTGGGTACATGGCTTGACATGGCTTGACATGGGGATAATGTGGATGATCGGGGTATTTTGTAAGAGATTCAGCCTTATGAAACCACAGGTTAAAAGGACAATAAACGGTGCCTTTAAAATACATATTTAACACTTCTTTAAAATCAAGACGATTTGTTGTTATTAATATACAATATAACTGTAAGAGGCACTTTACAACACGTCACGTGCCATACTCCAATTAAGAGATAATGTAATGAAATAAAAAAATAACCACGTTTTAATCAGTGTGTTTTTGTTGCATTTGACTTGAAGTTTTAACAGTAGTGAATGTTTGGTCTGCGGAGAGTGACAAAGATGGAAACAGAATAAAACGACCTTTTTTCTCTTTCCACTCATCTCTATGCATTTCCTCCTTATATAAAAATCCGTGGCGGTGAAATGTCTCTCAAATAAAACTACGTCCCACTGTTTCCCTCTAAAACAAAATACCCGTGGTGGTCCTTGTTCGGTCCCTTGTTCTGCAGCGGTCAGTTAAATGCCGCCTATCCCATTTTGTAAACATTGCGAAGTTGTCTTTTGGTAGCCTACGGGCTCCTTTCCCAAACGCGGCTAACCTAACTTTTGAGCAAACACAAGCAGCAGCGGCGGGGCATCCAGTGTCTCCATTATTTCAGCCCTGAAGACATGACAGCAGCAGCTAACGTTAGTTATGTTGCAATGTTACGAAGACTGCGTTAATTAGCTATCATTGAAAACCGTAAAAGGTTAGCAAAGTTCTCTGCTGTCTAGGCTACGCATCTCTAAACAGCATTACAGTTTACATGTAGTGCTAAAGAGCCGTTAGCATAGTTTTAAAGCCACGACATTTCCCCTGCTCTACAAACTGGAAGTTGGCAACCGAAGGAAACTGCCGAGACTTGTGGCTGAGACACTTTCAATTTTGGAGAAAAAAAAACAACCCTTACCTAACTTTTTCCTACCTTTCAAACGCCGAATATCTCTCCGCCGATACTACCACTTCCTGGCGGCCATAAATTCCGGTTTTGACAACGTCGTCCTCGGCAGGAATAAGGAAAAATCCTTGTGTGTGCAGCTCAACTCTTTTGCCAGTGCCTCCTCTCTCTCTCTCTGCGTGGCTCCGGTAACAGAACAGCCGCTGCAGCTTTTTCCACCAGCACGGAGCGGGAGCGCGCACACTGGGATACTGGGCAGGCCAGGAGAACGTCGTGAACGCGAAATTTTACAAGGCACACCAATCCTTCTGTATTTGAAAAAGTCCAGTCAAGAACTGCTTGAACTGCATTTGCTTTTAAACATAATTCGTGTGTTTGGGACT
The DNA here is from genome assembly GCA_902827135.1 of Harpagifer antarcticus. Lineage (NCBI taxonomy): Eukaryota > Metazoa > Chordata > Actinopteri > Perciformes > Harpagiferidae > Harpagifer > Harpagifer antarcticus. Next base: position 736,808 of record CADEHL010000998.1, read on the forward strand.
TTATAAGATATGCTTTTGCATTCCGATACTTTTTTGTTGCAGCTTTTCAGGATAGAATTCGAAAAAGTACCCAAAACTAATTTGGTTAATTGTAATCACCTTAACAAATAATTGGACATAGTAGTTTATTAGTTTATTGCAAATTACTCTTGGTAATGCCTGTTTTAGTCAGTATTCAATGTTCAGTGGTACAAAAAAGTGTTTGTAATTCACTTGAGAATCTCTGATAAAACTTACACATTGCAACAGAACAACTTTTTATTGAATATTTTTACTTTGAGGTTTTGATACTTTTACTCAAGTATGGATTAGAATACTTTTTCCAAAAGTGATGATCTTGTCTGTTTAATGTCAAGCTTAGCCTAACTTGGGCATTACTTTTCTGCTCTTCTTTGTGCTGATGTGATACTTGTTCTTCAGTGTTCTTTCTGTCTGTGCCTGGAAAGAAAAGCCACATTCACTCTTGCTTAATTATGAGACCACATATCAAAGCATTGTAATTTAAAGCTGCACTAATTTGGAAAAATATGTTTGTATGGAAAGACAGCTGCTGTGTGCCACAGTGAGTGTTACAGTTATTGAGAAGCGTTGAGAGCAGTCACTGTGGCTTTATCATGAGCTTCTCATAAGGGAAAATTACTTGTGGAGAGGAAATCCCCTCCTCTCTTGCTGCCTTCAGGGGCTGTAGGAAATATTCTTATCATAATTAAAGCCAAGTTCAAATGAAAAATAAAAGTATGGTTATGTGTAACTGTAAAGGTTTCTGTTTGCCACTTATGAAGGATAATTTTACCAACATCTTGTGTAATAAACCACACATTTAATTGTGATGCAATGGTTTGCAATTCTTCTCTAAAGAGTATTTTCCTAGAATAAAAGTCCAGTAAAGCAAAAAGTTAAAGCCAGCAGCAACAATAGTTTATTCGAATAAGTAACACTTAAAAGCTCATGAGGAGAACCTGAAGTCAACACGCATCTGAGAAGAGGAGGAGGAGCTGAGCCGGAGCTTGACATGTGGGAATGACTCACGTTTTTTACACATTCCTAGCATTGTTTCCTCCTCCTCCTCCTCCTCCCTGTCCTGGGCACTGAGGCCAAGGATTTTCCAAGGCTGGGGGAGATGGTGCGGATGATGGAGCAAAGGAGGAGAAAGATGACTCGCATTTTCCGCTTTTGCCCATTAAAGTCATTTTCTCTTTCTCCAGCTGTTTAAATAAGAGCTAGTTTTGTATACTTTAAGCTGTCTTTCTGGGTTTTGTATAGCTTGCCTGTATCCTTAATACAGAAAAGTGCTATGCCTTTCTTAAGAGATGTTCTAAGGACGGAGCATGAGATCAAGATAAAGCGACAACCCATTTGGAAATGTCCATTTAGGCACATGCTAAATAGTTATATGTCCTAATTATTACAAAATGACTTGAATACAGTGGCTTTCCAAAAGTTTCAGTAGTTTCAAGAAAATATGGCAAAGCTGATAGACTGGCAGCAGCAAAGTCGGTCTTTGAAATCAGTGACTGAAATGTTGGCACAAACTGTTTTAGCAACACAGTCACTCTGATACAAATGGATGTTAATGCAGTAAAGTCACACACAGTGAAGGTAATGCAATCAGAGAAAGTGAGATAGAGTCAGGGTCGGCTGGAAGAGAAGTAATGAAGTCAGAAGTGACTCACATCAGAAACTGAGTTGAAAATAAGGATGTTGTCCCCAATTATGAAATAGAAAAAATATGTATTTAATGAAAAGTAAATGTTAATTGTATCTAATATGGAAGTAAAACTTATGGAGTTTCAATCTGAATAACTTACTCACACACAATTTCTAGATAATAAAGATTTGTTTTCCATTGTCATTCAAACATTATTGCTCTCTTAAGAAACCAGGTAATCATCTATTTTAGAACTGGAGAAATATCTGTCTATACTTCAACTTAATAATTACAATACGCAGAAAACATGGCAAGTGTCTGTCGGGATAAGGATATTTTTCAAGCAAGACACTACTACTCCAACTCGATAAGATCTATCCGTAATATCCCATTAGAAAACTCAACTGAGAATCACAAGAACTGAACCTGGGTCTCTGTGAAGAAGAATTTTGAGATGTTACATTATGAGTTGTTTTATATCATCTGAACAGGGGTGGAACATAGAAGATCCTACTCATAAACAAGTTATCCCACCTTTGATTTTTTTCAAATGTACCCAACATGTGAAGATACTCCATACTCCATGACCTCAGAAACTGAGGTCAACTGTGGCTCTCTCTGGAGTGACTGAACTGAATACTTTTTTGAGTAGATAAAGGAGGGCTTTTATGCCATCAGAAAGCATTGTTAATACCCATTCACTCACTGTTGCATATTTGTAGATGATAAAACCGATTAGCATACATGGCCTGTATAAGCAAGGCAAGGCCACATTGCCATGCCTTTGTAACAAAAGGTAGGCTCATTTTGACCATTATAGTGCTTGCGATAACAGAAAGCATTCGGGTCTGGTGCATGCCAATTCAGCACATGACGCCTGACTCATCCCCTCTGCTCTGAGTCACTCCCTCCCCTGGTCCAGGATCTGTGGCACTCAAACTGGCTCCTTTCTCATAATGCTAACCCGCCACTCCACGGGCAGGAAGCCAGCCAAGGATGCAGACATGGCCCTTCTGGAAAGGAAGGGGCTGTTTTTATTTCAGTGGGTCTTTTCTTTGTGGAGACAAAGACTGGGTGTGATGATGGTGCGGAGAGAAGAGGACAGGCGGCAGGTCATCATGAGGGACTGGACCACAGCCATACAACACGTCATGTTTTAAAACAGATTTGGGTGAAACTGGAGTTGGGTGAAACGGGTCAATATCAGGAATGTGATAACAAGGTATGAGCCTTTACTCTTCAAACACCCCCCTCCTTTTCTGTGTTGTATTTTTGCAGCTTTGGGGCAACATCAAAGCAACAAAAAAAAAGCTGTAGCTAAGCTCATTATACAAATGAGCTTTGGGGCCTACTGCACACACCAAGCAGTTGACATGTGAAAGATGATACCATAAGTGAAAAGGTAAACAACTCTAATAAGCTAGTGAGTGTCTCATTGGTCACAGAGGCTTCACTGGGTATAGTGTATTTCCCACAGCACATCTAACACTCAAGAGCTTTGAAATGTTATTGGATTCAGCATGTTTAGCCACGTCGGCAGCAAGGTGATACAGCTCCTCCAAGCTGAATTATAATAACAACAATTAGAGGAAGTGACATCAAATGTTGTAACACTATTCATGATCCCCAGTTGGTGAATCAAAAGTACGTTGATGATTCCCTGGCATTTATCTAACCATCGGGTTGAGATTTTTTGTTTTTTAAGTAAAGGAAAGGTATTCATGGTGCCCAGAGAATAAACCTTCTCTTTTTTCCCCCTAGCAACTGGAATCAATTGGAATACCGTAACCCCAACAAGATTGACGCTGTATTTTGTCGAAATGCTAACATCATCATTGTGAATAAGTTAGCATGTATCTGTAAGCATTTAGCTCAAATAATTGCTCGGACACAGGTCTGCTAGCATAGTTGAGTTTTGGTCTGTAGTCTTCTAAGAGTAGCTACACATTATTCACTCACTGTTTTAGAACTTCAAAATCCCTTCCTCGTTTTACTTCGACAATACAATTATATCACTGCCAAAACTAGCTGGCATTTGATTAGCTTCCGGGTTGTAAAATGTCAGTATGTTATAACAACCTGTACATTGCCAAAGTCCTCTCAACACTTCATCACCTGGCACAGCGAAGTTCTGAGAAACTGAACCTTTGCAGCGTGCATGTCAAACAGAAACCTATCCTCACATATAATCAGTTTCATAGCAGTCAGCGATTGTGTATTATTAACTGCACTCTCCTGTGGGAACAGAACATCTGCGAGGGACATAAAGCTATGACACATACAGCCATTATGGACAGGAAGTCTCAGCTGGCAAAAAGGAAATGGGCATTCGTCAATGGAAACAGGAAAGGCTCATAATATAAGTGAAAATAAATACAGTAGGCCTACTATGTTAGTAACTTGATACTTGGCATCCAAGCTAATTGGCCAGCTCCTTAAGACAAATATTTACATTTCCAAGTGAATCATGATGTAAATCCGATTGACTAAAAACGATTTATAGCAGTCATCTACGGCCATTTTGTTCCTCATTTGAGGCAATGGGTGGCCGTTTTTCAATCGCGAGGATTTTGGCTTCCAAGCCAATATTTCAAGGATGCTAGTCATTGAGTGCTGCCGAAGGACTGTTCCAATCTCCAGCATACTTGGAATTCCACCGAGGCCGCGTCCTTGGTTTGGGGGACATTTCGAGGCTGCACATGGGTAGACTTCGCGTCCTTAAAATCCCCACAACGCTTGAATGGCTGAACCGACGCAGCACACATTTAAATGTCAGTATTAGTGGCGTAGAACATGTGTTGGTAAATATGTTACTTTGTTACATTTGTTTGTTATCACCAAACATGTGTTCCGTGAAAGTAAAGCAAGTTCATAATTAGATAGACATCGTGAGGTATTTATTTGTGGTACAGTTTATGTTGAAACCGTTAGAGAGAGTGGCACACTTGTTAGCCTGTTCCATTCTTCTTCGTTTTATGTAGCCGTGGCTTGGAAGTATACTTGCTTAGTTTCTGAAGGAAGTGACTTGGAAGTACACGACTACCAAGTCAGCATCCTCGCGATTGAGAAACGGCCACAGTTTCTCAATGTCGAGGAGGCTTGCTTGGTAGCACATGTACCTCCGAGTCAGTTGCTTCAGAAGCGAGGAAAGAATCCTTCCTAGCCTCGGAAAACGAAGAATTGTGGAACAGACTAACAGGTGTGCGTCATATGCGAGGCCGTCTTAAATGGAGCACGATTTCCGCCAAAGATTTGGAAACTGGTCCGTGCGCAAAGCATTGTGGGGATTTTAAGACCGCGGAGTCTACACGTGCAGCCTCGAAACTACCCGCAACCAAGTACGCCGGCCTCGGTAGAATTCCAAGTATCCTGGACATTGGAACAGTCCTTCGGCGGGACTCGATGACGTAGTATCCTTGAAATAGTGGCTCTGGAGCAGCTTTCTTCGACATTGAGAAACACCCAGAGTGGGATGTGATACAGTGGGCCATTGTTTCCCAAAGCTGAGTACAGCCAAGTGAATGTGAATGTGCCAGAGCGCAAAGTAATTTGTGTCTCTTCCTCCAGATTCTGGTAATTTACTGCAAAGCTGCTTAATGAACCTAACAAATCCAAATCGGTTTGACTGCAAATCTACTTTAATTGAACAATCTCTGGCACTAAATAGGCACCATTACAAACGTGATACAGCAGATGAGCTTAATAGTTATTTTTAATACAGTAGACTTCAAAACCAGGCTGTTAAAATTCAACAATTCTTCCTAATGTTACAAATCACAAACTGGAAATGGAGCATTGAGTCAATAGAAATACAATATAATATACATATTAAAAATACTAATATTTGGCAATTTTGAGACACCATCAAAGTTACCTTTTAAACACCTGAATGTCGCTGTATATAAAACTACTTAAACTTTAAGAGGGACCATTTTCTCTAAATATTTTTCATAGCTTGAGCTACGGAGAGACAGATTCTGTATATGATGAACTAAGAATCTAGGGCAATGGTCCATAGTGTATTTAAATTAGATTTTATATTTCAGTGCAATCAATGGGATTTATCTGTCTAAATAAAGGTTTGAGTGCAAATATATTCCAGCATGTTATGAACCTATCCAAACAAACCGACTGCTCTGGTGATGTAAATACGTTTATTGAAAACACAAACACCTTTACACACAGGAGAAAAAATAAATGGCACATGTTTTTCTTCAACAGAGTATAAAAACAGAAAACATTTCTTGGATATGGTGAACCCACGGATACATTTTGTCTTTGTTTAGAACATGTCTGATAATGCTTTAGATATTGTTTGTGAAAGCATTTGCTATAAATGGACATAAAGACAGAACAGGAGCGATGAGTGACAGAAAACTGTTTCATGTCCTACCCTTTGATTTATAAAACAAACTACAGCTATATTAAAGTGAGGACAGAGTGTAAAAAAATAATAAATAAATACGAGTCCCAACATCCCCTTCACATACATCAACTTAGAGAAGTAATAAAAGACGTTTAAAAATAAATTGGGAGGACAGATCGGCAGGAAGATTCACCGTCAGGGAGCAGCCTCGAGACACGGTCCAATTATCTGCAGCAAAAGCATGACAGCAAAAATACACACTCATTATTCATTCCCAAAGAAATGTAATAATAATTGAACACTGGTGAAACACAACTAAAAAGCTTGAAAAATCTACAGGTGAAACTGTATGTCTACTGGACTTGAATTGATTTATGTGTGACTAAGAAAGGGATATTAAAGCTTACTCTAAAGCCAATACAAAAACAATAAAATATGATTGTTCATTAGATGATGCAATAATGTAAAGTAGGGCTGGGCAATATGTTAATATTATGTTAATACTGTGATGTGAAGATAAATATCTATATGCATTTTGCATATTGTAATAGCTCATGGGACTTTTCCTGGTTTTTAAGGCTAAATAACAATACAGTATTTTTCTAAACTTCGACTGTTATAGCTGATTTATTATGTTCCCACTTAGCCAATATAACTAATGATTATTTATTACAAATGTTGTTGCTGGCCCAATGACCCGGCCTCAAAACTGGCCTCAGACTCTTTTCAACTCTATCTTCAATAAAGTCAATGGAGGCCAAAAAAAAAAATCGAGATATTTCATCAGAACTATTGTAACATTTGATTTTCTCTATATCAACCAGCCCTAATGTAAATGGATCATCTGCAACTCTAAAGTCTACTATAGTCATGAAAGGAACAGCGTCTCCCACCTGTCCAGACGGTTGACCACGTCCCTCACAGTGTTGATGAGATTCTCGTGCTCCTGGGGGCAGCTGACTATGATGCTGTGGAGCTTCTTCATGTAGGAGTCGATGCTGTCCAGAGTGGGCGTCTCTCCACTCGCTGAAGGACAACAATGAAGGATATTAGTACTCAAAAATAAGTACTTGTCTTTTAGCTGAAAGATCCTCATAGGACGACACAAACCGTTAAAAGTATATTTATTCATACCCACTAAATTGTCTTAACAAATCATGTTACTAAGTTATATTTACTTCTAATTACTGCCGATAAAACCTTGAATAAGCATTTGTGTTTACAGCTAAGGGCATTTTATATTTGGATATTTTGGACAATGCCAGAAATAAATATGACAATTTCCATCAGAATACGATTGATTCAAGCAAAACCCTACTACTACTACTACTAGGTGCTGTTGCTGCTTCACATCAAAGGATATCCCAGTAGTGTATTCAAATATTTAATAGTGAGCATGTTTAATGACCGGTATATCAATTGTAGTTAACCTTTGTAAAGTAAGTTAATAACTGGAAATGGCTCATTTACCGTGATAACAAATACAATCAAAGGAAAGCCTTCACTCGGAACAAGCGTTGATGTTATCAGTAATTCATTTATAGACACTTTCTTCTGAAATGAAAGTGCCACAGAGCTTCCCTGAGACTAGGTTTAAGTGGATTTTGCAATCATCTTTCATTGTCAAGCTCTTATGAAATAATTCCAGTACTGTTTGCAGAATCCGTCTCTGCTGTGTGAGCAAGACATTCAAATAGGTGTGGAGGAAGAAGAAGAGAAACCCTGTGGGGAACAAAGTGAGAGAACACATTCCTCAAATGTAAATAATGTTAAAATTAAGAAAAGACCAAAGCCTGAGTACACGGTAAAAGTCTCTAAAAGAACGGCAAATACAGACGTTATGAACACTCCTACATTATCATTCATGTCTCAACTCATTTAAAATCTGACCTTGTTGCAAATAGTTTACTACAGTATTCATGTCAAGGGATGCATTACTGGTATGGGGTATTAAGACAAAAGTGGTTTATATTGTGCACTGATCAATATCAGCAGGCCCAAGAGCCAAATTGCTCACTTTGACAAATAAATGAAAATCAATTTCATTTTTCCCACAGCAGTTGATTAAAAACTAAATATTTATTGTTGTGAGTTTCCCAAAACGAATGCTCTTATTCTAGACCGTCGTGACAGAGGAGACATGAACTCTCTATCAGCAAATATCTGACAAACTCAGGAGGCTGCACTTGTGCCCGCCTAAGTCGTCTAGGATAGTGCCGAGTCATTCATCGTCTTTTTATTGAAACAAAAGAACAACAACAAATACAAAAATGACTATCTCAAAATGTCACTTGTTCCAAATTAGGTGGAGTAACCCTTACATGTGTATCAAAAAGTGAAAGGTGCTAGAAAGATCTCCTCGGATAGAACGATGAAAAATGTTTTTCCTTTTTTCATGTGTATCCTGTTCACATGACAAGCATTTTATTAGGAATACTTTCACATAAAACGAGAAAACTATGCAGCGAAAAATCATCGTAATTTTCAGAAACAAGGTCGATTTTTCTCAGTTTTTTTCATCAACCAATCACGTTGTACGAAATGGGTATGAATGCATTTTTTTTTTTTTATTATAAAACAACTACATGCTGTCCTCAAGATGGTTAACTTTGCTTCTCCTTTCAACCTTGACAAAAGCAGCGCATACAAGAAGCACTTCCATTAACTTCCACGATAAAAGCCCGACACATTATGACACATTTAAAGTCAAACTTTTCCCCCGTGTGAAAAGGCCTTGAGAGTTTTTTTGTGCCATGTTTGAAACTGGGATTCAGAATCAGAATACCATTATTTGTCCCACAGAGGGGAAATGTACATTGTTACAGCAGAAAAGAGCCAAAGAGAGCTTAATGTTACCTAAGAAGCATGCATAAAAAAGTATTAAAGATACAAAAATTATAATAAAAAAAGTTACACAATTTACAAAATACACATCCTGTAACAGTTTATCAGCCAGACAGTGATATGGATCCTCACCTGGCAGAGGCACGGAGGAGAAGCTGGAGGTGAGCGCCTGTCTCAGGGTCTCCAGGTGCTGGTGGAGCAGCCCGTTGCGTCCCCTCTCCTGCATCACGTCGCCCTCCAGCCTCTCCACGGCGCCGCGCATGCTCTCCACGTGTTTCTGCAGCGCCGCGTTACGCTCCTCGTACTCCATGTTGGTCTTACGCAGCTGCCGCATCTCAGCCTCGCGCGCTGTTGGACACAAACACACAGAGAAAGAGGGGGACACAGCGGCATTCATATTTAATCTGCTTGAGAGAGGTGTGTTCTTTTCAAAGTTCAGAGCATCGCTGAGTTTGTGGAAGTATTCTGGGAGCACTTTTAAACAAAGTTATCTTGAGGTAGCCATGAACACGTTTAGAAACACTTAGACAAATGGATGTTTGAAAAAGTTACAGTGCGCCGACAAACAGAGCTGGCTGAGTTTTACCTTTGCTGTGGTTGAGGAACTCCTCAGTGAAGATCGGTATGTCGAACACAGTTCTGTCCTTCCCTTCACCCTCCTTCTGTTGATCAGAGACAGAAAGGGGATAAGCTGAAGAGAGAACACATTTGGCCGCACACACTGACAGTGAGAGCTGGTCATTTATCTATGTGGTTGGTAGGTGGGTGGGTAATTGATGTTATACCTTGCCACCGGGGAAATACAGTGATACAATTTAAGAAATGAGGAAGGCAAAGTAATTTCATCAGCAGTGCTGCTAAGATATCAAAGGCCTTGAAATGGTTCGCAATCAAATTGTGTTTCACAGAGATACAGCGCAGGTTTACTCCTTCCTCTGAAAGGACGCATCATCCTTTCTCATCCCGTGTGCTTTGAAATCTGTGGAGGGGGAACCCACACAGGACTGCTGATTCCAATAAAGTCACCTTGACCATAACCCCTCAGCAGAATGCTATAAGCCTCACAAAGGCAGAACTTAATACAAATGAATTACACACTTATCAAAAGCCAAGTGTTTGGATTAGGAACACAAACACAGCGCCAAAGAGGATTAACGCAGCTTTACTGATGCAACAATGAGCATTTAATGGGTTGAGCAAGAGGAGGGCTAACAAAGCAGATTTAGTTTCCTGGGTGAGAAAATAACAGAAAACCATGGTAACACTAACTCAAAATAAATTCAAATTGTGCCTTTTTTCGCACCCAGGAAACTAAATGTGTTAATATTACCTGCCAGCACTTTTGCTATCCTGTTGTGTAAACAGTACATTTCATATGTATGGGACCATGTATATACTGTAACACATATACCTGGATGTACTGTATCCTTATCTGCACTTTATCTACTCTTTGTACTCATTTGGTTGGATGCAAACTGAAATTCGTGGTAATCTAATCTAATAATATTTGCATGAGTTCACTTGTCGTTCTTTAAAGTCAAAACAAACCCTTTCAAATTCATGTTGATTCAAAAGGATATATTGTGCTAATGTTCACACTGCATGTTGTGCCTCTACTGTGACGTGTTGACATGCTTCTATTGTATTCTAACCATGTGAATCTTTTAGATCGATGTTTTGAGATTTCCTTGCGTGGACAGGAATTTATTCTTAAAAACAGTGATTGTGATAGGGCGGGAAAGAGTTACTGACCTCGTGAAGAGCTTCGTTGGCTACCTGGTGCCCAGCATCTGGAGAGGAAGGAAAGAATAAAGAGAGAGGACAGAGGATGATTCATGATTCCCCCGACGCAGTGAGCTTTTACTAGGTTGTGAACTGATGACTGAATGAGAGCAATACAACAATCCCATCTCCGCCCTCTCCATTGTGGTTCACCTGAAACAGAGCAGATCATCTACTTTAGGAACTGTTTGCCGAGGTAGAGCTGTTTATGTCGTCACATTTTTTAAACTGAAAATAAAGACCATGTGTTGTGCGAAAACAGTAACAGCTCCTTGGCCTCAGATTACTCTCTTAACGGGAACTGCCATGAACTCCAAAAGTACCTCTTTTCTCTTGACTGAGGAAAGCAAATAATGAGTGTTGACTTTCAACACTAAAAAAGGCATGTATTCATATGATAAAGTCAAACCCCGCAACCATTTGCCTTCTTAGCCTTATTTATTTTATAAACACTGACATCTTGTATCAAATTGAAGCAGCAACATGAGCAACCAAACAAACCAACATCATTACCAGATCATGTACCAAAGGTCCGTACTGAACTGGGGAGAGGGCGTTCAGTTACGCTGCTCCTGTGGCTTGGAACCAGCTGCAAGTTGAGCTGAAAGTCAGAGAGCTGGTCTCTTTAAACAAACTCAAAGCTACTTTAACTGACCTTGAATCAGCCGCTGTGGCTGTAAATGCTTTGGCTAACTGTTGTGTGACTGTGTTGTGATTGTGGGTTTTAAAATGGTCTGTAACTGTGCTGTTACCATTCCTGGGCCAGGACGCTCTTGAAAAGGATCTGTTAAATCTCAATGAGACCTATCCTGGTTAAGTAACGTTAAAATAAAAATAAATGTAGTGGTTTGGTGCCTTGCTCACTGGCATCTTTATGCTTAAAACCAAATGTTTAAGAACATTAGAAGTACAAACCTGTATTTATTTGTGAATGTAAACTAACTTTAAAATGAACATAGACACACAACTACATAATCAAACTGAGAGCTTGCTAAACGTATTCATCATATATTTATAATAATAATAATAATAGATTTAATTTGTTAGCGCTTTTACAGGTGCTCAAAGACGCTTTACAGATATAGTGATTTATGTCCATGTTAGTCGACCTGGAAGCAGTAGTCCACCAAATATAATAGCTGGTTGATCTGATTGTCACCAGATATATAACGTTTTTATCTTGCCAACTACTTTTCAAACAGCAGAGCTTTAATATGTTGGTGGGCTAACTGCCAGACTCGAAGGTTGTTTGAGCCAAAATGCTAATTGTGCTTTTGTTTATTAGTTTTAGTATAATAATGATGTATTAAGACTGCGCACATTTTATTTGTTGTCTGTTATGAAACTCTTTTTTTCACAACTCATTTGTCTTTAATTTAAACTTTGTGACTTCCCTAAACATATCGTCACCTATGTGTGATTGTAATGGTTTGGTCCACCTGTTCAAAAGTATGCAGGGATTTTTGATATCTTCAATTAATCAGGAAGTGATTGGGGCATTTTGATTGGAGGTGAAGTCGCTACACTAGTTTTAATGGTTGATTCTACTCGACCCCCTGCTGCCTCTCTACCCAGACCTCACCTCCCCTGTGTCGCTTGCCTTTCTGCTTCTCCTGAACCTTCCTGGTGAAATGTTTGTAGGCCTCCGTCTTCTGGTACTTCTCCAGCTCCTGCATGTAGCGCTCCTTATCTCGCTCCGCCTCATCCAAGTATCGCTGCAGAGAGAAGAAAGAAAGGTGAGGAGAGTTGGAAGGACTCAGTCAAATATGAGGATTTGGAGAGTTCTTTTTCTTATCAGGATTAGTTTCTTTCAAAAGGCAAAAAACTGTCATTTCCAAAATGAATAACCTACAGTAATACGAGGCTTAAAACAGATTAAAGCATCTTGTATTATCATTAGTTTGGGAATTAGAGGAAACACTTCTAAATCCATCTTTGAGCAAAGACCTGGTGCCAGGAAAGTGGATCCGACTGAGATCTGAACTCGTGGTTTAACAATTAGATACACATCAGCAGAAAAGCTCTATCCAGTCTTTGCTTTTCAAAACAAAACATTTCCTAATCTTCTTCTTGAAAGAGAGCCAAGAAAAGCAGCACACTGATAACAGCTAGCAGACCAAGTTGATGCATTTTGATAAAAGAACATGTGGAAACGCATTATCATTTTGTTCAATCAATGATCTGCCATTTTTTTTTTAAAGGCCACCGAAAGTTCGCCGTGGTTGAATCACAATATCATCCCTCAGATATCTTTGAAGTGGAATATCAAATTGTTATGAAATCTGCCTGAACTCGACTGTTTTTCTCTCAGCAACTTCATCCTTTTGTATTATTTTTCTGTTATTCTTGCATCCCAGTTGAGGGCGTATCTAGGACACAATACAAGATGCCATCAAGTATGGCAAAACAATCTGTAAAGGATGTCAAACTAGCAAACACAGCCATGTATAAGTCAGTGTTTTGTCAGCTCTGAAACAGTGACACCATGGACTCAACAGGCTTTTGTTCCGACACGCTTTTTGTGTACAGGGAGAAAGAGATAGATAAAGGTCTCTGCTGGTTTGAGGGTGGTAAATGTGGCTTCAGATTAAGAGCTCGCAGGTTGCAGCTGAACATTTCTGTCCGGCGCTTTGGGGCACCGTTGGAGCGATTACTGAAAGTAATGACAATTAAAAATCCATCACTTTGATAATCAAAAACTGAACAGATGTTGCTGCTGGCTGTCCTGCCTCTGGTCTGTTGATTCCCTTATCACTGCTTTTTCAAAACCGATATGGTCTTAGCTAGTTCCCTTTGTTGCTTTCATATTTACAGTATAAAAACTGATGAAGACGTTGATGTTTCCATGGGAACATTTAAACAGAGTAATACACAAAATTGACTATGGGAGAGAGGTCCCGCCCCTCAGCCTATAACGTACAATATGTTGGAGCGCTAGCCAATAGAAGCACAAGGGTTACATAGTGATGTCACTATATTACATAAGTAATCAAAGAGTCCAATGTTTCCTGTTTCACGACAGGAAAAGGAAAACTCCAGTCTTTTCAATCTTAGTGTGAATGTTTCAAAAATGATAATTCCCTCTAATATTGTGAATTATACTGCAATTGGAATATCAGACAACATTTTTTGTAATTAGTCATTTATCCAACCCTCATTGACACATGATTCCTCACAGTTGTTTTCTCAGTCTGGATCCTCCTCACTGACCTGCTTCTCCTCGGGGGGCAGCTTGCTCCACTCGTTTCCCAGCATCCTGGTGATCTCTGGGAAGGGCACGTCCGGACGCTCGGCCCGAAGCTGCTCCCGTCTGTCGTTCATGAAGCGGACGTAGCCCGTGAGGGGGGCCTTGGGTGCGTTGCTGTCCTTCATCGGCTTCTTCCTCTTCCTCCCCTTGGTCCAGTTGCCACGTCGGGGCTTCTGCAGAGATGACAAAAACAGAGATGTGTTTAAGCTTCAGGTAGCAGTCCTGTGTGTTATGTATTGGCAGGACATTCATTGGAGTTTGAATCGGAAAACATTTTCATGTGTTAACAGCGAGTTCAGCTCTTACCTCGTCTCCATTTCTCTGGCCGTTGTTGTCGGCGTTGGCTGCAGGAGAGGTGGTCTGCTCCTCCATGACCACGATGACTACGGTGAAGATCTGGGGGAAAAAACAGAGGGAGATGTTAGAATAGGAAACTTCTCAAACCAGTAGGATGAAAGCTCGACGTGAGACAAAGACATTGTTCTGAAAGTCACAAGTAAATCTCAATTATCGCAAAATATGCCCTTTTATTGATCAACTCATAGTATTTGTGCTCAAAGAAAATATCTATTCTTCTCTATAATTGTTTCCAAATGGGCTCAGTGACATAGAATTTATTTTCCATGGTTGTTTCCTACAGCTTGATTGGAGGCTGTTGGATTATTTCAAATAAAGTGGATTTGGCATATTAAGTGTTGACTTGAACAAATAACATTAATGTTAGTGATTCAGGAAATGAAAAGAAAGTCATTTATTTGTGGCCAAAGGCAAAAGTCCAAGTGAAGTCACTACTCATGAGTCATTGGCTCCAGTCTGGTTTCAAGTCTTTGTTTTTTTCTCATCTCTGGTTAGTGCTACACACTTTCCTACCATATATGATCTTGAAAGGTCATCCATTAGTTAAGGTAAGGCTTGTCACCTGGAGGAGCCAGATAAAAAAAATTGAGACACACATTTTATCCCGATGAATGTGAATGAAGCACTTTGAGACAGGGTTTGAGCGAATCGCGGATTGTCGATTCTCAGTATTGTTACGCTATCGCTTTTCCGCAAACTCCTGCCACTCTTGGCTCCAAACGTGCTCTTGGCCAGTCACGCTTCCTCTAATAGAAATGTCTTGCTGCTATCAATCATCATTGAGCAATTTAATGAAACAAAACAACAACACCCCCACTCCTTAGAAGCTATTTTAGCCTATTTTCAACAAAAGGAAGTAGCTGTTGAACTGTCACTTAGAAGAAAACAGCTACATCTCAAACATCTCTCTGGGAAATAAAATCTGTTCTCTAGCTGAACTTCTGTTCAAACTAAGCTTTCAAGAGAGTCGTGTTGTGGACAGATTTTTTTTTTTTTACTAGTTATATCATAGCTTGAAACACATTTTTACTACTAACTACTTTTCAGAGTTCCCGTTAGCCGGTAATTACCGGACTATGACCGGTAAAATATGCTGAAGACCGGCGAATCTAAATCTCTCCGACCGGTCAAAATAATTTCTTCTTAGCGCAATACCGCATCAGTTGTGCAACTTGCCCACTTATGTGACAGAAAAAAGAGTATGTGACAGACAAGAATAGTCCATTCTAATGTCTAACACTTAATGTGGAGAAAGAGATGTCCTGTATGGGTTGATTGTGCGTTGATCTGTTGGTAATGCCCCGGGGTTCCGGTGGACATGTAAACAAATGCTTAATGCTGCGCTATACTTTGCGGCCTCACCCGGTTGCATAGCGACGCTTATTGTTTAGGTGTGTTTTGATAAGCAAGCAGCTAGTCCTATCATTAGCTAAAACTAGCTGGATCTGATCGATATGGACATAAACGCGAGTGAAGTCTAATCTGACGGGAGAGAGAGATCAGCTGCTGCTGACGAGTGGACACGCAGCTCTGCATGATCACATGCAGCGGTGAGCGGAACAAAACACACACTTCAGGTTAGAATATCACACATATCCATTTTAATTACCTCTCAAACTACCTAAACTAGTTATAGATATGTTTAGTTTTACTGTCGGGTCACTCATTACTGATCCGCGAGCTGCATGATACTGACGGGCTGCGTTTATTATTACCGTGTTATTGTAAGTTACTGTACACTTTTGAATAGTTAATCTACTATAATTAGTTTGTTTAATATCGAATCATATCAATTTGTTTTAAAGCTCAATAAATAACAAAGAAGACCTTTGACCTGCACTTTTCAAATTGTGTCCAGAAGAATTAAACTTTAACCGACATGTTGACCGGCGAACAAATATTCTAACGGGAACTCTGCTACTTTTAGAATAATATTAGGTCAGTTATGAAACACAAAAAATCGAACAATTCTAAATTAATTCAGGAAGCACCTAATTAAAAATATACTGACTCAGGGCTCTTCCGGGCAAACAGCCCAGGTTGTGTTTTAACCTTTTGCCCCTCTTCTAAATAACTACGTGGGAAGCAAGCCTCTGTATCCTGGATGTGGTTTTGCCCCCTGTCACTAAGTACTGTGGGAAAAGTCACAGAGGAATTAGCTCGTCTACCACAAAAAGCACTGTTGGGAAGAAAATGAGGGGGAAATTCCCCCAACAGCAGCATCAGTTAGGCAAGGTTTCTCTCTCATACTCTGTGATGCCTGAGGTCAGATTCTAGTGACACATCAAAGTCACACAGATACTGACAAACACAAGGTGTGTCGCCTATTAAACAAACTGTACCAGCAGGTAGGGCTTTAAGATGCTAATGCTTAACTATGAACAAACACTCTGCAGATAAAAAACATGTAAAATACTTTATATTCCAAGTGTTTTGCTTCCCAAACCTCACAAATAAAAGCTATGCCATAGTACCCTCTGCTGGGTGAACGCACACAATACATCATACAATGATACATGGTTTAACGTGGACAGAGTAATATATCTCTACACTAAGTGCTTCACTGTTTCTTAAATTCACTTTACACACAGAAAATGCGTTTATCTTTTTAGACTCCTCAAGCATTGCTCTGTATATTTAAATGATGATATGACTGTTTGCAAGCATTTACATATTCCTATTCCAAGCTATGCATCCTAGAATAGGCTGTAAGAAATACAAGGCAAACATAGACCTACAAACTGTGCTATCCTATACTTTAAATCCGAAAGAAATGGCTAAATAAAAGTAATTAGCACATGTTGTTGTTATGTTAGCATTGAGCGTTGTTTATTGGTTGTAATAACGTTACTGTGAGGTCCTTAATGCTTCTGTATGAACACCCAGTCAGCAGGGTCTTGAAAGCGTTGGTGTTAGCAAATGCTGTGTTACTAAGGTAAGACAATATAGTCACACTCGTTAGTGAGTGGTCAGAATCTAATGTAACGTAGCAACGTATGTCATTTTAAATCGGCAGACGTTTAAATGTCGATGATATTCTCACAATTGGTGTGAGCATTTTTATTAGCTAGCTTCGGTTATACAAATGAGCTAATGTCTTGTGTTTTAACAGCTGCGGTGCATAAAATGCGCTATTCATCATGTAGGACGGTCATTGACTGTCTTATATTAACCAACGGAAATGTTTAAAAGCAAAGACATATTGAAGATATCATCAGAAACAATCGTCTAACACTAGGATATTGGACTGATGTTCCTAGCTAGCGTTAGCACTCAGTTAGCAAGCAGTCAGCTAGCATACGGGCACCTATTTTTTTGCTGTAGGTTACATTAACTCGTCAAGATGAGATGTCGTACTATGTTAACTGAAATATTGAATGTATATTTATCAAAATCATCGAATGAAAACTAACCTTAGATAACGTAATCCGTATCTCTACCTGTGCAAATGATTTTCCTAATCAAAACAATACAGCAGCAGCCTGGACATAGAATCAAACCACATAGACAGGCATGTAGCTAAGTTTATATTTAGTACTGCAAAAATGCTGCTATATTTTCCAGTATTTCCTAATAATGTATCGTGTTTGTGCTTCTTTAGAAATGAAAATAGAGAATGAATAACAGAAACATCTGAAATGCATTGTAAATAGATACTGTAATATGTTGACTTTAACTGGATATATATGGATTCAACCTATTTATGGTACATACCAGAAACAGGAATATTATATCATTCAACATGATGTGCTTTGAAACGTCAATAGGAACCAACCAATGAAAACACAAATAACCCTACACAATTGAATCCTACGCAAATAAAGGACAATTAATTTAATTACAGCAAACTGATCTGGATATTCTACTTCTATGGTCCCCCGTTGGTCACCGTTTTCTTCGTGTACATAGACCAATGTCTTTAAGGGTGTTGCTGCCCCCTACTGTTATATTTACTAATTACATTTCTCAAATGTATTTCCATCGTTTCAAGATTCAAGGCTTTTTTTGTCATTCGTTCATATCTACAGTGTAGTTATGTCGATGCAAATCTTAGGTCACAGGCTCCAACACAATAAAACAGATAAATAGTGCAAATAAATAGAATATAAGTAGTGCCATAACGAGACAAGTGATAACTAATTTGTAAATTGAAAAACAGGTGAATGTTATGGATGTTCTTAGTTCAGGTGTTTAACAGTCTTATGGCCTGTGGAATGAAACTGTCACTGAGTCTGGTGGTTTTAGACCTGATAATGTTACAATAGTAACCTCCCTTAGGGAATGTCAAGCTATATTTACAAGACATGAAAAAAAGACTAAACATTTGGGCTGGAAAGAAGTATCAAATGGATGAGATTTTGATGTACAGATTATTTAGGAAATAATTAGGCCAGAATCAGAGGTGGCAAGCCTTTAATTCATTGAGGTCTATGTTGAAGCTGCAATTTGAAATATCTCCATCTGTCAAAGTGTTGGAGCTCTGCCAGGGCCACACAGACACACAGCTCACTTACTGTATAGCAAAATCTACAATGCTGGAAACCCTGGGGTAAATAAACTCCTGCAAACAATTATATCCCTATCACATTTAAAACCCTCCATACATTGTTCAATTATTTTATTCTTTTGAGGAGAACACACTGATCACTTAAAAAGTCCCTAAGCACAGCCTCATCGTTTTGGGCTAATTGGCCTGTCCAAACAGGAAATGCGGTAAGACATTAGATTCCTCTTATGGACGTAAACAGGAAAAGTAATGAAGCTCCCAACCCAGAAAAACCTCCCCTAACTTGAAAGATATAAAATGAACAAGAGAGCGAGAAGACTAACACTCTAATTCCAAATTACCAGATCGCAAATCAACACCCAGGCGGGAGTTACCTAACTGTGGCTGCAGTCTAATTGAAACCTTGATTGCAATCTTATTGCAATTACCCAAAGTTAATCCAACCCAATTCTCAGGCTCATTACACATAGGTTGGGAACATCCACAGTTCAGAAAGTTAAGTCTCCTTAACATTTCGTTTTTTCAAGATCTTGTAGACATATAAATTGCTTGGGATGTAATAAATGTTTTCCCAGAGATTCTCCCAGAGAAATACCAAACCTCTGAACCATCATTTACTGTATTTAAACCCTTTAACATTCAATTGATTCTGTTTTCCACAGAGTAGTTTATAGTTGGAAAAACTCTTATTCCACATGTTCTGATTGTGTCACATGCATTATATACTCTAAAAGGTAAAAGATGGGTTTTATCACACCACAAATCCCTCATATTGTATATATTTTAAATATGTTAGGGATAATTTTTATCGAGTTGTACGTATAATGAAGTTACAGCCTTTAGTCACATGTCTTGTGGCTGCATTGCATTCAGAGGCTGCTGTCAGTGAAAAAACTGACGTCTCTGGCTTTTCAACAATGGACATTTCCCTTCAACTCTGATGAACATCAATGCAAAATAGCAAGTCCACAAAGCCCACGCCAAAAGATGATATCTGGTATTGAGTTTTAAGATGGCTGAAAAGATTCTGCTATAAAATCAATTGAAGCTCTGAACTGTTTACCAATTTCATTTATTTATAATAAAGATCTCACCACAATGCAACCAGCGAGAACTAAATGCTGCTGGAAGCTATAAGGCATGGGGATTTACTCACAATCAATCATAATAACAGGTAGGCAAATTAGATATGATAATTTTCTGTTGAGGTGAACAGAGGAAAAAAATCCTCTGCCAATAATATGGTAATCTGTACCAGCAGATATCTCATATTCTAGCTTTCCAAGAGTCATAAATTAATAAGTAGCATTGCCTGTGGATTCATGTTTGTCTCTAATTGGCTGACTTGGAACTCAGAACTGAAGCAGGCCAACTGTTCAAATCCCAGCAGCAGCATGTCTGGCTTCAATTTTAACGTTGTTATTTTGTTGTTGTATTTTTTGTTCTTCCATTCAGCATCAGTGGTCACTGCATAGTATCAGAAGGCTGTGAAACGGAGAGCCAGGTTCAATCAGCTCTAAACTGGAGACTCTTCAGATCCCGGCAGGCGTCCAGCTGTCGCCTGTACGGTTATCCACCTGTCACGTCACATCCAATCAGCTGCTCGCAGCCAGAGAGGTTCAGTGCAGAGGAAAGGGTTTCCTGCCGATGGCCCTCTGCGGGTCGGCCATATGTCCTTGCCAGTCGGCCTGTGTGGCCTGGAAAGTGACAACGTTGTGACACACACACTGCATGCATCAAGCCCTCCTTCTGCCTCAGGATATACACGATGATAATGTCACATGACATGTCAGGAAGGTGATAGATAATCATGGCAGTATTATCATCTGTGTAAAAAATTATGCTGGTGAGTAAATAAGTGGGATGTGAAGTGAGTGTCGAGCACTGTTCATTTGTATTGTTTTAAAGACTACATTCTGGTGCAAGCTGCTATTAATGGAACCAGTGTCTATTTATTAGCCGCTTTCACACCAAGTACTTTGCCGTAGTTAATGCCCCGGCACTAGTGCCCCGGCACTTAGTACCCCCATGGAACTAAGTTCAGATCGCGTTCACACCGGAATAAGTTCCCTGAGGGAAGATTACGCAAATGAGCCGCTGACGTCACTTCGTCTTCTTCTGCTTTGGGTTTACTGGCAGGCCGCAACCAACTTCATCACGGCGTATACTTCCACGCCTTATGATTGTGCTATAGACTTGTTGCCAGGATCCACGATTTCCAAGGGCCATCTGTACTCCCTGTCAGCTCCAGAAAAGGGGTCCATGAAGGATTACATCGACACCTCACTCAAGGCAGGACTCGTCCGACCGTCTTCCTCTCCTGCCGGAGCGGGCTTCTTCTTTGTGAAGAAAAAAGATGGTTCTCTCCGTCCCTGCATCGATTACAGTCCACTGAATGACATCACGGTAAAAAAAAGATACCCCCTCCCTCTCATTGACTCTGCTTTTGACCTATTGCAGAACGCTAAAGTGTTCACAAAACTGGATTCACGCAACGCTTATCATCTGGTAAGAATAAGGGAGGGGGATGAGTGGAAAACTGGATTTAATACCCCAACAGGACATTACGAGTACCTCGTAATGACTTTCGGGTTAACTAACGCCCCAGCAGTTTTCCAGGCGCTGGTCAATGATGTACTCAGGGAGTTTTTGAACGTGTTTGTCTTTGTGTATTTGGATGACATTTTAATCTTCTCTCCTGATAAGGAGACTCATGTGCAACATGTCCACCAAGTACTACAGTGCCTACTGGAAAATCACCTGTTCGTAAAAGCAGAGAAATGTGAGTTCCATGCATCAACTGTCTCATTCCTGGGGTTCATCATTTCTCCTGGACAAATACTGATGGACCCTGCAAAGGTCAGTGCAGTGGCAGACTGGGCCACCCCCACCAATAAGAAGAAGGTACAGCAGTTTTTGAGGTTTGCTAACTTCTACAGACGATTTATTAGGAACTTTAGCTCTGTTGATGCTCCCCTTCATGCACTGACATCACCAGGGGCCTCAGGGCTGAGGAGGTTTTTAATGAGTTAAAAAGAAGGTTTACCACAGCTCCCATACTGACTCTTCCTGATCCTCAACGACAGTTTGTTGTGGAGGTGGATACCTCCAATGATGGGGTGGGGGCCATTCTCTCTCAGAGCGGCTGGGGATCATAAGATGCATCCTTTTCCCTTTTGTCTCGCAAACTATCTCCCGCAGAGAGAAACTATGACGTCGGAAACCGAGAGCTGTTGGCAGTCAAGATGGCTCTGGAGGAGTGGAGGCACTGGCTTGAGGGGGCGCCACAGCCGTTCTTGGTTTGGACCGACCACAAGAACCTTCAATACATCCGCAAAGCTAAGAGGTTGAACTCACGCCAGCCCCGGTGGCAACTTTTTTTCAACCGTTTTGACTTTACATTGTCTTTCAGACGTGGGTCCAATAATGGCAAACCTGACGTCCTCTCACGCCTCCATGATCCAGAGCCCATGGCCAAGGATCCAGAGCCAATCCTTCCACTCTCCCGTGTGGTTGGGGTGGTGACATGGCCTATAGTAGATCAGGTGAAACGTGTCAATGGTGAGGGGCCGAAACCTATTGGCTGTCCAGTGGACAGGCTATTAGTGCCTGAATCCATGCGGTCACAGGTTATTCATTGGTCTCACACATTACTGCTCACTTGTCATCCAGGGGTCAAGCGGACCGTATTCATCGTTCGACAGAGGTTTTGGTGGCCTTCCTTGGTTAAGGATGTCTCCGACTATGTGGCTGCCTGTGTAGTTTGTGCCAGGAACAAGACGTCATCAAAATCACAGATGGGACTGCTGCAGCCTCTCCCCGTTCCCAGCAGGCCCCGGTCTGACATTTCGTTGGATTTTGTCACGGGTCTTCTTCCATCCAAGGGTAACACCACTGTCCTCACTGTAGTGGACAGGTTCTCTAAGATGGTCCATTTTATTGCCATGCCAAAGTTGCCGTCAGCTAAAGAGACTGCTCAGGAGTTATTGACTCATGTTGTCCGTATTCATGGTATTCCCAGAGACATTGTGTCGGATCGAGGTCCTCAGTTTTCCTCCAGGTTCTGGAAGGAATTTTGCACCCTCCTGGGAGCGTCCGTCAGCCTCACCTCAGGTTATCATCCCCAGTCCAACGGACAGACGGAACGGCTGAATCAGGAGACGTGCCTGCGCTGCCTGGTTTCTCAGAACCCTGCTACCTGGAGCGAGCATCTGACATGGGTGGAGTATGCACGCAACTCTTTGCCCACCTCTGCTACCGATCTGTCTCCCTTTCACTGTGTCTTTGGCTATCAGCCTCCTCTATTCTCAGAAACTGAGAAGGAGGCGGTGGTGCCATCTGCTCACGCCTTAGTCAGAAGATGCCACCGTGTCTGGGCTGCAGCTCGTCGGGTCCTCCTGAGGAATTCGGCTCGGATGAAGACGTTGGCGGATCAACGGCGGCAGGCGGCACCTACATACAGACCGGAGCAGCGGGTGTGGTTGTCCACTAAGGATCTGCCACGCAGGGTCTTGTGAAAGAAGCTCGCTCCAAGGTTTTTGGGTCCATTTGCTGTCACTTAAATAATCAATCCTGTATCTGTCAGTCTCCGTTTGCCCAGGTCACTACGGCTTCATCCAACGTTCCACGTCAGCCGAATCAAGCCGGTTCTGGACAGTCCCCTGGTTCCACCCTCCAAACCCCCCCCCCCCCCCCCCTCGTGTTGTTGATGGCGGTCCGGTGTACTCTGTCAAACGTGTCCTGTCAGTGAGAAATCGAGGCAGAGGTCATCAATTTCTGGTTGATTGGGAGGGCTACGGTCCTGAAGAATGGTCCTGGGTCCCGTCCAGTTTTATCGTGGGCAAAGACTTAATCGAGGACTACTACAGGTGTCATCCGGAGGTCCCAGGGCCGTCAGGTGTCGTCCCTAGAGGGGAGGGTACTGTTGTGCGTAGACGGCTCTCCTAAGATTGTTCCCTAGTTTAGGTTTCATGTTATGTGTTTAGATAGGTTCCTGTTTTATTTTGATAGTCTTGTCTACCCTCATGTGTCTAATTGTCTGTTTTCCCGCTGTTGTGATTGCCTAATTGTCTTCACCTGGTGTTGTCTGTCTAGTATATATAGTTCTCGTCTTCCCCTGTATTGTGCGTTCAGCGTAAGAGCATTTTGTCATTGTCCATAGAGTTATTATCGTCCATAGAGTTAGATTAAGTAAGTAGTTTTTGTAGTTTTTTGATAGTATAGGTTAGACAGTTTATTGAGTGTTTGTTTTGTTGCTTTATGTATTCAGTGTGTTATGACCTGTCTACATTAAAACACTTTATTTTGATACTTTGTTTGTCTCTGCATCGTGCATTTGATTCCACGCCCTTGTACAGCCTTGACAGGGATATATATTATACACACTGCTCTGCTTTCTGCACGGACCTCACAGCTGTTCTCTCTGGAAACATTGCGTCGCGATGAAAGCAGTTAATAAAATAATATCCAGGGGATGCATGCAGAGCTATCATTGGCTGAGATAAGTCCGGCCGTGCGTCACGACTCTTTGAAACATCTCTGTTCCCGGAAATGCATCCACGAAGGAGCCGTGGAGGACCCATCAGTGTATCCTCGGTTATAGCTCCTCCAGAGAGCCTCCTCGACTCTTGGTCCTCGGTCCTCGAAGTGCATTTCGAGAAATGAGATGTCCTTCAACATGGCGCGCTGAAATTCATTTCCGGGTCACTACCGGAGGACCGAGGAGTCGAGGAGGGGGATTTGATGATATGAGAAGGGGGGGAGAGAGAGGGACCGGTGCCAGCAGGGACCGTGTTGTTAGCATCTGGTTAGCTATCTATCATTCTTGTGACACGTAAATACTACGCTTCCTATGTTTTGGTGCGGACTGCGTTCACACCAGCAATGAACCGTTCCAGAGTTCGCAAGGAAGCGCTCCGAGACCACCACCAGTCCGGTTGTTTAGTTCACCTTTCAGAGGTCTCGGATTGTGTTCACACCGACTCAAATGAACCACACCAAGCGGCTAAACGCACCAGGGTTAGATTCAACCGGACTATAAAAGGCTGGTGTGAATGTGCCGTTATCTCAGTGGGTCTCAAACGGTTTGGTCACAAATTATTCAAAAGATTATTTCTGCGGCACACCTTCATATGATCATTATAGTCTATATGGCAGTAAAACAAGAATAGAGTTTCAAAGGGGAGTGATTTGTAAAATATCCATAAAGAAAAAGAAAATCTGTTTACAGTTCTGTTTCATATGGGTGTTGAGAGATGTATCCATAGATCTCTTAATTTTGCTCTCAAAGTGCAACAGATTGATGCTTTTAACTTCAATATTTAAAAAAAAATCTTCCCAGGGGTGCATCCCCCCGGGCGCCGAAGAGGAGGTAAGGTCCGCCCCCGACTCATAAAAAATAGCACTTTACCCCTGCCTATAAGCCGTGAGTTGATTATCGAGCCTTCATCAGTCGCGGGTGTACTGTGTGTGCGTGTGGGGAGTGTTGCAGTAGAAAATTACACTGTAGCGCCGCCACCACTGTGGGCTAAGCCCCGAATGTTTTCAGGTCCAGGCGACGCCCCTGGTACACATACAGCAAACTCTAAGCAAACACATTTGAATAAAAACTATAAATACATATTACATCTACGAAAAGTGTAAGGCAGATACTGGGAATCGGTTTGTGATTTGATTTGAACTCAGTTTGGTTTCTGATTGCTTCTCGTCTCTTTGGCTCCTTTCTGTTTCTCTCTGTATTATGGATCAGGCTTTAAAACAGAAATATTTAAAAAGACACACCATTCAGATACTGAGTGTTCTATAGAGATGAATACAACATTAATTGTGTATCTCTTCCTCCTCACAAGAAACTAAACAGAAAGGATAAGATACTCTGTTCAAAAGTAAATGTTCCTTTTTTCCACTGGCAAGCAGTATGAGGGTGTGGTCAGATATACATTTGTGTGCATAACATTATGATTGTTACACTGGGTAATGATGATGCTATCTGCTTGTATGAACACTGGTGGCACATCGGTTGAACACTGACACAAACATCGAATTAAATAAAGGTCATACAAGCACCACAGTGAGCTATAGAGCAGACAATTGGCTTAGCTTTTTTTCTCAGCTGCATTCATTTGGTTATTGATGAAAATAAATCTACTGCAGTCCCTTCATGCTTTAAGATACGTAGTTAATATTTATACCACTGTGTGTTGTTTGAAAACAAGGATGTCAACATATGCTAAGTAATGCATGTGTTAGCTAAGTTAATTACCTCATCAGCATAACTGGTTATGGTTCAGGGTATGACGTGAATGTGGCAGCATATTAGTTCCTCTTTCTTCTCATGCACAAACACAAAGCTGTGAGCTTTGCTAGTACCACAGAGAACAAGAGCTCAAAGGGCCTAAGGACTTTTTGTAGCATCTTGTTGCTATGCAACTGTCTAATTATACTTAGGTAGCTAACCTGAAGAATGAAAGAGGGATGATGTTGAAATATAATGGGATGGGGATGAATGAGTGGGAGTATTTTATGCTGGGAGAACACACTGTGGAGACTTTTTTATTTTTCTTTCCCAAAAACCTGTTGCTGGGGCTGGGATGGGCCGCAGAGGACTGAGACGTTTAAAGGGGCCCTATTATCCACTTTTCAAGGTTCATATCTGTATTTCTACTAATGTTTAAATGCTGTAATGTTAAAAATCTCTTTATTTTTCTCATACTGCCTGTGCTGCAGCATATAAGAACCCAAAAACAGCACACCAGCAGATTTCAGCGATCTGTACACCCTTATTGTTGGAACTTCTGAGTGAAACTACCTGGGGAAAAAAGGGATCATACTGTATGTAATCATGACCACAATGGGTGAACCTGGAATATCTCCAAGCTGTCATTTTCATCATCTCCCGATCCATTTTCATCAGACCGATTTGATTCCTCTTTCTGCTCACAAAGTCTGGCATTCATGAAGAAATAGCAGAAAAAGATTACTATCACACAGGCGATTGACAGCTAAAAATAAAAAATAAATACTTTTATGAATTTAAGTTTGGATTTCATATGCTACATCATTTACTGTACATGCTGTTATTAACCACAACGGACAGTATTGACTTTCTGGAGTCTTGTGCATGGATACCTTAAAAACAATTTGTACATTGCTATTTTAGTACACACCAAATAAATGAGATGCATGTTCATTAGTGTGTTTCAGAGTTATTAGTAAGCAGAGCCAGGTTAGCCTTTCTTCATTGTGTTTCTACACCTACCTGCTGTTATTTGACCTTTAATGTTATGAAGACGTGACTGATTGAGATGTAAATTTAATGCGATTCACTGCCCTGTATTATGCCCTTTTATATTTTTCAGCTTTATTATCATCTCATTCTGTTTGTGTTTTCTACACAGTGAACAAGACTTCATACATTTTGTATCTGCATCTTAGATAAGTAAAGACGCCTTACTAATCACTGCTGGAATAACATTTCCATATGAAGCAGGTGCATAAGTTCAACAGAGATGCTGAGAAAAGAGTAGGTACACTTATACAACAGCTCTGAGAGACAAAATGATTCAAATAACTCAGAGGCAATGCCAAGAATAAAGAACATGTAATTGGCGTTTTGTCAGAATAAAGGAAATGTATGTCTTCAAAAAAGGAGACAACCGAGGGAAAAATAAATACATCTGAAGACCATTTCTTCACGCTATAAAGCCTTTTGGCAGCACATATTTTCACAGAAACACCCAATGGAGGCAGATTAAATAAAACAGATGAGACCTTTTATGCGAAGCAACCAAGATTTCCAATGATGGTTCGAAAGCGACTAGACTGCCCTTTGTAAATGACTAAAGAGGCGAGAGAAGATGACAATGGATAATAACTTGATGTATGACGCTTCGGCAATGAGCTTTAAATGTCTTATCTAAATTCATACACAATGACAGCGTTCGTGCCCAACCATGTCACGTTTATCATTTTCCCTGCACCGCCTGGCAGATAATGGACAAAAGAGAATCAATAAGTAAGAAAACCTTACTGAATGAATCATGGGATGATAGCAACGAGAGCTGATGGATGCACCCTATTCTCACGCATGCTGTATTGACTTTGTGGAGGATGGTTATGAGCCTTATTCACAGGGTTTATGCAGCTCTGCACACCACACTTTGCATTGGGTATGAGGAAAAGAGGAAACATTTATGCAATACTCTTTACTTCTGCATATATTAGATATTTTAAAGCAGACCATGAATCTTAAGTCTAAATAAAGGCATTTCAATTTACTCTGGGCCCCAGGAGAAAGAATAGATAAGAGAAAGGTCCCTATGAGATCCACTGATTTGCCCTTTCAATTTTGTTACACTATGCTGGAGTTATATACATCCCAAAGTTTGGTGTGATATGAATCGATTACACACAATTTACGAAAACAAAACATCTATGTATTGGATATTGTGCATTAGCCAAGCATATTAAAAATGTTCAAACAAAAATACGAACCAATAAAGTTTAACCTTGGGATAT
This sequence comes from Harpagifer antarcticus, assembly GCA_902827135.1. Lineage (NCBI taxonomy): Eukaryota > Metazoa > Chordata > Actinopteri > Perciformes > Harpagiferidae > Harpagifer > Harpagifer antarcticus. Next base: position 765,075 of record CADEHL010000998.1, read on the forward strand.
TGATGGCCACGTTCAAAGATTATGTCCAAAAGACGCATTGTCTGTTTGACCACACATTGAAGACAAATAACTGTCATGTCTAGGAAACTAATAGTGAAAGTTTATTCTTTATGTTAGTTTTGTCATGTCCCTTTGCCCTGTGCTTTATGTTTATTCCCTTAATTAATCATCCCTCTCATTTTAGGCCTCCACGCTCCCCGCCCCCTTCTGTCTCCTGCGTCCTTGATTGTTTTCCCCGCCCTGATTGTTTCCACCTGTGTCCCCTTTACCTGTGTATATATTGTGGTAGCTTCCTCCTGTTCATTGTCAGTTCATTGTCTTACTATGACCCACGTTCCTGATTACCTCACGGACTTCCCACGGATCTACCTCATTGATCACTTGCTTGTTTTCCTCGAAAGAGTATATTTGTTTTCCTTGTTTTGATTACTGTGCTAAATTCCAGTAAAGTGCAGTTGGGCCGCGCCAAGCTTTCGATGGCAGAACGTCAGCGTCGATTAAAGGAGGGTCTGTGCTTCTACTGCGGGCAGCGCGGACATCCACAAGCGGCTTGTCCGGTAAAAGAGGAGGCTCACCAATAAAGAGGAGTACGTTGGTGAGCCGGATCTCTTCCTCTGACTTTCCTCCTCGCACCCTGACCCGCATCTAGGTAAAAATCAGAGACAATGTGGTTACTCATGGTGCACTCATTGACTCAGGGGCAGACGAAAGTCTGATGGATTGGGGGTTAGTTAAAAGATTGGACATAAAAACTAAAGCTCTACCCCAGCCTCTTGAAGCGAGTGCTCTCGATGGGCGGCTGTTGTTTAAAGTGACTCACCAAACAGAGCCTTTAGAAATAAGATGTGATGATAACCATCACGAGACAATGTCATTTCACTTGTTTAATTCAGCCCAACATCCACTCATTTTGGGGTTTCCCTGGTTGAAACTTCATAATCCTCACATTGATTGGCAATCTGGGAGGGTGGAGGGGTGGGGAAAGAATTGCAGAGATAATAATAATAATAATAATGGGTTCCATTTATAAAGCACTTCATATCTGATCTCAGATCCCAAAGTGCTACAAGTAGTCAGCATGAACAGTATAAATAAACATTACACAACACGGTAGAATTAATAAAAAGCAATAAAAAAATAAATAAAAGGGATATAAAAAGGTCTAGGCAAAGGCTCTTTTGAAGAGATGGGTTTTGAGGCCTTTTTTAAAAGCCTCCACGGTCTGTGGTGCTCTCATTTGGTCGGGGAGAGCATTCCACAGACTGGGAGCAGCCGAGCAGAAGGCCCGGTCTCCCATAGTACGGAGCTTAGTCCTGGGGGGTTTGAGGAAGTTGGAGTTGCTGGAGCGGGTGGTCCGTAAGGAGGTATGGGGGGTGAGGAGTTCCTTGAGGTAGGGAGGGGCAGTTCCATGGACACACTGGTGGGTGAGGACGGAGACCTTGAATTCGATCCTTAGTTTCACGGGTAGCCAGTGTAGTGCTTTAAGGATGTGGGTGATGTGATCATATTTGCGCACCCTCATCAGGATCCTAGCAGCGCTGTTCTGAATGTATTGGAGCTTCTGGATGCTTTTGTTAGGGATCCCGATGAGGAGTGCATTGCAGTAGTCCAGCCTGGAGGAGACAAAGGCATGGACCAGCTTTTCGGCGTCAGACAGAGTGAGTGTGGGGCGGAGTTTGGCGATGTTCCTGAGGTGATAAAAGGAGTTCTTGCACAGCTGTTTAATGTGGGCCTCAAAGGTCAGATGGGCGTCCATTTTAACACCCAGGTTGGTGACTATTGAGGAGAGGGTAATGTCCTGGCCGGAGAAGGTGATGGTGGTGATGGTGGATGACCGAACCTGGTGTGGGGTGCCAACTATAATTGCTTCGGTCTTGGTGCTGTTGAGTTTCAGGAAGTTTTGCTTCATCCACGCCTGTATCTCCTCCAGGCAGGCAGTGAGTGTGGGTGAAGGCAGGGCTGCAGAGGAGGTAGGGTTGATCCTGAGGTACAGTTGGGTGTCATCAGCGTAGCAATGGAATGATACTCCATGTCGGCTGATGATAGAGCCAAGGGGGAGCATGTAGAGTGTGAAGAGGGTGGGGCCGAGAACTGATCCTTGAGGGACACCACAGGTGACGTTGTGGGTACCCGACTCTGCCTCGCCCAACGAGACATACTCTGTTCTCCCGGTGAGGTATGATCTGAACCAGTCAAGGGGAGAGTCAGAGAGTCCGATGGTGGAGTGCAGACGATGGAGGAGGATGCCGTGATCGACGGTGTCGAAAGCTGCAGTGAGATCGAGGAGGATGAGGAGAGAGGGAGAGCCAGCATCAGCCGTCATCAGCAGGTCGTTGGTGACCCTGACCAGGGCAGTTTCTGTGCTGTGGCCTGAGCGGAAACCAGACTGGAACTTCTCAAATAGATTGTTGGAGTTTAGGTGGTCATGGAGCTGAGCAGCAACTATTTTTTCCAGCACCTTTGATAGAAAAGGAAGGTTGGAAATGGGTCTGTAGTTGGCCAGGACTCCCGGGTCAAGGGAGGGTTTTTTGAGACGAGGTTTGATGACAGCGGTTTTTAGGGCAGAGGGGACATGGCCAGCCTGGAGTGAGAGGTTTACGATCTTAGTGATCATGGGGCTCATGGTACCGATGTACGATTTTACAAGAGCTGAAGGAAGGGGGTCCAGGACACAGGTGGAGGGCTTCATCCTCCTAACGATGCCCTCAACCTCTCGCTGGGAGATGTCCGTGAAACAGCGAAGAGGCTGGGTTGTCCCAGGCTGTGGGTCAGCAGTTGTAACTGGAGGTGCAGAGGGGCTAGAGAGGAGGGAGCGGATGGTATCAACTTTGTTAGTGAAGAAGGCGGCGAAGTTGCTACACTGCTTGTCAGTGGAGTCGGAGTGTAGAGGACTTTGGGGTTTGAGGAGGTGGTTTATGGTAGAGAAGAGTTGCTTGGAGTTTCCAGTACTGTTGTTGATGAGGGAGGAGTAGTATTGGGACCGTGCATCTCTGAGGGACTGTGCATAGGCCTTCTGGTGTTCACGATAGGCTAACCGGTGAACAGTGAGTCCTGAGGCCTTGAGCCGCCGCTCAAGGACACGCCCAGCTGTCTTCATTCTCCGCAGTTCGCCACAGATCACTGTGTTAAGCAGGTAGCGGAGATTGACAGAAGAGGTAACACTGGGAGGGTTAGGCAGGGAACTATCCCAGAAATATATCTTCCTGATGTTCTTTCAGTTCCTTCCTGCTACCACGATTTAAGTGAAGTATTCAGTAAATCCACGGCTCTGACTCTTCCGCCTCACCGCCCCTATGACTGTGCTATCGACCTGATTGCTGGGTCTACAATTCCTAAGGGTCGACTATATGCTATTTCAGGTCCTGAGAAAGAGGCCATGAAGGACTATATTGATGCCTCCCTCAAAACAGGCCTTATTCGCCCTTCTTCATCACCAGCAGGAGCGGGGTTTTTTTTTGTTGGGAAAAAGGATGGGTCTCTTAGGCCCTGTATTGACTACTCGCCTCTCAATGACATTACGGTTAAAAACCGGTACCCCCTTCCTCTCATCTCGTCAGCCTTCGAGCAGCTTCAGTGAGCCAAGGTTTTCACCAAGTTAGACCTACGTAACGCTTATCATTTAGTCAGGATCAGGGAGGGTGATGAATGGAAGACGGGTTTCAACACCCCTTCAGGCCATTATGAATACCGTGTAATGCCATTTGGATTATCAAACGCTCCTGCTGTGTTCCAGGCTATGATCAACGACGTGTTGAGGGAGTTTCTGAACCGTTTCGTTTTTGTATATCTGGACGACATTCTGATCTACTCCCCTGACCTTGACACCCATAAACAACATGTCCGCCAGGTTCTACAAGAGCTGCTCAAGAATGGGTTGTTTGTCAAAGCAGAAAAATGCGAATTCCATGCAGAGACAGTCACTTTCTTGGGCTTCATCATTTCGCCAGGTTAGGATGGACCCAGAGAAGGTTAGCGCAGTAGCTTGTTGGCCTACCCCTGACTCTCGTAAGAAAGTGCAGCAGTTTTTAGGCTTTGCAAATTTTTACAGACGTTTGTGCGGAGGTTCAGTGCTATTGCAGCCCCTCTTCATGTCCTCACGTCCCCTCAAGTGCCTTTTTTGTGGTCTCCTCAGGCTGAGGAGGCTTTTTCTCGGCTTAAAGGAATGTTCACCTCTGCTCCCATACTCACCTTGCCGGACACCACTCGTCAGTTTGTGGTAGAAGTGGATGCCTGCAACGAAGGGGTGGGAGCGGTCCTCTCCCAGCGACTACAGAAGGACAACAAACTTCACCCCTGCACTTTCCTGTCCAGGAAGCTCTCCCCAGCAGAGAGAAATTACGACGTGGGAAACCGTGAGTTGCTGGCCGTGAAGCTGGCACTGGAAGAGTGGAGGCATTGGTTGGAGGGAGCCGAGCATCCTTTCGTGGTTTAGACCGATCACAAAACTATCTGAGTCGTGCAATTGAGTTCATGCTTCAGAGTCTCTCCTTGACAATAACCTTCTCTAATGGATGGATTTTTCTTAGTCAGCATGCCAAACCTACTTTGGACCGAACAGTCGTCAACAAAACTGATCCAAGCAAGTTGAAATAGTTCTTAAATGTCTTTTAGGTATGCATACTTGTAGGGAGATACTGTATCAGAAAGGTTAGATAAAGTACGCAGAGTTAGCTATATAGATGGACTGGACTCCAGGGATGCTGGAGAAATATAACATTGTCATCTTTAGCACCACATTTTACTTTTAGCTGCAAAGACGGCAGCAGGTAACAAGGATTTTATAAATGGTTTGAGGTATAAAACCACTTACTACTGAGAACCCTAAAATAACGTAATTACTCTGATCAAATACAATTATTAAAAGGTATATTCATCTTGTAGAAAATGCTTTTACTTTTTAAAGTGGGACCCATCTATATAGCAAACACAAATCATCAACAGCTTGACAACTTAATTTGACTAATTCTAGCAGGGTCTTTTTATGAAAAAGTAGAACAAATTGAATTGTAGCTTGTATTCCCATCACGAGCATTGTGGCTGCTGTGTGGATTGTGACTTTGGAGTGCATTCAAACCTGATGGCTTGCTCGAAGCAGCAGACAAACTCATTCACTTGTTTGTGCCATGTTTTGTGGAAAAAAAGACGAGCTAAAGGGGAATATTAATGAAGGGAAAACTCTGAATAGTGTGTTCATTTTAGTCTGAAATGAACATGGAAAAAGACAGATCCCTGTGCTTTTGTTTTTAATTTCATAAAAGGATTTCAAATGGACGAAAAATGCAGTCAATGTTTTACCTTTGATAAATGTATGTTCAGTTCAATTATTCAAGCAGCATCTCCAGGAAATGGACTAGCGTGAAACAGTTTTAGTTTAATAAATTCATGACATTCTTGGGTAAACACATTTTTATGTATGAAACAACAAACTGCTCATTGTGGCTGTGACCATTTCCAGTCATGGATGTCATGTTGGATCAAAGAAACGATTACATTGCATCGCTTTTTGCATTGCTGTGTATCTCTGTGTGCGACAACAACATAACTTGAGCTGTTACAGTATTTTCCGGCATGTGACCACATCAGGGGAATTGTCACAGCTGCAATAGGCAGATGCGTTCCCTGGGTGATGGACAGGTTGGTTATGGGATATCGGCAAGGTCACCAGATGTGAACTCTTGTCATACATGTATCTGCACTTTGCGGTGTTACATGTATTTGCACTGCAGCAAAGGCAAACATGCCTGTGGCTTGAGGGAATAGTGGTACGTGTCTATCATGTCCTTCATTGACATGATTGACATGGGACGACAAAATATGTCCTTTTACTGCTTGACCAGTTCACATAACAAACATTGAATTTCATGTGACATGTTTGATGTACAGCCTATGCATGGACCCGTACTGTGCACACATAAATGTTCTGTCGGTATGTGAATTTGCGTTTTCCTTAAGTTTAGCATCAGCAACTCAAACACTTGGCTTGTGATATTCCTAGTGTTTGTACCATTGTGTAAGCATAGACAGCTGGCTGCATCACAAGCAGGATTGTTCATACTGTATGCCTGCGTGCTTTATGTGTAACTGGAGGATTAAGATTAGACTGCTGGCCAAGTTTACATTTATTTTGGTCTTTTAGGTTTCTTGAAAACATTTACACATCTAAAATGAGTTCTTCAAATCCCCACTACTAAAGATTAATCTTGATTTTTACACAACTGCTGAAATCCGAGCAAAAATGCGAAACGGTAAAGTCGTTAAAAGACTGTAACGTATTCAGTAAAGCTGAGAAAAACGTCAGGGTCAGGTAGAAATTCTCTATGACTCACTTTCATATTACACAGGGTCATTTGATTCCTGTTGTATATATTGCTACTAGGTTACAATAAATAGTTGCAGTGAAGGCCAGACTAAAGTATCACTATAATAACACTGGATTTGTCACGAACGAGCTGAGAACCAAAAGGCAACACACAAGAAAGTCGGTAAGCAGCTTTATTACAAAGCGTCTCACTTGAAAAGTTCTGATATGAGATAAACCGGCAGACAGTTGGCAAAGGGCTGGTCGGGGACAGGCGAGGGTTCCAGTAGTAGGCAAGACGGGAGACGCAGGTACAGGCAGGGTCAGGAAACAGGCGAGGCAGGCTGGTCAGGGACAGACAACGTCGAAACCGGGAGAGCAATCTGGGAGGTAATGCGGGAAATAACTGCATGCTGCGAAGTACGATCTTGCACTGAGGTGAGAGTGAAGGGGGCTTATATACTAGTGGAGCTAATGGGCGTAACAGATTATGAGAGAGAAACAGGGTGTGATGACCAGGTGACTGAGAAATGCTAATGCAGAAAATACTGTAGGTGAGTGAGGGAGCAGACTGTGACAGGATTGGCATAAAACATATGCCAAGTCCTTTGGTGCTTTCATATGCTCTTTGGATTGGGCCATTTCCCATGCTGTGACGTTATTCTTCCGACTTTGTTGGGTTCATGAGCTTCAAGTCGTAATGTGGAAACCTTGTGGACACAAAGAAGATGTGTTGTAACTGCGTGTGTTTAATATTGTAGCTCTTTCTGATTGGTTGTTCTTTGAGGAGATGTTCACCTTAACATTTCCAGTCAGGATCTCATTTTTAGCTCATTCTGACACCACATGAATGCAGCAAAATGCTTTAGTTTGCCAAGCCAAAGATGAAACAATTGTGTATTTTTTTCCCATGATTCAGATTTGCTCCAAAATTGAATAGGTTCTTCCTGTGCCGATGCTTCACTTCTCATAAAAAAAAAATCGTGCTGATAAACGGACAATCAAACAAACATTCCCTCTGTGGCTCAGGTAAAAAAAACATCTAATGTGAATCTGTCTTTGTCACTGCCGCAATGTTGGGCAGTGCTTTAAAAGACACACAGTGGTTCAAAACAAATTATGTTTGAAAATTGCTTCCAAGTCTAAGTGAACATTTCTTCAAGACACAGAAATGCTCAGAGACCTGAGGTTTCAAAGGCCTACATTTTGCTTTAAAGGAATGTGAATTTAACCTTGTCTCATTAGTGCGCTTTTATTCTTAAGCCCTGCTAAACTAATTGAAGCTTTTATTTGCATGTGAACACACTCGACTCCTGTAACTTGTGGTATTACAAGAAGGGGATCAATGACGTTATGCAACAGGGCATGTGTTTCGGTCCCCTTTACATCTCGCTTTATTTTCCCCTCTGCTTCCCTTTGACCTCGCTGCCAGGCTTGCCTTTGTCTCTTTCTCAAGCCTTCTTCCCTTTATCCCCTCTCCTTTCTTTCCCCTGTCTCCTCTCGCCTCTGGCAAAATATTCCACTTCTCGCCTTGCTGGAATGCTGGCTTAGTGCAGTCATGGTGTTATGCAGGCTGGTTGAGGAGCGATTTAATTAGCAAGTCAGGCGATAGATTACCCCTGCAATTAAAAGGCAGGCCCTCTTTTTTGTTTATGCCTATAGGGAGGGCTCTCTAAACAAAACACAGCTCTCTCCGCACACACACGACACTTCACTGATGAGCGCACATGTGACCGAGCTCCCCTCCAGAATGATGTAAATACATCTGTGAGTGGCCTTCTCCAAAGAGCCAAGCTCCATTTCCTCCTGTCTCGGTAACAGACGAGCTTTATCTGCTGTTACAGAGCTTGGGCTTTGGCTGAGGACCAGGAAGCACCATAGAGGGAACACAGAGTTGACTTCAATAGCACACACACACACACACACACACCCCCACACACACACACACACACACACACGCAAAAATAAATGTTGACGCACAGTGGCGGTTCTAGACCAATTTGACTGGGGGGGCCACTGGGGGGCCAGTTATTTTCTGAGGGGGGCACAATAAATGCAGGACGAAAAAGAGAGCTAGACAGTATGAAGTAATTGCGCATAAGAAAACAATGCAATACAGTTATTGGTATTTGTTTCAGTACACTTATTTATTTCAGATATATCGTATAGTTATTACTGTTAGCTTCAGCTTAAGTTATAGTACCATTTTTGCAGTAACACCATATCATATTTATATAAAAATAAAGGCAATGAACAGTTACATCTCTACTTTACATCTACAATTACACGGATACTGGGCACTGGCCCCCCCTAGAACCGCCCCTGTTGACGCACCAGCACACAGAAACAGACGATCTGTCCTTGGTGTTTTACTTTCTGCTATTTCAGAGGTAAGCGTTCCTTCACAAGACAAAGTGGACAGGCTCTTGAGGGCACTACTGAGTGGATCTTAAATGATTGTTTCTTTAAGAGCCTCTGTCTTTCAATGAATTAGTAATGATGATTTTTCATAGTTACAGTGCTCTTTTTTCCTAACACCTAGAAACACGTACAATTATTTCCTGTGAATATATGATCATGAATACTGCATTAAGTGTAAACTTCATTTAAGACTGGAAGATATCTCGGTTCAGATTAGAAAACTGCCAGGTCTTTTCAGGTAAGTATCCAATTATAGAAATGTTTTACTTACACCAACAATAAATAGATGGCTATGGCATGAATTTTGCTACATTTCTGTTAATTTGTTGTATTTGCATCTGAAATTGTCGTTTTTATGACTTGATCACATATGGCATATGACTTAATGTCATCTCTCGCAAATGATGTTAGTTTAGTTAAGTGTTTTTTGTCTTAGTCTAGCGATGTTCACCTTTATTTTTGAATAGTAACCTTCCCTCTCTTTTCAGATACTCTGGGTCCTTCTCACTTCGGTTAAATGGATTCCTTGCGTCCCTCACTTGCGTCGTTTCCATGCGACTAGTCCCTCCCACCAGGGAAGCATGGAGAGACGCAAGGAAACTACGAGAAGCAGGTAAATGAGTTTTAAGAGCAATGGGACGTCCTTTCCTCCGGGGCGTCCCGTGAAGCGACATCCGTTTGTGATGACGCCGCACAGCTGATCGTCTGACAGCAGCTCTGTCCCCGTTGTGTTCACAAACACCCCCACCTCTGTTAGTACACATTTACTGACACAAACATTTGTATCATGTGTTGTAGACCCAAATAAATAAAATAAAATAAGAACTAATTCTCAAAAAAGATAAACGCCATTCTTAAAATGTATAAACGAACAATAGTTAGATTAATATTGATTAGAGTGCACAATAGAAATAAAATAATTGAGAGAAGAAAAAGAGATGTTATCCATCAAAACCCAGTTAGATTGGATTGCACACCTTGTTTGTTTGGATATGTATCACATTAACATTTTAATAGCACTTAATGATTGACTGAATGGAAATGACAATAAATGAAAATGTAAAACGAAAAAAGCGATCATGAAAATGTTTCCATAAAATGATTTTTGACCACTTTGTTGTTCAGATATATCACATATTTGTAACTAAATGATACATGAATTGAAACAAAACACGGTATAAACTGAGGAGGGACTTCTGTGAGGTTCATGTGTTTTCTTCACTCCGCTGGGAAACTGCTCTCATGTCAAGAACGTCAAGAAGCATCAGATCAGTGCATGCGCGGCATCGTCCAATCAGTGAGTGATACACAGAAAGGGGGCGGGGCGAGTGTCTGAGGATTTCATCGAAGAATGGTCTGGTGGTTCCTCGATTATAGCTCCTCCATTATCGCTCCTCGTTCCTCGCTCCTCTGGCAGAAATAAGGCCATTGGGACGCTACTCACGATGGCGCAGACAAATCAACTTCCGGTGATACCGAGACAGAGGAGCGAGGAAATGAAAAATAAGAGAAGTGAGAAGGGCCCTCTGACCTCCCTTCCTTGTGTGTCTCCCACTCCTGTGATTGTCGACCCGCCCCTGATTGTTTCCACCTGTTCCCCATTACCTGGTGCATTTATTGTCCTCGTCTCCCTTTGTCCTGTGCCAGTTCGTTTTTGTTTCGTTCCTTGTGACAATCTACCAGCGTATCATGCCAGGAATACTCCCAAGCAGAGCTTTGAGCCACGTCTTGTCTTAGTATTTTGTTATTCATGCTCCTAGTGTTTTTCCTCATTGAGAGTGATTTGGTTTTGTTAGTGTTTTTCCTCATTAAGAGTGATTTAGTTTTTTATACCTTTGTATACCTCTCGTTTGAATAAACCTTTTTTTGTTAAATCCTGTGTGAGTCGTGCATTTGAGTTCAAACCTGGTTCAAACCCGTTTATTCAGTCGTAACACTTAATCATTAACAAGAAAGTTTGGAGATTGATACAAGATCAAACTTAACTTTGGGAGTGTAATAATCGCATTGAATTGATTTATTTAAAACAAGGGACAGTGTATATTAATCAACATATTAAAAACATGTAAAAGTACTCGAATTAGCCAAAAGGCTAGTTTTCATCGATAATCTTAATATTTTTACTTTTCGACTTAAAAGGAGATTTTATGTCACGGTGTGATCATATTTTGTTTCTGCTGCCTCCAAGTGGCCAGAAAAAAATCTATGAAGTTATTCATCCATCGAGACAGATATCACAGCTAAAAAGTGTACGAAATTACGTGATAATAGTGTTTCTGAATATCAGGATTTGGAAGAAACTAAATTGTGATGAATGATGTAGTACCAATGCTGCTGTGCTAGTGCGTTGGCATACTGTCGGAGCAGCAGTTTTTTGTAATTAATCGTGGTTTATCTGATAAAGTCACAAAGGTTTCAGCTTCTACTAGGTGTACATTTATCTTAGAATATGGATACTAAACCCCAGGAACATGATCATTTATCTAGAAAGGCTGATAAAAGGGTTGCTCAATGAGCGATTACATAAATTCACAGAAGCGAGTGGAGTAGGAGACATCAGGACTGTATTGTGTTTGAAGACTCTCTGTGTATGAAGGCCTCAAGGCTCCGGCTATGTCTCCTTACCTGTGGGGGACAGTTATTTTAAACATCGCCCAATTCAGAGCATTTACTTTACGTGACATTGGCCAGGGGATGTACATAAGAAGTCATTGTGATATGACATAGGAGGGCCATTAGGTGCAGTATCATCACCAAGCGCACATTTCTTTCTGTAGCTCCAAGGATATCATGTCAGACTTATCGCTGAACGATTAATGAGCGGGAGATACAAAGTCCAGACACACGTGATGGCTGTGCGACAAATGCATTAAGGCAGTGGTTTTCAAACTGTGGGGCGCGACCCCCTCGTGGGTTGCGGACGGTACTGCAGGGGGGCGCGGGAAGATTTTTTTATTTTCTCCTTTTAGCTTTGTGAAGCACCTTGAGATGACGTTATGTGTTATATAAATCAAATTGTATTTTATTATTATTATTATTATTATTATTATTATTATTATTATTCAATTGTAAACAAACACTGCTCGAAAATATCTCATTGGTCAGAGAGCTGTGGGCATAATGCTAACCTTTTGCAAGTGGGTTCTAGGTTCTAGGGGGGGGGGGCAGGGGGGGCCAGTGCCTCCCTAACACTGACCTCTGACCCCCCTGTGGCCCCCCTAACAATGAAAAGTTTTTTTTTTTTTTTTAAATGTATATTTTCTGGTACTCGGTTTGCCAAAAAACGTAGGATTTTGTTGCTGTAATGTGAGATTGTGCAGACACCCTTATGTAAAGTAGAGATGTAACTGTTCATTGCCTTTATTTTTATATAAATATGGTGTAACTTAAGCTGAAGCTAACAGTAATAACTATAAGATCTATCTGAAATAAATAAGTGTACTGAAACAAATACCAATAACTGTATTGCATTGTTTTCTTATGCGCAATTACTTCATACTGTCTAGTTCTCTTTTTCATCCTGCATTTATTGTGCCCCCCTCAGAAAATAACTGACCCCCCAGTGGCCCCCCCCGTCAAATGGTCTAGAACCGCCACTGTTTGCCACATCCTACTTGTGTGAGATAGGCTTTTCTGCTGTTGCTGCCATCAAAACGAAATACAGATCAAAGCTGAACATTGAGAATGAACTGAGAGTGGCAGTCTCAAAACAACAGCCCCGGTTTGAGAAGATCTGCAAGGGAAAGCAAGCACACACAAGTCATTGATAGGCTATGTGTGGAATAGGAATGGTCAAGTGATGTGATCGTTTGCAACCTGCAGTAGAAATAGTAGTTAATTAATACATTTTCCTTAAAGAACTTTGAATTAAAAATCTACTACTCAGGGAAGAAAGGCCAAACCCGTTTTAATTAGGCCAAATTAATTCACAGTATCTATTACAAGCACTTTTGTTCATGTGTAATCCATAATAAAATATAAAATTATAGTTGGATCTTTGTATCTTCTTATTATTACATGTAGTAGAGAAAATGTAATGTTTTTTACAACAATATACAATTAATCCTACCAATATAGATGGGAACCGGGTTGGGGGGGAGTCCCGAAAATATTTCCAATTACCCAAGGGGGGCCCGACTGAAAAGTTTGGGAACCCTGCATAAGGCACTAAAAGACCGGCCTTTGTTCAACTGACTGGGAGAGCTGAGGGTAGCTGGAGGGTAGGCGGAGGGCGACCGAAATGGAAGCAGCCTTTGCTAAAGAGTCTGGGTATCCAGCAATGCCAGGCCTCATTATGGCTGTGGGTACAGCATGAAAGAAGAGCCCTTTATCTGAGCTTCCTGTTCTTATTAGTAGCACTCAAGCAAAGGAAAGTAGCTGTACCTACTCCTTACCAATCCCCCCATGCCCACCTCTGGGGGGGGCTGACTGACACAGAAGAGCAAAGTCATATCCAGGGCCCGCGTTCCTGCCAGGTCTGTCTGCAGGCCTGCCAAGTTTGTGAGGATGAGTGTGTTGTCTTTGCATACAAGTGTGTATGTGCACACAGACACAAATATCCGGGGAAGCTCAATAGATCGACTGTCGGAAACCTTTTGCCAGCGTGCAGCACAATCCTCCCCTTCTCTGCTGACGGTAGCCAAATCTGAAATGGTTGGAGCTATTTGAGCACATGGTGACACACAACAATGAAATCATTTCAGCAGACCAGGTCTCCCAATCATGCGGTGCACCGTCTGCATATGCAGAATTTAAATAAATCTATTTTCCTGTTTTTGTTAAGTAGTGTGAATTATACAGAGTCTCGCCTGCGAACCTCACAGAGGCTTTTTGTGTGAAAAAAAGCGAACTTGCACTAAGCTAGTGTGCCTATACTCATCTTCCTCAGCTGACATAAGTGCTGAGTGTGACAACAGGAAGAGGAATGTCCCAATCCATGATGATAACCCACACCACAGTGTGGGAGAATAACACCTGGTAGAGCAGCATCTTCCGCCTAATGAATGTGTTTGTTCCTCACAGGGGTAGTGTACTGACACATTTACTGTGCAGCATTAAATATTACAGGGAAACTAATACTGCTAAATCAAATCTCTTTGACTTTGCATACTGCTGGTGTTGCAATACCCACGGATACCAGCAGATGACAGTAAGTGACAGTAGTCTCTGCACGGGACTTCACTGTCAGAACTCTCCCTGATGAAGGGCGGGGAGGTCTGTGTAACACCAAGGAATCCTGCAGTATGGCAGGTGGAGCGAATAATGCCCTGAAAAGGTAAGAGAACAAACGCTACAAAGGCGGCAAATTAGCCCAAAGATGAGGGCTTCAATTATCACAGCCAGAGAAGCTGACAGCGGAGGGGAGCTGGGTTGAACTTTCAGAGAAAGAAGGCGCAGCGTGAGGGTCATTAAAAAGAGAGACTGCCACTGACAGACTGAAGGGTGGCCGATAGGACTGGACTTCTGCACTTCGGATAGCGAGGTTCTTTAAGGGCATGCAGGAAGAGAGACAGACAAATGCACTCAGTGTGTTTATACAAGTATAACAGTCAGTCTTTTGACATCCCTCTGCTACACCCCCCCCCCCCCTCTTCCTCCCCCCCCTCCCTGCAGGCTCTTGGATACTGTTCTAATCAAGGTGGCGGCCTAGGAGAAGCGTTTTACAAATTGGAAAGAAGACGCTGCGTTCCTTCATCTCCACAGATGCAGGAACTAGCCTAACCATAAGCAAGGCAAAATAAACCACCCCATGCTATATAATTACTCATATACTTGGGGTTTTGTGTGGGTGGGCATTACGTTTGCATATAAACTCTGCAAACACCTGTCATGCGTGCACTCTCACCAATATGGTACCATAATCAAAGGTTACCAAACAAGCTCACGGCTGAGCAAGCAGTGGGATCAAACAGAGGAGAGCAGGAGGCAAATCAGTTGACTTTCCCCCCAGACGGGATGACTACTGACAGCAGCTCACAGCCTCGATACAAACACACAGCACAGCCACAAAGGCAAACACATGCTGACACACACACTTCTGGGTCGGGCACACATTTGCCATTTCACACACACACATACTTTCCTTACTATCTAGTCCTTCACTATTTTGCGGCTAATAGGGCCTGATGAAGAACCCACTTCAGCCAGAGAAACAATGAAGCAGGCAGGCAGAGGATATTGCCAGCCAACAGAAATGGAGTCACAGAATGGCCGTCAGATAAAAATATCCGCTAGTCACTAGTGCTTCAGAAACCCCACTGGAGCCTTTTTCTTCGGTGCTTTTTCGAGGCGCCTGGCCCCGTTGAACATGATGGGCCTAATTAGGGGTCGTCTCCCAGGGGTAGTCAGTTAGGACTAGCTGTGTTATTTGCCAGTCCTATATGCAGGCAGGCTGCTATTTTCCATGTCTTCCCACGCCTCCGGGGTATGTGCTTGCCCTACTTCAATCCACAAGGTGCTCTCAGTGCGGTGAAAGTGGATGGGCGAGCCTGGAGGACAGACAGGGAGCCTCTCGCTTCTTCTGCGACATTGGGAATTTAGCCTTTTGGACTTTGGGAATGGAATCAATAAGGTACACTTGATTAAATTAGCACTACGTAGCTAATTATCAGTCTGGGGTCTCGATGTCTCTTGATACTCTCGCCACACATGTCAAATTCAGAGCTTTAATACCCTTAGCACATCAATGCATCTGCTATTTCAGTTCAAACGAGCTAATTAAATATGATAAAACACCAATGAAAAAAGAAAGAGGCTTTGTTATCTCTGGGTCCATAGCCTTTTCGGCTCAGGCAGTGATATCCAAGCAACCCTGAATTTATCCCTCCTATCTCTCCTCACTCGCCATTCTCTGAGCACAAAGCAAGTATGCGGTGGGCCTGACTGTCACTACTGCGTGAGGAGGCATTTACATAGCTTGTGTATACGGCTATTGTGATGATAATAGGCGTGTGATCTCCTGTGTCAGCGAATGAGAAAAAACATCTCATCCATTCAAATAGATTGTCAGCCAAAGCAATTAGCCTCCCCTATAATTGGCACAGAGGTCACCCCGGCAAAGCAGAGAGGCGACATTTAATGTGGAACAAGAATTTGTTGTGCTCATTACACCCCCTCAGACAGAACTGCTGTGCCTGGCTGAAATGTGACACCAGGCCCGCTAGGTGCCGTTTGAATCTGCCCGTCCAGGGGTCTTGTTTCTGTGTAAGATTTCTTTAATGGTTTCCATTAATATCACTCATGGCCACCGTCCCTGTAGAGACACACAGCCCCGTCTCATTTTTTAAATACATTATTTTTGCACTCTGCGGCAAAAGGCTGTGACAGTCAGTTCAGGAGATTACAAACTAACAATGAAACCCGACCTTGCAGGGATGACACTGCCGTTAATCTAGGTGTTCTGTCTTTGTAATTATTTTATTTTCTTTCTAAGAAAGCATGTGGCCTATCTTCCTCATTTTTTGTGTCGGAAGAAAGAAACAAAAGGGAGACAGGAGGAGAACTGAGAGTGAAACAATACTCAAATCAAATATGACTGTAAGTACAAAATGTACAGAGATGTCAGCAACAAGCTATCACACTGACGTACTGCCGGTGCACATTGACAGCTTTCATAAATTACATGCTTTCGACATCAGTATTCCCTTCTGTAGATTCATCAGGAAATATAAGCTTAAGCACTCAACTCTTTACCGAGTCGTAAACTTTAGCAAACAGATAATACGCAATATTTTCTATCTTTTTACATTACATCTGTATACATTATTTGGCTGATAGTTTTGTCCAAATGAATGTATACATGAGATGCACTTGAAGCAGCATTAGATTAAGTAGAAGCTTTCAGGAACACATGTCTTATTTCACCTGACACAAGGTGAATAAAGACAATATAGGTGCCTATTTCATTAATTTAATTTGTATTTGTCCCGCTCATGGTACGCAAACCAAATGTACAATAATTGCCTACAAACATGACTCTACCAAAACACCGTTGAGCGAAAAGGAGCAGGGAGAAGAATAACATCTGACCTGCACCTTCTAAAAAAAACTAAATCAATACAAATAGATGGTCTGCCCCTTCATAATAAAACATTTTTTCACAGCCAAACATAACAGTATCATAGGATACTAAGAGAAACACAAAAAATACTTATTTCCCACTGACGGTTAACGGAAAGAAACAAAACAACACCACCAAACATCACATGTATAAGGAAAGGAAAGTTGCAACACCCTCATCTGAATCCTACTGGAGAAGAAGGTGGAAAGCGACGCATGATAATAATAATAACAATAACAATAATATCAATATGCAGTTAAATAAAACAATGAAAGACTTACAGAGCATTGCACATAGTGTGTATAGAACAATCGCCCACCCTTTATATTCTACTGTCATCTTCAAATATCATTCATCATTCCATTGAATACAAATGTCATTATTATTTTTTCACAATTCTTCAATTTGGAACAACCTTTTATTCACACATCAGTGCAAGAGATGCTCTTGAAATCCCCTTTAGGCAGGATTTAGATTTGCTAAGGCGACTAAGTGGTAGCAAGGTTTTAAAAACAAACAAAACACAACATCACTGCAGAAACCAATTTACACTGGAAATACACTTTTTTACTTAAAGCTGAATAAAATGATAAATAATGATACACAATACCTATACAAATCTATGTTGTTGCTCTAAAGTTGCAATTCCTCAAATGTTTTAACCTGCGGTGTTTTGACACCATTGGTTAGCATGGCAACAACAAATGCAATTTAACAAACCACCATCAACTTGTCAAATAAAGTGCTGTTGAGGGTCAAGAAAACAAACTCTCATTGTTATAATAGGGAATCTTATAAATAGTATTGTCAGCATTCACAAATGTCATGCAATGCAGATAGTGAGTCGTTTTTTCACACAACAGTTGTTTACCTTGCTAAGAAGCTTGTTGCCTACAGCTCTGTCCATGTTAGGGAATCATTTGCTTAGGTATTCAACCTTCGACCCAGTTCATCGTTTTCTCTCTTTACTGTCTTTTCCCACGGCATAGGTCTACGGCCTTGGGTATTGCTGCTACTCTCTTAAGGAGGGGCAGCTTGGACGCATTGTTGTTGCCAGTCTATGACAAGCCGCCATGAGGTAGTTTACTGTTCAGGGACCCTGGCGCACATTCCTTTCTATGGACGAGAGCTCTAGTTAGATTCAGGGTCCATAATTGTTTAGTCTCACTGATAAAGAATGTTGATTATTACACTCTGAACTAGTTAAAACTCGAGCGCAGTGGTTTTAGACCTGATAATGTTACAATAGTAACCTCCCTTAGGGAATGTCAAGCTATATTTACAAGACATGAAAAAAAGACTAAACATTTGGGCTGGAAAGAAGTATCAAATGGATGAGATTTTGATGTACAGATTATTTAGGAAATAATTAGGCCAGAATCAGAGGTGGCAAGCCTTTAATTCATTGAGGTCTATGTTGAAGCTGCAATTTGAAATATCTCCATCTGTCAAAGTGTTGGAGCTCTGCCAGGGCCACACAGACACACAGCTCACTTACTGTATAGCAAAATCTACAATGCTGGAAACCCTGGGGTAAATAAACTCCTGCAAACAATTATATCCCTATCACATTTAAAACCCTCCATACATTGTTCAATTATTTTATTCTTTTGAGGAGAACACACTGATCACTTAAAAAGTCCCTAAGCACAGCCTCATCGTTTTGGGCTAATTGGCCTGTCCAAACAGGAAATGCGGTAAGACATTAGATTCCTCTTATGGACGTAAACAGGAAAAGTAATGAAGCTCCCAACCCAGAAAAACCTCCCCTAACTTGAAAGATATAAAATGAACAAGAGAGCGAGAAGACTAACACTCTAATTCCAAATTACCAGATCGCAAATCAACACCCAGGCGGGAGTTACCTAACTGTGGCTGCAGTCTAATTGAAACCTTGATTGCAATCTTATTGCAATTACCCAAAGTTAATCCAACCCAATTCTCAGGCTCATTACACATAGGTTGGGAACATCCACAGTTCAGAAAGTTAAGTCTCCTTAAATTTCGTTTTTTTTCAAGATCTTGTAGACATATAAATTGCTTGGGATGTAATAAATGTTTTCCCAGAGATTCTCCCAGAGAAATACCAAACCTCTGAACCATCATTTACTGTATTTAAACCCTTTAACATTCAATTGATTCTGTTTTCCACAGAGTAGTTTATAGTTGGAAAAACTCTTATTCCACATGTTCTGATTGTGTCACATGCATTATATACTCTAAAAGGTAAAAGATGGGTTTTATCACACCACAAATCCCTCATATTGTATATATTTTAAATATGTTAGGGATAATTTTTATCGAGTTGTACGTATAATGAAGTTACAGCCTTTAGTCACATGTCTTGTGGCTGCATTGCATTCAGAGGCTGCTGTCAGTGAAAAAACTGACGTCTCTGGCTTTTCAACAATGGACATTTCCCTTCAACTCTGATGAACATCAATGCAAAATAGCAAGTCCACAAAGCCCACGCCAAAAGATGATATCTGGTATTGAGTTTTAAGATGGCTGAAAAGATTCGCTATAAAATCAATTGAAGCTCTGAACTGTTTACCAATTTCATTTATTTATAATAAAGATCTCACCACAATGCAACCAGCGAAACTAAATGCTGCTGGAAGCTATAAGGCATGGGGATTTACTCACAATCAATCATAATAACAGGTAGGCAAATTAGATATGATAATTTTCTTTGAGGTGAACAGAGGAAAAAAATCCTCTGCCAATAATATGGTAATCTGTACCAGCAGATATCTCATATTCTAGCTTTCCAAGAGTCATAAATTAATAAGTAGCATTGCCTGTGGATTCATGTTTGTCTCTAATTGGCTGACTTGGAACTCAGAACTGAAGCAGGCCAACTGTTCAAATCCCAGCAGCAGCATGTCTGGCTTCAATTTTAACGTTGTTATTTTGTTGTTGTATTTTTTGTTCTTCCATTCAGCATCAGTGGTCACTGCATAGTATCAGAAGGCTGTGAAACGGAGAGCCAGGTTCAATCAGCTCTAAACTGGAGACTCTTCAGATCCCGGCAGGCGTCCAGCTGTCGCCTGTACGGTTATCCACCTGTCACGTCACATCCAATCAGCTGCTCGCAGCCAGAGAGGTTCAGTGCAGAGGAAAGGGTTTCCTGCCGATGGCCCTCTGCGGGTCGGCCATATGTCCTTGCCAGTCGGCCTGTGTGGCCTGGAAAGTGACAACGTTGTGACACACACACTGCATGCATCAAGCCCTCCTTCTGCCTCAGGATATACACGATGATAATGTCACATGACATGTCAGGAAGGTGATAGATAATCATGGCAGTATTATCATCTGTGTAAAAAATTATGCTGGTGAGTAAATAAGTGGGATGTGAAGTGAGTGTCGAGCACTGTTCATTTGTATTGTTTTAAAGACTACATTCTGGTGCAAGCTGCTATTAATGGAACCAGTGTCTATTTATTAGCCGCTTTCACACCAAGTACTTTGCCGTAGTTAATGCCCCGGCACTAGTGCCCCGGCACTTAGTACCCCCATGGAACTAAGTTCAGATCGCGTTCACACCGGAATAAGTTCCCTGAGGGAAGATTACGCAAATGAGCCGCTGACGTCACTTCGTCTTCTTCTGCTTTGGGTTTACTGGCAGGCCGCAACCAACTTCATCACGGCGTATACTTCCACGCCTTATGATTGTGCTATAGACTTGTTGCCAGGATCCACGATTCCAAGGGCCATCTGTACTCCCTGTCAGCTCCAGAAAAGGGGTCCATGAAGGATTACATCGACACCTCACTCAAGGCAGGACTCGTCCGACCGTCTTCCTCTCCTGCCGGAGCGGGCTTCTTTGTGAAGAAAAAAGATGGTTCTCTCCGTCCCTGCATCGATTACAGTCCACTGAATGACATCACGGTAAAAAAAAGATACCCCCTCCCTCTCATTGACTCTGCTTTTGACCTATTGCAGAACGCTAAAGTGTTCACAAAACTGGATTTACGCAACGCTTATCATCTGGTAAGAATAAGGGAGGGGGATGAGTGGAAAACTGGATTTAATACCCCAACAGGACATTACGAGTACCTCGTAATGCCTTTCGGGTTAACTAACGCCCCAGCAGTTTTCCAGGCGCTGGTCAATGATGTACTCAGGGAGTTTTTGAACGTGTTTGTCTTTGTGTATTTGGATGACATTTTAATCTTCTCTCCTGATAAGGAGACTCATGTGCAACATGTCCACCAAGTACTACAGCGCCTACTGGAAATCACCTGTTCGTAAAAGCAGAGAAGTGTGAGTTCCATGCATCAACTGTCTCATTCCTGGGGTTCATCATTTCTCCTGGACAAATCCTGATGGACCCTGCAAAGGTCAGTGCAGTGGCAGACTGGGCCACCCCCACCAATAGGAAGAAGGTACAGCAGTTTTTGGGTTTGCTAACTTCTACAGACGATTTATTAGGAACTTTAGCTCTGTTGCTGCTCCCCTTCATGCACTGACCTCACCAGGGGCCTCAGGGCGGCGAGGAGGCTTTTAATGAGTTAAAAAGAAGGTTTACCACAGCTCCCATACTGACTGTTCCTGATCCTCAACGACAGTTTGTTGTGGAGGTGGATGCCTCCAATGATGGGGTGGGGGCCATTCTCTCACAGAGCGGCTGGGGATCATAAGATGCATCCTTTGCCTTTTTGTCTCGCAAACTATCTCCCGCAGAGAGAAACTACGACGTCGGAAACCGAGAGCTGTTGGCAGTCAAGATGGCTCTGGAGGAGTGGAGGCACTGGCTTGAGGGGGCGCCACAGCCGTTCTTGGTTTGGACCGACCACAAGAACCTTCAATACATCCGCAAAGCTAAGAGGTTGAACTCACGCCAGGCCCGGTGGCAACTTTTTTTCAACCGTTTTGACTTTACATTGTCTTTCAGACCTGGGTCCAAGAATGGCAAACCTGACGTCCTCTCACGCCTCCATGACCCAGAGCCCATGGCCAAGGATCCAGAGCCAATCCTTCCACTCTCCCGTGGTTGGGGTGGTGGTGACATGGCCTATAGTAGATCAGGTGAAACGTGTCAATGGTGAGGGGCCGAAACCTAGTGGCTGTCCATTGGACAGGCTATTCGTGCCTGAATCCATGCGGTCACAGGTTATTCATTGGTCTCACACATTACTGCTCACTTGTCATCCAGGGGTCAAGCGGACCGTATTCGTCGTTCGACAGAGGTTTTGGTGGCCTTCCTTGGTTAAGGATGTCTCCGAATATGTGGCTGCCTGTGTAGTTTGTGCCAGGAACAAGACGTCATCAAAATCACAGATGGGACTGCTGCAGCCTCTCCCCGTTCCCAGCAGGCCCTGGTCTGACATTTCGTTGGATTTTGTCACGGGTCTTCCTCCATCCAAGGGTAACACCACTGTCCTCACTGTAGTGGACAGGTTCTCTAAGATGGTCCATTTTATTGCCATGCCAAAGTTGCCGTCAGCTAAAGAGACTGCTCAGGCGTTATTGACTCATGTTGTCCGTATTCATGGTATTCCCAGAGACATTGTGTCGGATCGAGGTCCTCAGTTTTCCTCCAGGTTCTGGAAGGATTTTGCACCCTCCTGGGAGCGTCCGTCAGCCTCACCTCAGGTTATCATCCCCAGTCCAACGGACAGACGGAACGGCTGAATCAGGAGAGACGTGCCTGCGCTGCCTGGTTTCTCAGAACCCTGCAACCTGGAGCGAGCATCTGACATGGGTGGAGTATGCACGCAACTCTTTGCCCACCTCTGCTACCGTCTGTCTCCCTTTCACTGTGTCTTTGGCTATCAGCCTCCTCTATTCTCAGAAACTGAGAAGGAGGTGTGGTGCCATCTGCTCACGCCTTAGTCAGAAGATGCCACCGTGTCTGGGCTGCAGCTCGTCGGGTCCTCCTGAGGAATTCGGCTCGGATGAAGACGGTGGCGGATCAACGGCGGCAGGCGGCACCTACATACAGACCGGAGCAGCGGGTGTGGTTGTCCACTAAGGATCTGCCACGCAGGGTCTTGAAAGAAGCCGCTCCAAGGTTTTGGGTCCATTTGCTGTCCCTTAAATAATCATCCTGTATCTTTCAGTCTCCGTTTGCCAGGTCACTACGGCTTCATCCAACGTTCCACGTCAGCCGAATCAAGACCGGTTCTGGCAGTCCCCTGGTTCCACCCTCCAAACCCCCCCCCCCCCCCCTCGTGTTGTTGATGGCGTCCGGTGTACTCTGTCAAACGTGTCCTGTCAGTGAGAAATCGAGGCAGAGGTCATCAATTTCTGGTTGATTGGGAGGGCTACGGTCCCTGAAGAATGGTCCTGGGTCCCGTCCAGTTTATCGTGGGCAAAGACTTAATCGAGGACTACTACAGGTGTCATCCGGAGGTCCCAGGGCCGTCAGGTGTCGTCCCCTAGAGGGGAGGGTACTGTTGTGCGTAGACGGCTCTCCTAAGATTGTTCCCTAGTTTAGGTTTCATGTTATGTGTTTAGATAGGTTCCTGTTTTATTTTGATAGTCTTGTCTACCCCTCATGTGTCTAATTGTCTGTTTTCCCGCTGTTGTGATTGCCTAATTGTCTTCACCTGGTGTTGTCTGTCTAGTATATATAGTTCTCTCGTCTTCCCCTGTATTGTGCGTTCAGCGTAAGAGCATTTTGTCATTGTCCATAGAGTTATTATCGTCCATAGAGTTAGATTAAGTAAGTAGTTTTGTAGTTTTTGATAGTATAGGTTAGACAGTTTTATTGAGTGTTTGTTTTGTTGCTTTATGTATTCAGTGTGTTATGACCTGTCTACATTAAAACACTTTATTTTGATACTTTGTTGTCTCTGCATCGTGCATTTGATTCCACGCCCTTGTACAGCCTTGACAGGGATATATATTATACACACTGCTCTGCTTTCTGCAACGGACCTCACAGCTGTTCTCTCTGGAAACATTGCGTCGCGATGAAAGCAGTTAATAAAATAATATCCAGGGGATGCATGCAGAGCTATCATTGGCTGAGATAAGTCCGGCCCGTAGCGTCACGACTCTTTGAAACATCTCTGTTCCCGGAATGCATCCACGAAGGAGCCGTGGAGGACCCATCAGTGTATCCTCGGTTATAGCTCCTCCAGAGAGCCTCCTCGACTCTTGGTCCTCGGTCCTCGAAGTGCATTTCGAGAAATGAGATGTCCTTCAACATGGCGCGCTGAAATTCATTTCCGGGTCACTACCGGAGGACCGAGGAGTCGAGGAGGGGGATTTGATGATATGAGAAGGGGGGGAGAGAGAGGGACCGGTGCCAGCAGGGACCGTGTTGTTAGCATCTGGTTAGCTATCTATCATTCTTGTGACACGTAAATACTACGCTTCCTATGTTTTGGTGCGGACTGCGTTCACACCAGCAATGAACCGTTCCAGAGTTCGCAAGGAAGCGCTCCGAGACCACCACCAGTCCGGTTGTTTAGTTCAACCTTTCAGAGGTCTCGGATTGTGTTCACACCGACTCAAATAACCACACCAAGCGGCTAAACGCACCAGGGTTAGATTCAACCGGACTATAAAAGGCTGGTGTGAATGTGCCGTTATCTCAGTGGGTCTCAAACGGTTTGGTCACAAATTATTCAAAAGATTATTTCTGCGGCACACCTTCATATGATCATTATAGTCTATATGGCAGTAAAACAAGAATAGAGTTTCAAAGGGGAGTGATTTGTAAAATATCCATAAAGAAAAAGAAAATCTGTTTACAGTTCTGTTTCATATGGGTGTTGAGAGATGTATCCATAGATCTCTTAATTTTGCTCTCAAAGTGCAACAGATTGATGCTTTTAACTTCATATTTAAAAAAAAATCTTCCCAGGGGTGCATCCCCCCGGGGCGCCGAAGAGGAGGTAAGGGTCCGCCCCCGACTCATAAAAATAGCACTTTACCCCTGCCTATAAGCCGTGAGTTGATTATCGAGCCTTCATCAGTCGCGGGTGTACTGTGTGTGCGTGTGAGGAGTGTTGCAGTAGAAAATTACACTGTAGCGCCGCCACCACTGTGGGCTAAGCCCCGAATGTTTTCAGGTCCAGGCGACGCCCCTGGTACACATACAGCAAACTCTAAGCAAACACATTTGAATAAAAACTATAAATACATATTACATCTACGAAAAGTGTAAGGCAGATACTGGGAATCGGTTTGTGATTTGATTTGAACTCAGTTTGGTTTCTGATTGCTTCTCGTCTCTTTGGCTCCTTTCTGTTTCTCTCTGTATTATGGATCAGGCTTTAAAAACAGAAATATTTAAAAAGACACACCATTCAGATACTGAGTGTTCTATAGAGATGAATACAACATTAATTGTGTATCTCTTCCTCCTCACAAGAAACTAAACAGAAAGGATAAGATACTCTGTTCAAAAGTAAATGTTCCTTTTTTCCACTGGCAAGCAGTATGAGGGTGTGGTCAGATATACATTTGTGTGCATAACATTATGATTGTTACACTGGGTAATGATGATGCTATCTGCTTGTATGAACACTGGGTGGCACATCGGTTGAACACTGACACAAACATCGAATTAAATAAAGGTCATACAAGCACCACAGTGAGCTATAGAGCAGACAATTGGCTTAGCTTTTTTTCTCAGCTGCATTCAATTTGGTTATGATGAAAATAATCTACTGCAGTCCCTTCATGCTTAAGATACGTAGTTATATTTATACCACTGTGGTTGTTGAAAACAAAGGATGTCAACATATGCTAAGTAATGCATGTGTTAGCTAAGTTAATTACCTCATCAGGCATAACTGGTTATGGTTCAGGGTTATGACGTGAATGTGGCAGCATATTAGTTCTCTTTCTCTCATGCACAACACAAAGCTGTGAGCTTGCTAGTACACAGAGAACAAGAGCTCAAAGGGCCTAAGGACTTTTTGTAGCATCTTGTTGCTATGCAACTGTCTAATTATACTTAGGTAGCTAACCTGAAGAATGAAAGAGGGATGATGTTGAAATATAATGGGATGGGGATGAATGAGTGGGAGTATTTTATGCTGGGAGAACACACTGTGGAGACTTTTTTATTTTTCCTTTCCCAAAAACCTGTTGCTGGGGCTGGGATGGGCCGCAGAGGACTGAGACGTTTAAAGGGGCCCTATTATCCACTTTTCAAAGGTTCATATCTGTATTTCTACTAATGTTTAAAATGCTGTTAATGTTAAAATCTCTTTATTTTTCTCATACTGCCTGTGCTGCAGCATATAAGAACCCAAAAACAGCACACCAGCAGATTTCAGCGATCTGTACACCCTTATTGTTGGAACTTCTGAGTGAAACTACCTGGGGAAAAAAGGGATCATACTGTATGTAATCATGACCACAATGGGTGAACCTGGAATATCTCCAAGCTGTCATTTTCATCATCTCCCGATCCATTTTCATCAGACCGATTTGATTCCTCTTTCTGCTCACAAAGTCTTGCATTCATGAAGAAATAGCAGAAAAAGATTACTATCACACAGGTCGATTGACAGCTAAAAATAAAAAATAAATACTTTTATGAATTTAAGTTTGGATTTCATATGCTACATCATTTACTGTACATGCTGTTATTAACCACAACGGACAGTATTGACTTTCTGGAGTCTTGTGCATGGATACCTTAAAAACAATTTGTACATTGCTATTTTAGTACACACCAAATAAATGAGATGCATGTTCATTAGTGTGTTTCAGAGTTATTAGTAAGCAGAGCCAGGTTAGCCTTTCTTCATTGTGTTTCTACACCTACCTGCTGTTATTTGACCTTTAATGTTATGAAGACGTGACTGATTGAGATGTAAATTTAATGCGATTCACTGCCCTGTATTATGCCCTTTTATATTTTTCAGCTTTATTATCATCTCATTCTGTTTGTGTTTTCTACACAGTGAACAAGACTTCATACATTTTGTATCTGCATCTTAGATAAGTAAAGACGCCTTACTAATCACTGCTGGAATAACATTTCCATATGAAGCAGGTGCATAAGTTCAACAGAGATGCTGAGAAAAGAGTAGGTACACTTATACAACAGCTCTGAGAGACAAAATGATTCAAATAACTCAGAGGCAATGCCAAGAATAAAGAACATGTAATTGGCGTTTTGTCAGAATAAAGGAAATGTATGTCTTCAAAAAAGGAGACAACCGAGGGAAAAATAAATACATCTGAAGACCATTTCTTCACGCTATAAAGCCTTTTGGCAGCACATATTTTCACAGAAACACCCAATGGAGGCAGATTAAATAAAACAGATGAGACCTTTTATGCGAAGCAACCAAGATTTCCAATGATGGTTCGAAAGCGACTAGACTGCCCTTTGTAAATGACTAAAGAGGCGAGAGAAGATGACAATGGATAATAACTTGATGTATGACGCTTCGGCAATGAGCTTTAAATGTCTTATCTAAATTCATACACAATGACAGCGTTCGTGCCCAACCATGTCACGTTTATCATTTTCCCTGCACCGCCTGGCAGATAATGGACAAAAGAGAATCAATAAGTAAGAAAACCTTACTGAATGAATCACGGGATGATAGCAACGAGAGCTGATGGATGCACCCTATTCTCACGCATGCTGTATTGACTTTGTGGAGGATGGTTATGAGCCTTATTCACAGGGTTTATGCAGCTCTGCACACCACACTTTGCATTGGGTATGAGGAAAAAGAGGAAACATTTATGCAATACTCTTTACTTCTGCATATATTAGATATTTTAAAGCAGACCATGAATCTTAAGTCTAAATAAAGGCATTTCAATTTACTCTGGGCCCCAGGAGAAAGAATAGATAAGAGAAAGGTCCCTATGAGATCCACTGATTTGCCCTTTCAATTTTGTTACACTATGCTGGAGTTATATACATCCCAAAGTTTGGTGTGATATGAATCGATTACACACAATTTACGAAAACAAAACATCTATGTATTGGATATTGTGCATTAGCCAAGCATATTAAAAATGTTCAAACAAAAATACGAACCAATAAAGTTTAACCTTGGGATATTGATGGCCACGTTTCAAAGATTATGTCCAAAAGACGCATTGTCTGTTTGACCACACATTGAAGACAAATAACTGTCATGTCTAGGAAACTAATAGTGAAAGTTTATTCTTTATGTTAGTTTTGTCATGTCCCTTTGCCCTGTGCTTTATGTTTATTCCCTTAATTAATCATCCCTCTCATTTTAGGCCTCCACGCTCCCCGCCCCCTTCTGTCTCCTGCGTCCTTGATTGTTTTCCCCGCCCTGATTGTTTCCACCTGTGTCCCCTTTACCTGTGTATATATTGTGGTAGCTTCCTCCTGTTCATTGTCAGTTCATTGTCTTACTATGACCCACGTTCCTGATTACCTCACGGACTTCCCACGGATCTACCTCATTGATCACTTGCTTGTTTTCCTCGAAAGAGTATATTTGTTTTCCTTGTTTTGATTACTGTGCTAAATTCCAGTAAAGTGCAGTTGGGCCGCGCCAAGCTTTCGATGGCAGAACGTCAGCGTCGATTAAAGGAGGGTCTGTGCTTCTACTGCGGGCAGCGCGGACATCCACAAGCGGCTTGTCCGGTAAAAGAGGAGGCTCACCAATAAAGAGGAGTACGTTGGTGAGCCGGATCTCTTCCTCTGACTTTCCTCCTCGCACCCTGACCCGCATCTAGGTAAAAATCAGAGACAATGTGGTTACTCATGGTGCACTCATTGACTCAGGGGCAGACGAAAGTCTGATGGATTGGGGGTTAGTTAAAAGATTGGACATAAAACTAAAGCTCTACCCCAGCCTCTTGAAGCGAGTGCTCTCGATGGGCGGCTGTTGTTTAAAGTGACTCACCAAACAGAGCCTTTAGAAATAAGATGTGATGATAACCATCACGAGACAATGTCATTTCACTTGTTTAATTCAGCCCAACATCCACTCATTTTGGGGTTTCCCTGGTTGAAACTTCATAATCCTCACATTGATTGGCAATCTGGGAGGGTGGAGGGGTGGGGAAAGAATTGCAGAGATAATAATAATAATAATAATGGGTTCCATTTATAAAGCACTTCATATCTGATCTCAGATCCCAAAGTGCTACAAGTAGTCAGCATGAACAGTATAAATAAACATTACACAACACGGTAGAATTAATAAAAGCAATAAAAAATAAATAAAAGGGATATAAAAAGGTCTAGGCAAAGGCTCTTTTGAAGAGATGGGTTTGAGGCCTTTTTTAAAAGCCTCCACGGTCTGTGGTGCTCTCATTTGGTCGGGGAGAGCATTCCACAGACTGGGAGCAGCCGAGCAGAAGGCCCGGTCTCCCATAGTACGGAGCTTAGTCCTGGGGGGTTTGAGGAAGTTGGAGTTGCTGGAGCGGGTGGTCCGTAAGGAGGTATGGGGGGTGAGGAGTTCCTTGAGGTAGGGAGGGGCAGTTCCATGGACACACTGGTGGGTGAGGACGGAGACCTTGAATTCGATCCTTAGTTTCACGGGTAGCCAGTGTAGTGCTTTAAGGATGTGGGTGATGTGATCATATTTGCGCACCCTCATCAGGATCCTAGCAGCGCTGTTCTGAATGTATTGTAGCTTCTGGATGCTTTTGTTAGGGATCCCGATGAGGAGTGCATTGCAGTAGTCCAGCCTGGAGGAGACAAAGGCATGGACCAGCTTTTCGGCGTCAGACAGAGTGAGTGTGGGGCGGAGTTTGGCGATGTTCCTGAGGTGATAAAAGGAGTTCTTGCACAGCTGTTTAATGTAGGCCTCAAAGGTCAGATGGGCGTCCATTTTAAACACCCAGGTTGGTGACTATTGAGGAGAGGGTAATGTCCTGGCCGGAGAAGGTGATGGTGGTGATGGTGGATGACCGAACCTGGTGTGGGGTGCCAACTATAATTGCTTCGGTCTTGGTGCTGTTGAGTTTCAGGAAGTTTTGCTTCATCCACGCCTGTATCTCCTCCAGGCAGGCAGTGAGTGTGGGTGAAGGCAGGGCTGCAGAGGAGGTAGGGTTGATCCTGAGGTACAGTTGGGTGTCATCAGCGTAGCAATGGAATGATACTCCATGTCGGCTGATGATAGAGCCAAGGGGGAGCATGTAGAGTGTGAAGAGGGTGGGGCCGAGAACTGATCCTTGAGGGACACCACAGGTGACGTTGTGGGTACCCGACTCTGCCTCGCCCAACGAGACATACTCTGTTCTCCCGGTGAGGTATGATCTGAACCAGTCAAGGGGAGAGTCAGAGAGTCCGATGGTGGAGTGCAGACGATGGAGGAGGATGCCGTGATCGACGGTGTCGAAAGCTGCAGTGAGATCGAGGAGGATGAGGAGAGAGGGAGAGCCAGCATCAGCCGTCATCAGCAGGTCGTTGGTGACCCTGACCAGGGCAGTTTCTGTGCTGTGGCCTGAGCGGAAACCAGACTGGAACTTCTCAAATAGATTGTTGGAGTTTAGGTGGTCATGGAGCTAAGCAGCAACTATTTTTTCCAGCACCTTTGATAGAAAAGGAAGGTTGGAAATGGGTCTGTAGTTGGCCAGGACTCCCGGGTCAAGGGAGGGTTTTTTTGAGACGAGGTTTGATGACAGCGGTTTTTAGGGCAGAGGGGACATGGCCAGCCTGGAGTGAGAGGTTTACGATCTTAGTGATCATGGGGCTCATGGTACCGATGTACGATTTTACAAGAGCTGAAGGAAGGGGGTCCAGGACACAGGTGGAGGGCTTCATCCTCCTAACGATGCCCTCAACCTCTCGCTGGGAGATGTCCGTGAAACAGCGAAGAGGCTGGGTTGTCCCAGGCTGTGGGTCAGCAGTTGTAACTGGAGGTGCAGAGGGGCTAGAGAGGAGGGAGCGGATGGTATCAACTTTGTTAGTGAAGAAGGCGGCGAAGTTGCTACACTGCTTGTCAGTGGAGTCGGAGTGTAGAGGACTTTGGGGTTTGAGGAGGTGGTTTATGGTAGAGAAGAGTTGCTTGGAGTTTCCAGTACTGTTGTTGATGAGGGAGGAGTAGTATTGGGACCGTGCATCTCTGAGGGACTGTGCATAGGCCTTCTGGTGTTCACGATAGGCTAACCGGTGAACAGTGAGTCCTGAGGCCTTGAGCCGCCGCTCAAGGACACGCCCAGCTGTCTTCATTCTCCGCAGTTCGCCACAGATCACTGTGTTAAGCAGGTAGCGGAGATTGACAGAAGAGGTAACACTGGGAGGGTTAGGCAGGGAACTATCCCAGAAATATATCTTCCTGATGTTCTTTCAGTTCCTTCCTGCTACCACGATTTAAGTGAAGTATTCAGTAAATCCACGGCTCTGACTCTTCCGCCTCACCGCCCCTATGACTGTGCTATCGACCTGATTGCTGGGTCTACAATTCCTAAGGGTCGACTATATGCTATTTCAGGACCTGAGAAAGAGGCCATGAAGGACTATATTGATGCCTCCCTCAAAACAGGCCTTATTCGCCCTTCTTCATCACCAGCAGGAGCGGGGTTTTTTTTTGTTGGGAAAAAGGATGGGTCTCTTAGGCCCTGTATTGACTACTCGCCTCTCAATGACATTACGGTTAAAAACCGGTACCCCCCTTCCTCTCATCTCGTCAGCCTTCGAGCAGCTTCAGTGAGCCAAGGTTTCACCAAGTTAGACCTACGTAACGCTTATCATTTAGTCAGGATCAGGGAGGGTGATGAATGGAAGACGGGTTTCAACACCCCTTCAGGCCATTATGAATACCGTGTAATGCCATTTGGATTATCAAACGCTCCTGCTGTGTTCCAGGCTATGATCAACGACGTGTTGAGGGAGTTTCTGAACCGTTTCGTTTTTGTATATCTGGACGACATTCTGATCTACTCCCCTGACCTTGACACCCATAAACAACATGTCCGCCAGGTTCTACAAGAGCTGCTCAAGAATGGGTTGTTTGTCAAAGCAGAAAAATGCGAATTCCATGCAGAGACAGTCACTTTCTTGGGCTTCATCATTTCGCCAGGTTAGGATGGACCCAGAGAAGGTTAGCGCAGTAGCTTGTTGGCCTACCCCTGACTCTCGTAAGAAAGTGCAGCAGTTTTTAGGCTTTGCACATTTTTACAGACGTTTTGTGCGGAGGTTCAGTGCTATTGCAGCCCCTCTTCATGTCCTCACGTCCCCTCAAGTGCCTTTTTTGTGGTCTCCTCAGGCTGAGGAGGCTTTTTCTCGGCTTAAAGGAATGTTCACCTCTGCTCCCATACTCACCTTGCCGGACACCACTCGTCAGTTTGTGGTAGAAGTGGATGCCTGCAACGAAGGGGTGGGAGCGGTCCTCTCCCAGCGACTACAGAAGGACAACAAACTTCACCCCTGCACTTTCCTGTCCAGGAAGCTCTCCCCAGCAGAGAGAAATTACGACGTGGGAAACCGTGAGTTGCTGGCCGTGAAGCTGGCACTGGAAGAGTGGAGGCATTGGTTGGAGGGAGCCGAGCATCCTTTCGTGGTTTGGACCGATCACAAAACTATCTGAGTCGTGCAATTGAGTTCATGCTTCAGAGTCTCTCCTTGACAATAACCTTCTCTAATGGATGGATTTTTCTTAGTCAGCATGCCAAACCTACTTTGGACCGAACAGTCGTCAACAAAACTGATCCAAGCAAGTTGAAATAGTTCTTAAATGTCTTTTAGGTATGCATACTTGTAGGGAGATACTGTATCAGAAAGGTTAGATAAAGTACGCAGAGTTAGCTATATAGATGGACTGGACTCCAGGGATGCTGGAGAAATATAACATTGTCATCTTTAGCACCACATTTTACTTTTAGCTGCAAAGACGGCAGCAGGTAACAAGGATTTTATAAATGGTTTGAGGTATAAAACCACTTACTACTGAGAACCCTAAAATAAGGTAATTACTCTGATCAAATACAATTATTAAAAGGTATATTCATCTTGTAGAAAATGCTTTTACTTTTTAAAGTGGGACCCATCTATATAGCAAACACAAATCATCAACAGCTTGACAACTTAATTTGACTAATTCTAGCAGGGTCTTTTTATGAAAAAGTAGAACAAATTGAATTGTAGCTTGTATTCCCATCACGAGCATTGTGGCTGCTGTGTGGATTGTGACTTTGGAGTGCATTCAAACCTGATGGCTTGCTCGAAGCAGCAGACAAACTCATTCACTTGTTTGTGCCATGTTTTGTGGAAAAAAAGACGAGCTAAAGGGGAATATTAATGAAGGGAAAACTCTGAATAGTGTGTTCATTTTAGTCTGAAATGAACATGGAAAAAGACAGATCCCTGTGCTTTTGTTTTTAATTTCATAAAAGGATTTCAAATGGACGAAAAATGCAGTCAATGTTTTACCTTTGATAAATGTATGTTCAGTTCAATTATTCAAGCAGCATCTCCAGGAAATGGACTAACGTGAAACAGTTTTAGTTTAATAAATTCATGACATTCTTGGGTAAACACATTTTTATGTATGAAACAACAAACTGCTCATTGTGGCTGTGACCATTTCCAGTCATGGATGTCATGTTGGATCAAAGAAACGATTGCATCGCTTTTTGCATTGCTGTGTATCTCTGTGTGCGACAACAACATAACTTGAGCTGTTACAGTATTTTCCGGCATGTGACCACATCAGGGGAATTGTCACAGCTGCAATAGGCAGATGCGTTCCCTGGGTGATGGACAGGTTGGTTATGGGATATCGGCAAGGTCACCAGATGTGAACTCTTGTCATACATGTATCTGCACTTTGCGGTGTTACATGTATTTGCACTGCAGCAAAGGCAAACATGCCTGTGGCTTGAGGGAATAGTGGTACGTGTCTATCATGTCCTTCATTGACATGATTGACATGGGACGACAAAATATGTCCTTTTACTGCTTGACCAGTTCACATAACAAACATTGAATTTCATGTGACATGTTTGATGTACAGCCTATGCATGGACCCGTACTGTGCACACATAAATGTTCTGTCGGTATGTGAATTTGCGTTTTCCTTAAGTTTAGCATCAGCAACTCAAACACTTGGCTTGTGATATTCCTAGTGTTTGTACCATTGTGTAAGCATAGACAGCTGGCTGCATCACAAGCAGGATTGTTCATACTGTATGCCTGCGTGCTTTATGTGTAACTGGAGGATTAAGATTAGACTGCTGGCCAAGTTTACATTTATTTTGGTCTTTTAGGTTTCTTGAAAACATTTACACATCTAAAATGAGTTCTTCAAATCCCCACTACTAAAGATTAATCTTGATTTTTACACAACTGCTGAAATCCGAGCAAAAATGCGAAACGGTAAAGTCGTTAAAGACTCTAACGTATTCAGTAAAGCTGAGAAAAACGTCAGGGTCAGGTAGAAATTCTCTATGACTCACTTTCATATTACACAGGGTCATTTGATTCCTGTTGTATATATTGCTACTAGGTTACAATAAATAGTTGCAGTGAAGGCCAGACTAAAGTATCACTATAATAACACTGGATTTGTCACGAACGAGCT
The DNA here is from genome assembly GCA_902827135.1 of Harpagifer antarcticus. NCBI lineage: Eukaryota > Metazoa > Chordata > Actinopteri > Perciformes > Harpagiferidae > Harpagifer > Harpagifer antarcticus. The sequence continues at coordinate 799,294 of CADEHL010000998.1, forward strand.
GAGAACCAAAAGGCAACACACAAGAAAGTCGGTAAGCAGCTTTATTACAAAGCGTCTCACTTGAAAAGTTCTGATATGAGATAAACCGGCAGACAGTTGGCAAAGGGCTGGTCGGGGACAGGCGAGGGTTCCAGTAGTAGGCAAGACGGGAGACGCAGGTACAGGCAGGGTCAGGAAACAGGCGAGGCAGGCTGGTCAGGGACAGACAACGTCGAAACCGGGAGAGCAATCTGGGAGGTAATGCGGGAAATAACTGCATGCTGCGAAGTACGATCTTGCACTGAGGTGAGAGTGAAGGGGGCTTATATACTAGTGGAGCTAATGGGCGTAACAGATTATGAGAGAGAAACAGGGTGTGATGACCAGGTGACTGAGAAATGCTAATGCAGAAAATACTGTAGGTGAGTGAGGGAGCAGACTGTGATAGGATTGGCATAAAACATATGCCAAGTCCTTTGGTGCTTTCATATGCTCTTTGGATTGGGCCATTTCCCATGCTGTGACGTTATTCTTCCGACTTTGTTGGGTTCATGAGCTTCAAGTCGTAATGTGGAAACCTTGTGGACACAAAGAAGATGTGTTGTAACTGCGTGTGTTTAATATTTGTAGCTCTTTCTGATTGGTTGTTCTTTGAGGAGATGTTCACCTGAACATTTCCAGTCAGGATCTCATTTTTAGCTCATTCTGACACCACATGAATGCAGCAAAATGCTTTAGTTTGCCAAGCCAAAGATGAAACAATTGTGTATTTTTTTCCCATGATTCAGATTTGCTCCAAAATTGAATAGGTTCTTCCTGTGCCGATGCTTCACTTCTCATAAAAAAAAAATCGTGCTGATAAACGGACAATCAAACAAACATTCCCTCTGTGGCTCAGGTAAAAAAACATCTAATGTGAATCTGTCTTTGTCACTGCCGCAATGTTGGGCAGTGCTTTAAAAGACACACAGTGGTTCAAAACAAATTATGTTTGAAAATTGCTTCCAAGTCTAAGTGAACATTTCTTCAAGACACAGAAATGCTCAGAGACCTGAGGTTTCAAAGGCCTACATTTTGCTTTAAAGGAATGTGAATTTAACCTTGTCTCATTAGTGCGCTTTTATTCTTAAGCCCTGCTAAACTAATTGAAGCTTTTATTTGCATGTGAACACACTCGACTCCTGTAACTTGTGGTATTACAAGAAGGGGATCAATGACGTTATGCAACAGGGCATGTGTTTCGGTCCCCTTTACATCTCGCTTTATTTTCCCCTCTGCTTCCCTTTGACCTCGCTGCCAGGCTTGCCTTTGTCTCTTTCTCAAGCCTTCTTCCCTTTATCCCCTCTCCTTTCTTTCCCCCTGTCTCCTCTCGCCTCTGGCAAAATATTCCACTTCTCGCCTTGCTGGAATGCTGGCTTAGTGCAGTCATGGTGTTATGCAGGCTGGTTGAGGAGCGATTTAATTAGCAAGTCAGGCGATAGATTACCCCTGCAATTAAAAGGCAGGCCCTCTTTTTTGTTTATGCCTATAGGGAGGGCTCTCTAAACAAAACACAGCTCTCTCCGCACACACACGACACTTCACTGATGAGCGCACATGTGACCGAGCTCCCCTCCAGAATGATGTAAATACATCTGTGAGTGGCCTTCTCCAAAGAGCCAAGCTCCATTTCCTCCTGTCTCGGTAACAGACGAGCTTTATCTGCTGTTACAGAGCTTGGGCTTTGGCTGAGGACCAGGAAGCACCATAGAGGGAACACAGAGTTGACTTCAATAGCACACACACACACACACACACACACCCCCACACACACACACACACACACACACGCAAAAATAAATGTTGACGCACAGTGGCGGTTCTAGACCAATTTGACTGGGGGGGCCACTGGGGGGCCAGTTATTTTCTGAGGGGGGCACAATAAATGCAGGACGAAAAAGAGAGCTAGACAGTATGAAGTAATTGCGCATAAGAAAACAATGCAATACAGTTATTGGTATTTGTTTCAGTACACTTATTTATTTCAGATATATCTTATAGTTATTACTGTTAGCTTCAGCTTAAGTTATAGTACCATTTTTGCAATAACACCATATCATATTTATATAAAAATAAAGGCAATGAACAGTTACATCTCTACTTTACATCTACAATTACACGGATACTGGGCACTGGCCCCCCCTAGAACCGCCCCTGTTGACGCACCAGCACACAGAAACAGACGATCTGTCCTTGGTGTTTTACTTTCTGCTATTTCAGAGGTAAGCGTTCCTTCACAAGACAAAGTGGACAGGCTCTTTGAGGGCACTACTGAGTGGATCTTAAATGATTGTTTCTTTAAGAGCCTCTGTCTTTCAATGAATTAGTAATGATGATTTTTCATAGTTACAGTGCTCTTTTTTTCCTAACACCTAGAAACACGTACAATTATTTCCTGTGAATATATGGATCATGAATACTGCATTAAGTGTAAACTTCATTTAAGACTGGAAGATATCTCGGTTCAGATTAGAAAACTGCCAGGTCTTTTTCAGGTAAGTATCCAATTATAGAAATGTTTTACTTACACCAACAATAAATAGATGGCTATGGCATGAATTTTGCTACATTTCTGTTTAATTTGTTGTATTTGCATCTGAAATTGTCGTTTTTATGACTTGATCACATATGGCATATGACTTAATGTCATCTCTCGCAAATGATGTTAGTTTAGTTAAGTGTTTTTGTCTTAGTCTAGCGATGTTCACCTTTATTTTTGAATAGTAACCTTCCCTCTCTTTTCAGATACTCTGGGTCCTTCTCACTTCGGTTAAATGGATTCCTTGCGTCCCTCACTTGCGTCGTTTCCATGCGACTAGTCCCTCCCACCAGGGAAGCATGGAGAGACGCAAGGAAACTACGAGAAGCAGGTAAATGAGTTTTAAGAGCAATGGGACGTCCTTTCCTCCGGGGCGTCCCGTGAAGCGACATCCGTTTGTGATGACGCCGCACAGCTGATCGTCTGACAGCAGCTCTGTCCCCGTTGTGTTCACAAACACCCCCACCTCTGTTAGTACACATTTACTGACACAAACATTTGTATCATGTGTTGTAGACCCAAATAAATAAAATAAAATAAGAACTAATTCTCAAAAAAGATAAACGCCATTCTTAAAATGTATAAACGAACAATAGTTAGATTAATATTGATTAGAGTGCACAATAGAAATAAAATAATTGAGAGAAGAAAAAGAGATGTTATCCATCAAAACCCAGTTAGATTGGATTGCACACCTTGTTTGTTTGGATATGTAGCACATTAACATTTTAATAGCACTTAATGATTGACTGAATGGAAATGACAATAAATGAAAATGTAAAACGAAAAAAGCGATCATGAAAATGTTTCCAAAAAATGAATAAAATGATTTTTGACCACTTTGTTGTTCAGATATATCACATATTTGTAACTAAATGAAACATGAATTGAAACAAAACACGGTATAAACTGAGGAGGGACTTCTGTGAGGTTCATGTGTTTTCTTCACTCCGCTGGGAAACTGCTCTCATGTCAAGAACGTCAAGAAGCATCAGATCAGTGCATGCGCGGCATCGTCCAATCAGTGAGTGATACACAGAAAGGGGGCGGGGCGAGTGTCTGAGGATTTCATCGAAGAATGGTCTGGTGGTTCCTCGATTATAGCTCCTCCATTATCGCTCCTCGTTCCTCGCTCCTCTGGCAGAAATAAGGCCATTGGGACGCTACTCACGATGGCGCAGACAAATCAACTTCCGGTGATACCGAGACAGAGGAGCGAGGAAATGAAAAATAAGAGAAGTGAGAAGGGCCCTCTGACCTCCCTTCCTTGTGTGTCTCCCACTCCTGTGATTGTCGACCCGCCCCTGATTGTTTCCACCTGTTCCCCATTACCTGGTGCATTTATTGTCCTCGTCTCCCTTTGTCCTGTGCCAGTTAGTTTTGTTTCGTTCCTTGTGACAATCTACCAGCGTATCATGCCAGGAATACTCCCAAGCAGAGCTTTGAGCCACGTCTTGTCTTAGTATTTTGTTATTCATGCTCCTAGTGTTTTTCCTCATTGAGAGTGATTTGGTTTTGTTAGTGTTTTTCCTCATTAAGAGTGATTTAGTTTTTTATACCTTTGTATACCTCTCGTTTGAATAAACCTTTTTTTGTTAAATCCTGTGTGAGTCGTGCATTTGAGTTCAAACCTGGTTCAAACCCGTTTATTCAGTCGTAACACTTAATCATTAACAAGAAAGTTTGGAGATTGATACAAGATCAAACTTAACTTTGGGAGTGTAATAATCGCATTGAATTGATTTATTTAAAACAAGGGACAGTGTATATTAATCAACATATTAAAAACATGTAAAAGTACTCGAATTAGCCAAAAGGCTAGTTTTCATCGATAATCTTAATATTTTTACTTTTCGACTTAAAAGGAGATTTTATGTCAACGGTGTGATCATATTTTGTTTCTGCTGCCTCCAAGTGGCCAGAAAAAAATCTATGAAGTTATTCATCCATCGAGACAGATATCACAGCTAAAAAGTGTACGAAATTACGTGATAATAGTGTTTCTGAATATCAGGATTTGGAAGAAACTAAATTGTGATGAATGATGTAGTACCAATGCTGCTGTGCTAGTGCGTTGGCATACTGTCGGAGCAGCAGTTTTTTGTAATTAATCGTGGTTTATCTGATAAAGTCACAAAGGTTTCAGCTTCTACTAGGTGTACATTTATCTTAGAATATGGATACTAAACCCCAGGAACATGATTCATTTATCTAGAAAGGCTGATAAAAGGGTTGCTCAATGAGCGATTACATAAATTCACAGAAGCGAGTGGAGTAGGAGACATCAGGACTGTATTGTGTTTGAAGACTCTCTGTGTATGAAGGCCTCAAGGCTCCGGCTATGTCTCCTTACCTGTGGGGGACAGTTATTTTAAACATCGCCCAATTCAGAGCATTTACTTTACGTGACATTGGCCAGGGGATGTACATAAGAAGTCATTGTGATATTGACATAGGAGGGCCATTAGGTGCAGTATCATCACCAAGCGCACATTTCTTTCTGTAGCTCCAAGGATATCATGTCAGACTTATCGCTGAACGATTAATGAGCGGGAGATACAAAGTCCAGACACACGTGATGGCTGTGCGACAAATGCATTAAGGCAGTGGTTTTCAAACTGTGGGGCGCGACCCCTCGTGGGTTGCGGAGGTACTGCAGGGGGGGGCGCGGGAAGATTTTTTTATTTTCTCCTTTTAGCTTTGTGAAGCACCTTGAGATGACGTTATGTGTTATATAAATCAAATGTATTTTATTATTATTATTATTATTATTATTATTATTATTATTATTATTCAATTGTAAACAAACACTGCTCGAAAATATCTCATTGGTCAGAGAGCTGTGGGCATAATGCTACCTTTTGCAAGTGGGTTCTAGGTTCTAGGGGGGGGGGCAGGGGGGGCCAGTGCCTCCCTAACACTGACCTCTGACCCCCCTGTGGCCCCCCTAACAATGAAAAGTTTTTTTTTTTTTTTTTAAATGTATATTTTCTGGTACTCGGTTTGCCAAAAAACGTAGGATTTTGTTGCTGTAATGTGAGATTGTGCAGACACCCTTATGTAAAGTAGAGATGTAACTGTTCATTGCCTTTATTTTTATATAAATATGGTGTAACTTAAGCTGAAGCTAACAGTAATAACTATAAGATCTATCTGAAATAAATAAGTGTACTGAAACAAATACCAATAACTGTATTGCATTGTTTTCTTATGCGCAATTACTTCATACTGTCTAGTTCTCTTTTTCATCCTGCATTTATTGTGCCCCCCTCAGAAAATAACTGACCCCCCAGTGGCCCCCCCAGTCAAATTGGTCTAGAACCGCCACTGTTTGCAACATCCTACTTGTGTGAGATAGGCTTTTCTGCTGTTGCTGCCATCAAAACGAAATACAGATCAAAGCTGAACATTGAGAATGAACTGAGAGTGGCAGTCTCAAAACAACAGCCCCGGTTTGAGAAGATCTGCAAGGGAAAGCAAGCACACACAAGTCATTGATAGGCTATGTGTGGAATAGGAATGGTCAAGTGATGTGATCGTTTGCAACCTGCAGTAGAAATAGTAGTTAATTAATACATTTTCCTTAAAGAAATTTGAATTTAAAAATCTACTACTCGGGGAAGAAGGCCAACCCGTTTTAATTAGGCCAAATTAATTCACAGTATCTATTACAAGCACTTTTGTTCATGTGTAATCCATAATAAAATATAAAATTATAGTTGGATCTTTGTATCTTCTTATTATTACATGTAGTAGAGAAAATGTAATGTTTTTACAACAATATACAATTAATCCTACCAATATAGATGGGAACCGGGTTGGGGGGGAGTCCCGAAAATATTTCCAATTACCCAAGGGGGGCCCGACTGAAAAAGTTTGGGAACCACTGCATTAAGGCACTAAAAAGACCGGCCTTTGTTCAACTGACTGGGAGAGCTGAGGGTAGCTGAGGGTAGCGGAGGGCGACCGGAAAATGGAAGCAGCCTTTGCTAAATAAGTCTGGGTAATCCATCAGATGCCAGGCCTCATTATGGCTGTGGGTACAGCATGAAAGAGAGCCCTTTATCTGAGCTTCCTGTTCTTATTAGTAGCACTCAAGCAAAGGAAAGTAGCTGTACCTCCTCTACCAATCCCCCCATGCCCACCTCTGGGGGGGGGCTGCTGACACAGAAGAGCAAAGTCATTCCAGGGCCCGCGTTCCCTGGCCAGGTCTGTCTGCAGGCCTGCCAAGTTGTGAGGATGAGTGTGTTGTCTTTGCATACAAGTGTGTATGTGCACACAGACACAAATATCCGGGGAAGCTCAATAGTCGCTGTCGGAAACCTTTTGCCAGCTGCAGCACATCCTCCCCTTCTCTGACGGTAGCCAAATCTGAAATGGTTGGAGCTATTTTGAGCACATGGTGACACACAACAATGAAATCATTTCAGCAGACCAGGTCTCCCAATCATGCGGTGCACCGTCTGCATAATGCAGAATTTAAATAAATCTATTTTCCTGTTTTTGTTAAGTAGTGTGAATTATACAGAGTCTCGCCTGCGAACCTCACAGAGGCTTTTTGTGTTGAAAAAAAGCGAACTTGCACTAAGCTAGTGTGCCTATACTCATCTTCCTCAGCTGACATAAGTGCTGAGTGTGACAACAGGAAGAGGAATGTCCCAATCCATGATGATAACCCACACCACAGTGTGGGAGAATAACACCTGGTAGAGCAGCATCTTCCGCCTAATGAATGTGTTTTGTTCCTCACAGGGTAGTGTACTGACACATTTACTGTGGCAGCATTAAATATTACAGGGAAACTAATACTGCTAAATCAAATCTCTTTGACTTTGCATACTGCTGGTGTTGCAATACCCACGGATACCAGCAGATGACAGTAAGTGACAGTAGTCTCTGCACGGGACTTCACTGTCAGAACTCTCCTGATGAAGGGCGGGGAGGTCTGTGTAACACCAAGGAATCCTGCAGTATGGCAGGTGGAGCGAATAATGCCCTGAAAAGGTAAGAGAACAAAACGCTACAAAGGCGGCAAATTAGCCCAAAGATGAGGGGCTTCAATTATCACAGCCAGAGAAGCTGACAGCGGAGGGGAGCTGGGTTGAACTTTTCAGAGAAAAGAAGGCGCAGCGTGAGGGTCATTAAAAAAGAGAGACTGCCACTTGACAGACTGAAGGGTGGCCGATAGGACTGGACTTCTGCACTTCGGATAGCGAGGGTTCTTTAAGGGCATGCAGGAAGAGAGACAGACAAATGCCTCAGTGTGTTTATACAAGTATAACAGTCAGTCTTTTGACATCCCTCTGCTACACCCCCCCCCCCCCCCTCTTCCTCCCCCCCCTCCCTGCAGGCTCTTGGATACTGTTCTAATCAAGGTGGCGGCCTAGAGAGAAGCGTTTTACAAAATTTGGAAATGAAGACGCTGCGTTCCTTCATCTCCACAGATGCAGGAACTAGCCTTAACCATAAGCAAGGCAAAAATAAACCACCCCATGCTATATAATTACTCATATACTTGGGGTTTTGTGTGGGTGGGCATTACGTTTGCATATAAACTCTGCAAACACCTGTCATGCGTGCACTCTCACCAATATGGTACCATAATCAAAGGTTACCAAACAAGCACACGGCTGAGCAAGCAGTGGGATCAAACAGAGGAGAGCAGGAGGCAAATCAGTTGACTTTTCCCCCCAGACGGGATGACTACTGACAGCAGCTCACAGCCTCGATACAAACACACAGCACAGCCACAAAGGCAAACACATGCTGACACACACACTTCTGGGTCGGGCACACATTTGCCATTTCACACACACACATACTTTCCTTACTATCTAGTCCTTCACTATTTTGCGGCTAATTAGGGCCTGATGAAGAACCCACTTCAGCCAGAGAAACAATGAAGCAGGCAGCAGAGGATATTGCCAGCCAACAGAAATGGAGTCACAGAATGGCCGTCAGATAAAATATCCGCTAGTCACTAGTGCTTCAGAAACCCCACTGGAGCCTTTTTCTTCGGTGCTTTTTCGCAGGCGCTGGCCCCGTTGAACATGATGGGGCCTAATTAGGGGTCGTCTCCCAGGGGTAGTCAGTTAGACTAGCTGTGTTATTTGCCCAGTCCTATATGCAGGCAGGCTGCTATTTTCCATGTCTTCCCACGCCTCCGGGGTATGTGCTTGCCCTACTTCAATCCACAAGGTGCTCTCAGTGCGGTGAAAGTGGATGGGCGAGCCTGGAGGACAGACAGGGAGCCTCTCGCTTCTTCTGCGACATTGGGAATTTAGCCTTTTGGACTTTGGGAATGGAATCAATAAAGGTACACTTGATTAAATTAGCACTACAGTAGCTAATTATCAGTCTGGGGTCTCGATGTCTCTTGATACTCTCGCCACACATGTCAAATTCAGAGCTTTAATACCCTTAGCACATCAATGCATCTGCTATTTCAGTTCAAACGAGCTAATTAAATATGATAAAACACCAATGAAAAAAGAAAGAGGCTTTGTTATCTCTGGGTCCATAGCCTTTTCGGCTCAGGCAGTGATATCCAAGCAACCCTGAATTTATCCCTCCTATTCTCTCCTCACTCGCCATTCTTCTGAGCACAAAGCAAGTATGCGGTGGGCCTGACTGTCACTACTGCGTGAGGAGGCATTTACATAAGCTTGTGTATACGGCTATTGTGATGATAATAGGCGTGTGATCTCCTGTGTCAGCGAATGAGAAAAAACATCTCATCCATTCAAATAGATTTGTCAGCCAAAGCATTAGCCTCCCCTATAATTGGCCACAGAGGTCACCCCGGCAAAGCAGAGAGGCGACATTTAATGTGGAACAAGAATTTGTTGTGCTCATTTACCCCCTCAGACAGAACTGCTTGTGCCTGGCTGAAATGTGACACCAGGCCCGCTAGGTGCCGTTTGAATCTGCCCGTCCAGGGGTCTTGTTTCTGTGTAAGATTTCTTTAATGGTTTCCATTAATATCACTCATGGCCACCGTCCCTGTAGAGACACACAGCCCCGTCTCATTTTTTAAATACATTATTTTTGCACTCTGCGGCAAAAGGCTGTGACAGTCAGTTCAGGAGATTACAAACTAACAATGAAACCCGACCTTGCAGGGATGACACTGCCGTTAATCTAGGTGTTCTGTCTTTGTAATTATTTTATTTTCTTTCTAAGAAAAGCATGTGGCCTATCTTCCTCATTTTTTGTGTCGGAAAGAAACAAAAGGGAGACAGGAGGAGAACTGAGAGTGAAACAATACTCAAATCAAATATGACTGTAAGTACAAAATGTACCAGAGATGTCAGCAACAAGCTATCACACTGACGTACTGCCGGTGCACATTGACAGCTTTCATAAATTACATGCTTTCGACATCAGTATTCCCTTCTGTAGATTCATCAGGAAATATAAAGCTTAAGCACTCAACTCTTTACCAGAGTCGTAAACTTTAGCAAACAGATAATACGCAATATTTTCTATCTTTTTACATTACATCTGTATACATTATTTGGCTGATAGTTTTGTCCAAATGAATGTATACATGAGATGCACTTGAAGCAGCATTAGATTAAGTAGAAGCTTTCAGGAACACATGTCTTATTTCACCTGACACAAGGTGAATAAAGACACATATAGGTGCCTATTTCATTTAATTTAATTTGCATTTGTCCCGCTCATGGTACGCAAAACCAAATGTACAATAATTGCCTACAAAACATGACTCTACCAAAACACCGTTGAGCGAAAAGGAGCAGGGAGAAGAATAACATCTGACCTGCCCCTTTCTAAAAAAAACTAAATCAATACAAATAGATGGTCTGCCCTTCATAATAAAACATTTTTTCACAGCCAAACATAACAGTATCATAGGATACTAAGAGAAACACAAAAAAATACTTATTTCCCACTTGACGGTTAACGGAAAGAAACAAAACAACACCACCAAAACATCACATGTATAAGGAAAGGAAAAGTGCAACACCCTCATCTGAATCCTACTGGAGAAGAAGTTGGAAAGCGACGCATGATAATAATAATAACAATAACAATAATATCAATATGCAGTTAAAATAAAACAATGAAAAGACTTACAGAGCATTGCACATAGTGTGTATATGAACAATCGCCCACCTTTATTATTCTACTGGTCATCTTCAAATATCATTCATTCATTCCATTGAATACAAATGTCATTATTATTTTTTCACAATTCTTCAATGTGGAAGCACCTTTTATTCACACATCAGTGCAAGAGGATGCTCTTGAAATCCCCTTTAGGCAGGATTTAGATTTGCTAAGGCGACTAAGTGGTAGCAAGGTTTAAAAAACAAACAAAACACAACATCATGCAGAACCAATTTACACTGGAAATACACTTTTTTACTTAAAGCTGAATAAAATGATAAATAATGATACACAATACCTATACAAATCTATGTTGTTGCTCTAAAGTTGCAATTCCTCAAATGTTTTAACCTGCGGTGTTTTGACACCATTGGTTAGCATGGCAACAACAAATGCAATTTAACAAACCACCATCAACTTGTCAAATAAAGTGCTGTTGAGGGTCAAGAAAACAAACTCTCATTGTTATAATAGGGAATCTTATAAATAGTATTGTCAGCATTCACAAATGTCATGCAATGCAGATAGTGAGTCGTTTTTTCACACAACAGTTGTTTACCTTGCTAAGAAGCTTGTTGCCTACAGCTCTGTCCATGTTAGGGAATCATTTGCTTAGGTATTCAACCTTCGACCCAGTTCATCGTTTTCTCTCTTTACTGTCTCTTTTCCCACGGCATAGGTCTACGGCCTTGGGTATTGCTGCTACTCTCTTAAGGAGGGGCAGCTTGGACGCATTGTTGTTGCCAGTCTATGACAAGCCGCCATGAGGTAGTTTACTGTTCAGGGACCCTGGCGCACATTCCTTTCTATGGACGAGAGCTCTAGTTAGATTCAGGGTCCATAATTGTTTAGTCTCACTGATAAAGAATGTTGATTATTACACTCTGAACTAGTTAAAACCTCGAGCTGCAGAAGAGTTCTTCAGAATTGGTTTGGCAACTCGTCGTGACACACCACTTGTCAATTCTCCGGCCGTAACTCCAAATAAACCACCAGTGTTTGCCATCAAAGCTCCAGCTCTCCTCGTGTCTCTTTGAGTCCTGACTCTCCATTGCTGCAGAAGTTTCCCCCACAGTCCACATTCAATATCTTGGACATCACTGACTGAATTTGATGTAACTTTTGGGACTTTGGAGTTTTCTGCCAGATTCAAAATGACAAAGCTTTACCAACAGCCGGTGCTGCAATTACAGGTCAGAATAAAGTGACTTGTTTACTGCTGATGGCTTCAGAGAGGGAGTGCAACACTTTCAGAGGACAAATGTTACAGGCGGCTGTTGCCTTGTCACTTTTTGTCATTTTGTCATCCCACGGTGTGATGCACCCAACTGTCATCATCTGTTGTCACCACTTTAAACCACACAGCAAGCTGAAACACTGTGTGCTGAAGACACCAGGTCCATCTTAAAATGAACAGTGAATTAAAAGTGTATTTAACATTAACAATATGTGAACAAAAGGAAAATCTAAATTGTGATACTTTGAAGAGAGCAGTGGTCTGAATCTGCATCTTGATGACTACTGAGCTGAGGTATCACGCTCAGTAGGGGATAGAAAATCCCCACTAAATGTCTCTTATGCTGGAAGCAGTCCACAGACTCTGTGTTGACAGCTTGTTCTGGCAGAAAGTTAGCCTCTTTGATTGTTTCTGGAAATAATGGATGTTTGAAAGTGTCGCTATAAGCACATTTTGCAAATTCAGACAGTTAGCTTTACGATGTTCACTTGTGACAGGCCCCTGGTCATCACCAGCTGAGATGTTAAGGATAGGATAGGATCATAAAGAAGAAAATTAACCGAGTCGTCTTCTTTTACTCAATCCACCCGTTTGAGCATTTCTATGACGCTGCTGTCCCACTTGAAATCTCCAAAGATGAATTTTGCACCTCTTTGTAGTGCTGATTCAAGAGCATTGATGTCTTTACCAGTGTCGGGACCACAGACCGAGCTGATGTCTTGAAGAGTAGTAGAGTCTTAGCTGCTTTCAAATATAAAAATGTATCCCTATCAGTAAGCTCCAGATAAAGTGGCTCAAAGGCAAGTCATTAGTATGTATTTAGAAAGGGGAAAGCCTGGTTCATTCCCTGTCAGATATATTTGGAATGTAACCAGTGACCTTTTGAACAGAAATCAGGACACTGCCTTTTTTAAAGGGACGCTATAAGGTTCGAGGGGTTTTTCCTTTCCTGTAGAAGTTATATAGGTTTCATTTGATTTACTCTGTAGGAGTTATTAAAAGCTTCTCTAAAAGTACCACGGAAATATACATCTTCAAATATGTTAGGGAATGCACGCACCACAGGATGCCATGGGAATTATCTATATATAATATATAGTTGTTTTTCAAATGAAAGGAAATAATTACTACTTTTGAGTCCGTTCCAATTCATATGCATTCATAAAATTCAAAGGCACCACTGGGCCTGTGTGTTGTTTCATGATCTTAATGTAGCAACTAAATCGCTGTGCGTCTTTTCTCTCGATGCGTACGGAGGCACATGGGACCCAGATTGGCCTCTTCATGTGTTAACGTTACACCTCATCTCTTGGCATGGCCTGAGGCGAAACAACGGCATGTTTCCACACAAGATGAGGAAAGAGAGCTCTGATTATTATGCAGATGTTGAAGCACCGTGCACAGACCCTTCCCTAACCCGCCTCACATTGTTGTTATCATTTCCGCCCAAGGCACTTTTATTTATGTTTCGAGTATTACATCACATTCTCCCTCTCCTCAACTGTTATATACATACCAACCGCCATCCACGAGGATATACATAATTGATTGCCCCCAGGACTGGCCAGTATTGCATTGTTTGTTGTCATGGCTTGACTCATGAAGGGAGCTCTGGCCCTGTGGTTTGCGGTGAGGTTTCACATCTGTCCTCAGGGCAGATGTTGAGATCAAGCCATGCCAACACCAACCATCAGCAAAGTTCTTACAGACAAATCAGAGAGATTCATCATGTGAAATAATAATGTTATTAGTCAGACTTAGTTTGGATGGAATGGCTGATATAGACCTTAAAATGGACCTATTATGATCAAATTTGTATTTTGTGTCTCTACTGTGACATTTTCCCATGCTTTAATGTTCAAAAAGCTCTTTATTTTTCTCATACTGCCTGTGCTGCAACACCTCTTTTCACCCTCTGTCTGAAACCAGAGCCCAGTCTGCTCTGATTGGTCAAACGAGTAGATATGTCCCGCCCCTTAGCCTATCACTTACAATGTGTTGGAACACTAGCCAATAGAGGCATAAGTGTTACACGGGGATGTCACTATGTTCTAGTAATAAACGAAGGAGTCCAATCGAGTTGTTTGCAACTTACAACCGCTCTTATAAAAGAATAATCTAGATGCTTCAGTAATGAACAATTACAGGCCCATATCAAACCTCCGATTTCTAGGTAAAATCATTGAAAAAGTTGTTTTTCAACAGTTGAGTAATTTCTTGCATTTAAATAGTTGTTTTGATGTGTTCCAGTCAGGCTTTCGTCCAAACTACAGCACTGAGACTGCTCTTGTAAAGGTCTTCAATGACATCCACTTAAACACAGACAGTGGCAGAACTTCAGTGTTAGTATTATTAGATCTCAGTGCTGCATTTGACACTGTTGACCACAACATATTACTAGACCGACTGGAAAACTGGGTGGGACTTTCAGAAACAGTTCTAAATTGGATTGAATCCTACTTAAAGGACAGAAACAACTTTGTTTCTATAGGTAAATACACATCTGAGTTGACACATATGACATATGGGGTTCCTCAAGGCTCCATCTTGGGGCCTCTTCTCTTTAACGTCTACATGCTGCCACTGGCTCAGATAATGAAGAGCAACAAAATAAGTTACCAAGCTATGCAGATGACACACACATTTACGTAACAATTTCACCAGGAGACTATGCTCCAATTCAAACACTGAGTAAGTGCATTGAACAAATCAATGACTGGATGGTTCAGAACTTTCTCCAATTAAACAAAGATAAAACTGAGGTAATGGTTTTTGGAGCCAAGGCAGAACGTATAAAAGTTAGCGCTGAGCTTCAGTCTGCAATGTTCAAAACAACAGATGAAGCCAGAAAGGTGTAGTCATGGACTCTGACCTGAGTTTCAACAGTCACATTAAAACAGTTACTAAATCAGCCTACTATCACCTAAAGAACATATCTAGGATTAAAAGACTAATGTCACAGCAGGATTTGGAAAAACTTCTCCATGCTTTTATCTTCAGTAGACTGGACTACTGCAATGGTGTCTTCACAGGTCTCACTAAAAAATCTATTAGAAAGCTGCAGCTGATTCAGAACGCTGCTGCTCGAGTCCTCACTAACACTAAGAAAGTGGATCACATCACTCCTGTTCTGAAGTCTTTACACTGGCTTCCTGTGTGTCAAAGAATAGATTTCAAAATACTGCTGCTGGTTTATAAAGCTTTGAATGGTTTAGGCCCAAAATACATTTCTGACCTCCTGCTAAATTATGAACCATCCAGATCTCTCAGGTCTTCAGGGACTGGTCAGCTTTCTGTCCCCAGAGTCAGAACTAAACATGGTAAAGCAGCGTTCAGTTATTATGCTCCAAATATCTGGAACAAACTCCCAGAAACCTGCAGGTCCGCTGCAACTCTGACTACTTTTAAGTTGAGTGACTACACTCAAGTATTTAAATAATACTTGAGTGTGTGGGAGAGAAACCCATATAACTACTACAGGAAAGGAAAAACCCCTCCAACCTTATAAGGTCCCTTTAATTGTTTATTATTTCAAACTATTGATTTTTTGTGTTACTTAAAATTGGGCCTGCAGCTATTCCACCAAAAATATAGGATTCAGCTGCATGAGAAAATACGAGAAAACACTCACGTCCAATAATATGCAGACAGCAACATAATCCAACTGTGGTAGTGAGATTCCTGTAGCAACAGTGTGCGTCTGAATGTCAGTCAGTGTAACGGTGAATGGGAGTGATATCCGCTGAAGGTTACTGGATGCTATAGATGAAATTTGCAATGCTCGGGACGCCTTACTCATCAAGTAATTACAGTTGTTCAGCTTCTCACGCCGCTGATCCCAGCAGACCGTATGGTGCGGTTGTCATGGAGACCTGTGTGTCTCCCTTTGTGCCCGGGATTAACATGCATCTCATATCTGGATTGTGTCTGAATGTGATTTACCCAGATTACCTTTGAACACCTAACACAATTTTAGTCTTTATTCCCGCAAAAATCAAGTTGAACTTTTAGCTGAAAAACATCCACATATCTTGGCTTTCTTTGCACAATATATCATCTTAAAAGTGCCATGTCTTTTCTATACACTATTTATTTCACAAAAGTATTCCAAAAGGTATTCAATTAGATAGCTAGAGACAGAAGTTTATTATCATTACTATTTAAAAGTCAAAACTAAAATTGAATTGATCCAATTCCTTACAAAATCACTAATTTCCTCTCATATTGGGAGTTCATTAGGGCCACATCTCAAGGTAAATATGATCGTATGTTAATCAAATTAAATCATATGTGAAATCTAGAATTAATCTGGTCAGTTTTTACACTGCCGAGCCGACACATAATGCCAATAACAACAGCTGCAAAGGACATCATTGTCTACTTCTATATGAGACACTTCATGTGAATAGCAATTACCAGCAACGTAACAGTGAAGTTCCATCACCGAGCAACGACCTCCTAGCCTTTCACCATGAGGAAAGAAACTCCCACACACTTCTTTTCCCTTTCAGTGAAAATATTGAGGAGAAAATACAACATTGAAATCCTAAAATGTTATATAGAAAATCTTACAGCTTGGGGAAATCAAAAGAAGAAGGATAATTCTATCTTTATGGTAAAATAAAGAGTAGATCCTGCTTTCCATCTGGTGTGACACAAGAGAGAGAAATGAATTCTCTCCAGCATAATGAGAGGTGAGAGGAATTCAACATGTGCTTTGTTGGATATTCTGTTAAATGTCTGTATATCGTACAATGACCAAGGGACTGGACAGCCTTTGTTTGAGTCTGGAAGGAATTTCCATTTATCAGCATCATTAAAAACACGAGAGAAAGCAAATCGAGAAAATCTGACACATAGATTTACTTTAATGCCACGCTCAAAATCTGTTCTTCCTGTTCAGAGTGCAAGCATGACTCGATCATAAATACAGACTGAAAAGCAACTGGATTATTTAAATAGATTTTCTTTTAGTTGAGTTGCTCCATAAGGATCGCTGCGTGTGGATACAATATATGTAACGGTTTATTCTGATAAAGCTAACCCATTCAGAGGTTAATGAGTTGAGCTGAGTTAATGAATCTTTCTAAAGTTGCAACACACACTCAACCATGTAAGTGCAAACACACACATAATGTTCATTTATATTAGTTAGTGTGAGACGAATATCAATAACAATTTAAAGATATAGCATGGGCGTGATGCTTTTCTTAGGCGTTATTCTGTCTGCACGCTGCAAGGGATGATGTTTTACAGTTGAATGCATTAAACTGTAAACTATCCTGATTTTTATAGAATGACTCTGTATCTTTTGATTTGGCCATGTCAGCTCAGCTGTAACAATTTTGATCAACATCTGCTGCTGATTTAAAAAATAATTGTAACTGGTAAACATGTTCATATCAGTATTTAGTGCCTCTGCTGACATGTCTCCTTACTTTAATGTTTAAAAAGCTATTTATTATTCTCATACTGCCTGTGCTGCAGCACCTCTTTTCATCCTCTGTCTGAAACTAGAGCCCAGTCTGCTCTGATTGGTTAGCTGGCCGGAACTGTTGTGATTGGTCAACCGCTTAGAGATGTCCCACCCCTTAGCCTATCACGTACAATTTGTTGGAGCGCTAGCCAATAGAAGCGTCAGCGTTATATTGTGATGTTAGTGTGTTACGGAAGTAAACAAAGGAGTCCAATCGAGGCGTTTCAGGCAGGGGGAGAAACCCCATCTTTGCAGACCATTTACATGCACACAAACCTATAACACTCTTCAGGAAAGGGAAAATCCTATATTAAGCCCCGTTGAATTAATTAATGTGAAGTGTAGTACAATTAGACCTCAAGGTTGAAATAAACTGTCTCTTCTTACAAAAAATGACAAGTAATACCTTTTATTTTTGTCATGTTCTGTCTTGTTTTTATTCAACAGAGTCTTTATTAAAGTGAATCAAAACACACACACCAAAAAAGTAAAGAAATAGTAGTACTTCAATTTATGGTGCCATTGTACAACAACAGATTCAGGTTTAGGACCCTTTTGGACCCCACAAAGCGTCTTCCATGCTACAGACAAAAAGGAAACCTTCAAACTTGCACCAGTGTTTGGATTGGACTGAGGCGGCCCACTACCCCCTGGTGTTTTTTCCATCACAGGCGCATTGTTGCCTTCAAATACAGGCCACTCTGAAAGAGTTCTGTCTGAAACTGTAAAGCGGAGGTCATAGGGACGGTACACTCTTGATAGCCTCCATTTTTCCGCCATTTTGTCAATTCATTCTTTTGGTTTTGCACCTGCTGAGAGGGCTGACCTTCTCCTTCACATCAAGGCCAACAGGTGCAACACATTGTTAGACGAGTCACTCCTCTCAACCTATTGACATGTTCTTTAACAGTTTTTTCATTCTCCCTCTTAAAATAAACATATTTTAATTCAACAACAGTCTGAAGCTCAGGAGCCTGGAATTACAGAAGTCCACTGAATGTCAATAATAATAATAATAGAAGTTATAATAATATTAATGATTACCTGCATTCTACTCTCTTTTGTATTGACTGAACTTTTTTACTGTTTGTTTTTTATTGAATTAATGCAATGATAATAAATATATTCAAGGTGCAAGAATGCAAAGTTAGTTGAAGAAGAAAATTAAAAAAGCCATATTTATAAAATACCAGAACAATGGAAAGAAAGATTAAACAAATGTACATATCACAATACAATTTACTGTAAACTTATACAATCATTTTTAAAGGTTAACCACAGGACCATAAATAGTCTTTGTATGTTTGTTGCCAGAGGTGAGATTTATTAACACTGATAGTTTACAAAAAGTAAATAATTAATAAAATGTCCTATAACAGAATAGAAAAGCATGACCAGGAGTAATCCAAAAGATTATAATTGTATCAGCCATGTGATCATGTTTTAAGACATTTAAATAACTTGGCTTTTCTTTTTTTATATTGCCCCTTTTCTAATACAATTTTGATTACAAGATTTGAGGGAGATTTTCTTTTGCCCCACTCTTCTTTCTAGAGACGTTCAATGTATGAGTACCTTTGAATGCATTATTCAGCTGCGTGATGTGTTGAGGTCACTGCGGCTTTCCGTTCAAGGGCTGCAGAATTAAAAATGGATCACGAGTGCAAATGAACTGGTGCTATGTTTACTCCAGTGAAAACCTGCAGATCTACCACACACAGGTTACCTCATCAGCAGGGCAGCCACAGTGTGCTTCTTGGTGATACTTCACACAGAGATGCCTTTGTGCCGTCAGCCTGATCTCAAGGTAAACATTGTAATTTCCATGGAAATATTCCCATATGTCTTTACGTGTTTCAGATCAAATCAGAAATGTGTTTCCAGCTCAAGGAGAGAAGATACTAAGAGTGGGAAATGGAGATTTCTGTATTCTTATAGTGAATCCTACATGCTCATAACAAATATATTAACATGTGTTTTATTACATATAATAGTCTTTGGAATATATTTTTCAATTTGAACTTTTATTTATGCTGCTCCTTTCTTCTTTTTTCTTATCAGAAAGTAATCCTCTGATCCATTACATGTATAAATTAAATATAACATTATTATCAAAAATATTCTATTATATTCTTTTAATGTATCATCATCTTATCATCTGCATCTTGCACACTTTATAATGTATATAGTATCCTATCTTTATATACTTTTAGTAGTGTTTGGGTCTATTTCAGTGTATGCTGTCTTATTCTGTATTTTCTTTATTGTGTTTTCTATAGATACTACTGTGGATATGGACTGGGTATATATTACGTGCTTATGTTCATTTCATATTTTTTGCAATGTCTTGTTAACATGCTGCTATAAGAAAACAATTTCCCAAATTGGGATCAATAAAGTATATCTATCTAATCTGATCTAATCCAATCTAATCTAATCTAACATAAAAAACAGTGTCAGGGTTGAGTGAAGCAGGCAGGACCCAAAAGCAGATTTCACAGAAAATACATTTATTCCATGGCCAAATCGTCAAAAACAGAACACTACCCCGTGACACAGTCAAAGACAAACAAGGAACTAACAATGACAGACAGAAAAACCAGAACTTAAATACACACAAGACTCATCAAAGAAACAAGAGACAGGTGGAGGGAGGAGAAAATACAGGGGCACAAGGTGAACACAATCGGGTAATCCGACAGGAGGGAACACAGACAGAAAGCAACAGGCAAGCAAGACAGGGGGTGAACACTTTTCAAAATAAAACAGGAAACCAAAGACAGAAAAAGACAAGACAAAACAAAACACAGACAGATCGTGACAAACAGGCATTGAAGCTGATTGGTTTCATGTTCTTAAATCATTGAGCAAACAACGAATCAAAACAATGACGCTTAAACCATGGTAATATTTGGGACTATATTTGTGTCACGTATCATATCAGAGCACCTCACTTGGTGTCCTGTCCATGGCCTCATTTCTGCCATAAGACTTATACAAATAAGGGGAAATAGCCCATTTGCTTGTGTCACCCAGCAGCTAGCCACTGTTGACTCTGTGGAGTCCAGTTGGTGTTGGAGGCGCTGCATCTCTGTACGTATCGACCCCCCCGGAGGTCTGCCCCCATCGCCTCAGCTGCACGTCACTCCAAGTCCATTAAAACTGGACTGGAAGGCTGGTCCAAAGAGACCGGAGACGGGAGTGACAGCTGGAGTAAGAGAGGGGGAGTGGGAAGGAGAGCTGGATGGGGAAAAGACCATGGAAGAGAGAAGAAGAGAGTCAGGGGAAATAGGGGAGAAGAGATAGAGGAAAGGAGTGAGGAAAGGACAGACGTGAGAGGAGGAGGACGAGAGACGAGACAGCGGGTGTGGATTGATGGAGAGTTTAGAGACTCTGTTCTTAGTTTGAACACACACTGATGTCTCAGTCTGCGCCATCAGAGACTTCTTTCTCTGCTGGGCTGAAAACTGGCCAGCTGCTGGGTAGGAGAGAGAGGGGGGGCAGGATGAAGGGAAGGATGGAGGGGCATGAGATGGACACTGGAGGCAGAGCTGGCACTCGTCCTTTCCTGGCCCTCTCTCTTTGCCCCCCAGTCTCTCTCTCCCCCCCCCCCCCCAGCTCCATCTCTGTGCCTCAGTAATAAGTGTTGCCCTGATCCAAAACACAGCTCTTTGTGTTTGCGGGACTCAGCCGGACGGATCACTGTGGGAAGGAAGAAGACGTTTCGGAGTCGCCAGATCCCTCTGCTGAGCATTCTCACCAGCTGTCATGTTTTCTCTCTCTACACCAACATAACTCAGAATGTGATAGTTAATGATAGAACATTCTGGCAGTAATTAGCACTTCCCAGTAACCCACTTCTTTCTGCAGTTGAGATGTTCAGGGTTTAGTATTGAGTTTGTTATACAACTGAACTTTTCCCAGGGGTATTCTTCGTGTTGTTCCACTTTATAATTAACTGCAAATTATAAAAACGTTATAGATTGCAGCTATTGGACTTATTATTGGAAATACAGTTATATATCAGTGCTTTAAGCAACAGCATCAAGCCATAAATAAGACAACAAATCAGCCTGGGTTATCAAAAGTAAGTTAACCATTAAAGGGACATGTAATAAAAAATGTATAATAATAATAAGCCATTAGGTCTGCAGTTATAAATGTGTTTAATAAGAGTTATATCCTAAGATAATCATTTATTCATATTATAAATCAGTAAATAACAATTCATAACAGCTTGGGGTTGGCTGTTTAGAAAGTACATTTTTAAGAAGATCATGGATTTTAGGGTTATTTTTGTAAAAGAGTTCATACTATTCTACTACAATAATCATTTACACATTATTTATTTATTATAGTGAGCTATGTATGAGAATTCATGATACGAGTAAGTTATCAAAGTGTGTCCAAAGCCATCAGATCTGCAGTCATTTTTTAGTCACCCCAGTGTATTTTAATGACAATAATTACTTATACAGCCATTACAAATAATCTATTAATAAGAACTACACACTACTTTCTTACTTCATAATACGGCATCACATCGGTAGGAATGAATGCAAATGCTAGGTTTTGTTACTATAACCAAGGATTTCCTGTAGATAGATATGCATCAGCCATTATGGATTTTCCGCATCATAACGAATGTCATTAATGGCTTATATCTGATTCACATTGTTAACCAATAGTCACCATTTATAAGAGTTTAAACTCTGCATTGAAATGTGGTACCCAGTGTGTATAAATGTTGTTAAGAACCTTGACAGACACTTGGACTCAAACACACGACTCAAAAGAAAGTTTGTTGTTCAAAAGGTCTTTACTTTGGATAAGTATAAAGTTCAAACAAAAATCTCTCCTGAGAGGCAAAACGTAGCAAGGCAAACTACAAACTAAATAAACTTGACTATGATCACAAAGTACAAAATCACTTGGCGTGACAAGCTGGCTGTCTTAATGGCACAAGGCACAAGACGAACTGGCACAGGACAAAGGGAGACAGGACTATTTATACATGAGGTAAGTGGGAACAGGTGGAAACAATCAGGGGCGGGGCAGACGCTGACGATGGCGGGAAAACACACAAAGGGAGGAAGTAAGGGGACCTGAAATGAGAGACAAGAGGTAAGTACAAAATAAAACAGAAAGTGCAATGACAGGAGAACAAAAAGACTTGACTAAACATAAATCTAACCTGGGCTATGAACTAAACGTGAAACAATAACATGAACCTGATTAACATGACATGAATAATTGACATGTTGAGTCTGTATCTAACAAACAAAGGCACACATGAAGACATGAATTGCTCATACTTTGAGAAGAACACTAGTGTGCTGCAAAGATTTCCAGCCACCTACTGAGCAGAACATGTCAAAAATAAAAAACCTGAGAGTGATGCATAAATCCCGGGCAGCAGCAGCAGCGCAGCAGAAGCATTACGGTAAGCATTCTCCTCGAGGCATGACCTTGTTGTCATTGTGCCGGGCAATAATGGATGTCTCAGTGTAGTAATGGTTGCACCTTATAATCCATTGTTGGTGTGTGTGTTTTTTTTGCGTGGCTTTTTTACAACTAATACACAGGAGTTTGCAGCCGTGAAGTATTGTGGGAGTGTGTGTATCGCCGAAAAACAGACCTGGAAGGCAGTGTGCTGTCTCTGAGGATTGTGTGTGTGGAGATGTTGTGTGAGAGAGATGACAGAGCAGCGGCCCCTTGGGGAAGACAGACACCAATAGCCATCACTGCAGAGGAATCCTGGGGGACGGCGAGCTCTCAGTGGCCACGTCCAGCATTTGACACACACACATACACTTCATAAAACCATCTCACTCTCTGCCACCTTTCCTTCCATCTTTCTTTCTCACCCAAGCAAAAATCTTGCTACAGTCTTTCCGCATCACACTCGCTCATTTCCAATTAGTGGGCAGGTAGCTGCCGTTCCAAGACAATAGCTCACCAAACTTGATTACCTGCTGTTCCCATGGAGCCGGTGGGACAACAGATGAAGTCTGAGGTATTGAACGTAGCGAGAGCGTCGACTCATGTTGCTTAGAGACTGCCTCATTTATCAAGAGGGGCACGCACACAGGTGAGAATTTTGAAAAACATGCAATTTGAATTATTTATATTCAAAGTCATTGTGCAAGTATTTATGTTTTGTTATATGCTATGTGACAGAAACAGAAAAATAAACACACATTTAATTAGGGAGCGTTGAGAGTAGGTGGCCCTTCTGAGGGTGGCTTGCAAAATGGACAAAAGACACAATTGCAGAGAAAATGAAGCATCAGTTTAAGCATTGGTGCGTGCTTAGGGTAGAGGAATCCTTCACACTTTACCTCGCTGTTTGTTATCTTCTTAAATAATAGTTTAAATATCGCATGAGTGCTTTTATTTCCTTGTGGAAGAGCCTCTTTGTTTTCTTTTCCAGTCGATTGCCTTTGTTTATGTCTCTGAATAGACACACTGCAGGAAGTTCACCTTCATTGTAATAATATAACAACCCTGATCCTGCAGTGGCAGAAAAATTAAATAAATCCCAATTTAGATGATCGCAGCGTTACATTTGAGCCTTGGAATGTATTCCTCACGACGTTTAGTGCCCTTGCAGACATATTCATGTATGGATTAAATGTTACCCGGTGTCAGTGGCCATGTGGCTGAGGAAAAGTGTTTCTATAGCAACACTTCAGTGCATTGATGGATTGCAAAACCCCTATGTGCCAACGCATACAGACACACACACACACACACACACACACACACACACACACACACACACACACACACACACACACACACACACACACACACACACACACACACACACACACACACACATTCTCCTGCAGAAACTCACATGCACACCTTTTTCATTTGTTCACACACAAGCACTCCAACACACACTTCAGACTCAGCTGGAAGACCAGACTGTATTTGATGACCTGGAGAATTCTTGTTCATCTATCTTTAAAGGAAAGAAACAGCTTTTAGGTGGAAACAGAAACAACAGCAGCATAGTCTCCCGCTATAGGAAGATGCGGGGGACATCCAGAACGATAGTCAGAGGGTGTGGAGAGAAAAAGACACAAATTGTGTTATCCTTCTCCTAATTTAACCGTATGGTATGAACAGTTGAGATTTGGACAGAAGCAAAAACAGCGTCTGACAAACATGTAGTTCCTTCCTGTTCCCTGATATGAATATGAAAGCTCACTGATAAGGACACCAAAGAACTTCAATTACGACCAATAAACACAGATTGTAGATTATCATGATAAAAAATGCATTTTGTGGTCGGATGCAGACCTGCTACTGCTCCTCTTCATTAATATTGATGCCTGTGATTCTACACCAGCTCTCGGGGAGCAAGAGCTCAAGGATATTCTGCTTTTACCTTCCACATCAAGTCAATTGCACTCTGCATGCATGTGGAAGCATACGCACATGCACGCATGCATAAACAGGCAGGCAAGAGAAGAAAAAAAACAACCCCAAAAAAAAAAACACCCTTATCTCTCAAATGGTGCATAAATCCCATCATTACAATGCTCATCACAGGTTCTCTGTGTTCCTCCCTGTTAATCATATGAATTATAATTGCTTCATTAATATTATAACCTGAGGTGAAGTCTGCCTCCATTACAAGTTCAATTGACCTAAGCAACGCCAACCACCTGCCTGCTGCTGCATCTCATCCCACCTGCAGTTTGATTTAAGAAGAGACTTCATCTGCCAGGGAATCTATAATATTGACACATTACATTTACTCAAAGAACATATACTGTTTAAAGTGGACCTATTATGCTATATTGGAAACATATATTGTAGGGCCATACCTATACAAAACATGTCTGTGAAGTTTTTTGCTTAAAATACCAAACAGATCACCCATTGTAGCCCTGCCTTAGACTGCTCAAACCCCTCTTTTGCAGTCCTGTTAGAGAAACGCGGATTTTGGGTTCTTAGCTTGAAAAAACGTTGTACCCCCGTTTTTAAAAGATTTTGGTACGTTATTTTCTGACGCTGCGTGAGTTCCCCGACACACCGGGGACACATATTTATAAAAGACATCAAAAAATTGCATTTTGAATGATAGGTCCCCTTTAAATTATAACGTATATGTTAATTTTGTTTTTGTATAATGTAATGTATGTCTGTGAAGTACATGTACATTCCATATGTTTGTGTGAATTTCACACTTCAGCACACCTACACATTTATGTCTTGAATAAGCATCCCAGAGCCATCTGTTCTCAAGGAAAATTACACTCACACACGCATACACACACACACACACACACACACACACACACACACACACACACACACACACACACACACACACACACACACACACACACACACACACACACACACACACACACACACACACACACACACACCTCCATATGATGTAAAATAAAATGCGATAAATCAGACCAAGCCATCTTCGTCATTGCTCCTTACATTAGTCCAATTCTGACACTTGTGTTTCCACTGTGGACACTTTCTCTGTGGACAGGGGTCATGAATGGGCATGCTGCCATTCAGAGCAATCAATGATGCACACCTTTCTATTAAAGCCAGCATTAACTTTTACTGCAATTGGTGCTACGGTAGCTCTTCTGTGAGATCGGCCGCCTATGACACTGTTTGTCCTTCATTGGGCCAGTTGTCGTAGGTACTAACCCCACAGAGCCTGCTGTTTGGATCCTCTCACCAAGTTGTCACTCTCTATCACACTTTGGACCTTGACAAAGCCACTAAAAACCACACATTATTTTTCCTGCTTCCTAAACGTCAAGAACTGACTGATCACTTGCTGACTGCTGTTATAGTGTGGTGGAGGGATGGTGTATTTTTGCCGACAAAAAGTCAATACCATTTTTGGATTATAGTGGACAATTAGCTCTGTTGCAAAACAGGATAAGTTTTGTACAGCCAAATTATCTCATATTCACATATTAATTGTATAAATGTTGAATGCACTCGCCATAAGTAAAAAGCTAACTAACATTAGGCATGTACATATAAACCTATACATAAATACTCTTTATGGACTTATGTATAAACATGTATGTATACTTATATACAGTATTAACCAAATATACACTTATGGATGTAATTCGATACTTGAATTGTAAAGTATTTTCAACCACGGTTTTGATTCAGCACTGCTCAAAATGTTGAATATAAGCTTTTGAACAATTCACACACTTCATTCTCTGCCTTTAGTCGGTCAAGGGGAATAATACCATCCTTGGTTGGATATTTGTTTGTTTTCTTAGCATGAGCTCACCGTGAAGCCACAGCTTGCACCTTTCATTATATCCGCAGACACATTCTTAAACATTGGATGGATTCACTTGGTACTAAACCGAACAGCAGGGGCTGAAGACACATCGCTCTGTGTGTGAAGGGCATGGGAGGGAACATGAATTACACCCTCCTGATTATCCTAAGTAACAGTTTCTAGTTGGAGGAACTGAACGTGCATTAATGGAGCACTGCAGATTCCTCACTCTTGTATGGAAGCGGTTTGCAGGAGGGCTTTGACACTTCAACACACCTGCTCACAATCATTCACCCTTGCAGAACTTAAATAGTGTTATACCTTAGTCCTTTCATCTCTGACATCATTCCTCTCCATGTTGCTGCCTCCTTTCTTTCCCATAAAGACTTCCTACTGGTCTTTAGAGACTCCAGGAGGACTGCTGGGAACTTTTCTAAAGGACACCTCACTCTTTTCTCAACTGTTACCTTTATAAACTGCACCAAACTATGACTCTTTTTTATTTGATTTATTTCGAATGTGTAAAACTAAAATATTACTGACTTATAAATGATAAATTATACATAAACAAATGATCTACTTACACATCAGACAAGAGGTTGGAAGAAGTTTACACTTATTTAATCCCATCCCTTCTCCCCAAAACTAAATTATGAACATATATATTCTTTTCTTTTCTTGAAGAAATACTATACTTCACCGAGTAATGGATATCACTTTCACTTATTTGATGATTTTAAGAGAGACACGGCCATGCTGTGATTAATGTGTCGCTTTGTTAGTGTGTGTCATGGTCCGGCCAATACACTGTATCGCAACAAAATGCCAGAAGGCACACAACCTGACAGCCACTCTCACTAGCTTTGCACCTCAGCTTGTGTGAAGCAGCAGTGGGCCCGACGAGGTTAACAGCACGCAGTTGTGTCCCCGATTGACACCCAGAAGCAAACGTCTATATATATTGATGTAGAATGGCTGTCAAGAAATAAATGGTAAATGGACTGCATTTATATAGCACTTTTCCACTCTTCACGACGCCTCAGAGTGCTTTTACATATCATGTCAGCATTCAATGATTCACACACTCACGGCCATACCAGGTGAACTCTGCTTAAGCCCCTGTCACACTGTGCCGAAATTGACACCCGATGGACACACGATAAAGGAAATGTTCAAATTCGGCTGTGATCGTAGCAACATCGGGCCATTGGTGAGGGCATCTAAGCCATCGTATGACCGCCGGTGGAGTTTCTCAGGCTCCGGCAGCAACTTGGTGAGCGGCAACTTCGTAAGGCACTCGTGAGGGCATCTTGTCAAATCATGTCATCTTCGTGTTATCATCAGTGCATTCACCCTCACTCTGATCGGGGCGAATACCCGATGGCACCGATGATAACAAGATAACACTAATTCAACACGAAAATGAGCCTTCGCAAGGTCCTCCGGCAATTTTTTGGCATGCCAAAGATTTTGCCACCGCTCACGAAGTTGCTGCCGGAGCCTGAGAAACCCCACCGGCGGTCATACGAAGGCTTAAGATGCCCTCACGAATGGCCAGATGTTGCTACGATCAGAGCCGAATTTGAACATTTCTTTTATCGTGTGTCCATCGGGTTGTTTTATTGCACAACAAAATCATGTACACAACCCAATTTGTCTTCTGTGAAACTAAAAAGGATATAATATATTATTTTGAAGGCGAATTGACAGGAAGTTGTTGTTGCTATGGAAACAACATGACGGAGAAAACTTAATATATTCTACATATAAAGACGGATAAAGTAAAGAACAAAGTCTGAAAATATCAGTACTGTATCATAGTACTTTAACATAATTGTTTGTGTTACTTTCGTTGCAGTTGTATGTCTTAAATGTAATATAAATGTTGCCTTCGTGTGTGGTTCAGGGCCATCTTCGTGCGAAATTCACAATTCCATATTCCAAAATCTATTTTAGTAGACCTCAACAATGGAATTATGATCAGTAGAAATGGCCATGACATGGGACCTTTAAAGAGGACATAATGCTTATTTTCAGGTTTAATATTTGTATTTTGTTCCTCCACTGTGACATGTTTACATGCATTTAATGTTCAAGAAGGTATTTCTTTTTCTCATAATTCCTGTGCTGCAGCACCTCTTTTCACCCTCTGTCTGAAACCAGAGCCCAGTCTGCTCTGATTGGTTAGCTGGCTGGCTCTGTTGTGATTAATGAGCGCAAGCCGATAGAAGCTGTGTGTTACATGTGTGTTACATAGTGATGTCACTGTCAGTGTATGCCATGCCATCAGGAGTAATCTAAGGTGTATTGTCAAGGATACGATGACTTATTGACTGCATTTGACTGGGAATCAAACTGCCGACATTCTGATTGGTTGAAAAACACTTTACCTCATAGCCACAGCCACCCTGTAAGAAAAAAATAAGGAAATAAATATGAGTAAAAGTGTGTTTTTTTTTCTTCACAAACACATTTTTAAAAATGATTTAATTGTTATTCCCCTTACATGTAATGTGATTTGTTGGTTCCGTTTTGGAACGACTTTGGAAGGTATAAGAAATGTGCAGTCATCCCACACTGTTGAGTCTGAGAGCTTTTGTAAACAATACAAATCTGGTTATTTACTTGCAGTGTGTCAAGCACCCTAATAATAAAAAACAACACTGTTCTGCCTGCGACTACAATCACAGAATTATGCCGGTGAAAATGACATTACTAGACATGGAGTAAAACTAATCCCAGAGCGGGAATCTTTAGACACTCCAAGCAGCCGTTCTCTCCATATGGCAGTGTGATGATGCACATGCTGGCAGGAGTCAAACTCCCAGCTTTGCAGGTCACAATGTCAGATGCTCCGGGGAATAAGCTCTAATTACAACCAGTTTTATTCATGTTTTCACACATGCACATTTTCACAATGCCCTCCTTTACATTCATGCAGGCCAAAGTTGGAGCTGCCCTGCTGAACCTGAGGTTTCTACTGCCTGAGAGAGTTGGGGTTAACATTATGTGGATGAAGACCCCAGACATTGGCCTCATTTGTGTAATGTGTTCATAATTTGCAAAACACTTATAAACAAATCGCAGTGAGCATAGTTAAAATGGATTGAAGAAGAAAAGTTTATGAACGTGAAACATTTCTTTTTAGAAAAGTTTTGCATTTGCTAACCAAAATCTTGCCTCACCAATACATCAATTAAAAATGGTCCGATACGATAACACTTTATTGTCTGAAATGTTTCTTGCATTACGGCAGCTCCATTTGAGAAATATTAAGACAAGATACAAGGAAATATACATTCAACATATTATTATAATCACTGAAGACAATATGCTCAAAACCCTTTAACGTACCTTCGACTTGGAATTTTGACGATGTATTTAATTTGAGGATTGACTGGAGCTGAAAAGAGTGTTTCAGTTTAACCTTGTTAAATTGTGGTACTACTGTGATACCAAGGCTTGTGTTCCGGAAGTGTTCACAGATGATTGAAGAACATTTTGCGATGCTAAATTATATTACCTTCTGTACACTGGCTTTGACTGTTCCTTAAATATCAATTTCCCACCCACTTCACCCTCTGGGATCAATACATTTCATCTGTCCTTCTCAGCTCATCATCAACCTCATCAGCAGCAGAAACACATCACATCTCCAGTGCTGGGACCTGAACCCGATTCATAAATATCAGATGCCCTTTCATCTCTATTATTTATTTATTTAGGGATTGTGAGTCATACCAGATGCTTCACATGTGATCTTTTGAACAAAAATGTGTGTTTCATACAGACATTTAAGGTGGATTATGATAGGTAACTGAATCTTATCACTGACAATTAATGCTCCATAAACAGCACTCTTGGGGCAATGGAATATTCTAATGTTTTATTTTTATTTTTGTAAAGTATTTGACAATGTAAAGTTGTTCTAATGCAGCAATATTTAACACATGGTTTATTTCCAAGATTCTCTCTCATATGTTGCTTGTATGACTGGATTTATTGTGACACCTTAAAAGAACAAATTCAGCATTAAAGACAATACAATGAATATGACCTTTAACCAGCTGTATATCTACCAACAGAAATAGTAACAACGCTGCAGAAACAATGGTCAGCCAAAGCCTTTTGTGCAGCACTTGGTATGATAAGGATCTCCCTTGCTGACCTTTAATTTGTCCATGATTGAAATTGGTTGTTCAACAACAGCACCTCTGTCTTTTGAGTGTTTATCAGTCTGTCTCTTCGCTCCCTTACACTTTTCTCCTCAGTAAATCCATCAGTAAAACCCTTTGTCTAAACTTTTTCTCCACATTTGTTCTTTAGTGGCTCAGACTCGGTCTCATTGCTTATTTCTATCAGCTCATTGGCTAAGCCTCTGATAGTCTGTCACACATTGTTATTTCATCAGCAGTAGCAGTGGCTCTCTCACTGACTGCAGAGTCCAACATTTTGTTTTCTTGTTAGACTGAGCCGCATTATGCTGGTCCGTAGTTAATAATCGCTGCCATTCAAACAGCTGTTTGTTTGGTGTTTTGCAGCATTATTAGTTTGTTTCAAGAGATGTGATAGAAAACCAGTCTAACTAGTGTGGCAAAATGGACCTATTTGGTAGGCCTGCTCGAGTTAAGATCACAATCACTGTTTCAAACCATGACAAATGAGCTTGTAAGGTGGACCTGTTTGAGGCTGAATGCAAACACACACACACACACACACACACACACACACACACACACACACACACACACACACACACCTCCACCCCTCTGCATCTGGCGCAGTTGCTTGTTCACAGTGCAGAAGCTAGAGGGAGCTGTGGGTGTTTACTATCAACGCTCAGACTTCCTCCCTCTTGCTTTGAAAACACATAAACACACACACACACACACACACACACACACACACACACACACACACACACACACACACACACACACACACACACACACACACACACACACAACACACACACACACACCACACACACACACACACACACACACACACACACACACACACACACACACGTACGCTCCCACACGCTCAGGTGAGTTATTAATATCTCATGAGCAGCTCACAGATTGGAATAAATCCAGGCTCTCTGACACGTTAAATGCAGCTTCTGTCGTCAAATGTGGGGACAAAGGACAGAATTAATAGGATGATTTTTAGTGAATCCTTTAGCTGCATTAAACCAATGGAAGGAGACATTATATCCACTATCAGAAGCATAGAGTGATGTATTAAGGTTGTCCACATGCAGCTATAGTAGCTATGCCCGAGGAATACCCCCAGCGGGGCTCTTGTTTTGAGAAGGTGACTGGCAGTTCAGAAGAAACATTGGGAATTCATGCTTAAGGAATTTAAGCCGGTAAACAAATCACAAAGGAAGAGTACATTTACATTACATTATTTAATGTTTGCAGAGGCAGCCTTATGTATCTGTTATTTTAGACGTTTACAGAAGTCTTCAAGCAACACGGCAGATGCAGAAAAAAGTGTGTTCGGTCAGGTTTTATTGGCTTCTTTGCTATCTCTGTAGGCAGGTTGCAGCATGATACAGGAACACATCTGAAATGCTAATCCATTGTGTAGGATTTCCATAGGTACAGCAGTTATTCGCTGAAATGGATGAATCCACCGCTCTCTATTCCCAGCCTTCACCACTGCAGTCAAAACGGCGTGAACCTCTTAAGGAGGTAATTGCTCTCCAAGGAAGTGCCACAGAGATTCCTCATATCCAGATTGAAATAAAGGATTGAACTAAACGTTCACTGGCTTTGGACATTGTCCTAATGGTACACGCCTACACACCAACTGTCAGTTGTGATTGAAACCACACAATGTCCCTGTTCATTGAATTGCCCAGAATGTGAAAAAGGACAAGAGACTGATTTGAGATCAACCCTGCCTTTGTATGATTATACAACATTATTTTTGTTTTCATGACAAACAAGTTGTTCCCTGTAGGTACTGCATGCACACCTCAAAACATTAATCTCTGTGTCTGCTGTCACACTCTCTACAGTATATGCTGTGTTTTTGTCGCATCTTTTCACTGCTGTGTTTCTTGTACCAAAATATTATGTAACCATTTTACCATCAAGGTGTGATCTCCCATAACCTAATTTCACTGTTGTTTCATAAGAGAAGAACACATATAGACAACACATTCTGAGAGAGAGGCATGGATAGCCATTTGCCATCCAATTTACAACAAGCATCTAAAAGGACACAATGAGCATAATGTTGACAAGATGGAAAGGAAAAAAGCAAGACATTTCATATGGTTCACCATGTTTTTATTTAATGTGGCCCCTTTAATTATTTTGTTTTTTTTCCACTCGATTTTTCACATTTTAGAGCACACTTGATAAAACATATCTTTATATAAAAAAACATGGCTCAACAAAGGTACAACATGTATCATTATATGTGGAAAGGAGCAGTTCTAAGGAATGCATTCTCTATTAATGATATGGTATAACTCAGCTTTGGATTGTGTATAGCAGCCCATACAGGTGGGACAAAACAACATGGCCGATGATCCCTCAGTAATTTAAGTTTGTGAGCTTGTTGACTGTGCTGCCACAGAGGACCAATGCACATGTAGACTGGTGAACTGCATGTCCTCTACAATCAACGGCATGCTGTGTAAATGTGTTCATTTAAAGGTGGGGTAGGTCATTTTGGAGAAACCAGCTCGAGTGCGCTAGAATTTGAAAATACACACCCGGAAAAAATCTGCCTCTTCAATCAGACTTCCTTACAGAGCCCCTCCTCCAACACACACGAACGCGCACATTACCAATGAGGGCACGAGATAAGTTTGTGCACAGATGGAAGGCTGACAGGAAGGTAGGCCATCCAGTTACTTTAGCCGGGCCGGCTCAGATGATTGGTCATGCTGGTGGTTGGTGACGTTTTTTTATGTATTTATTTTCAAAGCATTTAATGTATTCATTACTATCGGGATGTTAAGAGCATTCCATGGAATATAACAAAAATAGTTTCTGAAATAAATGACATACCCCACCTTTAAGTGATTCTTAGTTGAACGATTAAGGTTTGAACTGTCATTTCTGTTCTTTTTTGTTTTTCGTAACATAATACAATTTGAACTGCCCCATTATGTAAGACAGACTTAATTCGATTTGTCCATGTGGAGGCCATGGTGGGTTTAGAAAATGAAAGGTATACTGAGGTCAGGCTTCTGGGAGGTTGATAACAGTGAAGTCAGGTTGTGGAAGCAGCAACCTGCATCCACAACCTTCAGCTTATTGATTAGTCACACAGTGAAACATCCACATATTTCAGCACCTGACATTTCATCCACATGTAAGGTGGATACTGTGTCATGGATAATTCTGTTTGATTTGGGATGTTACAGGAGGGCTCTTTATTCTAACAATGAGACAGTTGCAGCATTTGAAGAGCCGGTTTGGTTTAAGTGTTATCTCTTGACGCAGGTTTCTTCATGAGGCAGTAAAATATGACATACCTTGCCATTTCTATGACTGTAAATTGGGATTCTACAGGTAAGGCACATATCCCGGGCATTGAATTCTCCTCCTTGTTTGCACTCTTACCGTTGCCAACCATGACCGCTGCAGAAACTGGAAGCTGTTTATTGTGAGAACATTTTTATCCTTTTAACAGAAGTTCACATATGATATGTTCACGCTTGTGTTGGGTGACCAGGTGTCCTGTGCCTAGCGCCCGAAAACTAAGACGATGTCCCGCATTTAATGGGCAGTTGCCTCTTTCGAAAACATTACTTTTATCCAATGGCTGTTTAGAAAGCAATAGAGGGCTATCGTGATAGTCAGGGGAAGGCAGTTCCTAAAGAGTTTTTTGTGATATGTGAGTGTTTATTCAATTGTGCATTGGTGTGAATAGGATTTGAAGTGACACTACAGTACATACAAGACTCACAAGAAACACCTGGCTCATAAAGAAAAATGGCGGTATATGGATACATTCCTCCTCAAACCAAAATAGGATAAGCAAACAGATAAGGTAACAGCAGCTAAAATACATAATGTGTACCACACTGTGCAGCACTAGCGATCATACAGATAGTTCGTTGAACAAAAAACATTCAAACCAAATGTATTTAAGTCCTTGACTTGGATAGTTTTCTGCAATCAAATCAACCTAACACAAGTTTATTTCTAAGGTTTGGATGGGCACTATATTGAAATCTATACACCTCTTAGCATCACAGTGAAATGTACACAATTGTCCCACAAAAACATACTCTTTGTCCCATGTGGCTCGTTGGCACCTGGTGAAAACCTATGAAGCACGTTATCATTTAATATAAATATTTCATAAATCTACCTACGGGTACCAAAACATTATCTGAACTGAACATAAGAAATAAAACATGGATATTTCTGCACAAACTGTGTGGATTTAACATTATTTGAAGGGGGTTGCAAAGTCTCCAAACTCACAGTAAGGGTGAATCTAAACTGGACATTGTTGCTGGACTTTTGTGGCCATAAAGTGTAGACAGAGGGCTCTCAGTTCAAGAAAGACAAAGTGGCAAGTGCACAGGGCAAGTGATGCTAAGGGCCAGACATCATTCATCACCCTCAGACACCACTGCGACTCTCTCCTTTTAAAAGCTCCACGCTGTTTGAAAATTAAATAAATGGACAACAAGATAAGTTTGTGTGCTGCACCATGTACCCAAAGAGAAGAATACTTATTGTTGCTTGGGCTGAAAGGGGCTGAAGGCAGCTCGCTATTGAAGCACCATCAGACGGCAGAATATAGTTAGAGCAGTGGGAGCTATTTGTTTTATCTGTCCACACAGCTCACAGCCATTCATCATACAGAGGAGGCTGAGCAACTATCAATGTGCTTTCAATAACACAGAGGCCTGGATTGCCTCAACAACCACACAGGCTTTAATGTGTGTTAAATAGGAACAACACTGGAGCAATACTGTACACACTCACAGGCTCAATGTTCACCTCCAAAGGCCAATTACCTCGGTGTTGACCTCTCAACGTCCGCCTCTTTTCTTCAGCTCTATTTCCCTCAGACCTGAGGGTTCACGGGGTCGGGGTCGGAACAATTGAACAAGCTGCAAAGAACATGTTGTGCCTCTATTTAACAGTGATGTCAAGTCATGGACCGGCGTGATAGAAAAACTTCAGTTAACAGCCAATAATATAATGTTAGTGCTGTGCTGAAGGCTGCAAAGGCAAACTGGGAAATTCATTTCTTGCAGCTCAAGCTGTTCTCTGCAGCACCGACGTGCCTTGTTTGCTCTGACACAAAATCTTGTGTGTTTTTTTTCTCCAGCGTAACCTGGGCTTGTCCTTTCTTTCTCAGGCTCATTTCCGAGCCTTTGAGGCAACACGAGAGAGGAAATTGTTGTGGAGTAAATAAGTCACGTCGCATCAGCGGTGCAGTAATGTGTTTCTAATGACCGTCGAAAATGAGAAATCCTCTTGTATTAAGCTGAGGTAATTAATAATAGAAAAAACAAACTGACAATGAGCAGAGAAACAATATGGGGTGTGCTCGACTAACTAGCCTGCAATATGGATTTATGCTGATATATTCCTATGACAGAGAATCTGAAGTACTACTCCAAGTAGCATATTATGTGTTCTTTTACACCAAAACATGTCATTAAAATCACCATTTTGACTGTAAAATATTGACTAATATTAATATTATTACTTTTCCTGACAACTAGAACTTGATCAATGTGTTCAGAAGAGTGGGAAACATTAATATTGGCAATCAATGAAGGTGAATGAAAGTAAAGTAGGTGGACGATATTGTACTTGAAAACAATTATCTCCAGGTTATTGACATTCAACCGAAGACGGCTGAAATATAGAAGACACCAAAGCTTTCATCTTGTTTCAAGAATCAAAATATCCAAATGAGGTTTTGCTGAAATCTATGTATAAATAAAGTCCTATAGGGATGCCGAAATGTTACTTTGTTCGTATTCTCTGAATGGTTTCTGTGGCCTGTGATTTCTTAGATCTTCAGTTACAAAGACGTTGGCTTTGATGTCATACTTGGCTTTCTAGTCTAGACCTTCTGTGCTTTGTGTTCTCTGGTTTTCTTTCACGCTCGGTCTGTGCCTGCTCCTTATTTCATGGCCTCTGGATCTATGTCAACAATATTCCTTTCCAAACCATTTGGCCGCAACATACACACACATCCTATTCTGCAACTGATATCATCCTTCAATACGCCCATGAAAAATGCAGGTTCAACACAATTTGACGACAGTGCCATGATAGACGTCTTTTTTCACTTAACAAAACAATGAAATACCCCCAAGCCTTAATTTTAATTAGATGCCGGTTGCAAGATAGACCATCAGGATTGCATTTGTCATGTATCAGAAAGGAACAATTATTAAAAGATATACTATTGTTCAATTGAAGCAAATATTTGCCAAGCCTCAGATAAGCTTTAAATGACCTGTGTCAATGTAAGATAACAACTAACCAAGAAAGGGATTGGAAAACAATTTATTTAACAAAAATATCCCAGGATGATTATTTTGTGTATTGTAGAAAAAAGGTCGAAGCAATTTGACAATTGACTGAAATTGAATATAAGACTGATTTGAAATGGTAGGAGCCTGCATCTCTATCTGCTACGGACATTCTGTTAATCTGTCATCCCAGAATCGCTGTAAACAAGGATGTTGCACCATGGCAACAAAGTGAGTGCTCTATAATGCTGCTGATATCTTAGCCAATGTCATGAACATACATGTCATACAGTACGTCTGTCTGAAGCCTGTCAGCTGGTGCGGCTGCATGTGCATGACAGCTGACAGGGGCGGGTTGACTCACTGAAAGGTTGTGCAGTCACTGATGTCTCCGCTCACACATCACTAACTCAAACTTAGTCATTGACAGGCGTCTAAAAGCCATTTCAAACCTTTTGTTCAGTTATTTTCCTTTCAAAGTGCTTCCTCTGTTGCACCACCCTTCACAGTGTTATAGTTAGGAACATTCACGCAGCGTAGATGCCAATAAGTGCCAAGGCTTTCAATTGATTGCCACTAGAGCAGCTGAGGGTTAAGTGCCACGATGAAGGGCACCTTGGTGAAAGACATGGAGGAGAGAAGAGCTTAGCCCATATTCTTTCCTTGGCTATTAACACTTTCACTTTGTGCAAGAAAACGTTAGTCTTGAGCTCAAAGGTTATTTTTGTTTGTTATTGATACACTAAACAGAATAACACCAGGATCATGGCAAACACATACTACAATTACTATTTTGTGATAGTAAAAACGCTTTTCTGTTGTAATGCCTCTTTCATTTAATTTACTTATACCTCTAAGTGTTTTACTGCACATGCCTGGACCAAGGAGTTGGATCAGGAAAGAGCTAAACATAGGGGAAAGGTAACGTCATGAGGTTGTTGATATCCTAAACCAAAGTATGGCAAATCCCCTTCCCTAAAAATAATCTCATCCAAACAAAAACACTTTGTTGTAGCTGCTGGGAAAAATCACAACAATTCACAACACATTTTGAAGTGTCTTATTATGGACTTCTGTTTTAATACCCTACAATCAGTGCGCCAAAGAGATATTCCTCTTTTTCCTCATTCAGACGGCTGACTCAATACCAGGATTATAATTAAATTCATTCCTTATCATTGACAAGCGATAAATGGCTTCCACACAGGGTTCGGATTACCCTTTATGTGAGCTTTCAAATGACTAATATTAAATCACAAAAGACTTCCATTTTAATCAAGACAATAATCTGTCAGCAAAATGGAGTGGACGTCTGCATCAATGTCAAACAACTAGTTTGGAGACTTGTGAGATAAATTGGTGAGCAGAGTAGTGTGAATGCAAACACTGTCGTACTGATAAGTATCAAGTCAGAAACAGGCTTCTTGAACGGGTTAAAAAAAAATGTTCCTTGTCATTTTTATCAGATCTGCTATTATAAGAGACTATGCTCTTCAGTCAATCACTAAAGAGACGTGCTGCAGCAAGGGTGTACAACTATTTGCCACAATGTCATAATGGCTTGTCTAAGGACATTTTCCCTAATTAGGAATACTTGCTTCAGGAGGACTGATGGGTCAAACACACATTAAACTGTAACCCAGGCGACTGCTGTTTGTGTCCCCTTTGAAACCAAAAGTCAATGTCTAACTTAATTTGCATAACAATATTTTTTTAACCCTTAGATGCACAAGTGACTGGAGCCGACACTCTTCCATAAGTGGGTCAAAAAGGACCCGTATTAGAATAATATGTGTTTTACGCCATTTTTGTCATTTTGGTTAAGAACAATTACTTGTATAATATTTAGTATTATATTTTGGATCACACTCGAAATATTTTATATTTAATTTTTCACTATTTATAATTTTAGACATTTTTTTTACATTTTGAAAAAAAACATTTTCCCATA
Source organism: Harpagifer antarcticus (assembly GCA_902827135.1). Taxonomy (NCBI): domain Eukaryota; kingdom Metazoa; phylum Chordata; class Actinopteri; order Perciformes; family Harpagiferidae; genus Harpagifer; species Harpagifer antarcticus. The sequence continues at coordinate 838,429 of CADEHL010000998.1, forward strand.
GGATCCCATAGAAAATGCATGCGGATTATTTTTGACCCACTTATGGAAGCTTGGGGTAGTAATACACAAATTTAAATTAGAATGGCATGATATCCAAAACATGTTTTTTGAGGAATAGCTGGAATATGAAATGATACAAAAGATGTCATTACAAAGATACTTCAAGAAAACCACCTCACCGGATCAAAAAAGACCCACTTATGCATCTAAGGGTTAAAGGATGCCATTGTATTTATTAAACCTATCCAAGTGTTGCCTAAACATAACATTGTTGCGTTGTTCTTACAATTTACTAGTTGCAACCATAATCCTCTTGAAACATAATTGAGAAAGCAGTTCAGTTGAATGGGAACGTCATTTTGTAGGAATCTCTGTTTCATACCACCCATATTGCAAAAATACAAAGATAGTTAAACATTGGAAAGGTTGTCATTAAGGGCAGATCTTCATAGAATATATTTTCGATAGATATGACACTATTAAAATATGAAAAGATGTGTAATGTTAATGCTATACCCCATTTTGTGTGACTAGCGAATGGGGTTGCACACAATACTTGACCCGTAACATTTTTTTTTAGTATAGTTGTTTTCAGGGTGTCATGAAAGGAGAATGATGAACTGTTTCTACTGACTTTACATATCACCTAAATAAAGAAAATGTTGCATATTACCATTTGTTAAAATACAGATTTTTTGCAAGTTCATATCTATTCCTAATCCATTTTCCGTGTTGTGCAGTTATCAGATTTACCACCCTCGGTAGCAGGGTAAACGCAGACATTTTTCCCCTTCCTAAATGGAGCAGATAATCGTTGCAAAACCAATTTTCCCAAACTACACTACTTGATAGATTGCCAGCCAGTTCATGCAGACAACAGAACAAACGCTACTCACTGCAACACATGAAAAAAGGGCGGCTCTTTTAAAATCAGCACTCTTTTAAAATCACCTGCTGCAAACACCTGCTGCAGCTCATGTAGCATTTTGTGCTGTTAGCTAGCTCACCTGCCAGAACTATCAAAAAGTTAGGATGTGTTTGTGGAAGAATATTCACAGGAGATGCTGGGTTCTTCTCTTCACAAAGGTAAGTGCTAAGTTCTTGCTGCTTTCTACTAACTGGCACATTGTGAGTTGTGTCTTGGCATTGCTTGTTTGCCTGACAGTATGGTTGCCAATGCTGCTTTGGTGATTTCTGCTTGATTTCTGGCTGCTAACTTCTGCTGCCGTCATCTATAAATATGATAAGTATTTTTTAGGGTATACATTGTAAATCCGTTTGATGTAGTAGCTGAGCTCTTTTTTTCTGTTTGCTGTTGTACTTTGATACTTTTATGCTGCTGATTTACTAGTGTTGAAATAATCTTGACATTGGAAATATTTCACAAAAAGCACAGGCAGGGCTTGGGTTTACCGCATGTGGCAGCTTCATGTGCTTTTCTTCCACTTTTTAACTCTTTTCATGTACTGATGATGGCCATCTTGAAATGTGCTCAACAAGATGCAAACCTTTTTGACTTATTTTATCACATCTTTACACAGTGTATTAATGTAGTACATCATTTTGAATACTGATGTTTGAGTTTTATGTCTTTGCTAAATTGGTTTGTCTGATATTTCCTCTTGATTTTTGCCATGTTTTTGTTGGAGAGGCTACTGTGGCCTACACGTCTCTAATATAGGGTATCATTTATTGGCTGTATGACATGCACATATCAGTGTAATCTTGAATGCAGCATGTTCACAAAATTATGTCCCTATTGTATTGCCTTCATGGAGAATCAGTCGCTTTTGACACAAACAATGTGCGTCATCAAATTAATATTTTCTTGTTCCACTTCCTCTTTAGCCAAGCATCAAACACATCTCACTTAAAGTAATTGGTTTATCTTACTGCTTATTTCTTGCTCTTGCCTGTATCTTTTAAGTCCCTGTGTTTGTGCTTTTGCTCTTTTTAGCTGGATGCTTATTTGTCAGTTAAGTGCAGTGTTAACATTTCTGCATTGTTTTGGCTATTTTCTATCATCATATGTCACATGTTTGAGTATGATAGGTTTAGGAGGCGTGTGGCACAGTGGATAGAGCCTTGGTCTTGAGATTGAGGGGGTCACAGGTTCAAACCCCGCTGCAGTCAGCATGTCGTTGTGTCCCTGAAGACACTTCACCCCAAATTGCTTCTGTGGGGATTGCCTACAGTATTGAGTATGTAAGTCGCTTTGGATAAAAGTGTCTAACAAGTGATATGTAATAATAATTTGCCTTTTTGTTGCCATTATTGTTACTTTACAATATAGTTAGCCCTAATGCTGGCTTAGAGCTGAAAGTGTGATTTCTTCAGATTGCAGATCTTTTAAAAGAGTTCACTTGTTTTTGCTAGCATGCATGGCGTGCCTTTTTGTTGAGTTTGTGTACTGCTGTCATCTGTGTACTGTAAGATGTTCAATGAAATATATTTAATATTGTTTGGCTACCATTTATAATGCTTTCACGCTGCTAATGTTATCTTGTTGTGAATACTCACAAATGAGCATACATGGGTCTGTTGGCAGAGCTTATTCTTCTTTTGGTTGCTTGAACCTGTCCCATGCGGTGGTGACCTATGAATTGTGAGTGTTATACAGTATATTTATCCTTTGATTGTTGACTTGTTTAAGGCGTATGCAGGTTGTCTACTGGCTCACTGGTCATCAATTGGTTTATAGTAATAGTTTATTTGCTTCAAGGATGTAAATATGATTATTTTTCCTGTAAAACTGTACTGTACTTTCTTCACGTACTTTGTATCAAGCAAAGCATTACACATATTGATCTCTAACTGCATTGTCACTCTATGCTTGAAACTGTACATTGATGGCCATCTTGTTTTCAGTCAATGTGATTGGGTTGAAAATACATTGTCTGGTCCTGGTTTAATATTGTTTGCTTTCTTTGTTCCTCTCTGCTGGCTGTTGCTGGTGTTTTATATGTGAACTTTGTGCAACAGTATTTATTTGGCATTGTTTGGTTTGATGTCTGTCAGGCATTATGTTGCTTTCACACTGCTGATTTTATGTTGTTGTGAAATACGAATACTTGTGTTTGGGTATTACTGGTACTCTTCGCCTGGTTGTTGCCATGACTGTAACCTGGCAAGCAAACCATTCAAACCATTTACCTGTGATATTTGTTTTAATGTGTGCCCATGTTCACATTTTCTTCCTGGAGGAAAGCTGGAGTTTTGAGTGTGTGACATCTGGAGCTTGGACCTCCAACATCTTTCCCCGAAGAGATTAGATATCAGCCTCCGCATCAACAAGGTAAGTTCCTTTTCACCGATTTTGCAATTGAAGTTGATTACTTGGCATTGTTTATTGATTGCTTGTATAAATGATTGATCAGGCTTCTGACACTGCATTGTTGTTGAATGGCTGCTAATTTTCGTTGCTATCATTTCTGTGAAGTACGTGCAAAGCTTGTATTTCAAATTGGCTGAGCATATTTTTCTCTTGGTGATTGGATGCTAATGATGTCTCCCATTAAGTATACATGTTTCTATTGGGTAGTTGTTGGATATTGTCAGTTGTTGCCTCTTGGTCTCTTCTTAAATAATGGATCCAAACACGACATATGTTGGACTTGTTTGAGTGGTTGTCTATTCATCTCATTATTTTCCATTCAACTGACTTTGTGTGAAAGTCTGTGACTTTTTTGTCACACAAATGATATTCATTTTCAGTTGATCTGTACACACACCTTTGGAAAAGAACAAACAGCTTGCTTTATCTTCATTGTCTTGTTTACAATGTTGCATTTATGAGTGACCATTGCTTTGTGAAGTCAGTGTTTTGATTCTTACAATATGGCTGCCGGGCCTGCTTTTCATGTCATCTTTGTGCTTGATGTGTATTGGTATTTAATCCTTGATGCTTTCTTGCTGCTGATTTATGTAGTTGTTAAATAGTTCCCTCAAGGGGACCTGAACATGGCTTTTGTCACACACAAGGTAGGTGGCCATGTTCACTTTTTCCTCCTGGAGGAATAAACGTCAGCCAGTTGATTCGAAGGCGGCTTCGATGCGTTAACTGGAGTTTTCAGAGTGAGACATCATCAGCTTGGACCTCCGTCTATCCCAAAAGAGATTACTTATATCAGCCCACGCATCACAAAGGTAAGTGCTTGGGATGGGAACGATTAATCGAATATTCAAAATGATTCAGGTATTCGAATATGAGTTATGAATATTTTTATACTTTTTTTTTCCAACACATTTTACCAGTCATAGTCCGGTAATTATTTACACTCTAAGCAGAGTCCTACACAACAGACATGGCGTCAAAAAGGAGTAATGTGTGGAAATATTTCGACCAGATTAGTGAGTGCGGTGTAGAGGTCAAACTATGCCAAATTAAACTTATATACTATACCTTGCTATACCCGCAACCTCTTTCCAGCTGAGAGGGTCTTCTCTACAGCTGGCCTGATTGTGAATTGCCTCCACACATGAAAGCTGTAGGCCTATAGCTGTCAAACTGTGATCACCAGTTCAATACATTTGACAAATTCGTCTTGGTTTCTACACTTATTTGAACATGTATGTATTACCAAAAGTTATTGAAAAAAAAATTGGGTAAAAAAGATTTTACCCAATTTTTTTTTTTATAGGATATGTACATTTCGGTTAACCGTTTTTTGGGGGGTCGAATATTCGAATATACATTTGCTTTCAAATTCCCATCCCTAGTAAGTGCCTATTGCTATTGCTTTCGCTTCTGATTGGACTTGATTTCCTGGCATTGTACATTACTGTTTGTGTACGTAATGGCAAGGCTTATGACCCTGCTTTGCGGTTGAATGGCTGTTTTAAAGTTGTTGGTTGGTTGCTAAGTACTGTTGCTATCTTGTGTGCAATGCTTTTGTTAAGTTTTTGCTGAACACAGTACAGTATATCTCTTGGTGACTGGATGCTGATTATGTGTCTAGCGTTTACGTATAATTTATTTTGTGTTGTTGTAGACGTTGCTTTTTTTCTTACTGCAGTTCGTTATTGTCAGTTGCTGCTTTTTGCTCAGTTGTAGAGTGAAATGTTGTACATTGGCTTTATTGATTTAAACATCACTGAATGTTGGGATTGTTTGAATTGTTGTCCACATCATTATTCATGTGTACAACTGACTTATTGAGAAACTCTTTGAAAATGTGTCACACATAAGGTAGTTTGTCATGTTCACATTTTCTCTACATAAATCAGAAATATTCATCTAAAACCATTTCATAGCGTTTTACATTGTAACATATTTTAGTCACCCTGGATATGTGCTTTTCAGTTGCTTCTGGGCCTGCATTTCTGATGTCACCTATTTTTTTTCTGTCATCTATGCGCCTTACGTGCAATGGTCTTTAATCCTTGATGCTCCTCATGCTGCTGATATATGTAGCGGTGAAATATGTCCCTCTTGGGAACCTAAACATGGCATTTTTTACCCAAAGGGTGTGTTGTCATATTTCTCTCCTTTACATTTCATATTGGTCTTTCTAGAGTAACATTGTATACTGGCTTCATGCACGTACATATGACAGCAATCCAGAATACATTCTATTTACATAATTATATAAGTATACCCCTTTGTGTCAAATTCCCATTTTCTCCACACACTTCATATTCAGCAAAGCATTTGAGAAATATTCAACTCTGAGCAAAGGAATCTTGTGACATCTTACTATTTCTTTGCAGTTTTGCCTCTCACTATATACTGTGTACACCAGTTCTGCAGTAATGTGAGTATTGTAACACTACTGTACTCCGTGACACTTCGGTTGCCAATGTTGTACAGGAATGTATTTACGGTCTTTTAAGTCATTCGGATGAACCCACGGCTGGAAGTAGCATGATAACAAGCAAGTCACCATTGTGCCCTGAGTCACTGCAGGGGTGACATTGAGCAGATTCTGCGGAGCTACAAGGTGATACAGACTTACAACCTCAGTGAAGGGGGAAGCAGAAGAAATCCTCTTTCTTCTTTTCCCTAACATGGGCCTGAGCTGGCAGTAGTACAAGGCTAGGATAAATGGAAGTACATCAGAGTGGAAGGATGAGATTATCCTGGTTAGGATTTGGATTGGGACTTTGAGGAAATACTGAAGGTGGGAGTAGAGACGAAGTTCTCACCTAAGCCACTGCAGGCTGGTAGAGAGCGGACGGCTAAAAGAGGAGAGAAAAGCCTGAGATATAAAAAGTTCCCACTAGTTTCTCTCTATTCTGTACAGGGGAGAATAGACAAAAGTGGTGTTGAAATGTATATGCTTTCTTTAGAAATTGTGCGATTTTAGGTCAGCCTTAAAGTCAGAATTCTTAAAAAAAGCAATTATTTGTACAAATGTAGACATTTTGCTGGTTGCATTAATTCAAATTCCCATGCTAATATATGCAATTAAGCACTTCAACAAACAGGTGTGTGTGTGTGTGTGTGTATATCTCAAGGACCAATTAAGCCGTCCTCTTAACTTTCTGAGGTTTTTGTAAGCAGAGATCTCCAGGGCTCATTGATACAGCAGGAGTGTGTAAACCACATGCTCTGACCTCGTGACATTGCTGCTGGTGCAGTGTAGATTAGCAAATGGCAAGCATGACATTATTAATAAAAGTCGTAGATACTGCGCTCCGTGCTAACAAAGAGTCCTTTGCCACATTAGCAGCCTCTCAAAGAAAGTGTATCATTACATTTTCACATAACTCCTCAGCTTTTGGCTTTTGCATGAAATATCTTTATTTATTTAAATGAGTGCTTTCTGAAGTAGCAAATTACATGGTGGCTCTGGATTTGGTTTGTGCCTTTTTGCTTTCAGTTAGAAAGTTGTTTTCTATCTCTACACAAAGATCTGATCTAGAAACAATTTTGCGAATGAAACCGCATATCGGCTGGGATTTCTAAAGTTTGTGACTTTATCCCAGTGGATAAGGATAGGGCTGGTGCACAATTTTAATAGGAAACTGTGCCTGAATGTTTATGAAACATAGTAATCTACCATATAATTTCTTTCATGTTGTCCTTTATAACAATTTAGTTATATTACTAAAGCAGAAACAGCAATATTATATTAGATGACAAATGTGTCGGTCCTTTAAATGCATTAAAAAAAAGCCACTAAACATGTATGTTATATTGATTGGTGCAATATAGCTTGTGGTGCCTGTTGCCGCTCCATATCACCATGGATTGATATTGTGTACTTTGTAGTTTGACGCGTGTGCTCTCCAATTACGACCACGACATTCTTGCTATTGATATCATTTATTTAAAACATAACAGCGTGTGTGGCAACAGGGTTGAAAACTGTTTGCAAATAGCCTCAATCAACCGCACCTGTGCTGGTGAAGTCACAAAAATACCCTGTGCCCAATTGCGCCATTTAGTGCTCACAAACAACAACAAAACATACAAGTGGGCACAACATAGCTTAAACTAGTTTTCAATCCCCCAAGATAAGTAATTGTAAAAGCGCATCTCAAACACTAAACATTATAAACACAACACAAACAATACAATAAAGGTACATAAAGAACTCAAAACATTAATTCAAGTTTTCAGTGGAAAATATCGGTCCACTTTGAGAACAATTCTTTAATTTGAAATGTTTGCAAGTTACTACATCCCTTTTTGTTTATTTGCATCTTTTGTAAAACTCAGTGGATTGCTTCAAAGCTTAATTAATGAGCAGTCCACTCTAAAGTATATTTAAAAGAAAACTGAGATTAGCTGCCTGAATGTTGCACCGTCGTGCCATTTGTAGAACTCCAATGTTTTATTAATTTTTGTAATTCATTCATTTGCTCATTGAGAATGTGAATCCATTGTCCATCTATGCATGATGAATTTTCTAAGGGGAGCAAATGTTACACATTATTCTACATCCAGCCAATTAGTGGTTCTTTGATCTTTAGAGTGGACGAATCACAACTCTGTCCTTCTCACCACTGACTAGATTGCTTGATAGAAATGTGCAGCCAGAGACAAAAAGCCAAGAGGAAGTTGAATGGAGGTGGCCTCCTAATTACCGGGGGAAAATTGTTATTTCATAGCTAACTTTAAACATGTATATGCTCTGAGCCCTGCTGTCTGTGTACAAGTAAGCTGCATTATGTAACAGCCTCAAAAAGGAGCAGGGATTCTTCACCCGTTCCACTCTCAGGAGTCAATGGAAAGAAAAAAATGCCTAATGAGACTTTGAAGAAGATCTCACAAGTGCATCAGGCGACCAAAGAGCAGTTTCCCCTTGGTCATGAGAAACTCTCCATGAACCTACATTTGGAAGTAAAAAAAAGTGAATGGCTACGTTTCAATTGTAGATACTTTGAATAGAGCCACCAAATTAAAAGTTGTCATGAATTATTTATTTCATCACGACTGTCAGGGAATATTTTAATCCGATCGCTTTGTGTCTTGAGTTCTCAGCTTTTGTGAGAAACTGTTAAATTAGAAACAATATGCTTTTCATTAAGTCGCATATGCTCCTGTCTGTAATGTGTGGAGAACACAGGTCAAGAGGTCCTCTGCCTTCCTGTGGGTGAGGGGTTTGGTTCATTTGAGTTGGGAATACAGATGGGTCTTCGTCCCAAGTTCTGGTAAGGATTAAGATGGGAGGAGCGGGCTTTTGGGGTTGTAAGGAAATGTGTTTCTGTGGCTTCAGAGTTTGCTCGGTAGCTTACATGAAAGTGTGATATACTCTGTGACCTCTCCGGCCGTATTCTACTCTCAATAAATATCAGTGTTTGACTAAAGCCGCTCCTGCTTCCATCCTTTCCTGAGCCTTGGCTCTGCATTGCTGCAAAGAAGTTTTCTCAACAAATTGGCATTGTCGACAGGATACCAAAAGATTTTCAGAACTGGCAAGTGTAATTTCAAATCTATATTTGGACATTGCCTTACCAGAATCTGTGATTGACGGTATCATAAGAAATTACCTGTGAAACTGAGCGGCTGCATTTTTTTTTTTTGGTTTCTCTACTCTTTACATTTGGGGTTTTAATGATAACCTGGGGAATCGGTGTCTATGGGATTTCATCCCGGACAATTTTTCCCTGTGACTGCTGCTGGGGCATGTGCCTTCAGAGCAAACACAGCTCATGTAAAAAACAATAAGAATATTTGAGGGTAATGATAACCTAGGAATATCGATTTTGACTGATTTCCTCTGTGTTTTTTGGAATTAAATTACCAGACAATTACACACAGCAAATATTCGGAGAGACCTTAAAGAGAGCATCAGTAAAGTGGACTTCTGCATTAGGAGCAATGTGATAGATTTGTATTGAAACAAATCGCCGAATTCTGGAGATTTCAGCGGTCAACCGGTTAAATTAACAGCAGGCATCGCCTCGGATCTGCCTGCTGCTGCTGCAGTGTGTGTGTGATTTCACCCCCCCTGCGGGGGCCGCAGGCAAAGAGGAAGAAAAGCACAGAGTGTCATATATCCTTTCCTCACACCATTGCCGATTTTTTTTTCGGTCTAAAAGCATTTCTTTTGTCTGCGCCGCAGTTTCCTACTTGCTGGAGAAACTGGGTGTCTGCCCGGGATGCACACATCAAAATATAGGTTAATTGGTCATTAATGGGAAAGGTGGTACGCGAGAATGTGACATAGCGCTATATTTCATCGTTGTAATGAACTGATGGGTTGTTAAATTTGACTGTTGTTGGAGAAGAAAAGGTACTGAATAAATAAAAAGTCTATGCTCTCCGGATCGGGGGGGCAAAGCACCACTAAATTGGCATAGTGGTTGTTGATTGAGAATAAATGAGTTATTGCTCTTCAACAGATTCCGTTCTTAGCACTTGTACAAGTATATATGAGTAAGAAGGCACTCATTTTAAACAGATATTTCCCTACCTCCTCTGAAGTCTCTCTATTCGGATTAAGTTGGATGAGCTTTGCTGTCACGCTGATGTTTATTGCGAGTTCATGTTTGTTTGTCTAATTGTTTCTATATTGGTTTGCCTACCCGCCGTCTTGTGTATGCTTTGTAACAACTAATAATGAATCAGTCCATAGCCAGGGTTAAATGAACTAAACTTTAGTTATCTCACCAAAAGTAAATGACTTGAGAAAAAAATAAAATAATGTAAAGATGTAAAGCAAAATTATATATTATAGTATAAATGTGCTGCAAAATGAAAATAAAAAGCAAAAGAGTGTTTTTATGTCCTGCATCTGTCTCACACCCTGAGACCATCAGAAGCACCACTGCTGGTTATACATACCGGCCTGAGGAGATCAGGGTTAAAAAACAAATCTGTCTGCTCAATTAGGTCAATGTTGTAGTATTTGTTTCATTTATTCTTAATCTATGTATTGTATGGTAATAATGAATAAAAAAACTTAATGTATTGAACACATTCCGAAACAAAGCAAGACGGAACTAGACTCGGACATAATACTAATTGTGGTTGAAACCTTTTGCGCTGTTGCTGCAAAATGGAAACTTTGTTGATTGTCTATTCCAACTGGCCACTGGAATCAGATTAATTTAATTTCAAACCTTTATTTAGACAGATAAATCCCATTGAGATCATTGATCTCTTTTTCAAGGGAGACCTGCTCAAGTAGTTCCACATGAAACATAAAAACATAAATAGAACAACAAAAGGACATCATACAGCCTCATTTACATAATTATCTACATAAACAGGTACCAATAGCTTCCGATTGACTAGCATCCAACCGAGCTTTAAAAACATTTAGTGGCACCAGATTGTTCAGTTTCCATTTAATTTGCAGACTATTCCAAGACAGAGGAGCTGCGTATCTAAAAGCTGTCTTCCCTAAGACAGTCCTAGCAGTTGGCACATTTAATAAAACCACAGCATTCGATCTCAGGCAGTAGCCACTTACAATTTTCCGTGAGATCAGGGAGCAGATATAAGATGGAAGTTTCCCTAACATGGCTTTGTATATAAAAATGTACCAGTGACTGAGCCTCCGTACAGTTAGTGAAAGCATACAGGTTACAGTGATGGGTTAATGCTTTACAGTTAGTAACAAATCTCAGTGCACTGTGATACGCAGCATTCATATAAATCAAATCACCATAGTCCAGCACAGGTAAAAAGGTCACAGTGACTAGCCTTTTCCTGGCCTCAAGCGAGAAACAGGACTTGTTCCTGTAGAAGAAACCTAGCCTAACCCTCAGCTTTTTAGGCAGGTTATTGACATGAAGTTTAAAAGTGAGACAATCATCAAGCCAGATACCAAGGTATTTGTAACAGGTAACCACTTCAAGGTTTATTTCTTGCGTAGTTACAATATCTAAAATAGGCTCTGGTGTCTTTTTAGCTTTAGAAAAGAGCATTACCTTGGTTTTCTCAACATTTTAAAAGAAGCTTTAGTTCAGAGAGCTGAGTCTGAATAATGTTAAAAACATCCTGTAATTTAACGCCAGCCTCCTTAATGGAGGGACCTGCACAGTACATCACGGTATCATCCGTATAAAAATGTAAAGTAGCTTCATCCACATTTTCACCTAAACTGTTGATATATATGGAGAATAAAAGTGGACCTAAAACAGAACCTTGGGGAACACCATTAGCCATGTTTAACCACTCAGAAGACAGCCCATCAAAGTGAACACATTGGGACCTTTCAGAGAGGTATTCACAAACCACCCTACTGCATGGCTGGACATGCCTATACTGGCTAGCCTCTGCTTCAAAATGTGATGATCGACGGTGTCTAACGCTTTTGAAAGGTCAATAAATAGAGCTGCACAACTCTGCTTATTATCTAAAATACTCGCTGTTAGGGAACCTAAACCTTAGCCAGAACTGACAACTTAGAGATTGGCCTATAGTTATTTAATAAGGTGGCCTCCCCTCCTTTTAGCAAAGGCAGGACATATGCTGACTTCCACAATTTTGGAATTGTGTTAGTGCTGAAGGAGAGGTTAAAAAGAGTAGTGAGAGGTGGAGCAATACAATCTGCAGCTATCTTTAAAAAGAAAGGTTCTACGTTGTCCGGGCCAGCCGGTTTCTTAGGATCTAGATAGATAATTGATATAAGTTGAAGTTCAATTACAGTTTTTTTAGCTATAGTTTAACATTCTTTATTAAACTGTTTCAAATTATTTCTAGTACAATTGGTCTACAGACATTACTACAATTCTAATAGTTGTTAAACTACTGAGCTTATGAACAATAGAGTAAAGGTCGCTGGTTAAGCCAGGATCGATTATATTTGTTGAGGTCTTTATTGTGTGCATAATTAAATGTGCTAAATGAATTGAGAATTTTTTTTTGAAAAGGAGTATGATGGTGCAATCTCTTTAAGATAAGTAATTGCAGTTCCAAGATAGATGTTGTCTTCCCTGGGCCTCTCCTTCGCGGGCCCATAAATCATGAGAATTACAAATGCGAACAGACAGAGCAACTAAAACAACTAAAGCAGCAGTGGTAATAATAACAGAAACGCTAAAGAGTCACATTTAATAGAAATATATATATATATATATATATATATATATATATAAGAGCATTCATTTTAATTGTGTAGCAGTTAGTTTATAATTTTGGCAGCACTGTTGAGCATTTTGAAAATGTATTTTCATGCTATCTGTATAGCCAGTGGTGTTAAGTAACTAAGTTCATAAACTCAACTAGTACTATACTTGGGTACAATTTTGAGATATTTGTACTTTATTTAAGTATTTAAATGTTTTGCTACTTTGTTCTTCTACTCCACTACAGTTCAGAGGCAGCCTACATGGTGTACTTCTACTCCTCTACAGTTCAGAGGTACATGGTGTACTTCTCCTCCACTACAGTTCAGAGGTAGCCTACATGGTGTACTTCTACTCCACTACATGTATTTAATCCCTTTAGTTACTTTACAGATGTGGATGAATGATGTGAAATATAATCAAGTGTTAAATCAGACCTTAGTTCCACCTGGAGTAAATCCACAAGCTACCCTGCAGTATACAAAGTCATTCAAACTAGCTGCACCTTTACCGGCTTTGAGAACACTTTCATGATCAATCACTATAAAATATATCATATATATTATTCTGAAATAAACCAATCTGCACAACAGGGTCTGATCTAGAAAAATATTCATGGGGTGGCTAGAGGGTGGCAGGAGAATTTCAGGGGTGACATCCCCTGGCAGAAGTATATGCTGATTTAATCGCAGTCATATCAATCAATGTTAACTTGGTAAGCCACAATATTGATATTTTAACTCGATAACATTTGGTGACATTATTATGGCACATCAGTAAAGCCTTACATATAAATATATAAGATGGCAGACATCATTTCATGAATTTTAACTGAATGAGTTTGTCTCACTCTTAGACCAGCAGTGGTACCAAATCAATGCAGCCTGCTGCAATAAGAACATTAATTAACTGTCTCATCGATGTTTGTCTGTATGAATATGATAATATTATTCCTATCAGCTGTCAATCACTGTTATGATTCACATATTCAGTGTTATTTAATAAACTATATTTGTTGGAGGAGATAATGATGAATGTTCCTCACGATCCTCTTTCACCCTCCTTCAAATTTGAAAGACAAGTAATTACTATCAAAAGAACAGTTCAGCGCCCCACAACTTAATTGCAAACAGTTACAACCTTGACTTTACATCAGAAAGAACAAACATTAAAGAAGTGACTAACTGCATCAGTTAGGGTTAACAAACGTGTAATCAGCTAAAACATATACATCACTGCAGTTATTATCCAGTGGAAAGCCCTTACCTTCTGGCCTAGTTAAATCAAAGTGGTTACTTTCTTTTGGCTGGGCAGTGAAGTTTTACACACAGTCTTATTTGACTTTCTCAGGACTTGACACTGTTTTTTGGGGGCAGACCCCCACAAAGAAGAAAAATATTATACACACGTAAGGTAACTAACTGCCTCTTAGCAGTTTATTATTCTCATCGACTCATCCGTGAGCAGAGTTGTTGGCATCAAGTTGGCATGCCTATGGCAGCTGAATGTGGTGATTACCATCTTGTTCATCAAAACGCCTCACTTATTAAGATTTAAAGCTATGGTGCGTTTTGATTCAATGCTGAGTACAGCCAAACTTGACAGGCTCTTCTCTGTCATTGTAGACTGCAAACAGTGGCTCCAGAGCATTTGTGTTGGGTAATCTATGGTAGGGATAACCCATACAGTGGTGGGGCTCAAGTCAGTATTTGCAATGTAATTACATACACGCTCCCCTTGACAGTGAAACGCAACGCGTGAGGTTTAGATTATTTCCCTGTCTCAATCCAAATTGAACTGTATGAAATAAAAAGGCACATTTGTCTTTTAGTAAATTAAAAAGGGCGACCTGGAGCCAATACTGCGAATTTCCCCACAGGTGAAATAGTTGACATGCTGAAAACCCAACCCTTGCAGGGGGGGTCTGGGGGGATTCTCCCCCCAGAGATAAAATAAACAAAATACACATTCTGGTACTCTTTTGAGAAGAAAAATAAATACATCTATTACTACACGACATCTTTAAAAACATGAATGGTATTTTAGTTTTTTGTTACTTTGTTCTGAAAGCTGAACCTGCTGCTCCTCACAGAGAGAAGAGGGAAGAGGCTGTGTGAATTATTTTACATTGTGGATGTTAAGGTGTGTGTGGGAAGTAGGACCCAAATGCAGATTATAGTGAAAAAAAGACTCCTTTATTTCAAGGCTACATAATCACAAAGACAGAACAGAACACTCACCGCAGACCAGGTCATGACACAAGACGAACCGACCAAGACAGACAGAAAAACCAGAACTTAAATACACACAAGACTAATCACACAAACAAGACACAGGTGAGGAGGGAGGAGAAAACACAGGGACACCAGGTGAACACAATCGGGTAAATTAGACACACCAGGGAAACTGACAGGGAATCACAGACAGATTACAACAGGCAGGAAACGGGGGGTGAACACTTTACAAAATAAAACAGGAAACTAAAGACAGAAAAAGACAAGACAAAACACAACACGGACAGATCGTGACAGAACCCCCCCCTCAAGGGACGGATCCCAGACGTCCCTAAACCCCAAAAACAAAAATCCCACACAGTCCAGCAGGGTGGGTGGAGGGGGTCCGGAGGAGGGACGTATCCCTAGGCCACCAGGGTGGGTGGAGGGGGGTCCGGAGGACGGGACTAAGCTGACCGCCCAGGAGCCCAGTAGGGGAACAGGAAGGGATCTCGGGCGGACGGCCCGGGGGCAAGGCAGAGTCCAAAGTGGGGGTCTCGGGCGGACGGCCCGGGGGCAAGGCAGAGTCCATGGTGGGGAACTCGGGCGGACGACCCGGGGGCAAGGCAGAGTCCAAGGTGGGGGGTCTCGGGCGGACGGCCCGGGGGCAAGGCAGAGTCCAAAGTGGGGGTCTCGGGCGGACGGCCCGGGGGCAAGGCAGAGTCCATGGTGGGGAACTCGGGCGGACGACCCGGGGGCAAGGCAGAGTCCAAGGTGGGGGTCTCGGGCGGACGGCCCGGGGGCAAGGCAGAGTCCATGGTGGGGAACTCGGGCGGACGACCCGGGGGCAAGGCAGAGTCCAAGGTGGGGGTCTCGGGCGGACGGCCCGGGGGCAAGGCAGAGTCCATGGTGGGGCGAAGGCCACAGCGGGCGAACTCAGGGGGCCGAGCATGAGGGCGAAGACCAGACAGCTCCGGAGGCCGGGCAGGACCCGGTGTCGGCCGGACAGGAACCGGAGCCGGCGGGACAGGCTTCGGCAGGATCCCCCACGGAAGAGGACCAGGAGTTGGCAGGACCCCCAGCAGGAGGGTGGACGACGGGACCTCCAACGAGACAGGACAAAGGGTTGGCAGGACCCCCGGCAGGAGAGTAGTCGGCGGGGCCTCCAACGGGACAGGACACAGGGTTGGCAGGACCCCCGGCAGGAGAGTAGTCGGCGGGGCCTCCAACAGCACAGGACATAGGATTGGCAGGACCCCCGGCAGGAGAGTAGACGGCGGGACCTCCAACGGCACAGGACATAGGGTTGGCAGGACCCCCGGCAGGAGCGTAGTCGGCGGGACCTCCAACGGGACAGGACACGGGGTTGGCAGGACCCCCGGCAGGAGACTAGTCTGCGGGACCTCCA
Organism: Harpagifer antarcticus; assembly: GCA_902827135.1. NCBI lineage: Eukaryota > Metazoa > Chordata > Actinopteri > Perciformes > Harpagiferidae > Harpagifer > Harpagifer antarcticus. The sequence continues at coordinate 854,515 of CADEHL010000998.1, forward strand.
ACTGGACAAGACATGGGGTTGGCAGGACCCCTGGCAGAGGGCTAGTCGGCGAGGCCTCCAACGGGACAGGACAAAGGGTTGGCAGGACCCCCGGCAGGGGGCTAGTCTGCGGGACCTCCAACTGGACAAGACATGGGGTTGGCAGGACCCCCGGCAGAGGGCTAGTCTGCGGGACCTACAACTGGACAGGACATGGGGTTGGCAGGACCCCCGGCAGGAGACTAGTCTGCGGGACCTCCAACTGGACAAGACATGGGGTTGGCAGGACCCCCGGCAGAGGGCTAGTCTGCGGGACCTCCAACTGGACAAGACATGGGGTTGGCAGGACCCCCGGCAGAGGGCTAGTCTGCGGGACCTCCAACTGGACAGGACATGGGGTTGGCAGGACCCCCGGCAGGAGACTAGTCTGCGGGACCTCCAACTGGACAAGACATGGGGTTGGCAGGACCCCCGGCAGAGGGCTAGTCTGCGGGACCTCCAACTGGACAAGACATGGGGTTGGCAGGACCCCCGGCAGAGGGCTAGTCTGCGGGACCTCCAACTGGACAGGACATGGGGTTGGCAGGACCCCCGGCAGAGGGCTAGTCTGCGGGACCTCCAACTGGACAAGACATGGGGTTGGCAGGACCCCCGGCAGGAGACTAGTCTGCGGGACCTCCAACTGGACAAGACATGGGGTTGGCAGGACCCCCGGCAGAGGGCTAGTCTGCGGGACCTCCAACTGGACAAGACATGGGGTTGGCAGGACCCCCGGCAGAGGGCTAGTCTGCGGGACCTCCAACTGGACAGGACATGGGGTTGGCAGGACCCCCAGCGGAACCTCCAACGGTACAGGACATGGGGTTGGCAGGACCCCCGGCAGAAGACTAGTCTGCAGGACCTCCAACTGGACATGAGTAGGGGCTTGAGTGGGGACTCGAGAGAGGGCTTGAGAGGGAACTTGAGAGGAAACTGGAGAGTGGACTCGAGAAGGAACTCGAGAGTTGACTCGAGAGGTAACTCGAGAGGAGACCTGAGGGGAAACTTGAGAGGTGACTCGAGAGGACACTGGAGAGTTGACTTGGGAGGTGACTCGAGAGGACACTGGAGAGTTGACTCGAGAGGACACTGGAGAGTTGACTTGAGAGGTGACTCGAGAGGACACTGGAGAGTTGACTTGAGAAGGAACTCGAGAGGTGACTCGAGAGGTAACTCGAGAGGGGACCTGAGAGGAAACTTGAGAGGTGACTCGAGAGGACACTGGAGAGTTGACTTGGGAGGTGACTCGAGAGGACACTGGAGAGTTGACTCGAGAGATAACTCGAGAGGGGACCTGAGAAGGGACTTGAGAGGGAACTCGAGAGGAGACTCGAGAAGGAACTCGAGAGGAGACTCGAGAGGGGACCTGAGAGGGGACTTGAGAGGGAACTCGAGAGGAGACCTGAGGGGAAACTTGAGAGGTGACTCGAGAGGACACTGGAGAGTTGACTTGAGAGGGGACACGAGAAAAGACTCGAGAGGGGACCTGAGAGGGGACCTGAGAAGGAACTCGAGAGGTAACTCGAGAGGGGACCTGAGAGGGGACTTGAGAGGGAACTCGAGAGGAGACCTGAGGGGAAACTTGAGAGGTGACTCGAGAGGACACTGGAGAGTTGACTTGAGAGGGGACACGAGAAAAGACTCGAGAGGGGACCTGAGAGGGGACCTGAGAGGGAACTCGAGAGGTGACTCGAGAGGTAACTCGAGAGGGGACCTGAGAGGGGACTTGAGAGGGAACTCGAGAGGAGACCTGAGGGGAAACTTGAGAGGGGACTCGGGTAGGAACTTGAGAGGTGACTCGAGAAGGGACTCGAGAGAGGGCTTGAGAGGGAACTCGAGAGGAAACTGGAGAGGGGACCTGAGAGGGGACTTGAGAAGTGTCTGGAGGGGAAACTTGAGAGAGTTGGTTTGCCAACAGAACACGGGGTGCTGGAGTCGGCCGGTACGCCGACAGGACACGAGGAGCTGGCGTCGGCCGGTACGCCGACAGGACACGGGGAGCTGGTGTTGGCTGGGGAGCCAACAAGAGACGAGGTGCTGGAGTCGGCCGGTACGCCGACAGGACACGGGGAGCTGGAGTTGGCTGGGGAGCCAACAGGACACGAGGAGCTGGTGTTGGCTGGGGAGCCAACAAGAGACGAGGTGCTGGAGTCGGCCGGTACGCCGACAGGACACGGGGAGCTGGTGTTGGCTGGGGAGCCAACAAGAGACGAGGTGCTGGAGTCGGCCGGTATGCCGACAGGACTCGGGGAGCTGGCGTTGGCCGGTAAGCCAGTCCTGGAGCCGAAACTGGAGTCGCGACCAGGGGTACTGGAGCCGGTACTGGAGCCAGAACCATGGCTGCTGGGGCCGGAACTGTAACCGGAACCATGGCTGCTAGGGCTCGGGCTAACCTGGCCTTGCGACGACTCCTTTTAGCAGCCGCCTGAATACTCCGTGGACCTCCATAAGCCAGACGAGTACCCGAGAACGGATCCTGGACAGGAGCAGGAAATGGGGAAAAAGCCGGGGCTGACTCCAGACGGAACCCACCAAGGCGTATGGTGCCAGGTTGGGAATCGGGAGGCAGGGAGCTAGCATGCCTGGGGCTTGCAGGCCGGGAATCACACACCGGGAGGATCTTTGAAATCCAGCCAGGTAAGAACTTCACCAAACCTGGTTTCTCTCTAGCCATTTGGCGCGCCTCCGACAACACAGCCTCTCGCTGCTGAACTCCGGGTGCTCTCTTCCATCGATCCGAGCAGTTAGCCAAAAAAAAAGGAAAAATTGAATAATTCCCACTCGAACGGATCTGCTGGGCCCATTTCTGGTCGGTTCGTAATGTTAAGGTGTGTGTGGGAAGTAGGACCCAAATGCAGATTATAGTGAAAAAATGACTCCTTTATTTCAAGGCTACATAATCACAAAGACAGAACAGAACACTCACCGCAGACCAGGTCATGACACAAGACGAACCGACCAAGACAGACAGAAAAACCAGAACTTAAATACACACAAGACTAATCACACAAACAAGACACAGGTGAGGAGGGAGGAGAAAACACAGGGACACCAGGTGAACACAATCGGGTAAATTAGACACACCAGGGAAACTGACAGGGAATCACAGACAGATTACAACAGGCAGGAAATGGGGGGTGAACACTTTACAAAATAAAACAGGAAACTAAAGACAGAAAAAGACAAGACAAAACACAACACGGACAGATCGTGACAGTGGATAGCCCCCATTGTTCTGTGTTTCAAAATGAAAGACAGCCTACACACCTATCAATCACCAAACCATGGGGTCTTATTTCATTACGTAATGTTGTATCGATGTATCGGGACTTCCTGCAACAACACCATGCTGTTATCTTGATTCTGATTGGCCAAAAGACATTATCAAAGATGTTCTATTGAGAAGACGATCACTACGTGACAAAAGTTTTCAAAAAAAAAAAAAAAGTTTTGCGCTGTCCCCCGTTCAAATGAAATCGTCTCCAATCATATTTCCACGCTCGTTCCAGGGCCGGGGGAGGGGTTACAAGGCTCGCGTCTTGTGCTGCATTGACTTGCACTCGGACATTAGAGATTTTCTCTCATAAATGTCCGATGAGCCACAATTAAAAAAAAAAAACAAAGCTGCCACCCTGTAGAACCGCCACTGCTGCACAATGACTACTTTTATTGTCGCTATTTCCACTATATTTTGATGAGAATACTTTTATACTTTTGCTTGAGTAACATTTTGAATGCAGTACTTTTACTGTAACATAGTATTCCTACACTCTGGTACTTCTACTTTTACTCAAGTACAAGATCTGAGTACTAAAGCTAACGTTAGCAGATAGTGACAATGTATGCTAGTTAGCTAGCTCAACGATTCCTTAAATAATATTGCGACAGAAAAACTTTTAAGTGCACATCACGCTCTGCCGCTCCGACAGGGAGCTCTGCTCTGAACACCTGAACGGCCCGTTCTAACAGCTGTTCACCAGCGGTCCAGTCTGTGCCACAGTGACTCCGGACCACACAGCTAATATTAACGAACGCACCCGTAGGCAGTGTTGTGCTAGTTACTGAAAACCAGTAACTAGTTACTTCATTTCAAAAGTAACTCAGTTACTTTACTGATTACTTACACCAAAAAGTAATGCATTACTGTAAAAAGTAACTTTTTAGTTACTTAAAAAAAAAGGCTCCCATTAATGCCCTTATAGCCTTCATTTCAGTACTGTTATTACATTGGAGAATAATACAATCTGTTGATCAACTTGACATGCATTATATGCAATCTGGATTGCATCGATATTAGCTGGCTTTCCATTTTTGTATATTCTTTCTCCAGGTAGTTGGAAAAAGTTTTCCGTCCCATATGCCGTGTGCCGCCCGGACATGGTATCATGCTAACTAGCTCCCAGAAAGCGGGTGACTCCACTGTACCAATAGCCTGCATGTGTTCTACAACATACCGTGCAATGGCTTTATCGACTTTTCCCTGGCTAGCAGTCCCTTGGTTAAAATCCAGCCGCTGTTGCTTAGGTGGAGGTGGAGTGGCGTCGGCTGAGTCTGGGTCTGTGCCGGTCTTAGTTACTAACTTCCCAGCATGTTGTTTTTGCAGATGTTTTAAGAGATCTGAATTATTGGTTTGGGCAGTAGATAGGATCTTTGACCCGCCAGGACACATGTGATGCCCCTGTGGGTGCATCAGTAGAGAGGAGGTGGTGATTGGTGATTGGTGATGGGTGTTTGCTGTTTGCATTGATTGCAGTAACTCAGGGCACCTGGGTCTGGTGTCCTGCAGCTATTTAGAGCCTCTCTGCTCCTCTCTGTGCTCTCTCTGCTTTCCCGTACAGGTCCCGGTGTTGTTGAGTATGACTTATTGTAACTTTACTTTGTGCACCTCAACACTCTCACACATACACATTCATGCAACCCTCACCCTGCACTTACACTATTGATACCACTGTCGTCCACACCTCATGCTTTAACTATCGTTGCACTTCCTCTAATTTGGATTGTTCTTGTAAATAAACACATTTTGATAACCATTGACATGGTGTGTCTCCTCTTTGTTGTGGCCTTTTGAGCCAGGTCATAACAAATGGGGGCTCGTCCGACGGGTTATTTGGTTAAAAGTTTGTGTAGTGCTCAGAGCACATTGTGTCATTGGAGCAGCTAATTAGTTGATGTGGTCCAGCTGTGTGCTGGCTCGGTACTGCTATTTTGGGGACACATCATGTTTTTTGGGGTTCAGGAAGCTTTAGTGTTTGACATGGCGTCAGGTTTTGTGTGCCAATCAGAAGGTAAGATGTTGCTGCTTGTTACGCTTTGGTAAAGAGTTTTCCCCGCTAGGCTTAAGTGGCGTTTCCCTTTGGGTTGCGTCTGTTTGTTTTTTTTATAGTGTTGTGGCAACGTGGTTAGTGTCAGCTGTTTTCGGACAGCTGTCTCGGGGGCACATCCGCGTGATTTCTTGGTGTTACCTGCGTGCAGGTCGCTCCATAACTCCGCCGGGTTCCAGTGCGTAATTACCCACCGCAAGCCACATGAAGACTAGGTGAGATTAGGAAGATTTTGTTTAGGCAGTTAGGGGGAAATTCTCTGTTGGGTTAATCTTATGCCCATGCGTGTTGGCAGTTTGGTACTTTGCTTTCTGATTGGCTAGTATGACTTCTTTGTCAGCGTTTGTGGATGCGCCCTCAGTATCGTTCTTAGATAATTGCCAGAAGGCGCAGTTAGTCGAAATAGCAGAGCACTATGACATTGCTGTTGTGGGGAGCAAGCGGAAACATGACATTAAAACTGTCATTGTGTCATCTTTGTTTGAGCAGGGGGTGTTGCAGAAGAGTGAGTCTGGTGCGGCAGGGTTCGTGCCGGTAGTGGTTCAGACAGCTGGTTTGACGTTCGAGCAGCAAAAGGAGCTTTTGGCCATGCAGTTTGATCAAGAGAAGTTGCAGTTGGAGATGAGGTTGGAGCAGGAGAAGTTGCAGTTGGAGTTGAAGTTGGAGCAGGAGAAGTTGCAGTTGGAGATGAGGGGTCAGCAGCAGGAGGTAGAGAAGCGTTTAGAGGTGGAGAAGGTGCTGGAGGTGGAAAAGATGAAATGTGAGGTGGAACATGCTAGATTACGGCTGATGGGAGAGGGCAAGTTGTCTCCAAGGGAGGATGGTGGTGATAGGTCGGCATCAGGCAGTGGCGATATCATTTCATACTTGCAATTAGTGCCAAAGTTCAATGAACGTGACCCGGACATTTTCTTCACTCTATTTGAACGCATAGCAGAGGCAAGAAACTGGTCAGATTCGGACAGAGTACTGTTACTTCAGTGTGTACTCACTGGGCGAGCACAGGAAGCCTATTCAGCGGTTTGTGGCGAAAATGCTTTGGACTATGATAGAGTAAAATCAGCGGTGTTGAAGTCTTACGAACTGGTTCCTGAGGCGTATCGTCAAAGGTTCAGAAGTTGGGTCAAGGGAGATAAGCAGACACATATGGAGTTTATCCGTGATTTAACTTCTCATTTTCAGCGGTGGTGCGCGGCAGCGAAGGTTACAAGTTTTGACGGCCTTTGTGAGCTCATTGTCTTGGAACAATTTAAAAACAGTCTCCCTCAGCGTGTGGCCACTTATGTGAATGAACAGAAACCTTCCACCGCGTTTAGAGCTGCTGAATTAGCGGACGATTTTGTGTTGACACATAAGGGCAGTTTCACTGAGAAGTATTCTAGGGGTGATTGGAAACGGGGAGAAGACAATGGCTATGCCCGCGGTGGTGCAAAGTTTTCACCAGGCTCCTCCCGTAGACTTGTAGGTACAGGGCGACCCGAGGCGGCCAAAGTGGACCTATGTCATTATTGTCGAGAAGAAGGTCATTGGAAGGGGCAGTGTCCGTTGCTGGAACCTGAGGGGAGGCCTCGTTCTTCACCACATGCTCCAGCCATGTGTTGTTCTGCCGTTTTGGTTAAAAAGCCGCAGGGTGTAGGATCGGGCATGGTGCCTGATAAGAAGCTGGTTTGTGCCGACTTGGATGTGGGTTCTGTTTTTGAGCCGTTCATAACGGAAGCCGTGGTGTCAGTAGTTGGTAGTGACAAGTATGTTCCGATTAAGGTGTTGCGTGACACAGCAGCTAGATACTCATTTATTGCTGAGTCAGTATTGCCTTTTTCATCAGAGACAGAGACTGGGGATGTTGTGCTGATGAGGGGCATGGAGATGGGCTTGATCCCTGTGCCACGGCATACAATAGTGCTGGATTGCGAGCTGGTGCGGGGAGTTGTGTCTATTGGCGTGCGTCCCGCGTTGCCACTTGATGGGATACAGATGATTTTGGGCAACGATCTCGCTGGTAGTGCTGTGTGGGCTGGTGTGCCACCGCCTGTGGTGGTTTCCAGGCCGTTGGCATCTGTGGAGCCAGATGAGAGCGGTTTGCAAGTTCCAAGTGTGTCGCCAATTTATACTGTTACGCGTTTGCAGAGCCGTAGGATGTCTACTGACCTACCTGTTTCAGAGTCTGGAGAATGTGGTCCAGCACGGTACCTTGAGATCGGGACAAAGAAGAAGGAGAGGACAGTCAAAGAGGTGCCGAACAAGAGGAGGCAGAAGAAGAGGAGGCAGAAGAAGAGGAGGCCGAAGGAGGTCGAAACTTTCTTTTCTTTGTGCTCGACAAAAGTGAAATAGTGAGAATATCTCCAGGTGGAGAAACTAGACTTGGGCTCCGCCGCAGCCATTCGCTAGTCTTGTTAGTAAACAACACAAACACGCCCACAGCCCGTCTCCGCATGTGACGCAGGAAGTATTTAAGTACATTTACTCAAGTACTGTACAGTTCTCATCTCTGTTCGCCTGGCTGTTGACTATATAAAAGAACTAACGCAGTAACGCAGTAACGCACCATGTAGTAACGGTAACTGAGTTACTGAATTTAAAAAGTAATGCGTTAGAGTACTAGTTACTGCCAAAAATAACGGCGTTACAGTAACGCGTTACTTGTAACTAGGGCTGGGCGATTTGGCCTAAAAATAAAATCTCGATTTTTTTCTAACTAATGGACAATTTTCGATTTAAACCTCGATTTTTTTTTTCTGTTTTTTTCTAAACAAACCAGACCAAGGCAACATTTAAATACATATTTTCTTTATTAACACAATAAAAATAAATGAGATTACCAAGTAGTCTAGGCCTATGTGAACAAATCAGTTGTTCAAGAATAAAAAAAATTAAATAAAAACAGCACCACGGCAGTTGGCTGTCATTAATGTGCAAAGTTTTTTTTTAAATCAAACTGAAAAAAAAATCTCTTGTAGGCCATCCCTGAAAAAACTTGTAAAATGAAATACAACAAATAATAAATAATGATAATGAAATGAATAATAAAAAAATACCCTCAAACAAAATAACATCCCTTTAACTTTCTAGGAAGTTGTCTGCAGGTTTTTCGCGAGGAAGACAAGCCTGTCTACTGCCTCTGGCTTGAGGCATGCTCTTTGGCATGTTACAATGTTACCCCCCGTACTGAAAACCCTCTCCGAAGGGGCACTTGTGGCAGGAATGGAGAGATATTTCTTGACCAGATTACTCAGTCTTGGGAAGTTAGCTTCATGTAGCTTCCACCACTGCAGTGGGTCTGTATCAGGGTCTGTCTCAGACGACAACAAATAGGATGACAGCTCAGCTTCAATCTTGTCCTGCTCTGACTGGCAGGTAGACAACACTGTCAGTGTCTTGTTCTTGAAGAAGCTTGCTAGAGTTTTCTTCTTCTTTGTAACAGGTTCAGCAGCTTCTTCTTGGTGCAGGTCCTGCACAGATGTGCCAGGCTGGGATTTGCTTTTCTCAGCTGGAAGAGACATCAGCTCTGTAACAGCTCTTTTTTTGATTCTGTCCACTTCGTCATCTGCTATATAGGTTGTCCGGAACCGGGGGTCCATGAGTGAGGCCATGTCCAGGAGTTCCTGTGTTACAGGGTCATTGTATTTATTGTTGAGGTAGTTGACTCAACTACCTCAACAATAATATGTTGCTCTTGATTTGTTTGGTGAGCTCGGTCTCCCCCTCCTCTGGCTGCAGAAGGCTGTTGTTTAACAGGTGGATTACCGGTTTGAGGTAGGAGACACTCACGTAGGCCTCACCAGATAGGGCATCAGTGAATTCCTTCAGTGGACTTACAGCTTTATTAATTGACTCCAACACGTCAATGTCCTGCCAGGTGGGCACCAGGTGCCTGCTTTTCTTGTCTGCTCCCAGGACCCGTGCTATGACCTTCTCCTGTTCCAACAGTCGTTCTACCATCAGTTGTCTCGAACCCCACCTGGTTAGGGACTCGGTGATGAGGTTGTGAGATGGTAGACTGTACCACGGCCATATCTCTTCTCTTCTTCCAACTGAAGGAAAAGGCACTTACAACCTTTTTGCAAACCCTGATGGCATCGTCAATCCGTGGATCTTTCATACCATTCACTGTAAAAAGGAAAGAGAAAGGGAAGAAACCAAAAAGGAACATTTTAGAATGGCACCATTTAATCAATATGACAAGGACAGCATTCACACATTGTGATAGTCTTTTTTTTCTGATTTAAATATTATTATACATTTTCCATGACAGGCAAACACAAGAAAAAACTGTATGACAATACAAGGACATGGCTGTAGCACAAAACAGTGGGAGGAGGGAGGGTTACAGTGTTAAATTATTTTATGCATGTGTTTCTCTTTAACACATAGCCTAGTGTCTACAGGAACACAGGCATACATATTATCTTACACATTATGATAGTCTAACACTTCTTAATTAAGCTTAATTCTGTTTGACAAAGAAAAGAAAATGTTTCACACTGTAAGTATAATTTAATTAATGCGTAGCCTACACACACACACACACACACACACACACACACACACACTAGTATTACATTATTTATGCACTTATGGCAACTATGCATAACTGTATCAAGGCTCCAGACTTTTTTACTGAATAGATAGGTTGTCTCGCATTTCCCCTCCCCCACACTAAAGCCATCACTGAACCTAATATGCAACTGCATCAATCCATTCAATTCGTTTTTATACATACATATAGCACTTTGTTATGCATTGTGTAGCCACTTACTGATGGCATTGTGAAGCTGTGTCCAAAGCATTGGAGGTTGGGCCACTCAGTCAGTCTCAAGGCTTTAATCATGTTGGAACCGCTGTCCGTAGTCATGCAAACAAGACTGTCTTCTCAAAGCTTCCAGGAGGCCAGCGAGTCTTGTAACCCTTGGGCTATTATTTCACCGGTGTGGTCGTCCGGGAAGTATGATGTCTGCAGGCACATGCCTCGCAGGGCCCATTCTCCGTCAATAAAATGCACGGTCAGACTCAAATATGGGTGTGTGGTTCGGCTGGACCATAGGTCGGTAGTGGTGGAATAATAAACTATGTTTTGCAGCTGCTCTGCGACTCTAGCTCTTGTTTTGTTATATAAATTGGGCAATGCAACTGTGGCGAAATGCTTGCGTCTGGGCAGTTGATATTTCGGGTCTATCGTTTGCAGCATCTTAATGAACCCGTTTTTTTTTACGGTATAGATGGGGACCATATCTTTTGCGATGTAATATGTCACCGCATCTGTGATCGCCTGCCACCGGGGCCCTATCTTGTCATAAGGAATGACTGTTGAAAATGCTGCTGCCAAGATTACCTGCTTTTTTGCAGGCGCTTTGTGGCTTGAGCTAGCATCTGCATCTCTTAGTGCTACACACTCCTGCCATTCCACTGCATGTCTCTGTCGCAGGTGCTGGAATAAGTTGGTTGTGTTCCCATGTTTTGCAGCGATCGTCTTTCTACAGACCTTACACAGAACAGTTGTTTGTTCTATGTCTGACCGCTTGTACCCGAACCACTTCCATACAACTGAAGTAGCACTTTTTTTAGGAATGTGTTCTTCTTCATCTGTGCTCGTGGACATTTTTATGGTACGTCTGTCGGTGGCGCGGTGAATGTGATTGTAGTAGGCTATGTGACTACCCGATCTGCAGCTCTGCACATGCGCACAGTGTTAGAAATTAAAATCAATGTTTTTGATAGCATAAAGTACCTTAAACATACCGTCAGTTTAAATGCTGTTTTATACTGAAAAACCAGAAGTTCTTGTGCACAACCAGTTGTTAAGCTTTTATTCTGAAAATCCTTCATCTCCGGTTAGCATGTGGCTAATATACCATTTACTATAGAGGTGAATTTAGTAGCGATATGACACGGAGTGTTGCACACCGAAACCTACTGATTTCAACACTACAACTATAGTCGTCGAGATATTATTATTGCTGAATATTAAATGAAGGTACAGTTTATTTGAATACGTTTGTTTACAGACGTGGGTAGCATGAGACAACATCCGGAACTACCGGAAATGAAACCAGCCGTGAAGTATTTCCTGTATTTTTTGGAGTATTGATTACAGCGTTCAAAACCATATTAAATTAAAAGTCATGAAAGAGATAAGGTGGAGAACATGCGTGTTTAGTTATATATTTATAACGGCCCCCAGCAGCGCCAACCGGCACATAGGGAGGAGCCAGCGGAGGAGATATAACAGCTGGAGAGGTTGAGCTCGCTCTCTTCCCTTCGCTCACGAGAGCCAGAACACAGCTGTTTTTCTGACTGAACAACATCCTGCTTGTAACATACCCGCGCCTTTTTTAATTAAAGCACCATTTGAACCTTCTCAGAGACTCCATTTAGTCTCCTTTTTAAAGTTTCTCTCCTGGAAGCGAGAATAACGAACACAGCATAACAACAGCAGATCGGGCAGAGCTGCAGATAGGGTAGTCACAGGCAATGTGGCTGAGTTTTGTGCGCGTTCTGGAAAGTGAGAGAGTAAGCTAGAGTCCCTTAAAGCAAAACAAATCTGCGGAGTCTAGAAATGTTTTTAAATCGCGATTTTTCGGTTCAGCCATTTCACAAACCGTAGGAAAGTAAAAATGTAAATTAATCGTTAAAACCGAAAAAATCGCCCAGCCCTACTTGTAACGCGTTAGTCCCAACACTGCCCGTAGGTAATGTGGCTGCTGAAGCTAGACCATCTTCACGGAGCAGCAGAGCCTTATTATACATCCATGAGCAGAGCCGAAGGGCAGGAAGACTCGAGCACACAGCTCGCGCTTCATTATCATATATAAAAAAGAACACCATGCGTGTCATGATGGCACATAACAGCTCACGGCTGCAGATTACTCCGGTTCCCAGACCCCCCCATACCCCAATAATATTTTTGATTGTAGATCTACATAAATCACACAAACGACCTATTTTGGATTCAAAATGGCAAATTTCGCCGAAAGGTGACAAGTTTGCATCCCTGCTTGTTATCTTTTCATCACAGAGCTGGGAAAATGGTGTATTGATTAGATTCTGATCCGTGCAAGTCCAATTTTAACTGATTTTAGTTCTAATGTTAATTTGATTTCAACCCATACGTAATTATTTAAAGTAACTCAACATTTCACATGATGGATTAGTGTTCCACATTTTTCCCACTGATTTGTTTTATGATTAGGCCAATGGTAAAGAGAGACATTGATGGCCCTGTGTCCTTTTTGTTAGTACGTGGTTCCATTTTGTCTATGGCCTTGGACGGCTTCACTGAGAGTCACCCAGTTCTACCCTGCTACAGTCCGGCTGAGTGCAGTCACAGAGATGCTATGGCTGCTCTACATGACATTAATGGTCTGGTCCGAGAATGGACACCATTTCCTTCTCCCAGAAAGAATGGAGCTCCTCAAACTGAACATTACAGCCGTTGATTGATAATGTCTCACATGGGTCTGCTCCCCCCCCATCGAGCCATGAACTGAAAGCTTGACATCTGCTTTGAACACTTGGAAGCCTCATTGTCACACCAGCACTAACCCTTGGGTCAGTCAGATGAGACTAACGGCTTCACTTAGGGCATTTGGGTCAGACACATGACTCTCGTTACCGCAGAGTGGGTTGTTTTTTTGAGGCTATTCATACTGCTATGCAGAGGATGCCTGTAAGTTGGCAAGCTGTTAAAAACCCCTACTATATTTAGTATAGGCCTAATGTCAGGGGACTCTTACTGTCTACTTCTAAATGTATTCACATTATATGGACCATGTTTCCACCTGGTGAACCTAGAGGCCGCACGGAACTTAGGCTATAATACAACCATTTTGTTCTCCTCTGACGATTCAATTGATAGATTCTACATCAAAACAATTCGTTTTTATTGTTTCCAATGATAACGTCACCTTAAGTGGAGGAATGCAAACCTGTTTTCAAATGTAAGGTTTTGAGGAAAGAGGTGGTAGATGAGGAAGAGAGAGAGATGTGGAAGAGAGAATAGAGAGAAGAGGGAAGAGAGGGATAGGAAAGAGAGAAGAGATATTTGCGAGTTGCATACTGATACTGAGTCTTATCGATTAATAGCTTATAGACAATACCATGTTTAAATAGACTCCTACTTGTTATTACATATGTGACATATGTAAGAAAAGGGAGGGGAGAGTAAATTATATTGAGTAATTGATTTCATATTGGAACATTTATTTCAAATGTATTTCTGATAAACTAATATTTTATCAAACGGTAAATGGTGAATTAATATAACATTTAGAATAATTGAGAAGGGGTTATATCCACAGGAACTAGCTCACATTTAACTTAAAATAAAATTTCTCTGCTTTGGACTGATGAGTATATGATTCTTGCATGTTAAATGACTAGCACAAACCTTACATTTATGCATGTGCATGTGTCAGGAAGGCTCCCAAATAATTCTGAGGGGCCTATCCTATTTTGTAATTGAATGACAATGTGCTAATCCATTACCTTGAGTTGTCTTCACTCAGGAAAACATCCCTATCAAGTGTTAACCCAATAACTAGGACAGCTCTGAAGGCCAAGGGTCAGAGAGAGAGGATCACACTCTCCAGCTGCAGAGAGCACCCCCAGCCACAGACAAGGGGGCACGAGGTCGTTCGAGATGAGAGGATTCTAATCTTCAACTTTCTGATGAGATGGGATGCTTCTTCATCTTTCTGCTGGGGGGGCCCAAGTAGACAACCCTGCAGGACGAGCGATGGTTTCAGAGGCTTCATACGAGGTTCCATGTTTCTTGGAGGAGCAGATGTTTTCCTAACCTCTCTCATCACGCCACTTGGAATAGGCAGTTGCACTGCTCTCAAGCAGAAGGAATGCAGGCAGATGAGCCTCCATTTCACTGGGGGATCAGCTACAGTGCTCTCTAATGAGCCACACAAAAAGCAGAGCAATTTTGGGGTGAAATATGGCGCTCTGATGAAGAAGAGTTTTGAGCCAATCAGCACCTCAGTGCTAATCTATGCAGTATCAGGATGCCTTTACACACCAGACATTCTGTGTCATAAAGAGAGGAGGAGGACCAGTCAGGAGGACAGGTTCTTCCAGCTCTTGTACAAAGATAACATTTGAATTGAATGACCAGATGTTTACAGATGTACAATTAATGATGGTTCTTATATTTCCGATGAACAGATATGTGTTAATTAGTGGTGATAAATATATTTTTGTCAGATCAGATTACACTTTCACACTAAACAAAATAAATTAATTGATATTTTCAGATTATAAGATATTGAACAATAATATATTTCTAATATTATAACGGATAATGTTACTATCCTTAATTGTCCAGCAATCAGGTTTAACAACACTACTCTTCAATGTATTATCCATGCACAGAAAGACCTACAATGATGTTTCAAGTTTTAAATATTTAAACCTTCCTTTCCAGGTTTTACAAAAGTCTTTGAATATTTGCCTAACTTTTCCTTTTCAGGTTGTTATACAATAAATGTCTGATTCTTCCTTTTCAGATTTTGAACAAATGTATTTGAATGAAATATATGTACTACTAAGTGCCTTACTCTTGAATAAAGCGTAATGAAGTAAACGTAAAGTAATGTTAAAGATTGAGGACACTGTAACTTTACAGATTACAGATTGATCGATTCATCACTGTGAATGTATACCTTAACTGGGAATTTTAGCTGGATCTCTCATGATTCTGATTTTATACCTCAATTGGATTTCTTATAATCCTAAATTCTAATTGTGTTTTAATAAGTAATTGCCTTGAAGTAAATCTTTGAGATGTAAGCTGATTTTGAATTTGTGTTTGATGAATGAGATTAACTGAGTGATAAATGATAAAATATCTTATTTTTGAAACATATATTTTGCTATTATATTTTTGTATTTCATGTGTGTTTATTATTGTGCTTTTGACAAATGATGCCACACACTGAAGAGAGATGATTTTTTTCTATTATGATTGACTGTGTTCAATCATGGTGATTGAAATGTTTTCAATCTTGTTTTACTTTTGATGTAATTGATGTAAGTGAGCCCACACAACTCTGAAGACGCTTAATGATTTAAGTATTGACTGAAAATATTCTTAGACTAATGTTAATTGGTTATCATAAATTGATAAAAAGAGTGAAACTGTCAGGGAATATTTTAATCCGATCTCTTTGTGTCTTGAGTTTCTCAGCTTTTCTGAGAAACTGTTAAATTAGAAACAATATGCTTTTCATTAAGTCGCATATGCTCCTGTCTGTAATGTGTGGAGAACACAGGTCAAGAGGTCCTCTGCCTTCCTGTGGGTGAGGGGTTTGGTTCATTTGAGTTGGGAATACAGATGGGTCTTTGTCCCAAGGTCTGGTAAGGATTAAGATGGGAGGAGCGGGCTTTTGGGGTTGTAAGGAAATGTATTTCTGCGCTGTGGCTTCAGAGTTTGCTCGGTAGCTTACATGAGTGTGATATACTCTGTGACCTCTCCGGCCGTATTCTACTCTCAATAAATATCAGTGTTTGACTAAAGCCGCTCCTGCTTCCATCCTTTCCTGAGCCTTGGCTCTGCATTGCTGCAAAGAAGTTTTCTCAACAACGACAACATTATAATTAAATGCATTAACACAAAATAGTCCTCTTTAATTATTCCACTCCTGTTTTTTTTCGTGAAGGAATGTCATGTAGTTTGTTGGAAACGTGGATGTTGCATGCATAATGAGCAGTAATATTTCCATAATGGGACATAAACTGTATTCAAAGGGGTAGAAGGTTGTTAAAAATATACAAATGAAAGACGGTAACTTATGTGGAGACTCCAAAAACCTCTGAATATTATTGCCACCAGAAATCTAAAACCTAAATTATTTAAACGGCCTCTCCAAACTGGTTATTCAAGGCCAAAGGCTACCCTTTCTGCTTTTGTAACATGATAATTGCATTGTTCAGTACAGCCATCAGTGTTCTCCAAATCAGATTCTTAACTCCTGGAAATATTCATGTAGGCTTTTACTCATCGTGGAAATAATGCAGGGAGTGGTATCTCCAGTGCTGAAACATGTAGACTAAGTAATAACTCTATTGACATTATTGCGACCACATTAAAGACGTTTTATTCTTCGAAGGAAGAAGCCAAATCAGACGTGTTTGAGGAGAAAATAGTGAAGTTCTCCCCACAGCGCACGGACCATTAAACCTGGAGAGGTTCTGGATGATTTCCCCAACAGCCTTCTTGGGGTTTCCAACAGGAGTCTGCACTTCAGATTGGTTTAAAACAAACATGTTAACGGTAGATTAATGAAACCCAGCTGTTTTAGATTAGGGTTTGGAGGGTTACTTAAAAATGTATTAAAATTACTAGTATCTAGTTATCAGATACCTAATCTGAGTATCAACATATACAGTCCCCTCCAAAACTATTGGAACAGCGAGTCATATTGCTTTATTTTTGCTGTACACTGAAAACCATTAGGTTTGACATTAAAAGATGAATACGAGACAAAAGGTCAGTATTTCAGCTTTTCATTCCAGGTATTTACATCTAGATCTGTTAAACAACTGAGAAGATAGTACCTTTTTAGTTTAAACCATTTTCCATGTGAGCAACTGAGGGGACTGTAAAAGTAATTTAAGCTGATTTACTTTCCGTTACTTTTGGATAAGCTCAATATCTAATGCAATGCAAATATGGACAAGAAAATAAATATCAAGATGTTTTGTACTTGAGTGTTTTAAGTAAGACGACAAAAAAATGTAATGTAAGATATTTAGTATCAAAAATGTCTCCTGTGCTCAGAATTTATTTTGGAAAACCTGCCTTTCATTGAATAAATAACAAATGATCCAAAGAAAGTGAAAACTGTATTCACACTTAAAGTATTAGCCTACAGAACATTACAGAACACAAATCAAAAATAAAATAATTTTACATCAAACTAAATATGCTCAATATTCTTTTATAATATTGTAATCCCTATTTGTTTGAAATGTAACCATAATCTGACGTCTTTATTTGAATGTATCCTGATTATGTAATCCTGTGGCATGTTATCCATTACTCCCCAAGCCTGAAGACTGATACCTTTCAACCCGTATTGGTCTGCAAAAATGATGTATACTTTTCATTTTTGTAATTGGTGTCAACATGGCATATCTGTTTTTATAATTATTGATACACAAATATCCATTGCATTTTAGAGAATGTTCTATTGTACGGAGGACTAACTCTAACACTCACTAAAACTCTGTCTGTGTAAATGCTTTGGTAATAGTGCTGCGTTTTGTCCTATCTATATTGCAAGAAAGCCGTCTGAGTCATCGCCATCACTGGTGTACTTATAACAAAGTTTGAAAACTGAATGTCCATGAGAAAGCTCTTTCTCCAGGTAAGATCAGGGATTGCATTGATCTCTCATTCACACAGAGTAGCTAATGATAAAACAGCCATGTCTATTTTGTTTCCATCTATAATGCAGCCGCCTCAGCGCGAGTGTTTGCATGGCTGTTGCAGGCTTTCAACTCGGATTGCAGAATCTGTAGCCTCCAGCATCTGTCTCATTGTTAGTCTGCCTCTATTTTAAGTGTTTTTAGACACCTAGCATTTGGCAGAGATGGAATAATCGAGAGTTATCCTGTTGAATAATTAATGCAGGAGATGGAGGAGCTCTGTCGGGTACTAGCCACACGGTAAGATCATTGACATATAGGCTTCTTTATGACATAAAGGAAAAACAATGTCACTTTTTCTATAACCACCACTCCTAATTGGAAACTCACATTAAGTAAACAAAGCTGTCAATAAGTTGCTGCTGCCCAACTTTTGACACAATATTAGCTTCCCATCACATCTCAAATGTATATAAAAAGACTGGCCAAGTGTGGGAAATATATAAGGGAGCCTCTAACATTTTGGTAAAGATGACCATGAATGACATGCAATTCAACAACTTACTGGATCTACAGGTACATAACACCACATGTTTTGCTTTAACCTAATGGAAATAACAATGGTATTTTCTTAGACATCCATCTCATCCAACTGCCCCATGCACAAAAAGAAAATTCACATTTTATATTAACAATTTTCTTTTAATACTGTATACTTTCCTTCTGGGTTGTCGGTATTAAAACAACTCTTTGAGCTGCAGTCTGAATGCTGCTGTGATTTCCGTACATTTCTTTCAAACAGATTATTCAATAATATTCTGAATGCTCTCAAACCCCTCGGAAAATGTTCAAATGGTAAAATAGTGCTCTTATACCGTTTTTACTGAGTTGCGCATACATATTCATGAAGCATTTTATTTTTTGTAAAGCAAAATGGTTAAGTACTCAATAATGGCAACATTTCACAACATTGTTAAAACCATCTGTTTTATAGCAATTGGATGCAGAGCTTTCTATGTTCCCTCTAAAATTCAGTGATATTACTTTGCTCTATATGTGTGGCATAACAATACTCAAAATGAAAGCAATAAAGTTTCAAAATGCAGCTCTTCTTGCTTTCTGCTACTTGTCATGCAGTACAGAAAGCACTTGAAGGTTGTAATATTTCCGGTGGAAGCTTTGGCTCAAACGCAGAGATAAATGCCACAAAGCATTATATAGTAAGTGTAGTAATATTGCCACAGGCACAAGTGTAACTTTGCACTTGGTTGTGATGCATTGATGACAGTGAGTTGAATCCCACGGGTAGTTCTATCTCAGGTTGAAATCAAGGATGCTGTCGTTGTGGTGTTCTTTTTGAGCGGCTGATGAGCCTGTGAGACAGATAACAGCAAGAGAAGTATCTTACTTTTTATGTTTATGTGTTTTGAGAGTGTTGTCCCTGAAGGGTTTTAGATTTTGGATGTCTGAGCGTCAATGGCATGGCCCTAAATGAAATTGAGTTATATTGTCTTCAGAACTCAGATTTGATATAATATGATATTCTGCCAGTGATGTAGACTACTAATATCCAGCTGTAAGAGTTAGTGGGATCGAAAGGGAGCCCTATTATGCTTTTTCCCTTTCCTGTAGTTTGTAGGGCTGTACCCGAATATTCGTTCGTTGGAGTACTATTCCAGTTTCAATTTCGTTATTCTTTTTTTTTTTTGTCCGTTTTTTATTTTTTTATTTATTGAAATCTCCAATATCAACGTAAGAGCTTGTGCCTCTTCGGGGGGTGCTAACACTTAACGTTCATGGTTATCGTTTACTTTCTCCGTCTTTATATGTAGATATTACTTGTTCTCCATTAATCTCCATCACGTTGTTTCCATAGCAACAATAACTTCCTGTCAACTGCGCTAACTCTACTTCAAAAATAAAAGCATGTCCATACAAAATAGAAAGCCAAGCCAAATTACACTTAAGACATATACAACTGCAACGGAAGTAACACACACAATGCGATATCCTTTTCAATTTCAAAGAACATAAATTGGGTTACTTACATTAACAAATAACTTTAAAACAACAATACTGTAGAATAACAAAAAGAATGCCGTGAATAAACCGAAATACACGTGTCGAAGCGGTTCGCTGCTGATTACTACGATCCCCCCCCCCCCCCCCCCCCCCCCGCGCGGAACAAATATTCGCTGCTGATTACTACCCAATATCCGGAGCCTGACAAAAAATTGTATTTGGGACAGCCCTAGTAGTTTGTAGGTTTTTTGTGCATGTAAATGGTCTGCAAAGTAAAATACCAAAGTTCTATCCAGGGGAGTTTCTCTCACACACTCTGAAATGTCACGATTGTAGTAATTTATTTACTTCCGTAAGATAGTGACATCACTACGTGAAACTCGTGCTTCTACTGGCTACCACTCGAACACATTGTACGTGATGCTAAGGACATCGCTAAGCGGTTGACCAATCAGAGCAGGCTGGGCTCTGGTTTCAGATAGATTGCAAAGAACTTGCTGTAGCACAGGCAGTATGAGGAAAATTAAAGCATGCAAACATGTCAGAGTAGAGAAATTAAATCTAAAGGATGAACCTGAAAATGAGCATATTAGGGCCACTTTACTCTAACCAAAGCATCTACAAAACTCACTTGGTAAACTATTCCGCTGAGGTTCTCCTCCCCCAAGCACCTGTGACGGAAAACTCCTCATTACATACATTTTGTACGAGGCAGAAAAGGGTGACTGAAACAAGGGAGCTGAAAAATGCGGGCCATCATCACAACAAGTCAACACAAATTGTCTTCAGCTGGGGAATTATGAGAGTGTTACCTACATGTGGGTGGACAGACCGTACTCACAACCTGCAGTGACGAAGAGGTTGTCTCTGTCCGCAGAGGCAGCCATCATGGCGGTGCTGTCGGTGCCAGATGGCGCAATCTCCTAGAATGAGTGAATGAGTGAGTAACGTAGGAAACTCAATGTGTGACATGATTGAATAAAACAGACTTTGGGAAAGGAAACCGCATTACGCAGAGCTTAGTCAGTAGCTGATGTACAAGTCCCTCCATACCCTAGCCCCCCAGTACTTATCGGACCTCCTCCATCCCTACGCCCCTTCTCGGAGTCTGCGGTCCTCAGACACGGGCCTGCTCTCCATCCCCGGCTCTCGCCTCCGAACTGTTGGTGACAGGGCGTTCAGTGTTGCGGCCCCCACCCTCTGGAATGTACTTCCTGCCGAGATCCGTAATGCTGCCTCCCTGGACATCTTCAAATCTTCACTAAAAACACACCTGTTCACCCTGGCCTTCAGGCCCTCGCACTTTTCTGGTCCCCCGGCTTCCTTTATTTCTTTTCTTTTGTTTGCCCGTTGATTGTCTGTTTGTTTTGTTTGTCCACCATGTACAGCGACCTTGGGTCCCTTGAAAGGCGCTATATAAATATCATTTATTATTATTATTATTATTAGTAGCTTCCGTACTTTTTACGATATTATATATTATACAGTGAAGTATTCTTTATCTTCCATAGGTTATACCTTTATCCAAACCTAGTCGGTATCTTTAAGGCACCCTGTGTGGGAGAGAAACTCCCTCTGTAGGGAACTTTGTGATTTTAGCCTTTGCAGGCCATTTACATGCATAAAAAACACACTACAGGAACCCCGAAAAGCATAAAAGAGCCCCTCTCATCCTTACTGTACACTCTATCTTCCATGGTCTATATATGCACTCATATACGTCATCTTCAGGGTTAACCCTTACTGTAAACACATGAACTTAATCTTGAATGCATTTTTGTCTAAAAGACTTCTTTCACCGTCATTTGTGGCAGCAAGATTTCATACAGAATTTGATTTATTTTTAAATAAATCACATCATTTGTGGTGCTGATGGTAGTGAAAAATCTGTTTCAGTCAACAGAAAACTATCTGAAAAAACAGACTATTTTGAGCTGGTCTGCAACTTTTTTAATTGATAAAACCTTTTGGTTGTGAAGGTTTACTCTTGACCTCACCTTGGAAATAACAAGGACATTTCCTTCAACTTTGAGAAAATATTGAAAAGAGCCAATTGAGTTTATATTTATAATTAGTTTGAGTTTGTATTGCATACACTCTGGATATACAATAGTCACACAATGGCAATAGTCAGTAAACAGACTCAATGTCGGTTCATTGACAGTTTTTTCTTTATTCCTTTTTCATGTCATAATTGCCAAACATATTATATCCTATTCTTTATTTTTTTATTCTTTTATTTTTGCACAAGTAGTCTGAAATGGACTCTTAGGTCCTTTTGATAAACACAATAATCAAACACAATGCATGTGCAGAACTCGGCATGATTTGTGCAGCCCCGAGCTAAACAATCCTCTCTTGGCTCTTTGACTTTGATAGAAAACCCTTTTGAAGTGACTGAAGAGCAGAATGCAGAAGTCACTGGAGATTGTAGTTAAGAGTGAGTGAACCACATCATGACTTTGGTGTGCTACTTTTTAAAAACCACCCAGGACACCGCCGGCTCCATGCCAGAGGGGGGGCACGGAGAGGTGGTGCTGGTTGGGGATGGAGGGTTAGTTTGAAGCATTGATGGAAAGAGCAGCAAAGACAAAAATCAATATTTGCAGGGTGGATGAAAATTCCCTCAGCTAGCAAACCAGTTGTCTGGAGGAGTTTGGCTGCTTCTGTTCCCCGCTGTTTTTTACTCCGGGTGCTCTTTATCTCTTGCCAGAATCCCTCATTCGATGTGCTTCACTCTAGAGCTCTTTATCATACAGATTGAAAACCGAGGGAATCGCCGAGAAGTGAATCACATGTGATTGGGAATTCAGCGTCCACCACATGGTTGTTCACCTACTTCACTCTTTGAGCTATGACCTTTCCTATTGTACCTCATTAGCACCATTGTGCATGAGGGTATCAGTATGTGTGCGCCTGTAGCTTATTGATGCATTGGTGTCCGAGTCACTGCTGCTTTTACCAATAACTGATAAATGAAGGCCAGCTTCACCCAGGACCCCTTGCTGCCCCTGGCTAGTTTCTCTGCTGTGTATTGGTGTAGAGACCAGTGTCGCTTGTGCTCTTTAACCTGACCTTCCAATTTGCCTTCAGTGTATGGTAGGCAGTATTGAGAATTTGTTAGATTTTGCCAAAAATACTGCATTAAGTAAGTATAACCTTCAGGAGTCCTTCAAAATAAGGCGTTTAATCTCACTCGAATGGAAAAAATATACTTTCCCGAACAACGTAAACTTAATAAACTGTTTAACGGCCCATCCACACAGCAGCGTGCGTTGTCGCTTGCCAGCGGGCATATCTGAAGCTAGACCAACAACCAATCACCTGAATCTCCTGCCCCGGACACACAAGCAAAACATTTGGACTACCTATGTTGCAAATGTATTATCTTTTCAATTTACACACGGCATCTATTGCACGTCTGTCCGTCCTGGGAGAGGGATCCCTCCTCTGTTGCTCTCCCTGAGGTTTCTCACATTTTTCCCTTTAAACTGTGGGTTTTCTTCGGAAGTTTTTCCTTGTACGATGTGAGGGTCTAAGGACAGAGGGTGTCGTATTGTCATACTGATATTTTGTACAAACTGTGAAGTCCACTGAGACAACTGTAACATTTGTGATATTGGGCTATATAAATAAACATTGATTGATTGATTGACAAGCAGCGGTTTGATTGGCTAGAGCTTGTACTGGCATATGATTCGATTGGCCGACGCTTCTGTCGAAGCTTCAAAAGTTGAACATTGCTCTACTTCTGCAGCGAGCAACGCGATAAAAGCTACGCTTTGCTCCCACAATATAGTTCGGCGATGCGTGACGTCACCCCATTCAAAGTGAATGGGCAGAAGCATTGAAGCTTCAACGCACGCTGCTGTGTGGACGGGCCGTAAGAAAATAATAATTTCAACATGTCATTTCTGTTCAGTCCCAGCTAAAGAGTCCATGCAACACATCAGTCATGCTACTCTGCTCCATTGGCAATGAGGCAATCAGTCAATATGTCACAGTGAGCATGTGTCATATGGTGGCAGTGATGGAGGGCATGGGTTTGGGCTAGTAGGGGTGCATTCTTGTTTTTGGCTGGATAAATCTCTAATGGCAGCTCCCAGTTGCTTCTGCCAAAACACTTGGTCTCAACAACAAGCCGCTGAACGCATCCATGCAGGAGCCTCCTTATTGCACGGGTTGATAGCCCCCGGCAAAGAAAAGTTCTCCACATCTAAATTTCACATTGACAAGAACTCGGCTGTGAGGGTAATTGTGGGTTTGTTGCCATGCACTTTGAAACGGAGTGGGGAACAGAGGAGAAGGGAAGGAAAGGCACATTGAGAGCAGTGGAGTGTAACATATGATAGAACAATCAGATAACCACTGTAAAGCAACATTTACTTCTCAATGTAATTGCAATTTAGTAATGAATAATCAGTCACACAAAAATGTACTTCAAAATTGCATATTTTGATTGCATTACATTCTGCCTGACGATGTAAGTGCACTTCCAATCTACATTATGCTATTAGCAATTCTCATTATGCTATACTCTTCCATGCAATCCTGTCTATGCAAGTACTCGTATAATACATTTAGTCCCATTCAGCCTGGATCCTAATGGTTTGTTTGAAAACTGTTAGGTCTTTTTTGATATCTGTAAAATGTTCCTTAAATAATGCTTGTTCATTTGGAACAAAAACAAATCACGTTCTAACAATCAAGAGGAAGTTTTAAGGAAACAGCTGGGTGACTTTTATAAGTGATGTAAGGGTGGCTACTGTGGCCACAATTGTCAATTTTAAATGAATAGCACATCTGATTTTCTTTACCTTAGATGCTCTTGAGTCAATTGCTTTAATGACGGTTAGGTTACCACAGGATGAAGAGATGGGCCTGGAAACAATATGACATTCTTAGTGAGGTATGGTGTTTACTTCCCTTTCTTTTTGGTTCAAATATGTTAATGATTCTGTGACAGGCTATAAGATAGCGTAACAGAAGACTACAAGAAGTCAATATTTAAAGTGGGCATCATTAATGTAAGTTACTGTTACGTGCTCCCCTCCCTGGTGTTCTCTCTCCGTATTGCAGGTGCACCTTATCCAGTGTTGGGTGCAACGCGTTACAAAAGTAACGGAGTTACAGTAATATATTACTTTTTGCTGTAACGAAGTAATGTAACGCATTACTAATGCGTAATATATTGTGGGTAATATATTACCCGTTACAATGCTCAGTAACAAAGTTACAACACATTTTAACCCGAAATTAAATGGTGATTTGTTTTTTAAGAATGTACTAACATAGCGAGACATTCCGACACCAGACAATTTGTGCGGGTAGATTAGTAAACCTGGTGTGTTTACCCTTCAGGCTTCGCGTCGGGATCTTCGGGGCAGTTGAATGTTATGCACCCTCTATTCAAAAAAGAGAACGGAGCGAAAAATACTAACAACAAATTGTGTCAGGTGCGCGTGACCTGCTCCGCTGCGCGTGCATCATTTCCAAAGTGCTTCCACAGCAGTGACACACATCTGTGGATAATCATTTATACGAAAATGGTTAAAGCAACCATCACTAAACGCCAGCAACACTGCATCTACTGCAGACCGTAGCAACAGGTCAGATGGGGACATCACGTTACCTTCCGTTGTGGACACTAGCTTGCTCCCGCCTGACTCGCCGCCCTCAACCCCGGAGAAGCTACGCAGCCCCTCTGCGGCCCGCAGGTGCCAGGATATGTAGAAATGTTGGGTCAAAAATAATGCATACAATAGCACAGATGCCTTCACCACGAATGGCTACAAAACTATCTCATATCCCAAGCTTATCAACAAGCTAATGTTGTAGCTGACATGTTCTCCAGGTCACAAAGTCAACCTCACATGATGATGTACCAGTTTTCAAGGACAGTGAATATTCTCTTCCCAGAGTATATGATGGGACCAAAGTGATGATTTAGTACATGGTTTTAATAATACTTTTGCTTTTCAATGTTTGCCATTTCAAACCATGAGCTGGTTTAAATAATATTTGCCTTGATTTACAATATGTTCTCATTTGTTTTATCAGTACAGTTTTGAAGCTTTTGTGCTTTTCTTTGCCATAGTCCAATTTGGACTATATGAAATATTTCAGGATTGCATTTTTGAGTCATTCCAGAATTGGAGGACATTTCATGTCCCCCATATACAAAATCTAATAATCCATGCCCAAAATGCTAAAACATGCACTTGTTGTGTTAAACATACTTGTCGTGATACAACATGTATATACAGTTGTAGAAAAAGTGGTTTCAAAATATTATTTAAATTATCAAATAGCTCTCGAACATCCCCTAAAATGGCATTTTTCTCTTGTCCCCGTTTCTTGGTGACCAACTTACACGTCAAATATAACATTTAAAATAAGGATTTAATTTACTTTTTTTGGTATTATTCTATTGATATATGTCTCTTTTTGGTTTGTTAAAATCTATTTGTTAAATCATAAACATATTTTAAATAACAGTAATTTTGCACAGAAGGTGTGTCCCTCAACATGCGTTCAACCCCGTTACCCAAACCTTTTTAGATTGGCAAAAGAAGTGAAAAAACTGTAAGTCAGATGACACAGTGGAAAGGACATCAGCAAGCCATGTGCTAGTGCTATGGGTAGACCAAAACTAAGTCCTCTCTTTCATTTTTCATATTTTTACAATCTTTTCAGTCTTAAAAGAGTGTGGCACTCTGACGCACTCAACCCTGTTACTGATATTATCAGAATAAAGCATATTAATTTCAAAGTTATCTTTCTTGCATTAGATATCCAAGTGTGTCCTTGCCTTGAAAGTAGCATTACATGCTACATCTAGCAATAATTCCTGAGGTTAAAGCTCAAATTAACATTGATTTTCAACCCTGTTATAATTAGAGTAACAGGGGTAATTCTTCATTGGAAAATATACATTTGATGCCTAGCTGGGCAAATAACTTTTTTTGATGGTTTATTATCTGTTTTTCCTAATTACATACAAAAAAATTATAAAATAAAAGGTTCATTTTTCAAAGATGTTGGTGTCTAAATTGTCCTCCAATTCTGGAATGACCCTTTTAACTCACTTGAAATGTTCTCACTTGCTTGGTTTCAAAACATAACAAATGCCATAATCTGTTCATTGGGGCCCATCAATGCTATTTTTCATTGCTGTTGCCGGCCACTATTGCTCAAGTAAACCTGCTACTGCTGCGCCCCCTGTGATCTCAGAGGCACCCCGAGTCATTTTGTTCTGGAACCGTACATGGCCATATACTAAACAAACTACAGAGCCCATTCCGTGTCCTGTTAGTGTTTACTTCCTCTCTGCCTTCTTCTGGTGATTTATCTGACGTCCAGCGCTCCGTCTTTTAACCTCTTTTCCTTTCTCTTTCTTGATCCTCCTTAGCAACCTTCATTATAGTCCTTGACAGTGGTCTGTACTGCTGTATTAACAACGTGTCACATGTTAAGAATTTACAATCAGAATCGAATACTGAACTAAGCCGTGTTATACAAGTTGTTAGTAGCCTTAATGACCTTCACAGTTGTTATGCATTGCCCTTCACTGGATGTATAATGAGCTGCACTAAACTACATTTTAGCATTTAAAATACCTAGCCATTCTTTTACGGTTATTTTGGTGAAAGTAACTAAAAAGTAACTAAAGTAGTGTAACTCATTGCATTTCAGAGACAGTAATATTGTAATGCAACTTATTACTTTCAAAAGAGAGTAATAAGTAATATGTAATATATTACATTTTGGAAGTAACTTGCCCAACACTGACCTTATCTGCCCCTGGCTCCACCTCTGCCCCGGTGTTCCCAACTCCAGCTAATTACGGGGAGTAAAAGGAAGGCTGGAGGAGAACGATTGCCTCTGACACTGCGACCCATTCTGCTGCCTGAAACTGCAGCAGTCAGTAAACTGTAGTTAGGAGCTAGAGCTCCATTTGGTGATGTCTTTTTGTTAATTATTTTTAGCCTGGAGGACCTGGTAGTCCAGTTTTTGCGGCTTCATTTATTCCTTTAGGTTATAAACCTGACTTTCAGTTAGGGGTGGAAGCTCTGGGTCCTACGGCCCATGGTGTGGCTGGCTCAGGCTCCCTCCACCCTTTTGTTCTTTTTGGCCAGTCCTCCAGACCTTTTTCATTTTCGATTGGCTTGTTTAGAGAAAGACCGCTCAATAAAAGCAAAAGGGTTAACTCTTCTGTTTCGTCTATTTCTATGTTGCGGGTCTCACCGTGAGCCACTACAGCTGTGTAGAAGTTGTGGCCGTAACAGTTACATAACACTAAAGATCCCAATTTTGCGAACAGGAATTTAGATTAACAATGGGTAAAGAACTGGTCATTCAAGACCAAGTAAGCTGTTAGAAGAAACACATATGCATGGAATGGAGTGGGTGCATTTCTATATATTCATTAATCATAAACTGTATTTCTCCGAAGAATATTTTGTAATTTCTTATTATCAAGAGAACACACTATCAGTTTACATTTTTTTTTAATATTTTTGGGCTTATTTTGCCTTTATTGAATAGTACTAAAAAACACATTTTAAATTAGCCAAAAAAAAAAAACTTTAAAGAATGCAGGTTACTTTTCAGCGTTTACCATTTGACGAGACGTATTATATATGAAGGATGAGTTATAATGCTTCTTTACGATATAGTGAAATATTTATATTTTTTATTAAGACAAATGCATATTTCCAAAATTGGAAAAAACATTACATTAACAGTAGTGGCCATCATGAAAGCTTCTGTCCCTACCATTTGATTATGTAATGATAACCTGCATGTGACTCATACAAACCTATTGGCCGTGGAACCTAGAAAAGATGATTCATATACAAATGTAGCCTAATTCACGTGTGCAATCGCCCCACTCCTAATGTCAGTCGCTGATTGTAACGTCAGCATTGAGCAGGTGCACTACAGTGAATCAGCGGACCTCTCGCCCTGTGCGTGAAACGTCACCTAATTCAGAGCACACACCCTCTAACGCCTGCTATTTTCTCGCAGGCCCGTTGAACCCTCCTTCCTGCCTCCCTCCAGCTGGCGTCTCCACCACACACCAGATGGCTCACATTGCCTGACGTGAGAACGTGACCGATTCCTTACCAAGTGTTCACATCCTTTACCGCCAGTACGGAGGTGGCATGGTGGCTCAGTTGTTAGCACTGTCGTTTTCTCCGGAAGTTTCTCCTTGTACGATGTGAGGGTCTAAGGATAGAGGGTGTCGTTTTTTTCTCATACTGATATTCTGAACAATCTGTGCTGTTGTATTTGCTGTAAAGTGTCTCTCCTGTAGGCTATTTTTATTATATGTACAGCACTTTGGCTCGACCAACAATCGTTTATAGATGTACTATATAAATAAAACTTGATTTGACTGGAACAAGGGTCAGTTGATGATTTTGTGTTGGCCAGATTTCCTCCCACTGTTAAAAGACTTGAATTAACTTTAAATGTAACTCTCCATGTTTGCCCTTTGAAGAGCTGCTGCCCTTCCTCTGGTTACTTGACTGCTACCCAAAGTTTATTTGCATACATTTCTTCCATGTATAGAAATAAGCAAGTACATAGAGCAAATGCAGGGAATTGAGACATTTGGAGTAAACTGGATATTTGTGATGCTACTAAAATGGCAACTATCCCCAAACAACCCACAGAACCATTGGCAGTCGATGGTGTCTCTTTGGTGATATTTGCGAAGAACACTTATCATTGGTCCAGCAATGATTGACTAATCGAGGGATCTTTTTAACCAGCAATGACCATCATTGATTTCTTTATTTTGTTCTCTCTATTAATTCTAGACCTTACTGTATATCCACACAAAAAGGTGAACGTCAATGGAATAAATGTACAGCTTTTTTGCAATTTCATCGCATCCTAGTTTGAACAGTTACTTCATTTTCTTTCCAAAGTAATCTGAACAAAGATTCATATCAGATGTATTTTAATGATAAAATCTATCCATGTTGCTCATTGTTCAACTCAATATTCAGAATGACTTTGCATTAAGCACCCACAGTCATGTAATAATTAAATTAGTAATTACTGCATCTATAATATGTAAGAAGTTGAACTTATTGGCATGGTATACAAATAATTGAAACTTCTGGTCCACATTTTTACAAGCTATATTAAATCTTGTTTAAAAATCACAATAAGTAAATCGTTTAAACATTACTGACTTTTTTAGATTTCAATTGTTGTGGCTGTTGGGCTCCAGGCGATATATCAAAAAGCAGAACACGTTAGTCTTTCGCCTCAAAGTACTATTAATACGGAAATTAAGGGCTTTTTTATAAAATTCTATTTTGAACATAAAATAAGACATAACTGAACCAGACATCTAGTTTGCAGCCTAAAATGACATGGAACACTCTATTGCAACAAAGCAGACACACAATGTGGACAGGACAGATTGTGGGACTGCATAATGGTGTAAGACCTTTCATTGTACACAGGGACATGACACGGGCCAGGACGGGACACCTCATTATCTGACCTTTTCTTACAGTCAGACCAGAGGCTGAAACACAGACACTTTACTAGCAATGTGATGTCAAGGACCTAATCTTTGTCAGGACCATGACCAGTAGAGTTCAAGCTATCGAGGCTTTTAATTACACATGCATGCAATGTGAACACAATTATATTTCCTGCTTATCGCCTCACATTTTAACTACGCAAGCTGTGGGGCATTTGGTTCCAAGTACCAATTATTTTTTAAATATGTGAGTTAAGGTTTCGGGAAAAAATACAAATATTTCGTAAAATGTTATAAATCTTCTGTGGCACAGTATAACAATAAGGTAGGTATGGATACAAATAATAATATGTTTCATAATTTGTAGCTTGGAACTTAAACTCATTTTTTGAGAAGATATACTAACATATCACTCCAGATGTTTTTTCGGAATAACCATCCAAACCACAGCCAAAACTATTTGTAAAGGGCAAAACTTAAGATCATCATGATTCTTTGTTATACAGTAATTAATGGCGCATTTCCACTACAGCGCTGAGCTCGCTTTAAGCGTGCGGGGCCCGTTTTTGGTTGCGTTTCCACTTAGCGTAGTACCGGCTAGCGGGTACTATTTCACAGTTTTCTGGCCCCATAAAATCGAGGTTCTTTCTGGGCCAACAACCAGGCTGAGTCGGGCTGAGTATGCTAAACTAGAAAGAGAATCGCTGGCAAGGGGGCTACAACTACAACAAGATGAACATATTTGACCGTGATTTAATTGTAATACACGTTTCAAAATGATGCCGAAGTAACAACATACTGATACCGGTTAGTAAAAACCATGAATTAATGCTTTGACAAGTCTGCAGACAGACGGCAGGCGAAAAACCCTTTTTAAAATGCGTGTTTTCTAAATGTAGCTTGGCTAAGCTAACGTTATATATGCTCCGACCGTCCACACTCACAACAACGGCCTATACAGACATAAATAAACCAGCGACTGTATTCACCATGACACAGGCAGTCTGTGGTTTGTACTTGTTTAACTTTTGTCTAGTTTCTGAACAGATGCTAACGGCTGATGTTGGTTTTGTGTTTCGGATTGAAGATGACGTCACGGCTCCGCCTACACTGCGTTACTATAGATACTGTCCCAGTTCCTAAACTGTAATGGAAATGCGCCATAAAGTGAGCCAGTCCTAACAAGGCCTAACCATACCGAGCGAGGCCGTATAGTGGAAATGCGCCATTAGTGTATCAGTGTTATTCTGTGATTGGAAGTAATATTTAGCAGTATTTTTTTAAGTCCAAAGCTAAACTGTTTTCACCTGAGGATGTGTCTAAGCTCATCCTCAAATGTGCCACTGATATGACCCACATGGGTGCAACCTTGACCAGTTATGCTCAGCCGAGAGTGCAACGCTCAGCCATTTGGGGTTTCCGTGGTGACCATCTAAATAATAATAATATATTTTATTTCTATAGTGCTTTTCTTGAACCCAAAGACGCTTTAGACGCATCTGGCTCCCAGTGATAGGACTGAGGTTATATGAGATTTAGCTTTTTTTAAAGAAATGACGGGTCCTCTGAGAGAGCCATTATAGAATGTCAAGAATGTTTTTCTATCAGCTTTCACAACTCTGGAGTACCCTGGAGTAGATGGGGGAAATTGAAGTGCCAAAGTTTTTCTTCCTTTTTCATCCTTTTTAAAAAGAAAAAACCTCCTGGACCTGATAGACCACAAGGCAGAAAGCTGTCTGAAGGCTGGGCAAACACCCAGGGATAAAGTGAAACCCAAAGAAACTTTGAGATTGTAAAAGAAGCCATGATACTTTACTTTGCTTCACACCGCTGTCCATCCTGGTTTGCAATACCCATGAGGGATTGTGAGGAAGCATGGAAATGATATCCGCTCTCTCTCTGGTGTTCTGCAGATGTCACGCCGGTGGTCCAGAATTGTTAGTAGAACTTAAGCAACAGTGAATGTGTTGGGCTAAAAAAGGGAAGCGATGCATCGTATGAAAATGGCAAATGTAGATTAAGGGTGTTGCCTCTTGTCATCATCAAGGTTACCACTTAGTGTTGGGGAAATACTTTCCAAGGCCCATAACTTTGACCCAGTTTATCAGTTCATACTGTCCTGACTGAGTGACGGAGTGTTTTGTCTCCCTGTTCCTGCCTGTTGGCGTCGGCTGACAGAGGTGTTATGATTCTATCTTGTTATGCACAATGTTGATTACTCTCTCTGAACTAGTTCAAAGGTCTATCGAGAGAGAGGCTCTTTAGAATTGACGTGGCAACTCAACCGTG
Organism: Harpagifer antarcticus; assembly: GCA_902827135.1. NCBI lineage: Eukaryota > Metazoa > Chordata > Actinopteri > Perciformes > Harpagiferidae > Harpagifer > Harpagifer antarcticus. The sequence continues at coordinate 887,044 of CADEHL010000998.1, forward strand.
CAGTCAGATCCGTGACTGTTGGACTTGTTCTCCGGGCGAAGGTCCTAAATAAACCATCAGTGTTTGACATCAAAGCTCCAGCTCTCCCCGTGTCTCCTTCCTGAGTCGGTGACTCCCACTGCATTGCTACACAGTAGTTTCCCCCACACTTACTAATTGCTCATTTGAGTTTCTGCCAGTTTACACATTGGTATTTTAAATGCAAATATTTCATCAATACCCAACAAGACACTTCAGGTTATGTGAGACAAGACATACAAGAAGAGATAGGATGGGAATGTGGAAGTAGTCAGCATAATCTTGAAGCTCAATCTGCACATAGTCCTAGCCAACACCTTAACAACTAATGAGAATACCACCTATGAGCCACTTTGCTTATCACTGACCCTCCTCAATAAAGCTTATTTGGAGCAAATCCCAGTAGCCCGTTTCCAAATTCTTGTGCAAAGTCTTCCAAGAAGTATAGGCTGTATTTCTAGCAGCATACTATGTAATGGCCAAGGTTTGGAAATACACTGTGTCCTTAATCATAACAGTCTATTGTTCTTGTTTCTATGAAATCTTTGTTTGCATATCTACATAATTGAAGTCGTGCAGTGGCTGTTTACCAATTGTGTTTCAGTCCAAACATCAATTTAATAACCACACTTCGACATATACATTAAGTCAGTTGCCAGGTTATTAGGTATACTACAATCTCAAATTAAAGCAGTCTATAACAGTCCTGAAAAAAATCCTACATTCATGAAGGTTATCACGTTGACTGTTGTATAAACTATTTTATATTGAACTTACTCATAATTTAAGAAACCACATTTTGGCGATGCTGCTAAACCAAATTCCATCGCACTGTGAGGCACATCTGTTAGGATCACTATCCATAGTTTGAAATGCAGTGAAATGCAACATGGTCAACAGTGTGATAACATTATTTAAAAATAGGCGCAATCTTATAAACTATAGATTCAGCCTTAAGCGTTTTGAATGACAAACCTTTTCCCTAATGATGTGCTGTTTTGCATGTGGTGTGCCATACATTGCCCGTATCAGCTAATGTTCCCCATAACGGTAAGCAGAAGGAGACAGGTGGCCAGCGACCTGTGAGAGCAGGTCCCTCCGGATGCGGGCTGATGATGGTGAAAACATGTTCTGGCATTGTATTAATCCAATTCCATGGCAGTAACGTGGAAAATCCAGCAGCTGTCTGAGCTTTATATAGAAGAGCCTGGGGGATGAGGAACCTGCAGTGATTCAAATGGCACAAAGGCACTGGGCCTGAAATACAGCACTTCCCCTGGCGTATAGATTTCCCCGGCTGCTTTTTGCCTTTCTCTTCCCCTTTCAGCATCACTCTGCTTAATTTTACATTCCCTTCAATTTCCTCATTTGCTGTCTCTTATACTCTGATGGCCTTTCTGCCTATTTCCCTGCCTGCAGTTCCTGTCTTTCATCTTGCCCTTACTCCCCAATTGCTCGGGCAGTTAGATCCAAAATCAATCCCTTTTTTCTCCTCATTCACTCACGTTCTCACCTTGTCCTTCTCGCATGGCTTTGCTCTCAACAGAGACTCTGGAGACTTTTGAGAGGTGCTGCATTACTCACAAGGGAGTGAAGCAGCCGCTAAAAGAATATTGATGGGTACAGTTTTTGTCTAGGCCGTAAAATGTCTGCATTGTTTAATAAGGCTGTTGATCAGTACCAGTGACCTTATAATTTCTTTACAAGGCGCTGAGATTTGAAGATTGACTTTCTTGCCCAGACACGCACGCACACACGCATGCGCGCGCACACACACACACACACACACACACACACACACACACACACACACACACACACACACACACACACACACACACACACACACACACACACACACACACACACACACACACACACACACACACACACACACACAGTTTTCCAGCCACTTAACAAATGGGGTGCAGTGACCAGTGCCACAAGATATTTCAGTCATAAAGGCTAATGAGCCCCATTCTCTCTGCCAAGAAAGCAAATGAACATAACAGTGACCATAATAGCAGTATTTTGCATCACAGTACTGCATTCTGCCTCTTCACAAAGCAACTGGAGCTGGATATCCAAACCAACAGGAAAGTGGAAGAGGAGAGATATTACGCAATGCCGTCTAGTGGCTGCGTCAAACATGGGTTCGCTGAAAGTCGTTTGGACAGCAGCGATGGTAAACACAGGGTTAATCAACCGTTTTCTAGAAGGGGTTTTGGTAACCTCATGGTGATTTGTCTAATAATTACAATATGGAGAAGAGAATGTGAAGGCATGAAGCATATGAGATCCACCTGAACTATATTGATTACTCACAGTGCACTTTTATGGAGCAATATTTTTATCTTTATCAGTCTTGGTCAAGTAAGAGCAAAGAAGGCAATACAACACAGATTACTGAAATGGTTCAACATTTCTAAATAAATTGAGGATTTCAGTAGAAACATTATTTTATTTTATCTGAGTTTGGATCTATCATCTATGAAGTTTTTGGTTTTACATGGCTCTCCGGTTGGGTGGTCTTCGAATGAACATGAAGTATTTGCTTGAACATTTTGCACTCATATTTCTTGACATGTTGGAGTTTTTTTTCTTTCCGAGTGCTTTGGGGCCAAACATGGAGGACTTTGGGGAAAGGCTATTTTTTAATGCACAGTATTTTTGTTGTAATTTAATTGTTGTCTACTGGGTCAAATCAGCTTGATGTGTTGTCATGCTGTTTCCACACCATGTCACTTCTACATTGCTACAATTTTATTTAGCAGTTTCTAGCAGTCTTCTAGGGTAAAACAATTGTTTAAAATAAATGTTTCACTCAATTGTCAGCAGTGTTAAGAGTATTTTTACCTATACATGGTGGGCCTTGCACTGGGTTACATTTTTTGGGCAGCAAAGTCGAAAAAAGGGTCAGGAACCTTCACTTTGCATTGCCAATAAGTGGGACTTTTGACGGTCATCAATTCATTATGCCGGGCCACTTTAAGCTTAACACATTGGAGTATCCTCCCTCCTCATTATGTTCCTTCCTTCTCCTCTGCTAACAGTGGTGACCTTTAATCTCTGCCGTACCAATAATTGCAGTGCCTGAGGTACTGTGCTTTAACGGGCGGCGAGCAAGGGAAAAAAAGAAAGATAGAATGAGCAAGGGAGTAAAAATATAGCTGTTACCCTACCCTACCGGCCCAACCCCCCTCCTCTCTTTTCCCCCTCGCTCCTCTCCCCTCATCTTTTCTCATTTCGATTGAAGGCTAATGTTCAGGTGTCACATGCCTCTGCCTCGTGAGTCCCGTGTGAGCTCTGAATTTGCCCAGTAGCGGCCATGACATCTCATTTCGAGTTGAAACTAGAAGGGTACGCACACAAAACAAATGAGAAAAAGGTTAATGTATTCCAAACACCTTATCTACATTGAAAGACGACATGCCATCTTGTTGACATGGCTCCTATAAGACTGAACTCGAAAAAGCAGACACACCGGCTCCCCTCGCTTACTTAATTTATCCACTCAGAGAGAACTAATGCAATGGCTGTTTTCCCCTGCCAGTGGACCATAGTGAGCCTATTAAAATCCCATCGTTACTTGCCTTTTTCTACAATGTGCACCTCATTAAAAGCCCATGGCGGCATTAAATGAAAAGGCCTGAAGACAATGCTGAGAACTCATGGATTTGATGCGACTTGATGATAATATCTTAAATGACCTCCTAAACATCACGACCGGTAATATCAACACACACTGAAGGGATTCATCAGGACTATCATAATTCAGTTTTCATAGTGGCTTGAGGAAAATCATGCATTAAAGCCTTCGAAACAATTGCTGTTGTGATGGAAGAAAAGAGGACCACATCTTGAAGGGAATGATTACTCACTCCAGCATGTGTGGGTGCTCACAGAACACGCTGCAAGCGCAAATCTGTGGAATACAAGGGTCTTTTCGCACAGCAGTTGGTTGCCATGTGGGCACATGCTTTTAATGGCATCGACCTGTGAGATAGAAGAGCACAGGTTTCTTTAAATGTTGCACAATGGGGAAGATGGAGAGTTATAACTTCGACTTAACATGAACTCAAACACATTTCACAACTGAAAGAAGCTGTTTTTGAGATGGGGTTCATTTGATCCTTTTTATCTCAGTCAATCGTATGCGAATCAGTCAAGGTTTCCTTAAACTTTACACATGAAGTTCCAATGTGAAGCTCAAAAGAATAAAGGCGTAGGTAGCAAAACTTCTAGCATTTTTAATCTCTGCCAATTTAAAATCCTCCTGGCGAATGATTGTGAGTGCCTTAAAGAAGATATACGAGCCTGCATACTTACCACCCACTCAGCGTCTTCATGGAACAGAAACCTTGATTGTGATAGCTTTTTTACCGATGCGTTGTCATGATCGGAATTTTAAATGGTACTAATCAAATGTTATCCATCAGTCTATCTGACCTTCCCAGTAGTGCAATACACTCCTTGTTTGTTTAGCAGCTTTTTAATGCTCAAGTTATGATGTGGTTTAAAGATTTATATTTAAAATATGACATCAAGCATGAAATTGATGGAATCCTATCTTTTCATCAGAGCATCAACCCTCTGCCACTTTAAAACATTGACAAACTGTCTTTTAAACACTGTGCAGTATTCCTTTTTTCTCTCTCAGTGAAGATGCAGACATGGCAGTGGAGGACAGGTTCCTTATTAGGGGTATATACACGTCAACGTAAGCTGAACCTGACCACTTATTGACAGTTGCAGTGTTTCCACATCTGTGTTATCTCCTTCCTGTCTTTCCAACAGAGCCACAGGAAGGAGATGATCACATTGGCATGCTAGAGGTAATGGCAATTGAAAAATACATTTGACTATTGCACTTCCAATATACATGCACACAAGGATATAATAATGCACAATTTGTTTTGGTAATTTTTTATTTTACCTACAATAATGCCAACATATGAACAGGTGTGATAACAAAAGCCATAATATGGATGGCAAATATGACCTGCGCACTAACATCACATCACAATGAGTAATATAATGGCAAATAAACCACTGACTCTTCACCCTGACCGGCTGGAGTGCTCACCCACTAAACAAAGAAATTGGTTATTGAATAAACAAAAGAAGAACGCTAAAATGACCACAGTCCAGGACATATATGCTTTTAGCAGGGGGTGTTTGGATTCTGTCCAACACAATCTTCTCAGGTAGAATTGAATGACATTTGTTGACCCTAGGGGGGATTGAAAGGTCAGGAGGTGGTTTCTGTGCAAGAGGGAGCAATTACATTTCCAGCTGTGTCAAGCATACCATACTGAGAATCATTGGGAGAATAGGAATAAGGGGTCATTGTGGATCAGCACCTTTTTGTTACATTTCAAAGTAAATGCTCTTTTAAATGGGCTATGACCCAAGAAGTTGGATGTATGGAGGTTAAGATATTGCCCTTGCACTAGCATCGATATCATTATTACACTACATCTCACATGTAGCTTTTAGAATTATTAGCGTTAAGCATTTAAGCTAGCAAAGGATATCTTCTGAATAACTATAGATCATAATAATCACGCCATATAAATCTCCTCCCCACAGTAATGATAACCTGAAAGTTATTCTTTCAGGTTATCATTACTGTTTGTACAATGGCCAATTATCTGTGTATCAATTTAGTTAGGCTGGATTAAAGGTGGGGTAGGTAATTTTGGAGAAACCAGCTCCAGTGTGCTAGAATTTGAAAATACACAGCCGGAAAAAATCTGCCACTTCATAACAGAGCCCCTCCTCCAACACACACGAACGCGCACATGACCAATGAGGGCACGAGATAAGTTTGTGCACAGATGGAAGGCTGACAGGCAGGTAGACCATCCAGTTATTTTAGCTGGGCCGGCTAAAATGATTGGTCGTGCTTTTTACAGTGCTACGGCTTCCACAGATGACATTTTTTTAATGGATTTTTTAAGATATTCATTGCTATCGGGATGTTAAGAGCATTCCATGGAATATAACAAAAAGTGTATCTCGAGCCGGTTTCTCAAACTTACCTACCCCACCTTTAAGTGATTTATATAAAAAGTGCATGGTAATGAAGTTATTATTAGTTTTAAACAGGAAATCTGATTATTATTAGCATAAAACGGGCTAAAGAGTTAAACAAGAAGAACACTTACTGCATAGAAATGATCCTGAATTAGAGAAAAGGAAAATGTTAATAATGCTGGTATCAGAAACTGCCTCTGGAAAAAGACTCATTGACATACAATACATATGATCTCCATTCCATATACGCTTTATTTCTGCCATTCACAAAACATGTCGCCTCCTCTGGATTCCCTCTCCAGTGGCCATCGGGTCAAAGGAATCACTGTGATAGCAACGCAGGCGCCGGAGGGAGGGGAAGCAGAAGCGAGGTTGCCGTGCAGGCCTGCTTGCTAGGCTAAGGAAGCGGCCGCACCGACCACCACTACCAAGCCTCTTCCTCGCAAATGCCAGGTCCATCGTCCATAAAATTGACGAATTGGAGGTACTACTAGCTGCTAACACGAACATACGCGACTGCTGTGTGATGGTCATCACAGAATCCTGGCTACACCCGCGAATTCCGGATGCAGCAGTGCAGCTACCAGGCCGCTCTACCCACCGCTACGACAGGAACAGCGCTTCCGGTAAGAGCCGAGGGGGTGGTCTGTGTGTTTACATCCACAACGACTGGTGCATGGACAGCAGGGTTACACATACACATTGCTCTCCCGGCCTGGAAGTAATGTCTATCATGTGCAGACCCTTTTACCAGAGAGCTGACGGTGGTGATAATTAACACTAGGGATGCACGATATTGTTTTTTTGAAACCGATACCGATAACTTCCTGCTTTTCAAGACCGATACCGATAACCGATAATAATATAATATATATATATATATATTAAATGTACCTGTAGTTTTTGCACACCTGGTGGTAAAAAAAAGACTAGTAGTGAGCAAATGACATGAGCATTACTACTATGAACAAAACAAAGCCAAGAACAGTTTTGACTCTTCAAAGTGACCATATTTATTTTCCCAAATAAACTTCTTGCCTTTTTCAAAAGCCTCGTCGATAGGTAAAAGCCCCGGTGCCTTTGCAGCTGGCTTTGGATTCGCCGCTAGTTTAGCAGTGCAGGCGTCTTCGTACGCTTTGAACACACCATCGTAGCGATGGCGATGTTTCAGGTGACTAATCAGGTTGGAAGTATTATAGCTCGTTGCCTTTTTCCCTCCTCGTGGAACTTCTGCATTTGTTAATACAAAAAGCAAGCGAACTATCTAACTCTGAAACTTTGAAATAGTCCCATACTACTGACGACATGTTTGTTTACTGTCCTGGCTTCACAGCCGCACACCATTTACGTCACAGCCAGGCATGAGTTAGGGAGCGCTGGATTTGTGAAAAACTCTCCTCTTCCTAAACCACTAATACCACAGTACTGGCAAAAGGTCACAGACTGTTCTCTCTCCTGCCTTCTGGGAGGAGATACAGGAGCTTCAAGTCACGGACAAACAGACTCAAAAACAGTTTCTACCCCTGGGCTGTCAGGCTGCTCAACCACCACACATAATGCAATAACTGTAACCATTCTCACACATACACACACTTTTAATGCACTTTATATACTATTTTTATATCAATATTTTTAACTATTTATTCCCCCGTATGATTGGATGTTGTCTGTCCTATTGCCATGTTTTTTAGTGTTATGTATTTGTTTGTATTTTTTGCACACCGGGACAGAGTTGCACTCTGAATCTCGTTATACTCTGTGTATAATGACAATAAAAGGCCTTAACTTAACTGATGAGAAGAGAAAAATGTCACTCTTGTTAGTATTGAAACGTGACATGAAATGTAATTCTTGTTTGCGCTGCAGCCACCTCCCTAGACACACACACACACACACACACACACACACACACACACACACACACACACACACACACACACACACACACACACACACACACACACACACACACACACACACACACACACACACATACAGAACACACACAGATCTCTCTGACCTATATCAATATTAAAATTAAATCCCTCTTTGACATGTGTGTGCATGTACACACAGACGCATTCTGACATATATCAAAATAGATACACTCAGCCAAGCACACACATGCATGCACATACACCGAGCAGATTAATCCCGGACAAAACGTCCAGCTTATTGTCAGCTAAGTCAACAGTGGCAGCAAAAGGGCACTGACGCACACAAAAACACAGCACACACACACTACCGCTCTACTAAAGTGAAGTCTTCTTCTGACAGAGTGCTTCCAATGAAAGGGAATTAATTAGCAGTCCTCGTCTCTTCACACAACGACACAAGCAGGTTGGAGAGAGACATGTTGAAGGTGAAGATGGTGTCTGGAGACGGGAGCCAGCTGGCAGAGCCATGATCGTGTGAAATATGTGCTGAGCAAAGAGATGAAACAAACTCCTATACAAGTCTAAAACATACAGGGTTATATGGCTGTCTTGTGATATCATGCACCTACATGATTTATCCCACTATGTTCCGAATAGTGTAGCAATGTTTTTTCTGGACAGCAGTGGCTTCCTCCGTGGTGTCCTCCCATGAACTCAATTCTTGTTCAGTGTTTTATGTATTGTAGATTCAGGGCCGTTTCTAGCTTTTTGGGGGCCCTATGCAAGATGCTGTTTGGGGGCCCTAGTTTTGACAGTTTAACTACAATGGGGGGGATTCCGAAGCCTTTAAGATGATCTGTGGAGATGCATCGATCTGTTACCCTTGAATAAGAAAACAGGCTAATTTCACGAAAACCAAGCAATTGAAAATTACAAAAAATTCAATAAAGCAAGAGATGCAGCATTTTCTCAACAATGTTTAATTTACATTTGTCATCTTCCTCATCGTTGGGCTGACGACTTTATTACCCCAAAAACCCAAGCCACAGCTTTGCTATCATTGCAGTTTAGTCGTGTTTATATCCTACATTGGATTTGTAAGCATATAATGCTTCACCGAACACACAGTGGTGACTGGTCATTAGGGGCAGGCACAGCCCCACCTAGTGTCAGCAGAAAGTATTACAAATAATGATTACGAAAACATGCAAAAGATAAATAACAAAATATATAAAATATATTTTAAGATCATGTTCAATCATCTGATTCGTCTGTAGATTGCGGTTTTAGTCTGTGTTTAGTCTACGTTTTTTGTGCCCCACCACTTTTGTACATATAAAAACGCCACTGCGAACACAGGAGGGGGCTTGGCTGTCTACAAATAAAGACGGCTCATTTTAATTCTCCCCAAATATATTGAGGCTGAACCTGAACTTTGAATTCTCTGCTCCCATCATAATCCTGGTCGATCTTGTTAAAATTGTGAATGCAGAATTAAAAATATTATGTAACTGGTTTGCAGTTAATAAATGATCCCTTAATGTGGCCAAAACAAATGACATGTTATTCAATACAAGTAGAAATGACTGCATTATATGGATTTGCAATACAGAGATAGAAGAAGTTGGTGCATGTACATTTTTAGGACTGCTTGTTGACGAAAAACTCAATTGGAAGCACCATAATCAATTATGTACAGACTAAACTGTCAAAAACAATAGGTATTTTGTATCATACTAAGAACATTCTTGAAGAAAAAATACTCTTTATAACAGTCTATTTCTCCCTTACCTTTACTACTGCTCCGAAATATGGGGAAACACGTACGCAACAAATTTACAAAAAATAATAACATCCCAAAAAAAAAGTATTACGAGTAGTCTGTGGTGTTGGTACATATGAACACACAACTCCCATATTTAAAAAAAACTCGTAAAATGTGTTAAAACAGTACTGATTATGCACAACATTTTCCATAACAAAATGCCTAATAACATTCAAAAGCAGTTCCAAACCACAGCGTGAACATATGAATGTAAAAAAAGTCACTTGAAAATAAGTGTTCACAATGTTTATATGCAATTATGCATATATTATTATTATTATTCATTTGCCAAGTACATGTGTACCTATGTATATATTTATATATAGTATTTTAATTTCCAAATAAAGATAGTTGAAACTGCTATTGACATGAGCAGAAAATGACCCTAGATCTAGTTTTCGTATATATATGCATTTATGGTTTTCCTGCCCTAATTTTATTTAATTTTTTCTCCTGTTTTCTTTATTTCTTTGTACTCCTTCATTTCTACACGTTTTTGACGCAATAATGCCGCTGTATTAGGATGATGCATGGGAGGGCTACTTTCCACAAGCTATGCTTCAGCCCTCCCGCTTCTACTAATTTTGTTCATCTTTGTGTGTATGAATTAAACTTTTTTAGTTTTTCGGATGAATAAAAAAAGAAAATAAATAAATAAATACTTTCAGCTTGGGGGCCCCCTAGTGGCCGCGGGGGCCCTATGCCCTTGCATAGTCCGCCTATAGGAAGAAACGGCACTGCGTAGATTCGTCAACAATGAGATGTTGCCATGTGCCAGAGATTTCTTTAAGTCTCTAGCTGACACTCTAGGATTCTTCTTCACCTCATTGAGCATTCTGCGCTGTGCTCTTGCAGTCATCTTTACAGGACGGCCACTCCTAGGGAGAGTAGCAACGGTGCTGAACTTTATCCATTTATAGACAATTTGTCTTACCGTGGACTGATGAACATCAAGGCTTTCAGAGATACTTTTGTAACCCTTTCCAACTTTATGCAAGTCAACAATTCTTAATCATAGGTCTTCTGAGAGCTCTTTTGTGCGAGGCATGGTTCACATCTGGCAATGCTTCTTAAGAATAGCACATTCAAAACTGGTGTGTATTTTTTATAGGGCAGGGCAGCTTTAACCAACACCTCCAATCTCGTCTCATTGATTGGACTCCAGGTTGGCTGACTCCTGACTCCAATTAGCTCTTGAAGAAGTCCTTTAGCCTAGGGGTTCACATACTTTTTCCACCCTGCACTGTGAATATTTACATGGTGTGTTCAATAAAAACATGAAAACATATAATTGATTGTGTGGTATTAGTTTAAGCAGACTGTGTTTGTCTATTGTTGTGACTTAGATGAAGATCAGAACACATTTTATGACCAACTTATGCAGAAATCCAGGTAATTCCAAAGGGTTCACATACTTTTTCTTGCAACTGTATGATGGTAATTGTGTTTTTTCCCCTACACACATTCACGTTTATCAGAACACTTTTGGATTCATGACATTTTAGTACATGCATGTTAAAGTTGTTTTTGCCAAGAAAGTCCTTTTTACTCCCAGTCAATATCAAAGAGTATAAAAGATGACTATGAATACAATTCATGCAATGATAGGTTAAGCTAAGCCATTAACTGAATATTACGCATTTCTAATGCTAATCTGTTAATGCTCACATATGGAAATGGAGTTCAGGACTTCAGTTGCATGTCTCGGCAAATATGGCATTGACCTGTTGAGGCTTTTCTGCCAATAGTCATTTTTAGACTAATCCTCTTAGACCACTATCAGGTTGACATGTTCGGTTTAAAGGACAATGTTTTGACAACTTTTAAAGGGATTACAATGACATTTGGTTCATCCAGGGAAATCAGTGGTGCCTGGAGAATCAACTAATGACTTTAGTGAACCTCTGCCTTTTTTATAATCTGGTAAATGTCATTTTTGAATGAATTAGCAACACAAATAAATTCATTGCAAACACAATAAGTGACTGACATTTCTTCTATTAGCATAATGAGATTAAACATTTTGGTTTTGAGTTAGTTTTGCCCTGGTACAGACATTCATAGTATTTGCATTGAGTGCACATTTGCAATTGTCAATAGCCTACATGCTCCAAATACAGCCTTATGGAGCCACTTCAGTAGTTTTTAGTTCATGACCTCAAGAAACATCAATCAACATCATTGGGAGGTGTGTGGTGCAGTGGGTTGAGCGTTGGTGATCAGATAAGGGGGACACAGGTTCAAACCCCACTGCAGTCAGCATGTCGTTGTGTCCCTGAGACACTTCACCCCAAATTGCTCCTGTGGGGATTGCCCACAGTACTGAGTATGTAAGTTGCCTTGGATAAAAGCGTCTAACAAGTTTTAAACTGTGGGTTTTCTCTGGAAGTTTTTCCTTGTACGATGTGAGGGTCTAAGGAAAGAGGGTGTCGTATTGTCATACTGATATTCTGTACAAACTGTGAAGACCACTGTGACAAATGTAACAATTGTGATATTGGGCTATATAAATAAACATTGATTGATTGACAAGTGACATGTAATGTAATGTAATCAAGAAGATCTTTTAAATGACATAGCTGTGGCATCAACATTCTCACGAGTGGTGAACAGCATTACATTTGACACCTTCTCATCTTCTTTCAGTGATTCAGATAACTTGTTTGATACGTTCCTTTAAATCTAGATATTTTCTTCACAATAACACATCCCCATCTTATTAAATGTGTGTAGTGCACATTATATACACACACACACACACACACACACACACACACACGTGTAAATGCTGTTATTTTCCTCGTCATCCAGACGGTCTGTGCATGCTGCTTCATGAATATACTAACTGATGCAAGAACAGCCTCTTCCATAATTACACATTTTCTATTGAAAATGCAAAAGTTCTGTCTCTGTTGAGCAGCTGGGGTGAGAAAGTTGTTGACGCGGGGGAAACACTTGCCCTTCAAAACCGGCAAGCCTCTTAGATGACAGCATGCTACAAAATGTGCATTTTTGGCGGACCGAATTGTAGCTATCAAAGCTGTTTTTCAAGGATTTTCTTCTCGCAGATATGTCTGTCACTGCTTTACTGACACTGATGCACTTTACTATTGAGTGTCATTTGTGGCTTTTTTTTCTTGACTAATTCACTATTTGTTGAGAGGCAGACCAGCGAAAAACAAGCCATTTGCATACCCTCAGCCCCTAAACACACACACCGCTTACTTGTTGTGATGGAAACTTCTGTGCAGCAATGCAGAGACAAGGCTCAGGAAAGGATGGAGGCTGGAGCGGCTTTAGTCAAACACTGATATTTATTGAGAGTAAAATACGGCCGGAAAGATCACAAAGTATATCACACTTTCATGTGAGCCACTAAGCAACACTCTGAAGACATAAAGTTAAATATGGCTCTGTATATCTAAAAAGGAGGGACCTAGAAAGCCCGCCTTTTCCTACCTTAATCACTACCAGACATTGGAACAAAGACCCGTTTGTGTTACAAACTCACATGAGCCAAACTTCTCCCCCACAGGAAGGCAAACATTTTATTTTTTTATTTTTAATGAACAAGGTAAATATTATATAATTGGTATCAGTAAAATGTATAACCTACAATAAAATCTTGTTTAAATTTGTTTTACGATGTCTAAAGTTACTGATAAGTCACATGTTTCCTGCCTGGCCACAGTGTATCATTACCCTCTCTCGTCCGGGCGGTAGAAAGGAGCCCTCAGCCAGAGCAGCAGCAGCCAACAAGCTGACTGTTGCTATCTGTATACTATGCCGCCGAAACATAATTTCAGCCAATCAGTGTCGTCAGATCTGATGCTCAAAGGGCGCCCTGGCCTGTGTGTCTGTGAGTAGTTTGGACTCGTATCCAAGGTGACGCTACAGTAGTTGTCTGCAGGTGGAGACTCCGGTGCTAGTGGATCGCCGGAGCTGTAGATTAACATTTACATGCTTATTGTAGTTGTAAGGGCAATGGAGTTGTCGATTCTTGTTCAGTTGCTCGCACTGCTAAAGAGACGCGCTACCATGGAAACCAAACAATGGTGTAGCTGTATTAAAGTCCGAGTGGAAACAGTCGTGAGTAAATCTGATTTTGTCAGAAATCGGGAGAAATATGACCCCGGGAGGAAACCGGAAATATTTTCCACCAGCCGGCACTGGTTGGAAGGTGCTATATAAATAAACTTGCCTTGCCTCGCCTTATGGTTATGATAGACTCAATGTTATTAATTAACACATTTATGGACTTAATACATAGATTAAAAAATCTCCAAGGCAAGGCGTCTTTAGCTACTCACAGTATGCAATTAGCAGAAAATAACAATGCCATGTGGCATGTAATTAAAAACGGGGATCAACCTCTTCCACACTCATTACAGCGCCCTGACCTAAATGGTACCAAAAAAGTCATTTAAGCCCAAAAAAGGCAGCAATTACATCAGTAAAGCTGTGTCATTTCTAAAAGCCGTCTGACCTCAGGGCGCCCTGACCAATGGAACTGCTAATAAAGTCAACTTGTGAAAATAAAAAGCAAACGCCTGCCATTTCCCTGGCTTCTAATATGTTTACATCAAGGGGCGTTTGTCCAATAAAGCCGTTTTTAATTGCGCCTTCTTTTATTGTTTGCTCTAAATCCACTTTGCCTAATCCTAAAGAACCTTGGTCATATTTCCCTAGACAAAATGCAGCTGCTGCTATAAGCTTGTTCTCACATTAACCTCTAATGCCCCAGTCCTCATGTCTCCAACTAGTGTTCACAAAGCTTTTGCTCAATTTACAAGTAGATTTATATTATAGTAAATGGTGTTTGTACCTTGTTGAACGGAAGAGCGATTCAGCATATAGCCGCACAAATCCAATCCTACACACACAGACCACTACCCCTCAGAACCTCATACAGTATCAAGTGTATACTGCTCTCAGTAACATCATGACACGGTGATGATGAATGCTGGCAGTAGTGTCACAGTAAGTGTCACTCTCATCTTCTGTGCTGGACGTGTACCATAAAGATGATGAAAAAGTTAGCTGCCACTACCCAATGGTGGAAAGTAACCAAGTACTGGTCTATTATGACATATTTGTACTTCACTTTAGTATTTTTGATTAAATGCTATCTTATATTTCTACTCCGCTACATTTCAGAGGCCAATATCATACTTTTTTACTAAGTACAGTAAGAGTATAAAAGAGGAATTGATATAGAATTTGTGCAATTTTAACCCATAATGTATGACTAGGTAGAATGTGATCGGAATTCTAAAATCAGTATGTTTGTTAGCAAATATCTCCGTCACAGTATTTTAGATTTTTACATTTGGTCTCTCACATAAATCAGCCTGAAGTTTACAGTTATTTATTTATTACCTTCAGCTGCTTCTCTAAAACAAAAAGTAAAAATGTATTCATGCTACAGGCTTTCACTGTGTAGCAGCTGTTTTCAGATACATGTCACAACAGCACAAACTAGCTGAGGCATACAGTTATATTTGTGTTGACTGCTTGCTGGTCATAATCTCGCCTTGTTGTTTTCATGGACCGCTTGTTGACCCAGCCTTTCAGAAAATAAAACTAGTCTGTCTGACATGGCTGGACATAACACTTGATAAGGGAAATTCAAGACAAGGTAGAGGAGAGAAATCATGAGGGTGTCAGAAGGTTGATTACTCCTCTTTCATAAAAGATAATAGGGAAGCGTCAAAGTTTTCCAAAAATGTATTATTCCGCTCAGAAACAAGCTCAGTTACTGACACAATTAAACATCTGAAAAAAAAATGCAATGCTCGTTGAGACTTATTACTGTACGTGTTGCTTAACCACCCATGTCGTGGTTTTACAGACGGATTTAAACTAGCCTTAAAGGCAAACGTGATGTTTTTAAATTCGTGAATAGATGAGTGCAGTGCAGAGCAGGGATCAGTTCATGTCCATCGAATTGGCTCCTTAATTGAATAGCCCGGTGCCCCCCCCATTGCCTCACACATAGCTCTATCAGTCATAATTAAACTATGTCCCTGACAGGGCCTCTGAGATTAAATAGTCTAGGGATTTCACCCTCACCTTCGGCAAAGGGCACTTCTCAGACATTGGAGATGGAGACAAAAGTGTTCTGTCCGATCCTTCCGGTTGCAGCAGCCTCGAGGATTAGGCGGCTAATGTTAATAGGGTAAATGGTATCCTGCAGAGCTGCCAGGAGCAGAGCCTCCCTGCTCTTACCCTGAGAAAACTTAATATAACAGCCATACAGAGATGCATGAGAGGACAGCTTTTGATGATTATATGACTGTGGGCCAAGCTGGTCCAGCAGGACTCACAGTTGCACACATAAGGATTGGCACAGAACAAGGCTGAGATTATCACAGCTTGACGGGATGTTCTTGAGGTGTACAGGGTACAGGATATGATTACACAGAGGCTGTTTGCTGCCTCAATGTGGTAAACATCTAACAAATGGGATGTAGTGTGAATATCCCGTGTGATATTCTGCTGAGGTTGACAGACAGCAGCATCAGAGCAGGGTTTCTTGGCAATAGATGCTGTTACTGTTACAGAGTTGATATAAGAAAAACGACTAACCCAGACATGTTATTTATCTTATTTTAACTGTCAGTAATGTTAAGGAACTTGCAATTTACGATCCAATCTCATCTTTAGTAAGATCATTCAAGATGCAGCCTTTAAAAAACACTTTTGGTAGCAAACTTTCATAACTTTAACTTGGATGTAAGGAACTACATGGTTTATATCACAATTAAGCTAAATGCAATGAGCAATATGGCTATAATTACACCTGCTCAAAGTCAGTTTCTTTCTGTTGGTTTTCTAGTGTGATAATATGTGTTATTGAACTAAAAGCTAACATTGAAATTGCACGACAGTGCTGCCAATTATCCAGCCAAGACCTGGCTGATGACGCACTGAAATGATGTTTGCGTTTTACTGCTGCATGAATTATATTGACAAAGAGACTCTTTCTCAGCTGTCCATTATACCATTCCACACCTGGAAAACCACATGTTTACACCAGATGGTAGGAATATAATTGGCCCATTAAGGCTGTAAAAAAAATCTAAATTCAGATAAACCTATAGAGTTGTTCTGCCTCTGCCTGAAACAACTACAATTGTCACGGTTGAGTGAAGGAAGCAGGACCCAAATGCAGATAACTCTGATAAACCTTTATTTCAAGGAAATGAAACTAATACCGACAAAACAGAACACTCACCGGGGTGAATTCAGTCACCAACAAAAGAAGCACCAACACTGAACACAGGACGAGACAAGACTAAATACAGGGAGGGATAATTACAAGACGAGACACAGCCGGGCAGGGGAGGAGAAACACAAGGGCCACAGGTGAACACAATCAGCTAACGAGACACACCAGGGAAACTAACGACAGGAGGAAAACATGACATAGAGAACAGCGAAAACACCCAAACCAAGACAGAACTGTGACATGACATGATAACCGTGACAGAACCCCCCCTCAAGGGACGGATTCTAGACGTCCCTAACACCAAAACAAAAATCCAACAACGTCCAGCAGGGTGGGTGGAGGGGGTCCGGAGGACGGGACTGAGCTGACCGCCCAGGAGCACAGTAGAGGACCAGGAAGGGATCTCGGGCGGACGGCCCGGGGGCAAGGCAGAAGCCGAGAAGGAGGACTCGGGCGGACGGCCTGGGGCAAGGCAGAGTCCAAGGTGGGGGACTCGGGCGGACGGCCCGGGGGCAAGGCAGGAGTCCATGGTGGGGGTCTCGGGCGGACGGCCCGGGGGCAAGGCAGAGTCCATGGTGGGGCGAAGGCCACAGCGGGCGAACTCAGGGGGGCCGAGCATGAGGGCGAAGGCAGCGGCAGGAAGAGTCAGGGGGCCGGGCCTCGAGGACGAGGGCAGCGGCAGGAAGAGTCAGGGGGCCGGGCCCGAGGACGAGGGCAGCGGCAGGAAGAGTCAGGGGGCCGGGCCCGAGGACGAGGGCAGCGGCAGGAAGAGTCAGGAGGCCGGGCCCGCGGACGAAGACCGCGGCTCACAGAGGGTCGGGATCGAGGGCGAAGACCAGACAGCTCCGGAGGCCGGGCAGGACCCGGTGTCGGCCGGACAGGAACCGGAGCCGGCGGGACAGGCTTCGGCAGGATCCCCCCACGGAAGAGGACCAGGAGTTGGCAGGACCCCCAGCAGGAGAGCGGTTGGCGGGACCTCCGACGAGACAGGACAAAGGGTTGGCAGTACCCCCGGCAGGAGAGTAGACGGCGGGACCTCCAACGGCACAGGACACAGGGTTGGCAGTACCCCCGGCAGGAGAGTAGTCGGCGGGGCCTCCAACGGGACAGGACATAGGGTTGGCAGGACCCCCGGCAGGAGAGTAGTCGGCGGGACCTCCAACGGGACAGGACACAGGGTTGGCAGGACCCCCGGCAGGAGAGTTGTCGGCGGGGCCTCCCACAGCACAGGACATAGGATTGGCAGGACCCCCGGCAGGAGAGTAGACGGCGGGACCTCCAACGGCACAGGACACAGGGTTGGCAGTACCCCCGGCAGGAGAGTAGTCGGCGGGGCCTCCAACGGGACAGGACATAGGGTTGGCAGGACCCCCCGGCAGGAGAGTAGTCGGCGGGACCTCCAACGGGACAGGACATGGGGTTGGCAGGACCCCCGGCAGGAGAGTAGTCGGCGGGGCCTCCAACGGGACAGGACATAGGGTTGGCAGGACCCCCGGCAGGAGAGTAGTCGGCGGGGCCTCCAACGGGACAGGACACAGGGTTGGCAGGACCCCCGGCAGGAGAGTAGTCTGCGGGACCTCCAACGGCACAGGACATGGGGTTGGCAGGACCCCCGGCAGGAGAGTAGTCGGCAGGGCCTCCAACGGGACAGGACACAGGGTTGGCAGGACCCCCGGCAGGAGAGGAGTCGGCGGGGCCTCCAACGAGACAGGACATGGGGTTGGCAGGACCCCCAGCGGAACCTCCAACGGTACAGGACACAGGGTTGGCAGGACCCCCGGCAGGAGAGTAGTCGGCGGGGCCTCCAACGGGACAGGACACGGGGTTGGCAGGACCCCCCGGCAGGAGAGTAGTCGGCGGGGCCTCCAACGAGACAGGACATGGGGTTGGCAGGACCCCCAGCGGAACCTCAACGGGACAGGACATGGGGTTGGCAGGACCCCCGGCAGAAGACTAGTCTGCGGGACCTCCAACGGGACAGGACATGGGGTTGGCAGGACCCCCGGCAGGAGAGTAGTCGGCGGGGCCTCCAACGGGACAGGACACAGGGTTTGAGTGGGGACTCGAGAGGAAACTGGAGAGTCGACTGGAGAGGTGACTCGAGAGGGGACTCGAGAAGGAACTCGAGAGGTGACTCGAGAGGTAACTCGAGAGGGGACCTGAGAGGGAACTCGAGAGGAGACCTGAGGGGAAACTAGAGAGGGGACTTGAGAAGGGACTCGAGAGAGGGCTTGAGAGGGAACTCGAGAGGAAACTGGAGAGTTGACTTGAGAGGTGACTCGAGAGGGAACTGGAGAGTTGACTTGAGAGGTGACTCGAGAGGGGACTCGAGAAGTGACTAGAGGTGGGACTGGAGAAGGGACTAGAGAAGGGACTAGGAAAGTGACCTGAGGAGGGACTAGGGAAGGGACAAGAGGAGAGACTAGAGAAGGGACCAGGGATGGGACTATGGCAGCTGGGGCCAGAACTGGGGCTGGAACCATGGCTGCTGGGGCCGGGACCATGGCTGCTGGGGCCAGAACTAGGTCTGGAACCATGGCTGCTGGGGCCAGAACTGGGGCTGGAACCATGGCTGCTGGGGCCGGGACCATGGCTGCTGGGGGCCAGAACTAGGTCTGGAACCATGGCTGCTGGGGCCAGAACTGGGGCCGGAATGATGGCTGCTGGGGCCAGAACTGGGGCCGGAATGATGGCTGCTGGGGCCAGAACTGGGGCCGGAATGATGGCTGCTGGGGCCAGAACTGGGGCTGGAACCATGGCTGCTGGGGCCTGTACTGGGGCCGGAACCATGGCTGTGTGGGCCGGTTCTGTAGCCGGAACCATGGCTCTTGGGGCTCGGATTGCTAGCCTGGACTTGCGACTCCTTCTCTTAGAAGCCGCCTGAAGACTCCGTGGACCTCCAAAAGCCAGCCGAGTTCCAGAAAACGACTCTTGGACAGGAGCAGGAACTGGGGCGGAAGCACTGGTTGACTCCAGACGGAACACACCGAGACGTTTATAGTCAGCAGGCTGGAAATCACACACCCAGATGAAGTTCAAAATCCAGCCAGGTAAGAATTTCACCAAGTCTGGTTTCTCCATAGCCAACCGGTGCGCCTCTACCAGAGCGGCCTCCTTCTGCAGAACACTGGACGCTCCCTTCCACCAATCATAGCAGCAAGCCAAATCAAAGGAAAAATGTTGTAGTTCCACCTCAAATGGATCATCTGCTGGGTCCATTTCTGGTTGGTGCTTTCTGTCACGGTTGAGTGAAGGAAGCAGGACCCAAATGCAGATAACTCTGATAAACCTTTATTTCAAGGAAATGAAACTAATACCGACAAAACAGAACACTCACCGGGGTGAATTCAGTCACCAACAAAAGAAGCACCAACACTGAACACAGGACGAGACAAGACTAAATACAGGGAGGGATAATTACAAGACGAGACACAGCCGGGCAGGGGAGGAGAAACACAAGGGCCACAGGTGAACACAATCAGCTAACGAGACACACCAGGGAAACTAACGACAGGAGGAAAACATGACATAGAGAACAGCGAAAACACCCAAACCAAGACAGAACTGTGACATGACATGATAACCGTGACAAAAATAATAATATTCAATATGTACAGCTCGAACTGACAGCTAATGCCTATATCTAATTTAATCCTATTCAAAATGACTACATCAATTAACCATGTATTACTCATTAGCACACGAGACACTTTTAATGTTTTGACAATAACGCTAAACAAATGAAGTTTGCATTTAATTAACAGTGGATGCTGAAATCTCAATTGTAGCAAAGCTATTTTCACAGGGAGTAGTAAGAAAAAGCACAATTTAATCAGACGTTATAGGAGAATTTCACTGTGTTTATAACACATTCATTGTAAAGCATTGAGGTTTTCAACCTTGCAAATACATACATAGCTTCCTTGGGTGAGCTCAGACGGGTTGATCTTGATTGCTGATTTGATTAATTGTCTTTCAGGAAGTCAGTGGGAAATGATTTTCACTCTTGTGCTTGTCATGCATGAGCACACAATGACAGAGCTAAAAATAATATGTCCTAGACGGTTTTATACTGTCTTCTCTCATTTGTCCTCCTAAGCCCCGCTGAGAAAGTCTGACACTTTCTCATTTTAGAAGTCTGAGTAGAACTTCTGATTAAATCTAACTAGCACAACTGCTCCACCACAGACCTTTCGGCTGTGACTCTGGCGGAGGACCAATAAACCAAAATGACAAGACACCAACCCAACTCTCTTTCGCTAAAACTCTTCTGCAATAAAAAGAAAAAAAATAACTTTTAGGAAATCAATATAATGTGCTTGTACTTGATTAGGGCCCAAGAGTTCATGTGTACGGGAGAAGAAAGTCAATGTAGAAGGTCAATAGCATAATTCAGTAATTCCCAGTTCTCTCGGAGATGGCACCACTTAAAGGACTTTATTTATATTCAAATAAAAGCCCACAGGGCCAGCAGCTTCAGCATGACACAGCCAAATACTTAGAGGGAACAGGAGGGGCGAAGAAGGAGAAAGCATAGAGTCCATGTGTTCAGCGGGTCGTCTTTCAAGCTGAGCTAGTTCAATCAGGCATGTTAATCAGGGGTCATCAACGTCTATGACAGCAAACATTACATGAAAACGTTGCCACTGATGTTCAACAGAGATGAGTGGCTGTGTTTTCCACTGTCTAGCTTCATCAGGGATGCTGAAGGGGTTTACATTGCGAGAACTGTCTGTCAAACTTCAAGAAACCCCATTTTTTTTTTTTTAATTCCTCCAAAGTTGGACCTGCCTGAGAACTGCTTTATTACTTGGAGCTGAACGGAAAGTCGCTGCCCTTGAGCTAAATGAGGATGAAAATCTATGAGATGAGTCGGGGAAGACCGATTCAAATCCACTCTGAGTGACAAGTGACATAACTTTCAGATTGAGGAAATTAATGAGTACATCTTCATCATGTGGAGTACATCAGTTTTCTATTATTGTCCAGTCTCATGCTCGGTTTTTGATAGTCCCCAGCTAGGAAAAGGATATCAATGTTGTTATAGATGTTTTCAGATATCAAGTTGTAGAAACAAAAATAAGCTTATAGACCGTAGGGGAATTATTTAAAACATTTTGCGGGGTATTTTCTATATGTGGAAATTAAGATTCTCACTAACATGTACCTCTAGTCATCCGGGCTCATTTCATGTTGAATTCATTAAAATACAGACACTTATTTACTTTGTGGAATTAGAAGTATTCATCCAGTTAATATTCAGTCTGTGTTCATGTGCAAGTTATCAGTTCATTTTTATATATTCCTCTATTTATCAAGATAAATAATTATAACAGTTTTCTCTGACAGTGAAGCCAAAACTATGGCATTATTTTCCCAAAAGAAGAAAATATAGCGAAAAAGTGTATTTATTGGTTTAATTTATTTCAAATAACTAGGTTGTTATATCACGTCTCTTATTACCTTTAGATATTTTAGATACTTTAATGCAGAGTAAATCAAGCACATGTATTGGATCCGAGCTGGGAAGCTAGTTGTATTGCTTATATCCTTTGACTTGCCCCAAATCTGTTTTCCCCCAAGTACCTTAATCCGTATCAGCCCTCACTCTGTAAACAGGGGAATTTGTCTTGAATCATCCGTATTACTCAGTGTCTGTTACTCGCTGTTTGTTGACGCTGAGTGATGATCAGTGTGACTCTAGTCATACTTAACCCGGAGATAAAACCCTCAGGTGACTTTGTTCTTAATCACCTCATGCAAATCATGTCATTAACGTGTTTTGCTTTAGACTACATCAAAGGCTCAGTCAATGTAGGTGAAGTGTAATTGGCACAGAGTACAAGCACAAGTGTAACTCAAGAAGTGTTGCGTGTCCTATCATCATTTATCAAACACTCTTGTAGTCATACATATGCATGCTGAAAGATGACGTTCGTGCATTGTAAATACCAAATCATGCTCTGAGAAAATGGAAAATGAATGTCAAAGTAAATTAGCGTAGAATCCACAACCTTATAAAAACATTTGCACATGTGTATTCTGTACAGTATCATAAGGACGTCATGCATTAACGACATGCAAAAATAATTTCAGCAGCTAATTGACTGCAGGGTTTAATTTATGCTTTTTTGACTGCTTGTTACTTCCTTTGATATGTGCACACAGGAGATGGAGAGCTAAAAGAAGAACAGCATGCATTATGCTTCAATGTGGAACATGATGACGTGGCTGCTCTAGAAAAGTCAATAAGATATAAGTTTGTGTATTTATTACAACACAAGTCTATTCTAGGAGTCTTTGTGCAGTCAGTTTAAAACACGGCTTTCCTGACATGACATAACATGAATACAAAATAGCTTTGAACCTTGGTGTTTAGAAGTCATCAAGTTAAATATTAAGACACATCATTCCTGTTTTGCATTTCAGCCTGAATCTAGTCCTTAGTCCAGAACGTAGTCTCTGGTTTGATAGGATACATTTGTGTGTGGGAGAGAAACTTCCTCTGGAGGGAACTTTGGGATTTTAGCCTTTGCAGACCATTCACATGCACACAAACCTATATAACACACTACAGGAATGGGATAACCCACAACACCGAGCTTTTAACTGCTAATAATAATAACTAGCAATGTCTGAGGATTTTGTATATTTGGCAGTGAATGTTATTTAAATGGCAACATCACTTCATTCTTACTTTATGTAGTTTGCAGGAGAACAAATTGAAGCTAAATGTTTCCATTCCGCTAATGATAGAGGCCATACATCCTGTGAGTGCATATGAGAGCACATATTTACATTTTATTTTAAGCGTTATTATTGTCATTGGTGGAAAAAAACACATTGGTGAAGTTCCCCACATTGTACTGTAGTCTGTCCACATGCTATGTGGATCTCACTGGCCTTGCACCCCCCCCCCCCACTGAGGTACCAGCTGTGCAGACTCGGTATACTCCAACACCTCTCCCCCAGCTAAACCTTCTCCATGTGACCTAGCCCTTAGACCATCCGACCATGTACACGTCATGCTGCACTCTCAGCCCTTACTGATTTCATGACTGAACAATGGTCTAAACGCCATCTGACAGCTGTCAACACCATCATGGATCCATAATGCAAGGATTTAAAGAATTTTAATAAAATGAATATCTTAACAAACCGTCTTCTAATAGTTAGAAATTGCACATGAGTTTCAATTGACTGGACCCTATACATATTTGTCTACTTCCTTTGAAGACAAATTGAGAATAAATGAAAATGTGATTGTGAAAGGTTCCTTAGCGTCTCTATTCACGAGTGTATATAGAGAATAAGGACATTTTATTCTTAAAGTATTTCATATTTATTATCCTATACCATTCAGTAAGTTGATGTCTTTTAAAATCATTTGGGAAAAAAAGATCCCGACAGATTAATACTGAGATTGTTCTCAAAAAAGCTTATTGGGATTATTGATAAACATACACATTTCTTCTATGCCTACTTTTAAAGAGCCTGTGACATCATCCCAACAACTGTTGTGCAATGAAATATTGGGCTACTAGTCATCTCGAACCGTCAGTTTAAAAAATAAGGTGCGATACAGTTCCGATAAGTATTAATGATTTTGAACATCGCGAGGAAATTCCTTCGACTCATTTTGAAGTGTTGGGGGAAGCCGGAAGTGACGTCAATGCGGGAACGCTTCACTGTGCGGCGAGAGAGCCAAACACGGACAAAGTGTGTTGTCATGCGTAGAAATGGTGAATTACTGAGTTTAGGCACATTAATAATGTTTTAATGAAGTTGACTACAGTATATTCATATTTGTCAGTGCTTTCATGTCAATTCGGCGAATATAAACATAAATGATCGTGGTGAAGATGATGATTAAATTAGGATTAAAATCGGTAGTGAGAGCTGCTGAATTTCCTCCCGTAGGATGTGATATAAAAACAAATCTATTTTTGTAGTTGTAAACTCAAGTGGATGAAACTACATTTATTAGTGCTTTCATGTCAATTTGGCGAACATATGATACATTAAATGATCGTGAGAATGATGATTACAAATCTTTGTTTGAGCCGGTCTGCATTTCCTGATGAGAAAACAAACCGATGCTTTTTGTAGTTGTAGTACACCAACATGGATTAAACGTGTGGTTTTTTTACCACAATGTTGGGAAATTAATGGATAAAATGCACGGATTATTATTATTATTATTATTATTATTATTATTATTATTATTATTATTATTATTATTCCCACTCCGATCGGGACACTAGGTCCACTGTTTCCCCGTAGCGAGGCTCCCACGGTTGACAGTTTACGTGGGCTGGGTGCAGTGGTGGACTGGCCATCGGGACGAATCCCGATGGGCCGGTACCGAAGTGGGCCGGTCGGATAAGTCACTAGCACATCCCCCATAGGCGGCGCGTGAGGCTCAGGTTTGGGAAGGCTAAATAACTTCTTTTACCTGACGCTGCCCGCCTCCGTCGTCTATAGAAAAGAGATCAACTCAGTGTGCAGAGTTTAAATCTCTCAAGTCATATTACAAGATAAAGGAAATACAGTTTAAACTGCCGTATGCAGAGAAGACGCCGATG
Source organism: Harpagifer antarcticus (assembly GCA_902827135.1). Lineage (NCBI taxonomy): Eukaryota > Metazoa > Chordata > Actinopteri > Perciformes > Harpagiferidae > Harpagifer > Harpagifer antarcticus. The sequence continues at coordinate 912,619 of CADEHL010000998.1, forward strand.
TGTCGCACTTATCATTCATATTACATCATCAATCAGATCATCGATCATATAATATATCATATATTTCCTTATCTGAGTCAGCTTCTCCAGCCGTATCTGCCCGTGCAACACTTACAGTGTCACATACTGTATGCAGAAGTATTATTTTAAGCAACACATTATGTTGACGAAACACTCGAGTCAAATGTAATTAAAGTCAGATCCACTCGTGTCTTAGATGGGGCAGTGATATCATAAAACTATACGCTTTCAAACACTCGGTAGGCCTAGATATTTTTTAACCAGTTGTTCTGTATTCATCTTGCAGGTGCAACTCTGTGGCTTGTATCCTGGAGTATATGTTTAAGTCATTGATGTTTAAAGCTCATATTTGTCTAATATTAGTTTACTTTTCATTAATGAAGTATGACGCTGCGCTGTCCCCGCCCCTTTCACGTGAACGCGCTCTCAGCTGGTGAGAGAAACCCTTGCTTGATTTACCCAGTTGATAACCAGCGTCATAGGACCGCTTAGCGAGATCTCGTTTGTTAGTTTGTTTGTTACTCAAACATATCCAGGATATGTTGAACTGGCTTCGTAGTACATGGCACAGGTGGCTAGCAGCGCTAATGTCATTATATTTGTATTTTACCAGGATGCAGTGACACAAATATTTGGGAAGGCTTAGCCTTCCCTAGCCTACAGCACCCGCCGCCCCTGACATCCCCCACAATTGACAATTTACTAGCAGTACCGAAGTGGGCCGGTCGAGAGACCCGGGATGATTTTTAGTCCCATTCCACCACTGGCTACATGACCGTATGCTCGCCCATATTGACGCACCTAATTCCTAAACTTCTAACAGATACAACACAAACCGATCCTTCAGCCTCATATGAGCTCTCAGACACGTTCAAAATTAAACTGTCATCGCTGTCTGAGCTTGCTGCTGTGTGCGCCATTGTGCGTTTACATGCAGATGCTGGGATCCTGAACGGTGCAGCTGGAGCGCTGTGCCCGCAATGACGTCACACATAATTTGGCGGGACTTGAAGAATCCCAGAGAAGATCCAGAAAATGGTCAACATTGAAGGGCAGATTAATGGTTATCAAAGTACAAATATCCAAAATCAGTTCAGTAACGGTTTTCAAGGGGACAATATTTACTCAAATTGATGGGTTTGGATGATGGGGGAAACTTGTGTCACAGGCTCTTTAAGTTGCTGCCATTAGGTAGATGGTCTCCATGGTAAACAATAAAGAGCATTTTTGGTTTTATTCTAGAAGCCATTAGACTAGTAACACAGCCACAGTACAAGACACTTGTGTATAGACTGATAAATGCACCTGTAGTTTTGACCTTTAACACTTGACCTGTGTGTTACGTATACTGTATTGCTGCTTTAATGTCTTTTTAACACTTGTCATTGTTATCTTTTTAGACATGTATTCAACCAGAGTTCATGAATCTTCTATGAATTTCTCTTTGAATTAAATATGAAATGCCAAATCTAGAAGGAAGTGTCAATAACTAACATACAGTGATATTAATATTACACATTGTGTACTTTTACTGTGTCCTAGATGTTTCCAACCAGAACGATCATTTGTCTTCAGTGCTTACTGCATTCCTGCAGCTGTCTAGTTTTTGCAATGCACTTGCAGCTCTACTTCAGATTGTGACAGAAAAGCTGATGCAAAGGTTGTGCGCTACGGCACGGAGAGGAAGAGACGGGTCTGGTGTCGTGCCACTCAGTTCATGTTCACAATGCACATTTGCTTTATTCCTCAGGGAGGCGAGGCACAAACGCTGACTCTCCTTCTCCCCTGGCCTGCTTTAACCCTCAGGCCGAAGTGTGACACTAGAAGTGTCAGATGGGAGTGCATGTCAAGTGTGCAACCGAATACCCCAGGGGTCAACATGGATAAGTGCCCTCAAGCATAACTAGTACGTCTGTGAGGTCCATGTCGGAATCGTGTTCCATTGATAAAGCTACATGTTATTTAAAGCAACATCCACTTTAAACCTTAACCTCTTCAGGCATACCATCATATATTATTAGGACGCTCTAACTCAAATGTTGATTCCACGTGAAGTGATCTCACCGAGAAACTGGGAACAAAAGTCTGTGTGTTCCTTCTGGATTACTGGCAAATGTATTTTACATAAACATTTAAGGATAAATAAAATAGGTCCTTCAACTGAAGTCGAACCTTTTTAGTGATTCATTGTGTTCCCGAGTGGCTACAGAAATAGCGGCATTATAACTGAAGTGACTCCCAGGGGTGGCAGAGGTTTAAATGTGAACCACTGCAAGAAGCACGAACAGTGGTGTTCTAAATTAGACTGCTCCCCAAGATCCAATAATAACTTGAATTAAAACAATATACTTTTGACGTTAATGTGATACAACAGTTGTGTTAGTGGAAGGTGGGCTCTTCACTTTCTTTGACTTTCATCACGCTGGGAGTTGCATGTTTAATCAATCGTGACTTTTCATGAAACCGTATTATTATATAACGGAGCGAAACAAAGTTGAAGACTATGGTGTCCATGCATTACAATGGCCCAAACACATTTCCAGTTTTATAATCCCAGAATGTCAACAAGCGCTCCGATCTGTGTGCATCACTTTTAAATGTCCCCGTTTCCGTTGTGCTTTGAGCTTTTGGCAGCGTTTAATAAATGCAGTGCTTTTGAAAAAGGCTCGGCATGTTTTGTCAAGTTGGTTAAGATGCATCTTCATTTTCATGGTTTTGGCACATTTGTGTTTTCTTTTATTTGCATAGTTTTTTAAAGTAATATTTCTTTACATTACATTACATTGCATTTAGCTGACGCTTTTATCCAAAGTGACTTACAATAAGTACATATATATACGACCAGGAAGACACAACCCTGAAGAAAACAGAATCATATAAGTACATCAGGTATCATAGAGCCAAACATTTCAAGTGCTACTCAACTGGCTTTAGGTAAGCCAGTCCTTTTATTAGTATATAAGTGCCTTTCTGGGTCAGCTGGGGACGAATCTTCCCGATGTTGTACAGATGGAAGTGTTTTCGGCCGTTGTAGCGTGTCACCGTAGAAGACATTTTGGCTGTAGCTCAATGGTCAAAGCACATTCTTGAATATACTTGATACAGAGATTCCAAATTCATACATGTAAGTGTCAAAATAGACTAAATAAACTCATGAATTACCAGTTTTGTTCTCAGTGAGTCTTGTTCTCATTAAAAATAGATTTCTTACAGCTGTACACTTTTTTTTCCTTTATCCAGTGCAAACCTGGCAAATGAAATTCTACTCTCTGGAGGGACTGCTTGCCAAGTGGATGTGTTTACAATGTCATATTTCACGGCTGCTTTGCATGGTTATAATCAGGGTCACACTTCCACACAAAGATAAAAGGAGTGAAAGTGTTTTTTTATTTTTATTTCAACGGAAGAAAGTATTTCGTCATGCTTTTGTCTAACAAAGAAAGATACAGGATTCATTTAAATGCAACATTTCATTCCAGTAGGAGGCTTGTCTACAAGATTAATTGGACAGTGATTTATAATAACAATTTATCAAGCAATTCACTGACCTGCTAAAGTGGAATGAATCTCAACATATTTGTAAAAAGTATGCTAGCTTTTAAGCACGAATCATTTTTTAAATGTTGTATACAAGACTGAGGCTCTAGGTGGGAGATTGGCCAATTATGAACTGCAGCACTAATAGGATTAGCAAATGAATTATTATATATTCCAACAAAATCATAATCTGCCATACAAATTCAATTTAGTAAAAAAAAGAAGGGAACATCTAGTTTCTGTGTATATGTACTAGTTGTATATTTGTCTGGGTTAATAATGAACATCAGTGATAAAGTAAAGTAACTTAAATGGCATTTACCCTTGCAACTTCTCCAGTTTCTTTATTGGGGGACTGCAGTGCTCCATTGCTGCTGGAAACACATTGTCCAATATTTCCTGTTCTCCTCCCACTCAGCTATGACTGGAACAATACAACCACAACGGAAATTGGCATTTTAGCAAGGTGCATAACTTCCAGACTCAACTTCTGTGTACTGTAGGCAGAGGAAATGATTATTCATCACTCTGTGTCATATTTAGAACACATATGTTTATGCATGGGAAATGGCTCATTCATTATTACCATATGAACTTGCTTTGAACTGGATTCTTTGAACGTTATTTCACTAGGCTCATTAATATGACAAGGATGTCCAATCAGGTATGCAGTTTGTTGTTATAGGCGGGTATCATTTCCTGTGCTGTATATGATGAGACTCTGAGCCCCAATGTGCACTGCAATACTTTTCACATCCTGAATCTTTCGGGAATGAGGATAAGCACCTCCCTCCGAGGCCACGGCTGTCTAATGGAGAAAGTTGGCCTGTCCCATGTTTCTGCTTTGTGAGTCAATGAGTTTGAATTTCATTTCCCGAGATGTCATAAGGGGGCCCTGAATCTGTGAGTGTGTTGATTAAAACCCTATTTGAATCTACCAAAAAGTGTGCCAAAGCCTCAGTGGGTGATTTAATGTAGATGGAAAAAAATACATTATTCAAGTCAAGCTGATTTTCTATTTTGTGTTGTGAATGGGGCTGTAGGAATTCAAGGAGCAGTCAATCGTTTTGAGAAACACACTTGTCGGCCATCAAACCCCTTGTCAGGTGTAAAGATTGGTATGGATTGCATCTCTGTATGTGTACAGCACATCAATCCAAATACACAGTGCATACTGTAGGACCATCATGACTTAAAACAAGATAAAACATCCAACTTTTTAGGGATAAACCAATTTAGATCTTCTCAGCCAATGGCGAGAATTGGATGTTTTTGCCGATATTAATGCCAATGTTTTTTTGTTATGTATTCTACTTTTGTGCCACGGTAATAGATGCATTGGTTTTGTTTTTTGAATATATGAACGGTTTGTGAATAAGGACAAATTTCCCAAAATACTTTTTACCTAGTGTCTTTAGTCTGCTGCACTATTACCTATAGATTTTTTGTTCCAACAGTCAGCGGTTCTCTCTGTTCCTCATAATCCATTATTACCCGTCTTTTCGTGATGATAATAAATGAGTGTCACATTTTAAATAAACCATTTTGAAGCCAAACTAAGTGAATAGGCCACACCCATTTTTATTTTATAAAAAAATATTGGTTTGCTAGACTTGTGATTTCCTTCCTCCAAAAATAAGACTTGTCCATCTAAACATAACAGTGGTTGAAAGTATGAATACATCTTTGAGGACATTTTTGACAAACACACTGTCACCACACTTAACCTGCTGCTTTATTACAAAAGAACACTGCGTTCCTGTCTTCAGAAGCAGGCTCACTGACTCATTAATTGTTGCAACTTTGTCTTGTTAAAATATTTTGTAAAGCAGTACCTTCACACTCTGTCTGTTCAGGTACTGTGTAACCCATGCCCACGACACCCATCATCGTAATAAGGACTTGTGTCAAAAAGGACATCGGAACAGAACACTGTTCTGACAGCAGGTATTTCTAATTGGACCTAAATATTTATTTGTAAGGCTGGTTGGCTAGGAAACACAGACGACAGAAGATTTAATAAAGTACTACTTTTAATGAAAGTCAACATTCAAGAGTAGTCACACACAATTTACAGCGTCACAATTAATGGTGTAATCCAGATCTAGAAGAGCCAATTTCAGAGTGTGCGCCCTTCATCTTCTCCAGATGTTTTAGCAGCTTCTACGTACAAAGTCACCTGCCATCCTTTTTTTGATCAGAGAGCTGCAATAGGACACGTCCAAACCTGGTCACTAACTCTTTTTATGAAACAGCCTGATTAAAAATAAAAGGATGAATTAATAAATGGCTTATAATAAATAAATAAGCATTGAAAACACGGCATGTCTAAGAAGTAACAACAGTGCGCGCTAGCTAGTGTCACAGTCTGCTTTCTCACTCACCTATTTTCTGCATTATCATTCCTTAGTCACCTGGTAGTCACACCCTGTCTCTCTCTCTCTCACTCTGTTGCACCCATCAGCTCCATTAGTATTTAGGCCCACTTCACCTTCACCTCAGTGCCAGATCGTACTTCGCAGCATGCTTGTCTTTCCCGCACTACTCCTCAGATTGCTCTCCCGGTTTCGACCCTGCCTGTCCCTGACCAGCCTGCCTCGCCTGCTCCCTGACCCGTTCTGTACCTGCGACTCCCGTCCTGCCTTCTCCCGGAACCCTCGCCTGTCCCTGACCAGCCTGCCTCGCCTGCTTCCTGACCCGTTCTGTGCCTACGACTCCCGTCCTGCCTTCTCCCGGAAACCTCGCCTGTCCCCGACCAGCCCTTTGCCTACTATCTGCCGTGTTGTCTCCTACCAGCCGATTGCCTCTAATAAAGCTGGTTACCGACTATCTCTGGTTTCCCGTGTTCTGCATTTTGGTCCTCAGCTCGTTTGTGACAGAACGATCTGGCCAGAAATGGACCAAGCAAACACCGGGTCTCCTAGAGACCGCTTTGAGAGGGTTGAGGATGCCATCCAAAGACAGGAGGTCACAATAGCTACCTTAGCTATCGAGACCCACCAGGCAACCTCAACCCAGGGACAAACGCTGGCTCACCTTACCTCCCAGATGCAACAGATGGCCGCCACCGTACAACAGCTAGCCGCTACCATGGCTGCTACCGTCCCTCCGCCTGCAGCTCCGATGCTCGCTCCAGCCCCTGGGTCGACGGGATACGCTCCGGAGCCTCGTGTGGGAACGCCGGAACGCTACGCTGGTGAGCCGGAGGGATGCAGTCCTTTTCTCACAAACTGTTCCATATTGTTTTCACTGCAGCCACACACCTTCGCCTCCTCGGCGGCTCGGGTAGCTTTCACCGTTAATCATCTGACGGGGAGAGCACGTTTATGGGGAACTGCTGAGTGGGAGCAGCAGACAGCAGCCTGCGCCTCGTTTGCTGCATTTTCCGCGGAGATGCGGAAGGTGTTCGGTCCCGTTCGTCTGGGTCCCGACGCTGCTGGAGGCCTGCTGAGTTTGTGCCAGGGTTCCGGCACGGTGGTGGATTACGCTATTGACTTCCGCACCAGCAGCCGTCGCAGCAGCTGGAATGAGCCGGCGCAGTGTGACGCATATCTGAGAGGATTAGCGGATTATATGAGAGATGAGCTGGTTTCCTATGATCTCCCTGCTTCCTTGGATGGGTTGATAGAGCTCACCTCTCGGATTGACGGACGAATCCAGACTCGGAGAGGAGAGCAACAGACGCGAGCGGCGGGCCGCTGCTCGCGACAACAACTTCCGGTTTCCGGGAGATTTCGACTTCCGGGTTCGGCGGAGAGTTCCCACTCCTACTCTGACTCACGGTACGAGGTCGAGCCCATGCAAGTGGGTCGTACCAGTCTTACCTCTGAGGAGAGGGAAGTACGTCGAAGAGGTAATCTTTGCCTTTACTGTGGTCAGGCTGGACATAGGGTTTCCCGTTGTCCGGTAAAAGACAGAGCTCATCAGTAATGGGGAGTATACTGGTGGGCCAAACCTCTGAGCTGATCCCCAATCTAAGACCCTTGTGCCATGCTCGACTCCTCCTGACAGGCAAATCTCAGGCTCTGGCTGTTTTTATCGACTCCGGATCAGATGTTAGCATCATTGACGAGGAGCTCGCACGACAGCTGGGCATCCAACAGGTTCGGCTGCTCCAGCCGGTACCGGCTAATGCTTTGGATGGTCACCTGCTGGGAACAGTGACACACCAGACGACACCGGTCCGTATGCTCATGTCGGGGAACCACCATGAGACAATCCAGTTTCATGTGCTACGGTCCCCCCAAATCCCTCTGATTTTGGGTTATCCGTGGCTCCGCCGCCACAACCCGAACATTGACTGGGCAACTGGGTCCATCCTAGGTTGGAGTTCTTCCTGTCATCAGGTTTGTCTCAAGCAGGCCGCCGCACCTCAACTATCTGTGGATATGAACCTGGTTCCGGATATCACAGGGGTTCCGGCGGAGTATTTGGACTTTAAGGAGGTGTTTAGCAAGGCTAAGGCGACATCTCTCCCACCTCATCGGCCCTATGACTGCGCCATTGAGCTACATCCAGGCGCAGTCCCACCCAAGGCCCGGTTGTACTCGCTTTCGGCACCGGAGAGGAAGGCCATGGAGACCTACGTCAATGACTCTCTGGCTGCGGGAATTATTGTGGCGAAGAAGGACAAGACCCTGAGACCCTGCATTGACTATCGGGGTCTGAACGACGTCACGGTGAAGAATCGTTATCCCTTGCCACTCATCTCGTCAGCATTTGAGTTACTACAGGGGGCTACAATCTTCACTAAGCTGGATCTACGAAACGCTTATCACCTGGTACGAATCCGGGAGGGGGACGAATGGAAGACCGCCTTCAACACCTCTTCGGGACATTACGAGTACCTGGTGATGCCATTTGGACTTACCAACGCCCCTGCAGTTTTCCAGGCGTTGGTGAACGACGTACTCCGAGACATGTTGGATCGTTATGTTTTTGTCTATCTGGACGACATCTTGATTTTTTCTAAGAACCTCAAGGAGCACGTCCATCATGTCCAGACAGTCCTCCAGAGACTTCTGGAGAACTCACTGTTCGTCAAGACGGAGAAGTGCGAGTTTCACACTTCTTCGGTCACCTTTCTTGGCTACATCGTGGGTCAAGGAAGTGTGGAGATGGATCCTTCTAAGGTCTCAGCAGTTACCTCGTGGCGGGTCCCTGATTCCCGGAAGGAGCTGCAGCGTTTCCTGGGATTCGCCAACTTTTACAGACGGTTCATCCGTGGCTACAGCACCGTGGCCGCCCCGCTCACCGCCCTGACCTCATCCAAGGTGACGTTCCGATGGTCCCCTGCAGCCGAGGAGGCTTTTCAGGACCTCAAGGGCCGGTTTACGTCAGCTCCTATCCTTCAAGTACCAGACACCGCTGGTCAGTTGGTGGTGGAGGTGGATGCTTCTGACGTAGGGGTGGGGGCCATCCTGTCGCAACGTTCTGGTGAGAACCAGAAGCTCCACCCCTGTGCTTTCTTTTCGAGGAGATTAAGTCCGGCGGAGAGAAACTATGACGTGGGGAATCGAGAGCTTCTAGCAGTCAAGTTGGCGTTGGAGGAGTGGCGACACTGGCTTGAGGGGACAGAACAACCATTTCAGGTATGGACCGACCATAAGAACCTGGAATACATCAGGTCGGCACAGAGACTGAATTCTCGGCAAGCCAGGTGGTCGTTATTTTTCACCCGGTTTAATTTTTTTCTCTCCTACCGCCCGGGCTCCCGCAACGTGAAGGCCGACGCTTTGTCCCGGCAGTTCGGGAGGGAGGGAGACACCCGGGGTATTCCGGACACTATTCTTCCTGCTCCTCGAGTGATCGGCGTCCTCGCTTGGGAGATTGAGGAGAGGGTTAAGACCGCTTTGGTGGACCAACCCGGTCCTAGTTCTTGTCCTCTTAACCGCTTGTTTGTGCCTCAGGTTTTGAGGGCTGAGGTGCTTCAGTGGGCTCATAGCTCCAGACTTTCCTGCCATCCTGGAATTCAACGTACCAAGGGGATGGTCCTACAACGGTTCTGGTGGGCCACGCTGGAGGCTGACACCCGGGAGTTTGTGAACGCCTGTCCTGTGTGCAATCGGCACAAACCATCTCACCAAGCGCCAGCTGGCCTCCTTCATCCATTACCGGTCCCACGTCGCCCTTGGTCACATATTTCATTGGACTTTGTAACTGGTCTACCACCGTCCCACGGACATACTGCCATCTTGACGGTGGTAGATCGGTTTAGTAAGATGGCTCATTTCATACCCCTGCCTAAGATCCCGTCAGCTAAGGAGACGGCAGAACTGATTCTGCTCCACGTGTTTCGCATTCACGGACTGGCGACTGATGTGGTTTCCGACCGGGGGCCCCAATTCACCTCTGTGTTTTGGAGGGAGTTTTGTGAGCTGATCGGGGCGACGGTTAGTCTCACCTCCGGTTTCCACCCACAGGCCAATGGCCAGACCGAACGGAAGAATCAGGAGATGGAGACCACTCTCCGCTGCATGGCTTCCGATCATCCCACGACCTGGTCAAAACAACTCCTGTGGGTGGAGTATGCCCACAACACCCTCATCAGTTCCGCTACTGGTCTTTCCCCTTTTCAGTGTGCATACGGTTTTCAACCCCCATTGTTCTCTGCATTGGAGAAGGAGGTTACCTGTCCGTCTGTCCAGGCTTTCATCCGACGTTGTCGGAGGACTTGGAGGCAGGCTCGTACAACTCTGCTTCAGTCTGCTAACCGGTACGCCACATCAGCGAACCGCCGACGAACCAAGGCACCTGTGTACCAGGTAGGCCAGAGGGTGTGGCTTTCCACTCAGAACATTCCCCTTCGGATGGAGTCTAAAAAGTTAGCGCCCAGGTTTATTGGACCCTTCAAGATTGTCAAGGTCATTAATCCTGCAGCAGTTCGACTGAGTTTGCCCCGGAACATGAAAATCCATCCCACCTTCCACGTCTCTAGGATTAAACCTGTCCGGGAGAGTCCTATGGTTTCCGCCGCCCCTCCACCACCACCCCCTAGGATGATCGATGGGGGCCCTACCTACACCCTTCGTCGTTTACTCCGTTCCCGTCTCAGAGGGAGAGGGGTTCAATATTTGGTGGACTGGGAGGGCTATGGTCCTGAGGAGAGGCAGTGGGTTCCGGCTCGTCATATCCTCAACCCTCAACTCATCCGAGACTTCCACCTGCGTTACCCGGAGCAGCCGCCTAGGACCCACGCTCAACCAGGCGTTAAGCCAGGGAGTACTCGTCCGCTACGGACCAGAGGCTTCGTCGAGGAGGAGGGGGAGTCGTCATCGGGCGATACTATACTTATATACTTTTTTATATTGAGAACTTCTAGCTTCAATAACAATCTGCACCAATCCTGGAGTTATCAGGTTTCGTTATTCAGCTGATCAAAGCCGAAGACTTCCATTTAAGTAGCGGTTACACACAAGCCAAAAAAACATTATGACCAAAATCTGATCAGCTAATTTTCTGACAGGTTTTTATATAAATGGATCAGGACAGAAAGTGAGTCAATCTTTTTTCCTGAAACTTTCAGAATCTCTTTCCACAGAGGGGACACGTGTTGATGTATAAAAGACATGATTTTGCACAATAGGTGACCTTTAAAAAATGTCTGAACATTGCATAAGAAAGTTCAGATGATTTTTTTATGTATTGCAAGAGATGAATCAGGTCAGATAAAGGTCAATGATATTAACAGTTTGAGCAGCAGTGACACAGACAGACAGGATGTACCTCAGTATTATTCAGACATAGGTATGTGACCTCGTCTTTGTAGCATGTTTTTCATCTTTTTTGATCAGTTCCTACATATTCAAAGCCTGTGTTAGCAAGCTATAACACACATTATTGTACTCTAAATCAGGGGGGTCAAACTCAATTTCATCACGGGCCACATCAGCATTATGGTTGCACTGAAAGGGCCAGTTGTAACTTTAAGATTATATAAATATACATATATAAATATTGAATATAAAATAATGTATTATATTACATTATTGCCTCTGCATTGGATTATTATCGGATAGGGTAATAACTTCATAATTAACTACGTCTGAAAGCAGAAGTCTAGGGCAATAATTGCAAGCCTCTTCAGTGAGAATGTCACAATATCATTTTAAAGGAAAAGCCACGTTCTGGAAAAACAAAAAACAGAAGTGACATTTTGAAAAAGAGAAGTGAAATAAAAAAATAAAAAGTAGTTTTTGAGAAAAAGGCTAATTCTAAACGAAAAAAGTGAATTTCGGTGAAAAAATGCATATGTTGAAGAAAAAAAGTCAAATTCTGAGAAAAGGTCAAATTTGAGATGCATTGTGGGACATGTCGTTTACGGGCAACGTGCTTCTTTAAAGTAGCATGTAACCATATAATAAACATATTATATTCTTTGCAAGCTCTTGTGGGGCCACATAAAATGAAGTCGCGGGCCGGATTTGGCCCCCGGGCCTTGAGTTTGACACCCCTGCTCTAAATAGTGTACAAAACTTGGGTTTGGCCTATCTCAAATTCTACCCTTTTCATTTGTAATTTACTTTGGACTACATGTTCCAAAGGCTTATCATTGTCGGGTTTCCAGCTTGACTTTAATGAATTACGCAGACATTTAAATGTCCCATCAGCCTCTTCCCTTGAGGATCAGTGGTGTGGGTCAGTTTGATCTCTCAGCCGCAGTCTTTCAAGTTGCCTACTTTGTGTAATATTTTCTTATCTGAAAGGGTGAGCCTGTTGAAAGAAAACCATGTTCATCACTGCTTGGACAGCACATACTGGCTAATCCCTTGAACCTGAAGGCAACCCGTGCATCATTACTCTTTCATGTGTCGGGCAAGCGGCTGGGTTGTCATCACTGGCAGAGAAAGTGTTAAAATGGATGTTTACATCAATAATTCAAACTGAGGGCTCGGAGAGTCATAACAGCTGAGTTCGGGTTGGGGTTACCCTTTAATATTTTCTACAGTTTCTCCATGAGCTGACCGTTACGGACACATTTCCCAAAGTGCTGGATTGTTTTAGGATTGCAGGTTATGAAACCAAACTGGAAGGCATAGCAGAGAGATATAATATTTCAGACTAGTTTTTTTGGCCAGTCATAGACCATGTGTAGATTATATGTTATGTTAGAAATGTAATCTTACACAAAGGCGAAAGGGTTGCGACTTTTTATTTACAAATATAAGGAGAAAAGGACGATAGTTTTTAAGATCAGACTCTAAGCTATCAATTTTGCTAGCTAGCTCTATCCAATGTCAGCATATTTAGTATAATGGGAATAATAAACAGACTTCAAAATAATGTCCAAATTCGCAAAATTAACTAGTGAATTTGCCTTAGTGTAATGTGCCGTAATTGGTCGAGTCATTGTGTGTGCTGTTCCAATTTCTTTATCCCTGACGTTGCTTTGGAAGTATACACAAGCCATTAAATAGTAGGTCAAATGCTCCATGGAGAACATGAAAACAAACGGTACCTTATTGTTTCTTTTCACCACATGGGCTCATTGTAATTTAAAACAATTATGGTGGCCAGAAACACTGCTTTGAATCAGCGAACTGAATTAAACTAGGTTGATGTGAAAAGTTAATAAGGGATGCTTTTTGCCCCCTAAACAGTTTCAGCTATTTGGTTAAAAATGCCTCTTCAACTTTAAGCTCCCAGCGGCATTCAAAAGGAAATTGTGGTTAAAATGAGACGCATCCAGATGTGAACGTGTTAAACGATTTAAATGTTAAGCACGACATAAGTGTGAAGCAAGTAAGATCAGCCTTTTCTTGGATGAGAAAAGGGTGCATCAGTTGTCCCATCAGGACATAAAGGTCCTCATCTGAATCCACGATGCAGGGTCCTGTCTCCATGCAGACAGCTGCCGCCAGATATCTTCAATAGGAAACCTCCAGAGTGTGAGGGCGTAGAAATCTAGAAGTCCTCTTTAGAGCAAATCTCTTGTGATGATGATATAAATGTCAGCAAAGTCTATCATATACACTAATGTTAGATGAATGGAGTCATGCGGGTATTACTTTGCTGGTTTTTTTGTGTGTCATTTGCCAGAGATGAGTAAGCCACAGTTATAAAAGGCCATGATACAGAATTACGTCCGAGAATAACAGAGACCATCTTACACTTTATGGTTAAAAAAGAGGCCTTGATAAAAACGATTATCAAGGGAAAACATGATATATTGACACTTGATTAATCCCTGTCCCTCATATTTTATACAGCTACCCACTCCATTTGTCTGTAAATTATATGAGCTATATACTAACACAAACTAAAGCTGGGTATTATGGAATACTCATATCAAACAACTGAAATGTAGGATTACATTTGCTTAGGCTGGAGGTCAGTAGCCAATATTATGATAGGTGTTGGATCTCAGTACTACTGCGCTTCTTTTATGGATACATTCTAGTATATCCCCAAAAACATTTTCAATCTAAAAACTGCCTGAAACCAACCCAAAGGCACCATTTTCAATACAGTAGTACCCCTTGTCTCTGCTGAGTGCGTAGGGTCATGAAGGGGCTGCTTTTCTCAATGCTGGTGGTAGGAGAAAACGGTGTAGAGTGATTTATGATGTTAATCATTAGCAGGAGAGGAGTGGAAGCATAGGTGGAGCGGAGAGAAGCTGCAGCGCTTGATGAACTGTGTCCCCTCTGCTTGAGCCAAGCTACAGTTGGCTGCATGCGGAGAGGCTGAGCCCACTGCCGGCTGATGGAGCGAGATTGACAGGAAATAGTGAAATGCATGCATTCATTGCAAGACTGGAGTCAACAAGGCAATAATAGTTGGGTCCAAATGATATGAGATCAGGATTCTATCCACACGACAACAACACCAAACCCAAGAGAGTTGAGGCAAAACAAAAACGAGAGCAAATCAGTCAGAGGCAATAACAAAATATGAAGTCAACATTATGTCCAAATGAAAAACTAAGATGGGGTTACAGAGTTTTTAAAGTGGCAAATCAACAATGATTTGCTGCTTTGATCCCTCTGATTGTGATTTGACCAGAACCCAATTAGTATACAATGTGCCTCAGGGAATTTATTAAATGTAGATATCTACTATTCCCAGCAGAGAATAGCTATTGTACAGTGCAGTATACGGTATGAGGTTGGAGAGTTTTTCTGACTATTAGATTGATTTGCCAAATGTACATGCACCCTTTTTTTATTTTCTCTTACTTTAAGGCTTGAACCTCAATTTCAATACATTTTAAAGAAATGTAGCTAACTTTAAAACTAAAGTAAATGATGGAACATTAAAACATATTTGAAAAGAGTTATACATCTAGTAGAGCAACATTCATTGGGAGCTGTCTCTCTGACCATCCGATTGATCTGCGTTTAATATTCAATATGCGTTTAGGTCCGTTTTGATCTCTAACTTCTGAGGGAATTATCTGGCTAAGCTTTTTAATTTCCCAATATGTTTACCAGCTTGCTGCGAACAGTGGCTGACTGCAGTTTGGTGAGGTACAGGAGTTTTTTTTCTGCTGTGTCTGTGAGGCCAGTGACACAGAGTGAAAAAGAAAGTTGAAAACCAAAACACTGCACTGAAAGAAAAACAAGGGACCGGAAATGATCGCTGTTGCCAGACATCTTCAATAGGACAACTCCTGAGTGTGAGGGCGTTGAAATCTAATAGTCCAGAGCAAATCTCTTGTGATGATGATATAAATGTCGGCAAAATCTATCGTATACACTAATGTCAGATGAATGGAGTCATCCGGGTATTACTTTGCTCTTTCTTTTTGTGTCATTTGCCATTTGAGATGACTAAGCCACATTTATAAAAGGCCACGAGACGGAAATACGTTCGAGAATAACAAAGACCATCTTAAACTTTATGGTTAAAAAAAGAGACCTTAATAAAAACGATAATCAAGAGAAAAAATGATATGTTGACACTTGATTAATTTTTAAAAACTAAACACTGTACTGAAAGAAAAACAAGGGACTGGAAATGATCGCTTTACTGCATTAATCTCTTGCTTTCAATGCAAAAATAAAACACAAAAACAACAACTTCCTTATTTCAATTGAGGCTCTTGCACTCAGAACATAGAGGGTTTTGCTTTTATTACAACATTTGTTTATATATTAGGAACCAATTCTGTGCCCAGTGTGATTCCTGCCTGCTTGATACTGAACTGACTGACTCCAAAGAGGAAAGCCACCCATATCTGAGACGTCTAACCAGCAGATCCCACCATCTCTATGGCACATAACGGAAAGGAACAAGGTCTCCGTCAGAAGCCGGCTGCTCTGTGAAGCGTGACAAAAGTTCTGGATTGAGAGGGAGGGGAGCTTTTCACATCACACAAGCTGTCAAGGAAGTTCAAAGAGGGTTCAAAGAGAAGTCAGAATTCACCTCGCTTTTGGTGCAAGAGAAGTGAGACTCCACCTGACGGCTCACATATTGCAGACATCTCGCTGCCTTCTCGAATGGTAGGTCAGATTGGTGGAATATCCCCTGCGATGACAAGTTTTTGTTGTTCTTTCCGACGCCTTTTGAATGCTCCAATAAATTATAGCAGGGCCACCGTTGAGACAGCTGATTGAGTGTGTAAAGCATGACAAACATATCAAAACAAGTGAATTCCCTTCAATCACACCAATTAATTAGATTATCACATTTCCTGTTGTATACATCTTGTATACAGCCAAGTCTTGAAAAAGCTGGACACTATACTTGAAAGAAAGGAGACTATTCAGTTTTTAAGATATTGCTGACAGCTTTCACTTAATTTATGCCCATCTTCAAAAACCTTAGCAGGGTTCTGTACCTGAAACCTGAATTATGTGTATGACAAACTGTTCACAAATGATCCATGGGAGGGTGGGAGCATTTATGTTACTTTTGCATTTTACACGATGGATGATGGATGTGGGATTAGGCAGTATCATGAATCATATCAATGTTTTCCCTGTCACTGTCAAGACTTGTACAACTAAGTCTGGCTCCTGAAAGATTATCAGGTGAAGGCAATGGATACACCTGCACCTTCATGAGGATATACATTGAATGTAAGCTATGTATGTATGTTTTGGGGAAATGGTTCTTTAAACTGCTAATGTGATGTGGGTTCAGGAATGCAGTCAACACACTTTTAGTGTTGTACTTTAGATAATATCTGATTACGAGCAAAACATGATCTTTCACAGCCTGTTGTCAAGTTCATTAAAACTCCAGCGGGTCAGGAGCTTCGTATCTCACAGCAGTTTTATCGACAAAAACACACTTAAATGGCTAAGTAAATGTCAGGTTTTTTGTTGCCGCTGACCGCTTGTGTCCTCCTCCGTCAGCGGAAAACGCCTTACACACACACAGACGTTCAGACAGACGTCTCGTTATGTAGTTTACCATTTCAACAACCTTAGACTTCCCTTGAGGCTCAGAGCAATCATCTTGACACCGACCATCAGCCGACACAAATCTGTTCTTTCTGCCCAGTGGTTCACTTTTCACACATATGCTTGGATCACATCAGCAAGGACGACAGATCTATAAGGGAACTGTCAGCTCATCAGTGCTGACATCAATCTCCTCATGTATGAGGACCTGTCTGTACGGTCCAGCAGATGTTTAGCTACAGTTTATAGTTAGCATAGGTTCAGCCACGGAGGCTGGTTACATGCTTACATCTGTGATTCTTACCAAATGACCTTACTAGGTTAGTGTGTCCTTGCTGCAGCAGTGTGTCGAGATTCAGCTGTGGTGGGCCAACTCTCCCGGGAACGTACTGGAATAGGAAAAGGAAAGCAATTAGTCTACTGAGCCTTTTACTAGATTGTTTGTTTGTGTGGCTATCCATTACTTATGAGAAATGTCTTGAAAAATCCTGCGTTATTTGGAGCTTGAACATTTAAGTTTAACACACAGCAGTTATCTTCCTTCAAAACGGATCTAAAATTCACTGAATACAAAAATGCAACATTTTATCACTGACAAAAATACAACTTGAGCTGTATGTCCTTAACCTTTAATTAGACCAAAGCATCCACCATTAGGAAACAAATATCTATTATAATTATATTATTAAGAAAGGCACAATATATATTTTTCTAGTGGTATTTGGTGGGTCAAGCAGGATCACCAGTTCCTTCTTGCATCATCATGCATGAGATTAGAACAGCTGGAGTATCAATCAAAATGGATACCTACCAACTCCCAAAAAACACTTTTTATTAAATGTAAAATAGATCATTTTCTTGTTGGCTTGTCACTGGTAAACTGTTGGTAAACTTAAAATGTTAGAACATTCAGCAATAAGACTCTTTTCAAATGTTCCCATCTTCGAATAAAACTTAATTTGATGCGCCGGCTCCATCTACAACAAATTGGTCTGCAAAATACATTACAGAAAAGAGTGCAGCACCTGAAGTCAGGAAACACTTCCACCTTCTTGATTACTGATTATGCCTTGATTAGCAGGGAGAGTGGAGGAGGTGTGATTGTGTTTGTCTGTAGTGTAAGCCTAATGTCGGTTTACGTGTGTAACCATTTATGTAGATGCCATTGCTGCAATTAGCAGATGTGACACTCTTGGGCTCCTCTGGTAGTTAGACTGCTTCGTCTCCTGTGTCAGAGGAGCCCCCTGGTTGGCACAGCAGCTTTCCAGAAGACCCAGAGGCTGGTAGTGCCAACAATTCACTGTGATTGCTTGCATGCTCAAGGCGGTGTTAAAAGGCAGCAAAAGTACTTGCCTTTGTACGAGTGCAAAGATGGAATGAAATAGAGGCATGAGTCTGTGACCTTATTCCTGAGGGGGCTTATAATTTTCTGCCCACTCTGACCCAAAGAGACAACTCTGTGCCTTAATAATAATAATAATATATTTGATTTCTATAGCACTTTTCTTGAACCCAAAGACGCTTTACATTTGGGAGGGAGGGTAGACAAACAAAACAAAGACAAAGCCAAAAAGAAACAAAACAAAACAGAAAAGCAGTCAGGAGGAAGTTGATTGAGAGGGGGGGGGGGACTTATGGATACAGAGTTGAAGAGGTGGGTTTTGAGGCGGGACTGGAACAGGGTGAGGGACTCAGACCCACAGAGGTATTTGGGGAGGGAGTTCCAGAGCTTCGGGGCTGCCACAGAGAAGGCTCTGTCCCCGAAGTTCCGGAGTTTGGCCTTGGAGATGGAAAGCAAACCGGCTGAGGTGGATGTGAGGGACCAGGGTGGTTGGTAGAGGATGAGGAGGTCAGTGAGGTAGGAGGGGGGGGGGGCAGATGGTGGAGGGCTTTGAAAGTGAGGACCAGGAGTTTTTAGTGGATGCGGTGTGAAACGGGGAGCCAGTAGAGTTCTTTGAGGACCGGGGTGATGTGATGCCATGATTTGGTGTGGGTGAGGAGTCTGGCGGCTGCGTTCTGGACACGCTGGAGTCTATTGAGGGAGGTGGAGCTGATGCCGTAGAGGAGGGAGTTGCAATAGTCAAGGCGGGAGGAGATGAAGGCGTGAATGAGTTGCTCAGCTGCAGGGCGGGTGAGAGAGGGACGGAGTTTGGCAATATTGCGGAGGTGGAAAAATGAGGTTTTTACAACTTTATGGATGTGGGGCTCGAGGGAGAGGGTGGGGTCAAATATAACGCCAAGGTTGCGTGCCTGGGTGGAGGGGGAAACAGGGGTGCCATCAATGGTGACTGTCAGGTTGGGGGTTTTGCTGAGGCTGGACTTGGAGCCGATGAGGAGGAGTTCAGTTTTATTGCTGTTGAGTTTGAGGAAGTTGTGTTGCATCCAGGATTTTATTGCATTCACACAGGATTCGATGTGGGTGAGGGGGGGGGGGGGGGGTTGTTGGGGGATTTGGTGCTGAGATAAATCTGGGTGTCGTCGGCGTAACAGTGAAAGTCCAGATTGTATTGGCGGAGAATCTGACCAAGGGGGAGGATGTAGATGATGAAGAGGAGGGGGCCGAGTACTGAACCTTGGGGAACACCTTGGGTGACTGAAGCTGTGGCAGAGGAGTGGTTGTTGAGGGAGATGAAGTGGGATCTGTCGGAGAGGTAGGACTGGAGCCACCTGAGTGCAGTACTTTCGATACCGATGTCCTGGAGTCGGGTAAGCAGGATGGTGTGGCTCACGGTATCGAAGTCTGCACTCAGGTCGATGAGGATGTTGAGGGAACCGGTGTCAGCAGAGGTGAGGAGGTCATTGAGGACTTTGATGAGGGCCGTTTCTGTGCTGTGGTGGGGACGAAAACCAGACTGAAGGGGTTCAAAAAGCTGGTTGGTTTGGAGATGGCGGTGGAGTTGTTTCGAGCTAATGCGTTCTATTGTTTTTGAGAGAAAGGGGAGGTTGGAGATGGGACGGTAATTACTGAGGGAGGAGGGATCCAGACCGGGTTTCTTGAGGATGGGAGTGACAGCAGCAGTTTTGAAGGCAGAGGGGACGGTGCCTTGGGACAGGGAGGAGTTGAAAAGGTTGACAAGGTAGGGGCAGAGGACGGGGAGACAGGACTTCAGTAGAGGGGTGGGTAGAGGGTCAAGGGAGCAGGTTGTGGGTTTGGAGGAGCTGATCAGTTTGAGTATTTCAGGAGGGGTAACCAGAGTGAACTGGGAGAGGCGGCCGTGGGGAGGAGGGCTCGGGAGGTCCAGGGAGATGGGGGGAGAAATTGTGGCGGTGGATGCTGGGGGAGTTGTATGTGTGTCAGATGCAGCGGATAGGGAGAGATTAATGGCAGTGATTTTGTCAGAGAAAAACTGGAGGAATGAACTGCATGAAGTGGAGGAAGGGAGGGTGTCAACACTGGGTTTGAGGAGCTTGTTGACGGTGGAGAAGAGGGTCCTGTGGTTATGGGAGGGGTCGGTAAAAATGGTGGAGAGGTAAAGAGTTTTTGCGGCAGTAAGGGCGTCTCTGTAGGTAGTGAGATGGAGTTTGTAGGATTCATGGTGAACTGTGAGGGATGATTTCTTGGTTAGGCGTTCAAGCTGGCGGCCGGTTTGCTTCAGCTTACGGAGTGCAGGGGTGAACCAGGGTGAGGAGGTTTTAAAAGTGACATTTTTCATTTTGAGGGGGGCCAGGCTGTTGAGGGAGGCAAGTAGGGTGGAATTAAGGCTTAGAGGTGCAGTAGTACATATTTAGTCATGCCCAGCTGTTGTGAAGCATCAACAAAAGCAAACCCCCCCCCCCCCGAAAAAAGCACTTAATTTAAATGTAAGGCCCTTTGCTGTGCCAACAATTGGCCGTTTCCAGAATTAGTTTGAGCAGGAAGTGAATACCATTATGTTTCCTGTCCCTTGAGTCATATCCAGATCATGTTGCCTCTCCAATGAGATAAGAGAACAGACATTGCCAAGCAGCTCGTCTGCAAGTCAAGTGTCACTCAGGTTTGCTGTGTTGCGTGGCAGCTGTTAATTGTAAATTGTGAATGAGAATGCAGGCCACCAGGTGTGAGACATCTAATCTATCACATCAGCCTCTTTCTGCGGCATGAATATGGAGATTCTCATTTAATTATTTTACATTGTGCTGCAAGGCAGTAATCCCTTGGAAATAAGTCTATTGAGTTTAGACAAAAACACTTGAATTGATCTCGGCACACATGTCAAATGTGTGTTAAACAAGCTAAACAGAGTCCTTGACTTTGTTAAGAAGTTTCATAGTTTAAAGCAATCATCAACTAAATGTACTTCGCCCACTCAGTGACTCAGTTACTATGTGCATCATCTTGGGGCTAAATGATATTGGACATCCTAAACAGTCATGACAGAATTAATCCAATCTTTGTCATGCTGTGAGTAATTCGCCAGTGATTGGTCCATGATGTTGTGGAAGAGCTAAAGGTTGCTGCAAGCTTTAGTTTGATAATAAATACTGACTGTCAGATGTGTCTTAGAAAACTTTGCTGACTGGTCATTACTTCAATTCCAATGAATAAGCAGAGCTGATGGCCGCTGATAGTTGTAAACAATGTGGCAGACATGGTACATGCAAGTCTTCATCAGACCATTGTTATCACAAGAGTGCACATGTTTGGACATTTGAAGACATGCAAATAGTCAGTGTAGATTGCTGTTGGCTGAAATAAGAACATAATTGTTCCCCATCTACAAAATACATTTTCCAAGCAAACAGTTATCATAAATCATTGCACATTAAAACGCAGAGCCTGTAGGCTGAAGCTCCAAAAACGTACAGAGAAACCACAATTAGAAATAAAAACCCAATTAACCTTTATAAAAAAATAAATCATTAACTTGACGATAACAAGGCTTAAGCATTATCTATTTTTTCATATATCCTCATATTGTCCTGACATTTTAACGGGGTACATTCTGACAGGGTTTGTACTGTATGTTAAAGTCACAATTATTGAGCCTGAGCAAAAGTTTGTTCTTCTGGGCTAACCCCCCTCCACTTAAATCGGCAGGTGGCAACAATACCCGGGTACATGAGCTTGTGTCTTGAGGAATTGCAATCATAGCACTGCTACTTACTCCGTTGCATGTCTTTCTCTCTGTCTCTCTTGACAGAGTTTGGCAATATTGCGGAGGTGGAAAAATTAGGTTTTTACAACTTGACGGATGTGGGGCTCGAGGGAGAGGGTGGGGTCAAATATAACGCCAAGGTTGCGTGCCTGGGTGGAGGGGGAAACAGGGGTGCCATCAATGGTGACTGTCAGGTTGGGGGTTTTGCTGAGGGTGGATTTGGAGCCGATGAGGAGGAGTTCAGTTTTATTGCTGTTGAGTTTGAGGAAGTTGTGTTGCATCCAGGATTGTATTGCAGTCACACAGGATTCGATGTGGGTGAGGGGGGGGTTGTTGGGGGATTTGGTGCTGAGGTAAATCTGGGTGTCGTCGGCGTAACAGTGAAAGTCCAGGGGGCCGAGTACTGAACCTTGGGGAACACCTTGGGTGACTGAAGCCTCTGAAATTGAAAGATCCCTACGTGATCTTCAAATTTCTCCCGGCCGACGTTCGTTTTATGTGGAAAATGCCTTTTTTAAGGTTAGTTTGGCCATTAAAATGCGTTTTGACGTCATTTGATGCGAAAAATATTGTTACCAAGGTTGTTGCTAGGGACGTTGCTATCGATATTGTTTCTGTTATGTTGTATAACTGTTTAATGGTGTTATCTTTATTGCTACCCTATAGTGTTGGTCCACAGTGCAAACGTATTAGTTTAACAAAATCTGTATCTAAAATTGTGGCATCGATACGTTATTTTCCCCCGTGCAATTCTCCATTTACTCAACAATAACACATAATTATCCTTGTGTTTATTTATTTGTTTGATTAATAAACACAAGTTGGAGTCCGTCAGGACCGAGGGTCGGAGCAGCTCATTTGCTTTAGAGAATATTACACCGGGAAGTAAGTATTCTCTCCGCTTCGCTTGACAAACCCAAACCCCGTGATAGTCCTCAAGCTCTGTGATTGGATGTTTGAGTGTGCTCCGAGGGTTACGCCGAGCGTTGAACAGCACTTTGAAATGGAATGGAACCACGGCAGACTGTCCAAAACTGGATTTGAACGGGTCCACCCCGTCCCCAGAACTACACATGTTGGCTATTGTGTGTTTCGCAACATGCTCTATGGCACGTCTCTACTGGGAATTGTAGTTTTAAAATACTTTTCGTATTTCCCATAATAAGAAGTTGCCAGTATTAAACTGTGTACATCCCTGAAGGTTTAGGGGATAGGAACACTCACATTTAAAACATATAATTAATACATGCGTGAAAATTGCTTGTGCCCATAATGGGCAGCATTAATATATACCCACATGACAGCTAAGGTCAGAAGAGCTTTATTTAACAGCTGGTCTTAAGTCTGTGACCCCTCCTGTTGTTAATTGATAAGCCTGAAACATGCACTTGTCAAGGTTCAGAGGCACATTTTGCAAATATGGTAGTAGCCATCGATCATCATAAGATATACTTTATTGATCCCAAGTTGGAAACATTTGCGTTACATCAGCATGTGTAACAGTTGTAAATATGCAGTGGTGTTTTTTTGTAAATCATTTAGTATAATCACACAAATTCTGTGTTTTATATTTAACAATTCTGTGTTCTTTATTTATTGAATGTTCAATACCTGACAAGGCTGGAGATGAAAAACTTGGGTCGCAGGTTCCTTAACAGTGCATTACAAGACATCTATCAATATGTGTGTATACCTCCACCATTAAACTGTCATATCCTGCACATTTCTTATATCTACATACATCTTATAAGAGTATAATACATATGTATAATATCAGTTAAAACAAATGCTTCAACATAGTTAACATTAATGGAGGTATACACACATATTGATAGATGTCTTGTAATGCACTGTTGAGAAACCTGCGACCCAAGTTTTTCATTCATTGCATAACTACACCGTAGTTGTGAATATGATATGTCAATAAACCTTAGAAAATCTTGAAATCTTGAAAGGGATGTGCAAAAGACTCATTATATACAGTCTTTAATTAACTATTAGTAGAGTATAACGAGTAATGAATATACTTTATAGGGATCATATTAATATCTAATAATAAAAATAAGGAAATTCAATAACATGCTTTAACCACTAGGTGCCCCTTTATATCAGCTGTGCACCTTTATGGTGTAAATACAGCCTATCTACCAATTGGATCAAATATAAAAGTCAGCCGAATTAGTGTTGATACTGCAAGGAGACGTATTGTGTGAAAAGAAATGTAAGATGTTGTTTAATTGCTGATATATTTATGATCCACGTCACGTTTTCAGTTCCTCATGTTTGTCTAGAGGTCTTCTCATCAGGGCTCTATAAATACAGAACTACGGCAGATATGTAATATTTAATGCAGCCGAACCGTGTATTACAATGCCGTTATGTGATGACTTTCAAAGAGCAAAGCAAGCACACTCGAAATAAAGTATTATTTTATTTTTTTTAAATGTTTTCGGTCTGTTTCCGGTATTTGTTAATGACGATGTGATGTGAGATGTGAGACTGGAATTGCACAGGGGAAAATAACGTAGGCTATCTTTAGATGCGGATTTTGTTAAACTAATATGTTTGCGCTGTGGACCAACACTATACATTGACGGGGAAGGGGGTAGCAAAAAAGATAACACCATTAAACAGTTACACAACATAACAGAAATAATATCGATAGCAGCGTCCCTAGCAACCACCATGGTAACAATGAAAACGTTGTATGGACACAATTTCATGAAGTAATCTTCATAATAACTAGCAAACTAAAGACCATGTACATCCACTGCACACATAATCTGAAATAACAACTTATATTTCTCGCATCAAATGACATCAAAACGCATTTTAATGGCCAAACTAACCTTAAAATAGGCATTTTCCACCGAGAATAAAACTAAGGTCGGCCATGTTTTTTTTTCTGCAGGGAGAAAGTTGAAGATCACGTGACATAGACTCCAGCCATTGGAATGAATGGTGAAAAAAAACGTAGCGATCTTACAATTTCAGAGGCTTTTTTGTAGAAATACTACGTCCCAAGTTGTGGACCAACGTAGTTATTACACGTTTTTCTGTGAGACTGGGTTGGCTATTTAGGTGTAATTGCTTTAATCCGTCCACGAGCACGACTGCATCTGCGATCCCTCGCTCTACCCCTTGCTATCGCGTGAAAGGTCTGCTTTATGCACTCCGCACAGTAACCCTGCTGCGTGCTCACTAGCGCACCTTGATATTGAGTAAGAAAAAGGTTATAACCCTGTGAGAATGGGTCTGCGGAGAGCAGACCCATTCTCACATTGTTCATGTTTCAAAAGTTCAAATCTCCATTGCTAATAGTTTTGTACTGTATATTAATTAGAAGAGAGAAAATAACTGACAGAGGTGCAAAATCTGTTTTAATAATACTTTGAGTATGATAATCAAATTCCCCATTAGAGCTTTTGATTTGCGCAGATAGTCTATTTGTGCATATGAGTTATGCACCTTGGAATAAAAGGTATATTCACAGGTGTCTAGTTGAAATACTCGTCAAATATCAGTCAGTGCTCATGCCTGATGCTGTGATACCTGCCATCCTCGTCAGCTCTTTGTTCTCGTTGGGATCACAATGCATGGGGCTGAACACACTTGTCCAACCCAACTCTGTTATAACGTCAGCCTTTTTCAAAGGCTCCTCTTGTATCATTGCCACATTTCATGGTTATGATTTCAAAAGTTACACTGAACAAAAATATAAATACAACACTTTGGTTTTTGCTCCCATTTTTCATGAGATGAACTCAAAGATCTAAAACATTTTCTATTTACACAAAATAACCATTTCTCTCAAATATTGTTCACAAATCTGAAAAAATCTGTGATAGTGAGCACTTCTCCTTTGCCGAGATAATCCATCCCACCTCACAGGTGTGGCATATCAAGATGCTGATTAGACAGCATGATTATTGCACAGGTGTGCCTTAGGCTGGCCACAATAAAAGGCCACTCTGAAACGTGCAGTTTTGCTTTATTGGGGGGGTCTGGGGGGGTCCGAAAACCAGTCAGTATCTGGTGTGACCACCATTTGCCTCACGCAGTGTAACACATCTCCTTCGCATAGAGTTGATCAGGTTGTTTATTGTGGCCTGTGGAATGTTGGTCCACTCCTCTTCAATGGCTGTGCGAAGTTGCTGGATATTGGCAGGAACTGGAACACGCTGTCGTATATGCCGATCCAGAGCATCCCAAACATGCTCAATGGGTGACATGTCCGGTGAATATGCTAGCCATGCAAGAACTGGGATGTTTTCAGCCTCCAGGAATTGTGTACAGATCCTTGCAACATGGGGCCGTGCATTATCATGCTGCAACATGAGGTGATGGTCGTGGATGAATGGCACAACAATGGGCCTCAGGATCTCGTCACGGTATCTCTGTGCATTCACAATGCCATCAATAAAATGCACCTGTGTTCGTCGTCCATAACATACGCCTGCCCATACCATAACCCCACCACCACCATGGGCCACTCGATTCACAACATTGACATCAGAAAACCGTTCACCCACACAACGCCACACACGCTGTCTGCCATCTGCCCTGAACAGTGAAAACCGGGATTCATCCGTGAAGAGAACACCTCTCCAACGTGCCAGACGCCATCGAATGTGAGCATTTGCCCACTCAAGTCGGCTACGACGACGAACCGGAGTCAGGTCGAGACCCCGATGAGGACGACGAGCATGCAGATGAGCTTCCCTGAGACGGTTTCTGACAGTTTGTGCAGAAATTCTTTGGTTATGCAAACCGATTGTTGCAGCAGCTGTCCGAGTGGCTGGTCTCAGACGATCTTGGAGGTGAACATGCTGGATGTGGAGGTCCTGGGCTGCTGTAGTTACACGTGGTCTGCGGTTGTGAGGCCGGTTGGATGTACTGCCAAATTCTCTGAAACGCCTTTGGAGACGGCTTATGGTAGAGAAATGAACACTCAATTCACGGGCATTAGCTCTGGTGGACATTCCTGCTGTCAGCATGCCAATTGCACGCTCCCTCAAAACTTGCGACATCTGTGGCATTGTGCTGTGTGATAAAACTGAACATTTTAGAGTGGCCTTTTATTGTGGCCAGCCTAAGGCACACCTGTGCAATAATCATGCTGTCTAATAGGGCTGTACCCGAATATTCGACTATTCGAATATTCGTTCGTTGGCCAACTATTCGGGTTTCAATTTCATTATTCGGATATTCGTTTTTTTATTTTTTTTCCAAAAAAATGTTTTTTCCCCTAAATGTATGCTATCAATAAAGGCGAATTTCCATATTCTTATACTATATTTATACTTTTGAATTGCACTGTTAAAATGCGGAAATATATACAATCTCAGCCTGTGCTCCTGACATCGCGTTCACTCACAGTCACGAACGCAAACGGCACGCTTCTCCTTGCTTCACCTCGCTTCACACACCTGAACACAAAATGCCGAAGACTCCAGCTGTGTGGGACCATTTTAAATTGGACGACGGTAAGAAGAAGGCAGTGTGCCAAATATGCGACAAGAAACTGGCCGGTGGCACAACAACTCTGAAAAGTCACCGGATGCTGTAAGTAGTAGCCTAGCTTAGCTTAGCTGTTGTCAAGTTGCCATGATGAAGCTGCGTTATCCGCCGTTTAAACAGTAACGTTACACATGATAAAATCGTGCTCTTACTATCCTTGGAAAATAGTTGCAAGCAAGCAACCGAATTGTTTTTTTTATATTAGTTTTTCAATTTTATCCGAATAGTGAAAATAATAGGAGCGATGTGGGAACATCTGGGGCTAAGGCAATTATTGGCATACAGTTCGTTCATTTATTTTTCGTTCTTCATTTATTTAAATACCGTTTACTGTTTACGCCTATATCCCCGGCGCTGCACTGCGGCTGGGTTAAATGCAGAGGACACATTTAGTTTTAATGTATGCGAGTACTGAGACAATAAATAAATATAAATCGTAATAGTATGCTCTTTCTGCGCTTCTGCTTAACAGTGTGTTGTCAGGTGTCTCGGAGCGTGTTATGAAAAAAAATCTCCGCACCGAATATTCGAATATTCGCTGCTGATTACTACCGAATATCCGGAGCCCGAGAAATGGTATTCGGGACAGCCCTACTGTCTAATCAGCATCTTGATATGCCACACCTGTGAGGTGGGATGGATTACCTCGACAAAGGAGAAGTGCTCACTATCACAGATTTTTTCAGATTTGTGAACAATATTTGAGAGAAATGGTCATTTTGTGTAAATAGAAAATGATTTAGATCTTTGAGTTCATCTCATGAAAAATGCGAGCAAAAACAAAAGTGTTGCATTTATATTTTTAGTGTAGATGATCTCATTGTTTAACTTGCAACCCCACTTATGGCGCGTTTCCACTGCAGGCCTCGCGCGGCCTCGCTCGGTTTGGTTAGGCCTTATTAGGCCCGGCTCACTTTAATGCTGCACTTCCATAACAGTTTAGGAACTGGGGTAGTTACTATAGTAACGCAGTGTAGGCGGAGCTGTGACGTCATCTTCAATGAGAGCCCCAGAAAAACAACACAGCCGTTAGCTCTTAGCACTCAGAGCTCACAGCTCTTCATATCTGTTCAGAAACTAGACAAAAGTTAAACAAGTACAAACCACAGACTGCCTGTGTCATGGCAAATACAGTCGCTGGTTTATTTATGTCTGTATAGGCCGTTGTTGTGAGTGTGGACGGTCGGAGCATATATAACGTTAACTTAGCCAAGCTCCATTTAGAAAACACGCATTTTAAAAGGGTTTTTCACCTGCCGTCTGTCTGCAGACTTGTCAAAGCATTAACTCATGGTTTTTACTAACC
This sequence comes from Harpagifer antarcticus, assembly GCA_902827135.1. Classification (NCBI taxonomy): domain Eukaryota; kingdom Metazoa; phylum Chordata; class Actinopteri; order Perciformes; family Harpagiferidae; genus Harpagifer; species Harpagifer antarcticus. The sequence goes on from CADEHL010000998.1 coordinate 941,424, forward strand.
GGTATCAGTATGTTGTTACTTCGGCATCATTTTGAAACGTGTATTACAATTAAATCACGGTCAAATATGTTCATCTTGTTGTAGTTGTAGCCCCCTTGCCAGCGATTCTCTCTCTAATTTAGCATACTCAGCCTGGTTGTTCCTGGCCCTAGAACCACAATTTTATGGGGCCAGAAAAAAGGTGAAAAAGTAGCCCCGGGCCAAAACTAGGCCAAGTGGAAGCGCAACCAAAAACGGGCCCCACAACGCTCGGCATGCTTAAAGCGAGCTACCCGCTGCAGTGGAAACGCGCCATTATATTCCTGTATGTGTTAAGACCCATATGATTAAAACCAAATATATCCAGGCAGGAACCTTGCATGGTAGCATCACATTTACATTTTGAATTAAAGGTTGGGATTTTATGACAGGATAGAACCTCATAACAATCTCTAAATACCCTTGTATACCAAAATAGGGCCCAAGCTTAGTGATATTAAAGGGCCCATGTCATGCTTTTACGGTTATTACCCGTCCACTTGTGTGTTATGAAGCTTTTTATGCATGTAAACGGTCTGCAGAGTCAAAAACCCTCAAAGTACACCCTGTAACGAGTAAAACTCTAACACAGAAAAGACCTGTCTATGCTGCCCCAGAACGCCTCGTTGGGGATTTCGCTTTTTCCATTGTTTACTTCCTGGGTTCTGTGACGTGTGAACACCCAAATCAACAACAAATGACCGGATTGGTCCAAATGGACCAATCCGCGGAGCACCTCACACACCGGGATCCCTTGGCTAACTAACAGGGAGTCCCATTGACTTGCATAGAGCTCCCTGAACGCTCCCTGAACGCTAGACGAGTTGGGATGGTGGAGAAATGCTCTCCGCAGACCCAGTCTCACAGCGTTATATCCTTTTTCTTACTCAATATCAAGCCACGCTTATTGTTTTTACTTCGGCTGTGAGTGTTTGTGTGTGGTCAGGATGAGTTTCGCTTGTGCTAGCTGTATCGCCGACCCGGAAACCTGTCCGCTCCTCGCAGCAGCTCACAGCAGCTCACAGCAGCTCACAGCAGCTCACAGCAGCTCGCAGCAGCGTCTCGCAGCAACGAGCCTCGCAACGTCCCGACCAATCAGAGCACACTGGGCTCACAGGGAGGTGGGGGGCAGGAGCTCCAACAAGCCGTTTAGGACAGAGAGTGAATACACATACTATACAGAGATGCTGTATGAGAAACCAATGTGATTTTAGAAAATTGCACAATTTAAATCTATTCTAGTATACCTCAACAATAGAAATGTGATCAGTAGAAATGGCCATGACATGGGACCTTTAATATTTATTATGTTTAAGATTAAGGCCATAAAAGAAAAGCCACTACTAAAATTGGGTTTTTATTTTATATTGAGTTAATTTATTGCCAGTATTAGCAATGTTAGTCTTGAGTTTGCCATCAATGTTCTACTCCAATGACCCGTTGTACAGGTAGCTCCTACAGTCTGCTGAGTGAATTATAATACACATCAGTGAAACTTCTTCTTTGAATGTAAACAGACTGGCAGCCATATGTTAAAACAACCCCAAAGAGCACATACTCAAATTCCAAAAAAGGGAGGCCAAGTCTGAAGCTGTGTATTGAGTGCAAAAATGTTCAAACAAAGGGATCTAAGCTTCAGTTTTGTGTGTAACGACAATACAAACACCAGTCAGTTCAAAGCTCATTTTATGTGCCAAACCTTGACAACTGTGATGAGCAACAGCTTTTCAAAAAACACACTGCAAGTCTGTTAGTGTGCTTTTTTTCTTCTTTCTTAAATTAAGGACCGTAAACTGCGAGAGAACATTTAAAACAATGCTAATAAAACGCACCTGCTTTATTTTGATCACAGCTAACAATAGAGAATTCAGTGTGTCGGGTACAGAGTATTGTCAGGAAATCATAATTAACTCCAGAAAGAAATACAAATACATGCCACTCTTTAAGTGATAGCCTCACTTACCAATATTATGTATTTTAGCATTATCCTTTGATATAAACCACCAGATGAGCAAAATTCATACTATGTGCTGTCAAGTTAAGTTGCATGGATTTCGTGCCGTTTCACGTATATTTTCATCATCGGGTAAGCATGTGTACAATACTTATTTAATAAACAAATACCTTTACATTACACAACATTTTAATCAGTCTCAGCTGTATTACTAGACATTTGAAAATGTCCTTAAGCAGACATCAGAATGGTAGCATTGTTATAAGGTTAGCATTTAGCTTAGAACGATCCTCTGCCTGGCTACAGCCTGCTGGTATAACTGTATTTTCTCAGTCTTGTAAATGTAAATCTAATCCTAGCTACCAGTGCCTATATATGCCCAGTATGTATTTAAACGTTAAAAACAACTAATTGTGAAAACCCTGAAGACTGATTCCTGTTTGCAAAGATTTTGGTTAGCTCATGTTGTTGAATACTTTCTCTTCCCTGTTTTTTCTCCCATCTTCTTCAGCAGATGACTATTCCTACTTTCTACACAATAAGTGGATAGTCGTAATATTGAATATGCAACCTAAGAGGCAGCACAACACTACATCGTTATTTATATCGTTAATTTTAATTTCAAAGGAAGCTATACCCTCCTGTTATGGTGTTGATTCATAGACAGCTTTTAAAAGCAGTACAGATCGGCAGCGGTGTCTTCCAACAGCAGTGGAAATTGACAAATTGGAAGGGATGATCTTGGATGACATGGGGACAAATGGATTAGGGAAAGGACACGGTTAAAAGCTTTCTTTAGAGTGTTCGGGTAAATCTGGTTCATGTTAACGGCATTTAATCTGGATTTGGCACCACTGCTGGCTATTCCTACAATAAGAATATATGAATAATAAGAATCTTATTTCCCCCATAGTGGTTCCAACATCTTCCTCTTTAAGAAAACTGATGCTTTTTCCCAATGGAGATCAGCTAGAGTCCAGTAATCAGTGAAGTGTTAGGTTTTTACAATTTATATCTAAGTCAATAAATTCTGACTTGCTTGTTGGTGCCAGCACCTATAAAATCAGAGATGTACTTAATCACATTCTTGCCATATTAGTCTTTTCCTAGTCTTGGCCCTGTCTCCTATGAAAAATGGTTAGTCCTGCTTAGGGTCTTCCTGCAAGGCCACTGATCAATTCCACCAGCGTTACCTGTCTTCTGGCACTTTCTTGATAACACTCATTATTGCTCAATGACCTGGAGGCAAAGCTTCACTTTGGGCCTCATCACCTTCAAGCTGCAGCTCGGGAAACTCTTCCCTTGCAGCTCACCTCTGCTTTTAAAAGCCATAAACTCACGCCCGACAAGTTAGCCAGGAGACAAGAACCACAAACCGTGATTATTTGATATTGTAAAGTGAATTACACTCTCCATTCTCCTCGAGAGGGAGGGAATGTTTCCGAAAGACCAAAGGGATGTATCCAAGATGCGCGCAGTTTATGAGGCTCCTCAATCACAAAGAAGAAAAGTGTTTGAATCTCAGTTAGACCCGGGGCGAGAATGAAAGTTTAAAGTCTCAGTCAGTGGAGGGATGAAATAATAAAATAAAAGAGAAAAAAGCACCCTAATATCGTTTGTGATGATCATTCCAGTCCAAAATGATAAGTCGATGTAGAGAATGGATAAAATGGTATTCATGATAAAGGGGGAAACAGTAGACTTTAAATGGTGCTTCAGTCCGTAGCGTTGGATGAAGCACCTTCCCTTAACGTAAACACTACTCTTAAAACACTCATACTGGAATATATGCTCAACTGTGTAGTGGAGCTATTGCAATGGCCAAATAGAGCGAGAGGGCCCTAGGAGGCTATTCACACTAGTGCGGATAGCTGTTAAAACCTGTGTGCTTCACTTCAAATGGGTTTAGAACAGCTTGCGGATGTGAACAGGGCAATGGAGCAGCACCATAATACACTCTGGGATGTTCACCTCAGGCAAATACTCTGTGATGCTAAGCACCTCTCTCAAGGCGGCCAAAGAAAGTCCATTGATTTCTCTTTTTTGTTTGTGGACTCGATTCCATTGTGGGATTTGAGAGAGAAACAGAACTTCCAAACCACTCTCGCGGTGGAGGCTTCCCAGCGGCCAATAGAAAAATCAATCAATTAACATGATTCTGTCTCTGGCAAAGAAAATAAGCCTCTCAAGACTACTTGGAAACTAGGTCATACTAGGAAGTTACATCCCCACAAACAGCACTGACTTTCCCAGCAGCAATAACTTATGAAACATTTGAACTTATTCATACTGTAATATTCTATGACTGTCCAACCAATCAAACTATATTCACTTTTTTTCCTACATTTTTAAAATGCGTTTTTGTCCTTTTTAGGACAATGCTTTTATTGCTCTATACTCTCACTGTTACAATTGCCATTTTAACAAATTGAGAACACGTCATTGTAAAAAGGGCTTACACAATGCCATGTCTGCTTGACAGTCATGACAGCCATTTAGCTAGCTGAAATAGACAATCACAAGAAAAGCCCTATTAAATGCTGAGAATTGTCATTGTGTTCGTTTATGTCTAGCTTCCTCAGAGCCTGTGATGGAAGAGCAGTCCTAAAGTACATCGAAACAGTCGAGATCAATTTGAATTTTGGCTGTTTCGTTTCTGTAGACAAGAGCCATCTGCCCAACGGCACTAAAAACAGATTACATTTTGTCGGATGGTGTCTGCATAGTAAGAATCCCACCTGGAAAAAGAGTGATTTTCTCAATGTACAAGCTAAATCAATAATGCTGTCATGAAAGTTAATTCGTTGTTTATTGCTAGTTTAGCTGGAAATTCCAGTATATTTGAGCCATTTGTCTCACTCCCTTTCAATGTTTTCCTAGCAGAGAGGCTTTTCCAGTACAAAAGTCATGATAATATACGTGATTGTGGAGTATTTTTAATTGCAAATGTAACCTTATCTTTATGTATTCCCTGGGACTGGATGCAGAAGTTATTGATGAACTCGACCAAGGCGGACAAAGATGGTGGACTTTAGGGCTGGCTATCACCACTTATATCCTGAATTGAGTTTCAATAGTAAACAAAATGGATTCCATTTTGGAAATTGAAGTTGCAATACTTGTAATTGCTTGGATTTGAAAAATATTCTGAGATAACCTTTTACGTAAATGTGTATCGTAATGTCATTTGTGCAGCTAGATTGTGTTTGAGCTGTCTCGTATTAATAAATGTACAACATGAAACACACATTTTAAACCACACGCTTTTGAAATGAATACGGCACTGCTTCTGTTTCGTACTTTTGGCCGATCAGCTAATGTTTTGATTCAACTGTGGTGATTTTATTCATGGATATTGGATCATTCAAATGAAGATTGATTATAAATAGGAGAATCTATTTTATTTAAAAAAAAGCTGGCATAACTGGCAATGATGGTGGTGAGTGCTACTCTCTGCACGCAAATAAATATACCTTGATGTACCGGTAATGATGCAGATGTTTTTGTACAATTTTCCGAGATTCACAGAAACAAATGCCCACAGAAAGAACCAGCACTAAAATCTCCTGCTCCTCCTGGGCTGCACGTCCACAGGCCAGGGTATCTTGGGTCCGCTCCAGGGTCTTCTCCTAATTTGCTGTGTCCGTAATACCGCCAACATGCTGCGGCCAAAGAGCAGCCATTACAGATGTCTAAACCACATTAGCTGGCTCTTGTCAACAAGAAGGAGCAGTGGCTCAACACTGAGTGATACACATGAGGATATACTGAATGTGACAGAGTAAAGACTATTACTTATTTACAGTATACGTAAAATAACAAGCTACCTACATAAGCTCCACCTCTTACTTATAAGCATAATCATTTACATTAAAAAAGTGACAATGGTCATTTAAGTACGGTTCAGAATTGGCCCATGGAAAAACATTTCTTTACTTTAATATTCAATATGCCATGTATTTAATATTAAAGTAAAAATACTTTCATGCTGAAGTTCAAGTCCTTTTCAGTCGGTGAGACTTTTCACAGCTGATCTTTCAACACCTCTCACGCTGTTATGACACTGATTTATTACGAGTCCTGTGTGAGGCAATAAGATTTTTCATAGAAAGTAATATTCTTCTGAGGCATCACTGATGAAAGTAATGGATACAAAGTCTTGCCCTCTTTAGATGGTTATTTTTAAGATCTGTTGAAATCAAAATGCCATGTGGAAAAGGAAGACGTTTAAATATGAGCTTTGCTTTGGATTTGTATTCTTGAAAATAATAAAATAGGCTTTTGTGTATTTATTCCTCTAAAGATGAGGCTATTTTGTTTCACACGGAGTACTGCATGATTACTTCAATATCGTCATGCACATCACATTAAACACAGAAAAACTGACCGACAAACACAGATGTGGACATGCAAACACACTAACAGTAAAAACACAACTTCCCCAATGCAATACGATAAGGGCCGTCCATGATATAAATCACATGTGTAGGTAAGAGATCAAATAAATCTGATTAAATAGCACATGCAGCCACATGACTTCCAGTAGAGGTCAGCTCTATATCGCACGTTCCCCTGCACTGATGCGCATCTCATGTTTTTTTTATTCGGCACATTAGAACAGCCGTCCCTGAACACAAGTCAATCAAAGTCATTCATTCATCTTATATTGTCCATATAGGGTCACATTCGGTCATCATTCAGGAAGGGAACTCAAGCGTGAGGCTTTGAGGACATTATCTCCACCAGTCATTGTTCCATGTGCCTAACCCTGCTGGCACATGCATCGCAGCAGAGTTTATGCTTATCCAGGCCCAGGGGAACAGGGCATACTGTATGTGGCCTGTGTAACCAGCCATATGTGACCCCTGCTCATAACTCAGTCACACGTAATACAGGAATACAGTGACCTGTCCGGGGCTTGTGAATCTGCAAGCCAGGCTTTATTTCCTGCTCATCCTCACACATTTATGGGGAGCTGACCGTGACAACCAGAGGGGAATTGATATGCGTGCTGGGGGTTTGAGGTTAATGTTGCACGTGCCACTGCCTGTATGTGCGAATGAAATCTGTTTAGCCTTTCATGTAACAACCAGATTTTGTCTAATAAATACACATTGACTTATATATTTTTACATCAACATCTCTATAAAAGACTAAAAAAAGCACTTAGAAAGAATTGACATTACATGTAATTTAATGCATTTTAATTTCAGTGTTTTGTGTTTCTGGCCTTAAATGTCTTAGATTGGATCGTCACTTGATTAGGATGCTATTGTGTCTTCTGATATATCAGTGAGATTGTAAAATACATAATCCATACAACTTTATAAGCTTTTTGGTGAGTTTATTTTGTTGTTCCTGTGCCCTATTGAACACAAATTACTTTACTCTGTGGATTAGGTCGAACGTTAGATTGAGGTTCTGGTCGTTGTGAACATTTGGGTATAGTTTAAGTAAGAGAGAAGTACTTAAATAATGTAAGTACAATGTCCATGGCAGAGATGGAGTACTCGAGTCCTGGACTCGGACTCGAGTCGGACTCGCGTGCTGATTTTCGGGACTCGTGACTTGACTCGGACTCGCACACTGATTGACGCGACTCGGACTCGGACTCGTGAATTCTCACGCACGATGACTTGGACTCGGACTCGGCTCGGGCACTCCTTGGGATGACTCGGACTCGGACTCGTGAATTCTCACGCACGATGACTTGTACTCGGACTCGAGCAAGTTTTCTCTGGAGTCTGATGTCCTCTGTGTCCTGGCGTGTGCACCTGCGAGGCGAGTTCACGTACTGGGCGCGCCCCCGCTGCTATACCAGTCTAAAGATGTCCAGAGACACACCCCGCATCGTGCTGTATGCTTTTAAAGATTTCGTTTCCATATTGGGAAAGAGCAGCGCAAAATGCACATTATGTGGACAGAAGATAGAAGATAAGACTGGGACAACGTCGAATTTCAATCGACACCTTTCACGGCGGCACCCAGAAAAGTAAGTAGAAATGCTATTGTTAGCTTGCTAACCCACGTTAACGTTAGCCACTAAATTGACTCCACAAAGGTTTTAAGATGTCGGGTTAGATGGAGGTAGGGGTTGATATCACATCCTAGGGACCAAGTGCAGTTTTATTGTCTAGATAGATACTGTTAAAAAGCTATACATGTCCTTGGTGATACTGCAGATGATGAGTAGCCTAGCCCTAGCCTACAATGAACGTGAAAATTAGAGACTGAAAATGATCTCCGTCACGGAGGCTCCATAACACATTACTCTAAGGATGGAGTTCATATATATATATAGGTAGGCTGTATTGAACACTATCATCAGAGTAATGTGATCAAATCAATAAGTAAAGATTCAGCCGATAACATGAAAGCACATGGCTACTTAACATGCAGAATGTCTCAAGTAGCAATGTGCTTTCTGGGGCTTAATCTTTATTGATATAATTTAAACGTTCACTTATTGGTTGTTGGACATTGTGATATTATATTTATTATATTCGCTTTGTGTTGTGATGTTTTGCCGACTGTGTTGAAATAAATTAACAAAATATTCGTTCATTGCAACACATTTAGAATCATATTACATATTTACACTCGACACATGTTATTGTTTTAAGTGTTCATTGATGTGCATTGTCCCTGCTAAATAAACGATTAAATATCCCTTTTTACCATTAGTGGCTTGCTTGGTTTGTGCTTGAACATTCCATTTTTTAAGGCTCAGGATTATGGTTTTTATGTCACTGTTATATAGCACACTGATAACAATGTTACTTTTAACATTGTTTCTCAATCCTTGAACTCAAACCATATTTGGATGGTCCAAAAATGTATTTAAATTATTATCATAAACATGCCACAACTAGTTTGCAATGGTTGAGGATTAGTAGTTGGGGTAGCCCTAATTTTAACCATACAATTTATTTAGCAATAAGAAAGATTTTTTGCTGAAGTGTGTATTCTTTCTTCCCCTAGGCACAACAAGCTCCTTGAAAACAAGGTTCACAGAGATCTTCCAAGCAGTGAAGATGCCAGGATGCGAGCCAGCTGAAGGAAGAGGTCCCACCAAATTTCCTTTCACGACTGCTTACTTCATAGCATCTGTGTTGGACCCATCGTTTGGTTTCCAGCGGCTAAAACATGATGTGCAGCTGGACAGTGATGACAAAGATCAGCTAATGACTCAGATCATTGGTGAGACATGTTCACTTGTTATATATGTATGCAGGCTCTAACTTATACTAGCCATTATTAATTATAGTTATATGTGTACATGAATGTCTAGAAGTGGTTTATCTGTTTGTAGATATTGGGGTGTGTGTAGCCAAAATAAGAATACTCAATCCTTATGGAAAGAATTATAAGGCCATTTTTACACATTAGCCTTTTCAAGTAAAACAAATTAACATAATCTATAAATGGTATCACAAACAAAATAATAAGATCAGTAGCAGATTTATTCACAAAAGTATACCCTCTCATTTCAGATTGTATCAAGGCAGAGGGTGAGAAGCAAATGATCTCAACAGCAGGACCAGAACAAGGTGATGTTCCAGTGTCTCCTCCTGCTCCTGAAGCTCCTCAGAGGAAGCTGAGAATGTTCTCCCACTACAGCAAGACTCCCTCCTCCACCAGGCGGTCTGTCCAGGCTCAGCTGACTGCATACCTCGACTTGATCGACAACCAGGCCTCAGACCCATGCTTCAAGTTTTGGCAACAAAATAAATCCCAGTTCCCTGTCCTCCATCAGGTTGCCACACAGGTATTCTCCATCCCTGCTTCCAGTGCACCCATTGAAAGGGTATTCAGTCATGGAGGCATTTTTATGAGGCCTCACGTGCAAGGTTGAGTTGTTCGATGTTGTCAAATCTGATGCTTTTAAAATGCAACAAGGATGTTTAAGTGTGTGTGCCTGAGTGGGTGCTCATCTGCTCCTGACGCGAGCAGCTAAAAACATATTGTTATGCCAGACTAAAGTTCCCTGCCAGACTAGAGTGCCACAGTGACGCGTCCTAAAACCCGGAAGTAAACTTCTTCCGGTTCCTTCGTCAAAGAAGCAATGCTTTTTCTCCATAGGATTTTGGAAAATAGCTCGAAATAAGGTCTGTGGTTGAGACACATTTAAGAGACAGATCACGTTTTGGATAATCTCCACGTGATCTGTCTCTTAAATGTGTCTCAACCACAGACCTTATTTCGAGCTATTTTCCAAAATCCTATGGAGAAAAAGCATTGCTTCTTTGACGAAGGAACCGGAAGAAGTTTACTTCCGGGTTTTAGGACGCGTCACTGTGGCTCTCTATTGGAATTGGCCTCATTCGGCTCTGCTGGTGTTGTTTGTGGTTTTCCGTACACCTGTAAGATGCTTTTTAAGTATTCTAAATGCATAATTTCAACTGGGTGTCTGTCCAATAGGGCCACATTATGGTAGGAGAGGGGACCCCATCACTTCACTAACATAGAGAGGAATTGGTTCTATGACTTTGTAATTCGAGCCAGATTCAAATTGGAAATTGAATGAAAATGTTACTTATATTGCGTAGAAAGCCCTGCATGCTTTCTCATGTTCTATTGTTCTTAATAATGTATTTTCAGTTTCTGTGGGTTTTCAAACCATTAAATAAGTTCAATTGTGACATTGTGTCATTGTGTTTAATGTATACCATTTCCATTTGTAAAGCAGCTCTTTGAAGATGCCAGAACGGAGCACTGGAGGCAATATTGGAACTGGACTCAACCTTGATGATGATAATAATAATTATTATTATTATTAGTAATAAGCTTTATATTTGTATAGCACCTTTTTTTAATACAACAATTGTAGGCACACTCGCTTCACAGCAGTTCAATAGACACATTAGTATACCATGACAGGATAAAAGCAATGTAGAGGAGCTACAGCTACATTTCAACACATATATCCACTAAGATTAATACATGAAGACTTGTGACTCGGACTTGACTTGGACTCTTCTTGGGTGACTCGGACTCGGACTCGAACACTCCTTGAGTGACTCGGACTTGGACTCGGACTCGAACACAGGTAATGATGACTCGGACTCGGACTCGACTCGGACACTCCTTGGGTGACTCGGACTTGGACTCGGACTCGACTACGACTCTCCCTAGGTGACTCGGACTTGGACTCGGACTCGAAGAGTGGGGACTCGAGAGTGACTTGGACTCGTGAATTGGTGACTTGACTACAACACTGGTCCATGGTACCACATGTGTTTAGATAGACGTCTACACTTTGACATCACATTCTCACCGACAGCCTATCAAAGGAATCCTGTTTCAAAAGTTGTCAATGATGCATCTCAGTGAAATGTTGATGCAGAGCTCAGCCCTTCTGAGCACTCGGCTCTGAGTATCATGGCAAACGAAATATAAAGAAACATCCACCACACCTGAAAGGGCTTCAAGATAGCCTTTGTTCAAGCAGGCAGAACCATTGGAATTGGTTTTGTGGCCAAATGGACACAAGTTGTAATCTGAGTGATGTCAGTCAGGTCGCCTGAGGGTGGGTGAAGGATGCTAACCGACCTATATATGAACCAAGGTCAGATTTAGAAGGATATATTTATTGTCAGTGTATGCTTAAATCTATCATTTCATAAGTTGTCATTGTCATCCTTACTTTTACTGGCATTGTATCCCACATATTTGTAATATACAGTGTAGAAATCCACGCATGCATGTGCACATTTAGAAGTTTATTTCAGTTTTCCAAAAAGCTTAACCCTATCTCGTTTTGTTTTTTTAATTGCCACAACATGATTGCAACAGTGTTATATAGTATTGTTCTTTAGCTGTGAATGCTCTTTAATCCATTACAATAGCTCCTTGTAAATCCCTTTCTATGTGAACTCAATTTCACCCTGAAAACATGACGAGGTAAAGATGAATATTTAATTCAGCGTTGCAACCCAACTATTGTAGAAATGGGAAACGCACATAATCACCCTTATCTGTGATCTAATGAGTCAAGTAGAATTATGTTACACATTCTCCGTAACAGAACGCATTGACAATAAACGCACAGCCGGCCGCTTTATTGTCCCATTTCTGTGTTATTGAGCCAATTGCATGCTATCTAAGGCCAGTCAAAGTGCCAGTAGTGGCATCATGATGCTGAAACTAGAAAAGATATATTGAGTGCAAAGAAAATGGTTCTCAGCTCGCAAAAAAATATCTAAGGAAGTACGAGTGATGAAATGGCTTCAGAGCAATAAGGACGTCAGCAGAACTGCAACCACACATGGGATATCTAAGTTTATTAAAGTTCCACAGCTCGCCTCCTGTCATTCAGATTCTTTGTAATAAACAAAAAATGCTGGCGCTGATACCATAGAAAACAACAAGGCAATGCATTATTCAACAAATAGTTCAAGTAATACAAATAATTCATCAAACATTGTTGGTCCCCCTTTCACTTTGCCAGATATTGTTAAATATTCCTTTTTCTCTCGCTGTGTTTTTACTTTCCCCATGTGTGCCTTGATAAGCATTCCCAATCAAAAGCCACTTTGTACATAATAAACAAGGGCGGAGGATTAAGTGCAGATGTCAACAAAGACGCGCTTGTTGATGAAGTGACTGGTGCTGAATATTAACATCCAGCTAAGCCTGGCTAATTCACTGCATGCCGACTGATAGCAAATGATTGGTCAGAGGAGAACAGACTGGGCTGCTTGTTCGTCGCTGCCCAGCTGGAACACAAAGGCCACCACTGTGTTATGTGGGCAATACATCCCACTTAAAGTTAAACGCCTTAAGCTGTATTCAATGGCAACCTACAGGAGCCTAAATCTGGATTTGAAAAAGGGTTAACTATCTATTATCACATTGAGATGTCATTAGTAACTCCTCGGTTCTGCCTGGGGCCTCTGATTGATCATTTAATTAATTGGTTGACTTGAGAGGCATAGGCATCTTGCCAATAATGTTCAGCATGCACTGTAAAGACTATATTGTTTCACTGAATGCCACATGAAAACATGTGATGCATCGCTTTGGATAATGATGAGGTCAATTTAACATGGAATGTAACATCATTCAGTGTTTCCCACAGAATTTGATTCTATTTGGGGGGACAGACCCCCCGGGGCTGCAGGGGTTGGGTTTTCAGCATGTCAACTCTTTCACTTGTGGGGAAATTGCAGGATTGGCACAGCGTTACAAATGTGCCACAAAACCAACCAATGGATGTATATAGCCTAATAAGACCGTCAACAGCCTAAACCCCTCTGTTTCCGTAACAACAATTCACGATTTTTGGAAATACTAACATATCAACAACGCATTCTGGTACACTCTGAGAAGAAAATAAATAAATCTATTACTACTGTGACTACCCCTCCACACCATGTGGGGTGCCGTCTGGTTGTGTGTGTGTGTGTGTGTGTTTGCAGGTTCCTTTGCCTGACGAGATGCACCTGTTTGACGAGCTGCATAAGCCTTGATGAGCTACACCTGGCCGGAAGCCTTCAAAAGAGCCCAGCCGGATACGTCGGGCTCACTCCTCTGGGCACTTTTCTCTGCGCCAGTTTCGGGGACTTATTGCTGGTGTCCATTTAGTGTTGTGTTTAAACAATAAACTATATATTCTTACCTCTCGTCTCGCCTCCCTGCTTTATGTTACAGCCCACGAACCGGGTTGTAACACTACCCGACATATTTGATGCCATTGTTTGTGTTTCACTTTGTTCTGACAGCTCGCTGCTCCACACAGAGAGAAGAGTAAAGAGAATAGGAGTAGATAGCTCCCATTGTTTTGTGACCTGTCAATCATCAAACCTGGGGTCATATTTCATTATGTGTTTGCCTACTGCATGCACAGCGTTAGAAAATCGGGCCTTCAAAATAAAAGTTTGACTTTTTTCAAAAAATGTTTTCTTCACTCACATCTGCGACCCACTCGAAACGGGTCCACGACCCACTTTTGGGTCATGACCCACCAGTTGAGAACCACTGCATTCTGTGTCCATTTGTGGCAGCCCGCCCAAATAAATCAATGTATGGGAAACACTGTCATTACAATGTTTTTGTCACAGATTCACACTGCGAACTGCAGGCTTTCATGCCATATAGTATGTCGTGTGTCATGAATTAATTAATGCATTTCAACGACACTTCAGGAAACAAGGCACTATTTTTTTTTTGTCTTACGTGCCAGGTCTCTTTCATTATCGAAATTGCCTTTTTTTATAATTTGCATATACAAGAATCACCCGCTCTCATTAGTGATTGAATGCAGGACCACTCGGCAATGAATTCCTTTTCAATAATTGTTTTGATTTGTATCAGAGTTTCATTAATTAGGTTTACATTTGCATGCAATCTCTTTAATTTCTGATTGCAAGCTACAATGTGGAATAATTACTTAAGGGTTTTAGGCTAATGACCTTTTGAGATGTGCCAGGGAAAAAAAGAAGCTGAATGCTAATTTGTTAGATATGAATTGATAAACAAATCAAAACTGATACCATTGACTGGTATTTGATAACTACATGTTCAGCATACCTTTATTAGTCCCACAGAGGGGAACTTTACATCCACAAAGGGGAAATGTACATACACCTAGTGATAACAGTTTGACACTGAAGCTTCGAACGGAGCATCAACCCTGGACTTCCTATTCCATAGAAGCAATTCTTCGAAGCTTGCTTCAAATCACGTGACATGTGACGTCCGAAGCAGCAACTGCTTCATTTCCTGAATGAATCACTTGACTGGTTCGCGGTCCAATCACACGATTCAATGCACTGCCTCGTCTCGATTCTGACAGGTGACAGCTTGAAACAGTTTCGAATTTGAGCTCTTCAACACCTTATGACCACTCTAAACAATGCGCAATGTGTGGGTTGTTGTCGTAGTTTGCGTTGTTGCTGTTGAGTTGTTGTTGGTATTGCATTTGAATTGTAGTATCATTATAGAGCAAGCCAGGAAGAAAGATAGGTCGTTCAGGCTCGGGAAACACTTCGAAATGTGGAGAAGTTCTGAACAAAAAGACAATCATCAGTCATATAAAAACACTTCAATGGTCTAAGGAATAGATAGCCCAGTGGGTCGAGCCGGCGGCCCTAATGAGGCGATGTCCTCCGCGCAGCTGGTTCAAAGCCCGGAATGGATAAACTTTGAATCATTGCTTTTCAACTTTAATAACTGATAAAAGACCCTCTCCTCCCAAAAACATGTCCAGCACTTTCTAGTCTCTTCTCAATAACCCAATACACACAATTATCAATCTTTAATTGCAAATAGAACATGATATTCAGTCTTAGTGTGTGTGTACATCGAATACTTTTCAAGGCAAAGATACGTTAAACCCACTGCAGCCTTGCACTTCGCCAGGAGAGGTCGCTGTAACTGAAGCTTCGAGAAATGAACCTATTTCCGACACAATTGTCCAAGTGGTTCGACGCTTCATTCAAAGCTTCATTTTGCCATCACTACATACACCCTATGCCTACCTACTAGATGACATTGTTCATGTGCCTTCATGGAGATGCTTCCCATACTACATTGACATACACTAATGAATACTTAGAAGGTAACTTTAAACAAAGCACTTACTGTAGGCAATGCTCAGTGCAGAGTACAAGTCTTTGGTAGTACAGGTCATCTCCCAGCAGTGAATGTTTAAATGCATGAGCGTGAACCAAGGTGATGTTCTAAAAGTAAAAGCCAAGGTTGGGAGGGTTCATTCAAAAATGTATTGTTACAATGATGTGTTACCTGTAAGTAAATGTAATCAGCAACTTCATCTCAGTATCAAATATAAAAGTATATAGAAATAGTTTATTGCATACAGTTCAGTTCACAGACACTGTTTTATGAACACTGAAATAAAAAAAAGAACAAATGAACCAAAACCATAAAACAAATTCAGGCAGTAGGCGTACATATTCACACTTAAAGTATTACCCTACAGAACAGTTGCTTACAAAGATTCAATCAAATTAGATCCTTTTACAAGACAGACTGCTCTTTTTTTGTTTTTAGTAACATTGTAATCTTGCAAGTAATCCCCAATTTAAAAAAATGTTACAGCAATCTGATAACATCTTTTTTTGTGTAACTTTAAATGAATACAGTTAGCTGTTTACTGATTATGTACTCCCATTACATGTATCCATTACTTCAAAAGCCTGGTTTAAGCTTTTTCAGGATATCTTTCCTGGGTTACTATAGGCCAGGGGTGTCCAAACTATGGCCCGGGGGCCAAATGCGTCCCGCGGACCATTTTGAATCGGCCCTGAGCAAATTCAAAATTCTAATGACTTAAGTATAATACATTACTGCTTGTCTTATATTGTACTTCTTAAATATATATGTTCAAATATATTACACAGTATTCATGTGTAAATAAGCCTGTAGCGGAGGTGATCTCTGGGCCGTAGACCTCGTCTCCGTTACGTATTATATAGATTCACTATTGGCGAAGCATATTAATTTGTTCCACGGTAAAACATTGCACAGGAAGCATTTGATGTATGAAAGATGACAAGAGCTTGTGTGGCGTTCAAACCCGTTTTATTGAATGGTTTACGTCATTATGAGAACACATTAATCCTTGATGTCGGGGGGCTGGATTGGCACGTCAATCTATGGGTGTGATTAGCGATTCTAGTAATTTATAAGCTGTTTAGACTAAGAAATATACATTTCTGTTATATATTTGACATATCATCCCTGCGTCATAACACTCACCTGTTCTCCCATCTCCGGTCCCAGGGTCCATCACCGTAAAGAGTCCCCGGGGAAACGGCGAACCCTGTTTTATCGTTCCGGGTGTGGTTATTGAGAACGATGGAGGCAGGGGTGGTTTTATATCGTGTACATTGATGTCGGTTTATAATATGTTTCCCTTCATACATTAATGAAGTATACTTTAATTAATAGATGTTTGTTATTTCCAAGTAATGTTTATTTTTCTTTAACTGGTTTTCATTATCTGAGCTAACCATCTATGCAAATACCTTTTTGAAGGTACGGTCCAATTGATGGGCCTATAAAGGGTGGCAGGTTAGGCTCTTTGAGAGAAAGGGATAGCGCCACAGTCATATGGGGAAATGTATGTTGGTTATCATGTACTAACGATGAATAAATTCCCTCACCGGGTTGTATCAGGACGTTCTGCCTCTGCCTCCTTTCTTGGTCGGGCCGCTCAATTATCAGCTTCACAAGAGCCCTACTTTCAAATAAATTCAGTCAATTCAAGTTAAAAACATGTTCCCACAAATCTAAGTTGATAATAAAAAAAGTCCAATAAAAAAATGTACATAATAAATATACCCTTGATATTTCGTCATTTTCAAGTATCAAGAATAATTGACCTACATTGGATTGATTTGTCCAACTTATAACTGAACTTAAGAGGCAGTACCTCACCTCTAGGGAGTGGCCTAGCCCTTCATATATTTTTCTTTATGTGGCCCTCGGTGAACAAAGTGTGGACACCTCTGCTATAGGCAAATACGGTAAAACATGTATTCTCTGTATTTGCATTCTGTAGAAAATAACTGAATTTACTGCATGCTAAAATATGCAACCTTAAGTTAATTGTCTGCATTTTTCCATGGTCTGGCTGATCAGTCATTTAGATCATGCGGATAAGATTTCTAAATGATCAACAGTCAAAAATATATTTGACTCAGACATCCTTAGTTTTTATTTGACAGAATATTGCTACATGTGCTTCAGCCCTCGGTATCACAAGTCAAATTATAAGCAAACAAATGGCAGAGGCTCTCCTGTCATTCATAGATTGAAAGACAATAGACAGATGATGAACAATGAAGATGAATGGCTTTCCACCCTGCCGAACGTTGCTCTGAACAAATGAATTCCAAGGGCGCTCCTCATCATTTCAATGAGCTTTCCCCCTGCTATGTTTCAGCATAAATCATGTTAACCTTCTCATTTTCAAGTTCATTCATTTTAAGGTGCTCTCCTGTCTCAGTGGCTACGGGCCTCGTGGTTGCATCAAAGGGATCTGATTGTGGAGATTCCATTAAACCTCACACTGCAGAGTATTGTGTCATTTTCCCAGGAATGCCAACTCTACTATGTCATAACTCAAAGCTGTCATTTCAGCGCACTACGCAGCACGCAAATTAACACTGGAGGTCCAGGGATATCTGCTAGAAAAAGGGTGTGGAAAAACCAGTGTTACAACGCCTCCATAAAAGAAGATTGATCGATATGATGACGGGAACACCCACGTGTGGAAATGTGGAAGCGGAGTGCTGACGCATCGTTTTTACACTTGAAGAGAACTTTGTGTCTAATTTACACTGCCATTCAATTAAGCAAATTATATCTTTATTGTTAAACTGCTTTTTATGGATACCCTATCATTTCACGAGACGGTATGTTGAAATTAGATTATTCTACAAATGCTAATGCCTTTGAATAGTCAATATGGTATAGGTTAGTTAAAGGATGTTCTTTGGCACAACTATAGGCACCTTAAACACTAAGTATATATAAATACATTGTGGTTGTACAGCACTTATAATCAAACTGATGGATTGTGACAGGTAGCAAACTAGGGTCAAATGGTAAAGACCCACTGGAAGGAAACAATTGTGCAACATTGCCTTTCCCTCTTCTTTCTTGTCACTGCAGACATGGCCGAGCTAGTGGGATAGCGTCTAGTCTGCTCACATACTAAGAAGCATTGTAAAAATCAAGCACCCCTCTTTGTAACATGCTTAAAACTAACTTGTTGGCCAATATACCCAAAAGATAAGGTGCTGAAGATGATTTGGTGTGTGTATAAAGAATATCCATTTTCACTTTTCGATGAGCAATTTTCTTTTGTAATTCTATTTCAATACATGTTTTTATGATTTCCTGTTTAATGAGTCCTTCACCAAATCGAACCCTAAGAAACTAAATGTCAAATTGTTTTCATGGTTGAGTTGTTTTCTCCTTGGTAGCTTTCATTCTGAATGGCTGTCTGATTTTGAGATCCAGTAGAAGAAGGTTGAACCAAACAGGATGACCTTGTCTTCTCCCAAAGGATTTCATTATTGGGTCTTTGTTGTTTGGTTATCTATAATGTGAGGGGGGGGAAACAACAATGAAGAGGAAGAAGTGCACTCAGTCATCACATATTCTTGGGGAAACATTATGTAGGCTCTTCATGGGAATGTGTTATCTCGAAAAAAGCATTATTGTTTTATTGTTGGAGCCACCAGTAAACCTCCATTATTTTGGCTGCTGTTGTACATTATTATCATCAAGTGGCAGCCATCTTGATGTATTGTAAGCACTATGACATTTCTTGCTTGTTACTGTGTCTTGTTTAGTGTTACTTTACTTGACATTGACTGTGCATATTATTGACGTAAGCATAACAATAACATCTTTGAGAATATGCCTGTTAGCCAGAAAGGCCAATTTTCATTTGTTATGAGAAAATTGCCTTTTCGTAGCAATTCTCCCTTATGTGTGTGTAAGTGCTTTTACAAATAATAGACATTTTGTTTTCAGACTGACTGTCTACCTCCATTGACATCTAAAATGTTCTCAATCTATCCGCACAGCTATATAACTGCATCTTAAGTACCAGACATTTGTCTTGGATGTTGAGCATTATTTTGCACTCAGTCTTCAATATCTGTTTGTTCACCTGCTATTTGATGGTTTACAAACAACCTGAGTCTTATTTTAACCAAAAAGGGGAATGAATGTCATCGTTGTACCACAAAGATTATAATATCAGAGTAGGAGCTGTTTGACAGTTCATTGTCTTCATTTACACAAAGATACCACTTAAGGAGCGAATGTTTGATGAGATTGACGACTGACACTTTGACGACTGCATGGAAAAGCAGAACACCCCCTCGGTTTCACACTTAATCTACTAAAATGCTAATGCGTGACCGATCAATACCACGGTATATTTACCTCAGCCCTTTTTGCTGATATTGCAGTAGCTTGAAACGACAGGGGGTTGTGTAGACTATTTTTGTTTGCCGCTGATGAATCGAAAGCTGCAATAGAGAGATAATGGAAAGGTTTACTGAGATACTGCCCAATACCTCCGCACCTCCCAGGCAACCTCAAAACGACCCATGAACCATGATGTGGTAAAGATGTCAGCTGGTAGACGTAAGCATGAAAGGCGCTTCAAGGCTTTTTTCTGACAGTCTTGACACCATTCACTTAAAAAAAGTAATGGTATGTTAGAACAAGTCAAGGGTTGAAATGCATTCAGGAAAATGACAGCCAGGGTAGATGGGGTGGTGGGGGGGGGGATGCATGCATGTCTGTTGGTTTGACAGGAGCACACTGTGAGGATTGTACCAAAATAGATTCAAGATGAAATTCAAAAAAAAAAGAAATTCGCTTTTGATGTTTAAATCCATCAATTATTAGGACACATTTTCTCCACCTTCTATGCGCTGTATTGAAAAGCCTTTGTCTTTACAGGATTTTTACATAAAGACATTTCCAGACTGACACATACAGTGGAGTACATGTATATCCACTGGAACAAGAAAGACAAACAATTGGAAGTTAATTTGTATTCAATTGGAATAATTAAATATATTAACCCTTTCATGCATAGAGGTCACTACAGTGGACAGCTATTCAAAAGGTGTTTTCTTGTATATGCATTGTTTTTTTTTTGCATAGTTGCACCATCAGCCACTACATAGGACCCTATTGCATCATCCCATACACTGCCCCTCAGTGGAAAGTCAGTGTAAGTGCATGATACATGTCTCTAAACCAAGATGGATGACAGAAAGCCACATGGACCAAGTCACCCATCTATATCCTGCCAATCCTTTTATGGAAAGCGTCCCCTGCAGGTATAAAAAAGGTGGTGACATCAAGTAACAACTAAGGAATCATAGAATTCATAAATTATCAAAGTATTGATGTTATGTTTGCAGGAAATCATGATTAACCACCTGTCCACTACAGTGGACGTCATGCATCACTGGCTATATTTCAACTACAATTCATACTGGTACTGCTGCTGTTGTTCCCAGGGCCGTCCCTCCCTACAGGCAGATCATGCAGACTGTGTGGGGCCTCACCTTGTGGCGGGGGCCACACCTTTTGGAGGGGAGCCTCATCTGAGGCACACCTATGCGCTTATGTGGCGCAATTAGGGTGGCCCGGCACGGTGTCGCCGCTGCGAGGCTCCACTAGCACTCATCAAATAACTGTGCGTGGGGCCTCAAATTGGCCCCTGGCCCTGGTTATTCTTGAAAATACTTCATCTGCAATATCTTTTTGGACCGTAAATCAATATACTTATGTTATTATAATGTAATTTTAAGTTTGCACATCTTTATTTATCATTTTTTCAAAATGTACATCTCTTCAGTTCAAACCCTGAACACATACTGTCCACCTGAGTGGATATATAAAAATCTCTTTGAAAAAACTAAATAAAAAAATAAAAAGTTCAAATCTTGTTTTTCATGCACCAAGAGCAATAATAACACTTGGTAAAACAATCCTGACTGAGGTTTTCATAATTCATGCATGAAAGGATTAAGGCAACACATATACAGTATGTATAGAAAGAAAAGATTAGCTTAACATTCATAAATAGTTTTTTCACTTGAACTATGCAAATTGATTTAATCCATCGGTTACTTCTTAAAGTTAACTTTAATGAATCTTACTTTTAAATCAGACAATTTAAGATGGTCACAGATGCAGCATGACTTTTTTTGTGTTCAAGGGTGATGCTAATGGTTATTTTATTACAAATGGCCAGAGCATATCAAGCAAATATCTCGAACAAAGAGACACAAAATGAAAATGCCTTAGAAGATTTTAGATGAGATGAGAGGCACTTTTAGGCAGAGTGCTAAAACTAATCTATGGAGGTTCTTTTGAGTTTAGATATTTAGAAAAAAGTATTTAAATGAGAGGAGATATTATTTCATCCATTTAAAGCTTTCAAAAATGACTCAGCGACTGAACATGTTCCATTTGTAAGGCTGTTTCTTTGCTTGACATTAACAATATTTATTTAATTCCCTGGAGATAAGAATTATATCACAGACAATAGTCAAATGCTTTTTAATATGCTATTGAAGAACAACAATGGATCCTCAGATACATCGAAGGTGTGTTAGATATGTCAACTTTTACATTTAAAACATTCAAAAAATGAACTGACAATATCAAAAATATAAATAACAGTGTTTCATAAGCTCATGATATATTCATTTTAGATTGTATGGACTCAATGCTAGAGGAGAAACACTGCCCTTTATATCTTTGGAGCAGGTGGCTTGGAGATACACATGCATTAAAAAAACATGTTAACTTAGTTTGAATGTATGCCAGAGAAAGGAAAGAGCACACTGCATTTCGACCACCTTTCTTTTAAAATGGTGTTTTAGCGCCTCGGGTTTGCAGCAGAGCCACTTTTACAACTGATGGAGCTGGATGTAGTCTGTGGCCAATGACCCTCACAGTAATGTATTGACTGGAGCAGGGCTATTGGAAAGATGTCAGACTCAACAGAAACAGTTTGGGAAAAGTGTCCCCTGGAGGCTGCCTCACCGGCTTCATTAAAACGTATCATTTATATGTTGGATTTCTGTTCACTGTTGGAGCCATAACTAAGGTTATAGTCCAAGAACATTGTGGTTCTGTCCCAAAGGGTTCCTAACTCAGCCCTGAGCTACATGTCAGATGGACATAACATATCATGTAAAACATTAAATGTTTTCAGTCTGCTGAAAAAGTCCCTTTTAAAACACCAGTTGTTACCAGCCGAATACACTTTGAAGACATACTGTACTGAACATGTAACAAGTATAGACAGTAGGGATGCATATCGTTGACTTTTTTACGATACCGATACCGATACTACTGAACGATACCAAGACTCAACCGATACATATCGTGATACTTTGAAAATGTATCATCCCACAATTACTCCAATGAAGCGCTTTACGATATAGTTAACATGTGAAATGAATATTAAATTCAATTGTGGGACTTCTTGGACCTTTTAGTACTGAACAAACAATGAAAAATACATAACAAATATGAAGAAAACCGATTATGGAATATTTTTTATAACACCCGCCATCAGGTGTGCCGCGTGAATACCACATCTTGTCAATGCAAACAGACCGTTATAGCACCGTTATAATTAATGTTAAACCTGATATTCGACGAGAGAACAAATACATAATAGAATAATGGTCATGAGATCTCAGCATTGCACAAACAAACAAATCAACATTAAAATCAACATTTACCTGCACTGGTGAGAGAAAACAAATCCCATCACAGTTCATTTGTGGGACTTTTACCTTTCTAGTATTGAACAAACAATGAAAAATACATTAAAAATGAAGAAAAACGAATATGCAATCTAATTCATAACACCCGCCATCACGGGCCAAGGACTCACTTTTAAAATTAATTTAAAAAAAAAAAAAAAAAAATTATTATTATTTTTTTTTTTTTAAAGTATCGAAACCGGATCTGATTTCGGTACGGTATACCGTAGCCACCAGTAACCGGTATTTCGGTAATACCGGATACCGGTATGCATCCCTAATAGACAGTATTTATTCATCATTGAAGTTAGAAATGTTATCTTGCTTTCATTTCCACCAATCAATCGCAATCAGCCCTAGAACCACTGAAAATCGGTTGTGTGTCTTTTATAATAATAATAATATTAATAATAATAATAGTAACTTGGATTTATATAGCGCCTTTCAAGAAACTCAAAGACACTTTACAATAGGATCAGAGGCTGTGGGGGGGGGGGGGGACCAACAGGAAAACAGTCACAAGAACATAATAAGATAAAAACATAAATAAACAAAGGATGATCACAACATGTTTAGAGGAGAGACTTGTCTTGCTATAGTGGTAAACCCTTTTATACATCTGTACCTCTTGGTTCCCATCTGCAGGACAAATGATTTTTTGTGGGGCTGAAAAAGGGTTTTGGATTTCACCTTTTCATGAGATGAAACCTAAATATGAAACTTCAACTGCTTTTTAAGATAAGTGTTTTTCCTTTGTTTTAATGCAAAATAGATAACATATACAAAATCCAGAATATGTAAGCGCTGATTATTTCTTCACATTCACAGGGCCACATATTTTACAAAGGAAGCATCCAATGAGAGTGTACTTGTGGAAACAGAACTGAAATTGTTGTTAAGCTGACGAACGCAGTCATATCAAGCGTCAAACAATTTGTACAATGCTCCATCGATTTTATAAAGTGCCTTATCTCCAATCCTCCCACTCTTTCCACATTGAATAAGGGGTTGCTCGATAACCGAGGTACATTGAGTCAGACTTCAAAAGAAAATACCACCTAGTATTTACATTGTGTGATGCAACATTTGACGTGTATATAAGTATTGGTTTTAATATTCATTTTCATACATGAGAGTAATAGTCTGAATACAACTGCATACTACTACATTTATACTACTACTATCATATATTGTAGTAAAAAGTACCTAATTTAATTGAGCAGACATTAAGATTGAAGAAATAGGTCAAATTAATCATATTTAAAGTTCATTATTATTTCGTATAAAACGCAAGGTGCAGTTTTGGTAAGAGAAAAGTAGCTTCAAGCTTATTTTTAGATGTTTTTGAACTTTTTGCGTTTATCATCCATGTTCAAAACTAAATATTATTCTTGGCAGAGTTATATTGCATAGTCAAACGGGTCCTAGGGAGACTTGAAGTTTCTTATTAATGAACTTTATCTATTTTAGGTTTCCCTTTTATAGACTCCAAGACATACAGTTCACTACCACCCTCCTGCATTTCTATCTGTTTTCAAAATGAATGGCCCTTTGTATGGAAAAACAAGAGTAATGTACACTTAACTGTCATGGAATCAGAAACCAGATACTCAAGACATAACCAAATATATAATAAACACTGCTGATTGAAGGAATTATTATATTGTTGTACAACAGTAAAAGAGCCAGAATACTTGCGTCAGGTCCGCCAAGAGTGTTTGTGTCTGTCTAAAGAATAACCAAATCTTACAGGTTTGATATACTTCTTTTAGTTTACACAGCACTATACCTTTGGACCTTTTACAATCACATGTTCTGAATAACACGTTGCAAACAGACATGTGTCACATTCAAGGTCTCTTTAGATAAACTAAATGATGAAACTCATGAGCATGGCTTACAGCACATTATCATATAATATAGATTATTTCAACATAACATTATTTGTTATCTTTGAATTACATTCATCCTTTCAATTTGTCAGGCTAAACTAAACTAAACTGTGGAGCTTGGTGCCACTCTGAGATCCATGAGCCATGACCGTGTCTACAGGTTCTACAGTAACGATTTTAATCAGGAGCTCATTATGTCTCACACAGAGAGGCCACTCAATCAGATCAATTGATTAATTAAGTACCACGGGCGTTTGGGGACCCGGGTGACAATATGATCCCTGAGGACAGGATGAAGGTCCGAAAGCAATAGTTGTTAAATAAATGCTTCTGCAGGGTCAGCATAAATGTCGCATGTACCCATTTATACATCTAATTAAAAAGCAAATAGTCCTCTCTCAATTTAATCTGATAACTCACTGCAAGGGCAGATGTTCTTTCTAGGCTTTTCGGTGTTGGTTTTGGGTACACACTCCAGTGTTAAGTCAGCAGGAGAAGAGGAAGAGAGGAAGGGATTTGTGCAAGCCAGCATCATATTAAAGCATGTAATACAGGCTAATCCTTCTCCACTCATGCTGCGGTAAGGCCAGGAATACTGAGGGAGTGCCGGCTTGATTTGACTCAACCTACAGTAACAGCTGGGGGAATAAGGACCACCACTGTGTTGGCCATTTATTCACACTCACTGAATAGCACTAACATAGGTGGGAGTAGTTCCACATGCGTTCATCATGAACCAGAGTCATGGCCTTAAGCTGCTGTATAATAAACACATAACATGTACAT
Organism: Harpagifer antarcticus; assembly: GCA_902827135.1. Lineage (NCBI taxonomy): Eukaryota > Metazoa > Chordata > Actinopteri > Perciformes > Harpagiferidae > Harpagifer > Harpagifer antarcticus. Next base: position 967,364 of record CADEHL010000998.1, read on the forward strand.
GTGTTTGTGTGTACTGAAAGGAATTAAATATAGGTATTTCCAGCATCAATTGTAGAGAAAATCATGTTAAAACTGGAACGCTGAGGAATATTTATTTACTCTCAATTTAGATTACAGGCACAAAGCTCAATAGGGTGCAGTAATAACAGACCAACACAATGTAATCTTGATTTTTCAAGTGAGGCTTTAAAAATGTTCAAATTATTTAGCATTTTCTTAAATAACAATTCCAGCATGCACTTTTAAGAGGGTCTTAGACATTGGTGAGAGTGTATTCAAGCCAAGCTTTAGTTATTTTGAGCGGAATATTTTCTTTAGTGTAAGAACATGTTAAGTCAATTATTTGCAGACTCTTTGAAGGTTACTTACAAATAAAATGTACCAGCACAGGATGTTCACAAAGTATCAGCCAAACAACCCTCTTTCAATCTTAATGATATACAGGCTAGTCTCGTTAAAGCACTCATTATTTTCAGGCCATAATTTTAATGAAGTGTTTCAATCATTCAGTAACCTTTCATGTTGCAATATTAGAGACATATTTTTTCAGAATCCCAGTTAGTTATGACCCCTCTGATTTCAGCATGCAAGACAAAACAGATTTAAAGTAAGCTTGGATGTTGTATACTGATCTGTCTGTAGAGTGTAAGTGTGGTGTATGTGTGTAGCCCAGCATTTTACATCCTCCTAAAGGGTTGACTTGTTCCAAATCAGGAACATGGTCACATGAAAGGGAACCTCACAGCAAGTGTTCTCCTCAAAATCTAAACGACTCCTTCCTTTCAAGCTGTGGCCAATTACTGCTGCGTTTGACTCCATGGGGCAGACTGTACCGTTGGACTGAATCCTTCTTTGCATGAAAATATATTCTGATGCTATTATCTAGAAGTCCCTCTCTACGGTTAGGTTTACCAACCCTTCCTGCGGGATCCAAAGACATATGTAATATATCATCTCCGTAGTGTTCTGGGTCCGTCCAATGGTATCCTGCTAGTTGGACGTGCCGGCAAAACCTCCAAAGGATGCATCGTGATAAATTAGCTGAACTACCTGAACTGACTTTTTTTGATGACAGAGGAGCTCCTCTTACTCCGAGCTCCTTTGGGGGTCTGAGATCCTGCTTCTTCCCCTCCGCTACTGGCCTCATCAACAAGGCCCGGCCCCCCCCCATGACTTTTACCTCAGCCACATCACAGACTCTATGCATTACATTAATGCACACAATGTTGACAATATCTGGTTTGCTTACTCGACATATTTTCTATTTTATTGCACTCTATTTCAATGTAAATTACAGCTTTATATTATTTTCTATTCTACTATATTTTTTGTCTCATTTTTTGTAATGTTGTTATAGTGTTCTTAAAATAGTTCGCTATCTGTGTTTTTTAAATTGTTGTTATACTTGTATGTATGCACCACGACACCAAGTGAAATTCCTCGTACTTCAATCAATCAATGCTTATTTATATAGCCCAATATCACAAATGTTTACATTTGTCCCAGTGGACTTCACAGTTTGTACAGAATATCAGTATGACAATACGACACCCTCTGTCCTTAGACCCTCACATCGTACAAGGAAACACTTCCAGAGAAAACCCCACAGTTTAAAGGGAACATGGGAGAAATCTCAGGGAGAGCAACAGAGGAGGGATCCTCTCCCAGGACGGACAGACGTGCAATAGATGCCGTGTGTAAATCGAAGAGATAATACATTTTACAGCATAGGGTATACCAATTGTTTGGAAATGCATATGTCTATAATAAGAAGATGAATCCACGAGGATGTCAACAATCCTGTGGGAGTCATCAGGGAAGTAGTATGGTGAGAGTCAGGCAGGACCACAGTGATAGGTTCAGCCACGACTCGAAGTCCAGGACTCAAATCCAGAACTCAGGATAGAGGATCCAGGACACAGGACACAGGATCTAGGACTCAGGATCCAGGTCTCCGGATCCAGAACTCAGGATGCACGATCCAAGACACATGATTCAGGTCCAGGACACAGGACCGCAGCAACAGGATCAGCCACGACTCAGGATCGCGTACTTGTCAATTTACCTGGTAATAAACCCATTTCTGATTCTGATTTTGATTCTCATTCTTACCTCTAAGCATGATTCTTGACACTATTTGGAGGAAACCTATTTTAGCCACTTGTATCCAAAATATGATTCCTTAAAAACTAAAGATTTGCCTTCTGGCTCAGCTCGCTTCCTGCTGAGTAAAACGGTTTTGGATGCACCTTCACCATATTTGACTTTAAAAGTGCTCAGATGTTATTACTTTCAGCCTGTTTTGCTGCCTCCTAGTGGCCCAAAAATGACAAGTTCAGCTTCAAAGTGCTATATCAGTTAATCTGCTTACACATAAGCATTTATCTGTTTATGGGAAGGTATGTTATAAAATGTTTGTCCTTAAAATGGTAGGAATTAAGACATTAGACAAAAGCTGGATTAGAAAAATCTTCCAGTAGAAATCATTGTTGTCATGCGTCATAATGTTGATATAATTGCCAATTACATTTTAAATTGTGTTTTCCTACTGTACTGTTGTTAATGAGAATCCCATTATTTAGAACTGCCGAACCCCTTAATAGAATATAGTTTGTCCAAATGATCCACACAAGAAATAGAGATTGCACTCAATACTTTTCTCTGGTCAATTAAGCTCAACTGATTCCTCTGTTTACATTTTAATTATTGGTAATGCTATGTATTCCATTAAATCGTGTTTTTAAAGCAGTCCTGAAGACGTTCCAAGATATTCTTGTCAAGGCCATACATGGCTTTTAAAAATGTGTTGGTCGAAAAACTCCTGAAGAGTTTTTAGACTTTGTCAACACGTAATTTATTCCGGTAGGGGTTGAGCCGTTAGTTTCAGCATGGATAGATTCCATTTAGGAAGATTGCCATTCCTAGTCCTGTCCTTTCCCACTCAGAGCATATCCTCCGATGACAGGTCAAATGCATCTCCATTCCCCTGTAGTGAAAACCTTGATGTGACTTTCTCCATCCAACTGGCCTTTTTAAGGGAACATTTAATCAATAACTCTGTCGTGTAGAGTTTGGTTTCAACACAAGGCAGCGATCTGCTCTTAGCTTGAACTCCCTCGTTGTCGCCTCTAACTGTATTTTTTATCACTTTACAGCCTCCCGATTGAAACACACAGTTCTCTCATATACAGTGGGGAAAAAAAGTATTTAGTCAGCCACCAATTGTGCAAGTTCTGTGAGAGGCCTGTAATTTTCATCCTAGGTATACCTCAACTATGAGAGACAAATGAGGAAAAAAAAATCCAGAAAATCACATTGTCTGATTTTTAAAGAATTTATTTGCAAATTATGGTGGAAAATAAGTATTTGGTCAATAAAAAAAGTTCATCTCAATACTTTGTTATATACCCTTTGTTGGCAATGACAGAGGTCAAACGTTTTTCTGTAAGTCTTCACAAGGATTTCACACACTGTTGCTGGTATTTTGGCCCCATTCCTCCATGCAGATCTCCTCTAGAGCAGTGATGTTTTGGGCTGTCGCTGGGCAACACAGACTTTCAACTCCCTCCAAAGATTTTCTATGGGGTTGAGATCTGGAGACTGGCTAGGCCACTCCAGGACCTTGACATGCTTCTTACGAGCCACTCCTTCAATGCTCGGGCGGTTGTGTTTGGGATCATTGTCATGCTGAAAGACCCAGCCACGTTTCATCTTCAATGCCCTTGCTGATGGAAGGAGGTTGTCCCTCAAAATCTCACGATACATGGCCCCATTCATTCTTCCTTTACACGGATCAGTTGTCCTGGTCCCTTTGCAGAAGAACAGCCCCAAAGCATGATGTTTCCACCCCCATGCTTTACAGTAGGTATGATGTTCTTTGGATGCAACTCAGCATTCTTTCTCCTCCAAACACGTCTAGTTGAGTTTTTACCAAAAGTTCTATTTTGGTTCATCTGACCATATGACATTCTCCCAATCCTCTTCTGGATCATCTAAATGCTCTCTAGCAAACTTCAGACGGGCCTGGACATGTACTGGCTTAAGCAGGGGGACACGTTAATACAGTTAATAAGTGGAGGACAGAGGAGGCTTAAAGAAGAAGTTACAGGTCTGTGAGAGCCAGAAATCTTGTTTGTTTGTAGGTGACCAAATGTTACAGAGGAATTTACCAAGTAATTCATTAAAAATCCTACAATGTGATTTCCTGGATTCTTTCCCCCCATTCTGTCTCTCATAGTTGAAGTGTACCTAGGATGAAAATTACAGGCCTCTCTCATCTTTTAAGTGGGGAGAACTTGCACAATTGGTGGCTGACTAAATACTTTTTTGCACCACTGTAAACCTTCCCATAAAGTAAAAACCTGCCACAGAACGGGTATTTTAACACAGGCGTTAAAGTACTTTTGATCTTCACATATTTATGATCAGCACCATGCTAGCTATTTGCTGACACTCAGTATTGCTCTGGAACATAAAGGTATTTTTCACAGGTACATTTTGTACCATTGATGGAATAAATTGTAGGCATCAAAGTCTTTGATTCACACACTGAGTATGTTCAAATGCAAATGCACCCCTTGTTCTCATAGTAACAATGTATAGACGACAATTAACTGATGCTGGAAAATCACACTTTGTACAGATAGGCGCATTCACACCGCAGTACTTTTCCCACAAAGGTTCATGAGAACTTAGTTCATGAGAACTCTTTTGTCACGTTCACACCAAAAAGAGCCGGGTACTAAAATGTGTTCATGAGAACCTTTTACCCCCTCGAAAGTCCCTGCTAGAGAGCAGGGACTTTCGTGCGGCTCTCTTGTGAGAAAAGAACTATATTTCTGATTGGCTGGGCGGATTGCAAACCACGCCCCGTAAAACTCCCAAAAAGCCGCCATTTTACTATCCTCGCATTAGCATTATTAGCATTAGCATTAGCCCAGCCGCAGAAACGCAGAGAGACTAACTTATGGCAACACAAAATAAAACATGGGAGCGGTGGAGATGAGGGAGGTGTCGGCGTTCTGGCGATTTACTCGGAAGGCTTCAGTAGAAGCTGCTGGGAGTCCCAGCAGCTTTCTACTGAAGCCAGTCCCCAACTCCAGGGAATTCCGGCCGGGGACTTTGGGGCGGCAGTATACGCCGTGAAGTGGTTTGCGGGCCTGCCAGTAAACCCAAAGCAGAAGAAGAAGAAGTGGCGTCAGCGGCTTCATTTGCCTAATCCTCCCCCAGGACTTATTGCCGGTGTGAACGCGATCTGTACTTAGTTCATGAGAACTAAAGAGTTCTCATGAACTAAAGTTCTCATGAACCTTTGTGGAAAAGTACTGCGGTGTGAATGCGCCTAATGGTGTAACGCAACAAGCAGTGTTCCTCAGCAGGGAAATCAATGTTATTTACTTGTCAATGTTTATTTTCCAATTTCAAAGCTAAATGATACCTGATACATATTTAAACATCTGTTCTACACTGTGTTCATTGATTGTATTCAATCAATATGTGAAACTAGGACCTGTTACTTTGTCAATGTGAACACAGATATGAATCCACTTTAACTGTGGATCAATGTGATAATTAAAAGGAAACATGTCACTTATGACTTCCGGATAGTCGTACACACCTAGGACTGTTTTTTTAAAAGTGGTGGGTTAACGATTTGGCATATTAGGTCTGCTCACTCGATTTACTTCTCCAGACGCAATGGCTGCAGTTTAAGAAATGGATTCATATTCTGAGCTGTGTGCAACCGTTGCGGTTCACCAAGTCTTACCCAGGGACAGATTGATTCGTCTAAATTGTTCTTCTGGAATATAAACATCTCAAACGACTTACAATTTACAGTAAAGTCGATTGAAGTCACATCTCCCACTGATCCCCTGCAACACCCATTTTCTCCGCATACTAATCGGGTACTTATTTGATATGTAGTACAGAACACTCTGTGCCACTGCCATGTCATAAATTACATTACATTACATGTCACTTGTTAGACGCTTTTATTCAAAGCAACTTACATACTCAATACTGTGGGCAATCCCCACAGGAGCAACTTGGGGTGAAGTGTCTTGCTCAGGGACACAACGACATGCTGACTGCAGTGGGGTTTGAACCTGTGACCCCCTGATCTGAACACCAAGACACTGCACCACACACCTCCCATAAATATACAACAAATATTGGCTTTAGCTTTTAGTAATTTCTGTACTTTTAAAGAAGTATACTAACAGTATGATGAGACTCTTACAAGGGAAAGTCTGAATGAAAAACATCAAAATGGTGGTACAAATACTCCCAGCTGAGATAACATTTTGCCTGGGGTAAGATGCTGTGCACCTTTCTCTCTCTCTCCGCCTTTCTCCTGGCATGAATAGGCTCTGCTTTCTCTGCAGCATGTATTGTCTCCTGAGTCCTGACGCATTTGATCATATCTCTGCCACTGTAAATCGCTCCGTGCTTCCACCCCCAGAAATCAGTTGACACATCAAAGCCCCAGAGGGAGGTTTAATATTGGAGTGGCACCATTCAAATGTGGGATCCGTACACACACTCTCGCACACTTCGTGTATTTTGGAACAAGAGTTTTTTGTTTCAAAAATGAAAACTGGGTTATGACAGACAGGTCAAAGTACAGCGCTAGTGCAAAGGTTTATCCGTTTTTAGGACGTGTATGGGAGACAAAAGGAATTCATTAAACAGAGGTGCTTTAAAATAGCACCAGTGACAGTCTGACTTATGCGTTGTTTTATGAAATCAAAAAAGTCCTCCAAATAATGGCGTTCATTATTATCTGCAAAGGAAAGGAAAAAATATTCCTGTGTTCTATTTTTTAGAACTGCCATCCAGAGATTGGAAGATAATTGTCAGCAATTGTTGACTGAGCTTCTGAAATCCACCTTGAAGTTGGCCCCCTACAGTGTGACTAACCTCAGTAATCCATCCCAATTCAACACCTCTAGTGTCAGGCAGGCCTGTTCAGAAACAAATCCTGTGCCTTAAACCCAGATTTGCGTGACCCAGCAGCCACTTGGGGTACAGGTTTATGCAGATACTTAATCTGTTTTAGAGTGGGTTGTGCATGCATGGGTTTTGTGTAACTGTGTGCACTTTTAATCTAATTAAATCAGACTGGACTTTGGTGACCTGAGGCTGGCATGTTCAGAGATATCCCAAGGCTAGCACATTTCTTATTTTTCACTTTTCTCTTTAAATCTGTTCATTTAAAGGTGACCTATCATGCTATATTTAAATGATATAGTGTATGACCATACCTATATAAGGTATATTTATACATTTTATTTTTCAAAATACCAAACAGATCATTTTTTAGCCATGCCTCGTTTCGCTCATTTTCGCTTTATTCCAAACCTGCCTATGAAAATTCTGAGCAGCAGCTGACCACGCCCCCAGCAGAAGAGCCGGCGAGAGTCACGTTACCATGCTTGCTGTGATTACGAGTGTGGAATACACATGTCATCTCAGAGCAATGCATGTGTTCAAGCATATTATCAATTTGATCCAGAAACTGAAGCAGCGGAGGTTTTGGCGGAGGTGCAAACATCTCGGTTGCAGCAGGACGTTTCTGAATGGTTAGTTGACAAGCTGTTGTCCCTATTTATTTTTACTCTGTTACGATGCTTGCTACTTATTCCATTCATATTTTGGCTAATTAGCAAGAATGCAATGTGTACAGTTCGTAACTTAGAGTTTGTAACGCAAACACAGCGATACATATATATATTTATAAAGGGAGACATTCATATTTTCAGCATATATACAATGGCCTCATTGCGTTTAATAGTTTACAGTCCTTTTCTTCCAACATCGTGCAACAACCGTTGGAAAGTTCAATAACTTAGGGTGATAAAAAGTATAACTCCAACACCTCAGTTGTCAGCATTATGTGTTTCATGTGTTTTAAAAGCTCAGTTATTGACTTCTTTCTAAAGGGGTACATGTGCAACTTGCGCCACGATGCCTTCTGAACCGGAGCATGTGCTGCATGGAGATACCACACGTAACATTAGCTTCACTAAGTTGTCTGTTTAGAGAATACATTTTTCACATGTCATTCAATATATGTTTATCACACTAGGTGTAAAGACGGATGCAGGAACATGAGGACTCTGTAACCTGTGTGGTGGACCATCCTGGATTTGGTTTTGACTGAAATTGTAAAACGAATGCTAATATTGTTCATGGAAATAAATACTGGTGTATATGGCTTTATGCAATCTTTCATTCTGTCATTGTACATGTAATATTATATACTACACAGCAATGGCATAACACACCCATGTGTACGACAACAAGTCCACACACAACCTTATGCTTTTGAAATCAGAATATTCTTTACCCATCCAAACATGAATAATCACGACACATTTGATATCAACTCGGAACTTTATTGTCAAAATCAACGGTTATTTGAATCAGGATCAGAGTGGTGATTCCGGCCTGCATTGTCCTCTGATCCGTGAAATGTCTATGTTAGGTTCAGACAGCAGCCAAATTGAACCGTGTGGCATACCCGGCGATGACCTCCTCCCTGTCAGGTTGCTCATAATGGTGCAGGGTCCACAAAGACTTGGTCGAAGATGAGGTCCATCAAGTTGGCCACGTAGCCTGTGCAATGTTAAAAAAGCACAACAAAAAAGTGGTTTAGATTAGAATATGCATGTCGTCAACAACAACATACCAGGGCTTTAGCTCCGTTTTACTCGTGGTGTGTGTCCCCTCGCATACATACATACAGTGTTGTATCCTAACACACCCCCATTTATATTCATGTGCGCAAACAAGTAAACATGCAAAAGCTTTTCCATATAACGCTGCAAAAACGGCATGTCTCATTAGCTTAGCGTAGCGTAGCTTAGCGTAGCTTAGCTTACAGATCGATGATATATGATCGTTCTTACAGACTACAATCACAAAAGCTTTTACATAACGCTGGAAAAAACGGCACATGTAACAACCAGATTTTGTCTAATAAATACACATTGACTTATATATTTTTACATCAACATCTCTATAAAAGACTAAAAAAAGCACTTAGAAAGAATTGACATTACATGTAATTTAATGCATTTTAATTTCAGTGTTTTGTGTTTCTGCCTTAAATGTCTTAGATTGGATCGTCACTTGATTAGGATGCTATTGTGTCTTCTGATATATCAGTGAGATTGTAAAATACATAATCCATACAACTTTATAAGCTTTTTGGTGAGTTTATTTTGTTGTTCCTGTGCCCTATTGAACACAAATTACTTTACTCTGTGGATTAGGTCGAACGTTAGATTGAGGTTCTGGTCGTTGTGAACATTTGGGTATAGTTTAAGTAAGAGAGAAGTACTTAAATAATGTAAGTACAATGTCCATGGCAGAGATGGAGTACTCGAGTCCTGGACTCGGACTCGAGTCGGACTCGCGTGCTGATTTTCGGGACTCGTGACTTGACTCGGACTCGCACACTGATTGACGCGACTCGGACTCGGACTCGTGAATTCTCACGCACGATGACTTGGACTCGGACTCGGCTCGGGCACTCCTTGGGATGACTCGGACTCGGACTCGTGAATTCTCACGCACGATGACTTGTACTCGGACTCGAGCAAGTTTTCTCTGGAGTCTGATGTCCTCTGTGTCCTGGCGTGTGCACCTGCGAGGCGAGTTCACGTACTGGGCGCGCCCCCGCTGCTATACCAGTCTAAAGATGTCCAGAGACACACCCCGCATCGTGCTGTATGCTTTTAAAGATTTCGTTTCCATATTGGGAAAGAGCAGCGCAAAATGCACATTATGTGGACAGAAGATAGAAGATAAGACTGGGACAACGTCGAATTTCAATCGACACCTTTCACGGCGGCACCCAGAAAAGTAAGTAGAAATGCTATTGTTAGCTTGCTAACCCACGTTAACGTTAGCCACTAAATTGACTCCACAAAGGTTTTAAGATGTCGGGTTAGATGGAGGTAGGGGTTGATATCACATCCTAGGGACCAAGTGCAGTTTTATTGTCTAGATAGATACTGTTAAAAAGCTATACATGTCCTTGGTGATACTGCAGATGATGAGTAGCCTAGCCCTAGCCTACAATGAACGTGAAAATTAGAGACTGAAAATGATCTCCGTCACGGAGGCTCCATAACACATTACTCTAAGGATGGAGTTCATATATATATATAGGTAGGCTGTATTGAACACTATCATCAGAGTAATGTGATCAAATCAATAAGTAAAGATTCAGCCGATAACATGAAAGCACATGGCTACTTAACATGCAGAATGTCTCAAGTAGCAATGTGCTTTCTGGGGCTTAATCTTTATTGATATAATTTAAACGTTCACTTATTGGTTGTTGGACATTGTGATATTATATTTATTATATTCGCTTTGTGTTGTGATGTTTTGCCGACTGTGTTGAAATAAATTAACAAAATATTCGTTCATTGCAACACATTTAGAATCATATTACATATTTACACTCGACACATGTTATTGTTTTAAGTGTTCATTGATGTGCATTGTCCCTGCTAAATAAACGATTAAATATCCCTTTTTACCATTAGTGGCTTGCTTGGTTTGTGCTTGAACATTCCATTTTTTAAGGCTCAGGATTATGGTTTTTATGTCACTGTTATATAGCACACTGATAACAATGTTACTTTTAACATTGTTTCTCAATCCTTGAACTCAAACCATATTTGGATGGTCCAAAAATGTATTTAAATTATTATCATAAACATGCCACAACTAGTTTGCAATGGTTGAGGATTAGTAGTTGGGGTAGCCCTAATTTTAACCATACAATTTATTTAGCAATAAGAAAGATTTTTTGCTGAAGTGTGTATTCTTTCTTCCCCTAGGCACAACAAGCTCCTTGAAAACAAGGTTCACAGAGATCTTCCAAGCAGTGAAGATGCCAGGATGCGAGCCAGCTGAAGGAAGAGGTCCCACCAAATTTCCTTTCACGACTGCTTACTTCATAGCATCTGTGTTGGACCCATCGTTTGGTTTCCAGCGGCTAAAACATGATGTGCAGCTGGACAGTGATGACAAAGATCAGCTAATGACTCAGATCATTGGTGAGACATGTTCACTTGTTATATATGTATGCAGGCTCTAACTTATACTAGCCATTATTAATTATAGTTATATGTGTACATGAATGTCTAGAAGTGGTTTATCTGTTTGTAGATATTGGGGTGTGTGTAGCCAAAATAAGAATACTCAATCCTTATGGAAAGAATTATAAGGCCATTTTTACACATTAGCCTTTTCAAGTAAAACAAATTAACATAATCTATAAATGGTATCACAAACAAAATAATAAGATCAGTAGCAGATTTATTCACAAAAGTATACCCTCTCATTTCAGATTGTATCAAGGCAGAGGGTGAGAAGCAAATGATCTCAACAGCAGGACCAGAACAAGGTGATGTTCCAGTGTCTCCTCCTGCTCCTGAAGCTCCTCAGAGGAAGCTGAGAATGTTCTCCCACTACAGCAAGACTCCCTCCTCCACCAGGCGGTCTGTCCAGGCTCAGCTGACTGCATACCTCGACTTGATCGACAACCAGGCCTCAGACCCATGCTTCAAGTTTTGGCAACAAAATAAATCCCAGTTCCCTGTCCTCCATCAGGTTGCCACACAGGTATTCTCCATCCCTGCTTCCAGTGCACCCATTGAAAGGGTATTCAGTCATGGAGGCATTTTTATGAGGCCTCACGTGCAAGGTTGAGTTGTTCGATGTTGTCAAATCTGATGCTTTTAAAATGCAACAAGGATGTTTAAGTGTGTGTGCCTGAGTGGGTGCTCATCTGCTCCTGACGCGAGCAGCTAAAAACATATTGTTATGCCAGACTAAAGTTCCCTGCCAGACTAGAGTGCCACAGTGACGCGTCCTAAAACCCGGAAGTAAACTTCTTCCGGTTCCTTCGTCAAAGAAGCAATGCTTTTTCTCCATAGGATTTTGGAAAATAGCTCGAAATAAGGTCTGTGGTTGAGACACATTTAAGAGACAGATCACGTTTTGGATAATCTCCACGTGATCTGTCTCTTAAATGTGTCTCAACCACAGACCTTATTTCGAGCTATTTTCCAAAATCCTATGGAGAAAAAGCATTGCTTCTTTGACGAAGGAACCGGAAGAAGTTTACTTCCGGGTTTTAGGACGCGTCACTGTGGCTCTCTATTGGAATTGGCCTCATTCGGCTCTGCTGGTGTTGTTTGTGGTTTTCCGTACACCTGTAAGATGCTTTTTAAGTATTCTAAATGCATAATTTCAACTGGGTGTCTGTCCAATAGGGCCACATTATGGTAGGAGAGGGGACCCCATCACTTCACTAACATAGAGAGGAATTGGTTCTATGACTTTGTAATTCGAGCCAGATTCAAATTGGAAATTGAATGAAAATGTTACTATTGCGTAGAAAGCCCTGCATGCTTTCTCATGTTCTATTGTTCTTAATAATGTATTTTCAGTTTCTGTGGGTTTTCAAACCATTAAATAAGTTCAATTGTGACATTGTGTCATTGTGTTTAATGTATACCATTTCCATTTGTAAAGCAGCTCTTTGAAGATGCCAGAACGGAGCACTGGAGGCAATATTGGAACTGGACTCAACCTTGATGATGATAATAATAATTATTATTATTATTAGTAATAAGCTTTATATTTGTATAGCACCTTTTTTTAATACAACAATTGTAGGCACACTCGCTTCACAGCAGTTCAATAGACACATTAGTATACCATGACAGGATAAAAGCAATGTAGAGGAGCTACAGCTACATTTCAACACATATATCCACTAAGATTAATACATGAAGACTTGTGACTCGGACTTGACTTGGACTCTTCTTGGGTGACTCGGACTCGGACTCGAACACTCCTTGAGTGACTCGGACTTGGACTCGGACTCGAACACAGGTAATGATGACTCGGACTCGGACTCGACTCGGACACTCCTTGGGTGACTCGGACTTGGACTCGGACTCGACTACGACTCTCCCTAGGTGACTCGGACTTGGACTCGGACTCGAAGAGTGGGGACTCGAGAGTGACTTGGACTCGTGAATTGGTGACTTGACTACAACACTGGTCCATGGTACCACATGTGTTTAGATAGACGTCTACACTTTGACATCACATTCTCACCGACAGCCTATCAAAGGAATCCTGTTTCAAAAGTTGTCAATGATGCATCTCAGTGAAATGTTGATGCAGAGCTCAGCCCTTCTGAGCACTCGGCTCTGAGTATCATGGCAAACGAAATATAAAGAAACATCCACCACACCTGAAAGGGCTTCAAGATAGCCTTTGTTCAAGCAGGCAGAACCATTGGAATTGGTTTTGTGGCCAAATGGACACAAGTTGTAATCTGAGTGATGTCAGTCAGGTCGCCTGAGGGTGGGTGAAGGATGCTAACCGACCCTATATGAACCAAGGTCAGATTTAGAAGGATATATTTATTGTCAGTGTATGCTTAAATCTATCATTTCATAAGTTGTCATTGTCATCCTTACTTTTACTGGCATTGTATCCCACATATTTGTAATATACAGTGTAGAAATCCACGCATGCATGTGCACATTTAGAAGTTTATTTCAGTTTTCCAAAAAGCTTAACCCTATCTCGTTTTGTTTTTTAATTGCCACAACATGATTGCAACAGTGTTATATAGTATTGTTCTTTAGCTGTGAATGCTCTTTAATCCATTACAATAGCTCCTTGTAAATCCCTTTCTATGTGAACTCAATTTCACCCTGAAAACATGACAGGTAAAGATGAATATTTAATTCAGCGTTGCAACCCAACTATTGTAGAAATGGGAAACGCACATAATCACCCTTATCTGTGATCTAATGAGTCAAGTAGAATTATGTTACACATTCTCCGTAACAGAACGCATTGACAATAAACGCACAGCCGGCCGCTTTATTGTCCCATTTCTGTGTTATTGAGCCAATTGCATGCTATCTAAGGCCAGTCAAAGTGCCAGTAGTGGCATCATGATGCTGAAACTAGAAAAGATATATTGAGTGCAAAGAAAATGGGTTCTCAGCTCGCAAAAAAATATCTAAGGAAGTACGAGTGATGAAATGGCTTCAGAGCAATAAGGACGTCAGCAGAACTGCAACCACACATGGGATATCTAAGTTTATTAAAGTTCCACAGCTCGCCTCCTGTCATTCAGATTCTTTGTAATAAACAAAAAATGCTGGCGCTGATACCATAGAAAACAACAAGGCAATGCATTATTCAACAAATAGTTCAAGTAATACAAATAATTCATCAAACATTGTTGGTCCCCCTTTCACTTGCCAGATATTGTTAAATATTCCTTTTTCTCTCGCTGTGTTTTTACTTTCCCCATGTGTGCCTTGATAAGCATTCCCAATCAAAAGCCACTTTGTACATAATAAACAAGGGCGGAGGATTAAGTGCAGATGTCAACAAAGACGCGCTTGTTGATGAAGTGACTGGTGCTGAATATTAACATCCAGCTAAGCCTGGCTAATTCACTGCATGCCGACTGATAGCAAATGATTGGTCAGAGGAGAACAGACTGGGCTGCTTGTTCGTCGCTGCCCAGCTGGAACACAAAGGCCACCACTGTGTTATGTGGGCAATACATCCCACTTAAAGTTAAACGCCTTAAGCTGTATTCAATGGCAACCTACAGGAGCCTAAATCTGGATTTGAAAAAGGGTTAACTATCTATTATCACATTGAGATGTCATTAGTAACTCCTCGGTTCTGCCTGGGGCCTCTGATTGATCATTTAATTAATTGGTTGACTTGAGAGGCATAGGCATCTTGCCAATAATGTTCAGCATGCACTGTAAGACTATATTGTTTCACTGAATGCCACATGAAAACATGTGATGCATCGCTTTGGATAATGATGAGGTTCAATTTAACATGGAATGTAACATCATTCAGTGTTTCCCACAGAATTTGATTCTATTTGGGGGGACAGACCCCCCCGGGGCTGCAGGGGTTGGGTTTTCAGCATGTCAACTCTTTCACTTGTGGGGAAATTGCAGGTATTGGCACAGCGTTACAAATGTGCCACAAAACCAACCAATGGATGTATATAGCCTAATAAGACCGTCAACAGCCTAACCCTCTGTTTCCGTAACAACAATTCACGATTTTTGGAAATACTAACATATCAACAACGCATTCTGGTTACACTCTGAGAAGAAAATAAATAAATCTATTACTACTGTGACTACCCCTCCACACCATGTGGGGTTGCCGTCTGGTTGTGTGTGTGTGTGTGTGTGTTTGCAGGTTCCTTTGCCTGACGAGATGCACCTGTTTGACGAGCTTGCATAAGCCTTGATGAGCTACACCTGGCCGGAAGCCTTCAAAAGAGCCCAGCCGGATACGTCGGGCTCACTCCTCTGGGCACTTTTCTCTGCCGCCAGTTTCGGGGACTTTATTGCTTGTGTCCATTTAGTGTTGTGTTTAAACAATAAACTATATATTCTTACCTCTCGTCTCGCCTCCCTGCTTTATGTTACAGCCCACGAACCGGGTTGTAACACTACCCGACATATTTGATGCCATTGTTTGTGTTTTCACTTTGTTCTGACAGCTCGCTGCTCCACACAGAGAGAAGAGTAAGAGAATAGGAGTAGGATAGCTCCCATTGTTTTGTGACCTGTCAATCATCAAACCTGGGGTCATATTTCATTATGTGTTGCCTACTGCATGCCACAGCGTTAGACAAATCGGGCCTTCAAAATAAAAGTTGACTTTTTTCAAAAAATGTTTTCTTCACTCACATCTGCGACCCCACTCGAAACGGGTCCACGACCCACTTTTGGGGTCATTGACCCACCAGTTGAGAACCCACTGCATTCTGTGTCCATTTGTGGCAGCCCGCCCAAATAAATCAATGTATGGGAAAACACTGTCATTACAATGTTTTTGTCACAGATTCACACTGCCGAACTGCAGGCTTTTCATGCCATATAGTATGTCGTGTGTCATGAATTAATTAATGCATTTCAACGACACTTCAGGAAACAAGGCACTATTTTTTTTTTGTCTTACGTGCCAGGTCTCTTTCATTATCGAAATTGCCTTTTTTTATAATTTGCATATACAAGAATCACCCGCTCTCATTAGTGATTGAATGCAGGACCACTCGGCAATGAATTCCTTTTCAATAATTGTTTTGATTTGTATCAGAGTTTCATTAATTAGGTTTACATTTGCATGCAATCTCTTTAATTTCTGATTGCAAGCTACAATGTGGAATAATTACTTAAGGGTTTTAGGCTAATGACCTTTTGAGATGTGCCAGGGAAAAAAGAAGCTGAATGCTAATTTGTTAGATATGAATTGATAAACAAATCAAAACTGATACCATTGACTGGTATTTGATAACTACATGTTCAGCATACCTTTATTAGTCCCACAGAGGGGAACTTTACATCCACAAAGGGGAAATGTACATACACCTAGTGATAACAGTTTTGACACTGAAGCTTCGAACGGAGCATCAACCCTGGACTTCCTATTCCATAGAAGCAATTCTTCGAAGCTTGCTTCAAATCACGTGACATGTGACGTCCGAAGCAGCAACTGCTTCATTTCCTGAATGAATCACTTGACTGGTTCGCGGTCCAATCACACGATTCAATGCACTGCCTCGTCTCGATTCTGACAGGTGACAGCTTGAAACAGTTTCGAATTTGAGCTCTTCAACACCTTATGACCACTCTAAACAATGCGCAATGTGTGGGTTGTTGTCGTAGTTTGCGTTGTTGCTGTTGAGTTGTTGTTGGTATTGCATTTGAATTGTAGTATCATTATAGAGCAAGCCAGGAAGAAAGATAGGTCGTTCAGGCTCGGGAAACACTTCGAAATGTGGAGAAGTTCTGAACAAAAAGACAATCATCAGTCATATAAAAACACTTCAATGGTCTAAGGAATAGATAGCCCAGTGGGTCGAGCCGGCGGCCCCTAATGAGGCGATGGTCCTCCGCGCAGCTGGTTCAAAGCCCGGAATGGATAAACTTTGAATCATTGCTTTTCAACTTTAATAACTGATAATAAAGACCCCTCTCCTCCCAAAAACATGTCCAGCACTTTCTAGTCTCTTCTCAATAACCCAATACACACAATTATCAATCTTTAATTGCAAATAGAACATGATATTCAGTCTTAGTGTGTGTGTACATCGAATACTTTTTCAAGGCAAAGATACGTTAAACCCACTGCAGCCTTGCACTTCGCCAGGAGAGGTCGCTGTAACTGAAGCTTCGAGAAATGAACCTATTTCCGACACAATTGTCCAAGTGGTTCGACGCTTCATTCAAAGCTTCATTTTGCCATCACTACATACACCCTATGCCTACCTACTAGATGACATTGTTCATGTGCCTTCATGGAGATGCTTCCCATACTACATTGACATACACTAATGAATACTTAGAAGGTAACTTTAAACAAAGCACTTACTGTAGGCAATGCTCAGTGCAGAGTACAAGTCTTTGGTAGTACAGGTCATCTCCCAGCAGTGAATGTTTAAATGCATGAGCGTGAACCAAGGTGATGTTCTAAAAGTAAAAGCCAAGGTTGGGGAGGGTTCATTCAAAAATGTATTGTTACAATGATGTGTTACCTGTAAGTAAATGTAATCAGCAACTTCATCTCAGTATCAAATATAAAAGTATATAGAAATAGTTTATTGCATACAGTTCAGTTCACAGACACTGTTTTATGAACACTGAAATAAAAAAAAGAACAAATGAACCAAAACCATAAAACAAATTCAGGCAGTAGGCGTACATATTCACACTTAAAGTATTACCCTACAGAACAGTTGCTTACAAAGATTCAATCAAATTAGATCCTTTTACAAGACAGACTGCTCTTTTTTTTGTTTTTAGTAACATTGTAATCTTGCAAGTAATACCCCAATTTAAAAAAATGTTACAGCAATCTGATAACATCTTTTTTTGTGTAACTTTAAATGAATACAGTTAGCTGTTTACTGATTATGTACTCCCATTACATGTATCCATTACTTCAAAAGCCTGGTTTAAGCTTTTTCAGGATATCTTTCCTGGGTTACTATAGGCCAGGGGTGTCCAAACTATGGCCCGGGGGCCAAATGCGTCCCGCGGACCATTTTGAATCGGCCCTGAGCAAATTCAAAATTCTAATGACTTAAGTATAATACATTACTGCTTGTCTTATATTGTACTTCTTAAATATATATGTTCAAATATATTACACAGTATTCATGTGTAAATAAGCCTGTAGCGGAGGTGATCTCTGGGCCGTAGACCTCGTCTCCGTTACGTATTATATAGATTCACTATTGGCGAAGCATATTAATTTGTTCCACGGTAAAACATTGCACAGGAAGCATTTGATGTATGAAAGATGACAAGAGCTTGTGTGGCGTTCAAACCCGTTTTATTGAATGGTTTACGTCATTATGAGAACACATTAATCCTTGATGTCGGGGGGCTGATTGGCACGTCAATCTATGGGTGTGATTAGCGATTCTAGTAATTTATAAGCTGTTTAGACTAAGAAATATACATTTCTGTTATATATTTGACATATCATCCCTGCGTCATAACACTCACCTGTTCTCCCATCTCCGGTCCCAGGTCCATCACCGTAAAGAGTCCCCGGGGAAACGGCGAACCCTGTTTTATCGTTCCGGGTGTGGTTATTGAGAACGATGGAGGCAGGGGTGGTTTTATATCGTGTACATTGATGTCGGTTTATAATATGTTCCCTTCATACTTAATGAAGTATACTTTAATTAATAGATGTTTGTTATTTCCAAGTAATGTTTATTTTTCTTTAACTGGTTTTCATTATCTGAGCTAACCATCTATGCAAATACCTTTTTGAAGGTACGGTCCAATTGATGGGCCTATAAAGGGTGGCAGGTTAGGCTCTTTGAGAGAAAGGGATAGCGCCACAGTCATATGGGGAAATGTATGTTGGTTATCATGTACTAACGTATTGAATAAATTCCCTCACCGGGTTGTATCAGGACGTTCTGCCTCTGCCTCCTTTCTTGGTCGGGGCCGCTCAATTATCAGCTTCACAAGAGCCCTACTTTCAAATAAATTCAGTCAATTCAAGTTAAAAACATGTTCCCACAAATCTAAGTTGATAATAAAAAAAGTCCAATAAAAAATGTACATATAATATAGACCCTTGATATTTCGTCATTTTCAAGTATCAAGATAATTGACCTACATTGGATTGATTTGTCCAACTTATAACTGAACTTAAGAGGCAGTACCTCACCTCTAGGGAGTGGCCTAGCCCTTCATATATTTTTCTTTAATGTGGCCCTCGGTGAACAAAGTGTGGACACCATCTGCTATAGGCAAATACGGTAAAACATGTATTCTCTGTATTTGCATTCTGTAGAAAATACTGAATTTAACTGCATGCTAAAATATGCAACCTTAAGTTAATGTCTGCATTTTTCCATGGTCTGGCTGATCAGTCATTTAGATCATGCGGATAAGATTTCTAATGATCAACAGTCAAAATATAGTTTGACTCAGACATCCTTAGTTTTTATTTGACAGAATATTGCTACATGTGCTTCAGCCCTCGGTATCACAAGTCAAATTATAAGCAAACAAATGGCAGAGGCTCTCCTGTCATTCATAGATTGAAAGACAATAGACAGATGATGAACAATGAAGATGAATGGCTTTCCACCCTGCCGAACGTTGCTCTGAACAAATGAATTCCAAAGGGCGCTCCTCATCATTCAATGAGCTTTCCCCCTGCTATGTTTCAGCATAAATCATGTTAACCTTCTCATTTTCAAGTTCATTCATTTTAAGGTGCTCTCCTGTCTCAGTGGCTACGGGCCTCGTGGTTGCATCAAAGGGATCTGATTGTGGAGATTCCATTAAACCTCACACTGCAGAGTATTGTGTCATTTTCCCAGGAATGCCAACTCTACTATGTCATAACTCAAAG
This sequence comes from Harpagifer antarcticus, assembly GCA_902827135.1. Taxonomy (NCBI): domain Eukaryota; kingdom Metazoa; phylum Chordata; class Actinopteri; order Perciformes; family Harpagiferidae; genus Harpagifer; species Harpagifer antarcticus. The sequence continues at coordinate 987,350 of CADEHL010000998.1, forward strand.
CTGTCATTTCAGCGCACTACGCAGCACGCAAATTAACACTGGAGGTCCAGGGATATCTGCTAGAAAAAGGGTGTGGAAAAACCAGTGTTACAACGCCTCCATAAAAGAAGATTGATCGATATGATGACGGGAACACCCACGTGTGGAAATGTGGAAGCGGAGTGCTGACGCATCGTTTTTACACTTGAAGAGAACTTTGTGTCTAATTTACACTGCCATTCAATTAAGCAAATTATATCTTTATTGTTAAACTGCTTTTTATGGATACCCTATCATTTCAACGAGACGGTATGTTGAAATTAGATTATTCTACAAATGCTAATGCCTTTGAATAGTCAATATGGTATAGGTTAGTTAAAGGATGTTCTTTGGCACAACTATAGGCACCTTAAACACTAAGTATATATAAATACATTGTGGTTGTACAGCACTTATAATCAAACTGATGGATTGTGACAGGTAGCAAACTAGGGTCAAATGGTAAAGGACCCACTGGAAGGAAACAATTGTGCAACATTGCCTTTCCCTCTTCTTTCTTGTCACTGCAGACATGGCCGAGCTAGTGGGATAGCGTCTAGTCTGCTCACATACTAAGAAGCATTGTAAAAATCAAGCACCCCTCTTTGTAACATGCTTAAAACTAACTTGTTGGCCAATATACCCAAAAGATAAGGTGCTGAAGATGATTTGGTGTGTGTATAAAGAATATCCATTTTCACTTTTCGATGAGCAATTTTCTTTTGTAATTCTATTTCAATACATGTTTTTATGATTTCCTGTTTAATGAGTCCTTCACCAATCGAACCCTAAGAAACTAAATGTCAAAATTGTTTTCATGGTTGAGTTGTTTTCTCCTTGGTAGCTTTCATTCTGAATGGCTGTCTGATTTTGAGATCCAGTAGAAGAAGGTTGAACCAAACAGGATGACCTTGTCTTCTCCCAAAGGATTTCATTATTGGGTCTTTGTTGTTTGGTTATCTATAATGTGAGGGGGGGGAAACAACAATGAAGAGGAAGAAGTGCACTCAGTCATCACATATTCTTGGGGAAACATTATGTAGGCTCTTCATGGGAATGTGTTATCTCGAAAAAAGCATTATTGTTTTATTGTTGGAGCCACCAGTAAACCTCCATTATTTTGGCTGCTGTTGTACATTATTATCATCAAGTGGCAGCCATCTTGATGTATTGTAAGCACTATGACATTTCTTGCTTGTTACTGTGTCTTGTTTAGTGTTACTTTACTTGACATTGACTGTGCATATTATTGACGTAAGCATAACAATAACATCTTTGAGAATATGCCTGTTAGCCAGAAGGCCAATTTTCATTTGTTATGAGAAAATTGCCTTTTCGTAGCAATTCTCCCTTATGTGTGTGTAAGTGCTTTACAAATAATAGACATTTTGTTTTCAGACTGACTGTCTACCTCCATTGACATCTAAAATGTTCTCAATCTATCCGCACAGCTATATAACTGCATCTTAAGTACCAGACATTTGTCTTGGATGTTGAGCATTATTTTGCACTCAGTCTTCAATATCTGTTTGTTCACCTGCTATTTGATGGTTTACAAACAACCTGAGTCTTATTTTAACCAAAAAGGGGAATGAATGTCATCGTTGTACCACAAAGATTATAATATCAGAGTAGGAGCTGTTTGACAGTTCATTGTCTTCATTTACACAAAGATACCACTTAAGGAGCGAATGTTTGATGAGATTGACGACTGACACTTTGACGACTGCATGGAAAAGCAGAACACCCCCTCGGTTTCACACTTAATCTACTAAAATGCTAATGCGTGACCGATCAATACCACGGTATATTTACCTCAGCCCTTTTTGCTGATATTGCAGTAGCTTGAAACGACAGGGGGTTGTGTAAGACTATTTTTGTTTGCCGCTGATGAATCGAAAGCTGCAATAGAGAGATAATGGAAAGGTTACTGAGATACTGCCCAATACCTCCGCACCTCCCAGGCAACCTCAAAACGACCCATGAACCATGATGTGGTAAAGATGTCAGCTGGTAGACGTAAGCATGAAAGGCGCTTCAAGGCTTTTTTCTGACAGTCTTGACACCATTCACTTAAAAAAAGTAATGGTATGTTAGAACAAGTCAAGGGTTGAAATGCATTCAGGAAAATGACAGCCAGGGTAGATGGGGTGGTGGGGGGGGGATGCATGCATGTCTGTTGGTTTGACAGGAGCACACTGTGAGGATTGTACCAAAATAGATTCAAGATGAAATTCAAAAAAAAAAAGAAATTCGCTTTTGATGTTTAAATCCATCAATTATTAGGACACATTTTCTCCACCTTCTATGCGCTGTATTGAAAAGCCTTTGTCTTTACAGGATTTTTACATAAAGACATTTCCAGACTGACACATACAGTGGAGTACATGTATATCCACTGGAACAAGAAAGACAAACAATTGGAAGTTAATTTGTATTCAATTGGAATAATTAAATATATTAACCCTTTCATGCATAGAGGTCACTACAGTGGACAGCTATTCAAAAGGTGTTTTCTTGTATTTTGCATAGTTGCACCATCAGCCACTACATAGGACCCTATTGCATCATCCCATACACTGCCCCTCAGTGGAGAGTCAGTGTAAGTGCATGATACATGTCTCTAAACCAAGATGGACCACAGAAAGCCACATGGACCAAGTCACCCATCTATATCCTGCCAATCCTTTTATGGAAAGCGTCCCCTGCAGGTATAACACATGTGGTGACATCAAGTAACATCTAAGGAATCATAGAATTCATAAATTATCAAAGTATTGATGTTATGTTTGCAGGAAATCATGATTAACCACCTGTCCACTACAGTGGACGTCATGCATCACTGGCTATATTTCAACTACAATTCATACTGGTACTGCTGCTGTTGTTCCCAGGGCCGTCCCTCCCTACAGGCAGATCATGCAGACTGTGTGGGGCCTCACCTTGTGGCGGGGGCCACACCTTTTGGAGGGGAGCCTCATCTGAGGCACACCTATGCGCTTATGTGGCGCAATTAGGGTGGCCCGGCACGGTGTCGCCGCTGCGAGGCTCCACTAGCACTCATCAAATAACTGTGCGTGGGGCCTCAAATTGGGCCCCTGGCCCTGGTTATTCTTGAAAATACTTCATCTGCAATATCTTTTTGGACCGTAAATCAATATACTTATGTTATTATAATGTAATTTTAAGTTTGCACATCTTTATTTATCATTTTTTCAAAATGTACATCTCTTCAGTTCAAACCCTGAACACATACTGTCCACCTGAGTGGATATATAAAAATCTCTTTGAAAAACTAAATAAAAAAATAAAAAGTTCAAATCTTGTTTTTCATGCACCAAGAGCAATAATAACACTTGGTAAAACAATCCTGACTGAGGTTTTCATAATTCATGCATGAAAGGATTAAGGCAACACATATACAGTATGTATAGAAAGAAAAGATTAGCTTAACATTCATAAATAGTTTTTTCACTTGAACTATGCAAATTGATTTAATCCATCGGTTACTTCTTAAAGTTAAACTTTAATGAATCTTACTTTTAAATCAGACAATTTAAGATGGTCACAGATGCAGCATGACTTTTTTTGTGTTCAAGGGTGATGCTAATGGTTATTTTATTACAAATGGCCAGAGCATATCAAGCAAATATCTCGAACAAAGAGACACAAAATGAAAATGCCTTAGAAGATTTTAGATGAGATGAGAGGCACTTTTAGGCAGAGTGCTAAAACTAATCTATGGAGGTTCTTTTGAGTTTAGATATTTAGAAAAAAGTATTTAAATGAGAGGAGATATTATTTCATCCATTTAAAGCTTTCAAAAATGACTCAGCGACTGAACATGTTCCATTTGTAAGGCTGTTTCTTTGCTTGACATTAACAATATTTATTTAATTCCCTGGAGATAAGAATTATATCACAGACAATAGTCAAATGCTTTTTAATATGCTATTGAAGAACAACAATGGATCCTCAGATACATCGAAGGTGTGTTAGATATGTCAACTTTTACATTTAAAACATTCAAAAAATGAAACTGACAATATCAAAAATATAAATAACAGTGTTTTCATAAGCTCATGATATATTCATTTTAGATTGTATGGACTCAATGCTAGAGGAGAAACACTGCCCTTTATATCTTTGGAGCAGGTGGCTTGGAGATACACATGCATTAAAAAAACATGTTAACTTAGTTTGAATGTATGCCAGAGAAAGGAAAGAGCACACTGCATTTCGACCACCTTTCTTTTAAAATGGTGTTTTAGCGCCTCGGGTTTGCAGCAGAGCCACTTTTACAACTGATGGAGCTGGATGTAGTCTGTGGCCAATGACCCTCACAGTAATGTATTGACTGGAGCAGGGCTATTGGAAAGATGTCAGACTCAACAGAAACAGTTTGGGAAAAGTGTCCCCTGGAGGCTGCCTCACCGGCTTCATTAAAACGTATCATTTATATGTTGGATTTCTGTTCACTGTTGGAGCCATAACTAAGGTTATAGTCCAAGAACATTGTGGTTCTGTCCCAAAGGGTTCCTAACTCAGCCCTGAGCTACATGTCAGATGGACATAACATATCATGTAAAACATTAAATGTTTTCAGTCTGCTGAAAAAGTCCCTTTTAAAACACCAGTTGTTACCAGCCGAATACACTTTGAAGACATACTGTACTGAACATGTAACAAGTATAGACAGTAGGGATGCATATCGTTGACTTTTTTACGATACCGATACCGATACTACTGAACGATACCAAGACTCAACCGATACATATCGTGATACTTTGGAAAATGTATCATCCCACAATTACTCCAATGAAGCGCTTTACGATATAGTTAACATGTGAAATGAATATTAAATTCAATTGTGGGACTTCTTGGACCTTTTAGTACTGAACAAACAATGAAAAATACATAACAAATATGAAGAAAACCGATTATGGAATATTTTTTATAACACCCGCCATCAGGTGTGCCGCGTGAATACCACATCTTGTCAATGCAAACAGACCGTTATAGCACCGTTATAATTAATGTTAAACCTGATATTCGACGAGAGAACAAATACATAATAGAATAATGGTCATGAGATCTCAGCATTGCACAAACAAACAAATCAACATAAAATCAACATTTACCTGCACTGGGTGAGAGAAAACAAATCCCATCACAGTTCATTTGTGGGACTTTTACCTTTCTAGTATTGAACAAACAATGAAAAATACATTAAAAATGAAGAAAAACGAATATGCAATCTAATTCATAACACCCGCCATCACGGGCCAAGGACTCACTTTTAAAATTAATTTAAAAAAAAAAAAAAAAAAAATTATTATTATTTTTTTTTTTTTTAAAGTATCGAAACCGGATCTGATTTCGGTACGGTATACCGTAGCCACCAGTAACCGGTATTTCGGTAATACCGGATACCGGTATGCATCCCTAATAGACAGTATTTATTCATCATTGAAGTTAGAAATGTTATCTTGCTTTCATTTCCACCAATCAATCGCAATCAGCCCTAGAACCACTGAAAATCGGTTGTGTGTCTTTTTATAATAATAATAATATTAATAATAATAATAGTAACTTGGATTTATATAGCGCCTTTCAAGAAACTCAAAGACACTTTACAATAGGATCAGAGGCTGTGGGGGGGGGGGGGGACCAACAGGAAAACAGTCACAAGAACATAATAAGATAAAAAACATAAATAAACAAAGGATGATCACAACATGTTTTAGAGGAGAGACTTGTCTTGCTATAGTGGTAAACCCTTTTATACATCTGTACCTCTTGGTTCCCATCTGCAGGACAAATGATTTTTTGTGGGGCTGAAAAAGGGTTTTGGATTTCACCTTTTCATGAGATGAAACCTAAATATGAAACTTCAACTGCTTTTTAAGATAAGTGTTTTTCCTTTGTTTTAATGCAAAATAGATAACATATACAAAATCCAGAATATGTAAGCGCTGATTATTTCTTCACATTCACAGGGCCACATATTTTACAAAGGAAGCATCCAATGAGAGTGTACTTGTGGAAACAGAACTGAGATTGTTGTTAAGCTGACGAACGCAGTCATATCAAGCGTCAAACAATTTGTACAATGCTCCATCGATTTATAAAGTGCCTTATCTCCAATCCTCCCACTCTTTCCACATTGAATAAGGGGTTGCTCGATAACCGAGGTACATTGAGTCAGACTTCAAAAGAAAATACCACCTAGTATTTACATTGTGTGATGCAACATTTGACGTGTATATAAGTATTGGTTTTAATATTCATTTTCATACATGAGAGTAATAGTCTGAATACAACTGCATACTACTACATTTATACTACTACTATCATATATTGTAGTAAAAAGTACCTAATTTAATTGAGCAGACATTAAGATTGAAGAAATAGGTCAATTAATCATATTTAAAGTTCATTATTATTTCGTATAAAACGCAAGGTGCAGTTTTGGTAAGAGAAAAGTAGCTTCAAGCTTATTTTTAGATGTTTTTGAACTTTTTGCGTTTATCATCCATGTTCAAAACTAAATATTATTCTTGGCAGAGTTATATTGCATAGTCAAACGGGTCCTAGGGAGACTTGAAGTTCTTATTAATGAACTTTATCTATTTTAGGTTTCCCTTTTATAGACTCCAAGACATACAGTTCACTACCACCCTCCTGCATTTCTATCTGTTTTCAAAATGAATGGCCCTTTGTATGGAAAAACAAGAGTAATGTACACTTAACTGTCATGGAATCAGAAACCAGATACTCAAGACATAACCAAATATATAATAAACACTGCTGATTGAAGGAATTATTATATTGTTGTACAACAGTAAAAGAGCCAGAATACTTGCGTCAGGTCCGCCAAGAGTGTTTGTGTCTGTCTAAAGAATAACCAAATCTTACAGGTTTGATATACTTCTTTTTAGTTTACACAGCACTATACCTTTGGACCTTTTACAATCACATGTTCTGAATAACACGTTGCAAACAGACATGTGTCACATTCAAGGTCTCTTTAGATAAACTAAATGATGAAACTCATGAGCATGGCTTACAGCACATTATCATATAATATAGATTATTTCAACATAACATTATTTGTTATCTTTGAATTACATTCATCCTTTCAATTTGTCAGGCTAAACTAAACTAAACTGTGGAGCTTGGTGCCACTCTGAGATCCATGAGCCATGACCGTGTCTACAGGTTCTACAGTAACGATTTTAATCAGGAGCTCATTATGTCTCACACAGAGAGGCCACTCAATCAGATCAATTGATTAATTAAGTACCACGGGCGTTTGGGGACCCGGGTGACAATATGATCCCTGAGGACAGGATGAAGGTCCGAAAGCAATAGTTGTTAAATAAATGCTTCTGCAGGGTCAGCATAAATGTCGCATGTACCCATTTATACATCTAATTAAAAAGCAAATAGTCCTCTCTCAATTTAATCTGATAACTCACTGCAAGGGCAGATGTTCTTTCTAGGCTTTTCGGTGTTGGTTTTGGGTACACACTCCAGTGTTAAGTCAGCAGGAGAAGAGGAAGAGAGGAAGGGATTTGTGCAAGCCAGCATCATATTAAAGCATGTAATACAGGCTAATCCTTCTCCACTCATGCTGCGGTAAGGCCAGGAATACTGAGGGAGTGCCGGCTTGATTTGACTCAACCTACAGTAACAGCTGGGGGAATAAGGACCACCACTGTGTTGGCCATTTATTCACACTCACTGAATAGCACTAACATAGGTGGGAGTAGTTCCACATGCGTTTCATCATGAACCAGAGTCATGGCCTTAAGCTGCTGTATAATAAAACACATAACATGTACATGTGTTTGTGTGTACTGAAAGGAATTAAATATAGGTATTTCCAGCATCAATTGTAGAGAAAATCATGTTAAACTGGAACGCTGAGGAATATTTATTTACTCTCAATTTAGATTACAGGCACAAAGCTCAATAGGGTGCAGTAATAACAGACCAACACAATGTAATCTTGATTTTTCAAGTGAGGCTTTAAAAATGTTCAAATTATTTAGCATTTTCTTAAATAACAATTCCAGCATGCACTTTTAAGAGGGTCTTAGACATTGGTGAGAGTGTATTCAAGCCAAGCTTTAGTTATTTTGAGCGGAATATTTTTCTTTAGTGTAAGAACATGTTAAGTCAATTATTTGCAGACTCTTTGAAGGTTACTTACAAATAAAATGTACCAGCACAGGATGTTCACAAAGTATCAGCCAAACAACCCTCTTTCAATCTTTAATGATATACAGGCTAGTCTCGTTAAAGCACTCATTATTTTCAGGCCATAATTTTAATGAAGTGTTTCAATCATTCAGTAACCTTTCATGTTGCAATATTAGAGACATATTTTTTCAGAATCCCAGTTAGTTATGACCCCTCTGATTTCAGCATGCAAGACAAAACAGATTTAAAGTAAGCTTGGATGTTGTATACTGATCTGTCTGTAGAGTGTAAGTGTGTGTATGTGTGTAGCCCAGCATTTTACATCCTCCTAAAGGGTTGACTTGTTCCAAATCAGGAACATGGTCACCATGAAAGGGAACCTCACAGCAAGTGTTCTCCTCAAAATCTAAACGACTCCTTCCTTTCAAGCTGTGGCCAATTACTGCTGCGTTTGACTCCATGGGGCAGACTGTACCGTTGGACTGAATCCTTCTTTGCATGAAAATATATTCTGATGCTATTATCTAGAAGTCCCTCTCTACGGTTAGGTTTACCAACCCTTCCTGCGGGATCCAAAGACATATGTAATATATCATCTCCGTAGTGTTCTGGGTCCGTCCAATGGTATCCTGCTAGTTGGACGTGCCGGCAAAACCTCCAAAGGATGCATCGTGATAAATTAGCTGAACTACCTGAACTGACTTTTTTGATGCAGAGGAGCTCCTCTACTCCGAGCTCCCTTTGGGGGTCTGAGATCCTGCTTCTTCCCCTCCGCTACTGGCCTCATCAACAAGGCCCGGCCCCCCCACTGACATTTTACCTCAGCCACATCACAGACTCTATGCATTACATTAATGCACACAATGTTGACAATATCTGGTTTGCTTACTCGACATATTTTCTATTTTATTGCACTCTATTTCAATGTAAATTACAGCTTTATATTATTTTCTATTCTACTATATTTTTTGTCTCATTTTTTTGTAATGTTGTTATAGTGTTCTTAAAATAGTTCGCTATCTGTGTTTTTTAAATTGTTGTTATACTTGTATGTATGCACCACGACACCAAGTGAAATTCCTCGTACTTCAATCAATCAATGCTTATTTATATAGCCCAATATCACAAATGTTACATTTGTCCCAGTGGACTTCACAGTTTGTACAGAATATCAGTATGACAATACGACACCCTCTGTCCTTAGACCCTCACATCGTACAAGGAAACACTTCCAGAGAAAACCCACAGTTTAAAGGGAACATGGGAGAAATCTCAGGGAGAGCAACAGAGGAGGGATCCCTCTCCCAGGACGGACAGACGTGCAATAGATGCCGTGTGTAAATCGAAGAGATAATACATTTTACAGCATAGGTATACCAATTGTTTGGAAATGCATATGTCTATAATAAGAAGATGAATCCACGAGGATGTCAACAATCCTGTGGGAGTCATCAGGGAAGTAGTATGGTGAGAGTCAGGCAGGACCACAGTGATAGGTTCAGCCACGACTCGAAGTCCAGGACTCAAATCCAGAACTCAGGATAGAGGATCCAGGACACAGGACACAGGATCTAGGACTCAGGATCCAGGTCTCCGGATCCAGAACTCAGGATGCACGATCCAAGACACATGATTCAGGGTCCAGGACACAGGACCGCAGCAACAGGATCAGCCACGACTCAGGATCGCGTACTTGTCAATTTACCTGGTAATAAACCCATTTCTGATTCTGATTTTGATTCTCATTCTTACCTCTAAGCATGATTCTTGACACTATTTGGAGGAAACCTATTTTAGCCACTTGTATCCAAAATATGATTCCTTAAAAACTAAAGATTTGCCTTCTGGCTCAGCTCGCTTCCTGCTGAGTAAAACGGTTTTGGATGCACCTTCACCATATTTGACTTTAAAAGTGCTCAGATGTTATTACTTTCAGCCTGTTTTGCTGCCTCCTAGTGGCCCAAAAATGACAAGTTCAGCTTCAAAGTGCTATATCAGTTAATCTGCTTACACATAAGCATTTATCTGTTTATGGGAAGGTATGTTATAAAATGTTTGTCCTTAAAATGGTAGGAATTAAGACATTAGACAAAAGCTGGATTAGAAAAATCTTCCAGTAGAAATCATTGTTGTCATGCGTCATAATGTTGATATAATTGCCAATTACATTTTAAATTGTGTTTTCCTACTGTACTGTTGTTAATGAGAATCCCATTATTTAGAACTGCCGAACCCCTTAATAGAATATAGTTTGTCCAAATGATCCACACAAGAAATAGAGATTGCACTCAATACTTTTCTCTGGTCAATTAGCTCAACTGATTCCTCTGTTTACATTTTAATTATTGGTAATGCTATGTATTCCATTAAATCGTGTTTTTAAAGCAGTCCTGAAGACGTTCCAAGATATTCTTGTCAAGGCCATACATGGCTTTTAAAAATGTGTTGGTCGAAAACTCCTGAAAGAGTTTTTAGACTTTGTCAACACGTAATTTATTCCGTAGGGGTTGAGCCGTTAGTTTCAGCATGGATAGATTCCATTTAGGAAGATTGCCATTCCTAGTCCTGTCCTTTCCCACTCAGAGCATATCCTCCGATGACAGGTCAAATGCATCTCCATTCCCCTGTAGTGAAAACCTTGATGTGACTTTCTCCATCCAACTGGCCTTTTTAAGGGAACATTTAATCAATAACTCTGTCGTGTAGAGTTTGGTTTCAACACAAGGCAGCGATCTGCTCTTAGCTTGAACTCCCTCGTTGTCGCCTCTAACTGTATTTTTTATCACTTTACAGCCTCCCGATTGAAACACACAGTTCTCTCATATACAGTGGGGAAAAAAAGTATTTAGTCAGCCACCAATTGTGCAAGTTCTGTGAGAGGCCTGTAATTTTCATCCTAGGTATACCTCAACTATGAGAGACAAAATGAGAAAAAAAAATCCAGAAAATCACATTGTCTGATTTTTAAAGAATTTATTTGCAAATTATGGTGGAAAATAAGTATTTGGTCAATAAAAAAAGTTCATCTCAATACTTTGTTATATACCCTTTGTTGGCAATGACAGAGGTCAAACGTTTTCTGTAAGTCTTCACAAGGATTTCACACACTGTTGCTGGTATTTTGGCCCATTCCTCCATGCAGATCTCCTCTAGAGCAGTGATGTTTTTGGGCTGTCGCTGGGCAACACAGACTTTCAACTCCCTCCAAAGATTTTCTATGGGGTTGAGATCTGGAGACTGGCTAGGCCACTCCAGGACCTTGACATGCTTCTTACGAAGCCACTCCTTCAATGCTCGGGCGGTGTGTTTGGGATCATTGTCATGCTGAAAGACCCAGCCACGTTTCATCTTCAATGCCCTTGCTGATGGAAGGAGGTTGTCCCTCAAAATCTCACGATACATGGCCCCATTCATTCTTTCCTTTACACGGATCAGTTGTCCTGGTCCCTTTGCAGAAGAACAGCCCCAAAGCATGATGTTTCCACCCCCATGCTTTACAGTAGGTATGATGTTCTTTGGATGCAACTCAGCATTCTTTCTCCTCCAAACACGTCTAGTTGAGTTTTTACCAAAAAGTTCTATTTTGGTTTCATCTGACCATATGACATTCTCCCAATCCTCTTCTGGATCATCTAAATGCTCTCTAGCAAACTTCAGACGGGCCTGGACATGTACTGGCTTAAGCAGGGGGACACGTTAATACAGTTAATAAGTGGAGGACAGAGGAGGCTTAAAGAAGAAGTTACAGGTCTGTGAGAGCCAGAAATCTTGTTTGTTTGTAGGTGACCAAATGTTACAGAGGAATTTACCAAGTAATTCATTAAAAATCCTACAATGTGATTTCCTGGATTCTTTCCCCCCATTCTGTCTCTCATAGTTGAAGTGTACCTAGGATGAAAATTACAGGCCTCTCTCATCTTTTTAAGTGGGAGAACTTGCACAATTGGTGGCTGACTAAATACTTTTTTGCACCACTGTAACCTTCCCATAAAGTAAAAACCTGCCACAGAACGGGTATTTTAACACAGCGTTAAAGTACTTTTGATCTTCACATATTTATGATCAGCACCATGCTAGCTTATTTGCTGACACTCAGTATTGCTCTGGAACATAAAGGTATTTTTCACAGGTACATTTTGTACCATTGATGGAATAAATTGTAGGCATCAAAGTCTTTGATTCACACACTGAGTATGTTCAAAATGCAAATGCACCCCTTGTTCTCATAGTAACAATGTATAGACGACAATTAACTGATGCTGGAAAATCACACTTTGTACAGATTAGGCGCATTCACACCGCAGTACTTTTCCCACAAAGGTTCATGAGAACTTAGTTCATGAGAACTCTTTTGTCACGTTCACACCAAAAAGAGCCGGGTACTAAAATGTGTTCATGAGAACCTTTTTACCCCCTCGAAAGTCCCTGCTAGAGAGCAGGGACTTTCGTGCGGCTCTCTTGTGAGAAAAGAACTATATTTCTGATTGGCTGGGCGGATTGCAAACCACGCCCCGTAAAACTCCCAAAAAGCCGCCATTTTACTATCCTCGCATTAGCATTATTAGCATTAGCATTAGCCCAGCGCAGAAACGCAGAGAGACTAACTTATGGCAACACAAAATAAAACATGGGAGCGGTGGAGATGAGGAGGTGTCGGCGTTCTGGCGATTTACTCGGAAGGCTTCAGTAGAAGCTGCTGGGAGTCCCAGCAGCTTCTACTGAAGCCAGTCCCCAACTCCAGGGAATTCCGGCCGGGGACTTTGGGCGGCAGTATACGCCGTGAAGTGGTTTGCGGCCTGCCAGTAAACCCAAAGCAGAAGAAGAAGAAGTGGCGTCAGCGGCTTCATTTGCCTAATCCTCCCCCAGGGACTTATTCCGGTGTGAACGCGATCTGTACTTAGTTCATGAGAACTAAAGAGTTCTCATGAACTAAGTTCTCATGAACCTTTGTGGGAAAAGTACTGCGGTGTGAATGCGCCTAATGGTGTAACGCAACAAGCAGTGTTCCTCAGCAGGGAAATCAATGTTATTTACTTTGTCAATGTTTATTTCCAATTTCAAAGCTAAATGATACCTGATACATATTTTAAACATCTGTTCTACACTGTGTTCATTGATTGTATTCAATCAATATGTGAAACTAGGACACTGTTACTTTGTCAATGTGAACACAGATATGAATCCACTTTAACTGTGGATCAATGTGATAATTAAAAGGAAACATGTCACTATGACTTCCGGATAGTCGTACACACCTAGGACTGTTTTTTTAAAAGTGGTGGGTTAACGATTTGCATATTAGGTCTGCTCACTCGATTTACTTCTCAGACGCAATGGCTGCAGTTTAAGAAATGGATTCATATTCTGAGCTGTGTGCAACCGTTGCGGTTTCACCAAGTCTTACCCAGGGACAGATTGATTCGTCTAAATTGTTCTTCTGGAATATAAACATCTCAAACGACTTACAATTTACAGTAAAGTCGATTGAAGTCACATCTCCCACTGATCCCCTGCAACACCCATTTTCTCCGCATACTAATCGGGTACTTATTTGATATGTAGTACAGAACACTCTGTGCCACTGCCATGTCATAAATTACATTACATTACATGTCACTTGTTAGACGCTTTTATTCAAAGCAACTTACATACTCAATACTGTGGGCAATCCCCACAGGAGCAACTTGGGGTGAAGTGTCTTGCTCAGGGACACAACGACATGCTGACTGCAGTGGGGTTTGAACCTGTGACCCCCTGATCTGAACACCAAGACACTGCACCACACACCTCCCATAAATATACAACAAATATTGGCTTTAGCTTTTAGTAATTTCTGTACTTTTAAAGAAGTATACTAACAGTATGATGAGACTCTTACAAGGGAAAGTCTGAATGAAAAACATCAAAATGGTGGTACAAATACTCCCAGCTGAGATAACATTTTGCCTGGGGTAAGATGCTGTGCACCTTTCTCTCTCTCCGCCTTTCTCCTGGCATGAATAGGCTCTGCTTTCTCTGCACATGTATTGTCTCCTGAGTCCTGACGCATTTGATCATATCTCTGCCACTGTAAATCGCTCCGTGCTTCCACCCCCAGAAATCAGTTGACACATCAAAGCCCCAGAGGGAGGTTTAATATTGGAGTGCACCATTCAAATGTGGGATCCGTACACACACTCTCGCACACTCGTGTATTTTGGAACAAGAGTTTTTTTGTTTCAAAAATGAAAACTGGGTTATGACAGACAGGTCAAAGTACAGCGCTAGTGCAAAGGTTTATCCGTTTTTAGGACGTGTATGGGAGACAAAAGGAATTCATTAAACAGAGGTGCTTTAAAATAGCACCAGTGACAGTCTGACTTATGCGTTGTTTTATGAAATCAAAAAAGTCCTCCAAATAATGCGTCATTTATTATCTGCAAAGGAAAGGAAAAAATATTCCTGTGTTCTATTTTTTAGAACTCCATCCAGAGATTGGAGAAATTGTCAGCAATTGTTGACTGAGCTTCTGAAATCCACCTTGAAGTTGGCCCCCTACAGTGTGACTAACCTCAGTAATCCATCCCAGATTCACACCTCTAGTGTCAGGCAGGCCTGTTCAGAAACAAAATCCTGTGCCTTAAACCCAGATTTGCGTGACCCAGCAGCCACTTGGGTACAGGTTTATGCAGATACTTAATCTGTTTTAGAGTGGGTGTGCATGCATGGGTTTGTGTAACTGTGTGCACTTTTAATCTAATTAAATCAGACTGGACTTTGGTGACCTGAGGCTGGCATGTTCAGAGATATCCCAAGGCTAGCACATTTCTTATTTTTCACTTTTCTCTTTAAATCTGTTCATTTAAAGGTGACCTATCATGCTATATTTAAATGATATAGTGTATGACCATACCTATATAAGGTATATTTATACATTTTATTTTCAAAATACCAAACAGATCATTTTTTAGCCATGCCTCGTTTCGCTCATTTTCGCTTTATTCCAAACCTGCCTATGAAAATTCTGAGCAGCAGCTGACCACGCCCCCAGCAGAAGAGCCGGCGAGAGTCACGTTACCATGCTTGCTGTGATTACGAGTGTGGAATACACATGTCATCTCAGAGCAATGCATGTGTTCAAGCATATTATCAATTTGATCCAGAAACTGAAGCAGCGGAGGTTTTGGCGGAGGTGCAAACATCTCGGTTGCAGCAGGACGTTTCTGAATGGTTAGTTGACAAGCTGTTGTCCCTATTTATTTTTACTCTGTTACGATGCTTGCTACTTATTCCATTCATATTTTGGCTAATTAGCAAGAATGCAATGTGTACAGTTCGTAACTTAGAGTTTGTAACGCAAACACAGCGATACATATATATATTTATAAAGGGAGACATTCATATTTTCAGCATATATACAATGGCCTCATTGCGTTTAATAGTTTACAGTCCTTTTCTTCCAACATCGTGCAACAACCGTTGGAAAGTTCAATAACTTAGGGTGATAAAAAGTATAACTCCAACACCTCAGTTGTCAGCATTATGTGTTTCATGTGTTTTAAAAGCTCAGTTATTGACTTCTTTCTAAAGGGGTACATGTGCAACTTGCGCCACGATGCCTTCTGAACCGGAGCATGTGCTGCATGGAGATACCACACGTAACATTAGCTTCACTAAGTTGTCTGTTTAGAGAATACATTTTTCACATGTCATTCAATATATGTTTATCACACTAGGTGTAAAGACGGATGCAGGAACATGAGGACTCTGTAACCTGTGTGGTGGACCATCCTGGATTTGGTTTTGACTGAAATTGTAAAACGAATGCTAATATTGTTCATGGAAATAAATACTGGTGTATATGGCTTTATGCAATCTTTCATTCTGTCATTGTACATGTAATATTATATACTACACAGCAATGGCATAACACACCCATGTGTACGACAACAAGTCCACACACAACCTTATGCTTTTGAAATCAGAATATTCTTTACCCATCCAAACATGAATAATCACGACACATTTGATATCAACTCGGAACTTTATTGTCAAAATCAACGGTTATTTGAATCAGGATCAGAGTGGTGATTCCGGCCTGCATTGTCCTCTGATCCGTGAAATGTCTATGTTAGGTTCAGACAGCAGCCAAATTGAACCGTGTGGCATACCCGGCGATGACCTCCTCCCTGTCAGGTTGCTCATAATGGTGCAGGGTCCACAAAGACTTGGTCGAAGATGAGGTCCATCAAGTTGGCCACGTAGCCTGTGCAATGTTAAAAAAAGCACAACAAAAAAAGTGGTTTAGATTAGAATATGCATGTCGTCAACAACAACATACCAGGGCTTTAGCTCCGTTTTACTCGTGGTGTGTGTCCCCTCGCATACATACATACAGTGTTGTATCCTAACACACCCCCATTTATATTCATGTGCGCAAACAAGTAAACATGCAAAAGCTTTTCCATATAACGCTGCAAAAAACGGCATGTCTCATTAGCTTAGCGTAGCGTAGCTTAGCGTAGCTTAGCTTACAGATCGATGATATATGATCGTTCTTACAGACTACAATCACAAAAGCTTTTACATAACGCTGGAAAAAACGGCACTTACCTCCAGAAGATTACGTTTGTTATTATAACTTACTCAATATGATTTTTTAGAGGATACAAAATACTAATACATAGGAGAATAAATACTTGTGTTATCGGCTAGGCTAGGCGTGGCTTTATAGCCTTCACACAGATCGCCATTACGGCAGTCTGAACATGTTCGCAAATGCCTGATAATTAAAATAAAAGACAAAGCAAAGACTGCGGAGCGTACAAAATAAAATGTTACAAGAACATATAAACACCTAACCGATTACTAGTTGGGGTTGAGGCGACATTGATACGGCGAAGCTACATGCTACATGCTACATACTACAAGCTAGAGATAGCTTTATCAGGAAAAACACCGCTAAATAAAAACTTACAGCTTCAGAATTGGATGTGTCCTCACTGGCCTGGTCCCGGATGGTTGGTATTGATCCCGGGTGTAGCATTAGTTTGGAGGCATATCCGTGTTGGACTTGAGAGAAGTTCATAAACATGTCCGTGGTAAAATGTTTGGAACACACACACAGAAATCTGCCGGGGTCTTCTGGCACATGTCCCTTGAAAATGAAGTCTAGCCACAGATTATTCTCTTTTTGCACTGATGGCATTGCATGCAGTCCCCTGTTCCGAGTCTTGCAGCCAACAACAGCACAACGTTTAACTGGCTTAGACATCCTAGCAAGAGCAGGCAGAAACACAGATGTGACTGGGGTTGATTTAGCCTGCCGATAGCCTATATGCGAATGAGAGGTTTGGCAATGCACGTGGCCGTGGCTCATTCCCCTGATAGGTGGAGAGTTGACCAATAAGCGGAGTACGTCTTTGTGACGTAGAAAAGTGTCGGAATGTGGATCCATTTTTTTCAGATCCGTTGCAGCCCCTTTTTTAGAGATTTGGCGAAGGAGGAAAATAGAGAGGGTTGTGTTTTCTGACACTTGGCGAGTTCCCTGGAACACCGGGGACACATAATCATGTATAAAAGACGTACAAAGGTGCATTTTGCATGATAGGTGCCCTTTAAGTTACAAACAAGAACATATAAACACCTTCATGCCATGTATTCATCCACAATCACTTCTACCAGTGGTTTGACATTTAAAACGGTGGCCTTAAAGCTGCAGTAACCTCCGCATTCAACACAACTATGGAAAGGAATACTTTCATTTGCTGTACATGCTTTGAAAGTCTTATTTTTCTTTATTCTTTCATTCCTATTTTTATACAAGAGAAATAGACCAGTGTTGTACTCCACTTTGAGCAAACTCCATGTAAAAAGCCTTTTATTCTTAAGTAATTCCATTGCTATGACACATACTGCAACACAGTTGGGTCAATTCAGGTCGAATGCCAATAAGCAGCTTTTGTCAGCTATAAAAGAAGTCTTACAATCAGCACTTTGATGTTTTTAAACCAGCGTTTGATGACTAACGTAGCGGAAAAAAAGCCCAAATCATCCGTGCTCACCTTTAAAAAGGGGTTATGAAGATTATGCATATCACCCTAAATACTGACAAACTGCAGGGACAAAAGGGCACAGAGATCCCAGAACGATCTAACCTACAGGGATGAGACATGAGGATTGTGATGGAAAACTTGCCTCAAGCCTAAAACTAACCACCTCTTTGACAGTTTTTTCAATGGTGATTTAGTTATTTTGAAGTTGAAGTGTTCAATTATTATTCTCCTTGCAATGCACAAAGTCAAATATATCATCAAATCAATAGGGAGTAATAATGTACCTCTGAGCTTGACAGAGTTGTTATAGCTATAGTCTTCTTTAATAACGTATATGTGGATTTAAAGTGCAAGCTTCATTACTTGGGAATATAGTGCAGTAAATTCCAATGCATTCGCAGGCCTGGATTAATATACGTACTCATTCACTCCAGGATACATCTTTGAATAGCGTTGACCTGCAGGGCCCACGGCCATCTGTGGCCCTTCTCCGCCCCCCTAGCAGAGAGAGGAAAACCCCAGCTGCTCACCAGGAGGAGTATTTAAAAATCCCTAATCTATCACTCTGCCCAGCCAGCCCTGTCTCCGCTGGCTGGCTTTGAACCTACAACGATTTGCACTGTCCATTCCACAAGAGAGACATCGTTACTGCTTAGTTAATCTATCATACAGCGGGCGAGGAATATAAAGAGAGGGGGTGAGAAAGTCATTGGTATCATCCATAATGATTTGGAGATTCGCCTGGATCATATGTAAACGACCCCTGTGGTATTGAATGCCAACAAAGATTTCCCCTCCTGCGTTGTCATAGGATTTTTCGTCATTTTTATTATGATTTCATTTTTGGCCGATTACCCCAATGTCATTGGATCAATGGCATCCTGCTGTATATTGTAAACCGGCTCGGCATGGCAAAATAGGCCTGAAAGGTATTCGTACACCCTACAGTGGTAATAGGATAAGTAATAACTATTGAATTTGTCGATGCTTAATGTGGTTTTACAGAACAGAGAGGATCTTAAATGCAAAAGGAGTTTCTTTTTATTAGCTATTTAGATTAAAAACTAAATGCGTGTTTACATGGCAGCGATACTACAGAAATGACCTCCATTTGTTGTTGTCATATATTGAGGCAGTACTGTTTGTCAGTAATATCCAGAAGAAGAAAAAAGCTCATTCAAATGTTCTTCACTGCAGTATTCTAAATAGTGCTTTAAACCACTGACCTGAAGGCAATTTTGTTATCAACCCTGCACAGCTACCACTGCTTGTCCAAGGTAACAAAGCATTTTTTTACGTCATTGCACTGAGACACTCTACATTTCCTCCATTGGTTTGATTTAAACACAGGCAGCCGTTGGCATGCTGGTTCAGGTTCCCTGGTGAGCTTAGTTCTGCAGTGGCAAGCGGACTTTGTTTCACCCATCTCACATGTTCTGGGCTATTTCTTTCCAAAGAATGATTGTGATTCCCAACCACATTTCAGAAAATCAATGCGATCTGCCTGGGGGAAAGGGGGTAAGGGAACACGGTAGGAAAACATCAATCATTCCCGCTCAACCATTATGATGCAACACAACGTGCTGAGTCAAAAACATATGAATGCATCAACAACACGATCTATCTTGGCTGCACCTCAATTCTTATAAATGATACATTAATATTGCTATCTTAGGGAGTGGGAGTGAGCCTGTTGACATTAGGAAGAGCATAATGCTGAAGCCATGTATAGAGAGATGAGGAATTATCACTGCAAGCAGACAATATACATAGTCATTTTTAAAGCAATAGTTCCAGCATTTCAAAAAGGCTCCTGTCCATATATGAACACATTTTCAAAACTATTTTATATTATGTTCGTTTACAAATGGCCTCGTACTTTGTTAAACCTTTTTATCCTTCACCTAGATTTAATTCAATGCCTTTGAGCATGTAATGCTATACAATAAAATATATTTGTTGTGTTTAGATGCATGCCTGCTGACATGCTGAATTAGTTAAAAAAATACATTTGTAATAAAAATCTTCCATCTGCCCATGCACTCTTCCTTTAAATTAAAATCTCATTGACACTACCTGCCTTTCTTGCTTTTTAACTTGCTCTTGTGCATCCTCAAAAGGCAAAGCCTGGTTGATCGGTGGTCATGCAAATCTATTTCAGCCCGGTAAACAGAATTTGAATGAAATTGAGTGTTTTTGAGGACTCTGGATTTAGGTTTAACATCGGAAAGTGTCCATTAATCCCATCACTCTGTGGAAATTGCAGACTTCTTATTAAACACCTGTTTGATCAGTATTAGGTGGATTCAGAATCAGCCTGGCAGTAGCTCTTGCAAAGCACAATGAATCACCCCATTATGAATGCATTATGGAGACGAAGAGGGCTCGACCGGGTTATGGAGCCGCTGTCTCTGTAATTAGGCCAACTTCAAGCTTAGTGTTTGTATTCAATAGGGCACATTTATCTTCATAATCCTATGCATTGTTTTAATAGAAAAGTTTGATTGCACTGTCCAGACATTGATAATAACGTATCCACTGTAAATGTATATATAATGTATGTTTTTTTCTTATCAGGTATATAAACAAATTGTTCGCAGGTTAATTTACTGTTAGTTACAGCAGAGACAGCAAGCTCATGTTAATAAACTTTGTGTCAAAACAAATGTGTGCAGAGCGCTGTAGCGCCTAAGAATAGATTTCACACATTTAACTGTGGAATTTGAAAAGGCTCATGGGAGTGTAGTAAAGTGTGAAACAAATGTAACAACATTTAGTACTTTCAACAAGTATTTCTGTGCATCCAGCGATCAGTTACACAAGATCAGACATTTAATGTAACTGCTGTTCTGTATCCACAGCTGAGTGAAATCAGGCGTGTGGTGCAGTGGGTTGAGCGTTCAGCATGTCATTGTGTCCCTGAGACACTTCACCCCAAATTGCTCCTGTGGGGATTGTCCACAGCATTGAGTATGGAAGTTGCTTTGGATACAAACAAGTGAAATGTAATGTAATGTAATTCTACACATTTGATCAGTAATTAATTGTATTGTATTGAAACCTGTAACAACATCTAGCAATGACAAACCACATGGTTCCCATTTAAAATCACCCTCCCCATGTGGCCCTTGCCATGTTGTGTACAGAGTCATTACGAACGCAGCAAATGTGTAAACAGGCGAGAGCTGGTAATTGTGAGTGATTCCCAAAAGCTCCTCTGTGCTTTATTTTCAGCATCAGTGCATAATTTCCTAATTATCCTGATGTAACTTAGTGTAGTATTTGGACAGGCGTTTGTCTCCAGGCAGCAGCATTGCAGTCAGTGGCTTCTCTTCGTGTGTGTACCTGCCGGCGAGACCTCGCTAGAGATCTGGCAGCGAGCGTGCACATATGTGGTGAGTCATCCTCGCGCTGTGGCTCAGATGACAGGCCGCTGCACGTGCTCCAGCACATGGTGGGCTACACATAACTACAGGCGGTAGGGGGACTCTGTGATCTTTAAATATTTAGTCAGTGTCGTGCCCCCCATGTTTACAGGCTTTTCTTCTCTTAAGATCAGAACCTAGGGCGTAATGGACTTGCGTGTGTTTGGTACTTCCATTTGACTCATGATATTTCCATTTAGTGAGACTTTAACTTCACTGTATTTCCGAGGGAAATAGACTCCACTACATTCATTCGGCGGACGTAGTATTACACTTTGCAGCATAAGGTTTTAAGGCCAGCACGGTGGTTCGGTGGTTAGTGCTGTCGCTTCGCATCAAGAAAGACCCGCGGCCTTCCTCTGGGGAGTTTATATGTTCTCCTCGTGCGAGCGTTTCCTCCGGCTGCTCTGTTTTCCTCCTGCAGTGCAAAGACATGAAGGTTAGGTGTCTTGGAGACTCTAAATAGCCTGTAGGCGTGCATGTGAATGTGTTTTTGCCGTTTATAAGAGTGCGTCCTGCACAGACTAGCAGCCTGTCCAACGTTTACCCAGCCTCTCGCCCAATGCATGCTGGGATATGCTCCAGACCTTTTATGGCTGTATACAAGATTAATCTAAATAGAGCATGGATGGATGTATGGATTCAGTGTTAGGACAGGCGTGCAGTAGGTGTCATGTGCAATACATCACAACATATACAAGTCAGAATGTTAACCCTCTGAGACCCACGGTGCCGTATACGATCCCAAATATCACGTTGTGTTCAAAGCGTCATCACTTCTGAGCTGTTTGAGCCAGAGACATGCCGTGTTTTTCCTCTTAAACTACAGGAATGGCAATAAACAGCTCTATTAAGTTTTTCATTGAGAGGAGTTTACTTATTTTGGTGAAACGGCTGTGCGTATAGTTTTAAAAGATGCGGATAGTCTCAGCTTGATTCTGGCGCAGTGTTTATAGTTTTCTCTTTTATAGATCTATTCTCATCCACCATCTTTGTTTGTGACGTAAAGAGTGTAAGAGTCACGTTTCTGGATCGGACACTCTGAGTGGATGCTGTCACAGCCAATCGGAGTCGGATTCAGAGGGTTGCCTGTCAGTTCCGTTGTTATGTGTACTGAAACGAGAGCCGGTATAATTCCACGCGCGAAAACAAAATAAAAGTTGGAATACGTTCTTTTAGTGTTTTGAAAGTAAACTGAGGTATGGCAAGGACGTTTAATACAGCTGAGGCTTTCGAGCTGATTTTTCAAGGTGACGATGTTGATGAAAATTCAGACGAATCTTCTCAGCATGCCATGTGTGATTGTGGACAGGAACTACCATGAAATATATCATGTGTAGTTTTGACCAAAAAAAAGACAATTCCTGGCAAAAAAAGGCCCATACACACTGTCCAAAAGAATGGGCATAACTAATGAACATAATAAGTTAGAATCTGCTAATCAGTTCTGATACAATGATAATAAATGTGTGCAATTGTCTGTATTGAATGTTTTTTTCAATGTTATGGTTAGCAGTTATTTTTAATGAAATAAGTAAAAAATTCAAGCCCCGTTTAAAAAGAAAACATTGTTTATGAGCAAATATCCCATATTATAGTGTATATTTAAGCAATAGCTCGCGACAGGCCGTGGTATATGCTCATTATATCACAGCTAAGGGGCGTGGTTTGGCCGCTTCGCATCGGGCCGAACCACGCCCCTTAGCTGTGATATAATGAGCATATATCACGGCCTGAAGTGAGCTATTGCTTTTATAAAACGGTTACCAAGTGTGGCAATATGAAAGAAAAATACACACTCTAATTTAAATAGTTTTTATTAGTAAATAAAGATGTTCAAAATAAAATAGTCCCTCCGTTGCCTTCTGCACGAAAGCCAGGTGGTTGCTATGCAACAACACTAACAGCTAGCAAACATATTAGACAGAGAGCGTTGATCCATTATTTGGCTATTTATTTACATTCATTTGTATGTTGCCGTTTATTGTGCACCCACTGAAAAACTGTCCAGCATCAGTAGCATGGCTTACGAGGTTACGTGTATAGGTTGAGGTTGTTCTAGGCTGTTGCTTGGCGTGGCGAGAATATTGCTCCACTTTCTCCGGTCCCCGAGATTTGGCTTCCCGTAGCTCTGGAGAGAGCTTTCGCACCTGTGGCCACTAACGGTCATAATTTCTCTGCTTTGTTTCAAGAGCCGCATCAGAAAGCTTTTGAATGGTGCTACTTTTCCAGTTGGTCTACCTGCTCTTCACGTAGCTCTGCATGTCGTCGTTTAGGTGCTTTTCTTTCTGTCACAGTTCTGTCTAAGTTTGGGTGTTTTCACGGTTCTCTGTCATGTTTTCCTCCTGTCGTTAGTGTCCCTGTGTGTTCTCCTCCCTCCTCACCTGTGTCTCGTTTAGCTAATTGTGTTCACCTGTGGCTCTTGTGTTTTTCTCCTCCCTCCTCACCTGTGTCTCGTTTACCGATTGTGTTCACCTGTGTCTGGTAATTAGCCCTCCCTGTATTTAGTCTTGTCTCGTGCTGTGTTCAGTGTCGGTGCTTCTTTTCTTGGTGACGGACTTCACCGGTGAGTGTTCTGTGTTTCTCTGTATTCGTTCCATTTTTGCCTTGAAATAAAGGTTTATCAAAGTTATCTGCGCTTGGGTCCTGCTTCCTTCACTCAACCGTGACAGAAAGCACCGACCAGAGATGGACCCAGCAGATGACCCATTTGAGTTGGAATTACAGCATTTTTCATTTGCTTTGGCTTGCTGCTATGATTGGTGGAGGGGAGCGTCCAGTGTTCGGCAGAAGGAGGCCGCTCTGGTAGAGGCGCACCGGTTGGCTATGGAGAAACCGGACTTGGTGAAGTTCTTACCTGACTGGATGTTGAACTTCATCTGGGCGTGTGATTTCCAGCCTGCGGACTATAAACGTCTCGGTGTGTTCCGTCTGGAGTCAACCAGTGCTTCCGCCCCAGTTCCTGCTCCTGTCCAAGAGGCGTTTTCTGGAACTCGGCTGGCTTTTGGAGGTCCACGGAGCCTTCAGGCGGCTTCTAGGAGAAGGAGTCGCAAGTCCAGGCTAGCAATCCGAGCCCCAAGAGTCATGGTTCCGGCTACAGAACCGGCCCACACAGCCATAGTTCCGGCCCCAGTACAGGCCCCAGCAGCCATGGTTCCAGCCCCAGTTCTGGCCCCAGCAGCCATCATTCCGGCCCCAGTTCTGGCCCCAGCAGCCATCATTCCGGCCCCAGTTCTGGCCCCAGCAGCCATGGTTCCAGCCCCAGTTCTGGCCCCAGCAGCCATGGTTCCAGCCTTAGCTCTGGCCCCAGCTGTCCTAGTCCCTTCTCTAGTCCCTTCTCTAGTCACTTCTCAAGTCCCTCCTCGAGTCACTTCTCTAGTCCCTTCCCTCATCCCATCTTAAGTTCCCTCTCGAGTCTTTTCTCAAGTCCCCTCTCAGGTCCCCTCTCGAGTTCCCTCTCGAGTCTTTTCTCGAGTCCCCTCTCAAGTCAACTCCCAGTGTCCTCTCGAGTCACCTCCCAAGTCAACTCTCCAGTGTCCTCTCGAGTCACCTCTCAAGTTTCCCCTCAGGTCTCCTCTCGAGTTCCCTCTCAAGTCCCCTCTCTAGTCCCCTCTCGAGTTCCCTCTCGAGTCACCTCTCAAGTTTCCCCTCAGGTCTCCTCTCGAGTTCCCTCTCAAGTCCCCTCTCAGGTCCCCTCTCAAGTCCCCTCTCAAGTCCCCTCTCAGGTCCCCTCTCGAGTTACCTCTCGAGTTCCTTCTCGAGTCCACTCTCCAGTTTCCTCTCAAGTTCCCTCTCAAGCCCTCTCTCGAGTCCCCACTCAAGCCCCTACTCATGTCCAGTTGGAGGTCCCGCAGACTAGTCTTCTGCCGGGGGTCCTGCCAACCCCATGTCCTGTACCGTTGGAGGTTCCGCTGGGGGTCCTGCCAACCTCATGTCCTGTCCAGTTGGAGGTCCCGCAGACTAGTCTTCTGCCGGGGGTCCTGCCAACCCCATGTCCCGTCCAGTTGGAGGTCCCGCAGACTAGCCCTCTGCCGGGGGTCCTGCCAACCCCATGTCCCGTCCAGTTGGAGGTCCCGCAGACTAGCGCTCTGCCGGGGTCCTGCCAACCCCATGTCTTGTCCCGTTGGAGGCCCCGCCGACTACTCTCCTGCCGGGGTTCCTGCCAACCCTTTGTCCGGTCTCGTTGGAGGCCCCGCCGACTACTCTCCTGCCGGGGGTCCTGCCAACCCTATGTCCTGTTCCGTTGGAGGCCCCGCCGACTACTCTCCTGCCGGGGGTCCTGCCAACCCTGTGTCCTGTCCCGTTGGAGGCCCCGCCGACTACTCTCCTGCCGGGGTCCTGCCAACCCTGTGTCCTGTCCCGTTGGAGGCCCCGCCGACTACTCTCCTGCCGGGGGTCCTGCCAACCCTATGTCCTGTTCCGTTGGAGGCCCCGCCGACTACTCTCCTGCCGGGGGTCCTGCCAACCCTATGTCCTGTCCCGTTGGAGGCCCCGCCGACTACTCTCCTGCCGGGGCTCCTGCCAACCCCATGTCCTGTCCCGTTGGAGGTCCCGCCGTCTACTCCTCCTGCCGGGGGTACTGCCAACCTTTTGTCCTGTCTCGTCGGAGGTCCCGCCAACCGCTCTCCTGCTGGGGGTCCTGCCAACTCCTGGTCCTCTTCCGTGGGGGATCCTGCCGAAGCCTGTCCCGCCGGCTCCGGTTCCTGTCCGGCCGCCACCGGGTCCTGCCCGGCCTCCGGAGCTGTCTGGTCTTCGCCCTCGATCCCGACCCTCTGTGAGCCGCGGTCTTCGTCCGCGGGCCCGGCCTCCTGACTCTTCCTGCCGCTGCCCTCGTCCTCGGGCCCGGCCCCCTGACTTTTCCTGCCGTGGTCTTCGTCCTCGAGCCCGGCCCCCTGACTCTTCCTGCCGCTGCCTTCGCCCTCATGCTCGGCCCCCTGAGTTCGCCCGCTGTGGCCTACGCCCCACCATGGACTCTGCCTTGCCCCCGGGCCGTCCGCCCGAGACCCCCACCATGGACTCTGCCTTGCCCCCAGGCCGTCCGCCCGAGATCCCTTCCTGGTCCCCTACTGGGCTCCTGGGCGGTCAGCTTAGTCCCGTCCTCCGGACCCCCCTCCACCCACCCTGGTGGCCTAGGGATACGTCCCTCCTCCGGACCCCCTCCACCCACCCTGCTGGATTTTTTTTGGGTTTTTGTGTTGGGGTTTAGGGACGTCTGGAATCCGTCCCTTGAGGGGGGGGTTCTGTCACAGTTCTGTCTAAGTTTGGGTGTTTTCACGGTTCTCTGTCATGTTTTCCTCCTGTCGTTAGTGTCCCTGTGTGTTCTCCTCCCTCCTCACCTGTGTCTCGTTTAGCTAATTGTGTTCACCTGTGGCTCTTGTTTTTTCTCCTCCCTCCTCACCTGTGTCTCGTTTACCGATTGTGTTCACCTGTGTCTGGTAATTAGCCCTCCCTGTATTTAGTCTTGTCTCGTGCTGTGTTCAGTGTCGGTGCTTCTTTTCTTGGTGACGGACTTCACCGGTGAGTGTTCTGTGTTTCTCTGTATTCGTTCCATTTTTGCCTTGAAATAAAGGTTTATCAAAGTTATCTGCGCTTGGGTCCTGCTTCCTTCACTCAACCGTGACACTTTCTGGAGATAGGCACTCCTCAATCTACTCCTCCATAGTAGGCTAAGACCCCCCGGAGGTCGAAGTTAATCTTAAATGTTTCCATTTTATGCTTTGTAAGTTTGTTTCGTAACGGAAGAAATGTAAATATATTTATAAAAAGTCAAATCAAGCAATCTGATTGGCCGATAGTGTTTTTGCGGACCTCTTTGATTACAGATTTGAAAACATCGTTGCTTGCTTTAAAGGGAAATGGAAACACTTTTCAAAATGCGACAATATTCCCGTTAGGAAATGTATTTATCTAGTCTATTTCCAATGTAAACGATCTAGATACGCAAATTAATTTTTTTAAATACGCGCCTAATGACCTTGGGCGCTTCCATCGATCCGGGACTTACCTAGTGACGTCACTGTGTGGGTAGGCTTCCTGGGCCAAAACTCAATACAGCTGCAAACAACATGGCGTGCAATGCACCAGTGGTTTCCAACAAAAGAAAACGGTCGTCAGGAGCGTATTGTATTGCCCCAGGCTGCACAAATGGTTTTTATACAAAGAAGGAAGAAGTACATTTCCATAGGCTGCCACTAAAGGATGAGAAGCTGCTCAAAGCATGGGTTAGCACTAACTATGCACGTACTATGTGGCCTAACTTAAATCCCAAAGCATTAAACTCCATTTGGCCGAGTTCAAAGTGAATACAAAAATATATCCTCTACATCGGTGACGATTTATTCATATTCTATGTACCCATCTATGTTTACCTTTAGTTAGCGGCTAAGCTAGCTGGACTCTACGGAGCCCAGCTATCCGCCCTCTGAAGCTTTTAGGGCCGTCAGGGGGAGGAGAATGTCCCACTAACGCTGTGTGTGTGTGTGTTTCACATTAGCGGGACGCTATGGAGCTCAGGTATCCGCCCTCTGAAGCTTTTAGGGTCGACGGGGAGGAGAATACAACACTGTGTGTATTTATCGCTAAGCTAGCGGCTAAGCTAACTGGACGCTACGGAGCCCGTAGCATCGTTCAAAACGTTGATCTCATTGCAACATTCCTCCATTGCTGCCATATCTGACACGTTGTGTTGACTTCCGGTATGGATACCCGGAGCGAGGACCCACACAGTGACGTCACCATTTGGGACTCCCCTAATGGCAGTGGCCTGGTCCCAGAATTCCCCACCCAGCCGGTGGATAATTAATTTTCTTTTGGCGAGTAATATCATATACAATAAATATTACGATCAATATCCATTGTAAAATGAATAAACTACCGGAATATTATAGCTGTAATGGTGTTTCCTTTCCCCTTTAAAAGTAGCACAATTCATTATGTCAAACCTTGGAAAGTATCTAGATATCCCTGCCCTTCTATCCACCAGGGTGTGCAATGATTTTGCCTCCTTTTTCACTGACAAAATTCAGAAAATCAGACAAGCAGTCAGTGCCTCTGCATCAGGAACAGCAAATGTGTTGTCTCTGTGTCCACTTAACATCAATTCAAACACCATGACACAATTCCATCAGATTAATGATAAAAACCTAGAGGACATTATACAACTTCTGAAATCCTCCTCCTGCTGCCTTGATATTATTCCAACGGGATTTTTCAAAGATGTTTTGCCTTGCATGGCCTCAGATCTACTTCATATAGTAAACAAATCTCTTCACTCAGGTATTTTTCCACAGGCCCTGAAAACTGCAGTCATTAAACCGCTCTTAAAAAAGAATAATCTAGATGCTACAGTAATGAACAATTATAGGCCCATATCAAACCTCCCATTTCTAGGTAAAATCATTGAAAAAGTTGTTTTTCAACAGTTGAGTAATTTTTTGCATTTAAATAACTGTTTCGATGTGTTCCAGTCAGGCTTTCGTCCAAACCACAGCACTGAGACTGCTCTTGTAAAGGTCTTTAATGACATCCACTTAAACACAGACAGTGGCAGAACTTCAGTGTTAGTATTATTAGATCTCAGTGCTGCGTTTGACACTGTTGACCACAGCATATTACTAGACCGACTGGGAAACTGGGTGGGACTTTCGGAAACAGTCCTAAATTGGTTTGAATCCTACTTAAAGGATAGAAACAACTTTGTTTCTATAGGTAAATACACATCTGAGTTGACAAATATGACATGTGGGGTTCCTCAAGGCTCCATCTTGGGGCCTCTTCTCTTTAACATCTACATGCTACCACTGGCTCAGATAATGAAAAACAACAAAATAAGTTATCATAGCTATGCAGATGACACACACATTTACGTAACAGTTTCACCAGGAGACTATGCTCCAATTCAAACACTGAGTAAGTGCATTGAACAAATCAATGACTGGATGTGTCAGAACAATTAAACAAAGATAAAACTGAGGTAATGGTTTTTGGAGCCAAGGCAGAACGTATAAAAGTTAGCGCTGAGCTTCAGTCTGCAATGTTCAAAACAACAGATAAAGCCCGAAATCTAGGTGTAGTCATAGACTCTGACCTGAGTTTCAACAGTCACATTAAAACAGTTACTAAATCAGCCTACTATCACCTAAAGAACATATCTAGGATTAAAAGACTAATGTCACAGCAGGATTTGGAAAAACTTGTCCATGCTTTTATCTTCAGTAGACTCGACTACTGCAATGGTGTCTTCACAGGTCTCACTAAAAAATCTATTAGGAAGCTGCAGCTGATTCAGAACGCCGCTGCTCGAGTCCTCACTAACACTAAGAAAGTGGATCACATCACTCCTGTTCTGAAGTCTTTACACTGGCTTCCTGTGTGTCAAAGAATAGATTTCAAAATACTGCTGCTGGTTTCTAAAGCTTTGAATGGTTTAGGCCCAAAATACATTTCTGATCTGCTGCTAAATTATGAACCATCGAGATCTCTCAGGTCTTCAGGGACTGGTCAGCTTTCTGTCCCCAGAGTCAGAACTAAACATGGTAAAGCAGTGTTCAGTTATTATGCTCCAAATATCTGGAACAAACTCCCAGAAACCTGCAGGTCCGCTGCAACTCTGACTACTTTTAAATCCAGGCTGAAGACTTTTCTTTTTGTCGTTGCTTTTAATTGAACTATTCATATCTTAGACTGCACTGTAACTTTTATCCATGTATTTTTTCTTTTAATGTTTATCCATGTATTTCTTCTTTTAATGTTTATTTTATTAGCTTTTAAATGCCATTTTCTTAATGTCTTTCATTTTTTGTAAAGCACTTTGAATTGCCTTGTGTTGAAAAGTGCTATATAAATAAACTTGCCTTGCCTTGTCCTAATGCCAAAGGAACTGCACACTGAATATGTTTTGCCATTTGATGTCTATGTTTGGACCGCTGCGTAAAAAGGAGGGTTTCTGCCCCGTTACTTCTCCGCTGCTTTCTTGTTCCAGTTTGAAAACGCGGAGGGATACTGACTTGTTGTGAAAAGTAACTTACAATTCTACCCGTGGTATACGCTCAGTATATCACGGCTAAGAACCAATCAGATTGCTCGATTTGACTTGTCCGTTTTATAAAAGTCTCTAATGAGTAGCATATATCATTAGCTGAAGATGTGCTGATTTCTGGGATGTGTAAAACTTGATTATACTGTAAAGAAATGACAATTTATAAGGCAAAATACAAAAATATACAAAAACGGAAATGTCCTATGTGGGTCTCAGAGGTTTTTAAAGGAAAATGTAGATGCTAGAATCATGCAAGTACATCAACTTCACTGACTTCAAGTGCTTCATTTAGAAATAAGAGACATATATTAATATAGATGCAGAACTTACAGATGATAAATGTGTGATGATGCATTGTTTAAGAAGCTAACAACACATAATTATTAAAACTTGTTAAGCCAGCTGCAGCATTGCTCTGACAGGTTGAAGCTGTGATGCAAAGCTCTTATAAGGTGTGCTTTTTTCCCAGAGGTGTCTTTAAGGGTGCAGAAACCAATTTGCAAGTAAAATTGCGACAAACAAAGCATACTTTACAATAAGTGCCTATGAGTGTGACAATTGACTAAGTTGTTCACTAAATGTCCATACTTTCTTTGAATGTTTAATGCTATTCATTGAATAATACTTGATTATATTTTGCTTTCTGTATAATCTTACAAAGAGCACAGCATTGTGATGTAGATTACCTTTGTAACGTGACACATTAAAATGTGTCCTGCCTCAAAGTATTTGCATCAATGGTGTTAATGCCTCCTTAATTTGTAACTGATTTTGATTCAAAGAGACAGAGCCTCCTTGCTGCCCCTTACCAAGCTTTGTACAAAAAAACAAACATCAATGCACAAGTCAAAACCGCTCTAAAAACAATTCAGTTTTCTTGCTTTCCTCTGAGTTAGACTACTACTCTAATCAATAGGCCACCAGTGTTTGATGTCTAGGTATTGGCAGGCACTGCTGTAGAGTCAACATGAATAAAAAGCAAATCTAAAATAGCCTTTGCAGAATATTCAGCACATGAAAATGCACAGAGCCAAAATCAAAGGTCGCGTTTAAAAAGCTCAATTATATTGTTTTGCTGGCCTCTTGTATAGGCCATGTGCTGCAACCTATTGCAGCAGAAAAAAAGGATATGTGTACTAGTGAGTAAGCAAGAAATGAATTTCATAACCAGGCTGCTTGGTGCAAAATAGCACAGCAGCATGTTCTATAAAAACAGCAAAAAACATATCTCAAAGGGTTTGGTATTTTTAGCGAATAGGTAGCCGGGGATACATCAGTGGAAATGACCTCAACACAGCCTACCTGTTTTCAGGAATATATTTTTACCCACAACCACACAATATGTAACAAAGTGAAACATAGTTGTATTCGTACACTGTTTCCTTACATGTATGAACATCTGAGAGCTGAATAACATTAACCTAATAAGATTAAAAACCATGACTTTTGCATCAGGGTCATGAATTAACTACAAAGTGCAGTTACATATGCATACATTCTATTATCCATAAATCCTGCTGTTTCCCACCACTCACACCACGCATGTTGTACTGTCGTCACACTGTAAGCACCTATAACACTCTTCTTTTGTCATGTTGTGTAATGCCACGGCAGCATGCGTTATACAAATGTGACTTTCTCACACTTAAACACGGCACATGTGAATGAGATGGACGGGGAGTGGTAATAAGCAATTACAGTAATAAGCAATCTCATTATCTTTTTTTAAATATCGCATTAACTTTTTTAAATTCAGAGCATTAGCATTTCATTAGCATTTAAGCTGTGCTGGCAATGTTGACTGCGTTGAAGGAAAGGATCGCCAGATTCTGGGAACATTACGGTGTCATGTTGGTTTGCCAGATTCTGGGAACATTACGGTGTCATGTTGGTTTGCCAGATTCTGGGAACATTACGGTGTCATGTTGGTTTGCATAGTCATTGGCAAGCTAGGATGGTATGAGATGTTTTAAGCAGATCGTCTCCAATTTTCTATTTGCATGTCGTGGGTTCAACAGTGCACGTGTTGTTGATGCGCAGGGAATCACAAAAACCAAGACAACCTTTTCTGCATTTTCAGTGCCAAGTTTAATTAGGAATGTAATTTAAGTTTGTTATGTAAGCCACGAACATCATCGCAAGGGTACATTAAAAATACATTTTATGTTTGCCATGAGTAGACCTTGATCTGTCAAATTACTTTATATTCAAGCCTTTAATGGATAGCTCAGTTCTCAAAGGTACAGTAGGTCGCAAATATAACCTCTCTGCTAGGAGAGTAGTTAGTGCCTGTTTTATTTTTCCATAAAAATATCTTCCACCTGTTCTTTTAGTGATGCATCACAACTTAATGTTCATGCACATTTTTTATTTTTTAAAGAAAATGTCATGTTTAATGTACATCTTGTGTAGTTTTTGTTTACATTACTTTAAGGTTTAATCGATATAAGAAATTCTGATCAGTCAAGTGGAATCAATGACGGTTTATGGGTGTGACAAGCCACATGTGGACAGCTATTCCTAAAATATGCTAATAACTTTTTCCTACACTGTCAGTTACAATGTTACATAGACGGCACCAGGGGGGTGCTAGGGGGTGCTGCAGCTCCCCCTAGGATAGCCATAGCACCCCCTAAGCACCCACAATAAATGTATGTGTCTTTCCTCCTGTACTTGTTTGTTCCCCAGTTATTTCCTTTACCTGAATCTAGGAGAGGGCATTTAGGCCTCTCTACTTCCTTCCTTTGATTAGTTTAGTTTTTCACCCCCTTTCCCTTGAACTAATTTATACAGGAGAGTGCATTTACGTAGTCACGTTGTGCCTCTCGGCGTATACTTTGACTTTCTGTCTCTTTGGAGAGTGCTAGTACGTTGCATACGTTGGGCCTTTTCACTGTTGTCCCTCTTCACTAGTATCCCATGTCCCCTCTTCATATTTTGGGTCTTCGTAATTTCCACCCTATTCTAAGGGGAAGCATGATGGTGCCTTTTCTTTTCAATTTCTGGCTTTGGGTTTCTTCACCTCTTACTCGTTTAATATTTAGGAGAGTGCATCTACGTAGTCACGTTGTGCCTCTCTTCCTCTGTTTCTGGCTGTTTTTTTCATACCCTTGTTTCTCAGAGAAGAGAAGAAATACTATTCTAAAAAGGAGCTGACACATGGTGTCTCTTCACTTGTACACTTGAGGGGTCAGAGTTCATATGGTGAAGGATTCCATGAGCGGTATGCGCCGGCCTGTGCCTTTACCTTGGACTTCTAATAGAACTGCTCGGGTCTTGATAGATTTAGTGGGGAAGTTCATGAGATCTTTTTAGAGAGTTATCAAGAATAACTTTTATCCAATGACCTTTTCCCTCTCTGTCTGTGTCTGTGTATTCTC
Source organism: Harpagifer antarcticus (assembly GCA_902827135.1). Taxonomy (NCBI): domain Eukaryota; kingdom Metazoa; phylum Chordata; class Actinopteri; order Perciformes; family Harpagiferidae; genus Harpagifer; species Harpagifer antarcticus. The sequence goes on from CADEHL010000998.1 coordinate 1,021,452, forward strand.
TTGTTCCGATTAACCCAGCCAAATCTTTTTTCTTGTTTTGTATCTATATCTACGCCGGGATCCGGAGTCGAGGCTGATCCTCTTGCTGTAGTCCTGTGTCTTGGATCCTCTATCCTGAGTTCTGGATTAAGTCGTGGACTTCGGGTCGTGGCTGAACCTGTCTCTGTGGTCCTGCCTTGGGTCTCGTCATGCTGCTTCCCTGATGACTCCCACAGGATTGTTGACATCCTCGTGGATTCATCTTCTTATTACAGACACATGCATTTCCTAACATTCGGTCTATATGCTGTAAAATGTATTATCTCTTCGATTTACACACGGCATCCATTGCACGTCTGTCCGTCCTGGGAGAGGGATCCCTCCTCTGTTGCTCTCCCTGAGGTTTCTCACATTTTTTCCCCTTAAACTGTGGGTTTTTCTCTGGAAGTTTTTCCTTGTACGATGTGAGGGTCTAAGGACAGAGGGTGTCGTTTTTCTCATACTGATATTCTGAACAATCTGTGCTGTTGTATTTGCTGTAAAGTGTCTCTACTGTAGGCTATTTTTATTATATGTACAGCACTTTGGCTCGACCAAAAATCGTTCATAAATGTGCTATATAAATAAAACTTGATTTGATTTGATACTATATCATTCAATATTATTTCTATGGATTAGAGCAAAGATTGCCACAAAGCCGTGGTTCACAGATGAAAAATACCTAATGGCTTTGGTGACCCCTTAACTTTCACCAAGCAGGTTTTGTGGTTTTGTTTGTCAAACTACATGGCTTGCTGATTAAATTCTTGTTTAAGATAAATCATTTTCAACTGCAAAAAAAACTCGTTTTTACCAGCCCTTGAAACCAACCTCCTGTGCCTCTGAAACAGCCTGTTTGGCTTGTGCAAATGAATATATTGATGTTTTCCTCATCAATAATGACTCGTGAGACAAAGGTGTGAGAACGTGGTCTTCAATAAAGTACATCCTGGTCATTTCAAGCTGAGCAGAGATTAGACCTAGCCTGTTGCTATGACTACTTTCAGGATGAATTCCTGTCGTTGATCAGGGCTTTCATCTGCAGACAGACAGGGAGAAAGGTTGAACTCTAATTTCCCCTAGCATGTTTGTAGGGACTGAATGCAAAAATAACACCAACCCTAGTGGTCCATATGGCTAGTTCTGGGAGGACCAGCTGCTCAGGGCTTTCAACGCCATAATCTTTATTTCACACTGCCAGTGAGATATTTTAATTTCTAATGGGGGGGCCACTGGTATGAGGCCAAAGAGGACAACGAGTGGGAAGGGGGAACCACCTGAGTTCATTTAGATTAAAAAAAGATGGCATTTTAGTCATTAAAAAAATCTAACACATCACATTCCTGAATATGCCTATTTCTGATTTTACACCCGTTAACAAGCCTCTGGTTTAAATACATGAACAATTCTTTATCAAACACACACAACAAAAGAGCCTAACCCTTGCAGTTATCCATGCACTGCTTCGGTGACACATTTTGTGTATACTAAAGCCCTCTTTGGGCTGTATTAGTAATACCATGGGAGGCTGTAATTTGATTTCGCATATGCAAATTGGATATTTCAGGCAGCCATCCAGGCAGTAAAATCATTTAGAAGGAACTTTGGCAATTCAAGAACATGGCCATGCAATGTGTAGCACCCAGCATACTCCACAGTTTAATAAAACCGGAATACATCTCTCTTTAACGGGTTTTATATGAAAGTGATGTTAGTGTAACACATCACTTGGAATATGTCCCATTGAATTTCGACATTTAACCAGGGTGCAAGTAGGTATTTGTTTGAAACACTTGATGGCGTTCCAGAAAGGCATTAAGATGGCTCCAGATAGTCCAAATGAACTCAAAGACTCCTGCTGAGTTTGTAATTCTGTTGGAAAATCTGACCCGAGTAGCCAAAGAAAGTCTGATAACTTTGTTCTGAATTAGATGAAACGCAAAGGAACATTTATTTGCTCACAGTTTCAGACTCACTTTTGCATTAGTGGTCTCCAGCAGATAAATCAATTCATGCAGGGGGCCAGTCCAACTTCAAACTATAGTCTTAGGGTAAAGTACATACTCCACGTTATATTCAACCTCTAGCAAATTCTGCACAGCCAGGAGGATGAGTTATGCTGAGACAAAGAAAGGAGCATCCCATCTTTTGCTTGTAAGGACTCTGTTTCATTCAAAAACATGCTGAGTCTGAAAGCCTGATTACTTTAAAATATATACTCCCCAAATGTATTTCAATGAATTATAATAAATGTGAACTGTGCTAGCAGCATGACTGAAATGATTGCAACATTGGTTGGTTGGTCTTTCCACCTCTGTGACTTCTACCATATTGGATTTCCCCAAAGAAAGCAAAAGTTGGTACAAAGTACAAAACAATACCTAATCACTTATGTGACCCCTTACATTTCATCAAGCAGGACTTTTTTTTTTGTCAAACTCTCTGCAAAACGAATCACATTTCAATTAGACTCGGTTGTAGTTTGTGTTTACTGCTGATCAGCCAATGTCACCATTTGCCGTAATGGTGGTCATTGCATAATCATGGTGCTATAAGCATAAAGCTCCAACCTTCTGATAGTGGCTGTCGACTCCAATCTAGTGTATTTTGGCAAATGTCTTGGTCTAGTTTTTATTTATTTTAAGTGTCTCCAAAAGGCAGTGGATCAATACAGTAGGGAACCTCAAACAATCTTAAACATTCACTAATGTCTAACTGGTCTGTTTGCATGCCTTTTGACTCTATAGTTCAACTTCCTAGTTCTCACTATATTTTTTGATAAATTCCCTGATGGCTGTGAGAAACTAATTTTAGAACTCAAAATGTTGAGTCGCACATTACGTTTCACATTTAGGATCACAAGAGAAAAGTATTAACAATTTACTTTATGTACAACCAATCTGTTTAAATATATATGACAAATGTATATTTTCCATTTTAAAGACAAAGTGATCAAGCAATGTATTCAAAAACAATTTAAAGTTTAATTTTCAATGACCACAACCAATACAACTATTTACTTTAAACCAAAGGCAACCCACTTTTAAGACCAGAAAAGTTGATAGCTGGAAACAGCCTTCAGTGTTTCCCCTAGGATGGAGTCATAGCAGCGATGCTAAGGCACGTGGGCCCAGCATAATGTGAGCGCGGATCGCATGGAATTTTTTAGTGTGTGCGTGTGCAAAGTGTGCCCCGCCAATTTATTTCTATGTGTATGCCAGCACAAGAACGGCTCTTAAGGCCTAGTACCAGGGCCGGTTCTAGCCAATTTGCTGCTCTATGCGAGATTTCATATATAAAGAATACATGGAAAATCTCTACAAAAGACAAATACACTACACAAACTGAAACTTATTGACATAGGTCATATACGTCAAAATGGCTTCTAATGTATTCAGTATTGTATGACCGTGTTTTAATTGGAGGGTGGACGTCACATCCTCTAGAGGGGTCCGGGGGTACGCCCCCCGGGAAGATTTGTTTTTGAACATTTTAAAGTAAAATGCTTCAATCTGGTGCACTTTGAGCACACAATTACTAGAGACCTGATCTAGGGGGTACAACTCTAAAACACATTTTAATAATCAAATAAGTATGTTAACATAACCACATACTTATTTGTTCATTTATATTTAATTTTACTGTCACAAACGAGCTGAGGACCAAAATGCAGAACACGGGAAACCAGAGATAGTCGGTAACCAGCTTTATTGGAGGCAATAGGCTGGTAGAAGACTACACGGCAGATAGTAGGCAAAGGGCTGGTCGGGGACAGGCGAGGGTTCCAGGAGACAGCAGGACGGGAGTCGTAGGCACAGAACGGGTCAGGGAGCAGGCGAGGCAGGCTGGTCAGGAACAGGCAGGGTCGAAACCGGGAGAGCAATCTGGAGGGTAATGCGGGAAAGACTGGCATGCTGCAAAGTACGATCTGGCACTGAGGTGAAGGTGAAGTGGGCCTAAATACTAACGGAGCTGATGGGTGTAACAGAGTGAGAGAGAGACAGGGTGTTTCTACCAGGTGACTAAGGAATGTTAATGCAGAAAATAGGTGAGTGAGAAAGCAGATTGTGACAGAACCCCCCCCTTAATGGACGGCTCCAGACGTCTAAGAAATATCTATCAAGAAGAAAAAAAAAAAAAAAAAAAAAAAAAAAAGAGAAGAATCAAGAAAAAACCCTACAGACACCGGGTGGAAGGTGGAGGTATGGGAAAGGTCAGTACTCATCTGAGAATGCTCTCTCGGCCTCTCCCTCCTGGAAATCCTCGTCCTCCTCGCCTGATGATGCTTCCCCCTCCTCCTCGATGAAGCCTCTGATCCGTCGCGGACGAGTACCCCCCCGCTTAACGCCTGGTTGAGCGTGGGTCCTGGAAGGCTGCTCCGGGTAACGCAGGTGGAAGTCTCGGATGAGTTGAGGGTTGAGGATATGCCGAGCAGGAATCCACTGCCTTTCTTCAGGACCATAGCCCTCCCAGTCCACCAAATATTGAACCCCTCTTCCTCTGAGACGGGAACGGAGTAGACGACGAAGGGTGTAGGTAGGGCCCCCATCGATCATCCTAGGGGGTGGTGGTGGAGGGGCGGCGGAAATCATAGTACTCTCCCGGACAGGCTTAATCCTAGAAACGTGGAAGGTGGGATGGATCTTCATGTTCCGGGGCAAACTCAGTCGAACTGCTGCAGGATTAATGACCTTGACAATCTTGAAGGGTCCAATAAACCTGGGCGCTAACTTCTTAGACTACATCCGAAGGGGAATGTTCTGAGTGGAAAGCCACACCCTCTGGCCTACCTGGTACACAGGTGCCTTGGTTCGTCGGCGGTTCGCTGATGTGGCGTACCGGTTAGCAGACTGAAGCAGAGTTGTTCGAGCCTGCCTCCAAGTCCTCCGACAACGTCGGATGAAAGCCTGGACCGACGGACAGGTAACCTCCTTCTCCAATGCAGAGAACAATGGGGGTTGAAAACCGTATGCACACTGAAAAGGGGAAAGACGAGTAGCGGAACTGATGAGGGTGTTGTGGGCATACTCCACCCACAGGAGTTGTTTTGACCAGGTCGTGGGATGATCGGAAGCCATGCAGCGGAGAGTGGTCTCCATCTCCTAATTCTTCCGTTCGGTCTGGCCATTGGCCTGTGGGTGGAAACCGGAGGTGAGACTAACCGTCGCCCCGATCAGTTCACAAAACTCCCTCCAAAACACAGAGGTGAATTGGGGCCCCCGGTCGGAAACCACATCAGTCGCCAGTCCGTGAATGCGAAACACGTGGAGACAAATCAGTTCTGCCGTCTCCTTAGCTGACGGGATCTTAGGCAGGGGTATGAAATGAGCCATCTTACTAAACCGATCTACCACCGTCAAGATGGCAGTATGTCCGTGGGACGGTGGTAGACCAGTCACAAAGTCCAATGAAATATGTGACCAAGGGCGACGTGGGACCGGTAATGGATGAAGGAGGCCAGCTGGCGCTTGGTGAGATGGTTGTGCCGATTGCACACAGGACAGGCGTTCACAAACTCCCGGGTGTCAGCCTCCAGCGTGGCCCACCAGAACCGTTGTAGGACCATCCCCTTGGTACGTTGAATTCCAGGGTGGCAGGAAAGTCTGGAGCTATGAGCCCACTGAAGCAACATCAGCCCTCAAAACCTGAGGCACAAACAAGCGGTTAAGAGGACAAGAACTAGGACCGTGTTTGGTCCACCTAGCGGTCTTAACCCTCTCCTCAATCTCCCAAGCGAGGACGCCGATCACTCGAGGAGCAGGAAGAATAGTGTCCGGAATACCCCGGGTGTCTCCCTCCCTCCCGAACTGCCGGGACAAAGCGTCGGCCTTCACGTTGCGGGAGCCCGGGCGGTAGGAGAGAAAAAAATTAAACCGGGTGAAAAATAACGACCACCTGGCTTGCCGAGAATTCAGTCTCTGTGCCGACCTGATGTATTCCAGGTTCTTATGGTCGGTCCATACCTGAAATGGTTGTTCTGTCCCCTCAAGCCAGTGTCGCCACTCCTCCAACGCCAACTTGACTGCTAGAAGCTCTCGATTCCCCACGTCATAGTTTCTCTCCGCCGGACTCAATCTCCTCGAAAAGAAAGCACAGGGGTGGAGCTTCTGGTTCTCACCAGAACGTTGCGACAGGATGGCCCCCACCCCTACGTCAGAAGCATCCACCTCCACCACCAACTGACCAGCGGGGTCTGGTACTTGCAGGATAGGAGCTGACGTAAACCGGCCCTTGAGGTCCTGAAAGCCTCCTCGGCTGCAGGGGACCATCGGAACGTCACCTTGGATGAGGTCAGGGCGGTGAGCGGGGCGGCCACGGTGCTGTAGCCACGGATGAACCGTCTGTAAAAGTTGGCGAATCCCAGGAAACGCTGCAGCTCCTTCCGGGAATCAGGGACCCGCCACGAGGTAACTGCAGAAACCTTAGAAGGATCCATCTCCACACTTCCTTGACCCACGATGTAGCCAAGAAAGGCGACCGAAGAAGTGTGAAACTCGCACTTCTCCGTCTTGACGAACAGCGAGTTCTCCAGAAGTCTCTGGAGGACTGTCTGGACATGATGGACGTGTTCCTTGAGGTTCTTAGAAAAAATCAAAATGTCGTCCAGATAAACAAAAACATAACGATCCAACATGTCCCGGAGTACGTCGTTCACCAACGCTTGAAAACTGCAGGGGCGTTGGTAAGTCCAAATGGCATCACCAGGTACTCGTAATGTCCCGAAGAGGTGTTGAAGGCGGTCTTCCATTCGTCCCCCTCCCGGATTCGTACCAGGTGATAAGCGTTTCTTAGATCCAGCTTAGTGAAGATTGTAGCCCCCTGTAATAACTCGAATGCTGACGAGATGAGTGGCAAGGGGTAACGATTCTTCACCGTGACGTCGTTCAGACCTCGATAGTCAATGCAGGGTCTCAGGGTCTTGTCCTTCTTCGCCACAAAAAAAAAACCCTGCTCCTGCGGGTGATGTGGAAGGACGAATAATTCCCGCAGCCAGAGAGTCATTGACGTAAGTCTCCATGGACTTCCTCTCCGGTGCCGAAAGCGAGTACAACCGGGCCTTGGGTGGGACTGCGCCTGGATGTAGCTCAATGGCGCAGTCATAGGGCCGATGAGGTGGGAGAGATGTCGCCTTAGCCTTGCTAAAAACCTCCTTAAAGTCCAAATATTCAGCCGGAACCCCTGTGACATCCGGAACCAGGTTCATATCCACAGATAGTTGAGGTGCGGCGGCCTGCTTGAGGCAAACCTGATGACAGGAGGAACTCCAACCTAGGATGGACCCAGTTGCCCAGTCAATGTTCGGGTTGTGGCGGCGGAGCCACGGATAACCCAAAATCAGAGGGATTTGGGGGGACCGTAGCACATGAAACTGGATTGTCTCATGGTGGTTCCCCGACATGAGCATCTGGACCGGTGTCGTCTGGTGTGTCACTGTTCCCAGCAGGTGACCATCCAAAGCATTAGCCGGTACCGGCTGGAGCAGCCGAACCTGTTGGATGCCCAGCTGTAGTGCGAGCTCCTCGTCAATGATGCTAACATCTGATCCGGAGTCGATAAAAACAGCCAGAGCCTGAGATTTGCCTGTCAGGAGGAGTCGAGCATGGCACAAGGGTCTTAGATTGGCAATCAGCTCAGAGGTTTGACCCACCAGTATACTCCCCATTACTGATGAGCTCTGTCCTTTTACCGGACAACGGGAAACCATATGTCCAGCCTGACCACAGTAAGGCAAAGCTTACCTCTCCGACGTAATTCCCTCTCCTCAGAGGTAAGACTGGTACGACCCACTTGCATGGGCTCGACCTCGTACCGTGAGTCAGAGTAGGAATGGGAATTCTCCGCCGAACCCGGAAGTCGAAATCTCCCGGAAACCGGAAGTTGTTGTCGCGAGCGGCGGGCCGCTGCTGGCGTCTGTTGCTCTCCTCTCCGGGTCTGGATTCGTCCGTCAATCCGAGAGGTGAGCTCTATCAACCCATCCAAGGAAGCAGGGAGATCATAGGAAACCAGCTCATCTCTCATATAATCCGCTAATCCTCTCAGATATGCGTCACACTGCGCCGGCTCATTCCAGCTACTGCGGCGGCTGCTGGTGCGGAAGTCAATAGCGTAATCCACCACCGTGCCGGAACCCTGGCTCAAACTTAGCAGGCCTCCAGCAGCGTCGGGACCCAGACGAACGGGACCGAACACCTTCCGCATCTCCGCGGAAAAGGCAGCAAACGAGGCGCAGGCTGGTGTCTGCTGCTCCCACTCGGCAGTTCCCCATAAACGTGCTCTCCCCGTCAGATGATTAATGGTGAAAGCTACACGAGCCGCCTCGGAGGAGAAGGTCTGTGGCTGCAGTGAAAACAATATGGAACAGTTTGTGAGAAAAGGCCTGCATCCCTCCGGCTCACCAGCGTAGCGTTCCGGCGTTCCCACACGAGGCTCCGGAGCGTATCCCGTCGACCCAGGGGCTGGAGCGAGCATCGGAGCTGCGGGCGGAGGGACGGTAGCAGCCATGGTAGCGGCTAGCTGTTGTATGGTGGCGGCCATCTGTTGCATCTGGGAGGTAAGGTGAGCCAGCGTTTGTCCCTGGGTTGAGGTTGCCTGGTGGGTCTCGGTAGCTAAGGTAGCTATCGTGACCTCCTGTCTTTGGATGGCATCCTTAACCCTCTCAAAGCGGTCTCTAGGAGACCCGGTGTTTGCTTGGTCCATTTCTGGCCAGATCGTTCTGTCACAAACGAGCTGAGGACCAAAATGCAGAACACGGGAAACCAGAGATAGTCGGTAACCAGCTTTATTGGAGGCAATAGGCTGGTAGAAGACTACACGGCAGATAGTAGGCAAAGGGCTGGTCGGGGACAGGCGAGGGTTCCAGGAGACAGCAGGACGGGAGTCGTAGGCACAGAACGGGTCAGGGAGCAGGCGAGGCAGGCTGGTCAGGAACAGGCAGGGTCGAAACCGGGAGAGCAATCTGGAGGGTAATGCGGGAAAGACTGGCATGCTGCAAAGTACGATCTGGCACTGAGGTGAAGGTGAAGTGGGCCTAAATACTAACGGAGCTGATGGGTGTAACAGAGTGAGAGAGAGACAGGGTGTTTCTACCAGGTGACTAAGGAATGTTAATGCAGAAAATAGGTGAGTGAGAAAGCAGATTGTGACATTTACCTAGTTAACATTTATGAATGTATGCATATGTTTGTATCTCACCAACTTTAAACGATATTTTTGGTTTACTGTCCTATAGTACATTACATTACATTGCATTTAGCTGACGCTTTTATGCAAAGCGACTTACAATAAGTACATACGACCAGGAAGACACAACCCTGAAGAAAACAGAATCATATAAGTACATCAGGCATCATAGAGCCAAACATTTCAAGTGCTACTCGGCTGGCTATAGATAAGCCAGTCCTATATTAGTATATAAGTGCCTTGATATTAATTCTATCGCTCGAAGTGGAGTCGAAAGAGATGAGTTTTCAGTCTGCGCCGGAAGATGTGTACGCTTTCTGCTGTCCTGATGTCAATGGGGAGCTCATTCCACCATTTTGGAGCCAGGATTGCAAACCCACGTGTTTTTGCTGATGGGAACTTGGGTCCCCCTCGCAGCGAGGGTGCAGCGAGTCGTTTGGCTGATGCAGAGCGGAGTGCACGCGCTGGGGTGTACAGTTTAACCATGTCCTGGATGTAGGAAGGGCCAGATCCATTCGCAGCATGGTATGCAAGTACTAGTGTCTTGAAGTGGATTCTAGCAGTTACCGGGAGCTAGTGAAGGGAGCGGAGGAGCGGAGTTGTGTGGGAACATTTTGGAAGGTTGAAGACCAGACGAGCTGCTGCATTCTGGATGAGCTGCAGAGGTCGGATGGCACATGCAGGTAGACCAGCCAGGAGGGAGTTGCAATAGTCTAGGCGTGAGGTGACGAGAGCCTGGACCAGAACCTGGGTGGCTTTCTGGGTCAGCTGGGGGACGAATCTTCCTGATGTTGTACAGCGTATATCTGCAGCAACGGGTTGTAGCAGCGATGTTTGCAGTGAAGGACAGGTTGTTATCTAGGGTCACACCCAGATTCCTTGCAGTCTGAGTCGGGGTTTGTCAGGTCAAGAGTGGGACAATCTTTTCCCGGAAGGAAAAGCAGTTCAGTCTTGTCAAGGTTGAGCTTGAGGTGATGAGCAGACATCCACTGAGAGATGTCAGCTAGACAAGCAGAGATGCGTGCGACGACCTGGGTCTCTGAGCGGGGAAAGGACATAATTAATTGGGTGTCGTCAGCATAGCAGTGGTATGAAAAACCATGCGGGCTAATGACCGATCCGAGCGAGTTTGTGTACAGGGAGAAGAGGAGGGGACCAAGAACAGAGCCCTGAGGGACCCCTGTAGTTAATTGACAAGGGTCGGACTCGGACCCTCTCCAAGTTACCCTGTAGGTACGGTCTTTGAGGTATGAGGTGAGGAGGGAAAGTGCAGAGCCTGAAACTCCAAGTTCTTGGAGAGTGCGAAGGAGGATCTGATGGTTCACCGTGTCGAATGCAGCTGACAGGTCCAAGATGATGATGACAGAGGAGAGGGATGCTGCTTTGGCAGTGTGCAGTTCCTCAGTGACAGCAAGGAGGGCCGTTTCTGTGGAGTGACCTGCCTTGAAACCAGACTGGTGCGGATCCAGAAGGTTGTTCTGTTGGAAATAACAGGAGAGTTGTTTAAAGACAGCGCGTTTAAGTGTTTTAGACAGGAACGGGAGGAGAGAGACAGGCCTGTAGTTTATAACATCAGAAGGGTTGAGAGTGGGTTTCTTTAGGAGAGGGTTTACTCTTGCCTCCTTGAGACTGTTTGGAAAGTGACCAGAAGTTAGAGAAGTGTTGATGAAGTACAGGGGTTTTCAAGCTTTGCCATGCCATGCCAAGGACCCCCATATAGCATTATCCTCTGGCGGGGACCCCCCTGTTGCCATTTTTTAAAATTACTTTATGATGGAAAATATGACAAATTAATCATACAGCTTAATATATATTTGTATTAATAATCAGTTATTCTTCTAAACATTTTTTGTATTTATCTTTTGTTTGTCATTCATTACATTGATTGTGTCTTCTGTTATAAACATTCTTAACACAATATTAAACAGTAATATCAACAGTAAACATATTTTTAAAGCATTTTTAAAGTGATTTCTGTCTTTATAATATATATATATATATATATATTATATAATTTTGAACAGTAACATGAACAATTAACACATATCTTTTGCATTTTCGAAAGCTATTTATACATTTTTAATATTATATATAATATTCAACAGTAATATTAACAATAAACATATTTATATTCATATATATAAACAACAGTCCTTGTCATTTCACCATGTGTGTCTCTTTGTGTATACCTGTTCCCTCACTAGTGGGAGGGGTGGGCTTGGTGGCTCCTACACAGTTTATCAATCATGGGTTTTAGGTTTGTCATTGTCCACTTGCAAACATCCTCTGTGCCTTGCTTTCAATACCTTCAATGTAGAAAAGCCAGACTCGCTGAGGTATGTGGTGCCAAATGGAAGAAAGGATTTGAGAGCCCTCTCAGCCAGTGCGGGATAGCCTTTTTTGACATACAGCCAATACTGAGGGAGTGAAACAGTATGCAAGTTTCCGGAGCCATGAGGCATCTGAAAAACGGCCAGCCAGTTGATGATTTTCAGAAGAGAGGAATTCACTGATCTCCCTTCGCAGTTCAAAAACACAATTCAGCACCGCCACTCGTAAGCTAGCGCACGTTGGAGTCGAGCAGTAAACCCCTCAAACTTTGCGCCCATCTCGTTACACAAAATACGCTTAGCAACAAGTTCCTCGCGATGGAGCATGCAGTGCGTTGCCACTACATTTGGGGCCTTCCGCCTGATCAAAGCTGTCACTCCGATTTTTTTGCCGGTCATAGCCCCACTGCCCCATCTGAACACACAACGAGACCAGTCAAGTCCATTTGAGATTATGTACTCATCTAAAACTTGGAAAATGTCTCTTCCAGTGCTTTGCAAAATAATATTTCCTCAACAAAGTTGTCTTCTGATATAAATCTGATGTATGCAAGCAATTCTGCAACATTTGCTACATCCGTGCTTTCATCCAGCTGCAGAGCGAAATATTCACTTGCTCCAAAAGCTGAGCAGATACTCAGTGTCACTCTCAATAGCGGCAGCTCGATTCTGATTGGCTTGAAGGGCAGTCGTGTGATTCAAAAACAAAAAATATTAAAAGATTGGCATCAAAGGACACATAGATGGATAGATATGCAGTTATTAGTAACATCTAAAAAAGAAAATGTAACTTAAAAAAAAAAAAAATCCCCCTTTCCCTTAAACTTTGCCTGACCCCCCTGGTGCCCCGTGGCGGCCCCCCGGCCCTGCCAGTACATACAGAAAAAAATCGGCCCTGCCAGTACATACAGTGGCAATGTCTCAAGATTTAGCAAAAATACACCTTTATTGAACATACAGTAACACAAATACTACAAATCCACATAACAAAAACTATCAAAAACGAAAAAGGGACGCCACTGATTATTATTTTAATAAAAAAAAAAAAACATTATTTATTTATTTTTTGGGTACCTGGCTGCCGCCCCCTAGCTGCGCCACCGCTATTTGTACATAGGGGAAACACTGGCCTTTATTGGTACAATGTGGCTATTAGGAAACATATATTTAAAGTGGTTCCATTATGTCGTAATCAAACCGGTTGACATTTATGTAATGTCAACCTGATACAATAATGCAATAAATGACTGAGATAAAGAACTGTGATTTATTTATTTATTTTCTATGTTTCCATTAAAGAAAAACAAAAGACATCATAGCGGGATGAAAGGTCATCTCTTGTCGTAATCTGAATGTGTTTCCTAATTATTTAAACTGCAGAACAATCCTATGCTAATGTTTAATGCAAATGTATGAAAAGGAAATTGCTCCGTTTAATAGCCCAATTAATCAATCTGGTGTGGAGGGGCTCTGGGGACCTTTCTAACGCACAGTGGGAGCTATAGGACACTGCTCTGTGGGTTGAGTGAGACGTTGATTCATCGCCATCGACCTTCACATCCGTTTGGATTTATAAGCCTTTGATGTTGAGATATGAATGACCCCGTAGAACTGTGAACGGCACCTTTCAGTCTGCATATGTATTATTTGAAGGCATGTAGATTGAATTTAGAGTATTTGATTGAACATATATTTCATTAGTCAGTAAGTAAACCCATAGAAAACTCATGCATTGTGTTTACATGAATGCATTGCTTGTAGTCTGGTTAATACTCAGGAGGAAATGTACACACCTCTGGTCCCCCTCCATGCAATGGATGCTAATAACACCATTACAGAGTGTACAGATCTGCCTATCCATCCTGAACCCATATCCCCCCCCTACTAATGGACTGTCACATGAAAACACACAAAGAACCTTTCACATCTTTTATTACTGGCAGGTTTTTCTCTCCGGTGGGAAATGTTGTTTTGCTGTCAACCCATCCCTCTTCCCCGGGCTTATATTTGTGGAGACAGCTCCCAATTAAACACCGCAGCCAATGACACATATCAAAATAATGCATGGGAAAAACTGGCTGAAATAGAGAAAGTTGCAGCTAAATCTTTCATTTCAGCTTGTGATGTGGACAGAATGAGGCAAGTAGCTCGGCACCCGGAAATGACAAAGCTGTATATCCACAGCTGCATGGATGAATCACTCCAATAGATGTGCATCCTATTCTACAGACATGTAGCTCCTATTTGTTTTCTACGGCGAGATTTAATGAATTTATTATAAGAAAAAACTCTATGTGGACGCATTGATTAACCACACACTGGCCTGTTATCAAAATTGGATTTATTCATACTAGGTTTTTCCAGATATATCTCACTAGAGGCTTGTCGATGAAGCTTAAAATGTTTTCATATTTGTTTTTCTCATCAGTCGCAAAACATAAACCCTGAAGTAAATACATATGTATGTATAAATCAGAGATCCACAGTGGATCTTTGCAAAAGCACTTAACTCGGTTAGAACAATTTGTACCCAAGGGTATGAGCAGATATGAGCATTAAAAAAATGGGCGAGGACAACATTTGGAGGACTTCCCAATATGATATTTAATCAATTTGGATCAATCAAGAACTGATTCCTAATTCAGGAGGTCTAATTGGAACAGAGGCTGGGGTAGCTGACGCAGAATAAAAGATTATTATGTAGGACAAACTTCCAGGCTCAGGGCCATATCCAAATACCAAAGTGTAATATTGCATTAGTTGTTCGAAAAACAAAGGAACATTTATGTAGACACACACACACACACACACACACACACACACACACTGCACATTCTCAAAGTGAAATTTAGCTAACAAGCATTATGTGTGCTATTTAGTCATGACCGCTAAGGTTTTAGTGGAAACAATTGTTCTCCAATCTGAGGGCAAAAGCCTCACCAAACATCCAGTGATGGGATACCAACTATACAAAGGTATTAAGATAAGATAAGATAGACCTTTATTACTCCCTGTGGGGACATTCAGTGGTTTAATAGCAACAGGGTAAGGGTGAAAAGCAGGACGGCACAGATTCACACAGATTAATACAATTAAAGATCAAATCAATGATAGAAATTAAAAATGTTAAAATAACTATAAAATAAGAAATTAACTAAAATGAACATATACATAGGTCATATATACACATTAGATATATTTACATGTGTGTGAAAACAGTGTGTATTATGTAGCATTACAATTATGTTCTCTCTGCCTCAGATGCATTGAAAACCTCTCCTAGCACCAATATTCACGGTTTATGCAAAGTCAAAATGCTGCTAAATTGCCGGAGCAAAGTCATGTTGCTTAGTTAGAGATTCAATAGAAAACATAACAGAATTTAATCAGAAACCTCACTTTGCTGTCCCGATTCACGGTTTATTTCCAGAATGAAAAGGGTTACACTCTTACTTGGAGAGAACAATGAGAGGCTATGCAAATCATTCAGCTGATATTTGAGTTTGAATAATGCATTTTATAATCAAAATTGGAACATGAATACTGGTGGGACATATTCTATATATTATTATGACTGATGGAGTTTGCCAACAGCAGTCTCAAAGTTCATCAAGTGTGCTGCGTTCACTAACTAAGTGGCCTGCAGTGCCACATAGCTGCCATGCTTTCCATTGGCTCCACTTTGATTAATGCAGTGTTCTGTGGCAACATTAATGACACTGTAAAGGTTTTGTTTTGATTACAATAAATAAGCACACACACACACACACACACACACACACACACACACACACACACACACACACACACACACACACACACACACGCACATCTACCTTTGAGCTAGTGATAATGTATTCATGCATATTCATTTGGTTTCCTCACTCCAAAGTATTTTCTATCTTGCCTTAAAACATATACATTACACAGAATAATTATACAAACATATTTCACAATGATTAATCAGATCCTAAAGCTTCTGTTTGGGTCAGTGAAGGACACGTCTGAAATGAATAACTGAAAGCTAGATATATCTGTCTTCCTAGACTTGTGTCCTATATACAGTGGGGCAAAACATAGGAGGAGGAGGCTCTTAAAGAAGAAGTTACAGGTCTGTGAGAGCCGTACATCTTGTTTGTTTGTAGGTGACCACATTTTACAGAGGAATTTACCAATTAATTCATTAAAAATCCTACAATGTGATTTCCTGGATTCTTTCCCCCCATTCTGTCTCTCATAGTTGAAGTGTACCTAGGATGACAATTACAGGCCTCTCATCTTTTTAAGTGGGAGAACTTGCACAATTGGTGGCTGACTAAATACTTTTTTGCCCCACTGTACAATTCAAAAGACACCAAGTAGAATAAATACTCAGTTAAATTGTTAGGTTTATAATGTGGTATACTGATGTGAATATTTTTAGCTAATGAGAAACATTTATTTTGCAATAATTGTGAATAATTGTTTATTTCTCTAAATTAATTCAACATTTAAGTTTAACTCTGCAATTACACACCATTAAGTTAAGTTAATTATTCTTTGTAACTAGTATTTAAAAAAATAAATAAAAAGAAGAGACAGAAGGGAAGAAAGCTGACAGAAATTCTGAGCGGACCCCATGTTTTATAAAAAAGGGTACTCTATATGAATATGTATAATGTCTCTGGTCTGCTCGATGCATAATTATGATCTGCATGTTTTGGGCCTGACGGCTGTCTTGACAGAAACCCTAGCTCAGAGCAACGTCCCAGTTTGTTCCCATTCAAAGAATATTAATGTTAACTACTCGACCACGACAGCTCATCATAACATTGTAGAACCAGCACACTGGTTTTACCTCCTAGATTACTGTGAATGTAAACCATCTTGTGGTAGTATTTTTTACTACCCAGAAAATAATGTCTTGTTGATACATACAAGGTGCTTGCTTTGGTCTAGTATAGTCCATGAAGAAACACTGTAAGAGGAATTATATTGTAAAAAAGGAGCAAATGTTATAATACCTTAAAAACTATTTAAACATAGAAATATTCAAAACTCCACACAAAAGTTAGTACAACTCGAATATCAAAAATGACTTTGAAAAAGAAAAATATGTGCAGTATGAAGGCATTTGTTCAACTGAGTATTTCCACATTACTAACTTTATAGTCTTCTTTAAGTATTGTATTTTTTACTCGATTTCATTTATTTTACATGTATGATGGTGTCTGATTATAGGATAAGCTACCCAACTATGTGTAATGTAATCCAAAGCTTCACCTTTAGGGATAAAAACATGAACCCTTCAATGAATATAATACAATAATTGAATATATATGATTCTAAAATGGGCTAAATTGCAAAAAAGTTACTTTATCTTTTAGTACTTTTGTACTTTGACCTCAGTAGAGTTTGAAAGCAGAGTATTTTAACATTGTTTTATTGGTACCTTCACTTTAAAGGTCTCCTAATATGCTATTTTTAGGCATATATTATGGGTCTCAGATATATACAAATATATAAAAAACTTGTCTATGATGTGTTTTGCTCAAAATACCAAACAGATCATGCATTTTAGAAACCCCTCATATCCCTCTATTCCAAGCCTGTTATGGGGTGTTTCTCAATGTCGAGGAAGGCTGCTCCAGAGCCACTATTTCAAGGATGCTACGTCATCGAGTACCGCCAAAGGACTGTTCCAATGTCCAAGATGCTTGGAATTTTACCATGGCCGGCATCCTTCGTTGCTGGAAATTTCGAGGCTGCACATGTGTATCCTCCGCTGTCTTAAAATCCCCACAATGCTTTGCGCACGGACCAATTTCCAAAATATTTGGCGGAAATCGCTCTCCATTTAAGGCGGGGCCTCGGAAATGACGCACACCTGCACACCTGTTAGCCTGTTCCACAATTCTTCATTTTCCGAAGCTAGGAAGGATTCTTGCCTCGCTTCTGAAGGTCTTGACCCGGAGGGACATGTCCGACCAAGGAACCGTCCTCGACATTGAGAGAGAGAATGGCTGTTCCGGGTCCTTAGCTTGATAACAAAAAGGAGGAGGGGGAGCTTGTGCCTGCTCAGAATTCTATCGCAGATACTCAGCTAAATGCTCGCATCATTAAACCCCTTATCATGTTCCAAACTACATCATGGATTATTTCTGAAACTGTATGGAGCTCAAATACTTTTTCTCTTGCGGGTTTACCACAAGGTGAGTTCCTTTTTGTTATGTCCTGCTTTTTAAACACATACTCTCTCCAGTACAGGTTAGCTCTGAGTGTTAGCGGTGCTTGCTAATGTAAACAAAGACCATATTACGTCCAAAACACGTCAGGCATAGTTTCTGATAGTATTGTTTCTGATAGTGCTGTGGGTGCACATTTCCGATATTCGGTCATGTCGGTCGCAAATCTGGATCAGCTCCGTTGTACCCCCCGTTTTCAGAGATTTGGGTATGGAGGAAAAGAGAGGGTTTTGTTTTCTGACACTTTGTGAGTCTCCCGGTATACATATTTATGTATAGAATTCAAAAAGTGCATTTTGCATGATAGGTCCCCTTTATTAGTAAAATATCTGAAAGCTTTTTCCACCTCTATTCCAGAGTGAAGGAGGTAAGGTGATTATGTGAACTCCTGCAGAGTCATCCATCACCTTGCTGTGTATTCAATGTTAGTGATTTGTTCAGAAAAAAACCCCAAGACTACCCATGCTGGCCTTGTTCCTACGTAAATCCTCCACACTGAGAGATATTGAAAAGATGCAGTCTTTCATATCCGGACACATCTCCCCCGAGCAACAGAAAAGCCTGGCTCCACACATTATCATTCTGGTATAGGGGGGAAAACATTGTAATTGTGTGTGTCATTATGACAAAATGTGTTCCTGGAGACACCTATTCAAGCGGGAACTAACATACGTCATCTTGGGTACTTTGCCAGGTGTTTATATTTCTGTCCGTCTGTGGCAGAGTGTGTGAATGTAGAGTAGATTCATTTAGAGGTAAGGGGGTAGGAAGTAAGAAAGGAGTCATTTGCTCCCCAATTGTACGCCCCTGGCTCGACTTGTTGTCACAGCTGTTGTGATCCCATCAAAACGTGGTCTCTAGTTTGAAGTTCTTGAAATAATTCATTGCCTTGACACGGCCCATGAAAAATAAAAAAAACATAGGGAGGAAGGGTAGGAGAATAACCACAGTCGACATCTGGTGAGTCAGACTAGAAACTTGTATAATTCAAAGGATTGATAGCTTTTGATTACCACAAAGGAGTCTGTCTCTGTCTTCTGTCTCATTTATAGACTCTAAAGGTGAAAAGGACAGGACCAGCAAGTTTAAACTGCCTTTAGCTCAAGTGTACAAACCATATTTCTAGGAAATAATGAACACTTTTCAGAAAACGATTCAGTCCTAAAGAAAGACTGTTTATTCTTCTCTGATTCCTGTCCAGACATTTTTCATTTGCATGTTATGCATTAAACTGAACCCTGATGGTGAGATAAGTAAAGTATTCAAGTTTGCGGCAGGTTACAAATGAATGTATCGTCAAAGGACCGGCCTTTTCATTTCGATCGTTTAGGGCCTGATCATTTTTCCGTTACAATTATTCTTGTTTTTTTGCCACACAAAACACAAATACATTTGTCAACACACAATTTGCAAATTAGATGGGCAAAACAAAGAGATATCTTTCTCACTTTTCACAACCAATATTAAAAAAACAGTTCTGGTTTATTTTGATGTTAAATACCAATATTCTATATTTCCATGCAATATACCACGTTAGCTTTGTTTTACAGAAGCAGGCAGAGGAAATGATGAGAAGCATTCTACCTATCATTGTTCAAGTTGTTTTTCATCCAGGCTAGTTTTTGAAAGTGTTGTCAGATGACCGCCTGGGTTTGTTAAAGATAATAAGGTATTTGATTTTGTAAAATGAAATGATTAGCTCTGCGAGTCCATTGTAATGACATGAGTAGCTCAAACAGGGGCTTATATAAATCATCCCATAATACCAGTGCTGTCAGATGTGTGAATGACAGAGTAATGTTATTAATTAAAAAGGCGTCTTGTTTTTTTAATCTATTTTGTTCTGCTTTTAGAGATGAAAAGAGCCGTTCCTCCCTCCAACTGTTCCAAACAAACCACTCATGTAGAGTGGCTCAGTTTGTTGCTGTCTGTTGAGTTCACCGTGTTTGTTGTGTTTTCTGTGTACTGGTTATCTGACAGGAAGCTATTGTTCTTACTAATAACTGTCTCATTATAGCAGAATCATGAGTGGCAGTTTGTATTTATAGTGTCATACAAATAGTTTGTTTAAAGGATACACATATTACATTTCTTAATAGATTAGATAAGACTTACTTTATTATTCTCAAATTAGGAGAAATGGTTTTGTAAGCATGTAAACAAGGCATTGCCCATGATTTTAAAAATAAAACTACAACAGAAACATTAAATACATTCATATCCTTGGTGACACGTATATATCTTTGGAGTAAACAATATAGGTAATACCCAATGAATAATATGCTCAATTTCAGGTTCATATTTGAATTTTGTTTAACCCTCCTGTTGTCTTCGGGTCAAATCTGACCGATTTACTACTTTCATCAATCATAACTTATTTGTTTTACATTCGATTGCATTCAGGCTTTATGATATCCTTCACAGAAGACATTTGAACATGTACAATAGCTGATCACCACTTTCATTGAATTCTGGATGATTTAGTCAACTTTGTAACACCCATGGTGTTCCCCATAAAGAAAAGGAATTAGTAACCATCCAGATCAGATAAAACACACACACAAACAAACACACACACACACACACACACACACACACACAACAATTGTACACATGTCCCACTCTTATGTGCCCCTCCCCCCACATGGATCACACCTGGCACACGCAATACATGTTCAGTGTCTATTCTTTGTATATTGACTGCAGTATTTCATGTATACCAGTACTCTGATACAATATTTACAGTTTGAAAGGGTGTTAAATGAAATTTGATGATGATTAATGGTTTGTGTGTTAATGTAATAGCAGTTAAAACAGGACTGCTCAAATTTGACCGTGAACACCAAAGTAAGGGGGGGGAAACGAACACAATAGGAGGGTTAAATGCTATAATGGTCAAATAGTGCTTTCTTTGTTCTCATACTGCCTGTGCTGCACCTCTTTTCACCTTCTAATTTATTATTTAGCCTTTGCGGACCATTTATATGCACACACACTGCAGGGAAGAGAAATCCCCCCAAAAGCATGATTTTAAAAGCAATCAGGTAATTTGTTTTAGTCTCATTAAAAGGACTGATTTACTATGTGGACATGTCGAGAAATGTTTGCCCTTTTGGTTTAAAAAAATGTATTGATTGAATACCGTATTACCATATTATATTTCCAAGACCCATTTATCAGTTTATTTAACCTGAACCTGAAATAGTGGAATACGAAAATTCAAACCTGCGTATGACCTTTAGGTTCTAAGCCTTCAAGTCGCTTATTTTCCTTATGACACCTGTCTCGCAAAAAACTGTACACGTGTAACATTGAATCTTTTCTCCGAGTTTTGAAATGTGCTCCTGGTACACTTTTAATTGTATAAATAAACATGAGCTTTTCAGGATTTGGTAAAGGCCAATCCTAGCTGTTGTGACACACACCTCAACGTACCCCAAACAGAACAGCCCTCTAATGCACGGTTAGTGTCAGTCACTCTTCCACTCGCTTGTAAACATTTCAAGTCACTACTTTTTTTAAAACTGCCAGGTTGAATGAACGGTAAACATAATACATATCCATCACGATGACAGGCCCCCTGCTTTTTTGGGCCCTTTCATTAAGACCTCAGCCTCACAAGTCTATTGATGCCGTGTGACACAGCTGTAATCTGTTAATTACTCTGCCCTACTGTAGAGACACACGCAACACAATCTAACGTGGGGCAATGCTTCGAAGAATACGGCAGACAGACCAAAATACAAGATGGCTGGCTTTGTAATAAATAAACTGAATGCTATTTAAAAAGAAGTGAAGAAGTGCCCCGACTATATGGAACAAACTCCCTGAATCCTGCAGGTCCGCTGCAACTCTTACTACTTTCAAATCCACACTGAAAAGGTATCTTGTTGCCGCTGCTTTTGATTGAGCTGTTCATATTTACACTACAGCATGGCTTATATTCATGTATTCTATACCTGTTGTGTTTATTTTATTATCTTTGCTTTTTAAATGCCTGTTTTTAAATGCCATTTTATAATGTGTTTCTGCTGGACTTAATCTTAAATGTATATTATATTATAAAGCACTTTGAATTGCCGTGTGCTGAAAGGTGCTATATACATACCCTAAACTTACCCTAAAGTTATTGAAGTTTCTAGCAAAGATACTGTAAAAGGCCATATATAAGGACATTGAAACACAAAAACCTACAGGTAAAATATCTATATGGCTTGAACAGTGATTAAATCACTTCTTGAAGGTACAGCACATCATACAGACTTTGAGCCTCAGTTCCTCAGATCAGCTTAGGATGATGTGTGAATACAGAATAAGCTTTAAAATATGAAAGGTTAAAACGGTGGAGTGGAGCTACTGAGGAAAGAAATTACTTTCACCGCCATGTGCTTCAAAGAAAAAGGGGAAATGAAAGAAACCATCAAATACCTCTTTTAGGATTAAAACTTCAGTAAAGTCTCTTAGATGAGAAATAAAGAACAATCTTATGTTTTTGGTAAGAACATCCATCAGTGAGTTGTTCATTATTCATGACTTCTTAATTGGTTTGATGGATAAAGTTAATGGTGTCTTGTCCTAAGGTGACTGGAAACAAGTTAATGGTGTCATGTCCTAAGGTGACTAACTTTCTAAGGAAAATGGAAACAATTACGATCAGACATTGCCCTTCATACCCATACTGTGTCTATGCACAATATTTACTTATCTGCCCAACTTTATAGATTTTGAAACGGATAAAGGCTCAGTAAACATACTAAACTCTTTATATTACCATGAGAGAAACAGATCTTCAGCATTTTCTCAAACACGTTACGTGGTGATAAAGGCATTTCTACTGCTTTGTATTTATAAAAACAAGCAAAGGTATATGGCAGGGGGAGTTTCTTTCCTGAAACGGCTCGATAGGACTCCTATGTTTTCTTCCATTACGTATTGAAATCAGTATGTAACAATCACATTTAGGCCTCTCACGATATTTAATTTTGTTGGATGATACATTTTCCCGGAAATTATTGTGATAAACAATAAATAATATTGTCGGCACTGTTGTAAGACCATTTTAGACCACTGACATAATGATAATATATAATAATAATTCAAGTACATCCTTTCAAACATAACTTTTTATTGAACATCCAACATTGCAAATGAAATGTGAAATAATATTGAAATGTATAAATTATATATAATAAATAAAACAAATTAAATTATAAAAAAATAATTAAATCACACACAACCAAATCAATCAATTAAATAGACTAAGGCTGGAAAACAGAGCTCTCTCTCTCATATATATATATATTAATGCTGTCAAAATGATCGCGTTAACGGCGGTAATTAATTTTTTGAATGAATTGCGTTATATATATATATATATATATATATATATATAATATTTAACGCCTTTAACGCATGAGCAGAATGGCCCGCCCCATACATCTCACTAACACACTAGAGTGCAGAGGTGTTCATCAGTGGCCCTCTACCGCCAGTCAGAAGAGGAGTGGAGAGATTCAGCAGATTGTTTGCACTGAACACCTGGCTTTCCAATGCCTGTACTGACCATTCTGTCCATTTTATTGACAATTTTAACTTTTTCTGGGATCGCAGACATCTTTTCAAGGCAAATGGAGTTTGCCTGAACAAGTCAGGAGAGAAATTGTTTATCTCTAACATTTTCAACTGCCTGCGTCATCAATCTGTTCCCTCTGCCAAGGACAAGCGGCAAGAGGAATCAAAACAGGAGAAAGACACAACACATCGTGCAGAAAACCCTGAAGAATTATCACTGCACCCGCCTGAGGAATGTTCTGATTATGGGAGACAAATGAGACACATGGAGGAGTCTCCACTGCCCGTCACCCCGCCCCCTGTCAACGCCTTTGAGGATACTCCGTTCACCCTTTCACCCTCGCCCACCCTCCTGGAGATCGTTGAACACATGAAGGAGATACAGAGGGTTGGCACCGATTCCTTCCTGGAGTTTAATAACCAAACTAAGGCGATACGCAGGGCTGGCAGCATGTCCTTTACCCCTGCTCCTCAACGACGCCCACCAAAATCACCGCGGAGACGGGCACCATCTCCCCCGTCTTCATCACCGAGCCTACGTCAACCACCTCCCCCCCCTGGCAGCATGTCTTCTACCCCTGCACCATCTCCCCCGTCTCCATCACCGTGCCTACGTCAACCACCTCCCCTCCCTTCAAGAAAGCATCTGCAGTCTCCGAAGCCTGATAAGGATGTGTGTGTACAAAATGCTTACTGATGTGTGCTGGGTCCAGCCTCAAGAGCGTATGGCACTCTCAACTCTTTCCAGGAAATGCCAGGGCCCTGCCTGCCTATAGCTTTGCCGATATCTGTGTTGATAGGTAATAGATTAAGAGCGGTGAATCATCTTAGATACAGGAAGCGCTCAAACGTTTGTGTGAGTTTATCTAATTTAGCAGTGATTCCATGTCAGCGACAGCTTGTTACAAAAAACATGACTGATAGTGTGTTTAACAAACTTAAACTAGCTTTATTAAATGTCAGGTCTTTGGCAGGAAAAACATTTTTAATCAATAATTTTATCACTGTGCACAATCTCGATTTTATGTTTTAACAGAAACTTAGATTGAACAAAATAACAGTGCAGCTGTTCTTATCGAATCAACCCCTCCCAACTTTAGTTTTATGAGTCAGGAAAGAATGCATAAGAAAGGGGGTGGAGTTGCTATTCTGTTCAATGATTCCCATCAATGCAGGAAGACATCTTATGGGAACTTTGCTTCTTTTGAATATGTGGCCCTTCAGCTGAAATGCTCCTCTCGAGCTCTGTTCCTAAATATCTATAGACCACCCAAATACTGTGCAAGCTTTTATGATGACTTTACTGAACTGCTGTCTATAGTGTGTATTGACTTTGACCGTTTAGTCATTGTTGGTGATTTTAACATCCATGTTGACAACCCTCAGGACAGAGGGGCAAAATAACTGTTTTGTGTTCTTGATAGCCATGGACTGACTCAGCATGTGACGGAGCCCACGCACAATAAGGGGCACACTCTGGACTTAATTATCTCAAAGGGTCTGAATATCTCTAAGGTTGTGGTGACTGATGTTGCGCTCTCTGATCATTCCTGTGTTTTCTTTGAGAGCTCTATTTCTGTTCACAAAAATGTTCAAAAAGTGATAACCACAAAGCGATATTTAACTGAAAATACTAGGTAAATGTTTACTCAGAATTTTTCTTCCACACTTGCACCTGCTAACATCTCAGTAAATGAGCTAGTAGATCATTTGAATTCAAAAATTAAAAATATTATAGATGCCATTGCTCCAACTAAGGTAAAAGAAGTGACTGGCAAGAAAATATCTCCATGGAGAAAGGCCATGACCGTGAGAGCAGAAAAAAGAGAGTGTCGAAAAGCTGAACGCAGGTGGCGAAAAACAAATCTCCAGGTTCACTTTGAAATCTATAAAGAGAGACTTGGCCTTTATAATTTGGAATTGAAAAGCGCACGACAATCGTTCTTCTCTGACATCATTACCAAAAACAAAAACAACGCACGTGCCTTGTTTGCTACCGTCGACAGACTAACTAACCCCCCAGTGTCAGTAGCCTCTGAATTTCTATCCACCAGGGCGTGCAATAATTTTGCCTCCTTTTTCACTGACAAAATTCAGAAAATAAGACAAGCAGTCAGTGCCTCTGCATCAGGTACAGCAAATGTGTTGTCTCTGTGTCCACTTAACATAAATTCAAACACCATGACACAATTCCATCAGATTAATGATAAAAACCTAGAGGACATTATTCAACTTCTGAAATCCTCCTCTTGCTGCCTTGATATTATTCCAACGGGATTTTTTAAAGATTTTTTGCCTTGCATGGCCTCAGATCTACTTCATATAGTAAACAAATCTCTTCACTCAGGTATTTTTCCACAGGCCCTGAAAACTGCAGTCATTAAACCGCTCTTAAAAAAGAATAATCTAGATGCTTCAGTAATGAACAATTATAGGCCCATATCAAACCTGCCATTTCTAGGTAAAATCATTGAAAAAGTTGTTTTTCAACAGCTGAGTAATTTTTTGCATTTAAATGACTGTTTCGATGTGTTCCAGTCAGGCTTTCGTCCAAACCACAGTACTGAGACTGCTCTTGTAAAGGTCTTTAATGACATCCACTTAAACACAGACAGTGGCAGAACTTCAGTGTTAGTATTATTAGATCTCAGTGCTGCGTTTGACACTGTTGACCACAGCATATTACTAGACCGACTGGAAAACTGGGTGGGACTTTCGGAAACCGTCCTAAATTGGTTTGAATCCTACTTAAAGGACAGAAACAACTTTGTTTCTATTGGTAAATACACATCTGAGTTGACAAATATGACATGTGGGGTTCCTCAAGGCTCCATCTTGGGGCCTCTTCTCTTTAACATCTACATGCTACCACTGGCTCAGATAATGAAAAACAACAAAATAAGTTACCATAGCTATGCAGATAACACACACATTTACGTAACAGTTTCAACAGGAGACTATGCTCCAATTCAAACACTGAGTAAGTGCATTGAACAAATCAATGACTGGATGTGTCAGAACTTTCTCCAATTAAACAAAGATAAAACTGAGGTAATGGTTTTTGGAGCCAAGGCAGAACGTATAAAAGTTAGCGCTGAGCTTCAGTCTGCAATGTTCAAAACAACAGATAAAGCCAGAAATCTAGGTGTTGTCATAGACTCTGACCTGAGTTTCAACAGCCACATTAAAACAGTTACTAAATCAGCCTACTATCACCTAAAGAACATATCTAGCATTAAAAGACTAATGTCGCAGCAGGATTTGGAAAAACTTGTCCATGCTTTTATCTTCAGTAGACTCGACTACTGCAATGGTGTCTTCACAGGTCTCACTAAAAAATCTATTAGAAAGCTGCAGCTGATTCAGAACGCTGCTGCTCGAGTCCTCACTAACACTAAGAAAGTGGATCACATCACTCCTGTTCTGAAGTCTTTACACTGGCTTCCTGTGTGTCAAAGAATAGATTTCAAAATACTGCTGCTGGTTTATAAAGCTTTGAATGGTTTAGGCCCAAAATACATTTCTGATCTACTACTAAATTATGAACCATCCAGATCTCTCAGGTCTTCAGGGACTGGTCAGCTTTCTGTCCCCAGAGTCAGAACTAAACATGGAGAAGCAGCGTTCAGTTATTATGCTCCAAATATCTGGAACAAACTCCCAGAAACCTGCAGGTCCGCTGCAACTCTGACTACTTTTAAATCCAGGCTGAAAACTTTTATTTTTGTCGCTGCTTTTAATTGAACTATTCATATCTTAGACTGCACTGTAACTTTTATCCATGTATTTTTTCTTTTAATGTTTATCCATGTATTTCTTCTTTTAATGTTTATTTTTTTAGCTTTTCTTTTTAATGACTGATTTTAAATGCCATTTTCTTAAATGTCTTTCATTTGTTGTAAAGCACTTTGAATTGCCTTGTGTTGAAAAGTGCTCTATAAATAAACTTGCCTTGCCTTGCCTAGAGGTCGCTCTAGTGTTTCAGCGGGGCGGATGCATGTAAACAGCATGGAGCTAGAACAACAATTTGAGAGAATTTGAGTTCAGAAAGAACAAAGATGGAACAATAAATAAACAAATAGTTATTTGCACGCACTGCAAGAAGGAGTTTCAGTTCCACCGCAGCTCATCAAGTTTAAAGTACCATCTCAACGCTAAGCATGCATTTGTTGGGGCTTCCAGTGCAACACCTGGCTTGCGTCAGACCACCCTGAATGAACGCAGGCCAGTAAGCAAGTCCACCTCTGATAAATTAACCAACACAATTGCCAAATGGGTTGCAAAGGACTGTAGACCGATTAGCATCGTTGAAGACAAGGGCTTCGCCGATGTTTTGAAAGTTGCGTCCCTCGACACATCCTACAAGCCACCATCAAGAGGCTCAATAATGACGAGAATCCACAAACTCTATGACACTGAAAAGGAGAACAAAAAGAGGCTTTAGCTCAAGCGGATTATGCCGCCTTGACAGGAGTAACACTAATTACCTGCGGGTAACTGCACATCAAATCACTGAGACATGGGAATTGAAATCCTTTGCGCTAACTGTAATGAAAACAGAAGAACGTCACTTTGCGGCGGCGTGTGCAGGACAGTTCCAAACTGTAGCACGCAAGTGGGAAATTTAAGGGAAAGTTACAACCATAGGGACTGACAGTGCGCGCAATATGATTGCTGCGGCTCGTATTCTACCTTACGATCACATGCCCTGTATTGCTCACATCTTACAGAGAAGCATCACTGTGAGTCTCTCTGACAGGGGATATCGGTGCGTTGGCCAAGTGTCGCAAAATTGTGGGCAATTTCAAGCACAGCCCGGCTAACACAGCGGAGCTGCAAGTAGTGTGTGTGTGTGTGTGTGTGTGTGTCTCTCTCTCTCTCTCTCTCTCTCTCTCTCTCTCTCTCTCTCTCCTCTCTCTCTCTCTCTCTCTCTCTCTCTCTCTCTCTCTCTCTCTCTCTCTCTCTCTCTCTCTCTCTCTCTCTGCACTGGATCCACGTTTTAAAGACTTAGAGCATGCCCAAGATAGACAGAGAAGCGGTGTGGACCACACTTGGAGGCATGCTGCGTTCACCACCCAGAAGATCTGCACACACTGAAGATGGGCCACCCAAGAAGAAAATGAACATTCTTCTACAGATGGGCTCAGATTCAGAATCGGAGGAAGAGGTACAGCCTGACAGAGCCATACACAGGTACAGAGCAGAGCCCACCACTAGTATGGAGGACTTTCCCTTGCAGTGGTGGTCATCTCATGCAGGAGCCCATGACAAGCTGGCCCCACTGGCTCACAAATATCTAGCCACTCCTGCATCCACAGTTCCATGGGAAAGACTCTTCTCAGTTGCAGGTCACATTGTGCAAAAGAAGCGGTCAGCTTTACTCTCAGAAAATGTGGACAAGTTGGTTTGCCTCAGCAACTGGCTAAAGGATGAATAGAGAAGAGGGCCACTTGTTGTTCTTCTAGTTTGTGTGAACTTTTCTACATCCAGGAGCTTGTGTGGATTATTTTAATCATGCGGAGTGTCTATATATGCGTTCTTGCGGTGCTTTGGACTCTTTTCAGCCGTATGGCATGGGGACTCAGCGGTGACGTGCTAAGTCACAGGCTCATCTACAGCCGCGAGCTGCTGCTGGATATAAGTTCACTGGCAGCAAGTAACCCTATTCCGCCTATTCCCCACTTCCTAAGAAGTAGTAGTACAAATGCTTTACCAGGCGGGATGTTGCCCAAACATCGTCGGAGAAAGAGAGGAAGGAGAGGAGGCGTTCAACGCAGAC
Organism: Harpagifer antarcticus; assembly: GCA_902827135.1. Taxonomy (NCBI): domain Eukaryota; kingdom Metazoa; phylum Chordata; class Actinopteri; order Perciformes; family Harpagiferidae; genus Harpagifer; species Harpagifer antarcticus. The sequence continues at coordinate 1,050,554 of CADEHL010000998.1, forward strand.
TGAGGACAAACGGGCTAGACAACCGACGCCGGCTCCCCCCGCTCCCAACTATCCTTCTCTCCAATGTTCAATCCCTACGGAACAAATTGGACGAATTGGAGGCTTGTGCTAAATTCAAGCGAGATTACAGGGACACGTGTCTGCTGGCATTCACTGAGATGTGGCTGAAAGCCTCGGACAGCAACGAGGACCTACACATCAGTGGTTTTGGGTACCCTGTTCGGATGGACCGGTCGCCTGTCATAACAAACAAATCCCGTGGTGGTGGAGTATGCTTTTATATCAACAAAAGGTACTGTAATTCCTTCACAGTTCGGGAGGAAATATGTACTCCGGATCTTGAACTGTTATCCATTTCGCTTCGCCCCTTCTACTTGCCTAGAGAGTTCCCCCAGCTGTTTTTCACTATTGTTTACATTCACCCACGGGCAAACGCCTTCAGCAGCCACCCAGCTGATTGAGGAAGTTACTAACAGACTGGACTCCCTCTCCCCCGATGCTCCTACATTTATTTTAGGAGATTTGAATCACTGTCAGGTGCATAAGACCTTAAAAACATACGAGCAGTATGTCACATGTCCTACAACTTTAAATAAATCCACGCTCTGCATCAGCCAAACGACTCGCTGCAACCTCGCTGCAAGGGGGACCCAAGTTCCCATCAGCAAAAACACGTGGGTTTGCTATCCTGGCTCCAAGATGGTGGAATGAGCTCCCCATTGACATCAGGACGGCAGAAAGCCTGCACATCTTCCGGCGCAGACTGAAAACTCATCTCTTTCGACTCCACTTCGAGCGATAGAATTACTAACAAAGCACTTTCTGAGTAGCACTTGAAATGTTTGGCTCTATGATACCTGATGTACTTATATGATTCTGTTTTCTTCAGGGCTGTGTCTTCCTGGTCGTATGTACTTATTGTAAGTCGCTTTGGACAAAAGCGTCAGCTAAATGCAATGTAATGTAATGTAACAATTGACTTATGTTATGGCACGGTGCCTGATGTGTTCAAGTCCCTGACCATGCCCCCTTTTGGAGCTTCATACCACACGAGCGTTCTTCTGGTGCCGATCTACAAACCCATCTGCAGGAAACAAGTGTGCACAAAAAAAACTGAAAATGTTGGACAGAGGAAAGCATTGCCACCTTACAGGCATGTTTGGACTGCACGGATTGGGATGTGTTTTATAGTTCATGCTCTGATCTCAATGAACTGACGTCAACTGTCTCATCCTACATATCATTTTGTGTGGAGTCTAACATTCAGTTACAGTTACAGTTTTCCCTAATAATAAGCCGTGGGTCACGAAGGAACTAAAGAGTGTTATAAATAGAAAGAAACATATATTTTAAACTGGAAACAGTCTGGACAAAAAATAAATTAACAGAGAATTAAGAAATGAGATAAGAAAAGCTAAAATAGCTTATAGGGATAAGGTGGAACTCAAATACAGCAGTGGAGATCTTCGGGAAGCCTGGAGGGGAATCAAATCAATGTCCTCCATCTCCCAGGGTAACAACAATGACAGGGCTAGGAATACCATTAACATTGAGGGAACAAATGAGGCAGACCTCCCCAATGCTTTTAACATTTTTTATTCTCGATTCGAGAAAAATGATTTCTCCATAAACACCTCAACCCTTAGAGAGTCTCTCTCCCCTATCTCAGACATAGTCATTGAACAGGATGATGTTAGGAATCTCTTAAAACGTGTCAATATTAGGAAGGCCCCAGGTCCTGATCATATTTGTGGGCGTACACTCCAGTATTGTGCCAGCAAACTGTGGTGTTTTCCAGGATATATTCCAATTGTCACTTGAGAATAGCCAAATTGCTGATATGTGGAAATCCTCAACTGTAATTCCCATCCCTAAGAAGCCTCATCCTAAAGTCCTAAACGACTTCAGACCGGTGGCTTTAACGTCATTGGTAATGAAAATCCCTGATGAACCTGGAGGCTGTGTTGTCTGGAACCTTGTGTTCCTGGTAGGGTCTCCCATGGCAAATTGGTCTCAGGCAAGGGGCCAGACTAAGATTGGTTCAAAAGACCTCATGAAAGAAAAAACAAGAAGTGAGGATACCCGGAGAATCGGAGCAGCGGGAGCGGTACTGCAATTGCTTTACCACACCGTAGTGACGAAAAGGGAGCTGAGCCAGAAGGCAAAGCTCTCTGTCTACCGGGCCATTTTCGTTCCTACCCTCACCTCTGGTCATGAAGGATGGGTCATGACCGAAAGAACGAGATCGCGGATACAAGCGGCCGAGATGGGTTTTCTCCGCAGGGTGGCTGGTGTCTCCCTTAGGGATAAGGTTAGAAGTTCGGTCATCCCTGAGGGACTCGGAGTTGAGCCGCTCCTCCTTCGCATCGAAAGGAGCCAGTTGAGGTGGTTCGGGCACCTAGTTAGGATGCCACCTGGGCGCCTCCCTAGGGAGGTGTTCCAGGCACGTCCAGCTGGGAAGAGACCAAGGGGTAGACCTAGGACCAGGTGGAGGGATTATATCTCTTCGCTGTCCTGGGAGCGCCTTGGGATCCCCCAGTCAGAGCTGGTTGATGTCGCCAGGGAAAAGAAAGTTTGAGGCTCTGTGCTGGAACTGCTACCCCCGCGACCCGACCACGGATAAGCGGGAGAAGATGGATGGTAATGAAAATGTTTGAAAAAATTGTTAAAGGCCTTGTCATGTCAGTAATAGGTGGTGAACTTGATCCACTACAATTTGCGTATCAGGCAGGGAGAGGCGTAGAGGATGCAAAGCTTTTTATACTGCACACCCTCCACAAACACCTTGAAAAGCCACAAGCCCATGTCAGGCTTTTGTTTGCTGACTTTTCTTCAGCATTTAACACAATGCAGCCGCATCTCCAGGTAGAGAGCCTATTATGTCATTTTAAACTGCCCGATCAACTTGTTTTATGGATTTTAAACTTTCTAACTAATAGAGAGCAGAAGGTGTCTGTCAATGGACGATTCTCTGACTCTGTCATCACTTCCACGGGCTCTGTCAGGCCTTTCATTCTTTGTCGTTTTTACCATTGAGAGCCTTATTTGTTTTTCTTTTATCTGCTGGTTCCATAGCCTTACACTGAAAGACAGGAACAGCCTGAACAGCATTGTTAAAACCTGCTCCAAGATCATCGGAGTGAAACAGAGAGACTTAAATTCCTTCTGTAACCAACAGGTTCTACGGAAAGCAGAGAGCATTCTGAACTCTCCAGGTCATGTACTTTCACATGAATTTCGTCTGTTGCCATCAGGGCGTAGATATGCTCTACCTGATCAAAGGACTAATCGCTTTTCTAAATCATTCATCCCTTCTGCACTCAAACTTTTAAATTCTTGAAAAAGCTTTTAACTTGATTATTTATTTATTTATTTATTTATTATTGTGATGCTTTGAACTATTTATATTGTAAATTGGAAATATCCACATCTGTGCTCCCGGGTATCTCTGTGTATCAGACCCAAGACTTAGAATATTTTGTTATCGTTGGATACGATTTTATCCACAATTCCATGCTGTATTGATGGATTGGTTATAATTTCGCAGTATATGTTGTATCACACCAATTAACTAAATATCGGAGTTGAGCTGCGTAGTAATATTCTTGAAGATTCGGTAGAGCCATCCCTCCTTTATCTTTATGTGCTTTGAGGGTTGTGTATTTTATCCTCGGTCTCTTTCCCGCCCAAATGAACCTTGAGATGTTGTTGTCCCATTCTATGAATTGTGATTGGGGTGTTTCTACAGGTAAAGATTGTAACATATACAAAATTCTTGGAAGTATATTCATTTTAATAATTTCTATTCTTGAGCTGAAGTCTAGAGTGAAAACTGACCATCTTTCCATATCTCTCTGGATTTCCTGATTTAAAGTCTTATAGTTCGCTTCATTTAGTGTTGTTAGGTCACACTATTCAAACCTAAATATTGTATTGCGTTTGCGCTCCACCTGAGTCTGTATGCTTGTTGAATAGGAAGGGATGGGGTACAATTTATAGCCATCACCTGGGTTTTTCCTACATTGAGCTTATAGCCCGAGAGATGGCCGTAGGCTATGAATCAAGTCATTTCATAGGTTTTGGAAGGCTACGATCTGGCTGCGTCAGGTGGGTCAATATGTCGTCAGCATATAGTCCTATTTTGTGTTCTGTGCCTTTACTCACTACCCCCTCTATTCCTTCATCTTGTCTAATTGCTTGAGCTAAGGGCTCAATAAAGATTGCAAATAGAGTAGGGGACAGGCAGCACCCCTGCCTAGTAGATCGTTCTAGCTTAAACCAAGTTGTAAGGTTGCCATTTATTTTTATTCTTGCCATAGGATCTTGATAAAGTGATTTAATGCAGTTGATTGATTCTTTACTAAAGCCAAATGCTTCTAGACAGAGATAGAGAAACTTCCAGCTAACGCTGTCAAATGTTTTTTCTGCGCCCAGACTTAGGAGTAATGCACTCTCCCCCTTTCTCTTTACTTCTTGAATTACATGTAATGATGTTCTTATATTATCATGTGTTTGACGTCTCTTGATAAATCCTGATTGATCTTCGTCTATCAGTTCTGTCATGAAATTCTCGTGAAGATCTTATAATCACAATTCAGTATTGATATTGGCCTATAATTTTCGAATAATTATTTGTCCCTTCCCGCTTTAGGGATAACAGTGATTATGGCCTCTTCCCACGTGGGGGGGATTATCCCCTTCTTTATAGTTTCGTTGAATGATGCTCGTAACAACGGAATACGTTCCTTTTTACACATTTTGTACCATTCAGAGGGGTACCCGTCACTTCCTGGTGCCTTGTTATTTTTTAAATGATTAATTGCCTCCTCCAGTTCTTTTCCTGTGATATCCGAATTCATGATATTATTGTGTACCCTCCCTATTGCTGGCAGATCTAGAGAGTCACATTTTTTTAAATTGTTTCCTCCCCTGCTGCAGCTGGCTGCGAGTATAGTTTTTTGTAGTAGTTTTCGAATATCTTTTCTATCTTGTCTGGTTCAGATTCTAATGTGTTAGTCTTGGGGTCCCTGATTTTGTGGATTGCATTCTGCTGCTGTGTTTTCCTTATTCGTCTGGCTGACAGTTTTGATGCTCTGGGGCCGGCTTCGTAATACGTTTGTTTCACAAATCTCAATTTCATTTCTACCTCATTCTCTAATATCTCATTAATTGTTTTCCTTATTTCTTTAATTTGATTAAGTAGTTCTGGGTCATTAGAGTTTTTATGTTGCTGCTCTAAAGTTCTCAATTCACCAATCTTATGTTGGTACAATTTGAGCCTCATTTTCTTCAGGTATACCGTTCTTGAAATTAGCTCCCCACGCATGACTGCTTTTAAAGCATCCCAGACGATGGTTGGGCCGACCTCCCCATTATCATTCTCTTCTTTGTATATGTTAATTTGCTTTTTGATCCCCTCAACAAGATCTGGATCGTTCAAGATACCAACATTAAGTCGCCAATTTGTCTGTCTTGTCTGCTTATTTAAGTTCAACGTCAGGTATAAAGTGCTGTGGTCTGATAAATCTGCAACTCCTATTCTGCATTCCTTTGCTCTGAATCGGTACCCTGCATTAATGAAAAAGTAATCTATTCTTGTATAGACTAAATGGGGAGCTGAGAAGAAAGTGTAATCCTTTTTGAGTGGATGTAGTTCTCTCCAAATGTCTACTATTCCCAATTCTGCCAATGCAGTACGTATATATTTGGACAATTTTGTTTTACTACTTTTCCTAGAGCTAGTTGAATCCAGGTTGTGATTCATTGTAATGTTAAAATCCCCCCCACATATTAATATACCTTCTGATTCCTGGGCTATAAGCTCAAATAGATTCCTGTAAAAGAAACGTTTGCTTTCAGGAGGGGCTTAGACATTAACTAATGTGGTCAATTCGTCTTCTATTTTCCCCTTCACAAGTATATATCTCCCTTCTGTATCTCGTATTTCCTTAAGAAGCTCAAACTTTGTTGTATTTGATAGTAGAATGGATACTCCTCGCCTACTACCACCTTTATATGAACTGTAAAATGTATTTTTAAATCCCATATTTGTAAGTGTTTCATGCTCTTGCTCTGTAAGATGTGTTTCTTGTAGGTAGTTAACCTGTGTTGTTTCCTTTTTTAGTTTAGCTATAACCTTCGCCCTTTTTACTGGATTGTTTAACCTGTTCACATTAAGCGACACCATTTTCAGATCTTTAAATATCATCTTGACCCTTCTTTGAGGTTACCTTTATCCTTCTGACACTCATAAAAACATAAAAACAAAAAACAAATGAAACCTCATCACACAACTGAACCCAAAAAAGAGAAGACCTCCAAACATGGGGAAATAGTCCATTCCCCAAATCCCCGTTGGAGGATGGAGGCGGAGTCCTCATCGTTGACGGGGGACCCTCCCTAGACCTATACCTCCATTGTGAGGTTCCATAATGTCTAGACATGTCCAACTCAAAACACTCGACCTCTCCCAGTTGTTGTCTATTCATTTTTAGTGATTTTAAGAAACCTGTATATAACTATGTAATCCTACACATTCCCATTCAGGACTCTTAATGTTATCTCAGGTCTTTTAGTTCAGTGAATCAGAAAAAGTCTCCCTTGAGACATCCGTTATGTTTCCCACCCGCAGCTCACCTGAATTTGCCCTCTTTGATCCGTGATTTTCCGCCCTTCTTCCAGTAAAACGTTTTCGGACGTCCACTGATAATTTTGCAGCTTTTCTCTTGCGCGGTCAGCTGTGCCGGAGTCCGGGCCGCGCCCTCTGCCCGCCACTCGTTTCCACTCCGCGGGTCCTCGCGGCCACGCCGGTTCCGTATCCTCGCCGGGCACGTCCACCTTGTGTCCTCTTTCCTTCATGTCCTGCACGGCTTCCCTGGCATTATCATAGGTCTTCACTCCTGTGTTCCAGTGGATCCCATTTTTTGTGAGCGGTGTCTGGAAACGGATTCCCTTTTCCTTCAGCATTTTTTTAATGCCTGAATATGCACGTCGCTTCTGGACCACGGCTGTAGGATAGTCGTGGTCGAAAAATATTTGTTTGCCCCCTGCCTGTATCTTTTTCTATCTCTTTTATTTAGAACTAGAGGAAATTCACCACGATTGATCTGGGAGTAGAGCCTTTGCTCGGTTTTCGAACAAATATTTGTTTCTCCGAATCGAAGGGGAAAAATACAAAAGCATTGCACACAATTTAAACCAATCAATGTTGTGTAATTAACAAGGATAATCTGGTGTTTTTTAGTCGATGAGTAGTCCAGATATCACCGTAAAATCAATCGACAGTAAGGTGAATACTTACTTCCGGGTGTACAATTCTCCGTTATCCAATGAGAATGGACGCTCACATTGCCTTTAAGGGCAGCCGACACAAACGAATGCCGTACTTCCATGAGCGTCATTACCAGTAGAAATACATTGTGTTGGTGAACACGAATCAATAGATAAAAAATCGTGTTGGTGAACACGAAATGCCATGAGACTGTGTTGATAGTTCTTGTCGTAGTTTGAGTTTACGGTCTTTAATTTCTTTGCTAATGGCGGCAAAGCCTGCCTGCAGTGCATCTGAGCCGTCGTGTTCGCTAGCCTCGTGCTCGGGGGTTTCATCCATTGTAGGTTGATTTTTGACTTTGCCTGGTCCTTTACGATTTTTACTGTTCCTCCGTGTTTTTACCCCACTCATTCCTTACTTTAAACGTCGAGTTATTTGCATTTAGTGGGATAATTTGCCCGACCTGGGAGAGTCTCTCAATCACACAAGCAGTCTCTCTGCCATCTTGTGGAAGTCCCCCTAGGTTGGGCTTTTAACATTTAATTTAGTACTTTTATCTCAATGTTGTTTTTTCATTCCCATGCTTCAAAAGCTTCTCACTGATGCACATGTTTAGACCTACTTAAAAATTGAAATGCAGATTAAGCTTCAGTTCCTAGATCAGCTGTATTACAAACAGAGCAGCGTTAAGCCATGCAAGATTTAGAGTAATGGAGACGGTGTTGCTGTGAGACTAAAATAGTCACGTAAGAGGAAAAATAAATCGGTTTTCAGTAAAACAAAAAAATAAAACCATGAAAAGGTTATTAGAACAGGAAATGTGAGATGAATTATGAGTAAAGCGCTTTCAGTTATTAGTAAAAATACATTTGCTGAAATCTTCCTTTCTGCTAAAACTATTTATTTTAACAATGAACATTTGCTTATCAATGCGCGTCAGTTTTTTTCTTCCTAGGGCAAAGTATGCCCAAGAGAGACATTCTGCTGTTGAGAGATAACTTCTTTTCACATCAGAAAACCTTTTACTAAACGCCATGCACCAAACATAAAAGCAAGTACAATAGCCCAATGTCGCACTCCGAGATAAAGAAGCAGTTCTTTTCATTGTGGAGATTTTCCATATTTAGTCAAATGTTCTGGCATTAAAAGTGAAACGTGATGAAACTACAGACGCTGTGCAAGAAGCAACACTTTTTCATTCTTATAAATGACTTGTTATCTAGATTTTCCGTGTTAGCAGAGGTGGTTTACTATATTGTGGACCCCATAGTAATAAGTAAACAAATCATTTTTTAGTTTTTTACTCATTGTTATAACATTTTCCAACTCTGTCATAGCAAACATATTTCACTTGGTATGTTGTGTTGCTTTATAGGTATGATTTAAAGGTAAGCAGGACTTCCTCCCTGCTGACTAGAACACTCCTGGTGCTAGTGTGCCTGACATGTAATGGATTATAATAAATATGAAGCTGCATATAATCCTCGCCCCCACACACCAGCAGTGTGTTTTAAATCTCAGTCAAATATTAAGATTGCTATTCCATTAGCTGAGTGAGAGCAGTTTCTATCTTAATGCAATCCAAGCAAACAAAGCGACAGCAAAGTGGAAGTTAAACCAGAAAGCCCCTCCCGCATTTGCACTCATAACAAAAGGTCTAATATTTCCCTAAAGCACTTCACTGCATTCATTTATTCCCCTTCTTCCTGTGTTTGTTCCCGAACCCATCAGCGTGTTTCCTTTTTCTTTCTATTCACTCCCACACCATTTATCCCCTTGTCAAAGAGTATTTCCACACCTTTTAACCAATCTGTTCATTTCCCTTTTATTCTGTGTTGAACTGCTGCCATGTCACTATGACGATGACAGCAACGTCACCTGGAGAGAAAGAAAAGCCACTGCATATGAGATGTGCTTTCTTTCCACTATTGCCATGCTTGTGAACAAAATGCAGTTGCCTGTCAGCGCCTCAGAATGCCAGTTGGAGTGCAGCTGGATAATGCCATCGCTCAGACCTGAGGCTGGAGGAAAGCAGGACGCACTCACAACCTGAGAGCAGGGTGTTTATAATGTATGTCAGTAATGATGAAGGGTTGAGAATAAATGACAGGGACATATATCATTAGATATTACATCAAATAGAAGATTACACTTCAGTTTAATCAAGTTGCTGTTGAGTTTGATGAACACCTTTCTATAAACACAGTTAATAGAGCTTTTTAATGTTTGAAACTAATTGGATGTTGTTTTATTGTAGATCATAATGCTTGAAAGACCACCTGTTCTATACATTACATATTTTACAGAACTTTATAGGCTAAACTTTCCATACAAACATCATTCCTTTTCTATTTTTCTGATAAATTAACCATGACCTTTTCCACTGCAGCCCTTTTCATAATTCATGTGAAGCTGCCTTTCAGAAACTTCCCTTCAATCTTATGTTACACTCTATGAACCAATAGTTCTCTCAATAGGGTTTAAATAAATATACTGTATCTCTCACGTGTACGAGCAGCCCAAATCCAGGAAATCAAATTAAAATATCACTTGGCACACTGAGCCATTCTGCCCCCCCTGTCCCCCCCCGTCCCCCCCCCCCCCCCGTCCCTCCTCCTGCAGCACAAAGTGCAGTCCCACCGTGTGCTTGATGTTCAGCCACAGGCTAGTCAGCTGTTGGCCTCTTTTTTGTATGGCCTACTTTCCATCCAGGATGGAGTTTTTGGAACCTGGGGATAAACAGTCCCACATCTGTGCTCACTGCCTGTCGACTTATGTCTTGCATTGTGGAGCTGCAGCTGTACGTTGCACTGAGCTTCTGAACGCAGCTCACATCTGATGATGGTACACACTTTGTTGGAAAGGAGCCAGGTTCTTTTAACCCTGAGCCAGTGACAGCTGCTGTGCTCGACTCATGCACGTGTTTTGTTAATTTGATGTGAATTATACGATTTTATCATACGTGAATGATCAAATACTTCCTAGTTTCTACCATTGAACAACTATTGTGTACATTATAACTTTCATTTTGTACATTGGCAAATCCTTTAATATTTTTAGGAGTAGTATTTTATATATAATTTCTTTCAAAATGCTTACATTTTCAGCTATGCTTTTGAAAGAACATCCATAACATTCATCTGGCTGCAACTTACACATTATTTATAATATATCATATTCCAATCACTTGTATATAGAGGCTTATTGCATTATTTCACTATGTTGTCTGTATTTACTTGCACAATTGTTTCTGTTTTATTGTGTTGCACTGTTGGAGGCTAAGATGTTCATGGACATAACCACACTGTAGCTAATGTACGTATGACAAATAAAAGCCTTGAAGCCTTGATACCAAAAACAAATGTCCTTGACTGTCATTACATAACCTCATGCATAGTCCTTTTTTATGTTTCTTAAACAAATTGGTGACTTTTCACATGAACTCAAGTGCTTTGAGCACCAGGACAAGTGCTATATAGATATCATGTATTATTATTAACTCATGATAACTCCTTATAAACAAATAGAATAAGGCATAACCTCTGACAGCATTTCAGCCATAGAGGATTAGTGATGGATGATGAAACACTGCCCTTAGATTTAGTTTAACAAGAGTCACGCAGCCCAGTGCCCGCCACCCTGCAACACCAAGATAATAATCAGTAGATCATCTTCAATGCGATAAGCTACAGCTTGTTTCTGTGGCACAGATGCAATATACCCCCCCCCCCCCCAGCACTATGGTAATATCATGCAAACAAAAAGTCCACACTGAGACGTTCACAACTGTGTCTCCTTGGTGTGTGTACTCACCTAAAAGAAGAAAACACATTTTTATTTCACTGCATGTATAAGTATTTGTGGTTTTCACTGTGTGTGAATGGAAACATACATTGCATATAAAAGGACAGATGCCAACAAGTAATCTCCAAAACTTTAAATATTGTGTTCCATTCTTTTAAATCTAGTTGAACTAAGTGCACACTTGCCTGTTGGCAGTGTATGGTAATACCACAGCTGGACACTTAAAAAGACACCATCCTTTTTACAACTTATGAGAAACATGGGCAGCAACTTGCCGTGAGGTGTTGAATTACCAAGCATTAACATCAACATTTATTGGGAGCTTGTTGTGAGCTCCTCCTAAAAGACAGCAAGCTGTATCCTCCCCAATTGTTGAACGATATAAGTTTACAACACTGAGAGGTAGCCATGTGAATGTGTTGAACAAATAAACCAAAAAAATGATTTGTGTCAACATGCGTGGGCTAATGTTACTGATAATGGCACACCAGGGAATAAGACAGCTTGTTTTAGCATCTCCCACTCTCAGCTGCCACTCAAGTGATGTCCACACCGAGGCTTAGAAACTGTCTCCTAGATATTTCCAAGGATTCAAGAATCGTATTCATTCTGCAACACAAAGACACAAAGAAAACACAACCAAACAAACCATTTTCCTGCATTGCATGCTTTTTGAATTTCCAACAGCGAATAAATGGTAAATTCTCTAGGCTGAGGATATGGCCAACATCTTGACATTTAAAAACCAACATCATGGAAACATTGTCTATCAAGTTTGACGTTTGAACCAAACATCAATTATGTAAATCCAGAGTCCGCATCCTCTCGTCCCAGCGGAGTCCTGCGCTCTGTTCTGTAGTCCGCCCGTCAAGTGCAGTAGCCTTATCTGTGAGATGTGGGCAGTCTCTGATCTCCGTTAGCTTCAAGTTTTGTTTCATCCATCTTACATTCTTGTGACCAGATATCAGCGAGCTCCATGCTGGGTAGTGGAATAGCCTTGGGTCCTAGCAGAGTTAGCTGCACCCGAGTCTCTTTGGTGACTCAGCCCTCAGTAGGGTTCTGTCCAGCAGGTCTGGCTGGGCGGTCGAACGATGCCGCAGGCCGTGATCATCTCAAGGTCCATGTGCTTTTTTTTCAATGTAAATGAGTGCATCTCATCTCCGTGATGACCATTATATTTATCTTGTGGATTACCTTGGTTGGTGATTGGTTAATGGTTACACGAAAAAAAAATCGTCATGACATCATAAAGTGGCCGAAATCTGATCAGCTCATTTTCAGACAGGTTTTTATAGAAATGGATCAGGACAAAAAGAGAGAGAATCTTTGTTCCTGAAACTTCCAGAGTCTCTTTCCACAGAGGGGACACATGTTGATGTAGAAGAGACATGAAGAAGAGGGGACACATGTTGATGTAGAAGAGACATGAAGAAGAGGGGACACATGTTGATGTAGAAGAGACATGAAGAAGAGGGGACACATGTTGATGTAGAAGAGACATGAAGAAGAGGGGACACATGTTGATGTAGAAGAGACATGAAGAAGAGGGGACACATGTTGATGTAGAGGAGACATGAAGAAGTGGATTTTGCATAATAGGTGACCTTTAAAGTGTGTTCCTGTTGCACTCTACTTTTGTGTTATTTTTAAAGCACTTTGAATTGCCTCGTGTTGAAAGGTGCTATTTAGAAAAGATTGCCTTGTGATAGACCGGGCAAGTTGCAGTTTTTAAAGGCAAAAGTACAAGAAATTAAAACCAAATTAAGCAAAGCAGCTGAATCTGCATGCGCAAATGTCACCTTTCAGCCTGACCTCCAAATAAAGAACATTTTGAGTAATGGAAACATTTGCATAATAGCAATATATATTCTTACACAAAAAAAAAAAATTCCAGTCTGTTTTGAAACATTGTATTCATCATGTGAGCGAAGGTGTTGTGTACAGAAGGTATTTTTGCACTTGTGTCGATGATGTGAAAACCAGACAACAAACACAGTTAACAATTTATGAAAATGTAAAGAGCAGATCTAAAAATAGCGAGAGCTGCTTGTAAGAGTGCCAGCTTATGTGTTGGTGTGCATCACCCACAGTGGGATCTCATCAAAGCCAATATATATTCCTGCCTGGAATTATTACAAATAGACATGCAACATATTAATCGCTTAGCCGTTGTTCGTGAAGCTCACATTTATACGCAGTTTTAGTGGCTTGATTCATTTGGAGACTTGTTGCTATTACAAAGGGTATACTAGGAATGCATAATATAAAAACAAGGGTCATACCAGTGAGTTTGTACTGTGAGGCGAGGAGAAGATGAGTTGTGATCTCTGCATGAGGATTTATTTCTACCCTTACCAGGACTCTAAAATAAACATTCAACACAAAACAGGCAACGTTTAATGAGTGCCATGAGGTTGTCTGAGGCTAAAATGCTGCGGGAAGACAATCATGACATTAATGTGCATAACTAAAGCACATTATTCAACGTTTTGGTACTTTGGTAAAATAGTGATTATCATGCAGCGAGGAAAACAAGTGTGAATGATTCTTAAGGTGCAACAAAATCAAACAGCGTGAGCGCTATATATTCAGTAAAGGTCAAGTTAATGATTATCCTCTTAAAGGCACAATCATCACTGCAACATTTCACTACAGCTGAATTGTTTATCAAAACAAACCCACAGAGCTATAACCCCCCCCCCCCCCTTATTTTTCACTTACATTGTAGTGTCACTCCACTGCTCAGCATTTTATGACTGCCATAAATGGATTGTTTGGCCCCGGCATCAAATCAATCTGCCATTCTCACTGACACACGGCATTTGTTTTGTGCTTGAGGTGTTTGAAAAAAAAACAATGGGAAATTGGCCATCACCTTGCTGTGAAGACTTCGGGAATCCACTCATTCTCAGTCACTCGCATCTCGCTGCTTCTCCTACGCCCATATCAAGTGAAGCAGTGCAGTATTATACAGTAGCACTGTGTTGGATGGCTGCCATCACAAAAGCAGTGAAATTAATATATTCCAGGCGCTTTTGGAGGATGGAAATGTAATCAATTGGAAACAGGTCGAGGGGATATTATTGAATGCTTGCCAGTGCTGCCCCATTAATAATGCCCTGAGACAAAATGCAGACCCAGTGTGATTTCTAGATACAAACTATAAAACAATGTCTCACAAATAAGATGCAGACTGCTCTGTTACAGATGAAAAGCTGTGTATTCATAGACAGACATAATTCAATGTAGCTGTGCTGGGTGACTCTCGACATGCAAAGAACCTGCACTTAATGCAGTGACGGATGTAATTAACTAAGATCAAAATGTTAATCTGCTCTACTGTTACATCTGCGTTTCATCATTACTGTCAAATAGGCATTGAAGTTGGCCTGTGTAATTGAGATTGCTTATTCTTTATTCATAACCACATGCACTTTATGTAATGCTCCTGTTTTCATTTCTTATGATTTTATCGAGGCCCTAGTATGCTTTTGGGGATTGTACCTTGTATGTGTTACTGTATAGGTTTGTGTGCATGTAAATGGTCTGTAAAGCTAACATCCCAAAGTTTCCTCTCGAGGGAGTTTCTCTCACACACACTCGTCCCCTGCCTGAAACCACTTGATTGTAATCCTTTGTTTACTTCTGTAACATACTGATATATGTAAACCTCACGCTTCTATTGGCAAAATACTATATGACAGTAAAAAAAAGTTGTTATTAATTAACACGAATAGAGTTTAAAAGGGGAGTGATTTGTAAAATATCCATAAAGAAAAATAAAATCTGTTTACAGTTCTGTTTCATATGGGTGCTGAGAGATGTATCCATAGATCTCTTAATGTTGCTCTCAAAGTGCACCAGAAAATCTTCCCGGGGAGCATGCCCCCCGGACCCTCCTAGAGGAGGTTAGCCCCCCCCCCCCACTTAAATCATGTCCACATGGATAGGAAACTAAATATATTTGCACACATCTTGTGTCCATATCTTTCTGTTTTGGTGGTCATGCCACAACCGTGCACGTGCATGCATACATGAGTGATGGTAAGATATCTGGATTGAGAGGTTGCTTTTTCTTTGCACAGCATGAAAGAAAGGCAAAATGAATGGGCTGTGATTTTAGTATTTTTAAGCAGAGGTCAATCATTTGTACGGCCCTCGGAGGATGTTGAAAAAATTGAAATGGCCCTTGAGAGGAAAAAGGTTCCCCACCCCTGCTGTAGAAGCAGAACATACCTGAACATGAGGTGTGTGTGTGTGTGTGTGTGACATGTGTGTGTGTGACATGTGTGTGTGTGTGACATGTGTGTGTGTGTGACATGTGTGTGTGTGACGTGTGTGTGTGTGTGTGACATGTGTGTGTGTGTGTGTGTGTGTGAGTGGGGGAAAGGAGGAGTAGTCACATTAATTTATAATAAGTTTGGCACATCAAAGATGCCAGACTGAAATGTAA
The DNA here is from genome assembly GCA_902827135.1 of Harpagifer antarcticus. NCBI lineage: Eukaryota > Metazoa > Chordata > Actinopteri > Perciformes > Harpagiferidae > Harpagifer > Harpagifer antarcticus. Next base: position 1,066,081 of record CADEHL010000998.1, read on the forward strand.
ATCACATCAGAATTTCTGTCAATTAAATTTGAATGTAAGGCATGTAAAATTAAATGAAATGTAATTCCCTTATTTTCATCTTCCTGCTCCAAATCTATCAAGGTGGGTTTAAGACATCCAACAACAGATGTTGTTCATTTTGCTGTTGTTTATACAGCACATCTAGCTTTAGGCTGTGGCACATTGAGCAAAGAGCTGATTCCACTTATTGGATACACAAGAAAACAAACCTATTAAAGATTGCGGTATGAAAAAGAGTTTTGCAGGCCCAGAGGAGACAATTTCATTAATATGATGACACATTTGGAAGACAACCAATGAGACAGCAAAAATGTCTCTTTGTTTCTTTAGTGCGAGGGACTGATCATTACGCTACTGTTTGGTTGGTATACTGAACTTGGAAGTGCACATTGCAGGCAATATCTTGTGTTCTCACAGAATTGTGATTTACTCACAGGGGAGCAGAGAGGCTATCAAATCCAACAGCCTGCAGCTGGAGCTTAAAAGACAAATATGAGTTCTCTCTATTTAAAACAAATGGTTCCTGCGCTGACAAAATGAACATTTCTAAAACAAATTATACGACTTCTTTAAGGGTGGCGGGGGATGGAACCGCACTGGTGACAAAAATAAACAACTTCTTAACTGGATATTTTCCCAGCGTGATCACTGTTTACAGTTCTTTGAAGCATGCCAAAAGATATTCATGAATACAGATGTATCCCTTTTTAATATTTGGTTTATATGTAAGAGTTTTAAACGTTCAGGCTTTGGTTTGGTTTCTCAGAGTGAATTTAGTAGCAGAGGTGTTACGTTTTTCAGACTGAGTAAAGAGTCAATATAGGTTTCCTTTTTCCATCCAACAGCAAAAGTGAACTGCAGCATATGCAGAACTACTTGTTGGTGTTGTCCAAAGATACAACTATTTTGGGGTGATATTTGGAGAAACATGCAGCATATTCTAGAGTTACAGATCCCTTTCTCTTTTGTAGTGACCTTCCAGAAGAAATGACGGGGAGTAAGTATGTACTGTAGCGGCAGAAAAAGCTATTACTCGTAAGTGGCTACAGGCCGAATCTCCTTCAATAGATCATTGGATTGAGATCTTTAAAGACTGTCATGGCATGGAGAGATTGACACTTTTGTTAAGGCTTAAATATGACCTGTACACAGTTTGATGGTCTCAATGGTTGAAATATATCTCGAAATAAGTGTGATTGTAGATATTCCTTGCTCACCTACTGTTGGAAACGCTGAATGTCCGAACCTTGTTTAATTGTAAACAATATTACACCATGCATTGATAAACCACTGTCCATGTCCATCATACAGAAATGTACTTCCTCCAAACTGTAGAAAACTCGTTGTCTGGCAGCTATCTGTTATAATGTACTGTGCTTGTTTGTGTTGTCTGAAAAAACTCAATACAATCTAAGTGAGAAATTAATACATTTGTTCTAATTGCTCAACATTTGCAAATTCTTGGGTCTTTAGCAATACACCCACCAAGTATGAAATCGTATCAAGGTTTCTCGATTATATGAAAAGGACATTCATAAAAGCACACCGACAGAGAACCCTTGCTTTATAGAACGATTCAAGTAAGATCCACTGAAGATGTGACATGCTCAGGAGACATTGATCTATCTTTTTGACTGCTTCATAACCCAGTATTCAAGAAGCAGGCTCAAGTGATTCTCTTTTGTTGAGCTTCCCCTGAATACTGACGGTACTCCATGTCTTTGTAGCCAACAAAAGTTATATCACTATTTGAAAAACAAGTTTAAAACGCATTATTCTTAGGTCAAGAGATTTGACTCCGCTTTCTTTGAAGACACATTTCCTTTTGAGCAAATTCTTAGTTTTATTTTCATCACACTAACCTCAACTTTAATGCATGACCACTCGAGTTGTGACACTCACTGCTGAGGAATGGGTATTCAGTTCTGGCATCTAAATGGGCAAAATAGCTTTTTCAAATAAGCAATTAAGGCTAGACAAAAAAAATGCCTTAACCCTCATATTTGTCTCAAATTAAGTATCAGAAATATGTTGACATATAGCAACAATACACATAACTGGAAGGTGGGGTTTTGAGTGGAATCTGAACATTTCAAAAAAGTGTACGCAAAGTGAATGTGTGTCACAGGTAAAACTTTTTCTGCCAAAGTTAATTAAAATAGTTTTTCTGAATCGTTAGCCACAGGCAGGCCATGCATGATACATCATTTGAATATAGTATAAACTAAAGCCTCGGAGATCCGAAAATAATTGTTATGAATAGTGTGTGTTGCTCACATTGTGTTGCCCTAATTTTGCTGTGTTGTTTCCTATGTTCAGTGTTCCCTCTTGGATCTCAGACAAACGCAGTGTTGATTCTCTCCATGAATATCAAATGCAGATGAATATTAATCAGTTCCCCTGGCAAGCCTCAGCCAGGGTGAGAAATGAATCAAACTGCAAGATGTCACAGTGAAGAGCACAACTCCCACTGCTCCTCCATCTAACATGCCCTTCCACATCTTAAAGAAAAAGCAACGTAAGGCCACACAAAGGGGATACTTACCTTTCACCTCACTTAAGACAAAGCAAATCTTACATAACACGCACCTTCACTTCGCAAGAAAGTTATTTCAAAAGTTATTTCAGCCTTATTTCCCACATTCGTTGGTTTGTTGAATATGCTGATGCAATCTTCTGCCTGAAATGTCAGATTGCACCAGGGAGCCGACCGGCAGGGGAAAATCTATTCAAACTCCCATCAAACTGCAGACGCAGAAAGTGGATTCGAACAGATCTTAAGCGGTGCTAAATTGTATTCATTTCTGTTACGACAGCAGGGTAATAACAAACAACAGAACTCCTGTTAACATGCTGTTGATTTTGTTGCCAGATAATGCTAAAACCATAGTGGGAGAACTATAAAGACTCACATTTGTTTTCCATAAGAGGCGATTTAGTATGCTGGATTTAATACACAAGTTCTTAGGGGAGTTTGCGCGGTGTGTGTGGAGAGGTGCTTAGTTGGGGGGGTGTAGGCTGTGGAGACGTCTGGCTGCTTGGGAGACCATGCGTGCTGCTGCACTCTGTGGGAAGCTAATGACCGACGCACACTAGCTACGCATTGAGGATCACCAGCACAGCTCTCCATCTCTCTCTGGCAGAGCGGATTTTCTCCAGTAATTGGACCTCAGAGTGGACCTGAAAATCCCATTTTGGGGGGAAAATGGCAGCTGGAGATGCCCGAGTTGATTCACAAATACATAAATTTCTAGCTGTAGCTTATCAGTCATCATTTCTCAAACACTGATATTTCACAAATACATCTTGTACACAATTCCTGCTATTTCTTAAACTAACATTTTGTCTCTCTTATATCATGTTGTATGGACATTTAAGAGATTTTTCCTCAAATCAAAGCCAACTTTATTGACAATCTTTCAGTTTGTGTGTACAGACAGAGACATCGAAATACCGTTTTCCACAATCCCAAATACAAGAAATACAAATATATAAAAAATGTATAAAGATATGTATATACCAATATATATATATATATATATATATATATACACACAATCAACAGACACATGTATGCATATGCACACATGAAGACCTAAATAAAAGATACATACAAAATAACAGTCACTTCAATGTCTTTGGGAAATGTTCCCATGTGTTGTTGTGAGACATGTTTTCATGTGAATAGCCCTGGAAGACTCATGTCTCACCACTGTTGCATGAAAACAGAATTGAATCACTTTGGGGTTGTGAATTAATGGTTTAATTCGCTTTAGGCATAGTTCACTGCTCTGTTGTTAGCTGTCCCAAGAGACATATGGCCCACGTGTGTTCTGTGTAGAGCCTGGTGCAAACATAAGTTTGTGTGTATTACAATGCAGATAAGATTGCAATATGAGAGTGAATGCACACTCAGTTGCCCAGCACAGTCACACACTGGAGAAATGCTCCAAACGTGTGCTTGATTTAAAAATAAAATGAAAAGATAAAGGTTGTAGAAGGTTGTTTGGAGGCATAATTAAAACCCACTCAGGCACTGTGGTGGCATCCCCCAAATGAGGAGTTCAATGATGTGGGGTGGAAGGCAATATTGGGAAAGATTCACATGTTCAAATAGCTGGAGATGGTCGCCAGTGTTTTCGTGCCTCTGTTTTGCTCATTATCGGGAATTCCAGCTGTTTGACACCCTTACTGCCTTCTGTTCAGCGAGTTGTGTTGTTTTGCACCCGATATAGACCCATAATGGCACAAGCAAAATAAAGCAAAACATACACATTAGCTCCAATTCTTGGAAGTAGACCAAAAGGGATAACCTTCTTGGATAATGATAACAAATGTGATTTACATGTATGTGCATAGACATATTATAACTGTTAAATTAGCCTTGAATTGCCTGAATGAATAAATTGGCCATCCATGTTTGGTTTCTTTTTCAGGCCCTTCCATATTCAGTTTGAAGTCTGATGCATTGGAAGTTATTCAAATGATGATGTGACGGGTACCCTAAAGGTAAAACGGGTAATAACAATGTTGGAAAGGGTTAGCTTTTTTCATGTTGACTCGCACATCCAAGAAAAGCACAGGTGTCACCAATAACATTAACGCTGCTTTAATTTTCTGTTAAATGTAGGTCTGCCAGTAATCCATGCAGGGAGTCAGCTCACACAAGAGCTCTGGCACTGAAACACCCAAATGGAATATAGCCATAATTAATATGATTAGTAACACCTGTGTTTGACGAGTCAAAATGTCCACTGTGAGAAAGTTCTGCTTCAAGCTCTTTTTAATTACCCAAATCTGCAGTGAAGGGGGCAGCTGATGAGTGATTAAACACAGGTGTGGTACCAACAGTATGGCATTTGACTGTCTGGTGCTGAACCACATATCTGAATATACAGCACTGCACCGATACGCTCCTCGGGTGCAGAGGAAGTACAGGCTGCATGTTCTCCAACAGTATCAAAGAATTCAAAGCAATTCATCAAAAGAAAATTCATAATAAATACTTTGTAAGGGACATTTAATCATGTCCAGATAATGCAGTGCAGACATGAACTGTGCTTACAATATGTATCTGTTTTCTTGAACTCTCCAGTTCCTGAATGTTTTCAAATTATGCACATAACTCAGTGGTGGCCACAGATGTTTAAGTGCCCTGAGCAGCAACTCAATGAATATGAACAAGTACTTCACATACCTATAAGTGAGTCAGGTTGATGCATGTAGGATTCAGTCACATTACAGGATTCATTTAGAACAATAAGCAGATCACAGTTAAGATGTTGATTCTTCACAAGCTTCCTTTTCCTGGACATAGATGATTTTCTTAGTAAACTATTAATACAAGTAAATATCTAGCCTTTATTAGGATGTACAATTTATTAATATATAAATGTGTGAACACAAGTTGTCATCTGATGGTTATATTTCGTGTCATTGAAATAACCTTTGTATAAAACCTCTCTGTTTATAACAAATAAGAAACACTATGGCTACATTTTACAGACTTTTCTGCATCAGGATTTCCTCAAAATACATAATCAGTAAAGCAGTGGTTCCCAACCTGTGGGCCGCGGCTCCCTAGTGGGTCGTGAATGCATTGCAAGTGGGCCGCCAAATAATTTGCAAAACATTATGATTTGTTTGGAAACATTTCATTATTAAAGTTGGGGTAGGTCATTCACTTCAGAAACACTTTGTTATATTCCATGGAATGCTCTTAACATCCCGATAGCAATGAATACATGAAATGCTTTGACAATAAATACATAAAAATGTCATCTGTGGAAGCCGTGGCGCTGTAAAAAGCACGACCAATCATCTGAGCCGGCCCGGCTAAAATAACTGGATGGCCTACCTGCCTGTCTGCCTTCCATCTCGTGCACAAACTTATCTCGTGCCCTCATTGGTCATCTGCACGTTCGTATGTGTTGGAGGAGGAGCTCTGAAAGGAAGTCTGAAGGAAGGGGCAGATATTCTTCGGCTGCGTACTTTCAGATTCTAGCGCACTTGAGCTGGTTTCTCCATTCTTACCTACCATACCTTTTAAGATTCTTTTTTATTTGAACCTCTTTTCCTTTCTCTTTCTTGATCCTCCTTAGCAACGGTCATGTCAGTCCTTGACAGCGGTCTGTTCAACTGGATTAACAATGTGTCACATGTTCTGAATTGACCAATCAGAACTTTATTTAGCCTCCGTATTGTTTATGGTTGAATATTTTTTACATTCTTAAAGGTGGAGTAGGTAAGTTTCAGAAACCGGCTCGAGTGCACTAACATTTGAAAGTACACAGCCGAAAAGAATCCGCTCCTTCCTTCAGACTTCCTTACAGAGCACCTCCTCCAACACACATGAACGCGCACATGACGTCAGCAGCCTGTTGCTGGCGAGTCATTGAAGTACTGCTGCAGCTGCAATGCACGCCCAATGACGGCACGAGATACATTTGTGCGTGCACGAGATGGAAGGCTGACAGAAAATCGTATCAAGGTTTCTCAATCCATGACATTTTTTTATGGTTTTTTTGTCAAAGCACTTGAACCACTGCAGTAAAGAGACCCACATGCTACAAGCAATTGTTTTGCTAACTTGTTTCACTGGTTTACCATGCTCATGTTTAGTCTGAAGCACTCTTTTAATACATTTAAATCATTGTGGCCTGAGGGATTTCACACAATGTAGTTTGTTCACCAAGAATGGAATATGTATCTGTCCTTTCATCTTCTGGAGAAGTGGAGAGTGGGTGGCTGCAGCAAGGAATATAAATATAATGCTTTTGAACAACAGCACCTATTGGCATATTAAACATATGTGCTGCATACTGCGGGGTGCTTTGAGTAAAAAGCAAAGGTAACAGATGTAGAGCCCTCTTTTCTGCAAAACATAAAGCCTGCAGAATTAAACCCATTGTGTGTGTGTGTGTGTGTGTTGTTGTGCCACGGTGGATGGAGCTGCAATGATGATTAATTGAAGCATCGCACTTGAATTATTTTAAGCTACAGTATATGCAGTCTAGAAAATAGGAGAATGGACATATAAATTGGTGTAACTGCGTAATTGACAGTCTACCTGTGCTTGTGACAGAGATATATCAATATTCATTTCCATGCCCCTGCATCTAGCTGCTGGCAGCGCCGCGCTTAGAGCTCAATTGTGACTCTGAGGAGTAATGACACACAAGCTGCTGAGATACTGAGCAAATGCCTGCTGGCCACAAACAAAAAAGAGTGATAGTTCCAACCAAAGAAGCGTGCTTTTCCACATTTTTGTTTACATTATTTGTTGCAAATGTTCCTTGCATATTTTCTTCTTTTTCCATCTGACATGTTTCTTGGCTGGCTAGCAAAATATTTATCATATGAAATGCATTAAGGAGGAACTTTTCTCTTTGTTCCCCTCCTTCAGCTGAGTTCAAAGCACCTTCTGAGAATGCATACTTTTATGCACTCTTTCAAAATAACGGAAATGATGGGAATGATGATGCAGCGTGAAGGTTATCATCTGTCATAAAGAAGCGCGTTAAATACATTAAAGTCTAAAGGGTTGCTTTTGTTAAGAATGTCTCAGAAAAGAAAAAAAAAAGCAATCAAATAAATCAAGGGATATTCCTTTTTACCAAACAGACTGCACCTTATTTCTGCTTGACTTCAGTGCCGTTCAGTGAAGAATTCAATGTTCTGATTATTTTGTGGGCTTTGCATGCCCTCCTCTTTACTTATCTTTCTGAACTTTGTATTACATGTGTGCTTGCATAAAGTTTAGACACTCATGAACAAAACAAAACTCATGACTAGTTTTTGTCGGTTAACAAGAAGGTAATATCCTGATATTTTGAGATGTAAGATAGAGCTTTATTGTCTCCCTTAGGAGAAATTTGTTTTGGGCATCGAGAAAATACACATAAAACATTCAGGTCAATCAGTCATAGATACAGAACAGAGATTACATATCACATGCAGGTCTCCCTTGTAAAAGAGATCCATGATCTCAAGGGACCTATCTGTCTAAATAAAGGTATACAAAAAGAAAAAAAAAAAAAAAAAAACATTGCAAAGAAACAAACAAGAAACATACGGGTACAGAACTTTCCCGATTGCACATATCCCTATTGCACATGTCCCGCCTTTAGCCCAACTCCTACAATACACATATTGTATTAGGAGTCCAATCGATGCTTTTCAGGGAGGGAGGGGAACAATTTATGTTTTCTATAGAAGTACCTGCCTATGGTTTTCACATTATATTTAATCAGAGTAGCTTTTGAACTGATTCAGACCCAAATATGTTGAGAACTGTCAAAAATAAATAAATAATTGTATGTTTACATTGTAGAGATTTTGCATTTTTTAAGACCAATCACATATGTATATATATATATATAAACACTATTTTCAGATCTATGCCCCGACTGAAGTGAATACATTGGGTTGTTGTTTGGCAAAAGGCCCATGAACACATCCAAGTCAGACCCTGTGTGTCCTGACCTTGAAAGGGACATGTTAGGTGAGCTCTTGGAAATAGCTTTTGGAGAGTGACATTAAACTCACCTCCCTCTGCGCCCTGGAAGCGGTGGTCTGATCCCCTCTTGTTATCCAGCGGAAGGCAGATAGTGACTCCCTGACAACATTGGGACTCAATTGCCTCTGCTTATTATCCTGTGGCATAGAAACATCTCACGTCCTGCTTGCTGCTCAGGCTGACCTCTATTCCATCACTTAACCGCTGATGATAAGATGTGGGAGACTCGAGCTGACTTATTCATGTTGAGCCAACCGACGGTGAATACACAGCATGTCAGGGTTCCCAGGTCCATCATGTTGACACGTGTCAGTTGTTCAATGAATCCAAGCAGCTATGGTAAAGGTTGGATTTACATATTGAAATGACTTGATCTTTCTCTGTGATGTTTTGATAGAAAGATTGCATTTTCTCAGAAAAAACGTTTTTCTCTGCAGGTTTTGTTTGGTTGACAAAGGCCAACCTGCATGGGGTAATGTGTGATATCTCTGCATAACCCTTTGAATGATTACTTCATGTATTACACATTCAATATCACTTTCTATAGAAGCTGAAGGTTCATTCTGGACTAAAGGTCAACAGTGTAGGGTTTGGTGAGGGTATTAGATATTGGCAGGCGTAACCAATCAATGCTCAACATTACGAAAGAGGCTCCAATCTCACATGGAAGGACCATGGCAAATACAGTTTATAATGCCTTACATGATCCTTGAAATATAAGACTTCCAGTTGGTATCAACACTATTTCCGAGCAATCCTTGGACAACATACCTCATTTATTACAGTCTCTTTGTCTTGACAACAATTATTTAGCCAGTGAAAGATTGCGGCACTAAATTGGCAGCCTTACAAGATTATCTATTGCCGATTTTAACCTTTTGTTTGTTGGTCTAATGGAAAGAGTGAGTAGTGCTAATCTACTGTTTACATAGGTAATTTGGGACTTAACAGAATCTTTACAAGGGTTTAGAAGAACGCCACTGGATTCGTAGGCTGTTTCTCCCATCATTTGTTCAGTTCATTTATTTAGAGTTTAAGTCGCCTCCTCATCAAAAATGTATTCGGTTATCTTTTTAAATTACCATTTAGTTCATTAGAAGCACATTTAAACAGTTGTGCCTTGTGTTAAATGAAATAAACCACCTATCTTTACATTAGAAATTGCATTAATCATGCTTTGGCATAATATGGCATGTTAAAGGGACTTCAACGCTAACATACAAATCACTGAGTGTAAGATTGGTCTTTAAATATAATCAGTGCAATTAAAAAGATGTAATACATTTGAACTTCTTCATCTATTAAGGTTAAGATTAGTATTTAATAAACACTCTACGTGTATCGTTTCGGTGTTCTAGAAAAAAAGAGTCTTGTCAAGATGGACATGTTATATTCCAGCGTGCTTTTGGACACTTTGAATCTGTGATGTGCTAACGGCGAGCTTGTCAAAACATCTTCACATGCCATCTGACCACATTTTCAAAGGTGCAATGAAAGGGATCCTGTCAAGCCTCTAACACAACTCCACTGCCAGGCTTTTCACAGGGCTGTGTAGATGAATAACCTATAACATTCACATGCACATAATTAATTCCAGCTAAACCATTGATGAGAGGAGGAAACACATTAAATGAAGGTCAGTGAACTGCAATGTTATAATGCATGCATTGAATATACGAGAGGTCTACATGGGTGAACTGTCTGGTTTGATGAGACAGAGATGAATATAGATGCTTGTTGCTAACAAGTAGTTGCCATGTAATGAATTACTGTCAAGATTGCATGATTTAAAATGCATTTGTATACAGTGAGCTGCAATAGTTCATTCAACAAGTTGTATTTTATGCACAGAAAATGTATCTTTTTTTTGTACACTCAGAGTTGTGCTATCATTCCCATTAGTTGTGATAAGTTAACAAGATCAGAATATACACAGTCTAAAAAGGGTATGTTCAAATTCAAGATTCAAGTTAACAATTACCAGACTTATTTTTTTTAGCCTCAATTGATTAGTTTCAGAACATGGGTTACTGACTATAGATGCAATATATGTTTTAGGAGTTTAAAGAGGACATCATTTATACTTTTCAGGTTCATATTTGTATTTTGAGTCTCTACTGTGACATGTTTCCGTGCTTTAATGTTCAAACAGTGCTTTATCTTTCTCATACTGCCTGTGCTACAGCGCCTCTTTCTGATTTGTCAACACCTTAGAGATGTCCCGTCACCTAGCCTATCATGCACAAGGTGTTGGATTGCTAGCCAATATGAATACACAGTATTACACAGTACACAGTATTAGTGTTACAGTCATTATGTAACCCAAGTAAACAAATAAGTCCAATTAAGGCATTTCAGGCAGGTGGATAGTTGGATGCTGTGTAGACCATTACATGCACACACACCTAAATAACACACTACAGGAAAGGGAAGACCCCAACAAGCATAATAAAGCCCCTTTTAAGAAGAAAGAAGAAACATGTTTACGACAGAAAACTAATCAGACCTGTCTAGCAATCTACAGTGTAAGCCACATACACTTTTAGTTAGTTATTAATGATTCAGAATACACATATAGTTGTGACACTGACACACATACAGCAGTTGTGTTTTAAACCTATACTTCTAACTGTGTGCTCAGTCTATAAATGCTTCACCTTGAGTAAAGAACTCACAGTTATCTAGAGTTTTATGACTCTACTTTTCTGATGTAAAAGAGTGAAACGGAGATGGCTCAGAATGGAGGAACATAACAACTGGACTGGGCTTGAAATCTGTCTGTCTGAGCTGTCACACACATACTCAGACAAACACCACTCTCACACTGGATGTGTGTTATTACATCAAACGTCTGTGCTGTCAGCGAACACGGCTATTGGCTATTTGTGTCCAAACGATCGGCTGCAAAAACAGTCCAGCTGTCAAAGATGGCCAAATAAAACGAGACCAGTTGCATCTGTGCACAGCTTGCTTGTGGGATGTGGCAGTCTCTTTGAGTGAGGAGGAACACTTTTAAAACAACTGCTCTGCACTCCAGGCATAATCTCGCTCCTCCATTCCCACATCGCACTGCAGCTGCATGAGACAGAAGCAGCTCTGTTCCTAGAGGAACCTTTTGAAAGTACAATGAGAGGAAACCAATCTACTGGTTGTGTGTCTGATTCAGTAATCCTTTGTTCTAATAAACACTTACTGTACCCCGAGAGGCTGGAGCTACATAAAGTTCCATCCAGGAGCACCTTAATCTCATTCCCCGAGTTTGTTATCCAGTTTCTTTGTTTTAGAGATTTTCTTTACTCTTAAACTTACATTAGGTTTAAAACTCAGATAATGCATCCAACTGCACCCGTCTAAAAACACTGTGCATGTACAAAATGAAACAAATAAATAATACACATATTGCCTCAAACTTATTATTTTGCACTTTTATTGTCATTACACAGTACAGGAACTACGTAACAAAACGGTTTCTCTGCATTTGACCCATCCTAGTGTTAGGAGCAGTGTGCTGTCATTATGAACGGCGCCCGGGGAGCAGTGTAGGGAACGGTGCCTTGCTCAGGGACACCTCGGTAGCACTTGGTCTTGCTGGGACTTAAACTGGTGACCTTCCAGTTGCCAAGCCAAGTCGTCTCATTGTTTGATATTGTATGCACTGATAAAAAGGTGCACAATATGACTGGGGTTATGATTTTTAAGGGTTAAAAAGCTATTTTTTATTTCATCTATACTTCAGGTTTGTTTGCTTTTCAGAGTGGAGTCAAATGTATTAAACAAACATTTTTAGATAATTGCATCGGTGAGCTAATTTCTTTAGTTTATTTTTAGCTAAAACAGAGTACAGTTATAAGCAATGGATGGACTTAGATAACGAGCAGAAATGACAGCAGCTGAATGTAAATGCATACTGTATCATTATGTAACCCAGAACTCTCACTATCAGGTGGGTATAATAAGAGCCAACATGCACCTTACAGTAAATGCAAGTGTTTCTTCATGGTGTCTGACGATGATGTGATGGTACGATGCATGAATCCCTACTGTAGCTTCTTGATGATGAAACTACTTTTGTTCCTTTTTTATAAAACCACTTGAAAATGTATGCGTAGCACTCAATATAAAAAAAACCACAAGACTGTCCTCGAGCATTTTGTGTTTCCAGAACTAACAGAAACACCGGAGAGATGACACGACAGCACCTGGCATCACAAACATTACATTAGACTCTAATCCACCACTCCGCTCCTCCGCTGGCTCCCGGTAACTGCTAGAATCCACTTCAGGACACTGGTACTTGCATACACCCCAGCGTGTGCACTACGCTCTGCATCAGCCAAACGACTCGCTGCACCCTCACTGCGAGGGGGACCCAAGTTCCCATCAGCAAAAACACGTGGGTTTGCTATCCTGGCTCCAAAATGGTGGAATGAGCTCCCCATTGAAATCAGGACAGCAGAAAGCCTGCACATCTTCCGGCGCAGACTGTAAACTCATCTCTTTCGACTCTACTTCGAGCGATAGAATTACTAACAAAGCACTTATATACTAATAAAGGACTGGCTTATCTATAGCCAGCTGAGTAGCACTTGAAGTGTTTGGCTCTATGATACCTGATGTACTTATATGATTCTGTTTTCTTCAAGGTTGGGTCTTCCTGGTCGTATGTACTTATTATAAGTCGCTTTGGATAAAAGCGTCAGCTAAATGTAATGTAATGTAATTATGCATAATATGGATGATTAATATTAATGAAGTGTTCCTTTTACAATATTACAATTCAAATGTCTCAATATCATAGCCTCAAATTACACAAGTGTGATTGGTGTGTGTGGATTATTCTAGCAAAAATAATCCATGTCCCAGATGGTGAAATGTGTCACCCTCCATAATGTCACAGTCATGAAATAATAATTATAAGCAGTGCTACTTAAGCCTCTGAAATGTGGCTGCTTTGCTGCAATAAACTTGTAACCTGCTTCTGCTTATTGCCGACTAACTACCCTGCAAACAGAGAAACCCTTCAAGGCATTATATTACCAGCTCTACAGTGTAACCACACTTGCTAGGGCTTTTTTCTCAGTCTTCAGCAGAAAGTTGAACATTTGCACCACAAAGCTGTGTTTACAGAGCGAGCCAACACAGATTTCAGTTCAGACTAAATCCTGGGGGGAGATCCAATGGCTGAGCTCAAAATCCAATCAGACGAGGAAAAAACAAAGAGGATTGATCGCACTCTACCTGTTCATTTCATGTAAAGTATTGACAGCGCATTACACTGCAGGGTAATCCAGTAAAGGACAAAGGAAAATGTAATTTTGGTCCACCGAGTCTCGGTAAACAGTACAACAGTCCTAGCGAAATAATCCATTTCCCAGATGGTGCAATGGAACTGATATGATCACTTGTTTGTCTGCCCTTTCACTGACTTTAAAAGTTGCACATTTAATATCATGCTGTTGTTTCTTTGTTTGGATACGTTCACCTGGATTCACTAACTCAATATCGCTGACTAATGCTTTTTCCTGGATACAAGTTTCCTCTAGACTCAATACTTCAAAGCTTGGCTAAAGTAACATGATTGCATCAACAATTTGATAGCCTGTATTTAATCTGTATTCAAGCAATTGTTATATATGTAGTTATTTTCTTTTTCTTTGTATTACCATATGCAACACTTTGATGCAACTGATACTATTTATATATATTAACAAGTGGAGAGTACACAACCGAGGATTAAAGCGAGAGATAATCTCCTCTAATGACACTCATTGCAGGGAAACTATACCGATAATCCTCGACTCCAGAGTCCTATTTAGGTCCTTTACTGCAGTCTCTGCTTTGTGGGTCTGCACATGTGCATGAGGCTTATTCCAGCACCCCAGCAACAACATTTTGCTGTAAATATCTGTCGGCTCCGCTATCTGGTTACGCTTCACAAGATCCTAATGTTGACAAATGCCGCTGTCTTGTCAAGGTGGTTTATTTATGGTCGGAGTACAGCACCTATTGTGGGCACAGCTCAGTGACTTGACGGTCCGACCCTCCTCCACCATCCTCCATCTCAGCTCTCCTACTCATTCTGACACTATCTGCCAGAGGCAACTCCGCCTTTGTTCAATAACATACCAATAACCTGTCTGGACCTTTGCTGAACTTGTCAGTAAAATAATAATGGACTTTAAGTTACTGCAAGTCCTTCTCCTGACAATGAAAGCCTTTCCTCCTATTGACATTTTCTCTGTCAGAGAAATCAGAGGTATTTATTTATTCATTCCAGGGGGAAATCAGGTTTTGTGACAGTTGCAAAATGGCGCCTGTTTGGAATAAAAGACTGAGCATGAGCTGAAGTAAAACTATACAATGCAAGTCCTTGTAGCCAATGGGACACGACATCTAAGGCCCAGCAACGAGGCAGGACCCTCTGAATAATTGGCTCGTGTTGAAGACATCGTGAAATTGGTGCAATCCCTGTCAGCCTGATCAGTCAGGAAGCTATCATTGAGTGTGTTGTTGTCTAAGTAAATGCTGGTGTAGCCATGTTTACAGTAACTACATTAGACTACACTCCAGATATTCCATCTGACTCATGGCTAACAGAATTGCTGAATCCATGCAGTTGCTGCACAACAGAAGCTTAGATGCATAACAGCAGCATCTCAACGGTGAAATAACAAATTAAATCTCTCTATAAAAGCTTGTTCAGAGAGGGATAGATAGAATTGGGAGGGATGAAACCCGGTCACACAGCACACACAGTGGAATGTGTTCTCTGCTTTTAACCCATCCTAGTACCAGGAGTCTAGTACTAGGAGCAGTGGGCAGCTATTGTACAGCGCCCGGGGAGCAATGGGAGTGAGGGGGGAAGGGGGGTGTCCGGTGACTTGCTCAAGGGCACCACGGCAGGGCAGGAGGTAAACTGGGACCTCTCCAAGTAGCAGTCCACACTCCATATTTTAGGTCTGGTCCCAGTCCAAGCCCCTACTTACTGAGCCACTGGAGTAGCTCCTGTCTTGTTCATTTATTACCCCTTACTTTAGTGTTCCTGTTCAAATCTGATCTGCCTTTTTTAACTTGCTCTTACACAACATACATTAATCATCACCACATTTTTTTACGTCCTTTTAAGATATAAAAGGGTTTACATGAATAAGTGCAGCGGATAGACACTGAAAATGTATTTTTAAATGAACATGTTGTTGATTTGTGGGTGTGTACTATCTGATGGATGAACATAATCTAGGGTGACCCACTCATTTACTATGGTGGTCTTTTTTGACTTGGAACACCATATATGTTACAAAGTTGACTAAACCAATCAAAATTACTGAATGTGGTGATCAGCAATGTTACTGTATATGTTCAAATGCTCACTGTGGAGGATATCATAAGTCTTTGAAGCAATCAAATGCAAAACACAATATTTAAGAATTAGTGAATAAGTCAGATTTGACCCAAACACGACAGGAGGGTGTAAAAAGTACTGAAAAGAACAAGCTAAAGTTCAAAATAGTAACAATATAGCTGGAGCAACTGCAACAGGTAGCTTGGAGAAATGTGGTGGTGTTTTGGTATTAAAATAATGTACTAATTTTAGCATAAATCAAGAGCAGGTGCAGTGAATCCAAAGATTGAATATTCCCTGCTTTAACCTTAACAAAAGTGTCAGGAAGGACGACTCACCCCTCTCCCTACCTTGAGCCCCCCCCTCGCTGTGCATTGTTTATTAAATCACAGAGCCCATGAACGCTTTATTAAATGAGGAAAAATATTGAAATTCAGACATTCCTCTCCAGTTGAGTTTGTTCTCACACTCCTCTGCTCTAAAATTGATTTCACGCTCGGTTGCTATCTGCATGGGAAATAATGTGCAGCATTATTAACCGGGAGAAGGGGAGGAGAAAATCACCGGGGAGGACAGGGGGCTCAGAGTCACCAGATAAACACTGCCAGTCTGCCAGCTCACGACACATCCAAACCTACAGTGGCTATTGAATCCAAATTAGCATTGTTCTGTTGATGCCATGTTCCTCCTAAGGACCAAGCCTTTTGAGATTTGGGGTAGACTGTGTTGATGAGCGTCTCGTCTTTCTTTAGTCTGATGCCAACCTCTCCTGCCCTCGTCAGGGAGAATTGATTTTGAGCGTCTCTCTCAATACTTCTTTGCAGGGGAAAGTCACTATAATGTTGGCAAAACGTAACTTTAGATTGAAACATAAACAAAGTATTTACGTCTGTTTTTTTACAACGTTTCTGTTAAATGAAACCCTTTTTTTGTCGCAAAGCAAATCACTTAAAGAACACATGGAATACAAGAGCAGTGAAAACAGGCCACTTAATAACATTTCATCAGGGTCATCAAGGTGATGTCAGTTGTCTTTTGTTGATTGGATGTGTGTGTGTGTGTGTGTGTGTGTGTGTGTGTGTGTGTGTGTGTGTGTGTGTGTGTGTTTTAAACAGTCAGGGAAAAGTCTATAGAGTAAATAAAGTAAAGTGGGGACAAACTATAAGAAAGCTCAGAAAACTAAATAGAAAAAAACAAATCAAGTAATAAAATAATGTATCTTTCGAAAAGTGTCAAGTCAAATATCCAAACCAAAGAGCAGATAGTTACATTATGTACCTTCCACAATTAAATCCTGTTATCATTTTAATCAATTCATTCTGCAGTTATCTCTTGGTATCTGCTACCTATTTAAAAAACAGGAAAAAAGGTAAAAGAAAGAAGATTGATCCCAATATCAAAATAGTTGTTCCACATTGTAAATCAATTCTTCCCTTAGATCAAAACATTTAGGTGACAGAGGTTTGCGTGGAGGCAAACTGTTCTCAGTGTGTATAGTTAATATCCCAGTGTGTTTCTGATGGCAGAAGTACACAGAAAACAATCAAACACTGACATACCCTGCACCCGGCCATCAATAGTGCTGCCAGTTCAGATCCATTGTACAGCTTCCATAACTGTTGTTGATGTTAGCATCAGAAGTAAAGTAGATCATGGTGTGGTCGTTGTGCTCCGTTTACCCTGAAGGTCCATATTTTGGTAAATCATGCACCATTTTGAGATCAGCAGGTCATCAGTTATACCCCACCACATGTTCCATTTCAGATATTTGCGACACAATGATGGCTCAAAACATTTTCTACAAAATTCTAAGTTTGTCTGGCACCTTTTCATTGATTTGATATTCTTTATTAATCCCCGTGGGGAAATTGTTTCTCTGCATTTGACCCATCCTGTTAGTGTTAGGAGCAGTGGGCTGCCATTTTTAACAGCGCCCGGGGAGCAGTAAACAGCATATAAAGTCAGTCAAATGAAATTGGTAGAATAATTGAAAATAATCAATTATATTATATATTTTAAATGCTGCTTGACTGAGGGAGATGCAGTGGTGGGAATTCTCTTGTGGAGGTAAAGCTTTATACTGGATGTATCATAAGTGATGTCTATACTGAACATGAGTTAATGATGGTGCACACAGGGATGCAGGGTTTTAACAACAACATTAGAACAAAGGAAACATCAATTCACTGTTGTTTATCTGGCCTGGTGCGTCCTACACACAGACTGTATATATAAGGTCCTACATCAGGGAAAACAATACAATTAAAAGGTCCCAGAAAATGACAGCTTGAAAACACATCAGAGCTGGCAGCAACATCTCTGGGAGATAAATCCAAACTCATCATCAGCTGCCCAGCATCACAAGAGGAATCCCTTGATGATGGCACGAAAGCAAATCACACAGTTTGAGTGTGACTTCAACGGGTTAAGAGTTAAAATCATGTCGAAGAACAAACTGTGTCGATCAACCAGTTTGAGCATTTGCTGCCGTGCTGTTTCATAACCCACTAACAGATTGGATCGGCAAACAAACATCGGTGTCAATATCAACAACAAGGTGATTAGCGCCTCAAATTGTGTTTCACTTCATAATAACTTGCTGTTAACACTCTGAGTTTATCTTCCAGGGTTCCTTTAATCCAACTGCAATAATGTTGTTTACAGATGTGATGACAATCTAAAAGGCATGCTCTCTATTTAATGTGAAGCTAAACAGGTTAAAAAAGATTGTCCTATTATGAATGCAAGTTCAGTGTATTGTTTCTGAGGAAAACCTGATAACAAGGGCACATTGTAACAGCATGCTAGTGTCTTACATAACCAGATAAAGAGAACATGTTATGCCCCGACATCCTAATGGCGAACACTGAGCTGAAGCTACTTTGGATCTTTTGTGAAATGTGATTAACTACATACATACAGATTTAGAACATGTGCCATGCGGGAGACAAAAAGTGTCTTAACACATATAAGGGATACGATATGAGCTACCTATGTGTCGGGAATTAAAAATAATTAGTGTGTGACTGAATGTGTGAATTAGTAAAAGCGGTTACATTTTGTATGTAGACATAAATATATCCATGGTGCAATATGGGCTATGTGATGTTTTCCAACTTTCTAGGAACATTTTAACAAATTAATATTTGTCATTTTTCCTTTTGTGTACTGAGCTAGGTTCAGGATGTGGTTATACTGGAGACAGGGAAACAGCTAACCTGGGTGTGTCAAAGACCTATGTATCCATCTAATGAGCACAATTCATCTGCTGGTTTTCACCATGTGTGAACAGACATAGGAAATAGAGAACATTATTATTTAGTTGTTCAGCTATTTGCTAGAAACAGCAGTTTATTCACCCACTCAACACCTTCGTTGCAGTTCCTTTGACTTGTTTCAACACATACATTTGTCATGAAAAGACAGCTTTAGAGTTGATGTTTCAGTTAAAGCCCAGACTACCTGTTTTCCCTGCTCAACGCTAAGCGTGGCTAAACATGTCCAGACTCCAGCTCTGTATATCTTTCATAGACGATGAGTCCCATATTTTAATTTCATTTCCAGAATGAAAATAAACGAGTTCAGTTCTCAAAATGTTAAACTAAATCCTTTAACACACAACATTGAAATCAGCATATAATCCTCATATCACATTTCCAAAACCCTGGATCAGGAACAGCACCAACTCTTCTGAAGACAAACAATCAATCTGTCTGTGTTTACCTGTTTTTGATTCTGTTCACATGTCTTGGACCCTGCTGTCTCTCTTTGATGCACTGTTGGTTCAGAATCATTTCTCAAAAACACTGAACAGAACCATACAGCAAAGCAGGGAGCCATAACATCGTATCTGAAGAGGATCTAGTCGGCAGAAAGAGAAAAAAAGAACACACGACAAACCTTGCAATCTGGCTCACGATGACACAGAAATTGCTTTTTAATCTAATAGAGCGCTCCTCCACTGTGAATTACTGTGTATGGAGTGGAGGTAGTAATCCTCTGCCTGGCATGAGCTGTTAGTCCTCCTACGCCTCTACAGGGTAACACACACAGACACACACACACCTCTCTGTTAATTCTCTTTCAGTCTCTGGCTTGTTAGCCATGTCTGAGCAAACTGGTAAACAGTCCTGAGAGGACATTGTGTTCTGGTCAAATACTGCACAATGCTAGCTGCACTAAGTTTTGGCCTCACCATCTTCTGGCCGTGTGCCCTCTTCTGTCTGATGCTAACGGTGCTACATTAGACTCGAATAGTACTTCATGCTCCATTTGCGCGTAAATACACTTCGCTTAGTGCAGTGACCTTGGAAAAGCTTAACATCTGGTGCCTTGCTCAAAGGCATTTAGACAATGATGGAGAGTTTGTGTAACTGCTCCACATTGACTGGTTAGCGTCCCACTTGCATCACTACCAACACTTGTAATGAATATTTTAGCTGGCACATTTCAGTTTACGTACTTTCCAATTTGAAGAAGTGGAATTCCATGTATCCTTTTCTTTAATTTCCCTTAACAAGTGAGTCACTCCTCCCAGAGTGCAGGAAGAAACACACCGAAAGGCTTGGGACAGATTCCCAGAGTTTCTATCTGGGGAATTGAAGCATTTCTCCGGAGGACACTGGGTGACTCTCCAGGGCCAGCAACTGCTCTGATACACACGACCAGACATTCTGTGTCCTACTGTCCTTTCACTTTGTCAAACTGCAGCATCCCAGGAGACAAAGGTGACAATAAAATGGAGAAACCTTACCTTTGTAGGCTGTACCTCACTATATTAAAAATAGCGCACTATTGCGTACATAGAAGGATTTGCTCTGGATTTGCAGGGGATTTCTCTTTAAAGCATTTTTTGTTTACTCTGCCAAGGAGTCTTTGTTTTTGGTTTATTGGTTTGTTATTCGGCAGGATTACAGACAAACTACTGGCCTGGTTTTCATAAATCATCGTGAAAGGGTGTAGCCATTTTATACTATTTTGTACTCATGTAAACAGCCTTGCCTTGGAGTTCTGCCATTTATCTATTTCCTGTCTCTTTTAATACTTCTGCTACAAACTTATGAAAAATATATCCACAACACGTCTGATTTGAAAAGCATGTATTTTCTTGAAAGGCCGTTTTTTGTTTAGTTTTTTAAAACAGATGTGACCAGATCTGTCATTGGTGTGCTTTAGCTCTAGCCTGCTTTTCCAAAACAATATTTGCTAGAGAAGAGGGCTAACTTTTGTTTGGAACTGTTCAACTCATCATTATTTGAGCTTTCTCCTGAATGTGTTCCTCTACAGCTCTGTCTGGTTTTGATTCAGTTTTCAGTTGTCTTCCTTTTCAAGATGCCACAGCAACCTGTACCATATCTGGATTCACAGTTGTATCAATTCAACAATTGCCACTCTGTTAATACAACATTGTTTTCAATCACGCTGCCATTAGCAGTACCCTACCATCCTTCCTTATAAAGCATCGTTTGAAGTACCAGAACTCTTGGGCCGTTTGGAGTCATGAGAAAATATATATAACTGCAAACGGGATGGGTTAAAAGCAGAGAACAAATGTCACTGGGTGTGCTCTGCATGTGTGACCATTAGACGGTTTCATCCCTCCAAATATTATTATATTATTTGTGTGTTCTTTTTTTAGCATACCAGCTAATTGTTCCATACTCGGTTAGTAGATTATGCTTACGTGACTTTTGTGACGTGTTCAGCTAATAGAATGAATGCAGATGGTCTGTTCACTTGGGGCGATTGTATCCTAAAGAAAGCTGAGCAGGATGCACAATTCAAATATTTGGAAGAACACACTTCAAAGTCCGTCAGAGACAGCGTTACATTCTTTTTTATGGTTTTAGGAGGCTGTTAATAATTAAACATATACATTTTTCTTGGATAGCATTATATTACGGTATATATTTGTAATGTAGATATCATGCATTTTTCTTGATTTTGTATAGTTGAGCCCCAACTAGACATTTTCTTTTAATGCAGATATATTTGAACAAGACATTTTTTTCCTTTTTTTTAAAAAGGCAGCTGTGACTCAGGAGGCGGAGCGGTGGTCCACTAATCAGAACGTTGGCGGTTCAATCCCTGGCCACTGCGGTCTACATGTCGGAGTGACCTTGGGAAGATACTGAACCCTAAATTGCTCCTGAGGGATGTGTGAGGGTCCTGATGAGGTGTGTGTGTGTGTGTGTGTGTGTGTGTGTGTGTGTGTGTGTGTGTGTGTGTGTGTGTGTGTGTGTGTGTGTGTGTGTGTGTGTGCGTGTGTCTGTGAGTGTGTGAAATGAAGTGCTTTAAGAGTCCTTTCAAAACTAGAAAAAGCGCATCATAAATGCATTAACAATTCACCCAAATCCCATTCTGAAAATCAAAAATAGAACATCATTAAGGTTATTTGTCAAGTTAAGCTAATTTGTGCTGTATTTCCTGATGAATTAAATATTCCACATTCAAATTCACATCTCAACCTCCTTTTCACAGAAATATGTAACAGGTTAGGTGTCTCAGATCACTGAGAAGGGTGAGAAATACGCACCTTTCTAATCACATTTAAATTGATGCCTTGCATCAGGCAACAACGATGAGGAAATGTCAGTGTTTTCATAAGCCTCTCTGTGAAAGGAGCAGCTACAGTGAAATACCTTTGGCAATTATGGCAACATATGCTAAAGACACACAGTTTCTCTACCAAAACATGTCATTGGTGTCAACTATAGTTCCAGCAAGAGCAGTTAAGACAACTATTTACCAAATGTTTCTTTTTGGATGAACTGCACCTCAGTTAAACACAGATATTACATCAGGTTTGGGGTAAGAGCAAGGTTGAGCTAAGGTGCGTCGAAGTAGCACAAAGTGCACTGATAGTAACATATCAAAGAAGCTGTCATGAACTTTTTGATAAACACTATATGCAAGTGGCGTTAACCTCTCTGAACTACTTCTTCCCCTCTGCTGCTCTTGTTTGCCTGTCAAGACAGAGAAACACATTTAGTTAACGCTTAAAGACACCTTTGCACAAGTGAGAAGCCCAGGTGCCAATTCAGATTGACACGTTGGGGTGTCAGTGATGGAAATTGAAAGTTTTATTGAAAGAGAACAAAGCCAGACGAAAACCATAGCTTCATGAAAATGTTTGTTCATACTTAGTTTACAGTACATTGATTACGCACACATGTGACGTCTTCAGCCGAGAATAAATGCAGATGGTCACAGACTTGGGGCGATTATATCCTGATGCAAACTGAGCAGAAGAATACACAATACTAATCTTTCGGAAACACTTCACAGTCCTAAGAGACAGCATCACATTCCTTTTTAAACCTAATTTGTTTTGTTGAAACACATTAATAATGTAGCAAGGTTTTCCTCTTCATGTAACTTGTACTTACTAAAATAATCTTTATTTAAATCAATGAATTTAAACGTGTTCTTGAGCCTTGAAGAACCTTGAACAATGTGGACATCATCTGAATACACACAACCATTTCAAGGAAAAATAAATAATACTTAATGCTAATAGGTAAAATTATGCCGGTCACATGTCTTCATCTGCTGCTATTTATGTGAATTATTATGTGAAAAGGTCCTTGAAATTGACTAAATTGTGGTCGGCCCTTCTTGACGTTGGCTTTTGGTTTGTTGAATAACATTATAAAATGTGGTTTAAGCTCTTAAACTGCAGATTTGTTCACAATTGCATTTAACTTAAAAAAGGACCTTGCATGGTCTTTGGGTTTCCCTTTCCTGTAGTGTGTTATATGTGTGTGCATTGTCCATGCTCTGCAAAGGTTAAGCAACCTCAAATCTCGCCTGAAACACTTCCATTGGACTCCTTTGTTGACTTCCGTAACATAGTGACATCACTATGAGACACTCTGGCTAGCGCTCCAACTTGATACTTGATAGTCTGAGGGGCAAGACATCTTTGAGCGGTTAACCAATCACAACAGAGCCGGCCAGCTAACCAATCAGAGCAGGCTGGGCTCTGGTTTCAGAATGCAGATGAAAAGAGGTGCTGCAGCACAGGCAAAGCATTTTTTGAATATTAAACAGTTTTCGCGTCGGGCTCCTGATCAGCTTGTCGTTTGTTCTTTTACCCATAATGACCGCCTCGCTGCACATTATCCCTTACTAGACATGTCACAGTAGAGACACAAAATAAAAATATGAACGTGAAAAGGAGCTCTTTAAGCTTTATGCCATCGTCGGACAGGTGCTGTAAGAATCTGTCACCATGCTCGATGTATTAAAATGTGAATGTTTGCTCTCTGTTGGTTAGAAAACTACTGAAGCACCAGAGTCTGAACCAGCGTAGACTTTTTATGACGACTGGTATTTGCTGTCTGAAGACGAACCTCATAGAGGAAAACATACCAGATGTTGCAGACGGAATGAATCTTTCCACCCGAGGCTTTTTGAACAGATGAATATGTGTCAGTAGCTCTTAACGAGGCTGTTGGGCAACACTTCCAATGGAAGTGGATACAAATTGTCTTCCAAAGGAGCAGTTTTACCAACCACAGGAGGGGCCCTGAGCAAGAGGCGTAAGAACCGAGTTCCCCAAGGCCTTTCAGTTCCCCCATTAGGTGACTTTAAGGAGATAAGCACAGCTGGCTGGGCTTGTTCCTTCCGCTATATGCTTTCTAGACATTACAATATATCTATACTCCAGTAACTCTGAATTCATCTTTAAATGCAAATTGCGGGAAGTCCAGCGGCCCTAATCTTTTTCCCCTTTTCATTCAGAGGTGTCTTGTATAACTACTATAATAATAATATAATAATGATTGTTTGGAGAAGTCTAAACAAGGCAACTACTTATTTGAAGAAGTTAAACTGAATGAAAGTAATGAAAAACAGTCAATCAGAGCTTCAAATAATCTGTTGAACTTTCAACAAAATCAAATATGTGATGTTGACAATTTAAATCTTACATTTAAAACAAATTGAGTCAGGGTGGTAACCTTAGCCGCTTTCACACCAAGTACTTTGCTGTACTTAGTTCCCAGCTCTTAGTTCCCCCATGGAACTAAGAGCCGATCGCGTTCACACCGGAATAAGTCCCCGAGGGAGGATTAGTCAAATGAAGCCGCTGACGTCACTTCTTCTTCTTCTGCTTTGGGTTTACTGGCAGGCCGCAAACAACTCCACGGCGTATACTGCCACCCGAAGTCCCCGGCCGGAAGTCCCCAGAGTTATATACTGAAATAGTAAATGTAAGGGAAACTTCTGCAGCAATGAAGAGTCAGGACTCAGAGAGACACGAGGAGAGTTGGAGCTTTGATGTCAAACACTGGTAGTTTATTACAAGTAAACGGCCGGAGAATTCATATCACAAGTCACAGCAGCAAAACGTTCTGACTGCACGGGTGGGTTTACATGTCAATTCTGCCTAGCCTATCTCTCGATAGACCTTTTAACTAGTTTACAGAGAGTTAATGAGCATATTGGGGGAGGCGTAAACACCTGGAGACACTGAATCACTTATCTGACTCTTAGGCTCTGTGCCCGAGAGTTGACCGGTCAGAAAACTGGTAATGTCAACAATAGCTGAGACCCCATTCCTTAAGACAGATAACAGACTTATGATTGGTCGTAAACGTCAACACACAGAAAAGGTTAGACTCCTAGGGGTAAGACAACATTAATCCCTAACAGTATATAATAATAATAATTATAATAAATAACAACTTTATTTGCATGCTACCTTTCATGCAAGGAAGCAGCTCAATATATATATATATATATATATATATTTATATACAAAGATACAACATAGTTTTATCATAATACTTAGTATATAGCATACATATTCTATATTAAATAAATAAAATAAGTAGTTCTCCAATAAATACATTGTTTAAATGGTAGCCAATAATTGTGAAATCGTTCCTGAAATCATTACAACTTATCTTCAATATAATACATGTTTTCCCATGACACTATCTGTTTTACTTTTGATCTCATAACAAGATGTCTGTGTTCAACCAAAGTTTTGATCCACAACATTAAAAAATATGTCATGGTGTTTGCTAACTAATGCTTAGTGTCTTGAATACAAAGACAGTAGACTTCCTAAAGCTAAATTATGTAGGCATTTATAGCCGTACATTAGCATAAGGCAATTGCATTCACACTTAAAAAAACACAAACAAGTGAATAAATCAAATATCATCACATACTTATGATCCATATCAAAAACAAGAGATTACATGGAATGAATAAGATAGAAAAAGAACAGTAGACCAAGTTGTTGTACCTCTTTGTTTGCCACTGGACACATTCTCTGCAATATTCATAATCTAAATCACATTCTAAATCTCTCTGTCTTAGTTTACTCCAAATGTTTTGAGCATATCTATTTTTTAATGGTGTGTCGCTCTGTAACTTTTATTTATTTAATTTGGATCTTTTCAAATCCGGAGGGGATTTATGTGTGAATAATACCTCAAATAGAAATGCCTGAATGTGATGGAGGACTCTATCTCCGGCTGAAGTCAATACAATTCATCCTTTTTGTCCATTTCCTATTTCCTGCACTGAGCCCACCCATTCTAGCCCCCCCCCCCCCCCAGCCCACAATACATCCAGGGAGGCTCATCTATCCTCTCTTATGTAAACAACCACCTACACACTCCTCTCTTCTTCTATATTTTCTCCTGACACACAGTCTGGGGATTTTCTTGATACGGGTGTTACATTTGAGCCAAGATGAAATACAAATCAAACAGATGCTTTCGCCATTAGAACTATGTGCAATACAGTGATGCATTGTTCTAGGACAGATCAAGGTTAGTGTGGTCTCTCCACAGGAATTATAAATAGGTGATGTGTGTGTGCGTGTGTGTGTGTGTGTGTGTGTGTGTGTGTGTGTGTGTGTGTGTGTGTGTGGCTTCATACACAAACTGCAAGGGAAAGTATGCAGACCTAATTGCCCAGCAGAGATGAGCTACCTGTTTGTTTGTGCAATGTTTTCTTTACAAGTGGTTGGTCGTAGCAAAACACCAGACCATGATGGATTTACTTTTCAGTAGTTTCATTTTCATTCCAAGTACAACTTACAAAACCAAAATCTTCATCAAGCTTAAATGTGTTTTTCTAGAATATCTTCATTTATGTGCGTTACAAAATAACACAATGCAACTTCTCAAGTTTAAATGTTGTTAACAATAGAACTGAAAAACAACTAATTAAAAACAATACAATTACTGTATTGCAATAATTCAAATGTTTTGGTAATGCATAAGTGTTGTTACTTGTAAGAACAGACCTGGAGCTTTAAAACAATTTGCTTATTTCATGCTATGCTAAGATGTTTGTGTTCTCCATCTAACTTATTGTGAAGTACATTAATACATCTAATTGTTTTTTTTAATTTATATTTGTGTACAATTTAAATGAACAATGTACAGGTAATTAATTGAGGTGTTTGTAAACATTTTTGAAGTTTGAAAAGAGCCAGGCTTGCTGTTTCAGCTCGTTAAATAATATACACATACTAGCATGCTATCAATATTCTCACGCAACTCTCAGTGAGATAATTATACTCAAATGTAGTTCCTAAAATTGTAGAACTATTCCTTTTGATTCATACATGGGGATTCACCATTCTTTCAATAATAAAATGCTATACATAGTATTGTGTTTCTATCAGTTTGATGTATTTTTAGCTCATGTAATATTATGTTAAAGACCATTGATACCGATTAAATCCCAGAAATATGTTGTTTTTGGACCCTAGCTTCCCGCATCATTAGTCATTCAAACATATTTTTCCATTTACCATCTTATTGTAGGTGCCTTGCTGGTGGACAAGCATAATAGATGGTGGAATGTTACATTTTTTATTTGGCCTCAAGTTCAGAGCAAATGCATTTACCTTGCACAGATTAGTTTCAAATGAAACTTATATAACATGGGGTCTAAGCAATCAGACCTTTCCCGGTAGCTCTCTGCGTCTCATTTCCTTGAGCAAGTTTAATCATCTTTAATGGGAAAGTCAGGCTCTGCATATCTGGCGAGAAACAAGGCCCATTCCACATACATCATTCATTATACTGTTGGGTAAGAGGTGGTGGTTAAGGCAAGTCAATGTTTTGTCATTTATGGAGATGTGGAGAATGAAGTTTGCCGTGGTATTCTGTTTATAATTTAGACTGCAAAGAATTACCCAATGAGAATGAAGAAATAATTAATTATAATCAACCATGCCCACCCTGAAAGATGGACACATTTTCAGATCGGTTAAGAAAACTCTATATCTGCTAAGGTTAATTTAAAATCTTAGTTTGAGGATTAACTAAAAATATAGTTTTGATACCCTTTATTTTCATTTTTAATGATATCAATATCTCTCTTTGCACAGTTGACCAGGCCTAAAAAAACAATTACAGTAAAAACAAACTGTTACTGACTGTGTCACTGTTACTAATGACTTCTGTTGAGGCATTACCTGTTATATTTAGTTGTTTTATCAAAAATATTTGCAATCAGTGAGCTTGGATACCAGCAGTTGCCCTCTCTTGTTGACTTGTCATTGGCCTGCGATACAGGATACACGGTATGTCCTGTGTGTGCTGTGTGTGTGTGAGGTCACTTGTGGGAAAGGATGACACCGGCAAGATTAACGTATTAAATGTCATGCAGATTGAAGTTTTAAATTATGCAAACACCACTCATAGAAAGAGCTGCTCTCTAGACAGACATGATATCATTGGCTGAGTTAATCCTAAATGGGAGGAGTCAGAAATCCACCACCAATGTTTTTTCGGGGGGAAAGTAACATTACACTGAAGCTAAGGGAAAAGTAGGAGTGAGGAAACTAATACTGTAAAACTGTCTCGCGCTACAAACTGAAGGAGTGTAATCTAGCTAATTGTTTTCTGTAATTTAGCCCCTTAGCAGCCAAGTTCACGACTACTTTGAGCAAATGGTATTACCATGCCGACCTGCCAAGAGCATCAGCAGGCTAATACCTATGTCTGAAAGAAAATATCCAACAGTTAGCATTCAAGTCTGGCATGTATTTATTTAATTGTTTCAATCAAACCTCAATTGCAACTATCAATCAATCTCTATATGATGAAGATGTCCTCCGTAGTCCACATTTCTGAATTTGAATCATAAAGGGTTACTTATCTGACCTGCAAAGTCTTCACTCGAGTTTTCCATCTTTAGCATTTGGCCCTTTGGCGTGAAGAATCAAAGAACCATTCTAACGATAGAGACTTATAGGGTGACCTTCTGGCTTTGGTGCTAAATGTAGATAAAAACAATGATACAGTTTAACAAACACTAAACTGCAGAGGAGAAAAAATGGTTGTGAGTGGCTTTCTGAAAGCTGAACATGTAACGGACCAACGTTTGTTAGCTGGTGTTCTCACACAACTGCAGTTACAAATACAAGTTAGAACCTTTACTCTTTTCTTAACTTTACCAATTGTGCGGTAACATGAGAATATTCATTTTCAGAACCCGACACAAAATCAACAATACTTTGTTTGCTTCTAATTGATGTATTACAACTAAAATAAGCATTTGTAAACTTTACTATTCTGTAGTAGACCTAACCTTTAATTTAAGAATTTTAAATTAATAAGAATCTTGATTTCTTCTTTTCTAAGGTTACATTCTTCCTCTGCTGGCATAATACACTTGAGTACAAAACATCTTATTCATCTTTATTTGCAGTTTTTTATTTGATAATGAGATTATCCAAAAGACAAGTCAGGTTAAGTTAACTTTATTTTGTGATGAGTCAGATTAGGTTGTTGATTAAATTGTTTCACATGTAACTAGTCTGAATACATTTTTAAAGTCAGCCTCCAATCCCTGTATTAAAACGTCTCTGACTGCAGCAAAAGGTCCTCCCTTACAGGGCTCATTAACAAAAAAAACAAAAACAAAGATAAAGACCTGTCTGGATCTCTCTGGTGGAGCCTGACCATTTCTGGCAATGGCTGTGTGCAGTATCCATGGAAACAAGAAAATAACCTGGCAGGGCTGAAGAAATCCCTGGCACAAAAGAAGGGTTTTGAAGTGCAACCAAACACTTTCTACTCAAAACAGCTACGAAATATTTCATTTTAAAGGTCCCATGTCATGGCCATTTCTACTGATCATAATTCCATTGTTAAGGTTTACTAGAATAAATGTATACTGTGCAATGTTCCAAACTCACATTGGTTTCTCATACATCATCTCTGTAAAGTATGTGTATTTGCCGGTATTCACTCTCTGTCCTAAACGGCTTGTTGGAGCACCCCCCCCCCCCCCCTCTCTGTGAGCCCAGTATGCTCTGATTGGTCAGGACGTTGCGAGGCTTGTTGCTGCTGCGAGGAGCAGACAGGCTTCCGGGTCGGCGATACAGCGAGAACAAGTGAAACTCATCCTGAGCACACACAAATACTCACAGCCGAAGTAAAAACAATAAGTGTGGCTTGATATCGAGTAAGAAAAAGGTTTATAACGCTGTGAGAATGGGTCTGTGGAGAGCATTTCTCCGCAATCCCAATTTAGCAGCCTGAAAAACGTTTACCCATTTAAACAGTCGTGGTAGATACCTTGTTTGTTTTAAACATCATAAATACACAAACAACAATGAATACTTACATGTTGTGTACCTGAATCTCCCGCTGGTCCAAACAAAGTAGGAACAGCATCGTTCTTCAGTGCCCTACGCTGTGCATACCCCGCATGAATCGCTGAAAGGTTTGTGAAGCTTTGTTTCGTGAAATGCTGGCAGAGGGTGTGGCCTCTGGGTATTCACACGTCACAGTACCCAGGAAGTTAACAATGGAAAATTAGAAATCTCCAACAAGGCGTTCTGGGGCAGCATAGACTGTGTTAGAGTTTTACTCGCTACAGGGTGTACTTTGAGAGTTTGTGACTCTGCATACCGTTTACATGCAGAAAAAGCTTCATAACACACAAGGGGACGGGTAATAACCCGAAAAGCATGACATGAGTCCTTTAATAAGAGAAGCCTAAGACCACACAAGTGACACACATAGTTGGTGCTATTAGTCCAAATAAAACCACTATGAGTGGTTTTGATAATGTTAAAAAACAACAACCAAAATGTCCTAGGGCCCAGAAAAGGTAAACACTTTTGGAAATAAATCAAACTGCTTAAAACGGAACAAATAATGTACTTGACAGAGCTCCAATGCATTGGCACTGACACTTTAGATCAAATAAAAAAATCTTGTTTCTGTAAAACTATCTTTTAATGACTACTTAAGATGTAACCTTGAGAAGATCAGTTTATCACCATATCAGCTTCTAAGCATTGTTGTAATCCCTTATTTGATACAGTGAGAAGCTTAAGTGGCCACCTAGTGATAACATGAACATTGGGGAAAGCCTTTATTTGAAATGAAGCACAACCATAGCAGTTAACTAAGCAATTTGGAGGCACTGCTTTAACACTGCCCACCTGAACACATTTGTATTTCATTTGTATGGAAGCTTGGATGCATGCTGCTCCAGTTTTTATTTGCTCTATTTATAATCTGTATCCTCTATTCTGCGTTTTCTATCCCAGCATCAGTTATTTTGCAACACTTACACACACATAAAAAAACCGATATCTCAATGTTCTACTGTCTTTAAAAGAACCAAGGCAAAGTATAAAAACACATCTGTTGTGTTCTGTACTTTCAAGAGCAGCAGGCTTTCAGTTCCTATACTGCTTTCTTGGTTTCAGAGATCTTCGAGCGTTGAGTCTCTTGAGACCCTCTTTAACGTGTCAAAGTAGTCCTCAGGTAACTAGGAGCACTTGGTCTTTGCGGTTGGATGTGTCACAGATTCTTTCAGAACAAGAAATATGGATTTAGTGAATGCATTCCTCTTCAATGGCTTGTAGCATTGTTTCAGATTGCTGTGCCGGAGATAACCAGAAGGTTTACATTCAGATCTGTTGTCTCCAGGGCAAAACCGTGAAGCGCAGACTTCCAGTTCAAGCTGCTCACATCCTTAATGAGATCAAAAGTTACATCTCTGCTGCAGAGCTCAGCATTAATAAACTGTTTTTCCCAAACTTGTATATTCCCACACAATGGTTTGCTGCATATACAGTCATACTTCACACACAAACACTTACTCATTAACACTTCACCACTGAGCAGATTCACACAAACAAGTGAGCCTGAAGAAGGCCCAAAGGCTTCTCAACAGCAGTTTGCATGCCTCTGTAATGTCTTTGGGGAAAACAATGCAAAGGAGGAAAACTGTATCATATTTTATGCATTTTAAAATCCCTAAATGTAATTAAAAGTGGCTTTATTATGATTTTTGGCAAACATCAAGGCAAGGCAAGTTTATTTATATAGCACCTTTCAGCACCAGGCAATTCAAGGTGCTTTACAAAAATGAAAGACATTCAGACAAAAGCATTTAAAAACAGTAAAAGATAATAAAAGAAACATTAAAATAAAAACAAAAAATGAAAGACATTCAGAAAATGGCATTTAAAATCAGTCATTAAAATAAACCATTAAAAGATAAAAGTTACAGTGCAGTCTAAGATATGAATAGTTCAATTCTTTAGGTTCTTGATTTTTTATTTACTCAAAGAACCTCCCTTTGGAAATCCGAACATTTCCGTCCAGATTTTTAATTTAGACAGACTGTTTTCACCATGTTTTGCTCGCATGACATCCACAATCGGACCCTCAGGAGGGTGTACTAGCCCCCTACTCTGCTTTGCATTCCATAACAAAGTCTTTAAGTGTTACCTGAACACCCCGTGTTATCAAAACACTATTTTTCACCCGTCAGTGATGTGATACTTGTTCCTCAGTACAAATCACCCAAAAACTGATCGTAACCCTGGCTACGACGGATATCCCAAATATCCTACTTTCGAGCAGTCACAAATCACAAAGTTAACGCTAGAGGGAGTTTCTCTCCCACACCCTGTCTGAAGTGTCTCAATTGGACTCCTTTGTTTATTTCCATAACATAATGACATCACTATGTAACACTTGCACTTCTATTGGCTATCTCTCCAACACATGGTACGTGATATGCTAACAGAGGGAACATCTCTAAACGGTTGACCAATCACAGCAGAGCCATGCAGCCAAACACTCAGAGCAGACTGGGCTCTGGTTTCAGACAGAGGGTGAAAAGAGGTTCTCAGGCAATATGGGAAGAATAAAGACCTTTTGAACATTCAAAATACACATACAAACTTGGAAGTTAGCATTATGTCCTCTTATAGTTTATTACTATGGAGTTTTGATTATGAAAGCTGTCTTCTCTCATAAAGGGTAGTCCACCCCAAAGCCCCAAGTAAGAGGGGGTGTTCTGTATGCCCATCAGCAGCTGTTGCCATCAAATGATTGGGCTTTTTGCTGCGAACATCTGTAATTCTTGGTGACAACACCAGGTGGGTCCTCCAACTTCACGTCAGATTTGAAACGATGGTGCATCAGTGAACTCATCTTTGCAAAAAATGTCTTGAGTCTGTGTTTCAGATTGAGATAGAGACCAACGACAGATGACTGGGTGTCGGCATCTCACAGATTTGAATAAAACCAAATTAGCCAAGCTGTTGTTGAATTAGAACAAAATGTGCTCAAGCAACGCCTCTCTTGACGGAGCGACACAGAGAATATACGTCTCTTTGTGGACAGCTGCAAATATATTCCACAAGAACATGTCACATGTGCAAAGACCAACCAATGTAACAAGCAGTTGTTGTGAATGAACAAAGAAAAGCCCAAATTGGTGTTCTTTTTTAAGACGCAAGCTCTGGAAGAAATCCATTATGTGGAATAGAAAAGAGCTGTTCATTCTTTGAATTGAATTGAGTGGAATTGCAGAAGTCCACATGCTGGTCAGAGGGGGTAATGTGTTTGTGCAACATGCAGAACCATCTCCTTCGAATCCTCCGTTGCTCCGTCCAGAATGAAAACGTGCTTCTTAGGTACAAACGCATTTGGCTTTTGGTGGCCCGTGCACTTTTATTGTAAAGTTAAAAGAACATGTTCTCTTGCTTTTTTACCTTTCAATTGTTCTTTCAATAGTCTCTGCTTGACATAGTCGAGTTTAGATTATTTGTAAATTACCTTTACATATTTTAATAGGATTTCAGTTCATACATTTTGCAAAACACCATAAAAAATGATTATTATGAGAGTCATGCATGTTGTCATGTTCTTAATTGTTTTATGTTCTTCAGGGTGTTTGATTACATTACATGTCACTTGTTAGACGCTTAAAAGCGACTAACATACTCAATACTGTGGACAATCCCCACAGGAGCAATTTGGGGTGAAGTGTCTCAGGGACACAACGACAAACTGACTGCAGTGGGGTTTGAACCTGTGATCCCTTGATCCGAACACCAACGCTCAACCCACTGCACCACACGCCTCCATAAATGATAAACCATAAAAACAAATATATATATAAAGACTATTAGTAGTACAAGCTCTCTACTTTTTCAGGTTTTGCTAAATATTATCATGTTATGTCAATTTGCCATACATTACAAGACAATAGTTATTTGGGTTTAAGGGAAAGTATTGTAAACGCATTTCATGTGAACATCATGGCAATATTGGTATGAAGGCATGTGTTTTGTTGTTGATGTTTGGAAGAAAGTATTTCTGTCACAGTCTGCTTTCTCACTCACCTATTTTCTGCATTATCATTCCTTAGTCACCTGGTAGTCACACCCTGTCTCTCTCTCTCACTCTGTTACACCCATCAGCTCCATTAGTATTTAGGCCCACTTCACCTTCACCTCAGTGCCAGATCGTACTTCGCAGCATGCTTGTCTTTCCCGCACTACTCCTCAGATTGCTCTCCCGGTTTCGACCCTGCCTGTCCCTGACCAGCCTGCCTCGCCTGCTCCCTGACCCGTTCTGTGCCTACGACTCCCGTCCTGCTGTCTCCTGGAACCCTCGCCTGTCCCCGACCAGCCCTTTGCCTACTATCTGCCGTGTTGTCTCCTACCAGCCTATAGACTCTAATAAAGCTGGTTACCGACTATCTCTGGTTTCCCGTGTTCTGCATTTTGGTCCTCAGCTCGTTTGTGACAGAACGATCTGGCCAGAAATGGACCAAGCAAACACCGGGTCTCCTAGAGACCGCTTTGAGAGGGTTGAGGATGCCATCCAAAGACAGGAGGTCACAATAGCTACCTTAGCTATCGAGACCCACCAGGCAACCTCAACCCAGGGACAAACGCTGGCTTACCTTACCTCCCAGATGCAACAGATGGCCGCCACCGTACAACAGCTAGCCGCTACCATGGCTGCTACCGTCCCTCCGCCCGCAGCTCCGATGCTCGCTCCAGCCCCTGGGTCGACGGGATACGCTCCGGAGCCTCGTGTGGGAACGCCGGAACGCTACGCTGGTGAGCCGGAGGGATGCAGGCCTTTTCTCACAAACTGTTCCATATTGTTTTCACTGCAGCCACACACCTTCGCCTCCTCGGCGGCTCGGGTAGCTTTCACCGTTAATCATCTGACGGGGAGAGCACGTTTATGGGGAACTGCTGAGTGGGAGCAGCAGACACCAGCCTGCGCCTCGTTTGCTGCCTTTTCCGCGGAGATGCGGAAGGTGTTCGGTCCCGTTCGTCTGGGTCCCGACGCTGCTGGAGGCCTGCTGAGTTTGAGCCAGGGTTCCGGCACGGTGGTGGATTACGCTATTGACTTCCGCACCAGCAGCCGTCGCAGCAGCTGGAATGAGCCGGCGCAGTGTGACGCATATCTGAGAGGATTAGCGGATTATATGAGAGATGAGCTGGTTTCCTATGATCTCCCTGCTTCCTTGGATGGGTTGATAGAGCTCACCTCTCGGATTGACGGACGAATCCAGACTCGGAGAGGAGAGCAACAGACGCGAGCGGCGGGCCGCTGCTCGCGACAACAACTTCCGGTTTCCGGGAGATTTCGACTTCCGGGTTCGGCGGAGAGTTCCCACTCCTACTCTGACTCACGGTACGAGGTCGAGCCCATGCAAGTGGGTCATACCAGTCTTACCTCTGAGGAGAGGGAAGTACGTCGAAGAGGTAAAAGACAGAGCTCATCAGTAATGGGGAGTATACTGGTGGGTCAAACCTCTGAGCTGATCCCCAATCTAAGACCCTTGTGCCATGCTCGACTCCTCCTGACAGGCAAATCTCAGGCTCTGGCTGTTTTTATCGACTCTGGACGACATCTTGATTTTTTCTAAGAACCTCAAGGAGCACGTCCATCATGTCCAGACAGTCCTCCAGAGACTTCTGGAGAACTCACTGTTCGTCAAGACGGAGAAGTGCGAGTTTCACACTTCTTCGGTCGCCTTTCTTGGCTACATCGTGGGTCAAGGAAGTGTGGAGATGGATCCTTCTAAGGTCTCAGCAGTTACCTCGTGGCGGGTCCCTGATTCCCGGAAGGAGCTGCAGCGTTTCCTGGGATTCGCCAACTTTTACAGACGGTTCATCCGTGGCTACAGCACCGTGGCCGCCCCACTCACCGCCCTGACCTCATCCAAGGTGACGTTCCGATGGTCCCCTGCAGCCGAGGAGGCTTTTCAGGACCTCAAGGGCCGGTTTACGTCAGCTCCTATCCTTCAAGTACCAGACACCGCTGGTCAGTTGGTGGTGGAGGGAGGAGTGGCGACACTGGCTTGAGGGGACAGAACAACCATTTCAGGTATGGACCGACCATAAGAACCTGGAAATCCTCGTCCTCCTCGCCCGATGACGACTCCCCCTATGGTTTCCGCCGCCCCTCCACCACCACCCCCTAGGATGATCGATGGGGGCCCTACCTACACCCTTCGTCGTTTACTCCGTTCCCGTCTCAGAGGAAGAGGGGTTCAATATTTGGTGGACTGGGAGGGCTATGGTCCTGAGGAGAGGCAGTGGGTCCCGGCTCGTCATATCCTCAACCCTCAGCTCATCCGAGACTTCCACCTGCGTTACCCGGAGCAGCAGTCTAGGACCCACGCTCGACCAGGCGTTAAGCCAGGGAGTACTCGTCCGCTACGGACCAGAGGCTTCGTCGAGGAGGAGGGGGAGTCGTCATCGGGCGAGGAGGACGAGGATTTCCAGGAGGGCGAGGCCGAGAGAGCAGTCTCAGATGAGTACTAACCTTTCCCATACCTCCACCTTCCACCCGGTATCTGTAGGGTTTTTTTTTCTTGGGTCTCTTTTGTTGGTTTTTTTAGTATTGTTTAGACGTCTGGAGCCGTCCATTAAGGGGGGGGTTCTGTCACAGTCTGCTTTCTCACTCACCTATTTTCTGCATTATCATTCCTTAGTCACCTGGTAGTCACACCCTGTCTCTCTCTCTCACTCTGTTACACCCATCAGCTCCATTAGTATTTAGGCCCACTTCACCTTCACCTCAGTGCCAGATCGTACTTCGCAGCATGCTTGTCTTTCCCGCACTACTCCTCAGATTGCTCTCCCGGTTTCGACCCTGCCTGTCCCTGACCAGCCTGCCTCGCCTGCTCCCTGACCCGTTCTGTGCCTACGACTCCCGTCCTGCTGTCTCCTGGAACCCTCGCCTGTCCCCGACCAGCCCTTTGCCTACTATCTGCCGTGTTGTCTCCTACCAGCCTATAGACTCTAATAAAGCTGGTTACCGACTATCTCTGGTTTCCCGTGTTCTGCATTTTGGTCCTCAGCTCGTTTGTGACAATTTCAGATGGATGCTTTTAGCTTGTTTTCTATCCTATTACTGCTAAAAAGGACAACATTTCTAACGCACATCGTATTTCATAGCCCAGAGAATTAAAGTTATTTAACTTAATTTGCCCTTATTAGTCCAGCCAACCGTTCTCCTGGCTGCCATAATATTGTAGTGAATTATGTTGAATTATTTTAACATGTTTTCAGCAGTCATTTATATCCGTGGGTTAAATACACATGTGTTGGCTGCATGCTGGCCATCTCATAATAATGACTACTAAGTCATTATTCTCTTTAAAGCTCATGCTGAAGCAATAACTGCAAATCATCTAATGTGCTTTGGTTCATTTGTGAAACACTAAAGCTCAGCTGGCTTTTGTGAACGTATACTCTGTGAGCGGTGGTATTGATGTGTTTTTGATACAATAACAAAGTAATTCCGCAGTCAAGCAATGATTGATAGGAAAGTAAAAGTAATTCAGAGCGCTCTGTATTATTTTATAAGACAACTGATCTCACGGGCTCTCCTCTGCGGTGTAACGTGAGAGAAACCCTCATCTTTCTCCTTGTGACTCCTTTTAAATAATTGAAAGCTGAGCAAAGCCGGGCGATTCTTTCCAACTGAATGAGAGGATGTTCTTCAGTGGGCTCCTGCAGTGAGGCTGTCCAAAGAGCCAAAACAGCTTAGATTTGTAATACATCTACAGCTGGGTGGTGTCTTGTCATTGTTGTATTGTTCATCTCCAGGGTTTTGCAAAGAGAAAGTCATTGCTGGGGTATTGAACTGTTTTTTGACATTTCCCTCTAAGGGCTTTAGGTCTCGGAGAACAACTGGATTCATCACAGTCCCACAGGAACTTCAGGATATCAATTGATCTGCTGAAGTTCCCCTGCGATGCAGTAATTACCTCTATTGGAAATTAGTAACTGCCTCTGGAAATTGCTGCATGTGACAAAGCATACTCCATATAATAATTATGGAGTTGTCAAATGTAAGGGGATTTAAGTATACGTCTGTACTTTTTTAAAGAACAGCCTATAATTAACATCCGTCAACATGAGTTCTTGCACTTCTATGTGAACAATAGTTATATGGAAATCTAATATATGGAGCCCAGTTGATCATGATGATGATGATGATGATGAGAGCTTTTTAATGAATGTGAATATGCTCAAACATTTCCTTGATTAGGCACAGCTGTGTTTTGGGAAGTCCTTTTTTTTCTGGAATACGAGCCCTTGGGGATTCAAGCGCTTCCATTTACTGCTCAGTTTTGATTTATTTGCATGACAAATCATATGTTGATAGGCAGAGAAAAAAAATGTAGAAATGCAATGTTCTTGTACAAACCTTCCACTTTACATTTCACATAATTACATACCATGAGTTAGAGCTCTGAGCGAGATCCCCTTCGCCTCAGGACTGATGGATCTTAAATGAGCAGTGAGCAGAGACCAAGGTTCTCCAACATCACAGAGACTTGATTATTTCTTTTTCTGCCTTCTCTGGGACTCAATACACCTGGGAACGCTAGTTACTAAACATCGGTCAATAACCTCAATTCGTCAATTAGCTGTTAAATAGATTAAACTATTAGTGTTGAGGTCTGGGAATTACATAGCGTTGGGGGATGGCTTTAAGATAGGATGGTTAGCCAAGAAATCTACGTCCAAGTACATTTTCTTCATTTAGCCCAATTTACAAATCACAGTTTGCCT
The DNA here is from genome assembly GCA_902827135.1 of Harpagifer antarcticus. Lineage (NCBI taxonomy): Eukaryota > Metazoa > Chordata > Actinopteri > Perciformes > Harpagiferidae > Harpagifer > Harpagifer antarcticus. The sequence continues at coordinate 1,105,315 of CADEHL010000998.1, forward strand.
AAAGGCTCTTTGCTACCCGAATACCTTCAGGTTTTGCTTCTAGAAATCTTATCTTTTGTTGTGCTTTTGTTGTAAAATATGATGAACCTTTAAAGGTCACCTATCATGCTAGTTTTAGGCAATAGCATAGGTCTCAGATATATAAAAATATATAAAAAACATGTCTATGAAGTGTTTTGGTCAAAAAGCCAAACAGATCACCCATTCTAGCCATGCCTCATATCCCTCCATTTCACTTCCTGTTTCAAAAGCGCTGATTCTGGGTATAAACAGGTCTCTCTTGAGAAAGAGACCCTGTGTCTCAATGACATTTTCACCTGTATAAATAAAGGCTAAATAAACCTTAGCGGCTCATGCGGGACCTGGCAGATACTGTCTAAAATGCTGCGGTGATGAAACGCAAGGATTATTAGATCAAGGAGTATCTCTGAAACAGTATGGAGCTCAAATGCTTTCTCTCTTGCCGGTTATACCACAAGGTGAGTTCCTTTTTATTTCCTGCTTCTTCACACACATGCTCTCCAATACAGGTTAGCTCTGAGTGTTAGCGATGCTAATGTGAACACAGACCATATTACGTCCAAAACAGTCGGGCATTGTTTCTAATCGCAACGTTTCTGATAGTGCTGTGGGTCCAACGCCGATTTGACGTCATATCAGCGGCAAATCTGGATCAGCTCCGTTGTAGCCCCGTTTTTAGAGATTTGGGTACGGAGGAGAAGAGAGAGGGTTTTATTTTCTGACGCTGCGTGAGTTCCCCGACACACCGGACACACATATTTATGTATAAAAGACATCAAAAAGTGCATTTTGCATGATAGGTTCCCTTCAGCATCACTGATATATGATGTTAGGGCCTCTGGTAAAACTCAGACAGAACAAAACGCAATAGCACAAGGCCAATGGAGAAAATAATGAAAAATGAAACGCATACTCACCTACAGATATCTTGGAACAATGCTGACGAATGGGAGCAGCAGCCCGGCTGTGCCTTTTCTCATCAGATCTCCTTGTCTATCTCTTAATGGCACCTGCCTCAGCAGCACCGTCGTTTTTCAGCAGCCCGCTGTCCTTGAGGCAAGTAAGCCAAATTATTTGCACACTGGTTAGCCACTTCAAGGTGAATCAACAACTGAGAGCTCTCAATTACTCCACAGTGGCATATTCAGGCCTCACAGAGCTGAATTATAGGTTGGATTGGCCCCATACCTCCTCACCTATTTACCTAGATAATAATTGCCCAAATAACCTTGATAATACCTCTGCTTGCAAACAATGTGCTGTCCCCTAAAGTGAGCACACATTATGGGTTCAGTATTGACATTAGCCAGCAGTGAGTCTCGATTAGCAGACTGCCAAAAAGATGGTTTTAATGGCAGACAGATGTAGTCTTTTGGCTGTCACATTTTGCGAATTGGGAACTCATGACTATTTCATGGGATTGTTAAATAAATAAGGAGAGGTAGATTGAGTTGCCTACAGAGATGTGAGCTGTGGCATATGGCCCAGGCAAAAATGGGCCTCAACAGATCGCCTTCTTGGACGCCATCGTGGGTGCATGCTCAATAGCCACGAGCCGGCCAAGACACTAAAACAATAGCAAAGCAGTCAAATGGAAGAAGCAGAGGGGAGCCGGGCGGCTTTTTTTAGCAGCAGAGCTCGGGGAAGTGTTTATTGACTATGCGGAACTGTCTGCTGAACATCAAAGCTTCTGCTAAGTCCCCTCATGGGAACACCACCAGACATAAACCCCTGAACCAAGGATGATCAAAGTCTCAGCCATTATTCAACTTAAAGGCCATTAAATAAATATGAATATTCTGAATTCATTTCTACTAATATAAACACACTACCCACCACCGGGAAACCGTCTCTTGTGCAGATCATATTGTAATTACTCAGGATATTTTGAGAACTCTTCTGGGGTTTGACATTCTTTTTTCTATCAATTACAGTAGTGGGATATTTTTACTTTTATGTACAGTATGTGCTAGATTATTCCCACATGTTATAATTAATTAGTCAAGATCAGAATCTGAATCAGAAAAAAATGTAATAATCCCAGGGGGAAACGGTTTTTGTTACATTATAGAATGAATGAAATAAAATATTAATAACATAAGATATAATATATTAACCTGTTAGGCCCTGAGCCTGTTTTTTGGGACGGGGGCACCGGGCTTAACAGGTTAAATAATATAAGAATGTGCAATAAAATATAAAGATATATAAACATACTAATTATAGTAAAATGTTTAATACACATGTGAGTATTTCATCAACTTGGAATTAACATATTACACTTCATTAGCTTCATGTAAACTAATTTGCTTATTTATTTGTTTGATTACTGAAGAGTCACTGTTATGCTAATAGCACATGTTTCAGTAAATCCAAGGTCATTTTTTACCTAAGAATCATTGTGTAAATACTTGAAGATGTGCAGGACAAGGTCATATGGGATTTGGCTCATACAGTAGCCTCCAAACGTTATCATTCAGTCCAGTGGAAGCCGGTAAGAAAAGAAACTGTCATCTCAAATTTCCCCGAAAACCATGAAGAGAGGAATTGAGTCAACAGCCTCCGGAAACAGACACATTGATGCTCACTTCAGAGCATAGGATGTTGCTGCTTTGGTTTTGACTTCCACTGAAACAACAGGAGACACTCCTACTTTGAATTGTGTGTCCAGTTTACTTGGAAGAGCTTCAGATTGCTCAGCCTTGGGGATTCATCAAAAATAGGAAGTATTCAACGGGCTCTTTAATTATTTCACTTATCACTGAGTTATTTTGGGGACAAAAGTTATACAACTCTTCTCATAGTGTGATCAATAACAGCCCATAGACGTCACTCTGAGATCATCCAGCATTTTTAAATATATCGTTCTAATCCTCTTCCGCTTCTTCAGTACATGTTGAAGTGAACTTTGGATGACTGAACAGCAAATGATGTAACATCAAGTAAATGGCACCTTTACAATTGTTAATACCTCTGAATATAAAGAAACTTGATATTTTGAATATGCAATAGTCCAGTGATACATACTGCACCACTTTTGAAATATATATAAAGGCCGTCCACATAAAACGTTGCTGCTCTCCAGCGCATATCAGACAACAGCTTGTGTTTTAAGACAATTGTTGTTCGGTGCAATATCATATTGTTCCTTAATAATGCATGAACATGACTATTTACGGCAGATGGAGTTTTACAACAGTAGAGCAATATACACTAAAATATCACATTGTTCTGACTTAAGCATGACGAGATGTATCCCTCTATACTAAATTAAACCCATCCAACTTAATTCAGGTTTTGACATTAGAATAACATATATTTTATTTCTCAAAATAACACTATATTCATATTTCACCTGTTATAAAAGACTTGACGTGTGTAGGGGTTTCAAACGGAAAGTGTCTAACAATAAATACTAGTTGTGTCATTACCTGTGTTTTTAAATATCAGATGTGCTGGTTACTCTTTCCAGTGCATTGCCATATTGACCATGCAAGTCCTTTTGTACATGTTAGCCCGTTAACTCCTGATTGTCTGGTCTTTACATTACTGCAACTTACTTATTTATAAGTGTATGTTCCACATCGACCCATGAATGTTAAATGACTTTCTTTTGTATTTTAGGCGTCTGATGCTTCTGTTGAGGTGCTACAGACAGCACATGTATACTTTAACTGCATCACTTATTACCCAGATGTAATCAACAACATGGTTTTGGGAAAGTACAAGCAACACCCAGACGTGTGTCTGTATTTCCATGCTTACTGGGAGAGTTGACTTGTCGTACTGTGTCAGAATCCATTTGCCTGTCCTGACCTAGAAATTTAAACACAGATCTAATATCTGAGGAATGATAACAATGGATGTCACCAGTACTCTCCAGGGATCTCAAGCCTCAAGAATATCTTCTCTCCGCCTCTATTCTGCCTGTCTGTTTTCAAGTAAGAAGACAAATGAGCATGCTTTGATAGAGCCTGAGGAGAAGAGATGTCAAAAGTCCCCCTGGAGCCTACCAAGGAAGCAAGGAATAATAAGGAATTGGACAAAGATCCAAACATAATGCAGAAGAGAACCGTATTTTATAAAACACGGCTGTCCCAGTCCTATCCCTTGTCATTTCCGATAACCTTCAAAACTTGATTTGTTAATGTTTCACTAAGAGACACCCTAATATGAAACACTTTTGAATGTCACCAACTAATTACCTTGCCAATATACAGAAGTATATTTTTAACATGACACATTAGCAGTGTTAATGAATAATATTCCCTATACTTAATGTGTGTGATCCTTTACTAATGGTGGTTAATTAATGTTTAGAGGCCAGACAAGTAAACATGTGAAAAACCAATGCCCTGTAAACAAGTAATTAGCATTGGAATACATGATGGTAAATTACCTTGCGGTCTGCATAATCATTTAATGAGGTATCCAATCAAAGAAAATAAACATTAAATTGTTTATTTGGTCACTGATAGATACAAAGAAATACAGCCAAATGTGCAGCTAGACTTCAGGTTTGACATGTGTAAAAACACATTAAAGGGGTATTACACTATATTTCACTTTCATAAATCTGTATAGAGGAAAAATAAAATGTATTAGGACTCGTATGTACACAATGTAATTGATGTGACATTGGTATGAACCAATGTTATTCAACCCTACACACAGACACACACACGGCTGTCGTTTTTGGCAATAAGACAGTCCTTACCAACAACTCCTTTTTTTAAATCAAGATAGGACCATCATGTGTTTAAAAAAGTCCATAGATTGTTTAATACAACATACCATATTCTCAACAATTCAACATCAATGACATTTTGTTAATTAAAAAAAAAAAATCTGCATATTACCTTTATTGCACAGAACAATTTGAATGTATTTTCCATAGATTTATTTTTGTAACTTTTTTTTTTTTAGTAAAAAGTTGGCTTGGACAACATGGTCAACATAGTCCAGGGTAAAAAAAAAAAATGGTAGAACAGAAACAAACAACGGATTCCCGGGATCACTCGGGACCAAAAAAAGGCTGGGTACAGTAGCCACGCTTTGAACAAAGAGAGCATTCAGCAAGAGGGAGAACGATGAGCCATATCCAGTGGTATTTTTTTTTTCTTTATGCAAAATGGATTACACCAAAGCTGCTTCAGATTGCTCCGTGGGTAAAACCATCTGTGTCACTCAAACCATCGGCATATTCTGTCCATACTTCCAGCCCATTACTCTGTCGTTGTCTGTAATGTCATCCATCATAAATAACTTAGCCTTTATCCTCACACATGTTGCAAAGCCAAGCTGTCCACAATGTGTGCTCGAAAAGGAAAAGGCTGTCACGTCAGATGTGTATATGCAGGTCCAACTGGGAGCATTATATGCACAGTTCTTTTTCCACTGACAAACATTGCACACTTCTGGGGAATAGCAAACCTTTAAATGATCCTGGAGGGTAATATGTCCATGGCTTTGATGGGGGGGGGATCATCGACATAAACAATTGATTTTGTAAAACGATCAAGAAAAAAAACAAAACTATGAAAGAAGTATTCTACAGCTTGAAGAGCACATCTATTAAAACATTTGAGCACCAAACTTTTTCTTCCTCACAATCATGTTGAGCACAAATAATACCATTATGAAGCGCTTACAGTATCAACGTCCTACAATTAACTATTCAGCTTCATCTATTGTTGGTACAGAGCTCCATCATATCAGCAACATCTCACATTTCATTACGTATCCTGCTCTCCATCCATGTTTGTGCACTGTGTGCATAATAGGGGTGACTGACATTGACACTGATATCAGATACATGGCTCAAAAGGCTTTATTAGAGCAATTTTCCAATGATAAAAATCCTGTTAGTCACATTAACTTGATTCTTACATACCCTTTTGTTTGATTTGTACAGTACATAACTGAGCATTGCAATTAATATTTTAAGTGGCACTATATGTACCCTTATATATCATTTCAGAGCACTTATGTGTATCATTCTGTTTTTCAGGTCACCTAATGACCAACTGGTTTACAGTACCCTTCATTGTTCTTTCTCAGACAATAAGTTGGCTATGAATTAGCTGCAAATAAGATGTTCTATTGTGCCTCGTTCTGTATTTCCTATCATGTCATTTTGCTATACTTTGTTATATATCTCTGCTCACTGGTGGGACATACTCTTTTTTTTTCGTCAGTGATTGTGACCAACATATACATTTGATGGTTTACAGAACAATCATCACTGTAGGAAAGAAAACGGACCATATGTAGAACATAGTATAATGGTGATTCATGTAAAGTGTACGTTGTATACATGTGCTCATCAAACTATTCAAATCTCATTCATAACTTGACATCCAACCTTGGAAACAAATGAAAGAAAAAAATAACATAAAATAAAAAAATACAGACACAAAACAGCGATGTTTGATCTGCCCCTCCCATACTGGCTGAAGTGTTTTCTTTTCAGATATATTGTCCCAGTATAAATCCACAGGAATATGAACTGATGTGACAAAGTTGACTCTCAGTTGATGCCTTCACAGGCCATGTAGAAACCACCAATGCCTTGTAGCACTGGAGGTGCTTTCATTCCCTCTTACATGTGAAAGTCAGGAAGTGCTCTCTTCTTTAGCACTTCGATCAGAAAAAAACGTTTTACTCTATGTTCACAGACCAGGATCCACAGGTTGGTAAGGGAGGAAAGAAAATGTCTTCTTTTCCATTTGTCTTTTTTTTTGTTCAAAATGAATAAATTCCTCGTCTGGGTTATATCATTTTCATGTTAAACTTGCGAGGAGCATCCGCTGTGCTGCTGCTCATGCCAGCGTCCGATTTCCGTGGCACATACTCGATCTCGATGTTGTGCTTCGTGGCGCCTTTACCTCTACTCCATAGGAAGAGCAGCACCAGGCAAAACAAGACGACACCGAGAAAAGAGATGAAGCCCATTGTAGTGGCAATGATCAACGTCTTAATATCAAAGGGGAAAGGGGCATTGGCTCGTGTACCATTACCAGTTTCAGCGGGCTGGTTGGAGATGAAGGCTAAAGTCTTGTTGGACCTTTGTGGCCAGTCAGGCGAGTAGCTATGGATGTGAAGGTGAGCAGGGGAGGTGTCATTTCCGCCGGCGTTGCTAGCTATACACGCATATGTACCATTGTCTTGGGTCTGGGCATATCGAACCTCCAGGGTACCATCTGGCAACACGGAAAGCCTTCCAATGGTCTTGGAGGTGATAAACTTCTTTTGCGGAGATAGCCACATTATCACTGGAGAAGGATCTCCCTCTGCTTGGCAAGCGAAATGCACAATGGCTCCCTCGTCAACATATTTCTGCTGAGCTTTGCGATCCCTAATCCTAGACTTGCGACACGTGAAGTAGTTTGGCTGCAGGACATCTGGAAAGTCTTTGAATTCTTTGCCTTGGACAAACTCAGGGGAGGCACAGGTAGGCTGCTGCCTGTTGAAGTTCAGTCTCCAGCGTCGTCGGAAAACCCATAACAGTCTGCAGTCACAGGCCAGGGGGTTATCATACAAGGCAAGGGTTTCGAGGTTGCCGACTGAATGGAAAGCAGACTCCTCTAAAGTAGTTAGAGTGTTCCCAGAAACATTTAGGATCTTCAGGTAGTTTAGACCACGGAAAGAGTAGGGCTCAATCATTGCCAGTCTGCCTCCAACCAGGTGAAATTCCTGCAAACGCAGAAGGTCATGAAGCTTATTCCCCTCAATGGTATGGATAGGGTTATAGGAGAGATTAAGAAAGCGCAAATAGACCAAGTGCCGCAGGGCAACATAAGGAATTGTTGTCAGGTTGGCATTTGCAATGGTCAGGGAGGTGAGATTTAATCCATACAAGCAATTTGGAGTCATCGTATCCAGATAAGGCCAATTGGCTATTTCCAACACTTTCAGTCGGTAGAGCCGTTTGAAGGAATAATCCCGTATCACATTGATATTGAGGAGACGCAGCCTGAGCGTGATCAAATTGTGAAGGTGTGTAAAAGCATCTGTTGGTACGGAGGACAGGTTGCACTTCTCAAGACTCAGATGCTCAAGGCTACTAAGCCCGTGAAAAGCTCGGTGGGAGATGAAAACAAGGTCATTATCACCCACCTCTAAGGACCGCAGGTTGTACAAATCCTGGAACATGTAGTCCAACAGGATGACAATCTTGTTCTCACTTATGTCCAGCTGTGTGAGATTGCTCAGGCCTGTGAAGACCCCAAGCTGTATCAGCTTGAGCTTGTTGCTACGCAGCCCTAATGTCCGCAGACCGTAAAGGTTATTGAATGCTCCAGGTTCAATGGTGGAGATCGTGTTTTCACTGAGCTCCAGGTTTTCGAGGTTGGGAAACATGGCAAACTCATCTGGGTTGATGGTTCTGATGCGGTTCTTGCTCAGGTCCAGCAGTTTTGTTTCTGCAGGAATGCCCTCTGGAACTGTCATGAGCTTTTTGCGGTGGCACATCACAGAGCGCTCTTGAACATTGCACTCACAGCGGGATGGACAGTCTGTAGTGGAGCCAGACAGCACGGCGCCAAGCATCAGTATCAGAATGGGCTGCCAGAAAGCCACCAGGTAGCTGTGCCCAGTCGCTTCCCTGGCCGCCATCTTATCGGTTACCTGGGGAGACACAAAGAAGAGGAAAACCATTTTGTTTGAAAATAAAATGTACCAGCTTTGACACCAATAATAAACTACCTAGCATTTCAGTGCAGATCTGGAACATTAAGTACATCAGCTCAAAGAGGAATATAGGAACATGTACAATGAGAGTGTATGCCATGGTTTGAGCTGTAGAGTGAAATTAAAATATGCAATGCGAACTTGTACTAAAACACTTTCCTTCGCCATTGTTTACATTTTCCGCTGGACGGTTAGTTCAACATACAAATGTTGAAAAATGCTATTCTGGTGTGACACAGTTCCTAACAGAACAGAGAGTATGAATCCCGCTGCAATATTCATGCCACAGACTCTAGATGAATAGAGGTGGGCGGTTACGAGGAATAAGGTATGTGCTTGCATAATTGAGAGTGCTGACGGTTTTGAATTTTGCATCGTTCACTTTTCTACACAGAGCTTCAAAAGGTATTTCAAATGCAAGCAGCTTCTGTGAATGCACTGCTTTCTGTGACCCCTATTTGTGATATCTTAGGAAGTACTGATTCTACCAAGAAAATCAAATGCCCAATACATCCTAGTAATCTACATACATCTCATCCACGCTCTAATTTTGTCTCCTGTATTCTGAACACCATTTCCAGTCCACACCTTACAGATGATCAATCAGTCAATTGTATCACCCTGATATGAAGTGAAGGGGCAGAGCTTCATGTTTCATGCTGTGTCACAGGCGCATACGTTGAGCACATCTGTGGTTTGATCTGGGTCCATAACGTCTTTTTATTTTTCAATCCCCTACACTTTTCATCCTACGTCTAGCCTGCGTTCACTGTTTGAGTTTTAAAAAGAATCAGTAGGGGGGTGGAGCAGCAGTAACAGGAGGATGCAATCAAAGATGGATGGTGGCAAGTGTGATGTATGTGCTGTGGCTGACACTTGGCTCATGCAATCCTTTACGATAAAATATAGACCTTACACCACCAGGGAATTGGATACAGAGAGATAAATACGGGGTTTAAGAAGAAAAAAACTAAAACATTTAACTCCAATTCTATCTTTAAGCATGCTTTCACATATTCCACTTACAACGTTATTAGCAATTGATGTTATCATTTCATAATTTCCAGTTATATGCAAAAAACTAAAATGGCATCCTCAACATTAAAGGGTGAATTAATGAAAGTGTCACTAATGCTATGATTGTAGATGGATGTTTTAATTAAATGTTTAACCATCAATTAAAATATGTAATTTTCAACATTCAAGTACATGTTATGGAACTGTAATTAACTCACAGTGAAGTGTGAGAAAATAAACCCCTTCATATCTAGTTCACACTCATCAAGACATGTCTCTGGGGGACTCCTGTCTGTGTGTGAAGGCTGTTGTCATCATACAAAGACTTGCGTCAGTATTATGCAGTTTCATCTCTCTCTGTAAATTGCCACATGATCACATGGTGCGTTTTTTGCTGATCCACATAAGGTTTGTGACGGATAGTGCACATGTTTTAGCTTGAACAGATTTCAAGGACCATGTTACATTTGACGGAGTATGCCTGTGTAGAGCAAAGGGGGCAAAAAACCTGATATTACAGTTACATTATGGTCAACAGTTAATCATGGGGTGACAGGTTACTACCAATGTGGTCACATCTAATAACTTTTTCCAACTAAACCAACGTGCAATGGGACATCAGACTCATAAAAAAGGGTTTATGGGTTAGATTTATTTCACACAATTGTACTTTATTACTTCAGAGGTCAAAGTCCAGATAGGGAATTTGATGAAACCATCTTTAATCAAGTGAAACCGGGAGATTTCAAAACAGGCAGAGATGATTGTTCACCCCTCACCAGAGCCTGCTGTGCTCCTTCCTGCCTCGAGCCATCCTGAATCATTCTTATTCCTTAACCCCCATTGATCAAGTCAGCGCTGAGTGCCGTTAGATGGAGTGGAGCGGGGCCGTGTATGGCATGCTAAGACACCTAAGAAGAAAGAGTGTCCTTATTGCAAGCTCAATTCCATCAGTCTCCCTGTATCATGTGGCTATCGCATATTGAATATCAGTCGATGAGATACTATTATGTCCAACTCTATTACCACTGATACTGAAACCCAATAAAGAAAATGGTCAAATCATAATCCCCTGTTGGTAAAGCTCCATGACTTCAACTTGAGCAGGTTATAGACCCAAGTGAGACCTTGTAATGAGTCTTCTTACTCCTCTACACAGTTTTAAATTATCCACACAATAACACGACACAAAATAACACTGAACTTGATTACTCCATTATGATCCATCACATTATTTTTCCAAGAGCCATTAGAGAGAGATGTTGAGTTTTTACAGTCATTCCTTTTTTTTTTTTCATGACAGCAACTTTATTGCACATGGCTTCAGCAGCAAATAAGTACAGACAGGGACACATTAGGATGAAGAATGGCATCCACCGGTAAACATTTGCCGCTCTGTGTTGTTAATGATCTGGTGTTATCATTCCCTTGCAGGCAGAGAATTACATTAATTGACGTGAAGTGAGAGGGGGAGTGCTTCTCAAAGAAAAGCATGTGGCCGAGTAGAAGTAAGACATCATTGATGAATAAATAAGGACCCTATGGTGCAAGACCAGTAATAACAATATCAATGAATGCCTTTATGATAGAATCCACAGGGACCCTAAAGATGTTGAATCATATCAGGAAATTAACGGTTCCCTATGTTCCTATTATAACATAGTGGCGTACGAGTAGCCATCAGTGGATCTATCATAATAATACGGACAATCTTAATACGGTGCTTAAGATAGTGTTTCTTTATATACCCAAGCCACTCAAACAACAATTTTTTTAATAAAGATAACGATATTTTTCACTTTCCACCTTGTTGATTGAACAGGTTGTGTGCACCCACTGTGTGAATGTGAAATCACTCATAGATCTAGTGCCATGCATCTGAAAGAGGCTGTTTTTCATTAGGTTCTCCACAATAAGCATAATCAAACAACAAGTAGGGAGGGTATTGTTCCAAGTAAAGTGTTGCTAAAAGCTTTAGTTTACCTGTCACGCAGCATCACTCCTGAGCCTAGGTAAATACCTGTAAGCTTTTGATATCCTTAAGATGATGCTGACGTTATCTGTTACACATAGTGTTAAAAGCCTTTAATTCCTATTCCTCTGCAAACTGCTAAGCCAGCTGGCAGTTTTATCCTGAAAGGACGGACCAAGCTGTAGAATTGTATCTACTGTACAATTTGAATGGCTGTGATAGTAAAGCAAACCCTAACTCGAAACCACATTTACTAGATTTTAAGATGTATATACTATAGTTTTTTTCATTGGATAATTAATCAGTGAAACAATTAAAAATCAGCTTGTGAGATTATAAATGTCACTGCTACATAAAATGGTTATTGGTTCAATTATTTGCAGTAAGCAGCAGTTTAGAGTTATAACACAGAACATGTATAGTGACGGCCACTCTGCGTTAAATCCATCTTAACCAGGAGAGTGTGACCTTTAGCTCCCCAAGAAAGATCACTTTAACACTGCTATAATGTCGCCTAGCTGAATTTTTCTAGAAAGGTTACCCTTGTGTCATTGAGAAGCTTAGCTGCCTGGTAGGCGTGTTGGCTGCTGCTAGGCCTGTGAAATGGCAGGGCTTAAATGTAAGTCGACGCCTGACAGATGGACAGCAAAGCCCTAATCCGGGCGAAGAAGCTGGTCGGAGCAACAAGGTGCAGAACTCTTACAACGGCCAGCTGTTGTCCCGATGAAACTCGGCCATGAAACCTGTGGACATCTGAACCTGAAGTTCACCTCAATGTTTCTGTGCAGGTGCTCTGTCTAAATCCATCACAGATATGTAAAGTAACTGGTAAGCAGCCTATTTGCATGTGCCCATAAGTGAGAGAGTTTCTAATACTTAGTCTTTCTTGACTCAAAGGGTGGATAAACTGTTTGCGACAATTCTACTTGTCCTTATCTCAGCTGTACTACATTCTATATATATTGTTTGACTAAAGATTGGAATACATAAAGCAAATGGTGATACTACGATTACATGTTGTTAGCCTTAACACATAGCATGCCTAAAGCCATATGTGACCTTGACCCTTTGCTTAGAACTTATTGAGTGGTATGGGGGTTAGGGTAAGTGATCAACTACATGTCTTATTGTTGTGGTCACAGGTTCAAATGTTTTGATGTATTGTCATAATGATTAAAGCACTGGAAATATTTGCTACTGATTATGGCAATAACTGGTGACAATATGTGCAGAGTTCAGTATTATTGTGGTTGTTAAAACTCAGTCATTTTCATTGCACCCAAGTTGACGCATGCTCCTTATTGGGGCTATTTTTTAGAGATGTGGTTCGGTGTTATGTGTGAGAGACGGAGTGTATGTCCGTATGTGCTGTTATATCATGATTAAACTCATAAGCCACGCCTCCCCAGCTCAGTTCAGAGGTCCATCGGACATTTTTCGTTCTTCAGGAGATGTGTTTTCAAAGAGGAACATCCCCCAGAATGTCAGGCTTTTATAAAGTAGATGCTGACTTTTGACAAGACTCTGCACTCCCTAATTAGGACACACACACACACACAAACATGCACACACACACACACTCTGTGAGACTAATAAAGGTATTCTGATTCTGACACACACACACACACACACACACACACACACAGGAAGAAGGGTAAAATCAAAGCCAAATTTGATAGACATGCAAGTTCTGAAAATTATAATGTTTGTGTTTTGACAAATAACACATTTACATATGGTATCACAATCTCACTACATGACCTTTAAAAAGAAAAGAAAACAACATCTCTGAATAAATCAAAGAGGAGAATATTGTTCACTATGTTTATAGCAACAATATATATTTTTATCTTACACTTATATTGTTAAAAGAATAATGTTATGCTGTTTTACATACACCCAAACTCAGCTGTCCCTAAGAAATACTGATTCACATTTTCGGTATAACAATATGTGTATCAGCGACAAAGGGATGAAAACTATATCAAAATAATAATTTATATTGATTTATCTCTTCCCATTTTAAAAGTGACCCCTTCATAACCTTGATAACATTTATTTAAAGTGCCTTTCAAAGTGCAACAATATTTGATTTGATTCATATTGAGTTTTTATTTGTAGCCTGTCAAGCTGCATAAACATTAAAGTGAAGTTGGATCTTCCTCAGCCAAGAAGTATTCATCAAATACTAATGCTTTATCTGTTGAGACATATGATAAGATAGAGCATGTTTATGGTAAACACGTTGCTGATTCTAAAGCATTCAACATCATTTTATTTCCCTCTAATATCACTTTCGTCCAAGTGCTGCTTGAAGTGTTGTTGATTTAAAATGAACAAGGCAGATAATATGGAAGCTAGCAGATCTGTGAGCCTCACAGCAATGATTTGAGCTAAAACATGCTATCATCAGAATGCTAACAAACAGCCATGCTAAATGTTGATGTTTAGAAGCCTACCATATTCCTGTGTTAGTTTAGCCTGCTAAAAGATGCTAATAAGCCTAGTAGGTCGTAAACCAAAGTATTAGACATTATTGATAACATAGCCTGATGAAACGTTAGAGGATGTCTACCAGAATTCAAGAACAAACTATACATGGTCATGTGGCAAATAAGACTCCAGTTGCCATTACTAACACGCTACGAATAAACACTCATGGGTACAAATCGGTTGTATTTCTTCCATAGGCTGTAGTACAATTCAGAGAGAGCTGCTGGAATGGCGGTTCCCTTTTGTTCCTCAAAGGCTGAGAGAAAATGCTTTCACAGGCGGGAGGGCTGCTTCTAACACACATACTGCTGTGATAGGAGCAGCTGTTGTAAAAATCTCCGTTTGTCTGCGTATTGCTTTTCCCCATAATGCTTTGTCCCCTGATCTTTTTGGAGAAGGACAACTTGCTGACAGAGCCTTCAAGGCTTGAGGCGATTATGACACGGGGGCACACGGTTACACACGGATTCTTCTCCAAACACCGCAGGAGATGCCAACCTGCGGTGCTCCGGTGCTCCATTTGCTGCTACGCTGGCAACAATGAAAGCACCGCCGCCATGGCAATACATGAAGGAGAAAATAATAACCAGGGAAGGACACAGGGCTTTGTATTTCAGACTGTGGATCATGGATGACTGATTTACTGTGTGGGCCGAACCTGGTTTGTTCTAGTTTGTTTAGTTTGGAAGATTGAGAGGCCAGCGCTAACAAGGTCCCACGGGGTGCTGAAAGAAAGTCTGTGTCAAGCAATTAACCAAAAAAGTGTATATTTTTTTTCCTTCAGCAGTTTGAGTCATGTAATTTAAAAAACTTTCAGATCACAAACTGTGTTTCACTGACTGCTGTAACATTTGAAATGTTGGTCAAAAAGCTGTTTTAAACAACAATGTTTAGTTACTTACATCAACTTTGTAGCAGATAGCTTTGTAGATGTCATCTTTAAATAATTGTTCATTGTAGTTGAGCTCTGCTTTAGATCTTCACTACACAAAATAGTCCCTAAGGCTGTAGTAAAACTTGAATGAAAATAGCCCAAAAAGCTTTTGTGTGTACTTTGAGACAGAAAAGCTGCGACTGTTTGCACAAAGGGCCCACATAACAATTAGGATGATTGTAGTTAAGTTACAGATTTGTCTTTTGAGAAAATGTTCGTCTCTTGCAAAATGTACCAACAAGTTTTTGATTCGGAAGAAACACAGACGCCTCAATATTATTATTGTAATGAATTCTCAGGCTATTGTACCAAAAGCAAAGGAGCTTAGGAAATACTCAGGTTCCCCATCGCTGCTTTGAAGAGCTGCCATGAACACGTTTACTTTGTAATCATCGGTTTTTTCCTCAGCTATATAAGATATTTTCTATTTTTCTCAATTTTAAACTCAACAGCAATAACAATTGAATAAAACCAAATAACTTAATTTAGGAATACAGTACTTGAAATCAAAGCAGTCATTTTTGAAAGGTGCAGATGTTAAAAAATACCTTTCTAGGCTGAGGGACATTTTGTTTACATAGGGACTCGCACACATATGATATCCTTATATGAAGTGAGTGGATTTGACAGCTTCCCAGAGAGTGTTTGTATTGGGGGTTACATAAAGGAAGGGGGTTTGTATGTTGGCTTATGCAACAACCACTTCATCCATACGTCTGAAGGATTTAGCTTTGATAGCTGTGACTACACCGCAGGCTACACTGGTTCCTCAATTAAGGAAGTCAACATAGAAACATGCCTTCATTGTATAATGAATCATTTGAGCTATATATCTTATCAGCTGCTATAGGAAGAGTGATAGGCAGTGCGGAGCGGCTGAGAGCCATATTGACTTTAATAGTGACTGGCATCTACGGGCTTCCCTCCCAATGTGGTGAAGAACATGTCCCCTCTGCTTAGCTCGCCCTGCAGCTCAAAGTGAGGGAAATGAGCTGTAATTAGTTGATAGAGAGAGGTGCAGGAAATGCCACATGAATGCACTGGATCAGACACTGGAGGATACTGCTACTGTAGCGGGAGCACAGCATAGGGTTCAGGCAATACACTTGCAAAGGGGGGCTCAATGCAATGCTTGTTTTATAACAAGGTGCGTGGTGCAGTGGGTCAGGGGGGGTCACAGGTTCAAACCCCACTGCAGTCAGCATGTCGTTGTGTCCCTGAAGACACTTCACCCCAAATCGCTCCTGTGGGGATTGCCCACAGTATTGAGTATGTAAGTCGCTTTGGATAAAAGCGTCTAACAAGTGACATGTAATGTATAATATTCATTATCACATTATTATTATTATTGGTTTTCTATGTAAAAATAACTAAGAAATGCTTTGGGTTTCTATTGATGGAGAAAAACAATGAAAGATCTCATAACTTGCAAAAGTGCATTGAAGACCTACATTTTTAACAAAGCCTTCGGTTAGAGCTCACATTTGATTCATTTGATTTTGATGGTACTTAATTTGAATAATTTGAATGTTTTTTTGTTATTTTAATTTATTTTGTATTTTTATTTGTATTACATACACTCTCTTGTATTTTCATTTTGCTGTAACTCCATCATTTACAATGTTATTTGTTTTAATTTGTAAAGCCCATATTGTGATATTGGGCTATACAAATAAAGATTGATAACTCGACATAGAGTTTTAAACTAACTAGTATAGAGGCCAATAAACCCCTTGGACAGAATACAAAACTAAAATAGTCAATGTTAGAAAGGTTTTCATCTTTAATGGGATCCTAAAAATGTTTAATGCATTTCAAAGAATTAACAGCAGTAGATGTTCAATATCTCTTCGCAAGGACGTCTGATAATGCATTCCTGAATGGCAACAGCTATTTCTTTTTGAGTATTGAGTTATTTGACATTGAACGGATAAAAGCAGCAATCTGTCCATGTGTCTTCAAAGGCCTTCCTCCCACCACTTGGTGTACCATCTCACATCTCACCATTGACAAGTTTGCACCACGCTCAAAAGAAAAGAAAAATAAGCATTGAAACAACTTCTAACCTCGACCTAGTCCAATTTTTTGAATGAGAAAGTTCTTTTGCACGACATTCACTAAATGCATCTCATTCAGAGACACAGTCTTTCATGGATTTAAAATGGATGGCAGTGTAAACACACCTTTTAGAAATGCGAGAATGTACAACACACACTTATCTTAAAAAAATACGTCAAAGCCTCCTCAAAGTTCTTGATTTATGACAAAGTACTGCGTGAACAAAGTCACCTAAGCTTTCTCAATTAGGATTAATCTCTTCTTTGGAGTTGGCTCAGACAAAAACTCTGTCTCATAAGTGCTTTATCAAAAAATCAGTTATCAGCATTACAAGAAGTGCTCAAGTGCCAGCCAAAGCTCTGAGGCAGATGATGTTTCTGCTCGACAACATGTTTTCTGCTCTCTTTTGCAATGTGACAAGTCAAAAAGGTAGATTTAACCTCCCAAATAATTAGTGACAGGTCTGCAGTGTATCACGAGGGTATAATGGCTCTTGTTTTAATGTGTTGACCCAGACATCTGTTGACTTTCAACACTAAACTATAATTACAGCTGACCCAAAACAACACGGCATTTGAAATTCAAAGAGTGCTGTTCTTGCGCTGCCAAACAGTGACTCAGGATCCCTACTTCAAGCAAAATGAATCACCTGATTGTATATACAAACAAAATGGAGCCTGTTGAAATGCAAAGGGTGGTAAATTAATCGTCTGCTCAGTTATTGATTAAAATGGCGTTCTGCTGATAAAATAGGCTAGATAACTGACACATACTGGCAGTGACAATAATTCACAGTATTTAAGTTATAGAGGGATTCGTTACAGACTGTAGCCAATAAATATGCTTTTGCAAAAAAGGCATGAATCAGACAAAAACAATCCTGTAAAACGGAGTCTACTATACAATCGATTGTTTCCAAAAGTTATACCACAGCATCCAATATTTATATCTTTCCATTTCTGATTATCAATTCACTGAAACAACCTTATGTCGATGCTTTTTTCCCCCTCAACAATCTACAGAGAGTGGAGCAGCCCTCGCCGACCCCACTGTGGCTCCAGTGCAGAGATAGGGGAGATGTCCTCTGAGAGATTGCCCAGAAAGATGAAGCCTTAATTAGCCAGATACAACCCCACATAATGGCGCTATTGATATAGACTGGGAAACGAGGACTAAGCAGAACAAAAAAACAAAGACTACTGTATATAAGATGGCTGAGACGGGCTTTGGAGGCGGTTAGAAAGTAACTGCAGTGGAAGGAGAAAAGGGGCTCTCACTCTCAACTCCAGCAAGGGGACATTGTCTCCTCTCTCTGAGCAATCCACCTGCTCCAAATTCTCTCATAAGAAGCTTAGAGGAAAAAATGCTGACCTTCATATGATCAAAGATTATGTGGAGGAAAACAACAACAGTTTTTTGAAGTACTTAAGCAATAGGACTCCTGGGAGGTTCGAGCAATTAAAGGCAAAATGACTTGTCTAAGCTGTCCTTGTATCCTCCCGTTCCCTATCTTCGCTTCCCTCTTGTGTGAGAGGAGGTCATAAAGATAGTGAAAAGAAAAGAATCACTTCTCACTAGCTCTGCTAATCCTACTCCATACTAGAGGGAGCTGCATCTCACTTTTAGAAAGACAATCTAGGTATTTCACATGCTACACAAGGATCAATGACAAGGTGACCCTGTGTAGTAATACCAGATGGCTTTAGGGTTGGCAAAGAGGCTGCAAATCCCTTGTCAACACTAGTGCACCCCTTTTCAAAGATGTGACGGAAATGTGCAGTAGAAGTTTCTTCCAGCTTTAAAGTGATTCTGCTTTAAAGAAGTTTTACAATGGCACATTTAGGGAAGCTTATATAAACCATGTGTGGATTAATATCTCTTAGAAAAACCTCATTAGATTTTGAGAGCAATTCATGTCAAAGCCCGTCCAGCCTCAATCTGCAGAGCTGGGAAGTGAGATCCGTCTGCCACTCATGCTCTAATTACTGATTTCTATTTTTTTGTCTCCTTGAAAAGAGCAGTGCCTTTGTTGAAGCATGCTGACAGGGATGTGTTATGCTCGTGGACACACACTTTTTGAATTTCATCTTTGTAGTCTTGTCATGTTAGCCTTGTTGTGATGTAACTAGTATGACATTTACAGAGGAGACGGTGCTGAAACATTGCTGGCTGGGCTGAACAACACATTTTATATTTATTTATATATTGTGCATTTCTGATGATTAAACATATTTGTATTTATAGCGTTGGCATGGAAATTAAATAACAGGAACTTCGGAACAAACAAGCATCTTCTGACCTGAGAGCTACGTCATGAAACACATGTGTGCTTCAGGGCAGACAATAGTTGCAATGCTGAACAATTCAAAGACATTTAAATGTTGCTTTTAGAACAGAAATGTAATCAAATGATAAATTATTCTTTTTATAGTTGTTTTAAAATGACTCAGATACACTTTTGATAATTGAATAATGGGTTCAGTCTTAGGCGAAACGTTGTTTGGCTGCAGCTTTTCAGCATTTACTGTTTCACCCATAATTGCCAACATTGTAGCAGCAAGCTCATGCAAATGCAAAACACCTGAATTATGTATATGACATTTGCATATCTAGCACAGGTTCAGCACCAGGGTATGTACTGTACGACAGGTTACTCCGGAAGCTTCTGTTGTGACATCAGACTCAAAGAGCTATTTACTTCTCATCATGAGCAAGATTTTAAATTCACAGTTAGTCACGCTCTCCATGAAGCATTTTCTTTCACACTTTGAAATGACTTTTCCAACATCATAATAACTTTTGCCCTCCTTTCCACCTTTTGAAAAGAGTGTCTTGATGAATCAGTTATGAGAGGGAAGGGTTAAATTGCCGGGACCCTCCTCTGGCCCCACATCGACACTCTGCAGACCTCCCAATTCCCACAGGTTCCCAACTACTTTGCACTTCTGTGGCACGTCACTTGCCAGCATCCAACAAGGTCAAATGCCATTTCATTTTCTCGCCTTTGATCGCTGCCTGGTCGTTTCATCGGTCTCACTCTCCCACTCGCCCTGCCACCACCATCCCACCGCTACACCTGCACTCACTCATCCCCCCAGATTTAGAGCATGTAGCCGATGTTAGTAACTGTCTGTCAAAAGCTAAAATGTAGGTAACAAATGGAGATGATGTACAACAACAAATGAATCCTGAAAATAGATGCTTTTGATCAGAAGTATCTACTAATTTCATTCAGCAGAGCGTGCAAAATCATTACGTCCGAGCTATGATTTGCTTTTAGGGGAGATCAGATGATAATCCATGCAGACAGCAATGTGCGTTGAGGTGTGGCAAACCTGAATTCCAAACCTTCTGGCAGTAATTCTGCTTCTCGTGTCCTTGAACAAAACTTCTTGCATTCTATTTTCTTCCGAATGAAAGCTGAAACACATCGACTTAATGAGATTCTCCATTTGCCTCTCAGCTTAACCAACCCACCAACACTGTGCAGCCCAGCGTAGAGAGGAGTTATTACTGTGTGCAGTCAAAGCTACACGACTAAACGCACATTACACATCTACAATGTTACAGTACAGTGCTATTAGTTGTAACATTAGCGTTATGTCATTGCTATAGTTCTCTGCTTTGTGTAACCTTATTATCTAACAGCTCAAATTATCCTGCGTTCTAAACGGCATTTTAAAGAAATATTTATAAGAGCTGTGGGATTATTAATAGCAATAATCCTAGCAATACATTATACGAATACATGTAACACATTGCTCATGCACCTCAGCAAATAGCTCCTTAAAATATGCTCAACCATGTTTAATAATTCATTATGTTGCTCATGTGGTTAATTTGTAGTTGGAAATGTATTCAAGTTGTTATGAACTGTTAGTCTTTTAGACATTCATAGAAAAATAATATATTTACTGAATATGAAGTCTGAAGGGTTGCATGCCTTTCTTGCTTGTTGTCATAACATTATAAATTGAACATGTTGGGTTGTTGGCCGCTGGTCAGAGTAAATAAGCAATTTAACACATTAGTTTGGCCGTGGAAACTTGTGATGGGGATTCGTCATTATTTTTGAAAACGTTGTAGAGCAAATGAGGATGTTTGGGACCAAAAGTATTGGTTCCAGCCTCATAAATGCTCAATTAATTTAATTTAGCCATTTTCACGAGTCATGAACTATTTTTGACTTGGAATGGAGGTGGCAAGAAATCCTCTTTTGTTTTTCAGATTCAAAATTAGTCAGGAAATGGTGTACATTTTATTAGATATTGGAAACAAATTGCATATCCAAAAATAAAACTAACCAAGAACATAAACAGGATATGACACTCCACTATAATAATAGATAATCTAAATATTGATGGAGATGAATACACTTTCAGTGACATAGCTCAAGTTTTGCTACAAGCAAAGGGACATTTCTTCTTCATGTCCATGTGTAGGTGTGAGCAGTGGTGGCGCCAGGGTATGGCTGCGGTAGGCTACAGCCATACATGTACCAAGAAATGGCTTAGCCCCACCATGACAAATTATGTTAAAGTAAGCAAGATAAAGTCCGCCAACTCTCGCGGAGTAAATTGCACAGACAGCAGTTAGTAAGATTGATTTCAGTAGCCACTTGTCTGGAAATACCGAAGACTAGAAACGTTTTTGAAAACTTTTGTCACGTAGTGATCGTCTTCTCAATAGAACATCTTTGATAATGTCTTCTGGCCAATCAGAATCAAGATAACGGCGTGGTGTTGTTGCAGGAAGTCCTGACGGAGAATACTTTTGCTGTAGTACATCTCTATATACATCGATACAACATTACGTGTTGATAGAAATGAACACGTAATGAAATAAGACCCCACGGTTTGATGATTGATAGGTGTGTGGGCTGTCTTTCATTTTGACACAGAACAATGGGGGCTATCCACCCTTATCCACAATGTGAAGTAATTCACAGCCTCTTCCCTCTTCTCTCTGTGAGGAGCAGCAGGTTCAGCTTTCAGAACAAAGTAACAACAAACTAAAATGGCATTCATTTTTTTAAATATGTCGTGGAGTAATAGATTTATTTATTTTTCTTATCAAGAGAGTACCAGAATGTGTATTTTATGTTAGTATTTAAAAAAATCTCCCCCCAGACCCCCCTGCAGGGGTTGGGTTTTCAGCATGTCAACTCTTTCACCTGTGAGGAAAGTGCAGGATTGGCTCCAGGTCGCCCTTTTTATTTACTACAAGACAAATGTGCCTTTTTATTTCATACAGTTCAATTTGGATTGAGACAGGGAAATAATCTAAACCTCACGCGTGGCGTTTCACTGTCAAGGTGGGCGTGTATGTAATTACATTGCAAATACTGACTTGAGCCCAACCACTGTATGGGTTAGCCCTACCATAGATTACCCAACACAAATACTCTGGCGCCGCCACTGGGTGAGAGCATCGCTGCATCTTCATGTCTAGCAGAAACTAACATCTCCTCATGCCGATCCGGTCTGATCGATAACCTGAAATCTGACCCCTTGTTTCCTCCCTGCACTTTTGCTCTCCTCCGACGCAGTGTGAGCGGTTCTTTGTTACACTGTTGTGTCATTCCCTTCTCCCTCTCCCCCTCTCTGTTGACAGTGATATAAGGTGAGTGAGGGAGATGGACAAACAGACAGAGCTTTTAGAGAAGTTAAACAGAGAGAGCACCATGGTAGAAGAAAGTGAGCTATTAGGGAATTAAGAGCCCCTGCCATTTTATACCTCAAAGCAAGGCCTCTGTTGTCTTGCATCACATGATGAATGGGAGGCCACTGTCGATGGATAAAAAGCACCTACACTTATCTGACAGAAGGAGGGGATAATGGGCTTGGAGTACATTACAATGTGTGAATAATTTGAGAACCCTTAATCCTAGTATCACAGAGTGCAGCCTGTCTATAATACTTGAACAGCGGTGGCCATGCCATTAATGAACTTGGTTTGGCCATTTTACAGTGCCATGATAAATCAACACAACAAGTTCAGAGACATGTAAGACCTAACTCAAACATGAATGACCTCAATGGCTAGGAACAGGTCAGGTATCTGTTAGCCGAACCCTGGGAGAATCAGCTCAGAATTACCCAGAAAGAAAAAGGACTTCATTATTATCACACTACTTCCTCTTTTTTAAAATCAGAGGAGATCTGTAGGGGATCCGGGGCAAATTACACCTTCACTTCAACTTGAAGTAGATCCTCGGTCAGCCTACTAGACACAGATATTGAGAGTTGAGAGTGCTATCTCACTACCTAAACACTGAACTGTGGGAACTATGCATCTCAATAGGGTATTCTAACAGCGGAGATGTGGGGCAGAAACACAGATCTTCTTCCCACTTCTGGAAAATATCATACGCTCCATTCAAGTGAGGCTGTATGAGTGGAGTTTCTATTGTCCCACTATTGGGTTTCCAGTCATGAGTAAATAGCACTGTGTGAATAGATGCTTTCAGTAGAACGGATGCGTCATATTGTAATTTTGCCACACAATAGCAATCATTACCTCTGCAAAACTATTTACAACAGACTCCAGTTATAAATATGTTTGTGAATATCATATGGGACAATACTATTCAGTGCAAAGATTGGAAAAAAAGCATTGTATAACACAATGGATTCCACGTAACATCTAATTTGCATTCAATTTCAGGGAATACGTGAAATCAAAGAGTGCATTTTGCTATTTACTTCAGCATCTTGGAACTAAAATGTTTTAGCTGTCACCTCCTATTCACAGCTGTCAATTTGAGGCCACCGACAGCCTCTAACAGTGCAATTTACAGCCCACTAGCAGCTTAACAGAGTGACACACATGCCATTCACAGTTGTCTACAAGTCTGCATGGCAACAGGGGTGCCAGCATAGTTACTGATTAGTCCCTATGCAGTCAATGCAATTGTTCTCTCAAGAGGGTTGTAAACACTTCTTAGGACTTGGCATCTTTTGTAGATTGTTTGGAATATAATTGTATTGAATGTTGGCAATGTTCAAGGACTTTTAGAATAAATCAAAATGAATGCCGTACACGTGGATCCTGACTATGTGTTATCCTTGTAGAGGTAAAGTGCTCTAAGCATACTGTGTAGTCCATCTATTCCTGTCGGCGGTTGCCATTTGAAAATAAATGGTAATCCAGCTTTTCTTTGTGGACTCCTTGATTTTTCTCAAACATAAAAGGTGAAATCGCTCTCTCAAGGCACCTTTTCAGAAACTCTCTAAAGACATTTTTTCACAACACCGTGAGGCAGATCAGAATTAGGTGCAGCGTTTTTTACATGAACGCTAAATGAACCCCACAGGCATATTTGAATGCATGACATTTAGAAGCCTCCTAATAATCGTGAAGGGTGGATTGTGGATGTGTTCTATAGAAATGCATTACATCGTGTGGCTTAGACCATGTGGGAACTTGCTATTTTTCGATTTCATTTTAAAATGTAGTTCTTTTCAGATTTGTGGCCAATGTGGGATAAAACAAGGTGTGTGCAAAGTCTGGATTAGTGCATATACTAATTATGTTAATACTTGAATCATCACAAGATTAAGGGCAATGCAATTGGACAAATGTGATTCCATAAATGACACTGTTAAAGCCACTATCACTCTGAAGGTAAAATGGAGGGCAAAGCCTTGGCTGCATGCCCACATGTGTTTATACACTGCAGTATTTACAGTAGGAAACCAGGATACATTCATAGATATTAAACAGAGCTTTGTTAAAGCAGCATTTGTTTATAGAGCCGGGAGCATGAACATTTAGATTTGATGTCACCCACAGGCCTAAAAACCATTACACCACTGTGAAAAAATACTCTACTACCATGGACCCTGGCACAAAGACAAATGATGTTGGTTATTGTTCAGCATGATAGAGTACATACTGTTTGGAGAGACATGTCCCATGATTGACTGCATTACAATAAAATAATCACGAGGTGTTTCATTAGTTAATTAAAGGTCCCCTATCATACTGTTTTTCATCAATATATTATAGGTCTCAGATATATACAGAACATGTCTCTGAAGTGTTTGGTTCGAAATACCAAACAGATCATTGTAGCGTCCCATAATCCCCTCTGTTTCAGCCCTGTTTCCAAAGTGCTGATTCTCTGTCTGTTACTTTAGATGAAAATAAGGAGCCCCTCCCCACGCCCCTCTGAGAGAGATTTGGTTAGGGGGGGGGGGGGGGGGGGTTACTTTGGTTTGTTATTGGCTAATGGTTACACAAGCCAAAACATCGTTATGACATCATAAAGTGGCCCAAATCTGATCAGCTCATTTTCAGACAGGTTTTTATAGAAATGGATCAGGACAAAAAGAGAAAGAATCTTTTTTCCTGAAACTTTCAGAGTCTCTTAACGCAGAGGGGACACATGTTGATGAGAAGAGACATGAAGAAGTGGATTTTACATAATAGGTGTCCTTTAAGTGCTTGTGTCACCCTGTCTGTGAAAGTTGCATAATAGGTGAAACATTTGACACTTAAAGATATCACAATGATACATCTTTAAAAGATAAAACACATCATTCTGAGGACTTTGAGACAACACTGGCAGCTGCTTTTCCTCTAGCTCAAAAGGTATCCAGCAAGGACAAGAGTGACTTGTGAACGAGAACTCCCCCCCCCCCCCCTTCAATCAAACAGCTACTGTGATCCCACCGCAGGCGTTTTATGAACATGTTATCCAGCCCAGGGCACATTAGAAGTATGAAGGCGTTGGCATCAAGTGGAATGGCAGCCTGGTTGTATTAAGACAACATAATTGCCGTGCCGGGTTAAATCTCCCAGCAACGTGTGGATTATCTAGGCATCAAGGCCTCACAACTGGGAGCTAATAAACACCTTGCCAATGCAGAAGGTGTCGGCTTTACACCCGGGGTGAGTGTCTCCAAGAGACGCGCTTACACGTCATAAGCCAGCATTAGCCCTCTCACTAACACTATTGGTCATTTAGTGCGTTGTGAGAAGGCAAGTCTGTGATCAGTCATCATGCACTAACATCATGGTCCACACTGTCACCGCCCACTCCGTCTCGACTGCCCCGGTCTGCCGACAAATCTACATTGAAGCTGATTTAATTTACTACTTCTTAAAATGCGGCACACACTCTTCTTCTGGTCTTAGGTTTGCTGTCCTTTCTGCATGAGATTCAATTAGAAACATGCCAAGATGTAACCTTTCTTCGTAGAAATGTAATGCTGTTATGAGGAGCATGATTTCTCTGAGACATCTGATACTCTGTGTGGAGGTTTAGCTTATTGCAAACATTGATCATTGTGTTGTAATTCAATACAGTATGTCAACAGCAGCATAATGTAGGGGAGTGAGCTGGTGGGCTCTTTTGTTAATGTCCGATAGCCTATCGCAGGGCAGAAAGGTGAATCCTATTGACAACTCTTGGCCAAGGTCAGCGGCCGCACATTTGTTTAATGAAGGCAGCCAGGGCGTGTGGATAAAGCGGATCGCACACCTCAGCATCCTCTTGGCTGTTACAAGGCAGCCATGATTGAGTCAGCAGTGTCCCGAATCATCGCGTAGATCAAAACCCGACAGCAATACGATTTAAAGCCGGCAAGTGAAGTTGAAAAAACCTAAAGGAATGCAGTGAACGGTATAAAGGATTATAGGGAAACATCTGGTGTGATAAGGCGACTCTAAAGTCGCTATTGAGTGTCACAAAGGAACCTAGCTGAGGGAAAATAATAAAATAAATTTCTTATTAAGAAGAGAATGTAACCAAGGAGGGAAACAAAGCACTCATAAGAGGCTATAATGCATCTATGAAGCCCCATGTGCCACACACTTGCCCCTGCCTCTGTGTGATATCTCAGGGTGTATCAGATATCTATCATTTTGGATGGTGAGCGCTGATAAAGCAGGGAGAGGCTGCTCGAGCTATGGCTGTCCGCTCCCTCCGGCTATTTATAACCAATAGAGCTACAGCACTTTATGAATGTCCGCAGGCACAGCTTCACACAGCTTTCTGATACTCTGCCGCAACTGTTTTGGTGTGTCATTATAAGGAGCAGTGCTAGACAATAAAGAGGGAAACATTTCAGGGGCCACTCTCATATATTCTCTGCAAATGCTGCCTTGAATAACAAACACACACACACACACACACACACACACACACACACACACACACACACACACACACACACACGCACACACACACACACAAGTTTCATCCTGTGTCCTGCAGTGTAAGCCCCTTATGGACCCCATTGTTGTCATATTAAAATCCCAAAAATTCCAAAGTCGTTTCTGAGGATCAATGAAATGCACGACTCCTGCTGCAGAAGCCTGCTTTGCTTTAATACGCTGCCCATTTAACAGATAGCCATCTTTGCAGATGAATGAAATGGCATATGGGGATGATCACGACTGCCTCACACTGAAATGTTATCTCAACAAAGTCCATACGTGGCCAAATAAAGGCTAGATTAAGATAACATTTTGCAATCCCACCAAACACCCCTTTCCCCTGCACATACACACCCCATTCTCACACACTCACATTCACGGGACAATTACATTTGAATGGCTTAAGCCTTCGTCATCCCAGACATGCACACATACGCAGAGAAATGGCCAGATTACACTGTCACAATGTGAAAGGATAACATCTCTAAATTAATTTCCAATGTGCCAGGATTAGATGATTTTTACCTGCAGAGGACGCGCCTAAGCACACTCAAGTCCGCGTTTGCTTTTCTGTCCTGTCAACCGATTCTACCCTCATCATCGCGTACTTTCTCTGACATTTTGGAAGATACCGGTTTGACATCGGAATGTTATCCAAGGAGTTTTAGGACAGCCTATGGTGATAATTAACGTCACCCAAGACACATTATAAGTCACATTTTTTGAGGGATGTTTCCTTCCAAGTAGCCCAGACCGCTGCATTCTGGATCTCCACCCCTCTTACAACCTTGGCCTGAGCTAACATTATAAACTGCATCGACATGAGAATGAACACTGTGAACAATAGTCTGCGTTAAAAGAGAACCCCATTTGTGCTTTCCTAATCGAAAACTCACCTGCTGTATCCTTCACTGCTTCCAAGCATCCTCTCGCATTTCTCCCCGACGGCAACTCCCAGTCACCAACACTCAAATTTAGACGCACTTTCTCAAGTCCATCGCCTTAAAAGAAAGCTTTAAAAAAAAATTGAAGAGCGGGGGGGGTAGAAGAAAAGATAGCAGCCACCCGTTTCTTGCAGATTTCCAACGACTTTCTCCACAACAGCAGTGTCGCGGTTCTAAGATGACAGCTGTAGTTTTTTTTAACCCACACACACGCTCACACACGCAGCGCGATCCTCCCTCGGTAATGGGACTCCCTGTGCGCCCGCACTCGTCCGAGGATCAACGTGGAGAATAAAGAAGGAATGCAAATGGCAGGTAGAGAGAGAACAACTCCCACGCACCGTTCCCGATGCAAGCGAACATGCAGTCCTCGCTCCTTGATGCAGTCTCTCCACAGCCTCGCGCTCACAACATGTGTGACTGTCTGTCGTCAGAGGCACAGCAATCTGCTGCTGAGGGGAGGGAGGAGATGATCGGCGGAACGCGCTCTGCCCGGTGTCCTACTCGTGTGTGTGTGTGTGTGTGTGGGGGGGGGGGGGTAAAACTGTGTGTGTGTGTGTGTGTGTGTGTATATGTGTATGGGTGGGTGGATGTGCTATATGGTTGATCGCAGCGCACATGCAGTCCGTTCATTTGCTGTATTATTTATTTAGACTGCGCGTTTTGTTAACCTGTTTTATCTGTCCAGATGTGTATGTTGAGATTCCACCCCTTGTTAGCGCGCACCAGAACACGTTTACGCGCAATCAGACGCACGGATACATACATTTTCTAACTAAGAATCTCTTCTGACGGTGAATTGAAACAAACTAACTTATATTGCCATCGCAACATCTATATGTTTTAGTGACAAGCTGCTGGGAAATAAAGAAATACAATCAGCTGTAAGTATCTGAGACTGGAGTGGAGACATAAGGAGGGAGGGGGGGGGGGGGGGGGGGGGGCTATGAGAGGAAGCAGTTCCTCTTTTGAGAGCCTGATGGCACTGTGGGCTTCAGATACTGCTGACAAACACACATAAACACACACACACACAGACACACACACTGACAACACAGTCTTTTGCAGGCCCTGCATGTTGTCTAATACATCTCTGATCCTTTGTCGATGTCCTGTGAATTTTAAAGGGCTGTCAGACACAATCAGTCAGAGATTGCAGCGCTTTAAAAGCAAGAGGAGTAAATATTTCACAAGAGCCATCTCTCATCTTGTCCCATGCAATGTTCTCACGGCATTGTCTTTAATGTGATGCCAACGTGAGAGATGATCCTGTTGTTGTTCTTAAATATGCTATGATGAGTTCAGCACCACTGGATCTCCTTAGATATTCTGTGATCGGTTCACGATCTTCGTTCTATGCATTTTAATGATGACTCTATTTTAGGATCTGACTCATTTGTAATCGCTGCCCTACATTGATTAGCTAAGGTTTGTGGGAGGACAACAAATCTGATGGATTCCATAACACTATCGTCCTCTCACCCACGAGAGGCCCCGGTTACACATCAGTCTGCAGCACGATTGTAGGGGTTAAGGGTTATCTCGTTTGTAGAACAAGAATTCATTGATTCCTTGTAGCAATTTAAAGGGTTTGGTTTTGTTAGCATTTCATTCATTCCTTTTGGAATGAACAAAAATGAAAGAAATGCATCAAGTTTTCCAGTGAGAACATGGTATATGATTGAAAAATGAATGCCATACACATGGTATCAACACACAACCACAGCCATCTCGCCACTGTAGTGTCCGTGATGTTCTATGACTGGCAGCAAGGTCAACAGTACTTAACAAAGAGCTAATGCTGTATCAACAGCTGTTCGGAACGTTTTTCTCTCAATCAGTCATGCCTAGATAATAAACTACTCATATCTGACACGATAATGAGCAGGAAATCGCCTGACCCTTACTGTTCGTCATCATCACCGTTTTCCTGTCATCACTGACGTGTCATTTAGCATTACTGTTATCCACCAATGTATCATTTGCATTACATTATTGTGGGATTGTTGACAAAGGTAGGTGATGGTTAGGATCTTTGAAATCCATTCATATAATAATAATATTTATTTGGAAGTATGACACTCTTAAAATGCATACTTAGTAGTGAGTGGTTTTAGATTAACGCTTTACTTACTTAACATCCCGGCCAGACCAATAACTTTCGGCATCATTACCACGTGTATTTAATATAATTTATTTTGCTGGTAAAACAAAACGTTACAGTAGTCCTATGTTTTAACCATATCCAGATCAGCATTTAATAGCTGATCCGTATTATTCACATATGTTTTGAACTGCTAAAAGCTGTGTTTCTTAAGTGCCATATTATTGTATTCAATTGCATTGAAATGATATGTATGTGCAGAGGTTTCTAAATGCAACTTTTCCACTGTTGTCAATATGTGGACATTCAAGGATTGCTATATAATAATATCTACTGACAATAGAAAGGTATTTACTTTTCATTTATTGTAATTATTGACCTCAAGGTATTGTATACATTATGATATATTCATAGCTAAAATGTATCATTGGTTTTGGAGTTACCCTTTAAATTCAATTTCATATAAAATCGCATAACATCTCACATCCACATTTAATCAGAGCTCAAATGAATTTATGCTTTTAGAAGAGAAACATAATGTGTCCATCATACACACATTACATTTCGTGTGTCTTACCTTTCTTACATCATCAGCCACACGCATTGTGTGTTTCTAGTCAATGTGTGCTCATAGCCTTCAACAGATGACACACAACTAAAGTGTTTGTTTAAAATGTGTCTGTCCTCCTTGCTTCTCTGCACAGACCCTCAGAGCAACTTAAGCCACTCAGGCATCACAGCTACATGTGAATGTCATCAGCATCAGTTCACGCATGGCCAAGGCACCCATGCTATGAATACAGGATATTTCCTCTGTATTTCAGAGCCGTATCCCACCGCCTGGCTGTGAACCCATTCCTTCTTTTCCAGATCAGTACACTAGACCTGAACAGACATAAAAGCTACTTTAGTCTTAAAGTCATTTGACATTTCATTTCCCTATGAATATGACATTGAAGATAAACCTTTAAAAGTTTAGAAGTAGATACCTTTTGATCTAAACATATGTGAGACATTCATGTGCTGCTATTAAGTTCTTTAACATACGAACTAGACACTATCTGCATACTATCAGCACTGGTCAAATACCTGTAGAGTGTTGCAATATAAGTAAAACCAAGAAAAAAACATGTTAAAAATGTGTTAAAAACAAAGATGTTCTCGCTGAATGCACTTTATGTGAAGGAGCTAAATTGGTCCCTGCTCACCTCGCCTCCATGCTCTGCCTGCAAAGCGCTGCAAACAACACAAAACAATGGATACCCAGTGACGCCACAGCTTTGAAAGCATCCCATCAATAATTCATATGTTCTGTTGTGTTCCTCAACACATGCACGCACGCTAGTCTTTAATATGTTTGCCATAATGTGTGTGAGAGATGTCTGTCACTTTCTGTGATGAAAGAAACATGTCTCGATGAGATGACAACATTGCCATTAGCTTGTTATGACATAATCACTTCCATGCTGATTTGCATACCAACCTGCAAGGCTGTCATTCTTACGATTTAACATTATCGATAAGCTGCTTTAAATTAGCATTAATCCTATTTTGAACTTAATACACTTCACAGCAATTGTATTATAAACTTCGCTGCTGCAATGCTCCTGTAGAAGAAGACTGACATATTTCCAAACTCAACCTGGTTCTGTGGGAGAGAAACTCCCTCCTGCATGAACTTTGCATACCCTTTACATGCACTAAAACGACCCCACTACAGGGAAGGGAGAACCCCAAAAGCACATCGGGTTATAATAAAACACAACAGCTTCCTAAATGATATCCTATTGTCTCATAACGATATGTCCATAAAGCCTGTGTTAAGAAACAACAGACATAGAGGAAGCAATGCTGTATTCAAAGTGCAGCAGCCACTGGCTAATAGCTGCACTGGACCAATTTATAGCACAATGGTTTATGATGTATCTGCATCATAAAGGCTGAGAATGAAAAAGACACTGAAGGTGGGCTGAAGTATTGCAACATAAAACAAGATGTAAAATGTTGATGGAGGAGGCTTTTCTATTTAAGCATTCAATCTGCTTTTTGTGAATAAGATACTTTCTTTATTTTTATGGAGCAGTTAATGGTTTCCTTAGGTATAGCTATCTATAGTTCATGACTTTAGAGCAGGCCCGGACACACCAAGCCGATTTTGGCTGCCGATGGGCGTCAGGCCGAGGATGAGCGTGGACACGCCCTACTCAGATTGGTGTGTCCCGCGCCGTCGTGTCTTGTCAGCCGTGCCGACGCCTTAGTCGGCCAAAGAAATCACTCTGATTGGCTATTCGGCTAGCGAATCAGTGCATGAGAAGCGAAATGGAAGTGAGGGACCCAAACGAACTATTAAGAAGGCAAATCTGAGATTCCATTGAACTCCAGCTCTCGACAGGTTCGGGAAAGCCCCGTGAGCTTCTCGCTGTAGAGTGAAAATGGAACGCACACGCTATTTGTTGTTTGTTTATATCACGCAGTCTGTTCTTCTTCTCTCGGTTATCACGCAGTCTGTCTTCTGGTTGTTGCCTCTTTTGAATGACGAATACACACTACCGCCACCTGCTGGTAAGGAGAGTTATTGCCACTCACACATGGGCAGTTCGTACGTGCTACTTGGCCGTCGGATGAAGTCTTTGCGGTGTGTTCTAGTGTGACTGTTGGCCAAGACGCAGAGACGTGAGGTGACGCAACAGTCGGGGGTCCGTCTGTATCAGTTCTTTGGTGTCAGCTTGGTGTGTCCGGGCCTTTAGAGCTTGAGCATCATACTGTGACAGCAGCCACAATGTGCAGTATGTTATTAGAAGCACAGGACAGCTCTTATAAAGGGAGGAAGTTAGCCAAACCCCTCTTCTGAAATGTCATACAGTGCATTAGAATTTGTAATTAAGAAAATATGACCTATTTCTGATTTACATTTTGTCTCTTTAGCAGCGTGTAAACATCATTAAGTCACATTCTCTCTTCTTTTAATTTACTATTACATTCAAGTCAAGTCAGTTTTATTTATTTCACACATTTGCCTCAAGTGTTGTGTAATGTGAACAGATCATATTCCTTGCAGCAGAAGAGTGAGTGTGAGCCTGTGTGTGTGGCTCGGTTTTATTCTGTTCAGCACCACGGACAGTACCAGACTGAGGCAGAGGTCCACAGCCGCAGAAACGTCTCGTCTGCTTTTTACAGCAGCATAGAAAACTACCTCAGATTCAAAAGTCCTATTTACTGTATGTATTCCCGTTGGAGAGCCTTACTTCCTGCAGCAGGAAGTAGAAACACATCTGACGTTCTGCTCTTAGGTGTGAGTAAAATTATATATTTTTTCAGTGGAGCAAAGATTTAAAATAGGGACATATTAATTAAAATGTCAATATATCTATACAAGTTGTGATTTCACTTTGACATCATAGGATTTTGAGTGTAGACTGAATGCAAACATGTTTAGTATATTTATATATATTGTGATTTCAGAGACACAGAGCTTTTTTGTTTGTAGCATTGTACAGTTACACTTCTTTAACCCTCCTGTTGTCTTCGGGTCAAATCTGACCGATTTACTACTTTCATCAATCATAACTTTTTTGTTTTACATTTGATTGCATTCAGGCTTTATGATATCCTTCACAGGAGACATTTGAACATGTACAATTGCTGATCACCACTTTCATTGGAGTTTGGATGATTTAGTCAACTTTGTAAAACCCATGGTGTTCCCGCCCAAAAATTACCGCCATAAAGAAAAGGAATTAGTAACCATCTGGATCAGATAAAACACACACACAACCACACACACACACACACACACACACACACACACACACACACACACACACACACACACACACACACACACACACACACACACACACACACACACACACACACCATGTATACATCACTTCAGGGGACATTACATTGACTTACATCCTTTCCTGGAGACCTATCCTAACCATAACCATAACCAACACATGCCTAACCCTAACCCTTACCCTAATCCTAAACCTAACCAAGTCTTCACCCTAAAATTAATGATTCCCCTTATGGGGGCCTCCAATTTGTCCCCATAAGGGAGGCGAGTCCCCACACGTGACTGTGTAAACAGATTTAGGTCCCCACAAGTATAGTAATGCTAGGCCACACACACACACACACACACACACACACACACACCACACACACACACACACACACACACACACACACACACACACACACACTAGATGTGTTTCCCCCCCCCCCTTATGTGCCCATCCCCCCACATGGATCACACCTGTACATGTTCAGTGTCTATTCTTTGTATATGTACTGCAGTTGTTCATGTATACCAGTACTCTGATACAATATGTACAGTTTGAAAGGGTGTTAAATTAAATATTGTGATGATTAATGGTTTTTGTGTTAAGGTAATAGCAGTTAAAACAGCACCGATCAAATTTGACCAAACACCAGAAGTAAGTGGGGGGGGGGGGGACAAACACAATAGGAGGGTTAATTCTTATACCAGCAGGTCCAATAGCTGCAGTGAAGAACATTTGCTTAGAAATAACCTCACATTCATATTTCTCTCTCACAAACACATATATTGAGTCCCTCATTGTCACTCACCCTCACCCTCCGAGGCACTCATTTGCCCTGACTTGTATCATTATGCTGCTGTGAGAAACGCCTGGTGAAATGAAAATGGAAAGCAGTGTATTTGGCGAGGTTAGAGGGGAAGACTTCCCTCAATGGGGTTTGAATTGCCAAGATCCTGAATAAGCATTGTAATATGAGCTTGCAGGCAGAAAGCAAATGTGCTCAGCAAAGGAATTGGATTTGCATAACATACACAAACACTGGTTCCAAATCCCAAAACTCTAACATGATGTCATACTGTAAAGGGTATTATTGAAGGACTGCATGGGGTTTAGGGTTGGTCATTTTGGATTTGCAGAATATCATCCTCAGACGAGATCATTTTTAATGACAGGCATTTCAAAGACATTACGTTGAAATGGTGTTGAACCAATGTGATGATGGCAGTCATCATGATCATAAAAAATATGTGTGCGACAGTGTCTGTTCACTAGAGAACAATCTTTGTGACGATTACAGAGATAAAGAAATATGTACAATGAGCGGCTAACTACACAGCTTCTAAGTGCCTATAATCATGGTAAAGAAATCCTCAAGGTAGTACATTTGACACAATAGGCGCATTCACACCGCAGTACTTTTCCCACAAAGGTTCATGAGAACTTAGTTCATGCGAACTCTTTAGTTCTCATGAACTAAAGCAGATCGCGTTCACACCGGAATAAGTCCCTGGGGGAGGATTAGGCAAATGAAGCCGCTGACGTCACTTCTTCTTCTTCTGCTTTGGGTTTACTGGCAGGCCGCAAACCACTTCACGGCGTATACTGCCGCCCACGGTCCCCGGCCGGAAGTCCCCGGAGTTGGGGACTGGCTTCAGTAGAAGCTGCTGGGACTCCCAGCGGCTTCTACTGAAGCCTTCCGAGTAAATCGCCAGAACGCCGACACCTCCTCATCTCCACCGCTCGCATGTTTTATTTTGTGTTGCCATACGTTAGTCTCTCTGCGTTTCTGCGCTGGGCTAATGCTAATGCTAATAATGCTAATGCGAGGATAATAATATGGCGGCTTCACAAAACTTTTTGGGAGTTTTACGGGGCGTGGTTTGCAATCCGCCCAGCCAATCAGAAATATAGCTCTTTTCTCACAAGAGAGCTGCTCGAAAGTCCCTGCTCTCTAGCAGGGACTTTCGAGGGGGTAAAAAGGTTCTCATGAACTAATTTTAGTACCGGCTCTTTTTGGTGTGAACGTGACAAAAGAGTTCTCATGAACCTTTGTGGGAAAAGTACTGCGGTGTGAATGCGCCTAATGGTATGACTGAAGAAAAGAGAGCCTACTAGCTCAATGGTTAGAAACTATAATGCTTGTGTTGCAGGAATCCACATCAGAGTGTTTAGTCTACACTGCCTAAATTGCATAGCAAAGGAAAACATGGGCTTCACCTTTTTATCTAAGTGACATCAACAAAAGTTATTTCAAACGGAGACAAAGGGCTTATTTACACCAATCTGCAGCAAAATTGACCCAGCTCTGTAAGGCCACTGGTCATATGAGCCACACTTTGTCTTCGGTGGTTTAAATGTCCCACAATACAATTGGCAGGCGGCTGCTCCTCAGCCTCAGTGCTGTGCAAGACAAATGATGCTCCCATACCACTAACACACACTGCTTTGGGCAGACTATCATTCCCATTAAACTAATAACAGTTAGCTTCTTATCTCACAATGTCTTGGCAAAGTCACTTCCACCCTTGAACAAAACACAATGTCTTTGAATGCTGGGGCTTAATCTATCACTGAGGCCGAATGAGACTGCATAATCCTCTGCAATTTGCCTTCTTGAATTCTACAATATCACTGATTTTTACTGCCTTTTGTCGTACACGCATTCCCCTTCCGAAGGACAGTGATGTTGTCCTTCAA
The DNA here is from genome assembly GCA_902827135.1 of Harpagifer antarcticus. Taxonomy (NCBI): domain Eukaryota; kingdom Metazoa; phylum Chordata; class Actinopteri; order Perciformes; family Harpagiferidae; genus Harpagifer; species Harpagifer antarcticus. The sequence goes on from CADEHL010000998.1 coordinate 1,142,198, forward strand.
ATTCACCAGAAGGCAGAATGTAATTGTTTATGTTCATCTTTCCACTCAACAAAAACCTAATACACGATGAGAGCATTCTTACAACAACCCTCTGTTTACATCTCACAAACACATGTATGATACTATAAGTATAGTTAAAGGTTGTGGTAAACGTTAGAGCTAATCATTTCCTGTCCGTTTTGGATTAATCATGTTTGAGCCACTAGAGGTCAGAGGATAGTAAATATCAAGGTCAGAAAGAAATGCATGGGAGACCAAAGAGTGACGAGGCAGATTAAGTTCTTGACAATAAAAGGTTGTTACAGGCCCTGTTTTGATCATCAACAACTTCGCAGCAGCGAATTTGGGATTGTAGGCTTTGTAGACCATTGACGTGCAAACTACATAACACACTATAGGAAAGGGAAAACCCCCAAAACCATCAAAGGCCCCCTTCAAAGCATAACACATGCAGATTGTATTTAAAAGTCATTGCTTACAGTCAGACACTTTGTTGTTGTATACTGTAGTAGTATTATACAATGATTGATATCCTTGAATTAAATGCAAATGCAATTGTTTTAAATCATATTTAAACATGCAAGTAACTTTATCTGTCGGAATAAAATGATGTTAGTCCCTGGTTCCACGACTCATACACTTTAATTGGCATAGAGAAGATAGTCGAAAAGAATAATCCCATTTAAAACGTAAATAAATGCATTTTGAATGATCTTTCCCTGGGAAGGACCCAGACCCAATGTATACAGTAATGGCCCCTACACACGGGGGCGTGTGTTGTCGCTTGCCGGCGGGGGGGGGCTGAAACTCGACCAGCAACCAATCACATGAATCTCCCGCCCCAGACACACAAGCATGCGGTTTGATTGGCTAGAGCTTGCACTGGCATATGATTCGATTGGCTGACGTCAAAAGTAGAACATTGCTCTACTTTTGCAGCGAGCACCGCGAGAGAAGCTACGCTTTGCTCCCACAATGCAGTTCGGCGAATCGTGACGTCACTCCATTCACAGTGAATGGGCAGAAGCGTTGAAGCGGCAACGCACGCCGCCGTGTGTAGGGGCCGTAAGTCGTGGTTTTATAAGTTGATGTTGGTCATATGAAGCGATGACCATACATGTAAGTTCATTAAGTGTTTGGTCATTGTTATTATCTTTCTTTAGAGATCTAGCTATTTGGGTTTCCATGTTGCCAGCAAGACAAATGTGTTTCACTATAGACAAGCTATTACGAGCAGTGCTTCGGTGTAAGAAACCCCGCAGATATTGTTCTCATGGCCTCTGAAACAATGGCCCTATTTTTATTTATTTTGTTCATCTGCAGGGCACCATCCATTGCCGGGGCTTCTCGCCTGTCAGCAGACAATGCCTGCCTGACACGAGAGCTCCCTGTAAAAGATGTTGCCATCCCTCTATCTCTGTGAAACACACATGGGTGCATGCACGCACAAATCCGCACACACACATGTAATCTGACCCTGAATCAAACCCCATCCTTTAGTTTTTTAGACAGTAATGGGAAAAGGAGTGATATTTGAGGCCGTGATGGTAACATCATCCCTATTTCAGGCAGTTTTAGAGTCGTCCCCCCACTCACAAACTCCACCCCATTCTGATAGGTACGGAGATTTCAATCACTTTATAGCTGCCACCGTAGCTTTAGTAAATTGTTGACAGCCAAATCCATGTCGATCTGTTGAGTGATTGCATGCTGTGAAAGGTCTAATCTCATTTTCTCTTCAGCTCCCTGTAAATGAACACACATTTAAGTTTCAGCCTTCAGTGTGTTCCCCTCTATACACTGCAATGTTGCATCATACGGCATTTTATACATTTCCTATCATCATTAAGGCCTCCAAAGTGTTCACAGCTTTAATGATGTAAGTATATGACGTGATTATTAAATAGACTGTTTTGAAAAGTGTCCTTTCTTTGAACTGATGCTTTTAAGATTGGCCTTAAAATATGAACTGATTATGATGAAATCATGTTCATACAGGCTTAGCAAAGATGTAGATTGTCAGCGTTCATGGATCTCTCTGAGGTCACACTCATAAAGAGGGTCATGGAAGAGCCTGTGCCTCTGGCAAATGCCTGCACACTTAAAGGTGGGGTAGTTCATTTTGGAAAAACCAGCTTGAGTGCGCAATCATTTGAAAATACACAGCCGGAACAAACCTGCCACTTCCTTACAGAGCCCCTCCTCCAACACACACAAACCTACCCCACAAACTTATCGTTCGTGTGTGTTGGAGGAGGGGCTCTGTAAGGAAGTGGCAGATTTTCTCGGGCTGTGTATTTTCAAATTCTAGTGCACTCGAGCTGGTTTCTCCAAAATTACCTACCCCACCTTTAATGCTTTTCATGCATTTATAGTCCCTAAAAGGCATGACTCATGAATCGACATTTCTGCACAATTAAAACTTAAAAAGGGCTATTTCATTCAATTCAATTCAAAACCTTTATTTATCCAGGTAAAATCCCATTGAGATCAATGATCTCTTTTTCAAGGGATACCTGCAGCAGTAGGTTCCACAAGAAGACATAAAAACATAAACAACAGAACAACAAAAGGACATCATACAGCAACATGTACAGGGATTACAATTTACATATTTAACCACATGTACAGGTACCAACAGCATCTGATTTTGTAGCATCCAACCGAGCTTTAAAAACATGTAGTGGTACTAGCTTGGTAATTTTCCATTATTTTTGCAGACTGTTCCATGTTAGTGGAGCTGCACATCTAAAAGCTTTCTTCCCTAAAACAGTCCTAGCACTTGGCACATTTAATAAAACCACAGCATGCGATCTCAGGCAATAAGTACTTTCAATTCGCAGAGAGATCAGGGAGCAGATGGTAGTTTATCCAACATGGCTTTGTAAATGAAAAAGTACCAGTGACAGAGCCTCCGTACAGTAAGTGATGGCATAACCGCCTTGGTATACAGGGTACAGTGATGCGTAAGTGCTTTACAATTTGTCAAAAATCTCAGTGCACTGTGATACGCAGCATCTAACTTGCTCAGGTAATTGGCAGGTGCATTCATATATAACAAATCACCATAGTCACAGGTAAAAATGTCACAGTGACTAGCCTTTTCCTGGCCTCAAGCGAGAAACAGGACTTATTTCTGTAAAAGAAACCTAGCCTAACCCTCAGCTTTTTAAGCAGGTTATTTACATGAAATTTAAAAGTGAGACAATCATCAAACCAGATACCCAGGTATTTGTAACAGGTAACCACTTCAAGTTGTATTCCTTGCGTAGTTACAATATCCAAAGCAGTCTCCGGTGTATTTTTAGCTTTAGCTTTAGAAAAGAGCATTACCTTGGTTTTATCCACATTTAAAAGAAGCTTAAGCTCAGAGAGCTGAGTCTGAATAATGTTAAAAACAGCCTGTACATTTTTATGCGGACGATACCGTGATGTATTGTGCAGGTCCCTCGATTAACAACAGCCTCGTTAATCAAGGGACCTGCACAGTACATCACGGTATCGTCCGCATAAAAATGTAAGGTTGCTCCTTCGACATTTTCACCTAAACTATTAATATAGATAGAGAATAATAGCAGACCTAAAACTGAACCTTGTGGTACACCATTAGTGATGTTTAACCACTCAGAAGATAGCCCATCAAAGTGAACACATTGGGACCTTTCAGAGAGGTAGTTTACAAACCACCCCACTGCATGGCTGGATATGCCAATACTGACCAGCCTCTGATTCAAAATGCGATGATCGACGGTATCAAAAGCTTTGGATAGGTCAATAAATAGAGCTGCACAACTCTGCTTATTATCTAAAATACTCGTAATATCATTTACCACTTTCATTGTGGCAGTGATGGTGCTAGGTTGCTTTCTGAAGCCTGACTGATGTTTAGACAGGATGTCATTTGTACATAAAAACTCCTTTACCTGTTCACTCACTATGCGTTCAAGAACCTTAGCCAGAACTGACAATTTGGAGATGGGTCTATAATTGTTTAATAAGGTGGCCTCCCCTCCTTTTAGTAGTGGCAGGACATACGCTGATTTCCATACTTTTGGGATTTTGTTCGTGCTGAGAGAGAGGTTAAAAAAGGTAGTAAGAGGTGGAGCAATAAAATCTGCAGCTATCTTTAAAAAGAAAGGTTCTACGTTGTCCGGACCAGCCGGCTTTTTAGGATCTAGCTTGGTTAAGACTTCACGAACAACATCAACAGTAAAAGGAGTACAACTGAAAGGGTTTTCCAGACTACATTGTTCTGAGTCACCGACTGTGGTGTTCACAGAAGCAGAATTAGAAACAGAATGAAACAGAGAGCCACAGGACACAAAATGCTCATTAAAACAATTTAACATGGTAGCCCTATCCGATATAGTGCCAGATGCTGTGGTAAGGCACGGAGGTAGCTCATTACGGATATCACCGGTGGATATCGATTTTATGGCTTTCCAGAATTTTCTAGGGTTGTTCAGGTTTTTTGTGGTAACTGACAGATAATACTTAGATTTAGCACTTTTGACATGTGAAGTGAAGCTATTTCTTAGCTGCCTAAAACGCAGCCATTCTACCTCTGAGCCTGATTTCCTAGCCTTTGCCCAGGCCTTGTTTCTCTCATGTAATTCAGCAGAAAACCAAGGATTGTCTCGTCCCTTCCCTCTAAATGTACGCAGGGGTGCATGTCTATCTATAATTTCCATAAAACCAAGATAAAAATAAGACCATGCAGTCTCAACATCAGCACACAAATCGATTTATCATCAACAAAACCCTGCTCCACAAAATGTTTTATGTCTCTCTTAATGATAATACGAGGTTTAACCTTTTGGACTTTAGTGTCCCTAATTGTGGCTTCAGCACAGTGATCACTCAGATCATTCGCAAATACTCCCACAGCTGAGTATTTATAGGGAATATTAGTTAGAATGAGATCAATTAGGGAGGATTTATTTGGGGACTTAATATTAGGTTGAGTAGGACTGTCAACAATCTGAGTAACATTTAAAGAGATACAAAGGTTTTTAAAATCCTCTGACACTCTAGTAGTTAACCAGTCCCAGTTAAAATCTCCAAGTAGCATTATTTCCTTGTAGTCTAGTTGCGATAAAAGATTTGCTAGCGAAGACAAGGAGTCTTTGACAGCTGAGGGGGGTCTGTAACAACTCACTACCATGACTTGTTGCCCCTTTGCCACTTCTATATTTAAGGCTAAACATTCAAATTGCTTACTGATAGATTTGGAAACTAATGTGGATACACTGAACTTATTCTTAACATAATGTCACAGTCTGCTTTCTCACTCACCTATTTTCTGCATTATCATTCCTTAGTCACCTGGTAGTCACACCCTGTCTCTCTCTCTCACTCTGTTACACCCATCAGCTCCATTAGTATTTAGGCCCACTTCACCTTCACCTCAGTGCCAGATCGTACTTCGCAGCATGCTTGTCTTTCCCGCACTACTCCTCAGATTGCTCTCCCGGTTTCGACCCTGCCTGTCCCTGACCAGCCTGCCTCGCCTGCTCCCTGACCCGTTCTGTGCCTACGACTCCCGTCCTGCCTTCTCCCGGAAACCTCGCCTGTCCCCGACCAGCCCTTTGCCTACTATCTGCCGTGTTGTCTCCTACCAGCCTATTGACTCTAATAAAGCTGGTTACCGACTATCTCTGGTTTCCCGTGTTCTGCATTTTGGTCCTCAGCTCGTTTGTGACAGAACGATCTGGCCAGAAATGGACCAAGCAAACACCGGGTCTCCTAGAGACCGCTTTGAGAGGGTTGAGGATGCCATCCAAAGACAGGAGGTCACAATAGCTACCTTAGCTATCGAGACCCACCAGGCAACCTCAACCCAGGGACAAACGCTGGCTCACCTTACCTCCCAGATGCAACAGATGGCCGCCACCGTACAACAGCTAGCCGCTACCATGGCTGCTACCGTCCCTCCGCCCGCAGCTCCGATGCTCGCTCCAGCCCCTGGGTCGACGGGATACGCTCCGGAGCCTCGTGTGGGAACGCCGGAACGCTACGCTGGTGAGCCGGAGGGATGCAGGCCTTTTCTCACAAACTGTTCCATATTGTTTTCACTGCAGCCACACACCTTCGCCTCCTCGGCGGCTCGGGTAGCTTTCACCGTTAATCATCTGACGGGGAGAGCACGTTTATGGGGAACTGCTGAGTGGGAGCAGCAGACACCAGCCTGCGCCTCGTTTGCTGCCTTTTCCGCGGAGATGCGGAAGGTGTTCGGTCCCGTTCGTCTGGGTCCCGACGCTGCTGGAGGCCTGCTGAGTTTGTGCCAGGGTTCCGGCACGGTGGTGGATTACGCTATTGACTTCCGCACCAGTAGCCGTCGCAGCAGCTGGAATGAGCCGGCGCAGTGTGACGCATATCTGAGAGGATTAGCGGATTATATGAGAGATGAGCTGGTTTCCTATGATCTCCCTGCTTCCTTGGATGGGTTGATAGAGCTCACCTCTCGGATTGACGGACGAATCCAGACTCGGAGAGGAGAGCAACAGACGCGAGCGGCGGGCCGCTGCTCGCGACAACAACTTCCGGTTTCCGGGAGATTTCGACTTCCGGGTTCGGCGGAGAGTTCCCACTCCTACTCTGACTCACGGTACGAGGTCGAGCCCATGCAAGTGGGTCGTACCAGTCTTACCTCTGAGGAGAGGGAAGTACGTCGAAGAGGTAAAAGACAGAGCTCATCAGTAATGGGGAGTATACTGGTGGGCCAAACCTCTGAGCTGATCCCCAATCTAAGACCCTTGTGCCATGCTCGACTCCTCCTGACAGGCAAATCTCAGGCTCTGGCTGTTTTTATCGACTCCGGATCAGATGTTAGCATCATTGACGAGGAGCTCGCACGACAGCTGGGCATCCAACAGGTTCGGCTGCTCCAGCCGGTACCGGCTAATGCTTTGGATGGTCACCTGCTGGGAACAGTGACACACCAGACGACACCGGTCCGTATGCTCATGTCGGGGAACCACCATGAGACAATCCGGTTTCATGTGCTACGGTCCCCCCAAATCCCTCTGATTTTGGGTTATCCGTGGCTCCGCCGCCACAACCCGAACATTGACTGGGCAACTGGGTCCATCCTAGGTTGGAGTTCTTCCTGTCATCAGGTTTGTCTCAAGCAGGCCGCCGCACCTCAACTATCTGTGGATATGAACCTGGTTCCGGATGTCACAGGGGTTCCGGCGGAGTATTTGGACTTTAAGGAGGTGTTTAGCAAGGCTAAGGCGACATCTCTCCCACCTCATCGGCCCTATGACTGCGCCATTGAGCTACATCCAGGCGCAGTCCCACCCAAGGCCCGGTTGTACTCGCTTTCGGCACCGGAGAGGAAGGCCATGGAGACCTACGTCAATGACTCTCTGGCTGCGGGAATTATTCGTCCTTCCACATCACCCGCAGGAGCAGGGTTTTTTTTTGTGGCGAAGAAGGACAAGACCCTGAGACCCTGCATTGACTATCGGGGTCTGAACGACGTCACGGTGAAGAATCGTTATCCCTTGCCACTCATCTCGTCAGCATTTGAGTTACTACAGGGGGCTACAATCTTCACTAAGCTGGATCTACGAAACGCTTATCACCTGGTACGAATCCGGGAGGGGGACGAATGGAAGACCGCCTTCAACACCTCTTCGGGACATTACGAGTACCTGGTGATGCCATTTGGACTTACCAACGCCCCTGCAGTTTTCCAGGCGTTGGTGAACGACGTACTCCGAGACATGTTGGATCGTTATGTTTTTGTCTATCTGGACGACATCTTGATTTTTTCTAAGAACCTCAAGGAGCACGTCCATCATGTCCAGACAGTCCTCCAGAGACTTCTGGAGAACTCACTGTTCGTCAAGACGGAGAAGTGCGAGTTTCACACTTCTTCGGTCGCCTTTCTTGGCTACATCGTGGGTCAAGGAAGTGTGGAGATGGATCCTTCTAAGGTCTCAGCAGTTACCTCGTGGCGGGTCCCTGATTCCCGGAAGGAGCTGCAGCGTTTCTTGGGATTCGCCAACTTTTACAGACGGTTCATCCGTGGCTACAGCACCGTGGCCGCCCCGCTCACCGCCCTGACCTCATCCAAGGTGACGTTCCGATGGTCCCCTGCAGCCGAGGAGGCTTTTCAGGACCTCAAGGGCCGGTTTACGTCAGCTCCTATCCTTCAAGTACCAGACACCGCTGGTCAGTTGGTGGTGGAGGTGGATGCTTCTGACGTAGGGGTGTGGGCCATCCTGTCGCAACGTTCTGGTGAGAACCAGAAGCTCCACCCCTGTGCTTTCTTTTCGAGGAGATTGAGTCCGGCAGAGAGAAACTATGACGTGGGGAATCGAGAGCTTCTAGCAGTCAAGTTGGCGTTGGAGGAGTGGCGACACTGGCTTGAGGGGACAGAACAACCATTTCAGGTATGGACCGACCATAAGAACCTGGAATACATCAGGTCGGCACAGAGACTGAATTCTCGGCAAGCCAGGTGGTCGTTATTTTTCACCCGGTTTAATTTTTTTCTCTCCTACCGCCCAGGCTCCCGCAACGTGAAGGCCGACGCTTTGTCTCGGCAGTTCGGGAGGGAGGGAGACACCCGGGATATTCCGGACACTATTCTTCCTGCTCCTCGAGTGATCGGCGTCCTCGCTTGGGAGATTGAGGAGAGGGTTAAGACCGCTTTGGTGGACCAACCCGGTCCTAGTTCTTGTCCTCTTAACCGCTTGTTTGTGCCTCAGGTTTTGAGGGCTGAGGTGCTTCAGTGGGCTCATAGCTCCAAACTTTCCTGCCACCCTGGAATTCAACGTACCAAGGGGATGGTCCTACAACGGTTCTGGTGGGCCACGCTGGAGGCTGACACCCGGGAGTTTGTGAACGCCTGTCCTGTGTGCAATCGGCACAAACCATCTAACCAAGCGCCAGCTGGCCTCCTTCATCCATTACCGGTCCCACGTCGCCCTTGGTCACATATTTCATTGGACTTTGTGACTGGTCTACCACCGTCCCACGGACATACTGCCATCTTGACGGTGGTAGATCGGTTTAGTAAGATGGCTCATTTCATACCCCTGCCTAAGATCCCGTCAGCTAAGGAGACGGCAGAACTGATTCTGCTCCACGTGTTTCGCATTCACGGACTGGCGACTGATGTGGTTTCCGACCGGGGGCCCCAATTCACCTCTGTGTTTTGGAGGGAGTTTTGTGAGCTCATCGGGGCGACGGTTAGTCTCACCTCCGGTTTCCACCCACAGGCCAATGGCCAGACCGAACGGAAGAATCAGGAGATGGAGACCACTCTCCGCTGCATGGCTTCCGATCATCCCACGACCTGGTCAAAACAACTCCTGTGGGTGGAGTATGCCCACAACACCCTCATCAGTTCCGCTACTGGTCTTTCCCCTTTCCAGTGTGCATACGGTTTTCAACCCCCATTGTTCTCTGCATTGGAGAAGGAGGTTACCTGTCCGTCTGTCCAGGCTTTCATCCGACGTTGTCGGAGGATTTGGAGGCAGGCTCGTACAACTCTGCTTCAGTCTGCTAACCGGTACGCCACATCAGCGAACCGCCGACGAACCAAGGCACCTGTGTACCAGGTAGGCCAGAGGGTGTGGCTTTCCACCCAGAACATTCCCCTTCGGATGGAGTCTAAAAAGTTAGCGCCCAGGTTTATTGGACCCTTCGAGATTGTCAAGGTCATTAATCCTGCAGCAGTTCGACTGAGTTTGCCCCGGAACATGAAAATCCATCCCACCTTCCACGTCTCTAGGATTAAACCTGTCCGGGAGAGCCCTATGGTTTCCGCCGCCCCTCCACCACCACCCCCTAGGATGATCGATGGGGGCCCTACCTACACCCTTCGTCGTTTACTCCGTTCCCGTCTCAGAGGAAGAGGGGTTCAATATTTGGTGGACTGGGAGGGCTATGGTCCTGAGGAGAGGCAGTGGGTTCCGGCTCGTCATATCCTCAACCCTCAGCTCATCCGAGACTTCCACCTGCGTTACCCGGAGCAGCCGTCTAGGACCCACGCTCGACCAGGCGTTAAGCCAGGGAGTACTCGTCCGCTACGGACCAGAGGCTTCGTCGAGGAGGAGGGGGAGTCGTCATCGGGCGAGGAGGACGAGGATTTCCAGGAGGGAGAGGCCGAGAGAGCAGTCTCAGACGAGTACTAACCTTTCCCATACCTCCACCTTCCACCCGGTGTCTGTAGGGTTTTTTTTTTCTTGGGTCTCTTTTGTTTGTTTTTTTAGTATTGTTTAGACATCTGGAGCCGTCCATTAAGGGGGGGGTTCTGTCACAGTCTGCTTTCTCACTCACCTATTTTCTGCATTATCATTCCTTAGTCACCTGGTAGTCACACCCTGTCTCTCTCTCTCACTATGTTACACCCATCAGCTCCATTAGTATTTAGGCCCACTTCACCTTCACCTCAGTGCCAGATCGTACTTCGCAGCATGCTTGTCTTTCCCGCACTACTCCTCAGATTGCTCTCCCGGTTTCGACCCTGCCTGTCCCTGACCAGCCTGCCTCGCCTGCTCCCTGACCCGTTCTGTGCCTACGACTCCCGTCCTGCCTTCTCCCGGAAACCTCGCCTGTCCCCGACTAGCCCTTTGCCTACTATCTGCCGTGTTGTCTCCTACCAGCCTATTGACTCTAATAAAGCTGGTTACCGACTATCTCTGGTTTCCCGTGTTCTGCATTTTGGTCCTCAGCTCGTTTGTGACACATAAATGGCAACGCCACCACCTTTATTAGGCCGGTCGGTACGATACACATTAAAACCATTTAAGGCAATGTCATAGGCCAAAATAGATTTGTTTAGCCATGTTTCTGATAAAACAATGACGACAGCGTCAGTCGAGCTCGCCCAAATATGGACAACATTTAGTTTACCTAACAGACTGCGCACATTCAAGTGGATGAAACCCACCCCAGACCTAGCTTTAAAATCAGCAGGAGTAGCGATTTGACTACTGCTACAGGTTGTACATTTCCTGATAGTAATAACAACAAAAAAACCAGGCATCTTTTCCTCTTAAACGACACACATACATTGTCATCTACTTTAGAATCACCGGAAAAGTCTGCGAGAGTGTGATTTGAGCTTAAGAAGCAGTCCTGAAGAAGCATCATCGCAGGAAAACAAAAAAGACAAACATATTTTGTCGAGCAGATTGACTGTGACAAGGCAACCGGTTATTGTTTGTGTAACACATCCGAACCTTTGCAGGGGATGCCCACTGCGGGTGGCAGAACAGACCTGAATCCAGTAGACTCCTCAGAATGACTAGAGATCTTCTCATAGTCCAAAATAGTTAACAGGCACAGCAGAATCGCGATATGGGCCATTTTCCCAGACCAGCACACAGAATCCGCGATGTTCCTGGAGCAAATCAGCACAGCAGCAAAGGACAGACGAAAGCAGCAGCGTGGTATCCCCGGGGTGAAAGCAGGCCTCTGCAACAGCAGAACCAGGACAGGTGGAAAGCAGGCCACAGCCGTGGTAAAATCCTCCTCCGCACAGCAGCACACGCCCGGTGGAAGCAGGCCAAGCCCGAAGCGTGGATCCACTCCGTCTCTCCGCGACGACTCCGGGGTAAAAACCTCTCCAGTGCAGCCGTACTCTACAGGTGGGAGCAGGCCTCCGTAGATCGCAGATCGCAGGCAACAAACCGGTGGAGCCGCTCCGTCTCTTCGCGACGAGCAGGCCTCCGTAGATCGCAGATCGCAGGCAGCAACAGGTGGAGCCGCTCCGTCTTGTCGCGACGACTCCGGAGGAAAAACACCACAGTACAGCCGTACTCGACAGGTGGGAGTTGGAAACCAAAGACTCCAAAGGAGCTTGAATAAATAGCTGTATAACATGGTTAATTAGTGCCTCAAACTGCCTGCTGTTTGTTGTACCTGTGAATTCAATTTGAACAAATGCAACTTAAGCAAAACAAACTGGAGACATTTAAAGTCTGTATCAATATTTGAACATTTTTAATAAATAATTTGCAGGAATGAATATGACTGAGATCCTTGAGTAACTGTGCCCAAATAACTGCCGAGAACAGGTTTAATACGACTGTCACCATATTGTCCTTCATCAGACTGTTGATGTGGTTATGGTTGTGAAGACCATTTTAAAACAAGCTTGACAAAGATTTGACTGTTATTTTATCCCTTTTAAATTATCATTTGAATTCCTTGCACTGCTCGTTTCAATATAAAAAGATTAAATAAAATGTGTAAGCTCAGCCCTGTCTATATTGGATTGATTTTTTATTTCCATAATTATAATCATGTTCAATCATTGTATTCTTCAGCCCAAACAAAAGTGACTCTGAAAACTAAGATTGAATTCAAATAACTTTCAACAGCTTTCATGCAGCTCCTTCTTGAGCCAAATCTGATATTGTTTTGAGAATACTCGACCCCGTAAGGTAGTGTGTTGGGCATTTCACTTTATTGGTGATTAGTGCAATATGCCCATTTAATATTGTACAATTAAATTAGGGTGTACCGTATTAGGATTTCATCTTCATTTTTATTCTGGGAGGAATTATTCTAAGTCTCTGAGTATTTTACTCTGACCTCGCTCTACCAGCTGCTATCTGAGTTTAGCACAAAACCACATGGTGTTTGGCTTATTAATGAATCAAATGAAAACAAAAACCACAGTTCTGTCTTGTTTGATTTACAACAATAGCGGTTCCAGCACAGACGACCCACTGTGAGCCAAAGTCTGTCAGGAACGCAGTCAAACAGTGCTGCATCTGTCAACATTTGCCATAAATGTTTACAACACAAACCAGTAAAATGTGCTCAACTGAGACGGAGAGTTTGTTCTTTAATCACCCTTAAGGTTTTTGTGTTTATAAGTCTGGGTTAACAGAAGTGTCACGATTGAATAAATTAAAAAAGTAATGGCTTTAAAGGGGACCTATTATGCAAAATCCACGTGTTCCTGTATTTTCTACATCAACATGTGTCCCCTCTGTGGAAAGAGACTCTGAAAGTGTTCTCTTTTTGTCCTGATCCATTTATATAAAAACCTGTCTGAAAATGAGCTGATCAGGTTTCGGCCACGTTATGATGTCATAACGATTTTTTGGCTTGTGTAACCATTAGCCAATCAGCAACCAAGGTAACCCCCCCCCCCCCCCCCTCCTTATCACCTGAATCTCCTCCTAGAGCCCCATTGTGTTCTTTGTAACCAAATCTCTCTCAGAGGGGCGTGGGGAGGGGCTCCTTATTTTCATCTAAAGTAACAGACAGAGAATCAGCACTTTGGAAACAGGGCTGAAACAGAGGGGATTATGGGAATGATCTGCAACACTTCAGAGATGTGTGTGTATATATCTGAGACCTATAATATATTGATGAAAAACAGTATAATAGAGGACCTTTAATGTAGATTTTCCTCCATCATAATTTTGGTGCTTTTATGATCTCCAAATAACTTTTATTTTCTTAACCAATTGGTCAGGATGCTAAGTGATCTCAAGGCTTGAAACGTATCTTCTTGATGGGCCGATCTATGACATGGTGTCCAAAAACTGTTGAGAATTACTTCATTGTATATGCCAATACATGATATGTTAAAAATCATAACAGCATGTAGAGGATAATGTTTCACATTTTCATCCAATTTAGCTATTAGCTGTCAATGTATTTAAAGGGGCCCTATTAGGCTAAATGTCAGGTTCATGATTGTAGCTCTCTTCACGACACAGAGTAGACACAGGTCGGTTCTTTAAAACGGGCGTTTATTTCTTGTAGTTTTCATCCTGTAGCCTCCCCTCTTCCTTTACGCCGTGAGAACTACAACACCGAATGACACGTATACATAGCCAAACATATTAGCATATTGTGCTACAGGTATGAATGAAAATAAGAAAATGAAAACATAAAACAGATACCTCGTTGGCCGCTTGTCGTGAAAGGAGATTCATCTAGTTCCTTTTCTGTATAACTTTGTCACAGACTTCAGCAGAGCTTCAAACAAAGACGTCAACCCACGTTGAGTTGTACAGTGTAACAACAAAACTCGCAGTACCAGCACATGAACAAACATTAGTTCCTAGGCACAAGAAACACACACGCATATCGGTTTAACATGTAAAACAAACTGTATTAAATCATGCCATATTTAACGATTATAAAATAACATGAATATTTATTTATCTAATTGAACTATGACATTAATTGTGTTATTCTTTTTTATTAAGGGAACTTTGTTACGTCATTTACACTGATTGTATTGTGTACCTCTACTGTGACATGTTAAGCCCATATTGAAATAATCGTTTCAATATATTGACACAAGCTAACACATTGACCAACTGAGAATAGTAAAGATACTAATACAATACATTGAACACTTGGGGAAGTAATACATACAACTTTCAGAGGTATTGTGAAAAGTTCCCTTATCAGTAAGACTCAATCATATTGACTTGCTTGTATCATAACGCTCGGATAAAAGGACACGGATCAAATCTGTTATCATAGGTGTCGTTTTTTTTGCCAAGCTTTTTTCAGGTTGGAGGATAGAGCAATGATACAACGGCAATTTCACAGGAGCACGGAGATAGGAGTTTCCACAGCGCAAACACGCAATAGCAAATACAACCATTTAACCTCCTCAACCAGTCTACCCTGTAGAGGCAAATGGCAAACACATAAATGTTCACACACAGCCAGGCAAGCAAACATTGGAGAGCTTGCACACAACAGAATGCATTCACTCTGGCTACTACATTAGGTCAACTGAATCTCATTATTTTAATGCCATTTCTGAGGCAATTATTTTGTGGTGAAATGCTAGATCTCTATTGGTCGGCTCTATTTGTTCCAGGGTCATGGCCATTTCTGAATGTGTGGATCCAAGCAGCATGATGTTCCACTTGTGGTCTGTGTTTTTCTGTTTGTGTTTGTGAGTGTTTAGAGTTTAGGAAAGTCATTTGGATTCTTATTAGCCAAAAAGCCAGTGCTGAAATCGCTGATGGGAGTAAAGACTTGGGGGTCAAACGTTGAAGAGGACTCTGCTTTTCTTTCAAGTGGTAATTAGAGAGAGATGAACTAAACCAGGCTGAGCAGAGCCAGAAACAATATTGGGAGCTTCACGCTGACCCCTGCCTCTTCCCCAAGCTTCTTATGTAAGCATTTATCTTCAGGGAACCAATTTCAGAAGAGGAAATGTGGCCTTGTAGTGCTGTCAAGCAGGGATGAGACACAGCAAAACAACTTCATTCTGGACTTTAAATGATGGCTGTTAAATGATTCCTATCTCTCTTCACTGTAGGTCTTACTGGGATGTGGTTTCAGCTTGATCAGAATGAATAGTTTTAATGTGTTATGTCCTCATGTGCATTATCAGAGTCTCCGTCTCACACATAAAGCAAAAAATAATGCTCTTTTGTGTCTCTTCAAGGGACTGATTTAAAATATGGTTGGGACTTCAAATATAAAGAAACAGCAAGGAAAATAAATCAAGTTTATCAAAAAAAGGAATATGGTGGCCACAGATTAGCAGTTATAATGTGAGGGGGTAAAAAAAAAAACTATAACAAACACAGAGAGAAGAGATGGGAAATGATTACTGTGTGCATAATTGGGACACATATTTTATTCACAGCAGTGAAACATAAAGAGAACAAGATGTCGGAATCAAAAGTAGTATGAGTGAGTATGGAGTCAGAGACGAGAGGAACAGCGAGTAGTTGTCTCTTGTGTTTAATTTCCTTTACGTCTCTAGTTCAGTTTGTACATCACTTTCAGTACTTTCTGGGTTTTATTGATGTCAAAGTAATATTAGGTAAGTCTTTCTGCAGCAACATTACACATTCATGCATATATCATTTCATTTGGATGAAACATGGGCCATAACAGTTTCTCAACCCCCAGAGAAACGTACTGCGAAATGCATTTGGTTTACTTTTGAGAACATGAAATACATTTTGTACATTCTGCCTGACTGTTCCGGTCCTAGTGATTACTCCTACTTTGACATGATTATTGATGCATGGCTTATTGACTCTGAAATTAAGTGCATGCATTTCCTGTGAGTATATAGGAGATATAGTGAGAGGTTCACTGCTCTGTTCTGCTAGTTCAAATATTCCAAAGTAATTGCTCAAGTAGCACACGCTGTCAACTATAAAAGCCTTTCATTGTGAGAGGACCAATCCCATATTAACTGTTTCCTGCCTCAGAAGAGTTATTAATTAAAAAAAAAGCTGGTGACCTGGTTTGTACAAGGAGACCCCTGTGGTACTTTATTTAATTTACAGTATCAGAGTTGACACTGATGAGTGGAGTAAAGATTGAAGGTTAATAGCATGTGGGGAGAAAGTTAAAAACCCTTGTCATCCTCCTGGTCCAATAATAATAATTTTACAATTATTTTTTTACAAAACACAAAGCAGCCTCCGGATTTAAAAGAATGACTTCAAATCGATAAAGGGCATGTTTATGATAGCAGTAGCTGACACAATCAATAGGCTACCTCTTATCTAAGCAAGACCTTGTATGTAAACACTAAAATGTTGATGTTGGTACTGTGCAAATGTTGGTGTCATTTGAGTTACTGTAATTAAGAGAATAGTATAGCATGCTCTAGTATTGGTTTCATTGTTTGTGATATCATTGAATTGAGTTTATAAGCTGTCCAAAGTACAGAAATCAGTTTAAAAGGATACCAACATCCATTGAGGTTTGTTGCAATTAAAGTCTTTCCTACATTTGGCAGTTTGGACTGTTTCATTCAGCCTGGAATATGACTCCATTGCTTTAAACTCCCCTCGCAGAGCTCTGATTGGTCAGCAGGCAGTGCTTTCACAGAGTTGATCTCTTATCTCTAACATCACCTTCTCTGAGGGAAAAGCGCAATAGGGCCTCTTTAAATAAAACATACCATATTCCACAAATCATAAAGTTTTTGGGGTGGCATGTGTCTACATTTGACCACATAACATGCATTACTACCCCAAGGTTAAATAGAAGACTCATATGTCATATCCAAGATATTCTACATGGCATCAAGGAAAGCTTCATCGCTTTGAGGGACATGCTGCAATACCTCCTCCCTAACCAACACCCACGCATCTAAAAGACAGTAAATCATGTTTAGCTCTGCTATGGTTTGACTTATATTAAAATCTTCCAAGTCCTGTACTTAGGATGTAAAACCAGGTCCCCCAACAATCAGAATACCATGATCACTTATCCTTAATGGTTTTTCTCAGACTGCTCACTTGCTTCAGACTTTCACCCGAGTCTTGACTCAGCACTAATCTGCAGGCAACAGATTCATATCGTTCTCTCACAGTGAAGATATAAGTATTTACCATCATCCTCTAAAATGTTGGAGACAAGATAAGGGCCTTTCCATTTGAGAAGTTTGGACCTTTAATTACACTGTCTCATCAGACCAATTAGTCTAAATACCTCAACAGTGTGCCAATGTTTATCATCGTTGCAGGATCTGTCAAATAATGCAGTTTTTTCACATGTATTGTTGGAAAACCTTACACATTTGTTGTAACACTTCAGTTGGGTCAGTCTATATTTTAAACCCTAAAGCACAATGTGAAGCTGTATCATCCTTGTATGTTTGTCAAAATATGACAATTTCATGTCTATTTTGACATGAAATTCAAAATAGAATGTCTATTGTCTATTTCATGGGTGACAGAAATGCTGGCTCTCTCCGACCATTGTGTGGAACTGACTGTGCTCAATTTGAGACTGGACCAGAGATGATGGCTGAAGTCAGAGAGAGGCTTGACGCAGCCTTGGTAGGAATCTCAAAAATCAAAGGTGAGGCAGGCCACCGCAAGTACCACTGATACTGAAGCCAATAAAACTCAGTGCTCGCAGCTGGAGACCAGCCAATGCCACAGGGAACAGCAGGATTAAAAGGTCTCCTGAACGATTGAGAGGGCAAGGTGGGCTCAGCAAAGTGTGTACCTGCTGTGTCGCCCTGTATTAACAGTGCTGTGTAATGTCAGCTCAAACCAATATTATTATAGCTGTGTCGATGCATTCCTTTTACAAAATGCAGGGAGTCTTTTTTCATGTTTCACACCTTTCTGCATTTAATTGATGATCTAAGAGATTATCTAAGGGTATGTTTCTGCATTAAGTGAGATTCCAAAACAAGCCTTTTTCCAACTGCTTAATTAAATGACTTTACTATAATCCTTTCACTTTGTCTGAAACGAAAGCCCAGTCTGCTCCGATTGGTTAGCTGGCCGGCTCTTCTGTTATTGGTCAACCGCTCATACATGTCCCGCCCCTTATCCTATCAAGTGTTTGGAGCACTAGCCAATAGAAGCGCAAGTGTTACATTATGATGTCGTTATGTTACAGAAGTAAACAAAGGAGTCCAATTGAGGCGTTTCAGGCAGGAGGGGGGAAGTGTGTGGGAGAGAAACTATGCAGACCATTTATATGTACAACAACCTAGATCACATGCTACAAGAAAATGAAAACCCAAAACGGCTTACAAGGCCTCTTTAACTGAATGTGAAATAGGCCTACAGTATATTTGAGTCGCAAACTGGCTTCAGACACATCCAGTTAGGGGGCGCTCAGCCTTTCAGTCCTCCAGTGTTCAATCGTCAGTGTGCATATTCTGCAGAATTAATATTGTGTGTGAATGAAAGTCCTTCTAAAAATGGTCCAATGTTCCTAGTGTTGAATAAAGCAGCCCAGTAACTGTATTTGTTTCTTTCCTGTTTCCTGTTCTGTCACCATGCTTTCTCTGTTCTCTTTTATTTTCACTAAATATGTGAAAAGGGTTTTGCATGAATTAGTTTGAAAGGTCTGCTAAACCACATTCAAAACAAGACCTTGTGTCTTTATTTGTATTAATGACTGATCCTCAATGCCGTGCTTCAGTCGTGCAATGCCTGAATGGCATTGAAACCGGGCATGTGAGGGAGAGGCAGTGCGCTTTTTAATTTGAAGTAGACTGTTGTTACAGGGTGAACATTGAACAAAGCAGGGCTGTGTCAAAGTGCGTTATTAATAGAAGAGAATGGAGGTGGAATTATTAATATTACTGAATGTTTACTCTAATCAATGGACATCTAAAACAGTTCTGCTAAACTGTCTCTTGTAAACTCCAGCGATAATTGAGTTGAGTTGAGATTGGTTCATTTAAAAGGCACTACATTTCATTCATCCTGACACTGTATTACGCACACTGTGACTCAACGATATGCCTCTACGGAAGCTCTTAACGTTGGTGCCAATCTTAAATGTGACCCTGTAATTATCTCCGATTCCCGATAGAGCGGAGCCTATAGAATTATTGTTCCGCCTTTTGTAAACTAGCCTTTGCACTACATGAAGGTCTAAATGTGACCATACCATGGCATTTTGTACATCCTCTTGGGTCCTACTTAGCAGTGAACCTTTTAAGGCTCTTGACACAATGTTGTGGAATGAAAGGGCTTCGAGACAAACTGGCTGCATAATTAGTTTTGAGGAACACTTTTTGAAGTCTCAAGGGTTTTAATATAATTCCCATGAAAGTGTTATTATCTAACATTGCTTTCACCTTTCTTCTGTGATATGATCAGAGGAAACAGTAATCATGGGCAAAGGAAAAGATTAGAAGCCACGCTCTGAGGCGCCTGGTCTGCCATCACCTTATCTCTTTTGCAAACGATTCATCGCCCTTCACCCTTGTTTCAACGATCCTCTCTCCAGATCATTAAAGCACCTTTGGCTTGAACTTTGGTGTGGCAAACATCATCTACAGCACCACCGCCGTCCACTGACCCGCACCTCCGGTATCGAGAAGCCATCCTTCACGTTCTGAAAAAACAACAGCAAACAAATCGCTTCTCCATAGGGAGTAAATGACTCTTTCACAATCAATGCTATTTCCCTCAGATGCGACACATTAGTTACTGCCACTTGGAACCACGGCAGGTTATTTGTCACACAGCTGGTTCGTGTACGCTTTCAGCAAGACTGTACCTCTAGATTGGATTCCCAGTCAAAAGCAAAAAATAGACTGAATGCTCATTTGA
This sequence comes from Harpagifer antarcticus, assembly GCA_902827135.1. Classification (NCBI taxonomy): domain Eukaryota; kingdom Metazoa; phylum Chordata; class Actinopteri; order Perciformes; family Harpagiferidae; genus Harpagifer; species Harpagifer antarcticus. The sequence continues at coordinate 1,162,210 of CADEHL010000998.1, forward strand.
ACATTTGAAGGGGGCATGAAGAAGAAACTTACATTACATATTCAGCTAACCACTTCTAAATCTCACAGATAACATACATCTCCTTCATGCAGGTGCCTCAGATGTTGAAGACCTCACAAGCATCCCACCTGCATGTGCAGACTGTGGGTCCAATGCATTCTTCCTGTGATTTGTGTCCTGGATCATCGCAAGCAAAGGCAGTGTTCTTCCTGTTCCTCCACATCAAACTCACTGAAACCAATACAGGAACACTTGGTCTCATTAAACCGATGTGCTGCTCGCTGTTACTTGCCACGCTTAGTTGCCAGCAGACAGAATAATTGGCTGTATCAATTAAGGTCTGCTTGCTGTCTCACCCTCACACTGTGGCACAGTTCAGCGCTCTCAAGGGTGAAGAGAACAAAAGATGTCCGTCCACCTGGGTAAAGATACTTTAAGTTATTTTAGCACATTTTGTTTAACTATTGAACAAAAATGTATGTTGAGAAGTTTCTTTTTTTCCCCTTTAACAAAAAAAAGCACAGTTTACTTTTTTAATCGAAGCATTTGTTAAAGCCCCTGTCACACTGTCCCGAAATTGACACCCGATGGACACACAAATATGGAATTGTGAATTTCGCACGAAGATGGCCCTGAACCACACACGAAGGCAACATTTATATTACATTTAAGACATACAACTGCAATGAAAGTAACACAAACAATTATGTTAAAGTACTATGATACAGTACTGATATTTTCAGACTTTGTTCTTTACTTTATCCGTCTTTATATGTAGAAGATATTAAGTTTTCTCCGTCATGTTGTTTCCATAGCAACAACAACTTCCTGTCAACTCGCCTTCAAAATAATATATTATATCTTTTTCAGTTTCATAGAACACTAATTGAGTTGTTTTCATGATTTGTTGTGCAATAAAACAACCCGATGGACACACGATAAAGGAAATGTTCAAATTCGGCTCTGATCGTAATCATTCGTGAGGGCATCTTAAGCCATCGTATGACCGCCGGTGGAGTTTCTCAGGCTCCGGCAGCAACTTCGTGAGCGGTGGCAAAATCTTTGGCATGCCAAAAAATTGCCGAAGGACCTTGCGAAGGTTCATTTTCGTGTTGAATTCGTGTCAATGTTGCCCTTCGTAAGGCCATCGTGAGGGCATCTTGTTATCATCGGTGCCATCGGGCATTCGCCCCGATCAGAGTGAGGGCGAATGCCCGATGGCACCGATGATAACACGATTTGACAAGATGCCCTCACGAGTGCCTTACGAAGTTGCCCGCTCACAAAGTTGCTGCCGGAGCCTGAGAAACTCCACCGACGGTCATACGATGGCTTAAATGGCCCGATGCTGTTACGATCAGAGCCGAATTTGAACATTTCCTTTATCGTGTGTCCATCGGGTGTCAATGTTGGGACAGTGTGACGCGGGCTTTAAAGAAAGTAAAACAGGGTCGTGATAAAATATGTAGGAGCCACATTTGAAGTGTTTTTCTGTATTTATTATGGTACATGTGTTTGAGTCACTATATATATATATAGGTGGTGGGCGTGTCATTGGATTTGTGTGGTGACGTTTGTGCTTATATCCGGTTGCTTTTACCTGCGCACTTGGTAATAGATGGGGGAGTGAGCTAGAGAAGGACAATTTTTGTTGACTTAATATTGCCGCTGAGGCACTAGTTAGCGGATCTTACGCAGGACAATGATCATCCAAGTCCAGACAAGAACCTCCATTTGTGCATTTTATTCCAATAATAAAGTACAATGAACAGGTTTCCTATATCTCTTTTCCTTGAGCCGTTCCTATGCCTTTCCTTTGTGTGGCTTGAAACACCCTGGTAAAACACCGTTTGCCTACTAGTGCTCTGGCTCCCACCACCCACCTGTCTCCAATATCTACAATTACACCAAGTGCTCTGATCACCCAGTGCCCAAACATGCCTTCAAAATGAAAGCATATAGAAACTACTTTAACTTATGACGCTAACTAAGAATACATATCAATAAATGATAATAATAAACACTATAAACAGCAAGAAAATAAATGTTAAACTATTAAATAATATAAAGAGATATATGGCTCCAACAAAATATATGAGAAATAAAGACATTAACCTTTTTTTACTTTCCTTAGGAGATGTATGTTTGCTACTGGGGATAAAAAAGCAATTTCTTTACTTTTCTCTCTTACACTTCTACTTTTGACCTTGAATAGGAATACCTTGGTGATCATCGTTTCTCTTATTCTGAACAATCTACCTTGGCCTGAGAAAATGGGATACAGCTAAAAGAAATAAAGGGCCATAAGCAATTCTTGCTAGGGGAAATATTTGCTGTTGTCGGTTTTCTTTCCCGTGTTAGTTAGTATAACAGAAAGAGAGGGAAGGTTTAGTTTTCGATCAGTGCATAATTTTATCTTAAGTCATCATATTTGAAGATCAGGCAGGAAAATATTTTTTGAACCCACACAACATATGTCGTGGGACCAGCACTTCGAAAGTAGTTTCAGTGGAGGACCTTTTTGATGATATTTCGTATAGTAACTTATTAAAATATGAACATCTATTTTGTTCTTTAATCATAAATTATAATTGTAAACAAGCTTTCAAAATAACACAACTGTACATTCAAATAATGGTCTCAAGAACTATGCAAATAGAAAGAATTAAAAACATGTTTTCCTTTAAACTGAGGATGGGCTGGGAAAATATGAATTAACATGTTCCATATTTCCAACCATTTAATGCACATATTGATAATTTTAGACCTAAGTAGGTTTTAATGAATCATTCATCTTAGAGTGAACAAACAAAGGGACTCAGTTAACACAAATGCCCAGCTGATTGCATTTCCTGCATCGTTTAATCACTTCAATGCAATTATTTTCACTTTCATAGTGTCAGGGTAAACTGGCAAATCAGTCCAATCATCACACACTGTGGTCGTGTTTGGTAAGAGATGGCGAGAAAACACTGTAAGAGGAAATGTGCGAAACAGTTGACCGTTCTAGATCATTTCCAGGATGTCGTCTTAATGTAAATTACCAGCTAAGTGTTTCTATTTTCAACAGTAACACGTCTTTAGTGGGTATAGTCTAGTACTGTGTCATTTCCATGAAGTGCTTCTATTAATTTAACATTATATCTGGATCTGAATCACGCACTGATTGAATAACAGAAGGCTAATATTGATTTAATGATGGCTGGAACTCCAAACTCTCTATCCAATCAAAAACAAGACAGAGCAAAAACAAGGGAAATAAATATGTACCATAACTTATAACATTGACACACGCATGGTGTAACAAACAGTACTGTATACAACATGTGGTAAGGTTAACTGATATGTTTAAAGAGACCCTTTTATGGTCGTTTTCAGGTTCCTATTTGAGTGATTGATCATATCTGATTGGTGAGCTGGCCGGCTCTGTTGTGGTTGGTCCACCACTTATGCTTAGGGGCGGGACATCTCTATCTCAAACAATGTGCTGGAGCGCTAGCCAATATAAATGCAAGTATTACATAGCGATGTCATCATGTTACAGAAGTAAATAAAGGAGTCCAATGGCAGCGTCTAAGAGATCGAGTGGGAGAGAAACTCCTTCTGGCGTTGATTTGGGATTTTAGCTTTTGCAGACCATTTACATGCACACAAACCTATATAACACACTACAGGAAAAGGGAAAACCACAGGAATCCTAATAGGTCCTCTGTAAGGGGAAGGCTATAGACGTGCTTGATGAATTTGCAACGTGACAGTGGCTGGCAAATAATAGTTTTATAGATTTATGGACCTGGGCATTTTTATGGACCTTTGTTTTATGTGAATGGTTTTGTAGAGAGAACTGATGATGGTCATCATCTATGAGCTCAATTTCTGCAAGTTTCCCTTTTCACTTCAGGCGGTCAAAAGGGTCAAATTAGTCTCAGCATAATAAATGGAAAGGCATGGCTAAGTTACCAACCAAAGTAACTACAATGTTCAGAGTGAGGTCAGCAAGGTCTTCGAATAGCACATTTCTTACGATGGATGAACAAGCAAATGTATGAAATAAAGGCCACAGAGAGAATATAAAACACGATCCTAATTTGTAACATGGAAGGAAATACAGGTAAAATGTAGTGAGTACATCACACCAAACAACAAAGAAATGGTTGATGAAATCAATGTGTGTTTTTGAGACACAAGAGACAAACCACACTTTTTGAAGAATGCAGTGAGGTCATAGCAGAGACAAGACAGAAATCCTAAAAACTGCTCCAGGATTGGATTTGTAGATTTGATTTGTTTTTTATCTGTATTTTTGAAAATTATGTAACTTTTTTTGTTTTTATCTTTTTTTAGCATATTGTTTACTATATTATAACTTAGTACTTTTTTTAACGCATGTAAGATATGCAACACTAAGCTGTCTGTGGCTCTTTCCTGCTGTAACGCTGCAAACGTCCCCTCTGTGGGACTAATAAAGGTATTCTGATTCTGAAATGATTGCGGTTGTGTGTGTGTGCAGAGGCTGTGAAATGTGGGGGCGCATAAATCAGGTTACGGAAATAGAATAGTTTGCTCCTGTGTAATCGGAAATCATGCAGTTAGTGGAGGCAAAGATGGGGACCGATAGAAATAAGTTTCTCCTTCCTTCTTCCTCCGCTAAAAGCAAACCGGAAAACAAATCATGAGTACACTGCGGCTTCCTGTGTCAATTGGGCCACATCCCTCACTGATATGAGATGTTCTCTCATGCATTACAGAGTGAAAGCACCAACAAAACCGGTTGGAACAGTGTGCACTAAGCCAAGCAGATTGTATTGTGTTGTCTTGGCTTACCTGCAAAGGTAAGAGCCTATGGCATTTGTATGAGAGCAGTCTATTGAAACACACATAATACTATAAATTATGTTTGCGGTATATCATCAAAAGGGTACAATTATGATCATGACACGCATGGTGACCTAGACAACAAACGTAACCTCCTATAATCAAAATATAATAACAGCCCATGTGTCCATTGACAGCTATAAGTAATAAAAGCGTCTTTGACCTTGAACAAGATACTACAATCCAACAGACTCAATTATTGTAAATCAAACCTGATAAGAACATCAGCCAAATGTCAAATGACCATAATCAAAAAACTTGGGACAAGAAGAGCTTATCAACAAATCTCATTGGGAAAGAAAAGCTCTTCTGGAGCTCACTGAACTGTGAAGCCATGAAGTGTTTGGTATCTACAACATGCTATAAGACATGCTATAATATCAGTTTTGAAGTTGTTGCTATATGTGGGTTTCTGTATAATATTCTTGCCATTCTCTTTGTATTTTAGCTAGTAGGGTTATTCATAACTGTGCATCAGATTCTCCCCCATGACTCTCTAACTCTGCGTTTCTTAGTGAACTGGATCTACGCTCACTCCACTGTAAGCCATTTCTCGTCACTTAAAAGCTTCAATATTTGATGCACAATCAGCTCTAAACCATTACCGGCAACCTTGAGTGAAGCTCAATATTGTAATCTTTTGATAGCGTAGTGCGCCCACATTCCTGCACTTATTCTCGCAATCATTTTAAAAAGAAGAATCTTGCAGCAAGACTAAACCTTCACAAGAGGAAGTTGCTGCACACATTTTGGAAGCAAATCTCAAAGCTGCAAACTCAGCTAAATCTAAAAATGTGACATCTTTGACATCCCTGCAACATTTTTGATCTTGTGACACAAAAACAAAAAGGCATTTCATATTGTTCAATAATTTAGAACACGGTGATGTCCTACTTTGTTCAAAAGTCTTGAAGAAGTAATTAGATAGCAATATAAAAGCCATTTCATATTTAGGATTAATGACTTTTGAATGTCCATTAGGGGGACCATTACAACTATGAGCAAAGGGAGTTAATTCCCAGCAACATCTTAATATCACTTCCAATAATCTATTTTGCATGTCTTGTCCCGCTGCGTGCCAATGAGTGTGCTGACATCCAACCAAATAACACTTGCCGTTATGCTTCGGTTAGTCTAAGCTATTCAAATAGACCACTATATCTATTTAAACAATGGCATCACAATCATCCCACAGCAAAACCAACAGCAAACATAATGTTTAAAGATGGACATTGCAGGACAATCATTCGTTTTGATCTAATTACATGTTATTCAGCTTTTTCCATAATAATATTCAGCATGACTTAATTGCTTGTTTTTATGCTAAATGTAAACACTTTCACTTTCTGCAATACAATTATAACCCTTCTTTTGTCTTTTATACACAGCAAATTGTAGATTGCTGCTTGAATCAAAGCATGTGTGTCTGATCTTCAAGTGTTATACTGCCACCACTGTGCAGCCATACAAAACACCTCAAGTGTTTACTAGAAGTCTGTATCCTTGTTTGTGTGATATATGTTTACATTTTGTGTGTGTATGTGTGTTCAATATGTACAGTTGTAGTGAGTTATTCGAGACAATTCTAGAAATGCACTTATGTTCCACAAAGCGGCCTGTAAATCCTTTTACATGATAGAAATATAGCCCTTGCATCCTTTGGAAAGCTGACCTTGGATTCTTGTTTTGTTCTTGGCAGCAAGGATTAGAGGAAATCTTCCACAAACACACATTTAGCTCAGAGATATATGGGCCTATTTTGCCTCGGCTTTATTTAAAAAATGCAAAACAAGGCTACTTTTGAACTGCAATCTTTGTATTGACAGTAAGGGAAAACACTGTGCAGAGGGCTGATTTTTTTCTTCTTATCAATGTATTTTCATGTTAAAAAGTAGATATAGCTGAAAGGCAAACACATTACTGACATTCAGTTCTGTGAGAAGAAAGACTTTCCAAAAGTCAAGAGGTGCTTTCACACCGAGGTACTTTTCCCACAAAGGTTCATGAGAACTTAGTTCATGAGAACTCTTTAGTATTTTTAAATACTGTGAACTTTATCACAGTAGAAAACACCTTGAGGTGGGATGTGAAATGGATTAATTGGAATTCAAGACACATGTTCACACCGTGCTCTTATTCAAGCCCAAACAGAGCATTTCAGTAGAAGGAATATCACACTTCCTTGGTAGACCAAGAAGTAACGTGTTATAGCAGAAAGTTTAATACAGCGTATTTCTGGTATATTCATTTTATTATGTCACCTGATATATAAGAAGTGTGTGGAATTATGTTATCACTAATATATGTGTGTTTTTATATATTATTGTGTGTACTTAATTACTTTGTATTAAATAGTAGCAGTCTGTATAACAAGAAGCTGGAAATATGAGAAGTGAAACATTTGAAGTGAAACATTTGTATTGAGAGTAGTGGGGATGGGAGAGAGGAGATATCCTTATTTGAACACAGCGTGGCAGACATCTGGAAGACAGCAGAGTAAGATGGGTGTGTGTTCATCGCAGTGGCTATATACTGTACAATTACTGTCCTACTATACCTGTGTTTGTGTTTTATTGATTTCTCTCTGTTTTATTCTTTCATGCTGTGAGTACTAAATTGCCACAACATTGTGAAGTAGTTGGCTTAAATGTGCTTAATTACTCTGTATGAAGTAGGAGCAGTTTTGCATGACAGGAGACTAGAGATATGGGAGAGGAGACATCCTTATTTGCACACAGCAGGGAAAGTATCTGGAAGGCTATATGTCCAAATTAGGTGTAGGATCTAAAGTAACTGATATGTATTACTTGTATTGGCCAACTATAAACAGCTAGGTCGTAAACATATCTTTAAGATACCAAAAGTATGTGAAACTGTGTGTGTATTGAACTGATGGGGAGGGGGCCGGAGAGAGGGAAGTCTATGCAGAAAATGGGTGTGTATGAAGGGCAGGAATGTGGAAACACGGACACCAGAGGTGTTTGTTTTGCCTCAAACTGAAGAGACTGTTTTTTCTGGGCTGCCTCCTGGCTGGCACGCGCTGATTCGCTGCGACAGGCTGTCGTTTTTATATCTCCCAATAGATGGGCCCTATGGGAGGAGCATCCGACACAACGGTTCCCCGTTGTTCTTACAAGTATCCTGTTGTGTGCGTTGTCCGGTCTCTTTTCCTCCTGCCGCCAAGATAGTAAGATCCTCCTTTGCACTCTCCAAGAACTTGGAGTTTCAGGCTCTGCACTTTCCCTCCTCACCTCATACCTCAAAGACCGTACCTACAGGGTTACTTGGAGAGGGTCGGAGTACGACCCTTGTCAATTAACTACAGGGGTCCCTCAGGGCTCTGTTCTTGGTCCCCTCCTCTTCTCCTTGTACACAAACTCGCTCGGATCTGTCATTAGCCTGCATGGTTTTTCATACCACTGCTACGCTGACGACACCCAATTAATTCTGTCCTTTACCCGCTCAGAGACCCAGGTCGTCGCACGCATCTCTGCTTGTCTAGCTGACATCTCTCAGTGGATGTCTGCTCACCACCTCAAGCTCAACCTTGACAAGACTGAACTGCTTTTCCTTAGGGGAAAAGATTGTCCCACTCTTGACCTAACAATCAACAACGGCACCTCTGTTGTTTCCCCGACTCAGACTGCAAGGAATCTGGGTGTGACCTTAGATAACAACCTGTCCTTCACTGCAAACATAGCTGCTACAACCCGCTGCTGCAGATACACGCTTTACAACATCCGGAGGATACGTCCCCAGCTGACCCAGAAAGCGACGCAGGTTCTGGTCCAGACTCTCGTCATCTCACGCCTAGACTACTGCAACTCTCTCCTGGCTGGTCTACCTACATGTGCCATCCGACCTCTGCAGCTCATCCAGAATGCAGCTGCTCGTCTTGTCTTCAACTTTCCTAAATTCTCCCACACCACGCCGCTCCTCCGCTCCCTTCACTGGCTTCCGGTAACTGCTAGAATCCACTTCAAGACAATGGTACTTGCGTACCATGCTGCGAATGGATCTGGCCCTTCCTACATCCAGGACATGGTTAAACCGTACACCCCAGCACGTGCACTCTGCTCTGCATCAGCCAAACAGCTCGCTGCACCCTCACTGCGAGGGGGACCCAAGTTCCCATCAGCAAAAACACGTGGGTTTGCTATCCTGGCTCCAAAATGGTGGAATGAGTTCCCCATTGAAATCAGGACAGCAGAAAGCTTACATACCTTCAAGCGCAGACTGAAAACTCATCTCTTTCGACTCCACTTCGAGCGATATAATTACTAACAAAGCACTTATATACTAATAAAGGACTGGCTTATCTAAAGCCAGTTGAGTAGCACTTGAAATGTTTTGGCTCTATGAAACCTGATGTACATATATGATTCTGTTTTCTTCAAGTTTGTATTTTGTTGGTCGAACGCACTTATTGTAAGTCGCTTTGGATAAAAGCGTCAGCCAAATGCAATGTAATGTAATCTCCCAGCACAAGGAACAGAGCAGGAGTACTCCTTTTAAACTTGTATTGCTGTTCTTTCACCATTAAAACAGATTATTGTTTAACCCTTTATCTGGTCCTTTGAATTCCTTCTTTTATAAATTTGACTAGCTCATTAAAGGACGCACGGAGCCGAGGTGGGTTTCAGACCACTCCTTGCTCCAACGACCATTAGTGGACTCCATGATTAAGCTTTGGGATGTGTAATAATCACTGAATCGCTCTTTACTCTGAGCATGAATATGGGAATGCTTTGATTAGCTTTTCACACATTGGTGAGCGGGTTCGACAGCATATCTTAATGTGCTAGAAGTTATCTAAATACAGTATATCTAATTGGTAAGGTTTAAAGGGACACACCTGGAATGCATTGTATAGACGTGTTGGTGACCAGCTTTCGACAGTTGACATATTGCTGAGTTTTAAAGGTCCCACGTCATGGCCATTTCTACTGATCATAATTCCATTGTTGAGGTATACTAGAATAGATTTAAATTGTGCAATTTTCTAAAATCACATTGGTTTCTCATACAGCATCTCTGTATAGCATGTGTATTCACTCTCTGTCCTAAACGGCTTGTTGGAGCTCCTGCCCCCCCCCCCCCTCCCTGTGAGCCTAGTGTGCTCTGATTGGTCGGGACGTTGCGAGGCTCGCTGCTGCTCGCCGCTGCTGTTAGCTGCTGTGAGCTGCTGCGAGGAGCGGACAGGTTTCCGGGTCGGCGATACAGCGAGAACAAGCTAAACTCATCCTGAGCACACACAAACACTCACAGCCGAAGTGAAAACAATAAGTGTGGCTTGATATTGGGTAAGAAAAGGTTTATAACGCTGTGAGAATGGGTCTGCGGAGAGCATTTCTCCGCGATCCCAACTTGTCTATTACCAGCGTTCAGGAGGCTCTATGCAAGCCAATGGGGACTCCCTGTTAGTTAGCCAAGGGATCCTGGTGTGTGAGGTGCTCCGCGGATTCGTCCATTTGTGCCAATCCGGTCATTTGTTGTTGATTTGGGTGTTGTCACAGAACCCAGGAAGCATACAATGGAAAATGAGAAATCTCCAACGAGGCATTCTGGGGCAGCATAGACAGGTATTTTCTGTGTTAGAGTTTTGCTTTGAGGGTTTTTGACTCTGCAGACCGTTTACATGCATAAAAACCTTCATAACACACAAGGGTACGGGTAATAACCGGAAAAGCATGACATTGGCCCTTTAAGACCACTGATCATTTAAGTCTGTTTCCTGCTGTAGCTTTCAAGATGTTACTTTACCTTCAATAACCCTAGCAGAAATGACAGTAAAACCCCTTGATAACAGACGGTATGCATCCAAGGAAATCCTGCATTGTGTTGAAGCTCCTCAGCCAGGATACTGCAGTAAATAATGGCAGTCTCGTACATGTAATGCTAAGGCGAGATCATGAATGAAAGGTTTCCATTTGTTACAGAGGTTAGAGTTGAACTTTTCTTTCCTGTGTTGAAGGGCAGACGCGGTGCCTTTGGTAACATGGTCGTGTTTTGACAATCCCTTGATATCACCCCAACACTGGAGAGCAGTACTTTATTAAAAAAATAAAAATAAATCCTCCATATGTCAAGGTAACTGAATAACCATTGGAAACAGAGTGATGATGAGTGGGAGGAAAGACTGACATGTGTGAAAAGAAAATGAAACATGAGGGATGTTTTCTCTTGAAATTGATAATATATAAACAGTCAAAAACTCTGTGACATGTAAGCCTAACTGACATCCACTGGGAAGTTTGTACCTCAAAACGGTGACACTTACTTGCAAAACAACTAGTCTTGTGAAGCTGCCTCTAGTGTGTTTCAATGGCAATTGCCAAAAATGTTAACCTTCTTATTCCTTTTAAGTGCATTGGAGACACTACATGTTCTCCCAGTATTCTGCGAGCATACAGATGCTGAATTGTGTTTGTCCTCAGTAAATTTTTTTGTTGCTCTGATTCTGAGATGCCTTCAAAGAGGTCTTGACTTACTAATTCTGAAAAATAAACCTTATTGTGCATTAATAAAGACGTCAACCCATTAGAGCGAAACAAAAAAGTGGATAAGATGAACAGGGGCTGACATTTTTTGTTATCAAACTCCACAGGAAATGATGAATTTGACGCACTGTCAAGAATAATAGTCTAAAAATACAACACAACCTAAAAAAAAGTACACTGGCATGCAAAGTAGATAACCCTTTATTTCAATAGTGATGAATGTTTGGTGGTTGCATTTTCCTTTAATTTACATTTTAACTAATGTACATTAATTATCAGATGGACAGTTCTGCTTCCTCTTTATTATTCCTTCAAAGTGTTAAAAGTGTACTGTGCAAAAGATTAGTTCTAATAAAATGTGTCATAACAGCTTTGAATGTCAGTCCCAGCAGTTGGTGTGTGGCGCAGTGGGTTGTGCGTTGGTGTTCAGATCAGGGGGTCACAGGTTCAAACCCCACTGCAGTCAGCATGTCGTTGTGTCCCTGGGCAAGACACTTCACCCCAAATTGCTCCTGCGGGGATTGTTCACGGTATTGAGTATGGAAGTCGCTTTGGATAAAAGCGTCTAACAAATAACATGTAATGTAAAAATGTAATAAATATCTTGTAAGGCATTTTGTTCTGAAAGCCCAGACAGAGCTTACATACACTCTTCGACAATACCAATGAATATTCCTGTAGCTTTATCTGATTTTAAATTGTTAGTGTGAAGATATCCTTTGGTGGAATCAGAATATAATTATCTAGAGTTTGACAACTTGTATTGAAATCGAAAGCGGTCCAACCGGAGAGAAACTTTCTCTAATTGGACAAAGAACGATGCACTGCCCTAAAGCACGAGAAACCAATTACGGTGCTGGAAATAAACAGGCGGCTTCAGTCAACCGCTCTTTGAGAAGAAATCCATGAATTCCAGATCATTCAAAAACAGTCAGGGCGTCTAACGATGTGTACAGATGAATCGTGGTGCTTTTGAAAATTGACAGGACATCATGTTTGAAATGCAGCTACTGTGATGAAAACAAGAGGCTGGTGATAACTTTACCAGCTCAGCCTGAAGATGGTGTGATACGTTCGCTTTTCTTCAATAATCTGATACACATGTCTGGTAAAGTAAAGGGAAGTCAGCCTTAAACAGGGATAAACATAACAGCATTGTGACTCACAGCCATTAACCAAATGGCTGTTGGATGTTGTGAATGGAGGTTTTACTTTACATTCCTGCCCTGTCTTGTCCACATGGACGCAGTTTCACGCTGCGGAGAGTGTTCATGATTCAAAGGTCAAGTCGTGGGGGTTTTGTATGCAAGGCTGAGTGCAAGCCATCGAACAAGAACGTTTCTCATTAGAGCTCTCTGAGAGGTGTCTCTTCATTGTTCTTATGCAAACGAGGAATCATTTGCTGATGCTGTATATGGCAGTTATTCTGTGAAGTAGAATATATATTCTCCCATCATATTGCACAGTACACCAGCTTTAGAGATGTGTTATCCTGATGTAGACAAAGAGAGCTGATTGAGCTTCGGCTTCTTTACACTGTTATTGAATAGTGTGGGATTACAATTGGTCTTTTATTGATAATTCATTACTTATATGTACAGAGTTACATGAACTTGCTTGTTTGAGTGTTTCTGTGCAGAAATTAAGAGGATTACAGCTATTTGAGTGGAGAAGAGTGAGTTTCTGGTGCTCCAAGATGTTTGTAGTGATTTCACCACCAAATTGAAATTGGCCCTGATAATTCAAATCCAATTACAACTTCCAAATTATTATGGGAATTGTAGTACAGAATAGTTGTTGAGATATGCCCAGGACCTCTTACGCAGTGTCCACATGGCGGCATGCGTTGAAGCTTGCCGGTGGGCGTGTCTGAAACTCGACCAACAACCAATCACACAAATCTCCGCTCCGGACACACAAGCACGCGGTTTAATTGGCTAGAGCTTGTACTGACATATGATTTGATTGGCGGACGCTTCTGTCGAAGCTTCAAAAGTTGAACATTGCTCAACTTTTGAAGCAAGCAACGCGAGCAAAGCGAAGCGATGGAATCACAATGCAGCTAGAATTTGAAAATACACGACCGGAGAAAATCTGCCACTTCCTTACAGAGCCCCTCCTCCAACACACACACACGTGCACATGACCAATGAGGGCACGAGATAAGTTTGTGCACAGATGGAAGGCTGACAGGCAGGTAGGCCATCCAGTTATTTTAGCCGGGCCGGCTCAGATGATTGGTCGTGCTTTTTATAGTACTACAGCTTCCACAGATGACATTTTTTTATGGATTTATTGTCAAAGCACTTCAGATATTCATTGCTATCGGGATGTTAAGAGCATTCCATGGAATATAACAAAATGTGTATCTCGAGCCAGTTTCTCAAACTTACATACCCCACCTTTAAAAAAAACGTTGTCACCATCAGTGACTGCAGCTCCCCCCCCCGCCCCAGTCAACCAAGGTGTACCTCAAGGCTCTGTGCTTGGACCCCTCCTATTCAATATCTACATGCTCCCACTTGGTCAAATCATCCGCCAACATGGTCTCAGCTTTCACTCTTATGCTGATGACACACAGCTCTATCTCTCCACCAAACCGTCCACTCAACTCCCCCCTCAATCCCTTGTCAACTGCCTACAGGACATAAAAAACTGGATGTCATCAAACCTGCTCAAAATCAACAGCAATAAAACAGAGCTCATGATTGTGGCTCCCAAGACGCAGCTCCAGAAGGTTGGAGACCTGCTTCTCTCCATTGACGGCTGCTCCATCTCTCCGTCCACTGAAGTCCGCAACCTGGGAGTCATCCTGGACATCCTCTTTCCAGGCGCACGTCAAATCTGTCACCAAATCCGCCTTCTACCACCTAAAAAACATTGCCAGAATCCAGCCTTCACTCTCTGACTCTGTGGCAGAAACCCTTGTACACACCTTCATTACATCCCGTCTGGACTATTGCAATGGAGTCCTGTCCGTGGTTCCCAGCAAAATCCTGGATAGGCTCCAATACGTCCAGAACTCTGCCACCAGGCTTCTCACACACACCAAGTCATGGCACCATATCACCCCCACCCTCATCCACCTACATTGGCTACCGGTCAAATCCCGGATTCAATACAAAACACTCATCCTCACATACAAGTCCCTCCATACCCTCGCCCCCCAGTACTTATCGGACCTCCTCCATCTCTACACCCCTTCTCGGAGTCTGCGGTCCTCAGACACGGGCCTGCTCTCCATCCCCCGCTCTCGCCTCCGAACTGTTGGTGACAGGGCTTTCAGTGTTGCGGCCCCCACCCTCTGGAATGCACTTCCTGCCGAGATCCGTAATGCTGCCTCCTTGGACATCTTCAAATCATCACTAAAAACACACCTGTTCACCCTGGCCTTCGGGCCCTAGCCCTTTTCTGGTCCCCCGGCTTCCTTTATTTATTTATTTATTTGGTTTGCCCGTTGATTGTCTGTTTGTTTTGTTTGTCCACCATGTACAGCGACCTTGGGTCCCTTGAAAGGCGCTATATAAATATAATTTATTATTATTATTATTATTATTATTAATGGTTTGCATTGGAGGCAAGTGACATTGAACAATGATGTCCCTTTGAGGAACGTCTAAGTCTGTTGGGGAATAATTCTTATTTCTTAGGAACTAACTGTAATAATGACAATTGGCTGAAAAGAGATGAGTGAAACACAGAGACAGAAGGATAACAAAGGTTCTAATGTTTGGAATATTTTTACCTGGAAAAATACTGAAATGTTCCTGTTGACCGTGAATTTACATGTTAATCCTGAGGTTGCATCTTGTGCTCATCAATACACAAGATGCACCATTGAAACGTTACTTATATAATGATGTACTGCACTTTTACAATGTATACATAAGTCATATAATGAAAGGAAAACACAGTATATATCCCTGTTGACCTGATAAGAGAATCAAAATATGCAGCTTTACCTAGAACACATTAATTCTGGTAATATCAGAACCAGGTTTTGCCAAAAAACACAACTTTTCTACCCTATTTGTTTGCATTTTTTCTAGGGAATCAATAACTCTATCAATGCAAATAATCATTGTTGTAACACCTGCATAATATTTGGTTACTTAAAGTTAATCTCATTTTGACAAACACAAAACGGTCAAGAGACGTTTAAGTTCACACTCAATCGTCCACAGATTGAGACACTTTATTCAAATGCTCTATTCAGTCAGAGACATGTTAAGCATAGCCGTTTTCCCTGATGGCACCTTATGGAGGCACTGAAAATACAATAAAAAAAGCCCCTCCACCTCGCCTCGATGTCTCATACATCTTCAGTCATGCGGAAGGCCGTCCGTCAGTTTTACTGCACATCGGCTTCCTCTCAACGCAGCATCGATGAATGATGGCCCTAAGTGCAACTAGATAACTATGGCAGGGGATGATAAAAATGTGAAAACACACATCGTAGACAGGAAATTGGCCATTTTGGAGCAATTGACACAGAGGAGCTGAAGTGATGGCACTTCCTGTAATGCTCATCCCTTCAAAAGTGGAGATGTCTGGACATCCGCTGGGAGATAGCTACAGTCCACTGGACATATTACTGCAGTACACTAACATAATAGATCTCATAAAAAATGTGTTTTTTAGCTTTTTCTTCTATTTTAGCTGTCATAGAGTGCAACCTAAAGTCATGAAAAAAGTTCCAGTCAATATCCTGTTGAAGGGATGAACATTCAACGCACATGGGCGAGTCAGTGGAAACAAGTTAGGTTTGCTTAAAGGTCCCCTATCATACTGTTTTTCATCAATATATTATAGGTCTCAGATATATACAAACATGTCTCTGAAGTGTTTGCAGATCATTGCAGCATCCCATAATCCCCTCTGTTTCAGCCCTGTTTCCAAAGTGCTGATTCTCTGTCTGTTACTTTAGATGAAAATAAGGAGCCCCTCCCCACGCCCCTCTGAGAGAGATTTGGTTAAAAAGAACACAATGGTGCTCTAGGAGGAGATTCAGGTGATAAGGTGTGTGGGGGGGGGGGTTATTTTGGTTGGTGATTGGCTAATGGTTACACAAGCCAAAAAATCGTTATGACATCATAAAGTGGCCAAAATCTGATAAGCTCATTTTCAGACAGGTTTTTATATAAATGGATCAGGACAAAAAGAGAGAGAATATTTGTTCCTGAAACTTCCAGAATCTCTTTACACAGAGGGGACACATGTTGATGTAGAAAATACATGAACAAATGGATTTTGCATAATAGGTGACCTTTAAATACGAGGTGAGGTTATCAGGAGTGGTTAAATTAAAGAGGGCAGAGGCCTATTTTTTCAGACAACCCTATACAGCACACTACAGGAAAGGGAAAACCATTAAAAACATAACATGGCCTCTTTGAAAATGGCCTGGTAAATGTGGCAATGAGGAAAATGTAAATACCTGCTTTATAAAAAATGGATCGTTGGGACTTAATGGTTGGTGGAATATAGAGACAGACAGGAATTATGCAATATGAGATGATGCAAGTTACCAGTGATCAAGGTTATAATACCTAAATATATAAATATACTTAACCTCCTATCTTCTTCTCATCTTTTCACTATGGATGTCACATTTTAAATTGAACTGAATGCAAATGATTGATGCTAATGGTGATAATGCCACAGCTGCTCTCCCAGGGTTATAAGCACATAGAGGTCAGCAGTTTAATCTTCTTTATGGAGGGATATCAAGGAATTGTATATCATCTCTATATAATCTGACATGAACAATGGCAATCACAATCACACCAATTGAATTAAGATAGACTTTTTATTCATCAGTGCACAATTGTGCTCGAATGCATCATTTAGTATTTTTATCACTAACAGAAAGCTTATTCACATGGTAACATTGTATTCTTCCTTCGTCATAGCCTGTATATAAGTGGGTGTGAAAATCCTTTCAGTGCTGATTAATA
Source organism: Harpagifer antarcticus (assembly GCA_902827135.1). Classification (NCBI taxonomy): domain Eukaryota; kingdom Metazoa; phylum Chordata; class Actinopteri; order Perciformes; family Harpagiferidae; genus Harpagifer; species Harpagifer antarcticus. The sequence goes on from CADEHL010000998.1 coordinate 1,179,542, forward strand.
ATTCATCTGTGAGTTGTCAGAAAGTGTTACTGGTCTAATGCTTATCAAATGACATTACCTCTGAAACCAGAGGATTACATTGCAGGGGATGCTTTTCTTATTGACCAGCCATGAATACAATGTTCTGCTCTTCATTAGGCAAAGCAACTTAAAAGGCAAATGGAGAAGAATGTCAGGCACTGCAGTAATCAAAGTAAAAACAACTTCATTCATGTCTGGTTTAGCACATAATGGAATAAATCAAATTGAGCCAGGTAAATGGTGCAGTTTAAATGCAGGGGATAAATGAAAACACTCATTCAATACGAATGAGTATGAACAACTAGCTTACAACATAAAATATGTCAGAGAATTTAGAGAATCCGACTGCACTTTCACTATCCGACGTGTTTATGATGCGCCAGCGGACGTCATAAATGTGCGTCTGCTGCTGTGGGGAAACTATGGAAACTACAGTTTCTATACAGCGGACTACAACATGGATGTTTAAAAAGAAGGAGGGACTACTGTAAACTCATCTAGAGACTCTGCACCGTGCTCTGATGCTGTTGTTTTATGCTTTATGAACCTGGACAACAGAGAAACATATTCTTCATGACCAAAGTTGGAATTGAAATAAAAAAGGAAAGTGAAACTTATGCTCCGGTCCACATTAATACAAATGATCCCAATACGTATGATTGTATGAACTATGAAAAGATCTTAAAATCAATACAAATGTATTTATTATAAACGTTAGTCCTTAACATCTATCAATATCACCATTCAAACATCTTTTAAAAAGTTGAACAAACTCCACACAGCTCAGTGAAATGTTGACTTTATTTGATCATTTCAGTAAAAACTAACGTTCATATTTCTCTTTTTGATTATAATACGGATGAATATTCAAAACAAAGCACTTTGGCAAGTTACCGTTTTAAAAAGCTTAATAAGCATAATCGTTTTTTGTTTCCGTGAACGGCTGAATGTTGTGTGACGGCAAATGCTGCGGCTGCAAGGCATTGTGGGGCAACCCTGTTTCCTAAAAATTACGTTCCCATAGAACTAAACTGCATTCTCAATTACGTTAGCTAGAAACGTATTTTCCCCCACGTTACGTTCGTTATGAGCGTATCTTAAATACGTTTATTTTCTACATATCTTTGCCATTTATTGTCTTGCTTATAATAATGATAATAGTCATTTATAAATATAATTTTAGAGCACACATTTGAAATCGGTAGGCGAGGCTGTAATCTCGCCAGCTGTTACTCTCATGAGCGAGGCAGAAAATAATAGTTTTAACATGCCGAAAAGCTGCTGTGTTTTTTATTGCACCTCAAACATTAAAACAAATCCAGAGTTACGTGTTTCTGTACTTCCTCTAAGAAGAAAGGACAGTAACAGGAGATCTCTGTGGCTTCAGGCTTGATCGCCGTTCAAATGACAGCGTTGGTTTCCCAAAAAGTGGGCGGGGCCGTAAAGTGACGTAGATTTTACTCTCATCTATTATTCAAAACCATTCTATTTATTCTAAACGTAAATTACATGCCAGTGTTTTATCTTTTTATTTAAATCGTATAATGTCGTACTTTTTTCCCGTCTGTGAGGAAAAGAAATGGGGCTTAGATATATATATACCTTAAAATACTGAAATCTGTATTTTGAAAATCTTTTTTTCCTTTAATTTGTTATTCTTTTCAAAATAACACACTGTTATTTACTCAACAATAACACACAATTATCCTTGCTTTTATTTATTCGTTTAATTCTATAATATTGGGCTTTTAGCCATAAATAAAGTCACAGGAAACAGAGGTAGGCCTATAAGGGACATTTCGAGCGATACACACCACAAACCCACTGAACAGATTACCCAAGATCCTCAGTTTGAAGCTCGTTGATTGGATGTTTTAGCCGCAATGCATGTTGGGATATGATGTTAATGCGATATGATATCCAAAAACACATCTGCCGTAGTTCATTATTTATAGAGCCCTGATGAGAAGACTTCTAGACAAACAGGAGAACTGCCGCCGAAACTGAATATGTGACGTGGATCATAAATATATCAACAATTAAACAACATCTTGCATTTCTTTTCACAAATACGTCTCCTTGCAGTATCAATACTAATTCGGCTGACTTTTATATTTGATCCAATTGGTAGATAGGTTACATTTACACCATAACGGTGCACAGCTGATAGAAAAGGACTTGTAGTTTTTAAAGATATTACTGATTTTCTTTGAATATAAGAATGTAAATACTGAGTTGAGAGAATAGTCAGGGGATTTGGGTGATGGGAGACACATCTATGGAATCACAATTTCAATAGCTGGACCATTAAATGACGGATATAGCTTTCTGTCTGTGAAGTTTTACAAATCAGATATTAATGTGTAGAAGTAAAACATGAGAAACAGTATAGCAACATCCTGTAAAATTATGTAAAAACATGATAAAACTACACATCTTCAGATGTTTATACATACATAAGTGTCCTACACTAATAATACAAAGTTATTATTAGTATGCTGTGTACCTTGTGTGCACCACCTAGTGGTTAAAGCACGTTATTGAATTATTTTTGTTGAATAATGTTATTTTTGTTGAATAATGTTATTTGATGAACAAAATATTAAGAGTACATACTTTCATAGGGGGAAAGTAGAAGGTCAATGATATAAATATAGAATATAAAAAAATCAAGTAGATACTGTAAGTGATCTCTACAATAAAACAGTTTAGTGCTGGATGTACAAAGATATTAATAGGAGGATGTGCAAAACAGACAAACTAATTAACCTCTATTTAAACATTACATAATACTTTAGGTTAAGGTCTTCTTTCAAATAAGAAAAAAAGCTTTCGGGGTATCTATCTACAGATAACTATTAAGCCTGACAAAGTACTTTGTCACAAGCGATTTCACCCATTTAGTATTACATGTTTAAATTTGTACACACCAATGTTGTTTCCTGTCGCCTAAACCTCCAGGGCTGTACACAGTTTAATACTGTCAACTTCTAATTTTGGGAAAAACGTCTTTTAAACTACAATTCCCAGTAGAGGTAAAACTGGGGGTTTTCTTCGGAGAGTTTTTCCTTGTACGATGTGAGGGTCTAAGGACAGAGGTTGATAGACACTAATTAACTCATTGATATGAGCAGATCAGATGTTATGACTCCCAGTGAGATGATCAGTGTTGTTGAGCCTCCAGTGATAAAACCCTCACACTGTTGTATGTGAGAGGGTGTCGTGTTGTTGTATCATTCCCTCTTTTACTGTGCTCATAGTTAATTTAAAATGTGTCACAGCCTGCAAAACCAGCTCATTTCAATGCAGTGAAGTTAGAGATATGTTAGAATAAACTAAAATGCTGTGCGCTGCTTGCTGATCAGCGGTACCCGTCTCATAATTCGGGTAGAGCAATAATACTCACAGGCAGTAATTGCTGTCCTGCTGATTCCAAAGAGCTGCTGGTGCTGCTTACTGTGGCAGATGGTGGGAGGCTGGAGGTGTGAGGTGGGCTACGTCTCCCCTTAATCCACATTCCCCCGCAGCGTTCCCCTTTCACTCGATCAGACACCTGCAAAAACCAAGCAACAGTGGAAACTTAACTCCCAAAAAATAAGATCAGATCAACAGTCAGGCACTTTCTTTGGGCGCATCATCAAATGTATTGCTGAATAATTTCTGAAGTCTCCTATTATACTGTTTTTCATCAATATATTATAGGTCTCAGATATATACCAAACATGTCTCTGAAGACAGATCATTGCAGCATCCCATAATCCCCTCTGTTTCAAGCCCTGTTTCCAAAGTGCTGATTCTCTGTCTGTTACTTTAGATGAAAATAAGGAGCCCCTCCCCACGCCCCTCTGAGAGATATTTGGTTAAAAAAGAACACAATGGTGCTCTAGGAGGAGATTCAGGTGATAAGGGGGGTGGGGGGGGGGGGGGTGTACCTTGGTTGGTGATTGGCTAATGGTTACACAAGCCAAAAAAAAATCGTTATGACATCATAAAGTGGCCAAAATCTGATCAGCTCATTTTCAGACAGGTTGTTATAGAAATGGATCAGGACAAAAAGAGAGAGAATCTTTGTTCCTGAAACTTTCAGAATCTCTTTACACAGAGGGGAAACATGTTGATGTAGAAAATATATGAAAAACTGGATTTTGCACAATATGTCCCCTTTAAGTTAAACTGCAGCAATGTAGCGAACTCCTTGTTCAAACAGCCACAATCTTATTTTCCTATTCCTCTATATAAATACAAAGGTTTTAATAATGTATCATCAGATTGTATGTGCATTTAATTTATTGTCTTTTTGCATTTAAAGCACATCCCTTTTGTTGGAGCAAATTGCTATTTAATTAGTTTTATTAAGTCAAAAGCAAGTTAGAGGAAGACCTGTTTCAACGGTTGTTCACTGATCTCAAGAAAGCTTCTACTGAAATAACTTATCACAGTTTTATTGCCTGATCTTTGAGAAGCGTGTACTAGAGGGGATGCCCTGAACAGCCCCGTCCGGTCACATTGCCAAGATAATAAAGTCTGAAGATGGATGTCTCTATTAAGGTTTTTTGGCCCTGTCCAATATTCACTTTAATGTATTTCTGTTTTGGGCTCTTTGGTCATTAGCTGCTTAATGCTTCAATATGTTAGTCACCGGTTAGTCACTTAATGTGTCCTGCTGTCTAATGTGTGGCAGAGTACAGTGGTTATACTGTAGGAGATCTATTTACTGGAAGCAGAGGCCTTCTGTGGACAAACACAATGTCAAAGAAAATCGTGAACCAGACATTAAAAAGACTGCTTAGTTATTAAAGGGGGGGAATGCTCATGACAACGCATTTTAATAATTATCATCCGATAAAAACAGACCAGTCCTCTGCCAGTTTTTCTTTTTTTTTTTTATCCGATGACGTTATCAGTGATTTTAAACTGATTAATTACGGAAATAACATCAACCCTGTGGGCGGCACCATTTTGACGAGTCACATGACTTATTTTACCGAAGTGACGTGAACTATGCGTTTGGTGTCGAGGACAAATTGACGTATGTGCTTTGTTCATGTTGTTTACTCTGCAATCCACCTCGGCTCCGCGTGTCGTTTGGCGAGCTGCTTAAAATCACAACAGGAGGGAAATCAGAATACACCAGGATACCAGTTAAACAATAATCTGTTTTAATTATGCAAGGTAATAATCCAATGCAATACAATACAATATAAGGAGTACTCCTGCCCTGGTTGGCATGCTGTTGAGATCCTTCGGTCTTTGACAGCAAGAGAAGAGAGAGCGAACACACGAACACAAACAGGAGTTATAGAGGTACCACAGGGAGGAGTCGGATGCGATTCTCCTCCCACAGAGCCCCTCCTACAAACTTCAGTTGTGTCTAAAGAATATTCCCTTAAAGATAATACAAAGGTTTCCTTTCTCATATTTCCAGCCTCTAGTTACACAGACTGCTATTATTAATACAAAGTAATCAAAAACACACACATCTACTATTCAAGATATGTAGACTTCCCTGACATGGTGGAGATTTTAAGAAGAAGAATGTTTCCTCCCCTCCCTCTCTAGTCTTCTGTCATGAAAAAGCTGCTTCTATTCCATACAGAGTAATTACACATGTTTAAGCCAACCCCTCCATAATGCTGTAGCAATTTAGTCCCCACACATGATAGAAATAAACAGAGAAATCAATATAAAACACAAACACCGGTATTGCTCAGCATAATGAATACACACATCTCATCCTGCAGTCCTTGTGAATGTCACATGTCTTTCTCTAAGAAAGCCATACTTGTTGGGGTTTACCAGTCATCATCTCATGACCTCCTCAGGACCAGCTAACCAACAAAGCATAACTGTTCCTATACACTAAGGCCATCTCTGAACTTCCCTTCCACTCCAGTCAGTCAGCTCACCCAGAATCAGAAGGACCATTGTCTCTCGAATTGTGTGTGACCCAATCGTCTCCTGACTTCTTCAAGTATCTAGAAATTGTAATCAAGGTATGTCAGGGGTAGACACATAAAAGGCCACTGGCCCTCCGGGCCGGTGGATTTGTATTATCACTGGCCCCACCATTGTAACCACTGGCCCGGAGTAATCATCCAAAAAAAAACAATAATGAAGAAAATGAACACATTTGTTGCCATAGTAATTTATGCACTAACTACATTACTACTTGTACTACAACATTTTAATAATCAGTTCTTCCTCATTTTCCTCAATTGTTCATATTTGGTTTATTAAAATAATGATATTGTGGTCATTGTTAAAAAATTTCTGCTATTATTATTAGTATATTGCGCTTTCTGCCTTCCTGTCATTAGGAGTTAGAAATGTAATGGCTATGTAATAGATTAGATTAGAACCTTCATTATCCTAAACTGCTGGGACATTTCCCTATAGCCAATACCTTATATTTTCTACTCCTCACTTCCTTACGTCAGCATAGGTCGGCATTGATGTACAGAGCCGACAGAATACCTTGTTTATATTGGCATCATATTGAGAGGTGCAGCCAGTGACGCGTCCTAAAACCAGGAAGTGAGCTGCTGGTTGCCTCGACAAAAAGCAATGGGATTTCTCCACAGGGTTTTGGAAAATAGCTGGAAATAAGGGTCTGTGGAAAAACAAACCTGTTTGATAAATGCACGTTTTGTTCAGCCGATAATCTCCACATGTCTACCCTACTTTTAAAATGTTCGAATCATACATTGCGTCACTGCACCACTAGAAGCCAACTCCATCGATCAAGCTGGCTGAAACTTCCTCTCCCTCTTCTTCTCTCTCTCCCTCTCCTTTAACTCCTCCGGTGACTTTCTTTTATTTGAAGATAGTTTTTTTCCCGGTGCTTGGCCGGTTACCGGTGGTATTAAAAACATTTGGGCGAATGGTTAGGTGGCGCGATAGTCTGTAGTGAAGGAGCGCGCTCCCGCTCACGGGAGCCTGCTCGCGCAAACAGCTGTTGGCTTTTCACCCAACAACGACAACCGACTCACGAAACGCTATGTTGTAGCGTTGATAAACGAAACAATTTAACAAAATTGCTAGTCAAAATACCAATACCACAGGAAACAAACAATATTTTTAGTGGCCCGAGCGGGCAAGTGGAAAGTACGTTATGCTGGCCCGGGGTGTCTAAATAGTGCTTCCGGGCCAGCGGGCCATTTATAATGTCGAGCCCTGTATGTTAAATATGAGAAGATCCAACAATTGACATATTTCCTCCTCTTATTATTTAAGCTTGAAAAATGAAAAAGATCAGTTAAATTAGTATTTTTCCCGTTATATTCATAGTTTATTAAATATTAAGGTTCCTTAGACGTTGTTTCCTGCAAATGACGCGATTTCGGCCCCGGAACCGGGTCCGTGGGGCCTAAGAGGATAACTGAGTATGTTTTTTATTTTTTTTACAGTTGTATTTGGATGGAATGAATACCTATAGTGATAATTCAAAGTAAGTCCGCCTGGACTTTATTTTTCTAAACTTCTTCCTCGGCTGACGAGTCCAAACTCAAATACTCCGCCATGTTTTCGTGGTGTGTTTACAAAGTGAACGCATAGATGACGTCACGACCTAGTTTTTCGGATCATGTGACTACTGAAAAATGGCCAAAATGGCAGCTGCCTGACGGAAATATACAGGTTTTGATAAAAAAGAGCTATAAAATCATTATTTACCGGGGAATATCGCTGATTTCTTCAGGGTCTGGTTTAAACATAATGTTTCACTAAATACTGAAGTTTTGATTAACTATCTAATGACTGGAGCCTTCCTTTAAAGGATATGCAGGGTCAAATAACACTTCTCTTTTGCCTCCTCTCTTCAAGCGATGACTTTCACATGCATATACATTTATTCAGTTTGAGATATTGATTATAAGAATACCTGAATGATATTCCAGAGAGGAGGCAAATGTTGTAAAGAGTCTGGCTATACAGTGATTTAAACTGATTTTCCTTAAGTAATTCATGGTTTAAACAATCAACATGAATGCAAATGCACAACCTTCAAACTTACTGCAAGGACATTGTTATTTCAGAGAAGGAATTCACGGAAATAAACTAGGCATACTTAACAAAGTGGAGTCTGCATAAATGTACCTTAGGCTAAAATAAATAATAAAACATTGAGCATAAAAAACAAAACATCAAGCATTTAAATTAAAAATATGGCCAACCATTTATTTATGAATATATTTACACATGTAGCAAGTTCATGCTAAAGAGAATATTTTTGAAAAGAGCATAACAGTGTTTCTGGGTTTCACATACTGGCTGCCACTAATAACCACATGCTCCATTTCCCTTTCTGTGGGGGATTTACGATGAGACTTTGAAAAGCACAAAGAGACCTTCGAGGTTGCAGATGCCACACTTAATTTGTTCTTTCATTCCAGAAAATAAATAACAAAATAACTTCATGGTGAAATGATTGATATTCACATTAACAATAATTGATTTTGTAAAACAGTATTTTACTCCAGATGCTACTAATATGCTTTGATGACAAGTTGTGTCTGCGATAATGAAGACGCCAAATAGTAATTATGTGTTATGACTTTTACAACCACAAATATCCGTAATATCATTACACCAGCTGAGCAACATTTATCAGCAAGCGGGTAAAAGGCTGCGACATCAAATGGATTTTGCAAACATTTGATCTTCCACATTTTGATATGTACACACAGAACTAGCTGATGCATTTAAATCAGAAGGGATGAACTTCCCTTTGATTTCCTGGCTGGGGAAAGTAAGACCTTGGATCCAATGCAAAGTGCTGGAGCATCTGTGCCTCTGTAACTTGTCTGCACAGTATTTGGCACCTTGTTCATCCTCGGCAAGATGTTCTACATCTCATCTGCCTTATTACTGGCAAAACAATTAATTTCAATTCATGTATTTGGTTCCAGATTATTTCCAGCATCTGTTTTCCAGTTTGCATGTCACATTGCTGTGTTAGTGACATGATTTGCTTTAAAGATACAGCTGCAAATTCTGAACTAACATTGTACTTGCATACGGTAACAGTTATTTTTGAGGCATGTTACACATAATCAATCTAAATAGTTATGGTGGGTACAAAATACATTTAAAATAAATTCAGTTATAGTAGTCATTAATTAAATATCCACTTACTGGATACCTTTGGTGGGATTACAAAGCTTGGGACTCTAATTTTTGTACGTAACCAATGTATTTACAGAGGACAGATTATGCTTATTCTCAGGTTCATATTTGTATTTCCTGTCTCTACTGTGACATATTTCACCCTCTGTTTGACACCAGAGTCCATTCTGCTCTGATTGGTTAACTGGCAGACTGATTGGTCCACCACTTAGAGATGTCCTCCTTTAGCATATCACGTACAATGGGCAGACCATTTGTATACACAATAACCTATATAACCCACTACAGTAAAGGGAAAAGCCTCAACATAATCCCTACCTGTGAACAAACTACATTGTTGGTAAGCACAGGTAAATATTTCTGCAGAATTGTATTGAATCAATAGTGGCAGATAATGAATTGGGCTCAAATCCTGGAGTCAAGGGGAAATCAAGTCATGTACTATGTACAGCTGATTTTCTTTTGTACCTAGAATTATGTATTCATCCATGTTTGATTGGAAACGATGTAATCTGATGTGAGGTATTGTGCGATTCTCCCTTTGGAGCCCTCACAGCTGTATTTAAGCATTTAAGACCTTCCTTGCTGAAATAGCAGACCTGTTTTGCTTGGCTTGCCTTTGTTATACATAAGGAGTTGCTTGAGGGAAACCAGGAAGTCAACTCCCTTATCAAAACTGCTGTCGGATATTTTAAGAGTGAAGCAGAGCCTGATAAGGGAATTGTCCCATTGTTTTCTTACTTGAAAACTGTCAACTTGGGTATGCAAAAATTATTCCTGCCACTCTGTCACATTGACGGGACCTCCAAGAATATCACTCTTACTGCGCCCGCTGTGCTACCACTACCACGACCACGGCATGCAGAGTAGCAAGCGTTTCACTCTGACGTATGATATTCAAAGGCAGCAAGGACAATTAACTGACATTTTATAAAATGAGTCAGAGGGGATAAGAGGTTTTAGTGAATAGCCGGAAAAACAACTGTACAACATCAACTACTTCCTTCACAACCTTGGTAGAGTTGCAGGTAAAAGAAGAAACCTATATACAAAATGAGTACTAGGAAAAGAGGAGATGAATCATTCACAACATCATCAGCACAACAATTAACACTTAAACATTTAAAATGGACAACAGGGAATCAAACAAAATGGAAAACAAGAACATGATTGACGACTTGGATGTTGTGTGAAAATTCCACCAGTAATCATGACAGAAAAGTAATTTCAAGGGTACTGTAAGAGAATGAAATAAATAGCATACACGTATGCATAAGTGAATTATGAATCTACAAGAACAAAGCCTAAGTAAATTAACACTTTTTCTCAGTTTCTATCATGTGCTCGTATGATTTTACAATCATCTCCATAAGCAGAAGTATTTGCAACTGATAGCATGGGACCTTTTTCTTCCCCCCCTGTGTCTGTGACAAGATTAGACTATCTCTCCTTGTGCACATGGATGACTGACTCCTTGGGGCCGGTACCATCTCTGTTGCATTCCCTCCCTCCATCCCAAGGCAGAAAACATTTCTATTTTCAACAGGATTAGCTCTCACCACAAGGCACCTGAAAAAGCATCACCACATGGCACATGCCCCCAAGCTCCCAGCAGTACGTATCATGGCCTCAGTGACTAACAGGGATCCCGGGGAGTTTACCTAACAGTGGCATGCACAGTAGGGAGCACACTTCCAACCTCCATGAGACATCTTTCAACCGCCCTGTCTCAACCATTAACCACGCCGGATTTTTGAACTATTTTCCAAGCAGTAAATAAATCTGTGGCTGCAAGAGAAAAGTGCACACAGTCCCTTGGCAGATATGGCGTTTGATAACGGGCAAAGTCGATAGGGTGGCGAAGTCGATAGTGACTTGGCAACTGGAAGGTCACCAGTTCAAGTCCCGGCAAGACCAAGTGCTACCGAGGTGTCCCTGAGCAAGGCACCGTTCCCTACACTGCTCCCCGGGCGCCGTTCAAAATGGCAGCACACTGCTCCATAACACTAGGATGGGTCAAATGCAGAGAAACAATTTCCCCACGGGGATTAATAAAGTATATAAAAAAAATAATTAAAAAATCTAAAATATTTCTCATTTACTTAAAAGTCAAAGTCAACTTTAATGTCAAGCTTACTCAGTTTGTGTTTACAGACAGAGAGATCGAAATTACGTTTCCAGCAATCCCGAATACGAAAAAATAAGTATACAAAAGGATTGGTTCAGTATCCCATTTGAATAAAAAAATGCTAGACTTATTTCAGAGCAGCAAAAAAATAAATAAACAAACAAATAAAAGTTGTTAAGATGACAGCTATGAGTGTTTGTCTAATTTCTATGTCATTTTACAAGAAACCATATATTGTGTTGTTCATGATAGTGATAGTAATCCCTGTTCCAGTTCCTCTTATCTTCATTTGGGGATAAACTTTCTGTCAATTTGTTTGCATTAAACACATAATCGGGTAATCCTTGACTAAAACTTCCTCAAACAAGGGATGAAAATCACTTTGAAAGACATTTGTATTAGGGCTGTCAAGTTAACGCGTTAATAACGGGTTAACGCACATTTTTTTAATTTTAACGGGATTAACGCATGTGTATTTTTTGTCCTCGGCCGCCCCGTAGTTTCAGAGCGCATCGAGTTTAAAATACCATCTACAAGCTGATGCTGACAGCCCCGCTCCTGCCGTCCGCTTGTGGCAGACCACACTTCCACGCTCACCGGCAGGCACCGACTGGCTACTGGGAGGGTGTGTGTATGTGTGGCCCGAGCGAGCGAGAGAGAGACCTTACGTGCATTGTTGTTGTTAGCATCTGGTGCTAGCTAGCTGCGCTAACGGATATAAGGAGCTGTTTAAATGAAAACAGAGGAGCGACATTTCGCCACAACTGCGCCGAGCACTTGACTTTATGCAGGAAGCCAGACATGGTACGATAAGTCAGCACACTCAGCACGGATAGTGCGCAACATGATTGCAGCGTCCAGGCAGCTCCCGTTCGAGCATATGCATTGAGTTGCACATAGCTCCAACGAACACACACACACACACACACACACACGCACACACTTTGTATTGTATTATTGAATGAGAGAGGTTCCAGGTTGAATTGAGGCGAATATTTGTAATGTTCAGAGGTTGTTGTGTTTAATATTCATGAGAATATTTGTCATTGTTCAAATGATAATAAACATTAGCATAAAGCATATTTGTCCACTCATATGTTGATAAGAGTATTAAAAACTATTCCTCTAAGGTACATTTAGAACAGATCAAAAATGTGCGATTAATCGCGATTAACTATGAACAATCATGCGATCAATCGCGATTACATGTTTTAATCGACTGACAGCCCTAATTTGTATATTTAAAAAAATCACCAAGTATCAGATATTACAAGCATAGATATTCTGCAGAAGGAATTCAAATGATTTACCTCCCTCACAACAATTAACAGCGTTAACAATGGCTTGGAGGTGCCTCAGAGCGAGACACTTAACCCTACTGCACCACAGGGACTGCTCACTGACCTGGAGTATAAACGGCTATTACACGCTTACGCTCCAAGGCAGGAAGTCTTTTAACTGATTGAGTAGGTTGGTGTATTTTGAAAATAAAAAGTGAGTGATAAACCTTCACTAACTCTTTAGGGAAAATACAAGTGGATAATCAGCAGCTGGATGATCTGATAAACCCTGGAAAGTACTATTTCATAGGTAAATAAACACATTTGGACACATTTAACTGAATTCTCTCGTAATTTAGTGAATATTTAACCTTCTTATTCCTTTTAAGTGCATTGGAGACACTACATGTTCTCCAGTATTCTGCGAGCATACAGATGCTGAATTGTGTTTGTCCTCAGTAAATTTTTTGTTGCTCTGATTCTGAGATGCCTTCAAAGAGGTCTTGACTTACTAATTCTGAAAAATAAACCTTATTGTGCATTAATAAAGACGTCAACCCATTAGAGCGAAACAAAAAAGTGGATAAGATGAACAGGGGCTGACATTTTTGTTATCAAACTCCACAGGAAATGATGAATTTGACGCACTGTCAAGAATAATAGTCTAAAAATACAAACAACCAAAAAAAAGTACACTGGCATGCAAAGTAGATAACCCTTTATTTCAATAGTGATGAATGTTTGGTGGTTGCATTTTCCTTTAATTTACATTTTAACTAATGTACATTAATTATCAGATGGACAGTTCTGCTTCCTCTTTATTATTCCTTCAAAGTGTTAAAAGTGTACTGTGCAAAAGATTAGTTCTAATAAAATGTGTCATAACAGCTTTGAATGTCAGTCCCAGCAGTTGGTGTGTGGCGCAGTGGGTTGTGCGTTGGTGTTCAGATCAGGGGGTCACAGGTTCAAACCCCACTGCAGTCAGCATGTCGTTGTGTCCCTGGGCAAGACACTTCACCCCAAATTGCTCCTGCGGGATTGTTCACGGTATTGAGTATGGAAGTCGCTTTGGATAAAAGCGTCTAACAAATAACATGTAATGTAAAAATGTAATAAATATCTTGTAAGGCATTTTGTTCTGAAAGCCCAGACAGAGCTTACATACACTCTTCGACAATACCAATGAATATTCCTGTAGCTTTATCTGATTTTAAATTGTTAGTGTGAAGATATCCTTTGGTGGAATCAGAATATAATTATCTAGAGTTTGACAACTTGTATTGAAATCGAAAGCGGTCCAACCGGAGGGAAACTTTCTCTAATTGGACAAAGAACGATGCACTGCCCTAAAGCACGAGAAACCAATTACGGTGCTGGAAATAAACAGGCGGCTTCAGTCAACCGCTCTTTGAGAAGAAATCCATGAATTCCAGATCATTCAAAAACAGTCAGGGCGTCTAACGATGTGTACAGATGAATCGTGGTGCTTTTGAAAATTGACAGGACATCATGTTTGAAATGCAGCTACTGTGATGAAAACAAGAGGCTGGTGATAACTTTACCAGCTCAGCCTGAAGATGGTGTGATACGTTCGCTTTTCTTCAATAATCTGATACACATGTCTGGTAAAGTAAAGGGAAGTCAGCCTTAAACAGGGATAACATAACAGCATTGTGACTCACAGCCATTAACCAAATGGCTGTTGGATGTTGTGAATGGAGGTTTTAACTTTACATTCCTGCCCTGTCTTGTCCACATGGACGCAGTTCATTCACGCCTGCGGAGAGTGTTCAGCTTCAAAGGTCAAATGTCGTGGGGGTTTTGTATGCAAAGGCTGAGTGCAAGCCATCGAACAAGAACGTTTCTTTCTCATTAGAAGCTCTCTGAAGAGGTGTCTCTTCAGTGTCTTATGCAAACGAGGATCATTTGCTGATGCTGTATATGGCAGTGATCTGTGAAAGTAGAATAGATAATTCTCCCATCATATTGCACAGTACACCAGCTTTAGAGATGTGTTATCCTGATGTAGACAAAGAGAGCTGATTGAGCTTTCGGCTTCTTTACACTGTTTATTTGAATAGTGTGGGATACAATTGGGTCTTTTATTGATAATTCATTACTTATATGTACAGCGTTACCATGAACTTGCTTGTTTGAGTGTTTCGTGCAGAAATTAGAGGATTACGCTATTTGAGTGGAAAGAGTGAGTTTCTGGTGCTCCAAGATGTTTGTAGTGATTTCACCACAAATTGAAATTGGCCCTGATAATTCAATCCAATTACAACTTCCAAATTATTATGGGAATTGGTAGTACAGAATAGTTGTTGAGATATGCCCAGGACCTCTTACGCAGTGTCCACATGGCGGCATGCGGTTGAAGCTTGCCGGTGGGCGGTGTCTGAAACTCGACCAACAACCAATCACACAAATCTCCGCTCCGTACACAACAAGCACGCGGTTTAAATTGGCTAGAGCTTGTACTGACATATGATTTGATTGGCGGACGCTTCTGTCGAAGCTTCAAAAGTTGAAACATTGCTCAACTTTGAAGCAAGCAACGCGAGCAAAGCGAAGCGATGAATCACAATGCAGCTAGAATTTGAAATACACGACCGGAGAAAATCTGGCCACTTCCTTACAGAGCCCCTCCTCCAACACACACACCCGTGCACATGACCAATGAGGGCACGAGATAAGTTTGTGCACAGATGGAAGGCTGACAGGCAGGTAGGCCATCCATTATTTTAGCCGGGCCGGCTCAGATGATTGGTCGTGCTTTTTATAGTACTACAGCTTCCACAGATGACATTTTTTTATGGATTTATTGTCAAAGCACTTCAGATATTCATTGCTATCGGGATGTTAAGAGCATTCCATGGAATATAACAAAATGTGTATCTCGAGCCAGTTTCTCAAACTTACATACCCCACCTTTAAAAAAAAACGTTGTGCACCATCAGTGACTGCAGCTCCCCCCCCCGCCCCAGTCAACCAGGTGTACCTCAAGGCTCTGTGCTTGGACCCCTCCTATTCAATATCTACATGCTCCCACTTGGTCAAATCATCCGCCAACATGGTCTCAGCTTTCACTCTTATGCTGATGACACACAGCTCTATCCTTCTCTCCACCAAACCGTCCACTCAACTCCCCCCCTCAATCCCTTGTCAACTGCTACAGGACATAAAAAACTGGATGTCATCAAACCTGCTCAAAATCAACAGCAATAAAACAGAGCTCATGATTGTGGCTCCCAGACGCAGCTCCAGAAGGTTGGAGACCTGCTTCTCTCCATTGACGGCTGCTCCATCTCTCCGTCCACTGAAGTCCGCAACCTGGGAGTCATCCTGGACATCTCTTTCCAGGCGCACGTCAAATCTGTCACCAAATCCGCCTTCTACCACCTAAAAACATTGCCAGAATCCAGCCTTCACTCTCTGACTCTGTGGCAGAAAACCCTTGTACACACCTTCATTACATCCCGTCTGGACTATTGCAATGGAGTCCTGTCCGTGGTTCCCAGCAAAATCCTGGATAGGCCTCCAATACGTCCAGAACTCTGCCACCAGGCTTCTCACACACACCAAGTCATGGCACCATATCACCCCCCACCCTCATCCCACCTACATGGCTACCGGTCAAATCCCGGATTCAATACAAAACACTCATCCTCACATACAAGTCCCTCCATACCCTCGCCCCCCAGTACTTATCGGACCTCCTCCATCTCTACACCCCTTCTCGGAGTCTGCGGTCCTCAGACACGGGCCTGCTCTCCATCCCCCGCTCTCGCCTCCGAACTGTTGGTGACAGGGCTTTCAGTGTTGCGGCCCCCACCCTCTGGAATGCACTTCCTGCCGAGATCCGTAATGCTGCCTCCTTGGACATCTTCAAATCATCACTAAAAACACACCTTTTCACCCTGGCCTTCGGGCCCTAGCCCTTTTCTGGTCCCCCGGCTTCCTTATTTATTATTTATTTGGTTTGCCCGTTGATTGTCTGTTTGTTTTGTTTGTCCACCATGTACAGCGACCTTGGGTCCCTTGAAAGGCGCTATATAAATATAATTTATTATTATTATTATTATTATTATTATGGTTTGCATTGGAGGCAAGTGACATTGAACAATGATGTCCCTTTGAGGAACGTCTAAGTCTGTTGGGGAATAATTCTTATTCCTTAGGAACTAACTGTAATAATGACAATTGGCTGAAAAGAGATGAGTGAAACACAGAGACAGAAGGATAACAAAGGTTCTAATGTTTGGAATATTTTTACCTGGAAAAATACTGAAATGTTCCTGTTGACCGTGAATTTACATGTTAATCCTGAGGTTGCATCTTGTGCTCATCAATACACAAGATGCACCATTGAAACGTTACTTATATAATGATGTACTGCACTTTTACAATGTATACATAAGTCATATAATGAAAGGAAAACACAGTATATATCCCTGTTGACCTGATAAGAGAATCAAATATGCAGCTTTACCTAGAACACATTAATTCTGGTAATATCAGAACCAGGTTTTGCCAAAAAACACAACTTTTCTACCCTATTTGTTTGCATTTTTTCTAGGGAATCAATAACTCTATCAATGCAAATAATCATTGTTGTAACACCTGCATAATATTTGGTTACTTAAAGTTAATCTCATTTTGACAAACACAAAACGGTCAAGAGACGTTTAAGTTCACACTCAATCGTCCACAGATTGAGACACTTTATTCAAAATGCTCTATTCAGTCAGAGACATGTTAAGCATAGCCGTTTTCCCTGATGGCACCTTATGGAGGCACTGAAAATACAATAAAAAAAGCCCCTCCACCTCGCCTCGATGTCTCATACATCTTCAGTCATGCGGAAGGCCGTCCGTCAGTTTTACTGCACATCGGCTTCCTCTCAACGCAGCATCGATGAATGATGGCCCTAAGTGCAACTAGATAACTATGGCAGGGGATGATAAAAATGTGAAAACACACATCGTAGACAGGAAATTGGCCATTTTGGAGCAATTGACACAGAGGAGCTGAGTGATGGCACTTCCTGTAATGCTCATCCCTTCAAAAGTGGAGATGTCTGGACATCCGCTGGGAGATAGCTACAGTCCACTGGACATATTACTGCAGTACACTAACATAATAGATCTCATAAAAAATGTGTTTTTTAGCTTTTTCTTCTATTTTAGCTGTCATAGAGTGCAACCTAAAGTCATGAAAAAAGTTCCAGTCAATATCCTGTTGAAGGGATGAACATTCAACGCACATGGGCGAGTCAGTGGAAACAAGTTAGGTTTGCTTAAAGGTCCCCTATCATACTGTTTTTCATCAATATATTATAGGTCTCAGATATATACAAACATGTCTCTGAAGTGTTTGCAGATCATTGCAGCATCCCATAATCCCCTCTGTTTCAGCCCTGTTTCCAAAGTGCTGATTCTCTGTCTGTTACTTTAGATGAAAATAAGGAGCCCCTCCCCACGCCCCTCTGAGAGAGATTTGGTTAAAAAGAACACAATGGTGCTCTAGGAGGAGATTCAGGTGATAAGGTGTGTGGGGGGGGGGGGTTATTTGGTTGGTGATTGGCTAATGGTTACACAAGCCAAAAAATCGTTATGACATCATAAAGTGGCCAAAATCTGATAAGCTCATTTTCAGACAGGTTTTTATATAAATGGATCAGGACAAAAAGAGAGAGAATATTTGTTCCTGAAACTTCCAGAATCTCTTTACACAGAGGGGACACATGTTGATGTAGAAAATACATGAACAAATGGATTTTGCATAATAGGTGACCTTTAAATACGAGGTGAGGTTATCAGGAGTGGTTAAATTAAAGAGGGCAGAGGCCTATTTTTTCAGACAACCCTATACAGCACACTACAGGAAAGGGAAAACCATTAAAAACATAACATGGCCTCTTTGAAAATGGCCTGGTAAATGTGGCAATGAGGAAAATGTAAATACCTGCTTTATAAAAAATGGATCGTTGGGACTTAATGGTTGGTGGAATATAGAGACAGACAGGAATTATGCAATAGAGATGATGCAAGTTACCAGTGATCAAGGTTATAATACCTAAATATATAAATATACTTAACCTCCTATCTTCTTCTCATCTTTTCACTATGGATGTCACATTTTAAATTGAACTGAATGCAAATGATTGATGCTAATGGTGATAATGCCACAGCTGCTCTCCCAGGGTTATAAGCACATAGAGGTCAGCAGTTAATCTTCTTTATGGAGGGATATCAAGGAATTGTATATCATCTCTATATAATCTGACATGAACAATGGCAATCACAATCACACCAATTGAATTAAGATAGACTTTTTATTCATCAGTGCACAATTGTGCTCGAATGCATCATTTAGTATTTTTATCACTAACAGAAAGCTTATCACATGGTAACATTGTATTCTTCCTTCCGTCATAGCCTGTATATAAGTGGGTGTGAAATCCTTTCAGTGCTGATTAATAATTCATCTGTGAGTTGTCAGAAAGTGTTACTGGTCTAATGCTTATCAAATGACATTACCTCTGAAACCAGAGGATTACATTGCAGGGGATGCTTTTCTTATTGACCAGCCATGAATACAATGTTCTGCTCTTCATTAGGCAAAGCAACTTAAAAGGCAAATGGAGAAGAATGTCAGGCACTGCAGTAATCAAAGTAAAAACAACTTCATTCATGTCTGGTTTAGCACATAATGAATAAATCAAATTGAGCCAGGTAAATGGTGCAGTTTAAATGCAGGGGATAAATGAAAACACTCATTCAATACGAATGAGTATGAACAACTAGCTTACAACATAAAAATATGTCAGAGAATTTAGAGAATCCGACTGCACTTTCACTATCCGACGTGTTTATGATGCGCCAGCGGACGTCATAAATGTGCGTCTGCTGCTGTGGGGAAACTATGGAAACTACAGTTTCTATACAGCGGACTACAACATGGATGTTTAAAAAGAAGGAGGGACTACTGTAAACTCATCTAGAGACTCTGCACCGTGCTCTGATGCTGTTGTTTTATGCTTTATGAACCTGGACAACAGAGAAACATATTCTTCATGACCAAAGTTGGAATTGAAATAAAAAGGAAAGTGAAACTTATGCTCCGGTCCACATTAATACAAATGATCCCAATACGTATGATTGTATGAACTATGAAAAGATCTTAAAATCAATACAAATGTATTTATTATAAACGTTAGTCCTTAACATCTATCAATATCACCATTCAAACATCTTTTAAAAGTTGAACAAACTCCACACAGCTCAGTGAAATGTTGACTTTATTTGATCATTTCAGTAAAAACTAACGTTCATATTTCTCTTTTTGATTATAATACGGATGAATATTCAAAACAAAGCACTTTGGCAAGTTACCCGTTTTAAAAAGCTTAATAAGCATAATCGTTTTTTGTTCCGTGAACGGCTGAATGTTGTGTGACGGCAAATGCTGCGGCTGCAAGGCATTGTGGGGCAACCCTGTTTCCTAAAAATTACGTTCCCATAGAACTAAACTGCATTCTCAATTACGTTAGCTAGAAACGTATTTTCCCCCACGTTACGTTTCGTTATGAGCGTATCTTAAATACGTTTATTTTCTACATATCTTTGCCATTTATTGTCTTGCTTATAATAATGATAATAGTCATTTATAAATATAATTTTAGAGCACACATTTGAAATCGGTAGGCGAGGCTGTAATCTCGCCAGCTGTTACTCTCATGAGCGAGGCAGAAAATAATAGTTTTAAACATGCCGAAAAGCTGCTGTGTTTTTTATTGCACCTCAAACATTAAAACAAATCCAGAGTTACGTGTTTCTGTACTTCCTCTAAGAAGAAAGGACAGTAACAGGAGATCTCTGTGGCTTCAGGCTTGATCGCCGTTCAAATGACAGCGTTGGTTTCCCAAAAAGTGGGCGGGGCCGTAAAGTGACGTAGATTTTACTCTCATCTATTATTCAAAACCATTCTATTTATTCTAACGTAAATTACATGCCAGTGTTTTATCTTTTTATTTTAAATCGTATAATGTCGTACTTTTTTTCCCGTCTGTGAGGAAAAGAAATGGGGCTTAGATATATATATACCTTAAAATACTGAAATCTGTATTTTTGAAAATCTTTTTTTCCTTTTAATTTGTTATTCTTTTCAAAATAACACACTGTTATTTACTCAACAATAACACACAATTATCCTTGCTTTTATTTATTCGTTTAATTCTATAATATTGGGCTTTTTAGCCATAAATAAAGTCACAGGAAACAGAGGTAGGCCTATAAGGGACATTTCGAGCGATACACACCACAAACCCACTGAACAGATTACCCAAGATCCTCAGTTTGAAGCTCGTTGATTGGATGTTTTAGCCGCAATGCATGTTGGGATATGATGTTAATGCGATATGATATCCAAAAACACATCTGCCGTAGTTCATTATTTATAGAGCCCTGATGAGAAGACTTCTAGACAAACAGGAGAACTGCCGCCGAAACTGAATATGTGACGTGGATCATAAATATATCAACAATTAAACAACATCTTGCATTTCTTTTCACAAAATACGTCTCCTTGCAGTATCAATACTAATTCGGCTGACTTTTATATTTGATCCAATTGGTAGATAGGTTACATTTACACCATAACGGTGCACAGCTGATAGAAAAGGACTTGTAGTTTTTAAAGATATTACTGATTTTCTTTGAATATAAGAATGTAAATACTGAGTTGAGAGAATAGTCAGGGGATTTGGGTGATGGGAGACACATCTATGGAATCACAATTTCAATAGCTGACCATTAAATGACGGATATAGCTTTCTGTCTGTGAAGTTTTACAAATCAGATATTAATGTGTAGAAGTAAAACATGAGAAACAGTATAGCAACATCCTGTAAAATTATGTAAAAACATGAATAAAACTACACATCTTCAGATGTTATACATACATAAGTGTCCTACACTAATAATACAAAGTTATTATTAGTATGCTGTGTACCTTGTGTGCACCACCTAGTGGTTAAAGCACGTTATTGAATTATTTTTGTTGAATAATGTTATTTTTGTTGAATAATGTTATTTGATGAACAAAATATTAAGAGTACATACTTTCATAGGGGGAAAGTAGAAGGTCAATGATATAAATATAGAATATAAAAAATCAAGTAGATACTGTAAGTGATCTCTACAATAAAACAGTTTAGTGCTGGATGTACAAAGATATTAATAGGAGGATGTGCAAAACAGACAAACTAATTAACCTCTATTTAAACATTACATAATACTTTAGGTTAAGGTCTTCTTTCAAATAAGAAAAAAGCTTTCGGGGTATCTATCTACAGATAACTATTAAGCCTGACAAAGTACTTTGTCACAAGCGATTTTCACCCATTTAGTAATTACATGTTTTAAATTTGTACACACCAATGTTGTTTCCTGTCGCCTAAACCTCCAGGGCTGTACACAGTTTAATACTGTCAACTTCTAATTTTGGGAAAAACGTCTTTTAAACTACAATTCCCAGTAGAGTAAAACTGTGGGTTTTCTTCGGAAGTTTTTCCTTGTACGATGTGAGGGTCTAAGGACAGAGGGTTGATAGACACTAATTAACTCATTTGATATGAGCAGATCAGATGTTATGACTCCCAGTGAGATGAGTCAGTGTTGTTGAGCCTCCAGTGATAAAACCCTCACACTGTTGTATGTGAGAGGGTGTCGTGTTGTTTGTATCATTCCCTCTTTTACTGTGCTCATAGTTAAATTTAAAATGTGTCACAGCCTGCAAAACCAGCTCATTTCAATGCAGTGAAGTTAGAGATGATGTTAGAATAAACTAAAATGCTGTGCGCTGCTTGCTGATCAGCGGTACCGTCTCATAATTCGGGTAGAGCAATAATACTCACAGGCAGTAATTGCTGTCCTGCTGATTCCAAAGAGCTGCTGGTGCTGCTTACTGTGCAGATGGTGGGAGGCTGGAGGTGTGAGGTGGGCTACGTCTCCCCTTAATCCACATTCCCCCGCAGCGTTCCCCTTTCACTCGATCAGACACCTGCAAAAACCAAGCAACAGTGGAAACTTAACTCCCAAAAAATAAGATCAGATCAACAGTCAGGCACTTTCTTTGGGCGCATCATCAAATGTATTGCTGAATAATTTCTGAAAGTCTCCTATTATACTGTTTTTCATCAATATATTATAGGTCTCAGATATATACCAAACATGTCTCTGAAGACAGATCATTGCAGCATCCCATAATCCCCTCTGTTTCAGCCCTGTTTCCAAAGTGCTGATTCTCTGTCTGTTACTTTAGATGAAAATAAGGAGCCCCTCCCCACGCCCCTCTGAGAGATATTTGGTTAAAAAGAACACAATGGTGCTCTAGGAGGAGATTCAGGTGATAAGGGGGGTGGGGGGGGGGGGGGGTGTACCTTGGTTGGTGATTGGCTAATGGTTACACAAGCCAAAAAAATCGTTATGACATCATAAAGTGGCCAAAATCTGATCAGCTCATTTTCAGACAGGTTGTTATAGAAATGGATCAGGACAAAAAGAGAGAGAATCTTTGTTCCTGAAACTTTCAGAATCTCTTTACACAGAGGGGAAACATGTTGATGTAGAAAATATATGAAAAACTGGATTTTGCACAATAGGTCCCCTTTAAGTTAAACTGCAGCATGTAGCGAACTCCTTGTTCAAACAGCCACAATCTTATTTCCTATTCTCTATATAAATACAAATGTTTTAATAATGTATCATCAGATTGTATGTGCATTTAATTTATTGTCTTTTTGCATTTAAAGCACATCCCTTTTGTTGGAGCAAATTGCTATTTAATTAGTTTTATTAAGTCAAAAGCAAGTTAGAGGAAGACCTGTTTCAACGGTTGTTCACTGATCTCAAGAAAGCTTCTACTGAAATAACTTATCACAGTTTTATTGCCTGATCTTTTGAGAAGCGTGTACTAGAGGGGATGCCCTGAACAGCCCGTCCGGTCACATTGCCAAGATAATAAAGTCTGAAGATGGATGTCTCTATTAAGGTTTTTTGGCCCTGTCCAATATTCACTTTTAATGTATTTCTGTTTTGGGCTCTTTGGTCATTAGCTGCTTAATGCTTCAATATGTTAGTCACCGGTTAGTCACTTAATGTGTCTGCTGTCTAATGTGTGGCAGAGTACAGTGGTTATACTGTAGGAGATCTATTTACTGGAAGCAGAGGCCTTCTGTGGACAAACACAATGTCAAAGAAAATCGTGAACCAGACATTAAAAAGACTGCTTAGTTATTAAAGGGGGGGAATGCTCATGACACGCATTTTTAAATAATTATCATCCGATAAAACAGACCAGTCTCTGCCAGTTTTTCTTTTTTTTTTTTATCCGATGACGTTATCAGTGATTTTAAACTGATTAATTACGGAAATAACATCAACCCTGTGGGCGGCACCATTTTGACGAGTCACATGACTTATTTTACCGGAAGTGACGTGAACTATGCGTTTGGTGTCGAGGACAAATTGACGTATGTGCTTTGTTCATGTTGTTTACTCTGCAATCCACCTCGGCTCCGCGTGTCGTTTGGCGAGCTGCTTAAAATCACAACAGGAGGGAAATCAGAATACACCAGGATACCAGTTAAACAATAATCTGTTTTAATTATGCAAGGTAATAATCCAATGCAATACAATACAATATAAGGAGTACTCCTGCCCTGGTTGGCATGCTGTTGAGATCCTTCGGTCTTTGACAGCAAGAGAAGAGAGAGCGAACACACGAACACAAACAGGAGTTATAGAGGTACCACAGGGAGGAGTCGGATGCGATTCTCCTCCCACAGAGCCCCTCCTACAAACTTCAGTTGTGTCTAAAGAATATTCCCTAAAGATAATACAAAGGTTTCCTTTCTCATATTTCCAGCCTCTAGTTACACAGACTGCTATTATTAATACAAAGTAATCAAAAACACACACATCTACTATTCAAGATATGTAGACTTCCCTGACATGGTGGAGATTTTAAGAAGAAGAATGTTTCCTCCCCTCCCTCTCTAGTCTTCTGTCATGAAAAAGCTGCTTCTATTCCATACAGAGTAATTACACATGTTTAAGCCAACCCCTCCATAATGCTGTAGCAATTTAGTCCCCACACATGATAGAATAAAACAGAGAAATCAATATAAAACACAAACACCGGTATTGCTCAGCATAATGAATACACACATCTCATCCTGCAGTCCCTTGTGAATGTCACATGTCTTTCTCTAAGAAAGCCATACTTGTTGGGGTTTACCAGTCATCATCTCATGACCTCCTCAGGACCAGCTAACCAACAAAGCATAACTGTTCCTATACACTAAGGCCATCTCTGAACTTCCCTTCCACTCCAGTCAGTCAGCTCACCCAGAATCAGAAGGACCATTGTCTCTCGAATTGTGTGTGACCCAATCGTCTCCTGACTTCTTCAAGTATCTAGAAATTGTAATCAAGGTATGTCAGGGGTAGACACATAAAGGCCACTGGCCCTCCGGGCCGGTGGATTTGTATTATCACTGGCCCCACCATTGTAACCACTGGCCCGGAGTAATCATCCAAAAAAAACAATAATGAAGAAAATGAACACATTTGTTGCCATAGTAATTTATGCACTAACTACATTACTACTTGTACTACAACATTTTAATAATCAGTTCTTCCTCATTTTCCTCAATTGTTCATATTTGGTTTATTAAAATAATGATATTGTGGTCATTGTTAAAAAATTTCTGCTATTATTATTAGTATATTGCGCTTTCTGCCTTCCTGTCATTAGGAGTTAGAAATGTAATGGCTATGTAATAGATTAGATTAGAACCTTCATTATCCTAAACTGCTGGGACATTTCCCTATAGCCAATACCTTTATATTTTCTACTCCTCACTTCCTTACGTCAGCATAGGTCGGCATTGATGTACAGAGCCGACAGAATACCTTGTTTATATTGGCATCATATTGAGAGGTGCAGCCAGTGACGCGTCCTAAAACCAGGAAGTGAGCTGCTGGTTGCCTCGACAAAAAGCAATGGGATTTCTCCACAGGGTTTTGGAAAATAGCTGGAAATAAGGTCTGTGGAAAACAAACCTGTTTGATAAATGCACGTTTTGTTCAGCCGGATAATCTCCACATGTCTACCCTACTTTTAAAATGTTCGAATCATACATTGCGTCACTGCACCACTAGAAGCCAACTCCATCGATCAAGCTGGCTGAAACTTCCTCTCCCTCTTCTTCTCTCTCTCCCTCTCCTTTAACTCCTCCGGTGACTTTCTTTTATTTGAAGATAGTTTTTTTCCCGGTGCTTGGCCGGTTACCGGTGGTATTAAAAACATTTTGGCGAATGGTTAGGTGGCGCGATAGTCTGTAGTGAAGGAGCGCGCTCCCGCTCACGGGAGCCTGCTCGCGCAAACAGCTGTTGGCTTTTCACCCAACAACGACAACCGACTCACGAAACGCTATGTTGTAGCGTTGATAAACGAAACAATTTAACAAAATTGCTAGTCAAAATACCAATACCACAGGAAACAAACAATATTTTTAGTGGCCCGAGCGGGCAAGTGGAAAGTACGTTATGCTGGCCCGGGGTGTCTAAATAGTGCTTCCGGGCCAGCGGGCCATTTATAATGTCGAGCCCTGTATGTTAAATATGAGAAGATCCAACAATTGACATATTTCCTCCTCTTATTAATTTAAGCTTGAAAAATGAAAAAGATCAGTTAAATTAGTATTTTTCCCGTTATATTCATAGTTTATTAAATATTAAGGTTCCTTAGACGTTGTTTCCTGCAAATGACGCGATTTCGGCCCCGGAACCGGGTCCGTGGGGCCTAAGAGGATAACTGAGTATGTTTTTTATTTTTTTTACAGTTGTATTTGGATGGAATGAATACCTATAGTGATAATTCAAAGTAAGTCCGCCTGGACTTTATTTTTCTAAACTTCTTCCTCGGCTGACGAGTCCAAACTCAAATACTCCGCCATGTTTTCGTGGTGTGTTTTACAAAGTGAACGCATAGATGACGTCACGACCTAGTTTTTCGGATCATGTGACTACTGAAAATGGCCAAAATGGCAGCTGCCTGACGGAATATACAGGTTTTGATAAAAAAGAGCTATAAAATCATTATTTACCGGGGAATATCGCTGATTTCTTCAGGGTCTGGTTTAAACATAATGTTTCACTAAATACTGAAGTTTTGATTAACTATCTAATGACTGGAGCCTTCCTTTAAAGGATATGCAGGGTCAAATAACACTTCTCTTTTGCCTCCTCTCTTCAAGCGATGACTTTCACATGCATATACATTTTATTCAGTTTGAGATATTGATTATAAGAATACCTGAATGATATTCCAGAGAGGAGGCAAATGTTGTAAAGAGTCTGGCTATACAGTGATTTAAACTGATTTTCCTTAAGTAATTCATGGTTTAAACAATCAACATGAATGCAAATGCACAACCTTCAAACTTACTGCAAGGACATTGTTATTTCAGAGAAGGAATTCACGGAAATAAACTAGGCATACTTAACAAAGTGGAGTCTGCATAAATGTACCTTAGGCTAAAATAAATAATAAAACATTGAGCATAAAAAACAAAACATCAAGCATTTAAATTAAAAATATGGCCAACCATTTATTTATGAATATATTTACACATGTAGCAAGTTCATGCTAAAGAGAATATTTTTGAAAAGAGCATAACAGTGTTTCTGGGTTTCACATACTGGCTGCCACTAATAACCACATGCTCCATTTCCCTTTCTGTGGGGGATTTACGATGAGACTTTGAAAAGCACAAAGAGACCTTCGGAGGTTGCAGATGCCACACTTAATTTGTTCTTTCATTCCAGAAAATAAATAACAAAATAACTTCATGGTGAAATGATTGATATTCACATTAACAATAATTGATTTTGTAAAACAGTATTTTACTCCAGATGCTACTAATATGCTTTGATGACAAGTTGTGTCTGCGATAATGAAAGACGCCAAATAGTAATTATGTGTTATGACTTTTACAACCACAAATATCCGTAATATCATTACACCAGCTGAGCAACATTTATCAGCAAGCGGGGTAAAAGGCTGCGACCATCAAATGGATTTGCAAACATTTGATCTTCCACATTTTGATATGTACACACAGAACTAGCTGATGCATTTAAATCAGAAGGGATGAACTTCCCTTTGATTTCCTGGCTGGGGAAAGTAAGACCTTGGATCCAATGCAAAGTGCTGGAGCATCTGTGCCTCTGTAACTTGTCTGCACAGTATTTGGCACCTTGTTCATCCTCGGCAAGATGTTCTACATCTCATCTGCCTTATTACTGGCAAAACAATTAATTTCAATTCATGGTATTTGGTTCCAGATTATTTCCAGCATCTGTTTTCCAGTTTGCATGTCACATTGCTGTGTTAGTGACATGATTTGCTTTAAAGATACAGCTGCAAATTCTGAACTAACATTGTACTTGCATACGGTACAGTTATTTTTGAGGCATGTTACACATAATCAATCTAAATAGTTATGGTGGGTACAAAATACATTTAAAATAAATTCAGTTATAGTAGTCATTAATTAAATATCCACTTACTGGATACCTTTGGTGGGATTACAAAGCTTGGGACTCTAATTTTTGTACGTAACCAATGTATTTACAGAGGACAGATTATGCTTATTCTCAGGTTCATATTTGTATTTCCTGTCTCTACTGTGACATATTTCACCCTCTGTTTGACACCAGAGTCCATTCTGCTCTGATTGGTTAACTGGCAGACTGATTGGTCCACCACTTAGAGATGTCCTCCTTTAGCATATCACGTACAATGGGCAGACCATTTGTATACACAATAACCTATATAACCCACTACAGTAAAGGGAAAAGCCTCAACATAATCCCTACCTGTGAACAAACTACATTGTTGGTAAGCACAGTAAATATTTCTGCAGAATTGTATTGAATCAATAGTGGCAGATAATGAATTGGCTCAAATCCTGGAGTCAAGGGGAAATCAAGTCATGTACTATGTACAGCTGATTTTCTTTTGTACCTAGAATTATGTATTCATCCATGTTTGATTGGAAACGATGTAATCTGATGTGAGGTATTGTGCGATTCTCCCTTTGGAGCCCTCACAGCTGTATTTAAGCATTTAAGACCTTCCTTGCTGAAATAGCAGACCTGTTTTGCTTGGCTTGCCTTTGTTAATACATAAGGAGTTGCTTGAGGGAAACCAGGAAGTCAACTCCCTTATCAAAACTGCTGTCGGATATTTTAAGAGTGAAGCAGAGCCTGATAAGGGAATTGTCCCATTGTTTTCTTACTTGAAAACTGTCAACTTGGGTATGCAAAAATTATTCCTGCCACTCTGTCACATTGACGGGACCTCCAAGAATATCACTCTTACTGCGCCCGCTGTGCTACCACTACCACGACCACGGCATGCAGAGTAGCAAGCGTTTCACTCTGACGTATGATATTCAAAGGCAGCAAGGACAATTAACTGACATTTTATAAAATGAGTCAGAGGGGATAAGAGGTTTTAGTGAATAGCCGGAAAAAACAACTGTACAACATCAACTACTTCCTTCACAACCTTGGTAGAGTTGCAGGTAAAAGAAGAAACCTATATACAAAACTGAGTACTAGGAAAAGAGGAGATGAATCATTCACAAACATCATCAGCACAACAATTAACACTTAAACATTTAAAATGGACAACAGGGAATCAAACAAAATGGAAAACAAGAACATGATTGACGACTTGGATGTTGTGTGAAAATTCCACCAGTAATCATGACAGAAAAGTAATTTCAAGGGTACTGTAAGAGAATGAAATAAATAGCATACACGTATGCATAAGTGAATTATGAATCTACAAGAACAAAGCCTAAGTAAATTAACACTTTTTCTCAGTTTCTATCATGTGCTCGTATGATTTTACAATCATCTCCATAAGCAGAAGTATTTGCAACTGATAGCATGGGACCTTTTTCTTCCCCCCCTGTGTCTGTGACAAGATTAGACTATCTCTCCTTGTGCACATGGATGACTGACTCCTTGGGGCCGGTACCATCTCTGTTGCATTCCCTCCCTCCATCCCAAGGCAGAAAACATTTCTATTTTCAACAGGATTAGCTCTCACCACAAGGCACCTGAAAAAGCATCACCCACATGGCACATGCCCCCAAGCTCCCAGCAGTACGTATCATGGCCTCAGTGACTAACAGGGATCCCGGGGAGTTTACCTAACAGTGGCATGCACAGTAGGGAGCACACTTCCAACCTCCATGAGACATCTTTCAACCGCCCCTGTCTCAACCATTAACCACGCCGGATTTTTGAACTATTTTCCAAGCAGTAAATAAATCTGTGGCTGCAAGAGAAAAGTGCACACAGTCCCTTGGCAGATATGGCGTTTGATAACGGGCAAAGTCGATAGGGTGGCGAAGTCGATAGTGACTTGGCAACTGGAAGGTCACCAGTTCAAGTCCCGGCAAGACCAAGTGCTACCGAGGTGTCCCTGAGCAAGGCACCGTTCCCTACACTGCTCCCCGGGCGCCGTTCAAAATGGCAGCACACTGCTCCATAACACTAGGATGGGTCAAATGCAGAGAAACAATTTCCCCACGGGGATTAATAAAGTATATAAAAAAATTAATTAAAAAAATCTAAAATATTTCTCATTTACTTAAAAGTCAAAGTCAACTTTAATGTCAAGCTTACTCAGTTTGTGTTTACAGACAGAGAGATCGAAATTACGTTTCCAGCAATCCCGAATACGAAAAAATAAGTATACAAAAGGATTGGTTCAGTATCCCATTTGAATAAAAAAATGCTAGACTTATTTCAGAGCAGCAAAATAAATAAATAAACAAACAAATAAAAGTTGTTAAGATGACAGCTATGAGTGTTTGTCTAATTTCTATGTCATTTTACAAGAAACACATATATTGTGTTGTTCATGATAGTGATAGTAATCCCTGTTCCAGTTCCTCTTATCTTCATTTGGGGATAAACTTTCTGTCAATTTGTTTGCATTAAACACATAATCGGGTAATCCTTGACTAAAACTTCCTCAAACAAGGGATGAAAATCACTTTGAAAGACATTTGTATTAGGGCTGTCAAGTTAACGCGTTAATAACGGGTTAACGCACATTTTTTTTAATTTTAACGGGATTAACGCATGTGTATTTTTTGTCCTCGGCCGCCCCGTAGTTTCAGAGCGCATCGAGTTTAAAATACCATCTACAAGCTGATGCTGACAGCCCCGCTCCTGCCGTCCGCTTGTGGCAGACCACACTTCCACGCTCACCGGCAGGCACCGACTGGCTACTGGGAGGGTGTGTGTATGTGTGGCCCGAGCGAGCGAGAGAGAGACCTTACGTGCATTGTTGTTGTTAGCATCTGGTGCTAGCTAGCTGCGCTAACGGATATAAGGAGCTGTTTAAATGAAAACAGAGGAGCGACATTTCGCCACAACTGCGCCGAGCACTTGACTTTATGCAGGAAGCCAGACATGGTACGATAAGTCAGCACACTCAGCACGGATAGTGCGCAACATGATTGCAGCGTCCAGGCAGCTCCCGTTCGAGCATATGCATTGAGTTGCACATAGCTCCAACGAACACACACACACACACACACACACACACGCACACACTTTGTATTGTATTATTGAATGAGAGAGGTTCCAGGTTGAATTGAGGCGAATATTTGTAATGTTCAGAGGTTGTTGTGTTTAATATTCATGAGAATATTTGTCATTGTTCAAATGATAATAAACATTAGCATAAAGCATATTTGTCCACTCATATGTTGATAAGAGTATTAAAAACTATTCCTCTAAGGTACATTTAGAACAGATCAAAAATGTGCGATTAATCGCGATTAACTATGAACAATCATGCGATCAATCGCGATTACATGTTTTAATCGACTGACAGCCCTAATTTGTATATTTAAAAAAATCACCAAGTATCAGATATTACAAGCATAGATATTCTGCAGAAGGAATTCAAATGATTTACCTCCCTCACAACAATTAACAGCGTTAACAATGGCTTGGAGGTGCCTCAGAGCGAGACACTTAACCCTACTGCACCACAGGGACTGCTCACTGACCTGGAGTATAAACGGCTATTACACGCTTACGCTCCAAGGCAGGAAGTC
This sequence comes from Harpagifer antarcticus, assembly GCA_902827135.1. Taxonomy (NCBI): domain Eukaryota; kingdom Metazoa; phylum Chordata; class Actinopteri; order Perciformes; family Harpagiferidae; genus Harpagifer; species Harpagifer antarcticus. The sequence goes on from CADEHL010000998.1 coordinate 1,211,316, forward strand.
TTTTAACTGATTGAGTAGGTTGGTGTATTTTGAAAATAAAAAGTGAGTGATAAACCTTCACTAACTCTTTAGGGAAAATACAAGTGGATAATCAGCAGCTGGATGATCTGATAAACCCTGGAAAGTACTATTTCATAGGTAAATAAACACATTTGGACACATTTAACTGAATTCTCTCGTAATTTAGTGAATAAAACATATCCCAATAACTGTATCGGTCTTTATAATCACTGTATCAATAATAGCTTAAAGGTGGGGTAGGTAGGTTTGATAAACCGACTCGAGATACACTTTCTGTTATATTCCATGGAATGATCTTAACATCCCGATAGCAATGAATATCTTAAGTGCTTTGAGAAAAAATCCATAAAATAATGTCATCTGTGGAAGCTGTAGTACTGTAAAAAGCAACTGGATGGCCTACCTGCCTGTCAGCCTTCCATCTGTGCACAAACTTATCTCGTGCCCTCATTGGTCATGTGCGCGTTCGTGTGTGTTGGAGGAGGGGCTCTGTAAGGAAGTGGTAGATTTTCTCCGGTTGTGTATTTTCAAATTCTAGCGCACTCGAGCTGGTTTCTCTACAGTCTATGGTTTCTCCGTAATGATCTACCCCACCTTTAAGACAGGGGTGGAATTTGCATAAATTAAAGAAAACAATACAATGAATATTATTTTAAAATTGAATTCCACTGAAATTCTCAGGACGTCTCAGTTTGGTAAAGTACTAATCCATTTTGAGCCTAATAGCATGTTAGCTTTTTTTTTTAGCAATCTTGTTTTTAATCTATGGCTCCTTGAAACACTTTTGCATTTTGTGTTACATACAGCAGTGGAATAAATCAATATGGTTTACTGAGGTAGGATATTAGTCAAGATGGAAGCAAGCATGATTTCATAGTTGTTATTCTTGACACATTCAGCTGTAACATGTTCTGTGTCTGATCCTCTCTGTCAGCCTGTTCTCACAGTCAGAGTTTTAAAAAAGCAGGAATTTGTTGTTTTGTATTTTTTCTCATGTACTTTGTATTTGAAATTACCATCATGCGGTCAGCATGAGGGTGAACAGTGTAAGACTCCTATGCATAATCCTCCACCGCTACATAGGTGTACCTCAGCTGTTAAGAGGGCTTTATCGTAGATATGTGTCAGGCCACTACTTCATTTTATCCAATGCACTTTCCTATCCTCAAACAATTATTCTGCTTCTATCTCATCAGCGCTAGTTTACTTCCCAGGCTTTCAGTATAAATTGTATTACTGAGTCTATACTCCATAATTCCCCACAGGATTATAATTATTCCCATTATCTATTTAAAATCCCATTGTAACCTTTCAAAGGTGAAAGTACACCATATTGAAGCATATCCAGAGTTAACCTATTCCACTATAGACTTAAAAAAGCAGAACATTATTGTAAAAAAATATGAACTCTTCTGATATTTTTAGATATATTTTATGCATTTTATTTGTCGTTATCAGACAAGAGAAATAGTAACTACGTTTACATTCTAATGGATGTGACAAATACCACAATTCTGATATATGACATACTGTATGTAGACTAGAGGTTTAACATCCGTAGTATTATATGGTGCAGTTTAAAATAACTGCATTGGTTTTCAAGAGTCTATCAAAGATGACCAATGCATGATTTATTGGAGCAATTTAGTAATTTGAGCATACATTTGCAAGCAACATTTCAGCACAATTATCGGGGTCATGAAAGGAGCGTTCACGTCGCGGCCCTGGGAGTATTGACGAGATCGACAAGATCAACTAGATCGACTAGATACTGCTAATCCTATCACCACTACAAGCAACAGTTACAAGCTACAAAACAGCCACAAGCTACGCTACAAGCCACAAGCTACGCTAGTCGCAAGCTAGTCTGCACAAGCTACGCTGAAAGCTGTAAGTAAGCCACAGAACACCAAGAGAAAACATCATGCCTGGAGATAGACACAAAGGACGATGCCGTAAATGAGGGACCCCCTCAAGACCGGCATTGACAGGCATATCTGTGACAGAATTGTGTTCAGCTGTGGCTGAACCACATCTAACCAAGCCCTGTAACTGACTGCCTTGTGGACACGATAAGAAGAAGCACAATTATCAAAGTAATATTCTGCATAAATGTTCTCTTATCTAGAATAAAATTGAAATGTATTTACAAAGTTGTGTTTTTCTTGTGTGCAGCTGCATTTAGTTAGCTCCTCATTCAAAAGTGACCTGTCCAGCTTGATTTATGATGCTCATAATAATCCATTTCTATGCAGGAGCTCTTTGTGACAACGGAGAAGATAAATAACACACAACAAGCAGTAAAATGGTAATTTGATTTCCCCATGAGGGTCCATGTGCTGATGATGCAGCGTGACAGTCACCTAAACTGGCCAATCAATGAGTTACTAATAGGTACATATCACTTCTTCTCTCACAGCTCAGTGTGAACACAACGGACTAAAAATAGGTATGAACTAAAAGTAGTTGTGTCTGTAAGGGCATTAGGGCAACAGTCTTATGGTCTGACAGGTATATCTTAAAAACAGAGCCATTTTATTTGACTTCCCCATTGTATAACCTATCCTTCTTCCATGTATTCCCAGCCTAACAACTTGAGGAGATTGGCTATACATGTAGTGCTAGTCAAGTTCAAAAACACAATCAAAATAACCACAGTCAGCGTCCCACGAGGTGACCAAAAACCTTTTGACATGCAAAAGTAATCAAGTGCTCCCGAGCCATTGCTTTCACGGTTCAGAAACCCCCCCTTCTCTTTCCTCCGTAAGGAATCTGAGTTCATTTTAATGACTTAATTTAAAAGAGAAACACAATCAAGGTAGTTAGAGGAACCTAGACAAAGTTTTGATGTCAGGGTCTAAGTCATTAGAGTAGGGGTAAGATGGCGGCGGTCATGTTATTTTCCAGCTGTAATTGGAGGGCAGCAGTTTAACTGGGGCAGATGAAAGAGTTGTCCAGGGAGCTCCGCAGGTCCACTTTAATTAACGAATAAGCAATTAATCAATTGCTAATTTGTGAGGGGCAATTAACAAAAAATGCGTAAATCTGATCTTATTTGTGCTGTTGTTTGTTTTTGGGTGTGCGCTGTGCCTTTCCAGGTTTTACCCAGCAGCCACTGAAAGGTCCAGAGGTGATTAGATCCATTACCATATGTTCTGGTCATTTCAGCACACAATGAGACATTTGAGCTCTGTCATGACTCACCATTTGCACCGCTCCATGCCAATTTCGAAGTAATCCATCAAATAATCGCTTCACACTCGCTTCACACGAGCAAATTAATCTTAAATGTATAATTATAATATCATTAAGAGGCTGTGTGTCCCTGAAAATGATGCCTAAATGATTTCATGAATCATTCCGTCCAAAGGTGTTTAGAAAAAGAAAAAGCTGCAATGCGTCTCTCATCAAAGAAAAGTTAATTATGTTAATGTTGTCCCATTACACATAAACAGACACACTTATGGGTCATCATATTGAATAACCCTAAGATATTGTTTTCTATAGGATTTAACAGATAGAATCAAATGGGACACAACATATCGGTGTCCCCTAACCCTCAGCAATAATGCAATAATTAAGAAAAAAACAACCCACCTTTTTAATTTAATAAGATAATGTTTTATACAAGTCATTTTGAAGCAGTGAAGTGTATATGCAGCTTCATTTAAATTGCCAGACATAGTTTTTTATTATATGATTTCTACGTTTTATTGAATTGAGTGAAGAATCGAGTAATCCTTGACCATGGATTTCTTTTTTCCAATGCTCACAATATCATTCAAAGTTTCCAAGGCCAAGGAAACAGCCACCTGTACTTTTTGTCTTGATAGATAAATACTTGAGTGGCACATTTGAAGATAATTTATTTGTCTAAAATGATATTGAACGTACAGTACAATGGCTGAGTATTGACTCATAACTGCAGGACCTCAGCCAGACATTTCAGTAGAGTCTGCCCTGTAAGCAGATGCAACTTATTTCCTGTTTTAATTGTCCTAATGGGTGTCTGGCTCATAATACAATTCTGAAATAGTTATTTCGCTTACTGTAATTGCAGTCCTGGGTGGCTTATTTATGTATAAATGCAATTACAGTATGAAGAAAAGTGTATTGACAGGAACAAACTGCTGAACTTTTTAACTTCCTAAGCATATTTCTAAGGGAATACCGTTCTTAAAGTGGCCATAAAAGCACCAGCATCTCTTTGTAGGCAGAGTCATTTTACTACATGAGGGACGGGGATGGCTGATAAAGTAACAGAGAACTATAACAACATTGGCTTTATTTTAATAAGGTAAACAGCTTAAAGACTTTAGGGTCAAGTCAACACCTGAATAACAATGCTGAGCAAAGTTTGGCATTCATTTCACATTTTAGGAAAGTGCTGACACTGTGAACTAAATCAGAGGATTCTTACTTTAATACCATAGTGATTAACTTGGATTAGCATTGGTCCTAAGGGAGTGAGCTAAGAGGAATAACCCGTTTTTGGGAACATGTTCAACCTAAACATTACTGCACATTTAAATGGCACGGTATATCTACTAATTCATGCATATCCACTGCACACTCATGCTCAGAACGGTTTGGTGTGATCTTGAAAGAAGAACCATGTGTAGTTCATGTCGACCTGCATGAATATTAATGACGATCATTACTCATTATAATGCTGGGCCATTATAGCGAGCCTACAATAACCCCTGCTGCCCTCGAGTTGCAAAGCTGCAGGATTTGCAACCTTGGGATCAAATAAATCTCCTCATGATACTGAATGTGGCCACTTTATATTATATAAAGACCAAGATACCACAGCCAAAGTAGAATAACCTGATAAAATAGAGCATACATTTACTACCTTGATCTAAAGACTGATATATGGCAGGTATGGAATTTAGATAGCAAACACAACAGCAATGACTATCAAAAAAATCACTTCACCTTGAGCATGTGTCTTTGTAGACAAGACGTGATTCATTCCCAGCATCATAACAGCTGCTTTTATCTACATTACAAGCCCTGACTGCAGCAGAATCATATCACTGTGAAGCATGCTGTGCTGTATCTGATGGCCAGATGTTGCTGTGTTTCAGAAAACACAGAGAACCTCACCTTGAACCATCATCATCAAAAAGGTCAGGAACATACATTCTGCTTTGTGCTGACTCAGTATCACTCCATCACTCATACCAGTGGTGGCTTCTGCTGTCCTCCCTCCAGACTGCTCACCAGACCATTATGTGGGGAAAATACCCACATCACGCTCTTTCTCTTCTGTGTAAACAATCGCTAATAAAGCAGTGGCACATTTAGCCCTTAATAATTACTTCCTTGTGACACCAAGTCCCAAGACACACTTATCTCACTGATGCTTTGGAAAGTATTTATATTACTACTGGAGCCTGATACCATATTCACCACATGGCACATAGTCAAATGTATACCCCTAAACATTTAATTCCCATATGGATCGAGGAGTGGTCGATTGAAGAGAAAGAAAGGAAGAAAGAGGCGAATTCTGGAGCAGCAGATGGTCTGAAATTACTTGAGATTTTTCTGTGAAACGACTTTAAATTAGTCAAGCATAAATGAGACAAAGTGCAATGGAGTGTTTTGTTTTTGTTTGGGTTTTTAAGGCTGTCTGGGGCTCAGAAGTAGAAACGGTCTGTATTTATTATGGATGTAAGATCATAAAATGCTGACACACTTTCCTACAGTCAGCCTTTCACAGTGGTTGAAGTCTTTTCTTAAGGATTTAGCTCCTTATTTTCAAATTGAGATGAGTAAGGAAAACCTTATTTTGGCGGAAAAATAATGGCACTCTTCTGAGTAAATGATAAAGAATGCAATTCAGCCATGGAGTGTATAGTTGTACTTTATATCTCAAAATGCATTGTTATTGTACCTGTGCTGTATAAGCAGACATTAAATGATGTAGCAGATGATTTATAGACACTTAGTATTCCACCATTTTCTATCTTGGGGTCCAGTCCCATCCAAAGGGTCACAAGATATATCTTAAGAGTCTTGAGATGATTAATGGTGAAATAAAGAAGAACATAACAAGTTACTCTAAATACTCTCACTATTAATTATTGTTACTTTTTCAAGCATCAGTCTGACTTTGGTAGAACTGCTTACAACTTACAGAACATAACTACTCACTACTCTAAATTGATTTGAGTAAATCACAAATAATACTCTATAGTTTAGACAATTGTAACCTATTGGTACTTTAGACCAGGGGTTCCCAAACTTTTCAGCCCGCGACCCCCAAAAGGGGGGGTGCTAGTGAATTGTCAACGGGGGGAGCCTCGCTGCATGGACATTCCACAGATGGCCAGTCCGTTACATTATTAATAATAATAATACAAATAATAATAATATTAATCATCTCCCGACCCCCACTTTGGGAACCCCTGCTTTAAACTACTGTAGTAAGATAAAGTAAAATACCTCAGTAAATGTCATGTATCACTATTAACGATTGATGTGGAGACTATATTTGCAATTGTATTTTATTTTGGTATTTTTATATTTTCCCTCACTAACAGTACTGTTTATCTGTTTTAAAAAAAGTTTAAAGTTCAACAATATCACAGGTTACATTAAAACATAATTTTACAATGAATAAAACATGGCCACATCTCTGAAGAGGTATACACAGAGGTCTTAACGATCTGATCACTGCAGATTGCATGGGAAGCCCCCTTGAGATCCACCCCCTCTCGATAGCCTTATCTGTGATGAACTCCTGATGGACTCTCCTGGTTTCGCCCGTATGGATCAACTGACAGAGGGACGGGGGGTTTGGTCCATTTTTCTCTGTCTGGGAGATAAGCTCTGTCTGTCAGCTTGATTGACGTATCAAAGAAGGGCAGCTGCTGTCATTGTGGGGCGACGTGACTTCTAGAAAGCCTTTCTCAGCCGTTCGCCTAGACTAGTTTCTAATATAAACAAGCCGGCCAGACAGACATGGCCTCTTTGTTTGCAGCCATAAAGAGGCATTATTATGCTGCTGGGTTTCTGGTACAATAAGACCTGAGAAATGAATAGCAGACTTCAGCAAAAGCAGAAAGAAAACAGTGACGCTTGAGAATGGAGAATGGCCAGGATACAAGTCTGGAAATAATGATTGGAGACCAGGCATTCAGTGGAAAGGAGTTTAAGAAAAAGACAAGAATCAAGATATTCATTTGAATCAAAATGTCCGTTATGGTATTTGTTTGGCTTTTTATTATAAAAACCATTTGTCTAAAAACTCATTTGTTTCATGCTCAAAAGTGGCATGGAGTGATAAGAAGCCACTGGCTGCCCAACAAGCTGAACAAATAAGTAGAATAATACGCTCTTGAGTTATCAGTATTAATCCAAGGCATCATTTGCAAGTTCTTTTTGCAGAGGCATGTCGACTTCAAGGCTTCACGAGTAAATAAAAGGCTGTAAATACTGACCCAGAGGCCGACTGTCACTCTGCAGTGAAGCAGAGCGAGAGACTTTCACAGTTAAGGACCAACAGCCGCTTTTTCTTTCATTTAACGGGCGGCAGTTTGCCAACACATCCTTATCCTCAATTCCCCACTGCTAAAATGAGGTTTCAATTATTCAGCTAGAGACCAGTGAGGAATCATAAGACGGCCCTGTGCATTTCTCGGAGTTTCTCAATTTTTCCAACTTCTAAACTCCCGATGGATTTCCCCAAAAATGAGCGGTAAAACCAGCAGCTCTCGTCACTCGGCTGCCAAGGAGGTCTGCCTGACTTAAGTTGACAATACGGTTTTAAAACATGCCTTGCCTTCATGGTCTTTTCCTGTTTGACAATGCATACCAGTACAACAAGGACAAGAAAAAGGAAAACAACCCATACATATTGCAGCCGCGGGCTCACACAGGGCTTCATACATCAAAGCCTGGAGGGAACGGGCTGCTGAGATTCACACAGGCTGTTTTGCATTCACCTCTCCGTCCTTCAAAAGCTTTACAGCTACCAGCCTGACTGAAGAAGCCACAGAAATGTAATTGGAAATTCAGACCCGCACAAGGAGCTACCATTCATCAGACAGTGATAGGTACAGTAGCATTCTACCCAACCACTGATAGTCTTTCTTAAGTGGTTTGTTACAGATGAGTCTTGTGATGCAGCCCGGCAAGCAAAGCGTTTTCAGGTTTGGACAGCCATTGCTTTTATTGAACAGATGCTACTGCTATTCTTATCTGATTAACTTGAAGGAAACAAATGTCATTACCACATGTGAACACCACTTTATTATGTTTATGTCTTAAGTCAATGTGTATACATTTGATTAATTGAGGCATTACCTTTGATACATGGAAATAAAGCATTTATAAATAAGAAACAAGTAGAAGTTAGAACTGTCACTGCAGAGAAAGGATGACAGCTCTTTCTGTGTGCACATCTCTAGAGACTTAACATTGCCAAATGCTATGGATGTAAGGATCTGTATTTCCCATGTTACAAAAGAACAATGGAGTGACAACCTGCCCATGTTTTCAACCTGCTTTCCTCCCAACGTAGTACACCGTTTAGATATTATCCGTGTGCAAAATATCGATACACTGAGCAAAAATATAAATGCAATACTTTTGTTTTTGCTCCCATTTTTCATGAGATGAACTCAAAGATCTAAAACATTTTCTATATACACAAAATAACCATTTCTCTCAAATATTGTTCACAAATCTGAAAAATCTGTGATAGTGAGCACTTCTCCTTTGCCGAGATAATCCATCCCACCTCACAGGTGTGGCATATCAAGATGCTGATTAGACAGCATGATTATTGCACAGGTGTGCCTTAGGCTGGCCTCAATAAAAGGCCACTCTGAAACGTGCAGTTTTGCTTTATTGGGGGGTCTGGGGGGGTCCGAAAACCAGGCAGTATCTGGTGTGACCACCATTTGCCTCACGCAGTGCAACACATCTCCTTCGCATAGAGTTGATCAGGTTGTTGATTGTGGCCTGTGGAATGTTGGTCCACTCCTCTTCAATGGCTGTGCCAAGTTGCTGGATATTGGCAGGAACTGGAACACGCTGTCGTATACGCCGATCCAGAGCATCCCAAACATGCTCAATGGGTGACATGTCCTGTGAGTATGCTGGCCATGCAAGAACTGGGATGTTTTCAGCCTCCAGGAATTGTGTACAGATCCTTGCAACATGGGGCCGTGCATTATCATGCTGCAACATGAGGTGATGGTCGTGGATGAATGGCACAACAATGGGCCTCAGGATCTCGTGACGGTATCTTTGTGCATTCACAATGCCATCAATAAAATGCACCTGTGTTCGTCGTCCATAACATACGCCTGCCCATACCATAACCCCACCACCACCATGGGCCACTCGATTCACAACATTGACATCAGAAAACCGCTCACCCACACGACGCCACACACGCTGTCTGCCATCTGCCCTGAACAGTGAAAATCGGGATTCATCCGTGAAGAGAACACCTCTCCAACGTGCCAGACGCCATCGAATGTGAGCATTTGCCCACTCAAGTCGGTTACGACGACGAACCGGAGTCAGGTCGAGACCCCGATGAGGACGACGAGCATGCAGATGAGCTTCCCTGAGACGGTTTCTGACAGTTTGTGCAGAAATTCTTTGGTTACGCAAACCGATTGATGCAGCAGCTGTCTGAGTGGCTGGTCTCAGACGATCTTGGAGGTGAACATGCTGGATGTGGAGGTCCTGGGCTGGTGTGGTTACACGTGGTCTGCGGTTGTGAGGCCGGTTGGATGTACTGCCAAATTCTCTGAAACGCCTTTGGAGACGGCTTATGGTAGAGAAATGAACATTCAATTCACGGGCAACAGCTCTGGTGGACATTCCTGCTGTCAGCATGCCAATTGCACGATCCCTCAAAACATATGAACTTTTAATCTGGTTTGTGGAATTGTATTACGATCGCGCCTGTTTTTATTTGTGCCTTTTAATGTGTTAGGCTTTGCTTATTTACACAAAAAAATCACTCAAAATGTTTTTTGTCACCTTCCTAACTGCATTGTTAGATCCATGTCTTATTATTAGTCTTTGAATCTTTGTTAGCTGGGGCAGCCTTTTCTTTTTTTTTCTTTTTAAATGACAATATGTTAAAAAATAAACTGAAAAATCTAATCAAAAAAATCTAATTACATATGATCTTCATTGCAATAATTGCTTGCTAAATGAATAGCTAGGCAGTTGCTCTGAATTAAAACACTGTTACCCTTTAAAGGTTGCCTAATGATCGCGTTAATGTAATCACAATCTTTGTTCTATTTCTTGGTTGGTTTCAAGCAGTGATCAACACTAAAGAAGCCTTTGGGCTCAGTAAATGTGAAAAGCTCTTAAAAATGGTGTGATTAATTCTGGTTATGTGTGTCTATGCCTAATTAGTTCATTTTTTTAAACAGGAAAAACACAAGTGTTTTGCTGAATCAAGTCACTTTAGCTCACCTCAAAAGCTCTCAAAACATTTTCTTTTGGCGGGACCTGAAACAGAAAGTTTTATCTGGCTTGTTTATCAGTTGGAAGCACTGACCTACATTTTCAGTCCCTCTTACTTCCTGTCTTAAGTCTTATTTCCTGTTTACTAATACAGCACAAGCCATCTGTGAGCCATTACCATTCAACTCCAAAGACTGACACTCTGCTGGCATGCAGGGAGAGCCATGATTGAGTGAAAAAGAGCAGACACTTTTTTTTCTTATTGTCAAGACAGATTTCAAGGTGACAGGAGAGGTGTCGAAGATGTGATTGATTGTGCTCAATCCAATGGAGTCCAATAACACACACAGCTGAGTCAAACCACCCGGATCACTACGGTTCCAAGTGACTAAGGTGGGTATGTATTTGTCTTTTCTGTGAGAGCGTTATTTAACAAATCAAGTGCAGTCGGTAATTACTTCACATGCTAACTGTCAGACAATATGATTAGCTTGAGAGTCCTGTGTATTGTTTATTATTGCCAAAGTAACTGAACATTAACAAGAGGGCAGTTTCCACATGATGTGCAACTTGCAGGACGGATGGAGAGCAGAAGCACTAAACACATTAAAGAGTACAACACTGCAGTCATAACGTACTGTATTATTATAATACCTGTGCACTGAATTAAAGGTTATTTCAATTTATTGTACAGTATTATCAGATTACTGACTATATGCCTACATAAGATATGTCAAGACATTACTATACTTTCTATAATGGCACCATATGTGACTTTACCCAATATTTAAAGAGTACTACTTTCCACCAAAGTGACACTAATTGTTTTCACTGAAACCACAGCGCTTTTGACATACTCAGTATAAATATATATTAATTTGTCGTTTTTTTCATAGTCATTACAATTCAGTAATCCCTCTTTTGGTTATATTCATTTAATCACAGTCAGTCACAGCAGTAACACTAACACGTAACTTCAGAGAAATGATTTCATGGCTTTGGTAGCATGTATGAGTGTGGTGATTACTTTTTAAACATTGACAACACATATACATTTAATAATAAGCCTCAGACAAGATGTCTTTGAGTGTATATACATTTCTATAGTGGTGTTAGTATAGTCACAAAGTAGATGAATGTTCCTGTTCCATCCACAAAACAAAAGAATGCATTAACAATTACATAGAATAAGATAAACGTGCAATTAAAGTGTGTTGTTAGTAGTATATATATATTTGAGAAACCTTTCCACGGCACTTCAGGTCACTGAGTGTTTAGGCCCACACAAAATTAAGTGAGGGTTGAGAAAATACCTTATTACCTAACTACCTAATTTAACTCTTCTACAAACCTCTCAATCAACCTAATATTTACTTTGCATTCAGCTCCATTTTCAGAAACATAAAATGCATAAAATAATATCTGACACAAGTCGACTAGCCCAAAGACTGCACGAGATGCTTCTGTTGGATTATTATGCATACTAATAGCAGCAGACCTTTCACAACACTGCATTCAAATGTTAATTTCCCCCCAAATGAAATAATCTAACATTCTTCAGTTTTAATTAGCAGTTAGTTTCCCCACAATTTGGGAAATATGTAATATCTGTAAAAGCTATTATGTCATTGGGAAATATCCCATGGGTCACTAGTTCTTGAGCTACCGAAAAATTAGGCCCAGTAACATAACATGAAGTCAGTCAAAGCAGCAAAGAAGATGTACAGACAAATGATCTCCCAAATCCTCTGAGTCAAACGATTTTGGATTATCTTCAGAGTCCTTAAAAAGTCAAAATGAAAGGAGCTGTGCTCATCGGAATGTACCTAAAATAAAATGGTGTGATAGAGTCAAGGGCCACTTCATTATTTCGGTGTTGTGAGAAATCATACTCTCTCACTCAATTTAAGAGACCCACCGTTTAGATGTCATTATTGTGTATCCTTGTATGTACTAATGATGATGAGTAACAGATGGGACAGCAACTCGACACTGCGTTATTCAACAATCTGCAGGCAAACAAAATGTCCACCAGACCAGAACCAAGATAACATTAAGATGAACCTGTGCAGATAAATGTTTATACTATAAAACAGACACAGTGCAATTAGAATCCAAGCACTTCAGAGTTCTTCAGTTGTTGCTGAATGACCTTCTGCTAAGGTGTTAATGTCCCTGCAAAACAACTACCATTGTAAGAGTCTGTTGAATTTATGAAGGATATGACGGTGCACTCATCAACCTATTCACACTTACCGTTCACATCCAAGGTAATGATGCAATCTAAAACTTTTTGTATAGCAATATTCAAAGTATGGTGTTTTATCACAGTGGAGCAAACTGGTTAGCATAGGCTACATTATTATATCTGGTGTGAGGGGTAGGGGTAGGGTTAGGGTTAGGGTAATGTTGTGAATCGAGTGGCCTGTGTTCGTCGTCCATTACATACGCCTGCCCATACCATAACCCCACCACCACCATGGGCCATTCGATTCACAACATTACCCTAACCCTAACCCTACCCCTAACCCTACCCCTAACCCTACCCCTACCCCTCACACCAGATACTGCCTGGTTTTCGGACCCCCCCAGACCCCCCCAATAAAGCAAAAATGCACGTTTCAGAGTGGCCTTTTATTGTGGCCAGCCTAAGGCACACCTGTGCAATAATCATGCTGTCTAATCTGCATCTTGATATGCCACACCTGTGAGGTGGGATGGATTATCTCAGCAAAGGAGAAGTGCTCACTATCACAGATGTTTTCAGATTTGTGAACAATATTTGAGAGAAATGGTTATTTTGTGTATATAACAAATGTTTTAGATCTTTGAGTTCATCTCATGAAAAATGGGAGCAAAAACAAAAGTGTTGCGTTTATATTTTTGTTCAGTGTACTACTGTCCTTAGGCAAAATGCTTGCTCCTCTAGGCATGAATACATGTTGGAGAGTAAGTGGTTTGAATAAAAGTGTCCGCCATATGACATGAGATGTAATGTCCGGAGTGTATAACATCATTATTAGTTTCATATCTATTGAGACCATAGCACTTTCATTGAGACATATTACCTAATGTCACATAAATAAAACTTTAAGTTCTTAAACAATTACATGACACACTTCATTACTCAGATTTGGCTGTATGGCATACTAAAGAGTAAAACATTCTTCAATCTACACTTTAGTATCTTTGAACAAAACACTGTGCACTATCAGCATCATGATTTTCTTGTGCTGCAGACCTGATACTCTGCCCCTCTTCTGATGGAGGGCAAATAAAGACAAAGCCTATCTAAAATGAGCAAGAGAGTACCTTTTTTACATAATGCAGCTTAGCGATCATTTAGGAATTACAGTTGATAAGCATTATCTTGTTTCTGAGTACACCGTACAAATTTAAATGCAGTCTCATGTCGGCTTAATCTTTGATAATGCTGGACGTCAGAAGGAGAAGAACAGGATGTCAAAGAATGGAATGAGTTAAACCTCTTCACAGCCTCACTTCCCTATGCTCTCCTCCTGTCTTGTTCTCAAAGCTCCAGGGAGCTCTTGTAGGCAGGGAAAGGGATATTTTTAGCAGGTTCTACAATCCCTCCTGTAAATAATTACCCTCGTTGCTGTTGAAGCTGCCAGCTCATCAGATTGGATGAGCGCAAACGTCAAATTAAGGCACACAGTGTTAGGGACAGCACGTCAACACCTTGTGACGATAGACCAAGGACACTCCTTCATACCATAGTGTTAAGTGAACACTAGAGCCATTGGATGTTGGTTAAGGCCCCGTCCACACGGAGACGAAAACGAACCGAGGTCGATATCAAAAAAGTTTTCCGTCCACACGGAATCGGCACAAGAAACGTTTCCGTCCACACAAGACCGCTCGACCCGCTGGAGACGCTGTAGTACATATGCCGGGCCTGTAAGTGGTGCTGTACTTCCACCACAAAATACACCAAAAGCACAGAATAAGACCCCTGAGCATGGTTGCCTGGTTGCCCTTCCGGTTATTCTCCGCGGTGGATTTAGCTGCATTTTAGCAACATGTAGTTCATGTAATTCTCCATGTCCACTTGTTGCTGGTTGTGGTAGAAGAGCTGTAGATTTTGCACTAACATCTGTAGCATGGTCAGTAGCATCTGGAGCATGAACGCAACCCTGTGATCCGCCATTGTTGTTGGCGAAACGCATCAGCAATGACGTGGGTGAGTAGGAGAGGTGGGGAGAGGCGGCGCTATGATCATTTAGGGCGTACACACGGTGCCCCAAGCGTTACGTTACCAGACCTTCGCACTTTGGGATGCGTTATCGTTTGAGGGCTCCGTTTCCGGGGTTCCGTTACGGCCTCGTCCATACGATAAAGAACTATAGCGGATAACACCTGTATCGTCTCTGTGTGGACGGTGCCTTATATAAGCCAGCAAAGTGGGTACTAAAGCAGTTTGAAATACACTTAATGGTAAGTGCAACTATTGCACCAATTTGCCTAGAGAGCTGTTGAATGGTTTAAAGATAAATATAAATAACATTAAATGAGCATTATTACACGCACAATTGCTGTAATGGAATTGCTAGGTGGCCAGCAGTATACCACAGTCGTACCAGGCAGTTCCCAAATGGGAATCTTTATTTGTGAAGCCCTCCCTATTCTTGTAACTACTCCCCTAGGTCTTTGCTGTAAACAAGAATATGCTCTTAGCCAAGTTTGCCTGGTTAAATAAGGATGAAAGAGAAGAAACTCCAACAAGAAGGTCAGCTAAAGGTTCTTGTTATCTCTTTTTGTCTGCTGCACTGGGACACATACAATGCTGAACATAAATAATGATAACGCTCGGTTTACGCAGGGACAGTAACTACTGGATTGAGTTATAGGTTCATACACAGCCAGTATGCAAACTGCTCAACTTTCACCCATATGGAATGATTTGACTTTTTGGAGAATATAATTTTTTTTTTTCTGGTGGAGATTTGCACAAGGGTCAACACCACTCATATCTATCCATTATATTTAACCTCTTAAGCCCCAAGCCTGTTTTTCAGGCTTCAGGCTCGAAAATGACATTCCCGAAACAAATGACCATATCTTGCGTTCTCAAAGGGTTAAATTAATAATCTTTTTTCACAAAGTAATGATAAACCTGTGAGTTGGATGTAGAAAAGTCAGAATAAATATAGATGTTTTTTATTTTAAAGAAAATTCAGATTGAACAAACTGTAAATTATAGTGTCCGTCCAAAAGATATATGTTGTACTTATAGTGAAAATTAACCTTGGATGATGGGTTAGTAGACAAAAAGCTTTAGGAATCCAAAGTACAACATATAATAAGTACCCTGTATCAAGATTGATGCAAAACAAGTGATATTTGACCTTTTTAGACAGATTAGCAAAAAAAACCTCTTCTGGGGCCATTTGGGTGGATTATCCTTATCTCTGGCCTTCCTCGATTTTGACATGTGACATCTCTTTCTGACCGTTAGAGCCAATAGAATCGAAGGGAAATCGTCCCGCACACACTCATGTTAAAAAAAAAAAGGTTGGGTGTCTGCGCATGCAATCTTACTACAGAGCGTAGGATCTCCTTGCTCTGATATTTGAAAACGGAATTGCAGTTTTATTTATTTAGTTCCTTCCAGAGGAACTTTCTCTCCCACACACTCCCCCCTTCCCGGAAACTCCTTTGTTCATTTTCTCAACATAGTGACATCACTTTGTTACACTCTCACTTAATAGGCGAAGGGACACGGTATCTCATAGCGGTTGACCAATCACAACAGAGCCGGCCAGATAACCAATCAGAGCAGACTGGGCTCATTTTTTAACATTAAAGCATTTTAGGCTCAAAATAAAATACAAATATAAACCTGAGAATGAGCATAATATGTCCTCCTTAAGACTACAGGCAGCTGCTGGTTTTCTTACCACAACTTAACCACTTGAAACATAGGTAAAAACAGCTAAAATGTCACATGTGGCAGATTAAACAAACATTTATATTCAATATTTATCAGAGACCTTAAGAGGTGCTGGTAGGCAGATGTGTTACTATACCAACAGAGAGAGGGTATAGCTATTTAGTTTGCAGTCTTTCTGCTAAAGTATAAGGTAAGCTAAGCAAAGCAAGGAACATGTTGGTCAATTTGATGGACAGTAAAGTTTCAGAATCTGACTGCTGAAACGGAAAACAAATATTTGAGGAAGCATTTAATCTCCCTGATAAGCCTTAGTTCCACAAGTGGAGGACTGTGATTACAAACGCACTGTCAACAGATTCTCATGGGCCCACTCTTTTCTGAGGAGAATAGGCAGTCTGCCCTCCTTTGGTAAATTATCAGGACTGTTTGAAGGGGCTGACGCAATTCCTCCTCCACTGTGATGTCACTGATGTTAACTATCTTCCTTTCATCTTTTTTTCGGCTTTACTGCCTTAGCTGTAACTGCTGCATAGCTGCTTCAATTCCTTCAATCCAAAGCCTGCCTTTTTTCTTTGTAAGGCATGCAGTTTTATTTTTTTAAATATCCTCTGGGCCTGCATAAAAGAAACCTAATTTGGCCAAACAATGTCAAACCCCCCAGTGACATGTACCAACCGTGAACCTGCTAAATCAGATCCATTAACATCAGTCATTGACTTTCAATATCCGCTGCCAAATACGTGTCCAAAAGAATTTTCCCAGCTGTCTGTCTAAACCTTTCCATATCAAAGCTTAACTCTATAAGCTTTGACAGAATCCATCTTTCCTACGCACAAAGAAACATGTTTATGGTATTTGTGTGATGGACAAAATTCCTTGGAAGAAAACATTGTTTCTAAGAATGTGTTTGCACATCACATGGACATGATGCGTGACATAGCAACAACCTGATTGTAATTGTTCTGTTTATAACTTAATGTCTGTAAGGAATCATGAAACATTGACTGTGTGATATTATTGCAAGGCCTCTCTTAGCCCCTCAAGCGACATAAAAAAGCGTTATATGTTTTAAATGTGGACTAAAGACTAAAGTGTTTTGACATGATAATCTTACCCCAAATAAGTCATGATGCTGGAGCAGTTGTTGAGTTTAAGGCGAGACACGGCAGGCAAAAACATCGTTTTTCAAGTACTGGTCAATTTTGAGATTTTGTGCTATTTTGATTCCATAACATGTTTTCTTTCAGGCTTTTGGAAGGAAAACGTACAAAATACACATTTAAGTGTTTATTTTACTATAGTTTGTCTATTTGCGTCTGTAGATTTCTCCTAAATTCACCAAAAGTTAGCATTCTAACGTAACATAAAGTACCGCGACCGCTGTGTGCACCATGTCAACAGAGATATCGTTGGAAAGCTCCGTCTCTCCTGCACAATCTCATCGGATCCAAATATGGTCATTTCCTTTGTATCAGCAACCAATCGTGAAAGCACAAAGGGGTCTTAAACCAAGAAACGAAATCTCATTGGCTGGTGTCAATTTCTGACAACGTGATTCGTTCAGATGCGTCACGTGGTGTGCTAAAACACTTCCTGTTTAGCTTTCCGCTAGAAATTGAAATCTCAAAATTGCAAAAGAACGGCGAAAAAAACGTTCACAGAGAAGACGACAACAATTGTCTCTTGCACGAAGCAAGGTTATACAAAAAACAAATGACCCCGAACATGAAATACCTTCACGGAGTGCGTCGATGCGCGAGCTGTCATCCAGAGAACAGGAGGGTTTAGCTAGCGCCTCACTGCAATCTTTAAAGGTCGTTTTCTCAAAATGAGTTTTTTCTCCTACTCTGAGTTCGAAATTTCAACTTCAGAAGCACGTAGAGACACCAAACTTTCCAGTTATATTCCTATCAATATTATGAAGGCTTTTACAGAAGGGTTTGTTCATATATAATTCATAGCCTGAATTATACAACATTGTATACCTAAAAACATGGCGAAAATTGATATTTTAGGGCTGTTGACAGTATTTTCTGATTTATTGAGTGATAAAAAGAGATATCCAATATCCCTTCTGTAAAAGCCTTAGATACTAATATGACTACAAAATGAAACAAGAATTTGGAACCTGGCTTTATCCAAAGTTCAGATTTCGATTCCTGAAATGTGTTAAAATATGTGCATATTTAATGAGATAATGGCTAATTTGCATATTTAAACATGCTATTTCAGAAAACTTGTAATACAAAAGACAATTGCCTTATTGTAAGACATTAACTGGAGAAATTTCTAGCTGATACCTTTAAGTTAAAAAAATTACCCTATTCACCTGGGGTGTCTCGCCTTAAAGACTGGATTGACATCAAAAAACAAAGTTGTGATACCTATAGATAACACATTAATTCATGTATTTAAATATGTTTAAATTGCCTTCAGTTATATGTCTTGAGTTAATTTGTCCCTTGATTAGAGATCAACATCTAATTAACAAGGTGTGATTCTGACAATACATGTAACATTTTTTTAATCACCTGAGTTTTATTCCTTATTAACATACCCTAATTAGGCCGAAAATAGCATGGCATGGTAGTGTCATCACACCAGGGACTTTCCTGGGGAGAAAATGTTTCCAATTTCTGATTGGCTGGGCGAATTGCAAACCACGCCCCGTAAAACTCTGAAAAGTTGTTGTGAAGCCGCCATTATATTTCCTCGCATTAGCATTATTAGCATTAGCATTAGCCCAGCGCACCAACGGAGAGAGGCTAACTTATGGCAACACAAAATAAAAACGTGGGATCGTGGAGTGATGTGGAGGGGTCGGCGTTCTGGCGATTTACCCGGAAGGCTTCGGGTGGTGATTTACTGCCACCCAAAGTCCCGGACTCCGGGGGGCTCAGGGACTTCGGGTGGCAGTATACGCTGTGAAGTTGTTTGCGGCCTGCCAGTAAACCCAAAGCAGAAGAAGAAGAAGTGACGTCAGCGGCTTCATTTGACTAATCCTCCCTCAGGGACTTAGTTCCGGGGAAATAAAAGTTCCTGGGAAAAGTACTAGGTGTGAAAGCGCCTTATGTATTTAAGGCGAGACACGGCAGGCAAAAACATAGTTTTTCAAGTCCTGGTCAATTTTGAGATGTTGTGCTATTTTGATTCTATAACATGTTTTCTTTCAGGCTTTTGTAAGGAAAACGTACAAAATACACATTTAAGTGTTTATTTTACTATAGTTTGTCTATTTGCGTCAGTAGATTTCTCCTAAATTCACCAAAAGTTAGCTTTCTAACGTAACATAAAGTACCGCGACCGCTGTGTGCACCATGTCAACAGAGATATCGTTGGAAAGCTCCGTCTCTCCTGCACAATCTAATCGGATCCAAATATGGTCATTTCCTTTGTATCATCAACCAATCGTGAAAGCACAAAGGGGTCTTAAACCAATAAACAAAATCTCATTGGCTGGTGTCAATTTCTGACAACGTGATTCGTTCAGAAGCGTCACGTGGTGTGCTAAAACACTTCCTGGTTAGCTTTCTGCGAGAAATTGAAATCTCAAAATGGCAAAAGAACGGCGAAAAAAAACGTTCACAGAGAAGACGACAACAATTGTCACTTGCACGAAGCAAGATATACAAAAAACAAATGACCCCGAACATGAAACACCTTCACGGAGTGCGTCGAAGCGCAAGCTGTCATCCAGAGAACAGGAGGGTTTAGCTAGCGCCTCACTGCAATCTTTAAAGGTCGTTTTCTCAAAATGAGTTTTTTCTCCTACTCTGAGTTCGAAATTTCAACTTCAGTAGCACGTACATACACGAAACCTTCCAGTTATATTCCTATCAATATTATGAAGGCTTTTACAGAAGGGTTTGTTCATATATCATTCATAGCCTGAATTATACAACATTGTATACCTAAAAACATGGCGAAAATGGATATTTTAGGGCTGTTGACAGTATTTTCTGATTTATGGAGTGATAAAAAGAGATATCCAAAATCCCTTCTGTAAAAGCCTTAGATACTAATATGACTACAAAATGAAACAAGAATTGTGAACCTGGCTTTATCCAAAGTTCAGATTTCGATTCCTGAAATGTGTTAAAATAGGTGCATATTTAATGAGATAATGGATAATTTGCATATTTAAACATGCTATTTCAGAAAACTTGTAATACAAAAGACAATTGCCTTATTGTAAGACATTAACTGGAGAAATTTCTAGCTGATACCTTTAAGTTAAAAAAATTACCCTATTCACCTGGGGTGTCTCGCCTTAAATCAAATGTGTCTGTTAACACTCATCTAACTTTAAGTTGAGTTTTAAAAATTGTTTCTCCACTTAAGGCGAGACACCCCAGGTGAATAGGGTAATTTTTTTAACTTAAAGGTATCAGCTAGAAATTTCTCCAGTTAATGTCTTACAATAAGGCAATTGTCTTTTGTATTACAAGTTTTCTGAAATAGCATGTTTAAATATGCAAATTATCCATTATCTCATTAAATATGCACATATTTTAACACATTTCAGGAATCGAAATCTGAACTTTGGATAAAGCCAGGTTCCAAATTCTTGTTTCATTTTGTAGTCATATTAGTATCTAAGGCTTTTACAGAAGGGATATTGGATATCTCTTTTTATCACTCAATAAATCAGAAAATACTGTCAACAGCCCTAAAATATCCATTTTCGCCATGTTTTTAGGTATACAATGTTGTATAATTCAGGCTATGAATTATATATGAACAAACCCTTCTGTAAAAGCCTTCATAATATTGATAGGAATATAACTGGAAGGTTTGGTGTCTCTACGTGCTTCTGAAGTTGAAATTTCGAACTCAGAGTAGGAGAAAAAACTCATTTTGAGAAAACGACCTTTAAAGATAGCAGTGAGGCGCTAGCTAAACCCTCCTGTTCTCTGGATGACAGCTCGCACATCGACGCACTCCGTGAAGGTATTTCATGTTCGGGGTCATTTGTTTTTTGTATAACCTTGCTTCGTGCAAGAGACAATTGTTGTCGTCTTCTCTGTGAACGTTTTTTTCGCCGTTCTTTTGCGATTTTGAGATTTCAATTTCTAGCGGAAACCACGTGACGCTTCTGAACGAATCACGTTGTCAGAAATTGACACCAGCCAATGAGATTTCGTTTCTTGGTTTAAGACCCTTTTGTGCTTTCACGATTGGTTGCTGATACAAAGGAAATGACCATATTTGGATCCGATGAGATTGTGCAGGAGAGACGGAGCTTTCCAACGATACCTCTGTTGACATGGTGCACACAGCGGTCGCGGTGCTTTATGTTACGTTAGAATGCTAACTTTTGGTGAATTTAGGAGAAATCTACAGACGCAAATAGACAAACTATAGTAAAATAAACACTTAAATGTGTATTTTGTACGTTTTCCTTCCAAAAGCCTGAAAGAAAACATGTTATGGAATCAAAATAGCACAAAATCTCAAAATTGACCAGTACTTGAAAAACGATGTTTTTGCCTGCCATGTCTCGCCTTAAATCTTGCAAATATGCTATAAAACTTAACTTTTTTTGGGTCTTATTTTACATTTTTAAGATGCTTGTTCTTGTGCTACGAAACCGAGCATAACATAGAAAGTAGCACTACTCAGTCAGAACACACAACCCCACAGCTGTTTCTCAAAGACACTATGAATATTAACATTGATTATTCACTTTGCCCTCTTTTACTCTCAATTTCCTCAGCAAATGTCACTTTGAAGAAGTTTGGCTTGTAGGTTTCAGGTCAATGTTGACATTTAATTAAGCTAAAGCACTTAGCATGACATAAAGCAAGTCGGTAATTAGAGGACTAACACAAATACAACTGTGGTCACTTACTTTCAGAATTCAAACGTAACCATACATTTACATCTACACTTTATCCAGTGGGATTTTATATCACAGTGGACTTTTTCCATATAACATTGAGACGTTGAACAATAGAGTTGTAACAGCTGTTTTTCTATCACAGTAGAGGCATACATGTAATCTTTTTAAATGATACATTTCTTTCTGTTCTCCTCACTGAGAGAATATTACTTTAATGTAACAATTATTTAAAGTCTTAGTGCAATGAGAATTATCTGAAATGAGGCCAGGGGATGTGTGGCGTTCTGTTTCCTTGTTTTTTAATAATCCATAAATCCTCAAAGTAAACTGCTAGACAATACAGTATATGATTATATGGAATAGTTTTAACTGTATTTCACTCTATGTAACTAAGGGAATACTTTACAGTATATGCCTCGAGTGAAGCTTCATCTGAATAATAAATGAGCATATGGTATGCTTATAGTCATCAATGCATTACTTTAGAACAAACTGTATTCAGTATGTTTACTTTTTACAGTAGGGAGTGTTGACCTTATGCAATAAATAATCCCTCCTGGTCTATGAAATACTGTTTTTTCCAACCATATAATGTTCAGGTGGACACGATTCTTAGTACATGTTAAGTAGTTTTGCCCACACATTAACAAAACTCCCACACACCACATGTACAACACTTCTAGACAAGTACTTGGATACTGATACAGTGTTCCTTATATTGATATCCAAACATGACTCTGCTGAGCTGTTGATGCATTTGTCTCACACTTTGAGACATGAACTTACTTTATACTATAGAGTCAACATTTAATTTCAGTCGAACTTCAAATATCAATGCCAAGAATGCCGAAGGTTAAAACGTCAAGTATGTTCTTTTAATTTACTTAAATTCATTCCATTCATATTCTCCGTTTCTCATTGGCTGTCTTTATATTCACATGGCCTTTCTGAAGCATTCAAACAACCACATCTTCAGTGATAAAACAGAGGATACATGCTTTAGTGCTTTTTGCCAATGGGTCACACTGCTCTGTCTTAAAGCCACATTATTATTGTTACGGCTGCTGCCTTCCGGGTCGTCTTTATTGTGTTAATCTATGTTGTATGTAAATGAGCAGTGCGATTGCCCTGACGTCATTGGCTGCCATCTCCTGGTCCGCTCCCGGAGGATTGTGATTGGAGCATGCTGGGCCCGACGTACTCCAATCGCAGCACAACGGGCACGCACCTGCTGGAGATGACTTCAAAGCCAGAGGACAATCATCACTCTGTAGGCTCTGTGATGTGGGACAGACGCCTCTCGCTACTTGGTCCTTAGAACTGTGGTTAAACTTGTGTGCCCATCTCCGTGTGATATTGTGTGCGAGTAGTGTCTAGAGTTTAGTTAGTGTTTAGAGTAGGTTAGGATGTTGTGACTGTTGCCTTTAGTTTAGCTGTGTTTTTGTATAGATTCTTTGTGTTAGTTGTACCACTTTTAAAGTGAGGTTTTGTTTAGTTTCTTATTTAGTGTGATAGTGTTATTTCCTTGTATGCAAATAGACTCCTTT
Organism: Harpagifer antarcticus; assembly: GCA_902827135.1. NCBI lineage: Eukaryota > Metazoa > Chordata > Actinopteri > Perciformes > Harpagiferidae > Harpagifer > Harpagifer antarcticus. Next base: position 1,235,089 of record CADEHL010000998.1, read on the forward strand.
TGTTAGAGTCCTCCTTTTGTTTGGTTCCTGTGCTCTTTTGGTCGTCCAGGCTGCATGCCTGCCATTTTGTTTACCACTGCTATTCAAAATAAACCATTTATAATTATACCAATTCCAACTGGTGTGTGTTGCATGTCCTCATCCCTAGTGGGGACGTAATAATTATCTTTCAAAATAATATAAAGACTGAATCCACTTAGATTTAGCTGATTTGTGTACATGAAGAACTCTAGTCAATTGACATGATGAAGGTTCATCAAAGGGATATGGGCTCACTCGTTTCAATTGATCACCCAAAACAACAAGGACAAGGCTAACATTACTGTCATTTGTTAGATGCTTTTATCCAAAGCGATTTACATACATTCAGTACTGTGGATAATCCCCATAGCAATTTGGGGTGAAGTGTCTTGCCCAGGGACACAACAACATGCTGACTGCAGTGGGATTCAAACTTGCTATCCCCTGATTCGAAGTCCAGCACACTTCCACTGAGCCACAGCCTCCTAACAAAGTGGAGGCCGATATCTTTAAATAGCACATACACTTTACTTCAGTTAATTACGTTTTTTATTAATAACTTGTTTTGATTATCATATTTTAAGCAATGCTTGTACTTTAAACTGTGTTATTTTATATTTGGTCTATTTGTAGTAAATTGCTTTTACCCTCACAAATTCGGTATGCTACACAATTACATAAAAATTTAAGTAGTCTACACATATGCACAAAGTTAGTATGCACACTTGTATCTGTGGAAGTACAACCAGATATCAGAACATTTAAAATTGTCCCTATAAGTGGCCCTATTATGCTAATCTTTCAGACATTTTTACGTGCTTTAATGTTCAAAAAGCGCTTTTTTTTCTTATGCTGCCTGTGCTGCAGCACCTCTTTTCACCCTCTGTCTGAAACCAGAGCCCAGTCTGCTCTGATCGGTTAGTCAGCTGGCTCTGTTGTGATTGGACAACTGGAGCCTCGCCTCGCAGTTTTTCAGGTTAATATGTGAAGCTCATTAGCTAGCCAACTAGCAAATGTTTAGCAAAATATTAGAAGTGAGGCTACTAGACTAACGTTAGGTCTACTGTAATAGCCTCACTTTTAATAGTTTGCAAAACATTAGCTAGCACTAGTGTTTTACAGTTGCTAGCAGCTTATTGGGATGTTATGCTAGATAGACAGGCATTGTTTTGATATAATGAATTAAGCATTATTGTTATTTAAGCATGTCAGCCTGCAGCTCCACTTCTTGTCTCTCTCTAACTCATTGCAGATGACTGCACTAAAGAAAAGGGCACAGAGAGGAAACCAGTTGTAAGATGTTTAAAAGTTCATTAAACATAATATATGCTTAAATGCATTTCAAATAAGTTGTGTTGGAGTTTGTGTTATTCTACATTTTGACACCAAGATTTTCTGATTTTACTGCAAATGTATATCGGTTCCAAATATCGGTTATCGGTCTCCTTGATTACTAATAATCGGTATCGGTATCGGCCTTGAAAAAGCCATATCGGTCGATCCCAATACATAATGTTGAAGCACTAGTACCGGATCGATAAGCAGTTTTTGTAATTGTTTCAATTAGGCCTCATTATTTCACAGTGGCACAGGATCATCTGCCAATACAAGCACTTTTGTTCAATCCATAATAAAATATAAAATTATAGTTGGATCTTTTTGTCTTGTTATTATTAGCAGAGAAAATGTAATGTTTCTACAACTATATACAATTAATTCTACCAATCTCGGTGGAAACCAGGTTAGGGGGGGCTCGAAAATATTTCCAATTACCCAAGAGGGGCCTGACTGAAAAAGGTTGGGAACCACTGCACTAGCCAATGAAAGTGTGAATGCAACAATGTGATGTCACCATCTTGTGGCAGTAAACAAAGGAGTCCAATGGAGGGAACTTTGTGATTTTACATGCACAGAAACATACTGTATCACACTGAAGGAAAACCCCTGAAGAAAGAAAGGAAATGAAAGTAAAGATGTAAGGAATAAAGAGTATTGGCCTAACTGGAAACTCCATGGAAGACGTGAATATGAGAAAATGTAAGTGCAATTAGAAAGAAGGCATACTCTGTTTAGAGAAAATAAAGAGAGGGAGACAGGAGAAATGTGTCAGTGCATGAGGAAAGGGAGAAAAAATAGTGGAAGGATGAAAAAGAGATGGCACCACATCTAAGACTAGAAGCTGTTCTCCCTGTCCCTCCTCCCCTCCCACTCCCTCTCATTACCATGGTGTCCTCGCCAGCTTCGCTCAAAGTGCAAGCGCAAGACAGGATGTTGTTTGTGACAAGATTTTTTCCGCATTTATGGCGCATTTAGAGGATTGTGGGTAACTCCATTGCTGTTGCATACAGGCAGAAAAACAAACATCTGGGAAAGGTAGTGTTTTAATGGAAATGAGCACAAAGCTCGTGAGATCTTGGTGGATATCCAATGTTTACTTAATTAATCCTGGTGGCTTGATTAGTAAACAAGGTAAATGAGACGCAGGGAACCCCCCACAGATTCTAATGAGCATATCGTATACCTAACCAACACCTAACATCTAGTTAAAGCAGCAATAATCAATATACTTTTAATTAAACATTGATTACATTAATGTGTGATTGACTATAGTGAAATGTGTGATTGATGCGATAAATGTGGCTGGTAGCCAAAAACGTACTATAGTGAAATATTAGCTTTCATGTGTTATTTTGAGCCATTCTTTGTCGTTGTTTTTGTTTTCTTGCCCACAAACTTCACTCTCTTCTTGCTATAAAAAAAGCCTGTTACCTGTTAAAACAACTCAGAATACCGCCTGTCCAGCACAAACCAACAGACAATTTGAGCAACTAAATGGTAAATGATGAAGAATAAACCACGTAAGAGGCACAACTTTTATTTCTTATGATTAGGCAGAGACCAAAACAAAGTTAAAACTGACCTGACTTAGAATACATTCTAAAGTCACTCCATGCCTGCTGAATATGTAAATAAACAATTAAAAATTCAGCCATATCAACTTTATGAGACGTTTACCATCCCAAATAGGATCATCAAACAAAGAAACTGCATGGTTAACCTTAAATAACAACATTGTTGCCGTAATTCTGTATATGTTTCTGAAATAGACCATTACCTTCAACATATCTAGCAGCAAGGTGTCAACAATTGGTTAAATGTTATGTCTCTATAAAACAAAACAGAATACCTTTTATTGTATCCTGTTCTTTATTTCCAACCACTGCATTTCCAAACAAATATAAATTAATCAGAAATAATTGCACAACGTAATAATATAAAATAATCATCTGACTCTTAAGAACACTGCAGGACTTTATGAACTTAATCTATTGTCTCTTTATACTGCTTTTTAATGAAATTGATAAAAAAGAAAATGAAAGAACACATTCAAAATCAATTGAAAGTCAGACCTTGAATCACGGATTATATCTAACCTTTCACTGTGGTTGAGAAAACAATGGATTTTGCAACCAGACAATGTTGTTCACCAAATAGAAACAAAGTGGACGTGAAGATGGTGACGGGACTTCTTTAAAACACTGATGGGAATAATTAATTTCCCAATCAGAATGTCTGTATGTGGCACTATGACACAGGTCCAAAACCTCTAGTTAAACCTATAGGCAGCACCAATAATGATCATCCTTTAAATCTCTCAACCCATTGGTTTAAGTTAAAGGGGACCTATCATGCAAAATGCACTTTTTGATGTCTTTAATACATATGTGTCCCCGGTGTGTCAGGGAACTCACAAAGTGTCAGAAAATAAAACTCTCTTTTCCTCCATGCGCAAATATCTAAAAACGGGGCTACAACGGAGCTGATCCAGATTTGGCATCCGTAAATGACGTCATATCGGATCAGCACTTTAGTAACAGAGGAACAGAGGGATATGAGGCATGGCTAGAATGGGTGATCTGTTTTGGTATTTTGAGCCAAACACTTCATAGACATGTTTTTTATATATATCTGAGACCTGTGCTATTGCCTAAAAAATAGCATGATAGGTGACCTTTAAAGCATTAAATACCATGTAATTAGTTTTATATTTCATCCATCTCAATTAAATAGTTGACCTTACTTATAATTCAAACAGTGTGCCCTTTTCTCCAATATCTCATAAATGACAAAATGCATTGTTTGCCTATTCACCATCTATTCACCATCTATTCATATCGGCATGTTTTGGGTTTTAAGTCATAGATACTGCTTCACACTGCTCTGCTTCCTGCTGGAAACTTTACACTGCGGCGGAATAATCTCCTATGCCAAATTGCCTTCCTCACAGCATAACATTGCTGTGCTAAATCTAGCATGGCCTTTAGCAGTGGGTGTTGCTGTGCGTCAACAGAATGATGTATAAGGATGGCACCCAACCTGCTATTCATAAGGCTGCTGATTGCTGGCTCTTATTACTCGGCTTCATATTGATTTCATGGCATGTCAGCGTGTGATCGTGATTCACAGGAGTTACAAGTGCTGTCTCAACATTTTCTCTCCTCTCTGACCCGATTCGACTTGATGTTGTCCTTGGGTCAGATTTGTAACATTAACCGAAGTTAACAGCTGTCGTTATCCCAGATTAATGACGGAGAATGTCAAGCGGAGACATATGGAAGTGATAGCTTACGCCACACTAGCATTATTTACATGTTGCTATTGATTTGACATAGGCCTGATCTTTAACCTGCAACAAGGTTAGCACTCTATATGCTATCTAAATATGAATGCACACATTAACACCTTAACACAGATTCCATATAACAGCTCTCAAAAGACATTTAACTACATATTTAACACTGGAAATACTGAATCTTAAAGCTGCGCTGATCAATATTTTTATATTAACACTGGATCAATATACTATCTCAAATGTGAAAGGGGTAGCTCATTCCAAGGAGCAATAAAAGTGTAGAGCAAAGCATAACGATTTGAAAAAATGCCTGACAGGCCTTTTTCAATTACAAGACAGTAACATTTGTATCTGAGTCTGTATCAAGACTTCGAGTTGAATCTCATTCCCCTGAGGATACCCTGCATTGCATCTCTGAAGCTGAAATCTAAATCAGGTTTTCTATTTCCTCTGACACCACAAGTAAATGTTTGCTTTTATAAGTAAGACGGTCCAGCTTGTATTTGTCTTTGAAACTAGCTGCATCTGATCAGCAAAAACACGTGGGTTTGCTATCCTGGCTCCAAGATGGTGGAATGAGCTCCCCATTGACATCAGGACAGCAGAAAGCTTACACACCTTCCGGCGCAGACTGAAAACTCATCTCTTTCGACTCCACTTCGAGCAATACAATTACTAACAAAGCACTTATATACTAACAAAGGACTGGCTTATCTAAAGTTGAGTAGCACTTGAAATGTTTTAGCTCTATGAAACCTAATGTACTTATATCATTCTGTTTTCTTCAAGTTTGTATCTTGTTGGTCGAACGCACTTATTGTAAATCGCTTTGGATAAAAGCGTCAGCTAAATGAAATGTATGTAATCTGACGGACTGTGCATTTGAAAAATAGGAGGATCCAGAGACATTTCAGTCAGCTTTACACAACAGAACTGCAGGGCCCTTCTTTAGTTTGTGTCAGGAAATTCAGTTTATAAAGCAATAAGCCTAATTACCAATTTGGTTGATTATTCATTACAACCTCCTCAGTGGTTTCATTCCACTTCCTTTGCGCACTGTGGCAAAGCAGGGCAATTCAGCAGATTGGTTTTCACGTAGATAAAGGTGACCCAAATATCTGCACCGAGGCCAGTGGAGGAAACGAAGGCATGTTTGCGTTGCAGCAGCATCTCTATGTAAGTATTGGTTTCATCTTACTGAGGAGTGACAATGACAATTATCATTATCACGAGACACTTGATAAGACAGGGGTCACTCCCATAATGATTTCTGCATCAGGATGCATTATGAATTGCATACGTGCAAATATAGAGTGAGAGTCATGTGTATAATTATGTCTTTATCGAAATATTCCTAATGATAGCTTGTTCATAAGGATGTTGTTGCTGCAATTCTGATCTGTAATGAGTCTCAGACGATGGAGTAGCTTATATAAATATCAAAATAGCATCATAAAGATTGTGATGGGTGGCTCATGCATCCCTGAATGAACCGTAAGGATAGAAACATGAATAGCATCCAGCTCCACAGAAGACCAGCAGCTCACCTTTGGATGACTTATGTCTTTGGCATAGTTCTTATGTTAATCTAGTTATCATTTACAACACGGAACGCTGTGTACTTCCTGAAACATTTTCATTAGTGCGGTTAGAAACTTAAGAGCCAATGGCATGTTCCTCATCCCCTGTCATGTTGCCATGGAAACAAGAGGAGAAAGAAGGGAACACAGGAAACGTATTTCTATATTTTTCTCAGGGTGCAAGAACTCATCAAGTCCTCAACTTCACTAACTGTGTGCTGATTTCTTTCATAAATAAAAATGTATAATTAGCCTCTAAAAGACATGAAAGGATTTAATCAGGACAATAAATATGAACTGCTCGTGCAGGAAATTGTAAAACTATGTTTGACATCCTCCATATTCTATTTTGATATGGAACAAGAATAATATTTAGGTGTCTCTCACCCAAAGTACATCACTTTATTAGAGGCCAAACAGCGCAGAGACATGCATCACGCATCCTCTGCTATCCGTGAGTGGGTGCTGATGTGGCACATGGCTTATCACACATAGTTTCAGTATTTGATTACAATCTGCACAGAGATCAAGATAAGGACAATTTCAAAGAGACTGCCAGTACTCTTAAACTGCTCCATCTTAATATATTATTTTTGCTGAAAGATACTTTAACCCTTTATGGGGCGAGGAACCATATTTGATCACTTCCGCACACACCAAACATGGCGTCACTGCTGCGACTCAGTGAGGTCGAGAAGCATACAAAGCCCGCCATTGGGGAATTTGACCAATCAGCAGAGGCCTGAAACGTTTCAAACTTCCGGTTTTCTCGGAATCCGGAAAAAGGCAATTTTGCGGCACAGAATTCTGTGAAACAACAAAACTAACCATGGTAAGTTGACGAAACTCACACATTGTATGGTTGAATAGTTGTGCTAGGTTAGGACATTTGTGTTGTTAATGGAAAAGTGAATGAAATTAGTGAAAATACGGCATGAAAAGTTCGGGCACCATATTTGATCATACGCCCCGTTCAGGTAAACACTGGAGTTAGTAGGATATGACCATATTTGGACATGCGCCCGATCCGTCTAGTAAGCGATACATAGTATATTTTAATAACAAATAAGGCAATACAATTTAGGATTTTATATTATATAATATGATATTCTATTTTATCTATGTTGTCAGTTTTATGACCTTATAGCGGTTTTATGTTTTTTTGCATGTGTTTAATTTTTAGCAACTGTCTACCCGATGCGGAAGTCATACATAGCACATTTTAATTACAAATAAGGCAAGACAACTTAGGATTTTATATTATAATGTTGCCAAAGGTTTGTATAACACTATACAGTAATTCAGTGAAAAGTTTAACCAATTTCTAGACATTTTCAAGCTATAAATAGTGAATATGATATTCTATTTTATCTATTTTGTCAGTGTTATGACCTTATAACAGTTTTGTTGCATGTGTTTAATTTTTAGCAACTGTCCACTCGCATGTTTTATTCCAAGAGAAAGGATATTGTCATTGTGCCAGCACACCCTGCCATCAGTGACGATGACGAGGAGGAAGATGACGATGTGGAAGACCCTGACTTTGTCCCACCCACTCACAATCTGGACATTCCAGGCCCAAGTGACATGGGCCCCTCTGCCAAGAGGAGGTGCATGCAGCCTGCAGTGCTCCAGGTCGATGACGATGATGACGATGACGATGACGACGACAATGGTGACAACGAGCAGCCAGCACTACAAGCCAAGAGGCCCACCAAACCCAGGAAGTCAGCAGCAAGGCCAACCACCTGGCACAAAGCTGACCTGGAAAACACAGAACTGCCGGAATACCAGCACTCTCCCCCTGACTACATTGAAACCCCTTTTCAGTACTTCACAAGGTACTTTGGCCCCGGAATTGTCACTCATATCACCTACCAAACTAATGTGTACGCCACTCAAAAGGACATTAACACCACTTTCATCACCGATGAGAATGAGATAATGACATTTCTGTCCATCCTGATGTATATGGGGATTTCAGAGCTCCCATCTGTTGAAGATTACTGGGCCATGGAGACCAGAGTCCCTCAAGTTGCCAACCTGATGTCCTCAAAGAGGTTCAGGCTGCTGAAAAGGGTTGTCCATTTCAATGACAACACTGAGCTCCCTGGTTCCATTGACCGCTTCTTCAAAATCCGGCCACTGTTCATTTTCCTCAATTCTGCCTTCAGGCGTGAGCCGCAGACCCCCAAACAGTCTGTGGATGAGGTGATGGTTGCCTACAAAGGGAAGACAGCCGGCAACTTGAGGCAGTATATAAAGACCAAGCCAGACAAGTGGGGTTTTAAATTGTTTTCCAGGGCCTCTGCGGATGGCTTCATCCACAACATGGTGCTCTACCAGGGGAAGACTACTCTGGAGGCCCACGGTGTCCCCCTGACACCTGAACAACAAGCCATGGGTGCCACCAGCCAGATTGTCTCTGTCCTGGCAAGTACCATGTCCTCCCCCAGCACCACAGCCATCTTTGCGGATAACTTTTTCACCAGCCTGGAGCTAGTGCGGTACCTCCGAGACCAGAACTGCAGGTATACAGGGACAGCCAGAGACAATAGAATTGGAAAGCCCCCGCTCAAGTCAATCAAGGAAATGGAGAAAAAGGCTGTCCCTCGTGGAACATGTGACTACATCATGAGTGATGATGGGATCCTGACTGTCAGGTGGAAGGACAACAGAACGGTATCTCTGCTGTCAACAGACATGGGGGTGGAGCCTATATCCTCAGTCATCAGGTTCTGCAGTGAGATGAAGACAAAGGAGCCGGTGAGCTGTCCAGCTGTCATCCGGACCTACAATGCCAACATGGGGGGCATTGATAAGAATGACATGTTGGTCCACCTCTACCGCACCCCCATGAAGTCCAAGAGGTGGTACATGCGTATGTTTGCATACGCCATTGATGTCAGCCTCACAAATGCCTGGATCATGTACAGGCGGGACTGCAAGGCCCTTGGTGTGAATGGCATGCCTCTGAAAAGCTTCAGAATTCAGGTGTTCAGGGCTGCCAGCAACCAGTCTAGTCTAGCTCCCGAAGAAGCTCATCTTCATTGGTTGAGAGCGTGACCGTTGCTGACACCCAGCCTGTCCGTGGACACCGCAGCCACACCCCAAATGTGGCTGTGCGGTTTGATCCCTCCCTCTTCCATGCCCCTGTACATGCCAATCGCCTGACCTGCAAGTACTGCAGCAGGAAAGGCAACATTGTAAGGTCAAATGTGGTATGCAGGGTCTGCAAGGTCCACCTCTGCATGAATGCGGAGCGTAACTGTTTTGTCAGTTACCATGAGGAATTGGACTAATTTCTCACGTTATGGATGTTTTGTTAGTTAGCTTAGTTTTCAGGGACCATGTTAAAAAGGAACAGAATATAGCAGTTTGCTAATTTCCATCTGCAGTCCCTGGGCAGGTCAACATGTATACTACATATTAAATACATGATATACAAACATATTTCATACCCCTGCACTAAAACATTTACATTACAAATATTTATTTCATACCCTTGCACTAAAACTTTTACATTACAAATATTTATTTCATACCCTTGCACTAAAACGTTTACATAATTATATTTCATACCCCACATAAGAAATGACTCTACACTCTTTTTATATTGTATTTAAGTGCATAGTTATGTTCTAATGTTCTAAAATAAATATTCCTTTCACCCTATATGTATTTTTGTCATACTTTTTTTTTTTACCACAAACGGGCAAGGAACCATATATGATCACTTCATTGAAAATTAAATATTTTAGAACATTTCACAAAAGTAAAACAGTATTGTTATGTCCTCCAATAACACTCTAGGGTTGACATTTAGAATTTCAAAGTATTTCAATGAGTGCCCTATAAAGGGTTAACAGAGTTGACCAATGCAGAAAAACATCCGACCATACTTGTTAGTGCTCATGATTTGTGTATTTCCTGTAATCATACTGTCATATGCCACACCTGGACCGTTTAGGTTAAAGATGGCCAGTCAAGTAATACAACAACAAACACATGTATATGCGTAATCTTACTTCAGCGGTTTCAAACAAAAGAATAGGAATAAAACCGATTCAAGGCTCATTCAAATAATATGTTGCCTCATCATACTGAAAAAAAGATTAGATTCAATTATTGATAAATGAACGGCCCAAGTGCCATTGTCATATGTAGACATGTTGTGTCCTCACCACTTAGGATTTCATATAGGATATCATACGGTGTGATTACCTCAGTACCACTAATAACAAATAATTATACAAGTGTATTGAACCCAGATAAATTGTGAGAAACATTAGATAAAGCATTATTTGTCCAAACATTATAATAGGACGGCTGCCAAAACTGAATGATCAATCATCCACATTTGTATAAGCAAAATGTTTAGTTAAGGCTAAGACAGCAATACATGACCATAACTAATGATGTACAGAGCAAGAACGATCATATTATATGTCTAAGTCAGTGATTGCCTTGATTTTCTTTAAGTACTTATTTTTAAGATGGGACAATGCACATAATTAACATGAGCACTTGCGTCAAATCCTGCACTTGAGCACGAGAGTCCATCATGTGAATATGCCAAATTCATTGCTGTAACAGTTGCTGGCAAACTTCTACAAAAAGTATGGAGAAAAAAGTATGGGTGCAATTAAATAATAAGATGGTGGCAGAAGGGTCGCAGTGGAATCAGTCTCCCTTGGAGGGAAGACCAGGTCATATGATCACATTACATAAGGCTATCCCTTGCAGTGCCGGTTCTAGACCAATTTGACTGGGGGGGCCACTGGGGGGTCAGTTATTTTCTGAGGGGGGCACAATAAATGCAGGACGAAAAAAAGAACTAGACAGTATGAAGTAATTGTGCATAAGAAAACAATGCAATACAGTTATTGGTATTTGTTTCAGTACACTTATTTATTTCAGATAGATCTTATAGTTATTACTGTTAGCTTCAGCTTAAGTTATAGTGCAATGTTTGCACGAACACATTTAACATTAAAAAAAACAAAAATAAAAAACTTCATTGTTAGGGGGGCCACAGGGGGGTCAGAGGTCAGTGTTAGGGGGGCACCCACTATTTCTGAGTTTAAAAACATCAGAATACCTTTTTTACAAATCTGCCTGAATTATGACATAATGAACTCCTATCAACAACATCATTAAGCAATAGTGTTCCCAGAAGAAATCTAGCGTGTGTGCTTTTGTGTGTGCATGTTGGGAGGGTGAAGTGGACTTATTCAGAGTCACAAGTCAATAAATAATTGAAAAGCTGCTCTTGTTCCACAGTTTTCCCTCTGTCTGCTTGTGTCTGTAATTAAGAGGTTAGGAACCCGCTAATCCAGAGGCTCTGTGTCGGGCAGAGGACGACGCAAGTCTTTCAAGATGCAATCAAACTTTAACAATAAAGAAGCACAACAGTTGCAACTTCAGAAGGAATGGAGTGATTAGAAGAGACGGAAGAGGCATTGATGGGACACATCAGTTGTTACATAATAAATGCCTTTAAATGTTACTTAAATGTGACTTTAACAACCTTATTTTGTTTACAAATTACATTAGGGCCTTCAAATTAGTTTACTTTAACATTGAAATTAACTTTCTACACTGAATCCATGTAGGGAAATATTCTTAAAACTTAATTGGTAGAAAAACTTAGAGTGACGTACTGTAAAAACCTTAACTTTTTTATATTTGTCCCATGTATATTGTTATACTATATAAAAAAACAGTTCACTGCTTCTTCTGCACTTCTGGTATGACATTTCGTCTCAGTACTTGTACTCTAATCTAATCTGCCGAAACCTTCGTGTGCAATATTAAACTTGCGTGAAATATTAAATATAAAAAAATCTGCTTCAGATATCTACAAGTGAAATTTAATTGAAAATGAATTACTAACATCACTATTGGTTCCACACAAAGCTCCTCTTTCCTGCATCTGTTAGAGAATGACTCCCATATGAGGTAAGTGGAAACAAAAAAACTTTGCTGCAGTGCTAAACAGATATATCACTGATCTTGACTCAAGTCGTACAGTCTCACCGGCAACTGATGAAGAAAGACAGGATCTTACGTTATACCGATGCCAGCACCAAAACATATATTTTTCCATAACACTGAGTGCGTTCCAAGATTATTTTCTATGGATTTTTGCACGACAAACAAGAGGTGTTTTTTTTACCTCTAACACAATATTTCACTTGTCTATTTCATTCTGGGTTACTTTGCCCTTAAATGCCTTGAGCCTCCACCATGTCATGTCTGCAAAGTGAGGTATAGATTAAGTCATGAATTGAAATTGCTATTGATGTGTGTTCTGGTTATTTTAGGGCCAAGCATCCATCACTTTCCTGACTGTATGTTACGATTAAAATGACAGCTGGATGCAAACCACTGTTGAAATGATTCTATTTTAACAGTGACTCATTATGCTTATGCAATAGTTATGCTATAACTCATTATTTATAGGAGCCGAATGCCAACTCATCATTACCTCATATTCACTGCAAAGGAGGGATATGGACTAAAGTTATTTCAGAGTGTAGTTTACTATACATTACATAACATGCTGAACTTTTTTACAGGAAACAAACTCAATAACTATTCATTTTTTCTATGAAGTACTACAATTTGTTATCTCTTAATACTTGCAGTTTGCCAATATCCAATAATGGAATGATCTTGGACAATGAGGTGGGAATTTAAAAGCAAGGCAAGGCAAGTTTATTTATATAGCACTTTTCAACACAAGGCAATTCAAAGTGCTTTACAAAAAATGAAAGACATTAAGAAAATGGCATTTAAAATCAGTCATTAAAAAGAAAAGCTAATAAAATAAACATTAAAAGAAAAAATACATGGATAAAAGTTACAGTGCAGTCTAAGATATGAATAGTTTAATTAAAAGCAGCGACAAAAATAAATGTCTTTAGTCTGGATTTAAAAGTAGTCAGAGTTGCAGCGGATCTGCAGGTTTCTGGGAGTTTGTTCCAGATATTTGGAGCATAATAACTGAACGCTGCTTTACCATGTTTAGTTCTGACTCTGGGGACAGAAAGCTTACCAGTCCCTGAAGACCTGAGAGATCTGGATGGTTCATAATTTAGCAGTAGGCCAGAAATGTATTTTGGGCCTAAACCATTCAGTGCTTTATAAACCAGCAGCAGTATTTTGAAATCTATTCTTTGACACACAGGAAGCCAGTGTAAAGACTTCAGAACAGGAGTGATGTGATCCACTTTCTTAGTGTTAGTGAGGACTCGAGCAGCGGCGTTCTCAATCAGCTGCAGCTTTCTAATAGATTTTTTAGTGAGACCTGTGAAGACACCATTGCAGTAGTTGAGTCTACTGAAGATAAAAGCATGGAAAAGTTTTTCCAAATCCTGCTGTGACATTAGTCTTTTAATCCTAGATATATTCTTTAGGTGATAGTAGGCTGATTTAGTAACTGTTTTAATGTGACTGTTGAAACTCAGGTCAGAGTCCATGACTACACCTAGATGTCTGGCTTTATCTGTTGTTTTGAACATTGCAGACTGAAGCTCAGCCCTAACTTTTATACGTTCTGCCTTGGCTCCAAAAACCATTACCTCAGTTTTATCTTTGTTTAATTGGAGAAGGTTCTGACACATCCAGTCATTGATTTGTTCAATGCACTTACTCAGTGTTTTAATTGGAGCATAGTCTCCTGGTGAAATTGTTACGTACATTTGTGTGTCATCTGCATAGCTATGGTAACTTATTTTGTTGTTTTTCATTATCTGAGCCAGTGGTAGCATGTAGATGTTAAAGAGAAGAGGCCCCAAGATGGAGCCTTGAGGAACCCCACATGTCATATTTGTCAACTCAGATGTGTATTTACCTATAGAAACAACGTTGTTTCTGTCCTTTAAGTAGGATTCAAACCAATTTAGAACTGTTTCCGAAAGTCCCACCCAGTTTTCTAGTCGGTCGAGTAATATGTTGTGGTCAACAGTGTCAAACGCAGCACTGAGATCTAATAATACTAACACTGAAGTTCTGCCACTGGATGAAGTGGATGTCATTAAATACCTTTACAAGAGCAGTCTCAGTGCTGTGGTTTGGACGAAAGCCTGACTGGAACACATCGAAACAGCTATTTAAATGCAAGAAATTACTCAACTGTTGAAAAACAACTTTTTCAATGATTTTACCTAGAAATGGGAGGTGTGATATGGGCCTGTAATTGTTCATTACTGAAGCATCTAGATTATTCTTTTTTAAGAGCGGTTTAATGACTGCAGTTTTCAGGGCCTGTGGAAAAATACCTGAGTGAAGAGATTTGTTTACTAAATGAAGTAAATCTGAGGCCATGCAAGGCAAAACATCTTTGAAAAATCCTGTTGGAATAATATCAAGGCAGCAGGAGGAGGACTTCAGAAGTTGTATAATGTCCTCTAGGTTTTTATCATTAATGTGTTGGAATTGTGTCATGGTGTTTGAATTGATGTTAAGTGGACACAGAGACAACACATTTGCTGTACCTGATGCAGAGGCACTGACTGCTTGTCTGATTTTCTGAATGTTGTCAGTGAAGAAGGAGGCAAAATCATTGCACGCCCTGGTGGATAGAAATTCAGAGGCTACTGACACTGGGGGGTTAGTTAGTCTGTCGACGGTAGCAAACAAGGCACGTGCGTTGTTTTTGTTTTTGGTAATGATGTCACGATTGTCGTGCGTTTTTCAATTCCAAATTATAAAGGCCAAGTCTCTCTTTATAGATTTCAAAGTGATCCTGGAGATTTGTTTTTCGCCACCTGCGTTCAGCTTTTCGACACTCTCTTTTTTCTGCTCTCACGGTCATGGCTTTTCTCCATGGAGATATTTTCTTTCCAGACACTTCCTTTACCTTAGTTGGAGCAATGGCATCTATAACATTTTTAATTTTTGAATTAAAATGATCTACTAGCTCATTTACTAAGATGTTAGCAGGGGCAAGTGTGGAAGAAAAAATCTGAGTAAACATTTCCCTAGTATTTTCAGTTAAATATCGCTTTGTGGTTATCACTTTTTGAACATTTTTCTGAACAGAAATATAGGTCTCAAAGAAAACACAGGAATGGTCAGAGAGTGCAACATCAGTCACCACAACCTTAGAGATATTCAGACCCTTTGAGATAATTAAGTCCAGAGTGTGCCTCTTATTGTGCGTGGGCTCCGTCACATGCTGAGTCAGTCCATAGCTATCAAGAACACACAACAGTTATTTTGCCCCTCTGTCCTGGGGGTTGTCAACATGGATGTTAAAATCACCAACAATGACTAGACGGTCAAAGTCAATACACACTATAGACAGCAGTTCAGTAAAGTCATCAAAAAAGCTTGCACAGTATTTGGGTGGTCTATAGATATTTAGGAACAGAGCTCGAGAGGAGCATTTCAGCTGAAGGGCCACATATTCAAAAGAAGCAAAGTTCCCATAAGATGTCTTCCTGCATTTAAGGGAATCATTGAACAGAATAGCAACTCCACCCCCTTTCTTATGCATTCTTTCCTGACTCATAAAACTAAAGTTGGGAGGTGTTGATTCGATAAGAACAGCTGCACTGTTATTTTGCTCAATCCAAGTTTATGTTAAAAACATAAAATCGAGATTGTGCTCAGTGATAAAATCATTGATTAAAAATGTTTTTCCTGCCAAAGACCTGACATTTAATAAAGCTAGTTTAAGTTCGTTAAACAAGCTGTGGCTGACATGGAATCACTGCTAAATTAGATAAACTCACACAAACGTTTGAGCGCTTGCTGTATCTAAGATGATTCACCGCTCTTAATCTACTTTTATTTACCTATCAACACAGATATCGGCAAAGCTACAGGCAGGCAGGGCCCCGGCCTGGAAAGAGTTGGGAGTGCCATACGCCCTTGAGCACTGGACCCAGCAGATATCAGTTTGCAGCGCTTTGTACACACACATCCCTATCAGGCTTTGAAGGGGAGGGAGGACCCACCACCCTGCTCCTCTCATCATAGGAGGGCAGGGTGAGGGCTACACTGTAGAAAGGGGGGTTTGGAAATCTTCTTCCATCTTCCTTGTATTGTTTTGGTTTGGATGATTGCAATACTCTTTGCATTTATCGTACAAAATAAACTAAATGAGAGTTCAAATTAATAAATGATATCCTGTTTAAAAGTAGCCACTTGTATATAAGCAAGGTCATTTTCCTAAGGCTTTAATTATTCCACACAAACTGACACTGACCTTAATATTTGAAACAAGGTGTGAGAACTGTCAAATACGTGACTTTGTCTCACCACGGCACAATAATTGAACCGTCCTTCACCTTGTACCGTCTTCTGCTGGCGAGTCGTAAGGCAAGGACACCGAGCAACAACATTTTTGTAGCTCCATTCACACAGATGTATTTGCATAACCATCCCTACCTGCACATAATTACTCACATAACCTTGAGCCGGCCAGTTGAATGAGGTGTGACGAATGACCTGAGTAGTTTGTGCTCAAACATTCAGACCAGGCTAGAGGAATGCTTGGGTCACAGAAATACATCAACAGAGTTTAGACTCATAAAACCCATTATTAGGTGCTTTAAGCATGTTATGATGACGTTATGGTTATATGTGCAGAGCATTATGTTGACTAAAACCATCATTGTTTGTGTAGGGAAATGTTATATACAAATGCAAACAATATTGTCATCTGTTTTGACAAAAAGCACAGGATAAAGAAGAAGAAATAAACAGCATTAAATCTGATTTAATTACATTACATTACATGTGACTTGCTCTTACTCTAATTGTGTGTCATGTGGCAGGGGAAGAATAATAAACCAATCTGACCTGACTATTTTGTGATATAAGAAGGGACAATGCACCATTGAGTCCATCATGTAAATGTGTCAGATTAAGCCATTAAGGCTAATATTCATCTGAAGTTGGCAGGTTGATGACATTGAAAGGAAACATAAAAGAGAACATAAGATCAGGCCAAGTCCCGTGAGCACTTTAAAAACATATATGCCCAATTGAAGCACGATTGCAGATCACATTAAAGCACATTTACAAATGCATGCTTCTTGCTTGTCAGTGAGGTCGAAAATGTAAGATATGATAATGATGGCTTGTAACAATGTGCCTATGGAAATAAATAAGAAAATGTAAGCTATTAGCCAGCTAAAAGTTTGATTTAATAGGATGCTATACAAACACACTGTCTGTAAATAGACATGTGAATCAGAGTGACACACCGTGCAGCTGAAGTGATGCAAGTCCAGGGGTTGTTGCTACACTGAGCTTTTAATTATAATTGTTAGTGCACAAGTCAAATGACTCTCGAAGGGTTTCCCCTCAGGAGAGTATTTAATGTTATATATTCATGATTACAATATTTAAATTAACTTTGCCCCACTAACATATAACATGAATATATATATTTGTAGCTGAATCACATCCAGTCCAACAAGCAGTAATAATACAATGCTATTAAGAACAGCATTAGCTTTCTTAGCTATAGACGTATTTGCAGTACTAAATTAACGGTATACAGTGTTATTGGTTACTGCAAAGTTCTACATTTCTATATAACTTTTAACATAAATGTACCAAAGTATTCATCAGCATGTGTAAGAGACTGGGGTTTGATGGCAACATATGCATAGTCATTTGCTCTCCTTTATCATTTGCTCTGCTTTATCTGCCAGAATACATCTATAAGGTGTCTACAGTGTCTTTTAAATGCAAATGTTTTCACGGTGCATGATAGAAACCAGTTCCCGTGTGTGTATGCTTAAGGCTCCCATTCAAGTTTGGATGCATTTCAGGCTGCATCAAGTTAAAATATTATTCAACAATAACCCCAATTAGAAAGAGATCTTGAACTCGAGGCTTTCATTGATTGAAAGGTCAAGAGCCTTCAGTCAATGTATAGATCAGAAAGTGTCTCATAACTGCACACTGTGTAATCACTGGTGCTTCGCCGTCAGCAAACTTGCTTCAGCCTGAGGGCTGGACTTCACTATAAACAAACCAACAGAACAGCTGTGCATTCAAATGAGATCTCCTCAAAGACACCATCTCTTACATACCCTATACTAATTCAGCATGTGTCACAATATTGGAGGGGAAATACAGGAGAGCAATGGTCAAACTGGCAATAAATCTATAATCAAATGGAGGTCACTGATAAGCATACAAAAGTGAATTCAGCCTATAGCGCTACTTCTGCTTGTAAATGGTTGCATGTACAGTAGGGGATGAGCACAGTCGGAATACATTAATAAGTAAGCAGTAAGCACTATGAAACCTGCCGCGGTTGCCGAGTGAAACCAAAGCGAGCACATGCTGACGGACGTAGTGGTGGTGAAACGCAGCATCACTCTACACACTCTACATACTCTGGAGTGAGCAGCAGAGTGCTAAGTGCCGGTCTCTTCCAGTCAGTGTATCTGTATGCACCCCATTACTCCATCATTACTCTCTTCACTAACTGGATTAAAACCAGAAACAAGTCGGACACAACTGTTATTTATTAGTTAAACAGATGTAGGAATGTCAACAGAATACATATCTGTATTGACAATCAATAGATAGATGCTATCGTGGCTGTCACAATAATAATGTGTTTTTTAATCAAAATTCTTTAAAAATAAATAATATTGATAGTATTTTCAAGTATTTTGGGAGCATACAGTAAAAATATATATAGGCTACATGTTCTATATAATAACTACATAGATAGATTGATAGAGAGATTGATGGATAGATACTGTATAGATAGATGTAATGCAAACGTAATAGTATTACAAACAAGTCCCTTCACTTGTATTCATCAATTTAACAATATGCAAGACATACAATGTATTTTTCAACTGTATCCTTAGAAATTAAATGTATCCATGCACAATATTTTCACATTCAACATGTCTAACTGGTATTTTGAGTCACAGTTTAAACTTCCCAGCGTAAAACACATCTAGCGGGATGTGGCTGTTTTGTCAGGCTGTCAGAGCTTCCCATTGTTTCGAGTCTTTTACTGCTCATAAAACGACTCCCTGCTACCCAATGACTGACATGCACCTGTGCCACCCTCCATAAAAACAGCTTTGGTGAAGGTTTTAAGCAGCTGTTAACAACTCCTCCAAAACTGAGACAGCAGGTAAATTGATATTGTAAACCATTCCCAGATCAAAGACAAAAGTAGATGCTGAGAAACTGACAGCACAACGAAAGCAGATACATTGGGGAAGCATTAATGAACTCTCTGCTGTGCGAAATGACTTTATCTGGAATTGGATCTGAAGTCTGCTTTTTGACATGCTTTAACTATATTGTTTTGCTATTTTAGTTATTTCTAGTTAGCTATGTGGAACAGACAAATAGTGATTTTTACTTTTTGGATACAAATATGTGATCTAATTGGAGAGGCGCAGCTGCAAAAGACTCGCTGTGTTTGCTGCAAGAGTGGGCTTCACTCACTTCAATTTTAAATCATGAGACTCTATCGGAGAGAGTGCTCTCCGCCACACACCAGCGGAGCTTCATACCCAATTACACATGTGAAGAGCACTGTTGATGCCTAAACACATCCCAAACTCATCTCAAGTGTAGACAGCTATTTTAGTCCCATCAGGTATGTCCAGGTATCAGATTGTGTTATTCTACTTATATGTTGTGAGCAATGCAAGATCAGCAATGGTCGTATTAGTCTTATGTACCATCAACAAGGGCAAATAAATACGACAGCTAAACAGCTTTTAGAGAATATGTTAAAGGTCACCTATTATGCAAAATCCACTTGTTCATGTCTTTTATACTTCAACATGAGATTCTGAAAGTGTACACCTTATCACCTGAATTAGGGATCGGCAATTTTGGGGCCGATCGCCGATTCGATAGAGTGGGCGGGGCCTATGGGGATCTTCCATTTAAAGTGCCTGTGACAGCCACCCAGCAACTGTTGTGCAATGAAATAGTGGGCTACTAGTAATCTCGAACCGTCAGTTTAAAAAAGAAAAAGCGATACCGTTTCGATAAATATCAATAATTTCGAACATCGCGGGAAAATTCCTTCACTCATTTTGAGGTTTTGGGGGAAGCCGGAAGTGACGTCAATGCGGGAACGCTTCACTGTGTTGTTATGCGTAGAAATGGTGAATTACTAAGTTTAGGCACGTTAATAATGTTTTAATGAAGTTGACTACAGTATATTCATATTTGTCAGTGCTTTCATGTCAATTCGGCGAACATAAACATAAATGATCGTGGTGCAGATGATGATTAAATTAGGATTACAGATCGGCAGTGAGAGCTGCTGAATTTCCTCCCGTAGGATGTGATATAAAAACAAATCGATTATTTTTGTAGTTGTAAACTCAAGTAGATGAAACTACATTTATTAGTGCTTTCATGTCAATTCGGCGAACATATGAAATTAAACTGTCATCGCTGTCTGAGCTTGCTGCTGTGTGTGCCATCGTGCGTTTACATGCAGATGCTGGGATCCTGAACGGTGCAGCTGGAGCGCTGTGCCCGCAATGACGTCACACGTAATTTGGCGGGACTTGAAGAATCCCCGAGAAGATCCAGAAAATGGTCAACATTGAAGGGCAGATTAATTAATCAAAGTACAAATATCCAAAATCAGTTCAGTAACAGTTTTCAAGGGGACAATATTTACTCAAATTGATGGGTTTGGATGATGGGGGAAACTCGTGTCACAGGCACTTTAAAGTGGTGGTCTAATGGATAGTGAGGTGGGCTGAAGATCGGAAGGTTGTGAGTTCAAATCCCGCCAGGAACACCACCACTAGAGTGCCCTTGAGTAAGGCACTTAGTCCTTAGATACTCCAGGGAGAATGTCCCTGTAATTGGTAATTGTAAGTCGCTTTGGATAAAAAAGCGTCAGCTAAATGAAATGTAAAAAAAATAAAATAAAAAAGTGATGTTTAAAACTCAGTTAATTAACAATATTAATAGTGATAATAATATAAAATAATTGTATTGGAAATAGAAAACAAATAAAACAAACCTGCACTTTCCAATGACTGACATGCTTTCTTTTCTATCTGCTGCCATCAAAGTGTGGCATACTGTGCTTATTCCCCACAAACAACACGTCTAAATGTAATAACTACTGAAAATAAATAACCTCCCACAGTTCTTTGTCTACAGTGACAGACTAAACAACTCCCTGTGGCACACAGGCATACTGAACATAAAAATAAGAGCAGGAAAAACGTCAGATAGGATCAGGGAAAAAACTCCACTGGGAGACAGAAGTGCCTCCAACACACAGTGTTCCACATATAGCCAAACTTTAAATGTAAATTCAAGCTTGTTTCAAAGGTGTTCGTTAGAGTTTTAATCGATAAGTTCCAGACGCTAAAGTATTCTGCTTCTAAAATGTTTTCTCTTGTTTTCTGAGTTCAGGAGGGGGGATCGGTGCCCAAAGGAATTTCAAAACCAGTCTCCCCATAACAGACTGACTCCATGACAAAGAACTACTGTTATTGCAGCAGTTTACATCATGATATTGACTTTGTTTCAGATGGTACTTAACCAGCCACCACAGGCTATGTACAATCTGTTTGGCAGATAAATGCTGCATGCACACATTCTATGTTAGCATCAGGGATACAAGAAACAAGAGATGCCATATGCTGCTGTTACTAATTAGCTTGTCTTGACCCAATGTCAATCCAAATGTTACTTTTCCATTATATCGCTCACACAGAACAACTGCATGACCAGAATAATACATATTTGCTTGGAAGTTGGTAATCAAGGGAAATACAAGAAGCAGAACACTTAGACTTGAGGGTAATTCACACAAAAAAATCAAGACCTCACATCTGATCAGTCACCAAGAGAAGAACGTTTATAATAATACAACCATTTATAAATACCACATATCATCTTATATTAATCCTTTAGATAGGGACAAGAGAAAACAAAAAAAGATGGAAGAAATGACATGTTAGGGTAATTAAAAGCTCATCATGTGTATGAATTCAGCCAATCTCATATTATTATCGCAAGGTCAACTAAGATGAAGACACTGACACTGATTTAGTACATTATATTACAACCTTCCCAAATTCTCCCACACCACGCCGCTCCTCCGCTCCCTTCACTGGCTTCCGGTAACTGCTAGAATCCACTTCAAGACACTGGTACTTGCGTACCATGCTGCGATTGGATCTGGCCCTTCCTACATCCAGGACATGGTTAAACCGTACACCCGAGCATGTGCACTCTGCTCTGCATCAGCCAAACGACTCGCTGCACCCTCGCTGCGAGGGGGACCCAAGTTCCCATCAGTAAAAACACGTGTGTTTGCTATCCTGGCTCCAAAATGGTGCAATGAGCTCCCCATTGACATCAGGACAGCAGATAGCTTACACACCTTCCGGCGCAGACTGAAAACTCATCTCTTTCGACTCCACTTCGAGCGATAGAATTATTAACAAAGCACTTATATACTAATAAAGGACTGGCTTATCTATAGCCAGTTGAGTAGCACTTGAAATGTTTTGGCTCTATGAAACCTGATGTATCTTGTTGGTCGAACGCACTTATTGTAAGTCTCTTTGGATAAAAGCGTCAGCTAAGTGTAATGTAATGAGGAGGTTTGTGTTAGTTGTCAATCTTATCAGAAACTCCAGATGGAGGAACAATGTATACATGTTTGTTATTGTATAAATGCCTTACTGCAGTTATAATGAGGCTCTATTTATAGACAGAAGTAGGAACAGATGAAAAGTTTCAAATATGTATCCATTTAAACAAAATGATTCATTATGTATGTTTCTACAGGAAAGATTGTATATATATTCTTGGTTATTTGTATCCTATAATAAAACCATGAAACAGAAGCCAGTGTGCTCAGTGGAAATAGTGCGACAGAGATTAATTTATTAGCCTGCCTACAACACGTCAGGAGTTGGCAGCAACTGGCAGCAAAGAAAAACAAATAATACCCGCGAGGAATCTCTTGAAATCAATTTCCAACCAATTTCTGGCTGCGCACTGAAGGATGATATCATAACCCATGTGAAGAAACTGAGATGACCACTACTATAGATTCTGTAGATAACGGCAGAAGTCATTTTACATCATGTCAAGAAGCAGATAAATCAATGTATATAGGCCATGAAATATCCATTAATCCACAAGAAAGCCTTTTTCACACTTCAAGTATTTTTACGCCAATCAGGTGACACTCACAATCATATAAAAGCTGCAGCGCAATCGCTTATAAAGGGACAGAAACTGCTTCATCCAGGGACACATTGAGCCTAATTCCGTACGTCCTCTTCTTCTGTCTACACCCTTCAGAGTTTCTTCCACTGTCTTCTCATATTTTTTCCACTCATTAAGTCCCGCAACAACACTTACTTTGAACTGGAAGTATAGTATGAATCACTGAAGCGAGACACTCTCCATATGCGGTCTCAAGTTTTCTTTAAAGGCTGGGATTCCCATTGATACCTTATTTGAATTAAGTGACACAAAAAATTGAATATTTCACATGTTTTTTATGATACAGTTGAAACTATAAAAGGTTACACTTTCTCTCACACTCTCTCCCACACACACACACACATATCCTCCCAGTCAGATTAAGAGCAAACAGGGGGCACTTCGATTACAGCAGTAAAATGACCCGCTTCACACAAAGTTCACCTCATTTTGGTTGCAAATTAAATGTCAGCTTTGCTTTAGAGTAGCTAAGCATGTAGCCTCACAGAATACCAATATGCTGTGGCCATTCCTCCACATCAACTTTGTTACCCTGTAGGGCTGTTTAATGAAATAAATCCAACAGAGGATTTTTGCTTTCAATAATATATTTCCATTTCAATCAAATACACAATGTCCACATAAAGATATGAAACCAAAAATGTTTGACAGGTCCAACTCTCACAGCAGGGATACAAAAATAAATCGCATCAGCTTCAATTAAACTGTAGCCTTAATCATATTAACAGCATCTTCATTAGTGGCCTGACCTCAAGTGTAATCACAGCATACCGTCGACACTTCTTAACAAAGCACATTACAGTGTGCGAACATACAGGTTTAATCTAAGGCAGGTAGTAACCAGAAATAAATGGGGCCTTGTGCTCATTGTCAGGCTCATATTTTGTGCCTCTACCGTTACTGTTTACATGCTTTAATGTTTAAAAAGTGCTTTCATTTTCTCATACTGCCTGTGCCGCAGCGCCTCTGTTCACCCTCTGTCGGGAACAAGAGCGCAGTCTGCTCTGATTGATTAGCTGGTCAGCTATGTTGTGATTGGTCCACCACTCAGAGATGTCCCACCCCTTAGCCTTGCACGCATAATGTGTTGGAGCGCAAGCCAATAGAGGTACAAGTGTAACATTGTGATGTCCTTATGTTCCGGAAGTAAACAAAGGAGTCCAATGGAGGTGCATGCTTCAGAAAAATGCCTTTCCTCAGTGTTCACCACACTCCACACCACTCAAGTGATCAAGTGCCCTGTCATACAATTCATAATATGTGCTTGAAACTCTAGAGGAAGTTGGGTTTGAAGTTAGTAATGTGATTCATTTACCGTATTTCCTTTTTTATGGTTTCCAAATTCATTGCAGGCATTGACATTGACAGCCCAACTCTAATACTGTCATCATGCTGTCTCTGAACTATTTGAATCCCAGCTTGCCATAATACTTTCTCAAACCCCTTCACAGAATGATCACTAGCTCACCAGTGCCTCTCAGCCCGCTGCTCCAAGAGTCTTTCAAATTTGGCTTTAGTGAGAAAAGCTCACCTGAGCCTGGCCCACTTATGGTTGTTATATCTGAAGACTGCAGTTACAGGGAGCCGCTCCTCCTCCTCCATCATAATCTTCCCTCTGAACTCCAGACAGCGTTAACTCCCCACTGGAGCAGGTGATGAGTGGCAGTGTTAATGTTATGCTACGTAGATAGCATGTTCCCAGGTTCACAAACACATGCTAGCAACATGTGCACAACAACATGACACATGCGTTCGGCGTATGCATAACCAGGCATAGCTTACCGTATCGTCAATGAAAACAAAGTTACTTTAAGGCTTCCTCATGTATACAATACAAAAGTAAATCATACTGAATGATATAACTAGTCACATTCATAAACATACACATATTGGATGTAAACAAGTGTTGATGAAAGTCCTACCTTTAACAGTTGCTCCCCAACTACAAACTGCATACATATAGCCTCATTTTAGGTTAGTGAGTACCAACTACAGACTGCATAAACCATCAGGCAAATCTCTCCAGAGCTTCCTCCAAAGGAAATAAATAGATTAAAGAAGTGTAATCTCAGCCAGAGAGGAAGATATGACAGGCTAGTCTATACTGAAATGTCTCTTGCTTAGGATGTCTGGTATGAGAAGATATTATCAAGTGAGTACGGTACATCTGATGTTTACTACTGACATATCTCTCAAGCACAATGATATGCCTACATTGCTGAAAAAAGCTAATACAGGTGGCGGGCATGGCTGCTACTAGGTTGTGAGTGACACAAACAAATCAGCTGAGCTGCTCAGATAACATCAACAGGGTTCATATACTAATAACATTGATGAAGGTTGAAGCTGCCCTCACAAAACTAACATGAGAGGGAGGGAGATGTCAAATATCCACAGCTTTCCACACTACCTGAAAATAAATCCAATCAGAAACAGAGATTGAAAACACCTGTATGTGAGGACCATTGGCTTTCAACTGAAACCTTTCCAAAAGCATTGTGGCACATACTGTAGTTATGGAAACCACTTTGAAACATAACTCATGAGGTGTTTAAAAGCATTAACAGCAACACGACTTCCATTTAAAAGATCTGGACAGAGTGCGATATAAGCTAATCATAAGGCGGTAAACCTGTTCCTTTAGTCAGCAAAACTACGACAGTAAGCCTAAATGTTTCACCGTAAAACATACTAGGTGGTGGGATCACACAGGAAGTGATATTAGTAGACCACTCATATCATAATAAGGCTTCCCAAACGTTTGTGGCCAGTCCAATCTACCAGCATTAAGATAGCAACATTCCCACAACCTCAGAGATTAACGTTGTATGTCATTATATTAATTTGAGAATGGTATACTGTATAAGTTAAGAAACATGAGGGAGACCTCAAATGGCATTATACAAAAGCTGATATATAACATGTCCCCAAATAAAAGTCTCGCAAATCTAGATCTGTAGATGTGATACAAAACACACAAAATGCATAGTATTGACAATGTATGAGACCATTTAACCCGAGCCTATTCAGGTATAAGTCTATGAAATAATAATAATAATAACTGTAGCTGAATAATCAGCAGGATTTCAGCCAAGGCACAAACTTAAATGCAAAAACCCAAACCCCCTTCTTTATTTCGTTCTCTTTTCCTGGGTCTTAAAAAGTGCCCTTTTAGAATGTGCAAATTAGCATGAATTAGCATTTAGGATTGTTGTTTATTTATTTAAACCTGTTCAGTATTTTACTGAATCCCACTGCCATTTACAAGAAGAGCAAACATAATTTGGATGGCCAACCAAGATGGGAGTGCAAGACTCTGACCAGAATACTAATGACAGAGACATGGTGAGGAAAAGATTTAGAAGCACTTTCTATCACATAAAAAACCCTGGACTGCTTGAACCCCGTTCAAATTAACATACACAGTGACAGTTCTTCAGGGCCGCTATCAGCCTGATAGCATCTTTTACATATGTGGCATTTCAATTTTTTGGTGAATATCAACTTGCATTAAAGAATGTCTTTCTGTAAGGATGGTTAGGTCATTTTATATTTTTTACAGCACCACTTTGTAATGTACAAGCCATCAGGATTAACCAGTTCAGAACTTTTGAAATCCTATTAACAACAAATTAAAGGCTTGCTTTGATCATGTGATAGTGTCAGGAAATATATTTTAGTGATATTTAAACAAAATAAGAAAATGCTTGTTGATATTCTTTATGCCATCTTGTTTTCTGCATGTGCATTGTTGTTATTTTTAAAATACTATACTACAAGCTCAGCTGCTTACTAACAAGCTAATACACATGCTTATTTGACCGTGAAATTGAAAACACACATTCAGTCAGTAACATACAACCCTCACACTCTTTTGTGTAATGTTAAAAGCTATCCAATTAACAATATAATTTACTTGGTGCCTCATTCTACTGACTGTGCTAAATGTGTTTTTCTCGTGTTCTACATCTGATTGTTTACCAGAAAAGGACAATTGTGACGTAGCATTGACATGCTATATCAGTTTAAACATATATTGACTTTTATATTTAATAGATGCAAGTAACCCCCCCTTCTTTCTCCTGCTGCGTTGCTCCAAAAATAGAGCTCTGGGTGCATCATCCATGATAATTAAAACTATTGGCAGCTTGCTTTAGCCTGTGTTTTCACTCCCTACTGATGCTGATCAGAGTGGAGAGACGTTAGTACAGTCAGGACTGGGAACTGATCCAACAGCGATGTTTGTGGAAGAGGCACCCAGCTGTGCTTATGTAATATACTTGCTCTTTTGAGGCCTGAAATTAATCTAAAATAAATACTATTTTCATGGTTTAATTATAGCTTATTTCAGCGTGTTTCCAAGCAAGCTGTGAGTGTTACAGCTTTCAAATATCACAAAGCAGGTTTTGACAGAAGCTTGTGTTCCAGGGCATCAGAGCAACAAACAAGCCGGGGGCCGATGGAGAGGTCTCAATTAGATATTATTTTTAATTCACCCCCTAATGTGAGACTGTGTGTGTGAGAGTGCATGTGTGCCAATTTCCAAATTGAAAAGTGTTGTTGACCAGCCAAAAATGCAATATTGTAATAAAGGCTGTTTATAAGTCATCACCATGCTGACTCACTGACATTTAACATTTTCAAAAAACTGTATGGACATAAATCCTACATACAGATGGTCTCAGTTTTCTTCAAACATAGAGGCCCACGTATTGTCTAAAATAGATGACCTGTTGGGATTGTGAAACATGTTCTGAACCACATATTGATACATGATCAATTGGCTCATTGTATTGTACAAGGGTGTGCATTTCACCAGCATGCACATTCACAAATCCAAGAATTTGTCTCTGATGTCTTGTCCCACGCTTCTTGAGTAATTCATGGCAGGCTAGGTGGAAAATATTAATAAAAACAATAAATGAAATAAATAGTATGATCACTGTCAACTACTCGGCCAAACCTTTCATTGTTGTGAGCAGGAAGTTAACCAAGAATAGTAGCATGTTTTTTGTTGGCAGTTTGCTATTTTGAGACACCCAGAGGAAAACTGAGATGTATCATAAACATCAAGAAGTTATTTTAAAGGGGACATATTATGCTTATTTCAGTGTTCATATTTGTATTGTGTGATTCTTCTACGACATATGTACATGCTTAAATGTTCAAAAAGGTCTTTATTTTTATCATACTGCCTGCTCATATTGCAGCACCTCTTTTTACCATCGGTCTGAAACCAGAGCCCAGTCTGCTCTGATTGGTTAGCTGGTCGGCTCTGTTGTGATTGGTCAAAAGCTTAGAGATGTCCCACCTTTTAGCATAACTTACAATGTTTGTGATAGCCAATAGTTGAGTGTTATATAGTAATGTCCTTAAAGTGGACCTATCATGTAAAATACACTTTTGTACGTCTTTTATACATGAATATGTGTCCCCGGTGTGTCAGGGAACTCACCAAGTGTCAGAAAACACAACCCTCTCTCTTTTCCTCCGTACCCAAATCTCTAAAAACGGGGCTGCAACGGATCTGATACAGACTGATACAGATTTGAAAATGCTCTGACGTCAGGAACGAGGAGCTCCGCCTATATGGGCACCTCTCCACCAATCAGGAGGAGACAGCCACGGCCATTGCCGTTCGAAAGCGCTGGAGACGCTGTAGTACATATGCCAGGCCTGTAGGTGGCGCTGTAGTCTGCCACAAAAGCAGCGAAGAAGACTTCTCAGATTCAGCCCTTGCAAAAACAGGGCTAAACAAGAGCAAATAGAGCGAAATGAGGCATGGCTAAAATGCATGATCTGTTTGGTATTTTGAAGAAAAAAAACTTTGCAGACATGTTTCATATAGGTATGGCCCTACAATATATTATTAAAATATAGCATGATATGTCCACTTTAAGTTATGAAAATAATCAAAGGAGTCTAATGGAGGCGTTTCAGGCAGGGGGGGAGTGTGTGGGAGAGAAACTCCCTCTTGAGGGAACTTTGGGATTTTAGTCTTTGCAGACCATTTACATGCACACAAACCTATACAACACACAACAAAAAGGGAAAATCCCAAAAAGCATAATAAGGCCCCTTTTATATTTAGTATTAATAACCTTGCAGTTTAAACATAACAGCTAAAACCCCAACACAATCTCTTCACTCTGGAAAAACATTTGGGATTTGACCTACTCCTTGAATTTAGGAGGTGTATCTTGCTACGTGTGCAGAAATCAAGAGAATCTGTCAAGCTTCAAAGTATAGTTTTATTTGGGAGTTTGATAAGCACAAACAGTTTCAACAGAACTCATAGGTGGGACAATAAGGGCTTTGTAAATTAAGATTAAATGGTGATTTAACATAGTAAAGCTGTCACCCTGTGACTAGGAAGAATATAATTCTGAGTAGAGCTGTACAAAATGTAGGGTTCTCACTCCTCATATCACTCTCTCCCCATAACAATTCATGTTGGAAGCAATTTCACTCGGCTCTGGTTATGTGCCAACAACTGACGCAGAAGGAAGAAAGCTGATACTTCCTTTTCCCAGCATAACTATAATGAACAGGAGCAGTGTTGTGAGAGTAGTGCCTCCATTTTGAAAGGTGTAAATACATTACAGGAAGTAAAGCTGTATATTATGCATGTCAGTCAAAGAGCATTTTAAAGAAATGCTATCCAGATGATCAATAAAACCATCACTGTGTTGTGTCACAGTAATTACAGTTAGCAAGGCATTTCTTTTTAATCATGGGCCAGACTTGATTGACGAGTGATTGAATTAGACTTTCCTGAATTAGATTAGATCTAATCATCAGGCCACGTTGTACAGTAGTTCTTCAATGTAAAAACGATTATTTGCTGGGATGTGCATTTGCGTTTGCCATGGTATGCTTTCAAAGCAAACTAAAAAGTACATTGCAAAAGATTGCATTGATCTGCAATATCGGGCCAGTGACCTAAACTAAATGATCATTACAACATGAAAACATAATGCTTCAGTGCAGTGGCACAAGCCATAATTTCCCTCAATTGGCTCTAATATGATCAGAGATTGTGCACTTGTCACAAACCATCTAACAGGAGTCTAGCCAGTGGTTTATTTTTTAAATGAACAGTATAATTCCAATTCATTAGCCCTATTTTATTTAATGAAGAACAAGAACAACAGTCTTGCTCTTTAAAATAATTGTCATGGAGACAATGTATCCTAAATGAAACTGGGAGCAACAGAGGAAGCATGTGATATGATTTTTTTTAGAGCAACAGGGTGCACAAAAGGTCAGAGTTGAATCCTTTTCTAGGACAGTCACATACAATTATCCCTATTGTGTTGGTCTAGCAAGAGATGGAAATACGGATTATAAAAGCTGTTCCTGAATTATTTATTCATTTTCCAATTTATAACATTTAGCTAAGTCGTCCGGAAAAACTAGACAGGGGAAATTAACAAATATTGCTCTCTCTCTCTCATGAGCAACTACTGAGTAAGGTCCTCACCCTACAACTGCTGCAGACATCAGCTTGGACAAATCCCACATGTGAATATACGGGAGGAACAGGGCGATCATTCCAGAAAAGGTCTCATTTGTTGAAATTTGTTCAGATATTTTTTAGTGTTAGTTAGGATGATGTGTACATGATGTGAAAGACTGCTTATATGTTCTGTCTCGTAAAAGGAGCACATACTATGCCACAGAATGATAGGAGATTGATATCATCAGTCTCAGACATAGATCATATGCTTTCAGGGAACATATGTCCTGGGTTGGTAAAGGGATATAGAATAAAGTAATCTCATCAATGAAATTGTAAACCCCTCCCCCCCAAAAAAAACTCACTTAAAGTAAATTCTGTTTTTTCTGTATACTGTAATCCTGATATTTAAAATCAACATCTTTCAAAATATAGCGTTTACATTTATTGTCATGCTTGATTTATAAACAACCAAACAGAAAATACTTGGATATTTAGGCTTAAAATATGTTGTCTGAGAACAGTCTGTTATGGAGTTCCTCAGGGTTATATTCTTGGTCCTCTATTGTTTTTTAAGCCGCATTGGTCAAAATGCGCCTTATTGTCTTCCTGCCTGCCATTGCTAATAGGGATCCATTAAAGTATATGAAAGGACCATTGTTTACCTTAGGAATACTTTATCCAGTTAAACCCTACTCCTGAATCACCAATAGCTCAGCTACCTAAGAATTCCAGTAAACCAATCACTTACAGTACTTTTTTCACATAGTACACATGACCAAAAGCCCACAACAGTATGGTATGCATTTTCATATCCACCTTTGAGTAAAATATAGTATATCAAACTGCACTGCCTTAGTTTAGATGAGAAATGTGTAGTACTTCTGTGGCCTCACCTAGAAACCACCCCAACATCTAATCTGCTCATGAATTTTAAAGACCGTCTTTGTGACAAGCGTTTTACATTACGTTTTTTATTAACATTGTGTTAGAAGGAGAGGAGCTGATTCAACTCTTAAGCAGAATAAGCTTTGATATAATTCTGTCAAAAAATAATTATCCTCCTTCTTCTTGTAGCTTTTTAGCTGAGAGTTATAGGGAAGAAGTTAGATTCATCCGGATTTTGGATTCATTTGAAGTGATTAGCTAATCATTCATCCCTTTTAGGTGTTGGATGGCCAGAAGTGTATTAAACTTGAATTGAATTTACTTTAAACACTCATGGTGAGAGTTAACGAAATGTTTGTTCAGAGACACAATTGTTTTGACTTGGTATACACAATAGGATAATGTGCTACATGTTAAATTGGGTCTAGCAAGAAACAACTGTGGGATAATAAGCTCATATCCACAACACTTTACAATGCTTGCCCACCACTATGAACACCATTAACTGTGAATTGCTGTGACACATTTGCCAACTTCATTTCATGCATCATGGTAAATCATGAAACCACATCAGTAATACCCATCATTCTCTCTAACGGCCTTGAGAATAATTGCCTTTGAGGTTAAGCACAAGTGAGTAGTTAACTTCTCATTTGGCGATGGGCAGTATCAGTGGTGTCTGGCTGTGGATGCAGGAGCATTAATGGACACTGTGTATAACTGTGAGTCAACCTCCGATGCAAGTCACCCACTGCATGGCAAGCTTTTACTGCAGCAGAGTACCGTGGAAATGACTCAAGCTAGCCACACACTAAGGCACATCCTTTGTCTGTGTGTGTGCCTGAGGCAGACTGAGAGAGAAAGAGGAAGACATCACTTATTAATTACAAAAAAAATCTACTCATTTAGTAGAATACCTATCATAGACATAAGCTCTACATTTATAATTGATGTATTCAAGGATATATTCTTGATTCCACCTTTCATTGGAATTGCAACCCTCATGAAATCTTTATTTAGCTAAATCAGATACATTTTATTCAAAACCCTTAAACCAAAAGTTATATTGCATTAAGCATGTTCAGCCTGGCTGTCAAAGATTCAAAGGGACCCTATTATGCTTTTGGGGGGTTTCCCTTTCTTGTAGTGAGTGGCTAAAATCCCAAAGTTCTCTCCAGAGGGAGTTTCTCTCCCCCCCCCCCCCCACCTAATTGAAACGCCTCCATTTACTCCTTTGTTTACTTCTGCAACATAGTGACATCACTATCTAAAACTAGTTATTCTCTTGTTCAGCGCTTTAACACATTGTAGGTGATCCCAAAGCGGCTCACCAATCAGAGTTAACCAATCAGAGCAGATGGTGATGGTGAAAAGAGGTGCTGCAGCACAAGCAGTTTGAAGAAAATAAATCAGTTTTTGAACAGCATGTAAACATATCACAGTAGAGGCACAAAAGTATTAATTACTATCATTATGCAACCTGAAAATATCCATAATAGGGCCTGTTTAGTCGATATAAGCAAAGACTAGATATGTGATACACTGATGAGACAAACACTTTCAATACACTGCATTAAATCCAATCAGCTTGAATATATGTTTCAATATTAACTCTGCCAATGATCCAAAACTCTTTAATCCTAACTTGAACCTCTGTGGCTGCAACTGCAGTTTAATATGCATCAGAGTATCAGCAGTCATTGCCTAAGTGCTGGAAAGGAATTATAAATGAAACAGAAGGAGAGGGTCTACCCAAGGCGGGGTAATTAGATTTATCTTTTATTATTCTTCCATCCTCCGGTGTTATCATGGTTTCTTCTCCAAAATGGGAAATTAGATAAATATTGATGTCCTTTACAGGAAATGCAGGCAAGCATGTGTGAGATGCAGTACGTCTATCACTTTTTCCATAGGGAGAGCGTGGAAGTTGGTGTAAACTGACCCCCTACGAAATGCCTCAGAATAAGTTTCCCTGCCTTAAGGCTTTCTATCTTTGTCTCTTTTGTCCTCTTCTGTGTGGCATCCTGTCAATCTTGCATTGCTTCATCCTCTCTCCTTTGCTTCCCTCCTTCATCACCTTCCACTCTCTCCTATTCTCTTCATTGCTTTCAGTAACAGCATTAGCGTCCCTCCTCTCTTTCTCTCTCCCTCTTGTGTTCCAACATCTCTCACTCTCTCCTCTCCAACAATCTCTCTTTACTCCCGTCCCTGTAGAGTTCACAGAGACAAGAGAGGGAGATGAACACAGAATGAATAACAAGACAGCAGCAGTAGAGATAAAAGGAAGGAAGCTCATCCAGAATGCAGAGGGGACCAAAATAGCAACATCAATTTTACCTCATGCTAGCAAGTGAAAAAAAGGGAAACATGTCACGTATTTTATTAACATGATATATTCCTAAGGATAAGATTGATAAATATAGAACAAATTATTAAATTAATTCAACATCTTTCTCTTCATGCATCCACGTGATGTAAAAGTCAGCCATCTCACTGTCTAATGATCTCTTTAGAAGTCAGAGCTGTTCTCAAAAGGCCCATCAGGTAATCAGACACATCAACATGAAGGGAAGTTGCAATTGCTGACCCCCCCCTCTTTAGCTGTGGAGCTATCTGCAATAATATGTGTGCAGACAGGCATCCAAAGATATATAAGTCCCACCTTGTTTCATCACACCTCCATCGAGCACACACACATTCTGTTCAAGTCACACATTATTTGGCTCTCCTCCACAGAAAGTTAAGCATGTTAAATCCAGCCGTTCCTATTCTGCTTGCACCTACAGAGTTATGATTTACCTAGGTATTAGAACCTCCCTGTCAGTGTTTACAAATGGCCAAAACAAACAGCATCACTGTCATGTAGTAGACCATGCAAAGTTTTCTCTAAGGGATAGGAGCTGAACATAACAGCAGATCAATAGCAAATTCCAAGTGGAGCAGTTTTCCCTCCAGCCTCTGAAAGCACGAGCAACACTGCTGGAGTCGACACACATTTCTGTTCCCTGTATGTCCCTGCACTCTCTCACACAACCCAGCCCTTCCTCATTTCCCCCCTCTCTCCATGTCCTAAATAGCTTGCTCTGCTTCATTTAACTGCTCCACTATCCCATAATGTGTACTGCTTGCACCTGTCAATATGTTATGAGCAGCAAATCAGGTAGGAAGTGGAAGAAAAGGAGACACATATATAAAGAGGAGAGAGAAGTAACACATCCTTACCAGCGCTGAAATGAAGGAAATCCAGAAATGGCTTGCTTCATTCCACGGAGGCTGCTCATTAAATCCAAGATAGTGGGGAAATGATTGAAGATTCCATCAAGATGCTGCCCCGAGAGGAAGGAAATGAGATTCTTTAATAGCAGGATTTTAGAGTGTTGTTAAAGAAGTCTGGTAAATATGCATAAGGAGAAGGATCTGATATCCAAGTCCAGAGCACT
This sequence comes from Harpagifer antarcticus, assembly GCA_902827135.1. Taxonomy (NCBI): domain Eukaryota; kingdom Metazoa; phylum Chordata; class Actinopteri; order Perciformes; family Harpagiferidae; genus Harpagifer; species Harpagifer antarcticus. The sequence goes on from CADEHL010000998.1 coordinate 1,270,345, forward strand.
TTAGGAGTCCTTACAGTCAGCTGCGAAGCCACACGTGTACACTCACTGACACATGCGGTTCACACAGCAAGTCACACACATACGCACACACACACATAGGGAGGATATGTCCTCTGTGAGACTCAGCTTGGCTGAACGGAGGGATGGAGACAGAGAGAAAGAGACACACCGCGGTACGGAGGGGATCTGGAGAAGGGTAAGGTGGAGGGAGGAGCCGCAGTATGAGAGATTGAGAGAGGAGAGGGAGGAGGAAGAGGGGAGGAGAGTCTCTCCATCCCTCCTTATTACTCCCTAAATTTGAACTGCAGTGTGCTAAAAATGTAACAGTGGGAAGTAATACATTACTTTGTACACTGATGATACATTTATTTGCTACCGTTTTCATGTTAAACAGTTAAATACAAGGGTGGGGGGCGTGTGGCGTAGTGGGTTGTCCGTAGGTGTTCGGATCAGGGGGTTCAAACCCCACTGCAGTCAGCATGTTGTTGTGTCCCTGAGACACTTCTCCCCAAATTGCTCCTGTGGGGATTGTCCACAGTATTGAGTATGTAAGTCGCTTTGGATAAAAGCGTCTAACAAGTAACATGTAATGTAATGTAAAAGACATGAAGTTACAATCAGATTTCGTTGTGTATCAAAATGCTGCGCAATGCCGCTTCCTCATGCACAAGCCAAACAGATAAATACGATGGTAAGATGGCTGAGGAAGATGAGAAGGAAGCAGGTTGATGCACTGGGCAGAAAGCCCAGATCCAAAGACATCCCGGTGGTATATCAACCTGGTGCATATCCACTAACTTTGCAAACAACCATCACAGGACCTCTTCTAACTGGGCCAGCTGCTAGCTATCATCAGATATGAACCTACTTGGTAGTTATAACATTAATGTAATGTATGCCAGGCCCACTATGCATCAGCCTACATAAAATAAATATTTAAAAAAGTGATTTACTGTTCGTCTTGCTCATAAAGTGTTTAAATGTGGAAATTATAGCATTTTGTAAAAAAGTTGAAGAACAAAGTCAAAGTCAGTTCAGCTTTTTGTTTCAAAGTACTTTCGGAAACGACTCTTGCTAAAGTGGAATAAGAGCGGATATAATTATCCTTGGGTCAATGCTCTAACAAGGATGTATCCTCCAGCATTGTCCGACCAACCACGCACATTACCAAATATTCTCGCCAGCACTTCCTCTGAAAAGCACAGCGGCATCCGTTGGCTGACATGACTCACTCTATATAACCCTACACTGATGATTCATGCTCTAAATCGGCGTACACTTCTGGGCAGGGGTTAAGAGTATGGGTGGCATGAGCGGTCAGGACACCCCACTGCGCTCAGCTTACAGGCGGGATTAAGAATCAGTGGTGGATGGCTGGGAGGCTCCGAGGATATCTCTCTCCTCAGTTGAGCCATGGATGCCCTTCAGTGGTTTAGGCTCTTGGTTGGCCTCAGAGGATGAAGTCGACAGTTCAATACACAGCTGACTTCAATGTTATCGCTTCATGTGTGCACGCTGACACAAATTGATTAATTTACATTTTTTCTTCCATACGATTCAACACAAATAGACTTGTGTGATCTCCTTGAAGTTAGTCTCACTGTTGACTCAATCAAATATATAATCCTTGCTGGCGGTTGAACAAATGACCGTCAGATTGCAATGCCAGCGGCTCTGTAAGGCTGTAGACTTAGACACGGTAGTGCTTTTAGCTTAATGCTAACATCAGCATGCTAACTTTCTCACAATGACAAAGCTTACCTGCTATTGTAACAACATATACAAATAGAGCTGAAGCAGATAGACATCACGTTTTTGTATTGCAGATACCATTAGAAGTATTGCCATTTTGGTTATTATATCACAACCTGTAATGATACAAGTTTATATTAAAGGTTAAGGGATACTTAAAGTTTATAGCATAGACCAGTGGTTCTCAACTGGTGGGTCGCGACCCAAAAGTGGGTCGCAGACCCGTTTCAAGTGGGTCGCAGATGTGTGAGTGAAGAAGAAAAAATGTAGAAAAAAGGGGGGGAAAAAGTAAAACTTTTATTTTGAAGGCCCGATTTTCTAACGCTGTGCATGCAGTCGGCGTTGGACTGGAAGTACCGGAGACCATGAACGGTTTTGAAAACTTCTGTCACGTAGTGATCATCTTCTCAATAAAACATCTTTGCTGATGTTTTTTGAGTCTTCTGGCCTTTGATCAGAATCAAGATTGTTGCCGTAAGTCCCCACGGAGAATAACTTTGAGGTAGAACTATTCTTTATACATCCATGGGTACAACTTCAGATATAAATCAACACATAATGAAATATGACCCCCGGTTTCATGACTGACAGGTCACAGAACAATGGGGGCTATCTACCCTTACCCACAATTTAAAGTAAGTCACACAGACTCTCTCCTCTTTGCTCTTCTCTCTGTGAGGAGCAGCAAGTTCAGCTTCAGAACAAAGTGAAAAACAAACAATGGCATAAAATATTATTAATATGTCGGGTAGTAATAGATTTATTTATTTTCTTCTCAGAGTGTACCAGAATGGGTAGTTTATATGTTAGTATTTCAAAAAATCTCCTGGGGGAGAATCCCCCCAGACCCCCTGCTGGGGTTGGGTTTTCAGCATGTGTGCCTTTTTATATAGTTCAGCTTTAATTCCATCATCTCATTAAACCTTATTTAAAAGCATACTTTAGTTCTGTGAAGGGATATAAGGGATATGCACTGTACTTCACTTGTATTAATAATGTATGCTGAAAAGAGTATATTTTACTGCAGGATTTTTTGTTGAATAGATTTGAGTGGTTCAAAATTTCGGGTCGCGATGTATTGACTAAGGAAAAAGTGGGTCCCGAGGCCGGACCAGTTGAGAACCACTGGCATAGACATCCACTTTCATTTTACTGCTTTGTTATATCTACTGTATGTGAGATTATTGTATTTTTTAGTTGTATACATATTTGGAGAGTCAGATAATTTGCAAAAGGACATAATGTTATGATATATCTATACAGAAGTATATTTTCTGTATCAAAAGGAACATGTTACCACAAAAAAGAAGACAAGCATATACTCTATGTGCAATACATACCATAATGCAAAGCTTTGTTTTCGGTCTTAACATGACATGCATGTAAATTGTAGTGATGTGTGACATTACGTGTCAGTGGTGTTGATGAAGTGTTGATGATTCAGAAGTGTCTGACATGTTTTCAGAATAGTGAATGAGGGCATAAGGGACAGATTTCAGACACGGTGACAAGTAAAAGAGCGTATTTCCATAAATGTCAATATATCCCTTCAAACAAGGGTGCTGGAGGAATATGAAAACATTTCATTTAAATATTCTGCAGTAGTTCTCATATACTCTGCTTTTATTATGTAAGCACGTGATCATTACATTACATTACATTACATTGCATTTGGCTGACGCTTTTATCTAAAGCGACTTACAATAAGTACAATCGACCAGGACGACACAACCTGGAAGAAAACAGAATCATATAAGTACATCAGGTTTCATAGAACCAAACATTTCAAGTGCTACTCAACTGGCTTTAGATAAGCCAGTCCTTTATTAGTATATAAGTGCTCTGTTAGCAGTTCATTGTTAGTAATTCTATCGCTCGAAGTGGAGTCGAAAGAGATGAGTTTTCAGTCTGCGCCGGAAGGTGTGTAGCTTTCTGCTGTCCTGATGTCAATGGGGAGCTCATTCCACCATTTTGGAGCCAGGATACCAAACCCACGTGTTTTTGCTGATGGGAACTTGGGTCCCCCTCGCAGCGAGGGTGCAGCGAGTCGTTTGGTTGATGCAGAGCGTAGTGCACGTGCTGGGGTGTACAGTTTAACCATGTCCTGGATGTAGGAAGGGCCAGATCCATTCGCAGCATGGTACGCAAGTACCAGTGTCTTGAAGTGGATTCTAGCAGTTACCGGGAGCCAGTGAAGGGAGCGGAGGAGCGGAGTGGTGTGGGAAAATGTTGGAAGGTTGAAGACCAGACGAGCCGCTGCATTCTGGATGAGCTGCAGAGGTCGGATGGCACATGCAGGTAGACCAGCCAGGAGGGAGTTGCAGTAGTCTAGGCGTGAGGTGACGAGAGCCTGGACCAGAACCTGCGTGGCTTTCTGGGTCAGCTGGGGACGTATCCTCCAGATTTTGTAAAGCGCGTGTATCTGCAGCAGCGGGCTGCAGCAGCGGGCTGTAGCAGCGATGTGTGTGCACCATCTTATTATCTTGAAATATAATAAGCTACTAATTTGTGACTCGACAGCAACATGGAAAAGGTTAATGTTGTAATCACTCCTTTTTATCACTTTTGTCAGGAGACAATTGATCCCTGTAATAAGTAACCACATACTAATAACTTTATATATTTAGAGCTCTGTATGGTATTTACATTTGTATAGGGAGATATATACTTTGCTCGCATCTGTGTTTGGAAAGCAAGAGGTTTGATGATTGTCATTATTATTACAATAATTGCATATTTGTGTGTGAAGCCAATACTGAATGTCCTAAGCTTGGATATGGGATTGATGGTTAGCTGTTTTTCCAGGGCATTGCCTGCATGCATGTCACTTAGGGACCTACACCTATGGCAGTGAAGAATGGCAATATTTTCCTCTTTTTGCAATGTTTTCTACAAAAGTTACAGTGAATACCCACAGCGAAGGAATGTTGCACCTGTGCGAGGGATTGTGGAAAAGGGTTGGTGCTTGCAACCAACCATAAGAAAAAAACATAAATTATTAAGTCGTTCCTCCAGAAAAGCCTGGGCTTTCTGTCCTCCACACAGAAGACGGTCACAGCCTTCCCTGCCATCCTGGCGTTGGCTCCTGTCATTGTTTAGCATAGGCAGTGTGTTCCATGGGGAATGCAGGCACACAATTGTAGCTTTGTGAATGACAGCATTTCTACACCACAGTGACCCCAAGAGGTTTTCAGCCACCAAATTTCCCAATGGATCACACAGACGGTGTAGTATATGCATGCATGCATCATGGAAATGGTCGGATTGATGCTTCCATGAAGGAGTTTCGATGCTGTTATAAATTGCTTACATTCGGGCAATTTATTGTGAATCCTCTGCAGACATTAAAAGGGAGGCCCTCTCCTTTCAATTACCAGCAACATGGCACATGTGTGACAGTTGACATTGTACATGACGTGTATACATATAGAACTGTACAGAACCTAGGATGCTAAAATGTTACGTAGATTTACTACACTCTTTGTCTTTGCAGATGGTGTTAAATAACTTTTTTGGAGTCAAAATTAATTGAAAACGATATTGTTAAAGAGGACGTATTTAGTTTTTTGAGGGTTTTCCCTTTCCGCAGTTGTGTTTATATAGGTTTTTTGTGCATGTAAATGGTTAAAGTTAAAAATCCCCAAATTCAAGTCAGAGGGATAGTGCACACTCCCATATGCACTATTTTAAATTACTGGATACAATTGCATTAGTTATATTACTTTGTGCTTATACAGCAGTTTGCCCAGAAAATATATGTATCCAGTACGTATTGTCATATTCCCTTTGTAAGCTATATTTGTATTACTTTGGTCAGCAATGATAGTGTTGAAAATAAGCACAAATCAGTTTGCCTGCTAAAGCTCTAATAACAAAAGGACTTTGTTTGATATATACTATTTTGCAAGTTTGCAAATGAATTGCAAATGTTACTCGTCCCTCTCATAGCCACCTGACTCATGACATGGATGTGCATAGTGTGTTTCTGCCCATTGTTTCTTAGATTTACATACAGCCCTTCCTATCCTATAATGAGCATGAGATCCATGGACAATGGGAACGCTGAGCTAAAAGCCCTCCATGCAATGCAGTTGGTAATTACATGCACACATTGGCAGTTGTTGTTAGTCATTTGCTATTCAGCCGGATCATATCCACATGTCAACCCTACTTTTATCATTTTTGTATCATAAATCTAGTCGCCAGATGCAAAATGCTAACGTTATGCTATAAACGAACTACAAAAAAGTACAGCAGCAGGGTCGCACGACTTCAACGTCACGCCAACTTAAGATCGTTTCAACTGACTTTCGCGCGCTTGCATATTTTAACAAAGCTTTTAATTTGAGCCACACTGAATTTCACTAGAAGTCATGGCTGTCAATTACCAGTCTGATATCATTTTACAAAGATGACAAGAAGAGTGTAGATAGAGGAGAGAACCACTACAAGGCAGGACACGTACAACAGTGCAGCCTAGATGAAGGTGTGCTTACCGGTGTTGTCAGGGCTAGCATGAGGGACAAGGTTTATAGAGTGTTGGTGAGTAGTGATAGCAAGAGTACCGTTAACCTAGAGTTAATTTATTCACATTAGTGACATTAATTCCCATCAACAAATCCATTTTATGTGTCACATGAAATCTTTATTACAAATATTACACACCAGAAAACACAGAAATATCCATGAAATAAACATACAGTAGGCTATAAACAATTATAGGGATAATTGGGAAGGCATTACAAATGTAAATATATTTTAAATAATAAAACAATCCCACCACCACAGGTATCTACAGGAGAAGAGGGAATTCTCTCCACAAAATGTGAATGCCCACGTGGAGAATGGAAATGCAGTCATGCAGCTACATTAGCCATCTTTGCCATCCACAATTTCAGCTGCACTGACACCCCCTGTCAGTGGAAGAAGCCAAAGGCAGCTAAACGTATGCATTCAGTGGAGGAGCTATTTCCTCCAACCAATAACTCATTCAACCCGCTGACAAGAGAGCCCACCTCCGAAGATCGTGACTGGCTGAGGGACAGACTCGGGGGCAGGTTCTCAGGCATTTCTTGGCTTCTCTCCCCCGAGCCAGAAGAGGAACACGACAGCTTGGAAACACTTACTGTTCCTGAAATTATCAAATCTGTTGGGCATCAGGGACCTGAGGCAATTGTGGCAAGCATGGCATTGTCTGAGGAGCAACAGAGGGCAATTCAGGTGGCTACCACTGGTCAGCGAACCAACCCAAACTGGCATTTGTTCAGGAAAGGAAGGTTGACTGCCAGCAACTTTGGAGCTGTCCTGAGGTCAAAGCGTGAGACTGCTTCCCTTATTGCCAGGGTGCTAGGGCAACAACAGGCCCTTGATGGTGTTTTGTCTGTACAGTGGGGGACTATGAATGAATGTGAGGGCGTCAGGGCATTCACCACTGCAACCAGGATGCAGGTCCATGAGTCAGGTTTGTGGCTCTCCCAATCAGGAGTGTTGGGGGCATCTCCAGATGCTCTGGTAGGGTCTTCCGCTGTGCTGGAGGTAAAGTGTCCCTACGGAGCCAGGGAAATGACAATTAGTGAAGCATTGCAAATCAATGGCTTCTGTGTCAGTAAGGAGGGAGAAACATTCAGCCTGCGTGAGGAACATCCTTACTGGCACCAAGTGCAAGGTCAGCTTCACCTCACTGCAAGAGAGACTTGCTACTTTGTGGTCTGGACTACGAAACAATTGGCAGCCTAACCTGTTGGCTCTTGAGGACTTTTTCAAGGCCCACATGCTTCCAAAGTTGGCACTGCCGGAATAATCACCTTTGTCACTGTTGTGGTTATTTTCTGAAAAGACAGAAAAACAAAAAGGCATATTAATGTACTTGTTCTGAGTTCAGAGAGCACTGCTGTTCAAATTAAATATTTTTTTTAGAGAAAACTCAGCTTCAGGATGTTATGGTTCCCCTTTGAAGATCTTTCTTGTAGCTGCTGCGATCCTTGTTTTAGTCGTTCATATGTTCGATGAAAAAGATCATACATCTATCATTTTCAAATATAGTAATTTTAAGACATTTTGAATCGTTTTTAATTTACATTTACTCACCTTTGCAATGTTGTGGTTGTTAGAGTGTTAGGTTTCTGACTGCAGAGAATAACATATTTACAGAATAACATTTCTTAATAAAAAAAGGCAGTCCGTGCAGAAAACTATTGTGGTTTCTTGATTCAAGCCTGCCTCTGAATCCCAAATCACAAACCATTCTTTGGAGTAACGTTTCTGATAGAGAAAGACAGAAAACAAACATGAGCCGACCCGAGAGGCCAGACCTTAAGGTAAAAAGACAGTTTAAAGATTTATATTTGCAGATATTATCAGCACATCTGAGTCAAATTAACATGTGTATTAAACAGAACCTAAATAAAGAAATAAAATGCATCCAGTGTTTGAGTTTAATGATGAACTCAAAATGTAAAACGAAGTATAATAATAATAATACATTTTATTTATATAGCGCTTTTCTACAACTCAAAGACGCTTTACAGCAGGGGTCCCCAAACCTTTTCCTGTGAGGGCCACATAACTTTTCCCTTCTCTGATGGGGGCCGGGTTCAGTTTGGAACAGAAAAAGTGTGACGATCGCAGGGGTGCCTAAACGTAAACATGTATTGTTTTCTAGAAAGCCACACATAACCAAATATTAATAACCCTTTCCGGGATCTTCACAGAAAAAAAAGTCAGGAAATAAATAATAACACTATTAATGAAATAAATAACACTATTTTTGAAATACATAATAACCAAATAACCCTCTCTGGGTTCTTCACAGAAAAAAAGTCCATTGAACATTAACTTTCTGTTGTGCCGTGCACAATCTTAACAGGTCAAAGTTTAGCTTAGTTGTCAGAGCTGAATCTCTTACTCAAATGACTCATATGAGCAGTCTCTCAAAGTTCTTGTGTTCCTTCATTATAATCCTTTTGTAGGTTCCAGTAGGTTTGTAGACACCGCTGTTTGCAGCTCTCTCTCATCAACTTCCCTGTGAAAACCACAAAGCAAGCAGGCTGAGAAACTAAGTGATAAAGCACCTACACAGCACAATACATTTCACTACCAGTATGGTTGTGGAGATGGATTTTATCGCAGTAGATTTTATTATGATTACATTTGTTTATACTCAGAATGACTCATTCAAGTCAGAAAAGTGAGCTTACCTATGTATGTTCATCAGTGTGAACCGTGGGCCTGCATCTGGCTGGTGAGAAGTTGAATGTCAGGCTCCATTCTAGTCACAGCCAGTCTCAAACACTGATGCAGATGTTCATCTGTCAATCTTGATCTCATCGGAGTTTTCAGGTGTTTCATGTGTGAAAAGGCTCGCAGATATACGTGCTGCCAAAAAGTTTGGGAGGGCGGCATAGAAGTCAATGAGACTGAGTTTGAATGCGTCTTTCAGAACATCACAGTTCTGTAACTCGGCCAACTCAAACTGATAAGAAGGCTGGGCTTCATCGATGTCGGCAAGAAAGGGGTTCTGGAAAAGACGGATTTGTTTTGCATTAACATGTAGTATCCGGAATCGCACACCAAACTCCGCCTTCAGCATTTCCAGTGCTTCCACACACTTTTCAGCTGGGAACGGGACCGCTGGGTTCTCTGCAGAGAGCTTTTGGGTAGCAGGGAGACGGATGAAGTTGTGCTTTTTCACTTGTTCCAAAAGCAGCGCAAGTTTCACCTCAAATGCTTTTATGTGAGAATACATGTCGCAAATGAGTTTCCCCTGGTCTTGTAGCTGCATGTTAAGGCTGTTCAGCATTTCTGTCACGTCTGTTAAAAATGCGAGGTGCCATTTCCATTCTGGGTCGATCAGCTCTGGGACCGTTTTGTCTTTTGAATGAAGAAATGCGTTAATTTCCAAAACCCTATGGAGAAAATGTATTGCTTTTTGACGAAGGAACCGGAAGTGCTAAAAATGCTAACTTACTTCCGGGTTTTAGGACGCGTCACTGCGGTTCTCTATAGTTGCCGACAGTTTAGTATTTTTAAAATACCGTTACTATGTCAAACATGCTCAAAACTTTCTGACACTCTCTCTTAAACACCTCTAACATTATATATCATTTACACAAGTTAACATCGATCATTTTCATCAAGAATTGGACACATGATCCGATTGATCGTCTGGATTGCTTCTGAGGAGGGGGCGGAAGTGTCCCCCCTAAAATAACCCTGGCGTCACCGCTCACCTTCCAAAGGTTTCACCTTACTTTCTATTCTATTTATGTATTCTATCTATTTCTATTCTATTTCTATTTCTATTACTTTCTATTTCACCTTACTTACTATTACTGTTTCTCAAACAGTACAGATAAACCATAAAATGATATGAATGAAATACAGATAATGTTGAGCTTTTCAAAACAATAAATTCACTGTTTAGCAAAAATAAATACACAAATAATTGTACCATTTTTGGGGTGTACCACATATGTATCATGCATTAGCACTGTTTTCTCTTGCTAACTGAGTCAACCTTGTGGCAACCAAAGAAACAATGCTGTTAGAAATGATTCTAATGTACTTGATACCTGTAAATGATGCACTTCGTCACCAGCAGAAAACAGACTAATCAATTGAAACCAGTGTAAGATAAGACACGATAAGATGTACTTTATTGATCCCAAATGTTGTGGTTTTTTCGGGATCAATAAAGTACATAGTGACACGCTTGGTTATCTCCACTAGGCCAATTAACAACGTTCATTTCTAAACTTCGAGTAACAATCATATTTCCACCCATTTTTATATTTTAATGTACAGAGCTGGATATAAACAACATGTAGCATATGGTAGAGGTCCATTGATAGAATCTGTCTATCAGGTAGCCAATGAAGGCAGATCATAAATAGAGAAGAGCAGCTTTTCAGGGCAATATAAACAGTCCTTGCAGCTTGATGTCTGAAATCCTTTCAAGACATGGAACAAGCATTTCCAAATTTGGCTTAAGTGGAAGAAAATGTTTTGTCCTTCACCGTCTAAATGCATTTTTATTCAGTTAACCATGGTCTCTTTAAATGTGTTAAAATCACACAGAAGTGACAGTCCTATTCACGTTAAGAAATGTAAGCCTTGATTCTGTCATATTTTTAAGGAAGTCCTGTTCGCTGCGTTAAGATGTGTCAGCTTGTTGTATCCCAAACTCAGTGTTGCAACCATTTTCCACTGCGATTTCCTGAGCAAATGTGTCTTATGAATGCATTTGGATGCAATAATCATAGCCTTAGCTCTGTCTCTTTTAGGCATGCATTAGTTTACTGTTGCATTGTGTGAAAACAACCTGTGTTGCAGACATCTGGCCTGGCTAATTCCTGTGTCAGTGGATGTCCCCCGCTCAGCCCCCACTCATTAGCTTGACCTCTTACCCTGCACAGTTTTAATAATCCACAATATTACAACCTCTAGTGACACATGCATATTTATAAAGCCCTCATCATGCCATCACTCAAAGTAATCATTGTCCTGGGGCCCATTATAGCAGATTTTTTGGCACAATCCACTGCGGGACTGTTTTCCAATAGACATCGCAGAAGCTCATGTGCTTTGCAGACTTTTACACCATGGGCAATCTCTGGGATCACAGGTGGCTCTGAAGAGTGAGAGAGGATAAACTTTGAAAATATTGCTCTGCATAAACAAGCAACATATTATATTAAAATCATCTGGGCAAAGCAGACTCAATCATTTAGCCAGCTGCTATGACTCAAAACAGAAAAGGAGAGGCTTGGCTATAAACCTTTTATACATCTCCCCTTCCTTCAAGGACTCTATCAGTGAGTCTTTCACATACTTTCCAGCTCAATATCTACACTAACAACCCTCGCTCCCTGAGCTGCTTGTATGTTAGTTGTATTTGCTTTTAGCTGCGTATTGATTGCTCCTGTTCCTACTGCTGTCTGTATGTCTACGATATGAGGTCTGTTGTTATTCTCCAGATCCATCCCAGCGCTCATATTGTTTGTATTGGTATCAGTGTGCATTGTCTGATTATAACCCTCATTTGAGTGAGCTCTGCTGTGCTGTGTGCAGCTGTGTGACTGTTGGCCTGCTGTTACTGATTCTGCCTCTCTTGTCCTTTCCTGTGTTGTTTTCTTTGTTTGTTCCCTTGCACTGGCTTTCAATGTTGAAAGCTGCTTTTATTTTGTGACCCCCCCCCCTGCCCATTTGTCTCACAATATGAGGTGTGTTTCTGAATGTTGCTGACATGAACCAACCTGTGTTTGATTCATTAGTGAAGTCAAATGTGTAGCTATGGTTGCAATGGTTGTTGGTATACATTTTATAATGTTTGGATGCACCCTATACCTAAACACTTAACATTATAGTGAATACATTACCTGTTCGATCCTGTATTTTACTTTTCTAACTGTTGCTGCACCTCAATTTACATTATCTTATCTTACCTTATCACCTTCTAGATAATGTGTATTAAATGCAATATGTTTCTATTGTGATTTGCTATAATAGCACTTTATTGACTTAAAACAACTTATCTCTTGTATCTTATATCAGTTCTTCACATTTGTTGTCTGACCTGACACAACTGTTTCTAACCGTGTGTGTCTTATTTTGCAGCCATTAATGGATATTATGACATAAGTATTACATTTACTTAACCATTTTATGGATAGAGGCTTTAACCAATTAATTGATAAGAAATGAATCGCAGTAAGAGGACTAGCAAATGCCTGCATTGAGCCAATACAGCCTTTTTAATATGCCCATGGATTGTTATATACAAAATGATTACATGTAACTACAGCTGGGTACAATTTGTGCACAAATAGAATAGAACAACATCATGTTGTTGGGTTGTAAGGTGTTGTTGGTTCTACTTTGCAAAGCCCCCCAATAACGTATTGCCTTACATAGTCTTACAGGAAAACACAAACACATGGAAAAAAAGAGTATAGTTGCCAGCAAAATCCTCTGCAAAGATGGCTGATATCCAAAAACAAGTGCATTCCTTCCTTCATAGGGATTCCATTTTTCATTCATTTAGTCAGAAATATGAAGGATTTGTCAGAAAAGCTCTCTCTGCTATTAACTGCTTCACAATAGAGTGGCTGATTAAATGAAAAGTGGCAGTGTCCCTCACAATGGTACATTGTGCATTCAGTGACACAGCGGAGGTATAATGGTTAATTTGGACATGTAACCTTTAGTCTGTAGACCCAAGGTTGTTCTGCTCACATACAAGAGAGAAGTGGGACAAAGCTATGCCAGTAGTGATGATGTTTAATTCAATAACTTGAATAATAGTCAAGTTTTTCATCTATGTGGGCGTGATTACAGTTTGGTTTTTGTCTTTACTTTTATTTTGGGTCTCATTATCAAACTGAATAAGACAGATTATAACTTGCATCCTTGCTGCTAGATGTTAGTAACTGCAGTATACAGAAACATCAATGATTTATACATATCCTTTTTTCTGGATTTGTTTAGGTTATTTGAATCAATGCATGTATATCTTTAAACCTGTGTAAAGCTTTAGTTTTTCATGCATAACCACAATGGCAGAAATCCTATTGAACTTTACATTTCCATGAACAATAATCCAGCAAAAATATAAAAGGAATTATTTGTATTTGTCACAAAGCAGACTATTCTTTAGAGGAAAAATTATGATATTAAGGTGTCATATTGCCAGCAAAGTAATTTTCACCCTGTCAGCCAGTTATCATTGTTGAGCATGTTGTGTGAACTGTGAACTTCCTGCAGTGGGAACTTCCTCCAACTCTTACATTTTGCTCTTAAGGATGTTGCAATATTCGACCTGCCATGCCCTCCTATGAATATTTGAAAGGAAAAGCCATAAATGTTGAAAAGATTATAAAAAAGTTAATACCCCATCCCACTGTTGGTGGTTCAAAAGTTTTACTGTGTGCATGAAGAATATCCTCTGCATTATTTAAAATGTGCGGTTTGCCGTCTTATTATTCTGTGCATTGGGACAAAATAAGCAGTCTGTTCTCCAAATTAAATATGCCTCTATGGCCTTGAGCAATCACATTTAATGCTTATTTTGGTATTAAATGCGCACAGAGAGAGGTGAAACAGGGACTATGGGTACGAGAGGACCACGATGTGAACTCATCATTTAATTATTATGTTAATATTTTATTTTATTTATTTCATGTATTTATCTTGTATTTGATTTGATTCTAAAACAAAACAACTGTCAAATTCCCCCTCAATAAATACAGTAGTTGTAATGTTAAATTAAGTTACCGTACTGGATTTCAGGGAATTGCAGGTAATAGTTTTTTTATCAAATATCAGTCCAAATCCCCACAAAATAATTAGTTTTCTCGGGAATGTATAATATTTTATACTAAAAACATTGTATACGGAGACATAGTGCTCCCCTGGCTTTTTACTTCCTGTTTTTAAATAGCCTCATGTCTCAAAAAAATGATATTTCCTTACCTCAGCTTTAATTTAATTCACATTTTTTAACTATTTAATTTTCTTTGCCTAGATAATGAAGTGACCGTCAATCAGTGGCGGCGCCAGAAATGTTCTCTAGGGGGTGCTGTGGGGTAGCTTGACGTTTCATAGAGGGTGCTCAAACATTAAGGGTTTCCCATGAATGCACCAGCGCTACAGTTGAATTTTCCACTGCAACACTCCCCACACGCACACACAGTGTACCCGCGACTGTTACAATGAAGGCTCGATAATCAGCTCACGGCATATAGGTGTAAGCAGGGGTAAAGTGCTATTTTTACAAGTGGGGAGTGGACCTCACCTCCTCTAGGAGGGTCCTCACCTCCTCTAGTGGGGTCCGGGGGCATGCTCCCCCAGGAAGATCTTTTTTAAATATTGAAGTTGAAAGCATCAATCTGGTGCACTTTGAGAGCAACATTAAGAGATCTATGGATACATCTCTCAACACCCATATGAAACAGAACTGTAAACAGATTTTCTATTTCTAGACATTTTACATATCACTCCCATTTTAAAACAAACCATTTGAGACCCACTGAGAGACTAAAGTTAACTATTTAAACACTGAGAGAGTCCTTTACTTCACCTGAGCAGAGGTTATCTGAGACTCTCAGTCTGACAGGAGAGAGTTCTCCCTCCACCGTGTTGTTGAAAAAGCTCCTTATACCCGTTAGCTTGGCTAGCTAGCACCAGATGCTAACCACAACGATCTCCGGTAGATACCCACCGGTGCGCGAGCTCTCTCTCTCGCTCGCGCACGCACACAAAATGGCTCGTGCCACACACACACACAGAGCTCACAAGGCCTATTATGTGCAGAATCCCTCTCGCTTTCAGGTGGTTTTGATTGAGTGTCCACACGTGGACGTTTAAGTACTAAAAAACGATATTTTTTTCACTTTGCTGTTAGCAAACAGGAAGTCACTCAAGTGTCACAAAGTAATTTAGCCTATGGGTAGGTCAAAAATCGAATGTGTGCTGGCCATTAGCCTAATCATATCACCTGTGTTGGCTTTATGTTTTTGGTCAAACATTTATTTGTTTCACATTTGCATTGATGTAATCAATAATCTTTCGAATTTAATTTAATAAAAATAATAATAATAATTTTAGAAAAAAAAATTCTCGGGGGTGCTTAGGAGGTGCTTTGGCAATCCTGGGGGGTGCTTCAACCTCCACACTTATTATTACCTTTTCCCATTACATTACATTCTCCTAAATATATATTTTTTTGTTTAATTGTTCTTCTATTAATTCTCATATTTTCTGATTTACCCTACCCTTTATCATCTTCAAAAAACACTTCTGGTGTTTGTTTAAAATATTGTACACTTTCACTGCATGATAACATGATCTTAAAAAGTATTGTGCTTACTCCTGTTTTTGTTCGGTTACTTTTTAAGAGTAATGTGACCCACAGAGCAAGAAAACTTTCCTCCAGAGCAATAAGGTTGACAGTAGCAGGGTTATCCAAGGTCAAACGAAATTGATTCTGGAAATTGACAGTCTATGCAGATAAAACCAAGAGGACTCCTAAGAAGAGGGTGAGAAAATATAAGATGTGTACTTTTGCTGGAGCAGCTCCCAGACTCTGAAGGGGAAACCTATGGGTGGGGGAATCTGTAATTCAATTCTTCACCACGGTTTAAAGTCCAATTTCTCCCACAGTTATTGAATCTTAACAAGGTGATGAAATCAGACTTCGTCGTTGG
Organism: Harpagifer antarcticus; assembly: GCA_902827135.1. Classification (NCBI taxonomy): domain Eukaryota; kingdom Metazoa; phylum Chordata; class Actinopteri; order Perciformes; family Harpagiferidae; genus Harpagifer; species Harpagifer antarcticus. The sequence goes on from CADEHL010000998.1 coordinate 1,286,298, forward strand.
CTGCAGTAAAATATAAATATCAGACTAAACGCAGCAGAGAGTCTGAGAGACCTGGATTAGATATTTTTACTGGAGTAGCAGCATTATTGAAGAGGGCTGGTAAATGTCGCGCCAGTGTTCATTCTGCTGCACCAGAGCCAGAGGATGTCTGCCTCTGGGCAGTCTAAGAGGGTGTGTGTGTGTGCGTGTGTGTGCGTGTGTGTGCGTGTTTGCGTGTGTGTACGTGCGTGCGTAAAGACATGTACTGAGCCGCAACCTGGATCCATTCCATATTATCCCTCTCTGAGCTTCAATACCCGTGTGTGTGTGTGTGTGTGTGTATGTGTGTGTGTGTGTGTGGGGGGGTGTGTGTGTGTGTGTGTGTGTGTGTGTGGGTGTGTGTGTGTGTGTGTGTGTGTGTGTGTGTGTGTGTGTGTGTGTGTGTGTGGCCTAGCATTACTAAAGTTATGGGGACCTAAATCTGTCACGTGTGGGGACTCACCCTTATGGGGACAAATTGGAGGTCCCCATGAGGGGAATCATTAATTTTAGGGTGAAGACTTGGTTAGGTTTAAGAATAATAATAATAATTCCTTACATTTATTATATTTTCTGATGATCAGATGCACAGACCACTGCGCCACCCGTCCATCCGTTTAGGGTTAGGGTAAGGGTAAGGGTTAGGGTTAGGCATGTGTTGGTTATGGTTAAGGTTAGGATAAGTCTCCAGGAAATGCATGTAAGTCAATGTAATGTCCCCACACACACATGGGTATTGACGGCAGATATGCACACTTACACAGCAGCACCCAACAGGATTGGATCCAAATTAATGGTTGAATGGTTTTGACTGATCCTTTTCCGGGTTCACAAGTTCTCTTCTTTGCTACGACATGTGTGAAATGAAAAATAAGGTTGTGCATCACCTAACTATTCCGTCAAGCAGTAAAACACACACACAGACACACACATACTAACACACACTCACCTATCTTTGGTGACCCTTACCCGTCACACTAGGGGAGGGAAATGGATCTGGGGTTAAATGTTTACCATGCATTATTTTTCAATTGAGAACACATGCATTGATGTAATTGTGGCCCTACCTTGATCATGCTAAAATGTACGTTGATTAATCATACATAAAATCAATTTATACTAGAGAATGCAATTCCTGGAGAAATTGCTAGTGGGAATGCTTTATGCTGAAAAGCTGACGCTAAACTGCTATGCTGAAATGTAATGTGTAAGAAGAAAGTGAAGAATTTAGATTAAAATTACATGAACACTGGGGGCTTGAATGTGTGATGAGAGAAGAAAAGAAAGTAAAAAGGCTTGGAAAAGCAGCAGAATATTTGAACTGCAAACTGTTGAACTAACTTGATGCCAACGGCATTTGATGACATCCCATAACACGCTTAGATGCGTTGATGGCTGCATCGTTAACAAACCTGTGAAGTTTTGGGCCATTTGGAGCATTTTCACAGAAGTTATGAGAAAACCGGTTTATTGCCAGGTAAGTTCGCACATACTAGGAATTTGACTTGATGTCATGGTGCATACATCAAATATAAAAAACAAGAAATCTAATATAAAACACAAAATATTTTTACACCGTAATAAACTACAGTTAAATAGCAATAAAATAAAAATAAAATAAAGCAGTAATTTACATGGAAATAGAATGCTATGAATGAATTTTTTGCATATAAACTATGAAATGTGAAATCAGAATATGTGCAGAAAGGAGTATGACATTGTGTGCATTAATGTAATGCATATGTGACCTGCTCTATCGAAATCAGTCGCATTGAACCGAAGACACATTTTGAGTTGTATACACTGCTGGAAAGAGGAGATTCCTAGCTTTTTAATTATATCAGGATTGTTTTTGTCCAAATATTAATCGAAATATGTCACATTATATAATGACTGTCACCGAGTCATCATTTTGAGAAAAAGGCCTTCAAAGTTTTCTCTTCTCTGGAATCCATCGATCTGATTGATTATTAGCGGAGCAAATTATCAAAATACTACGGAGGGAAGATATTTTCGTTTGGATTACTGGTCTGGGGGAAGCTCGCGAGTGTGTGTGTGTATACGTGTGTGTTTGTGTAATTTTGCGTTTGTGTGTATTGTGTTTGTTTCCCGGGAAAAACCTCACGAGAAACACCGGCTGTTGTTATGCCTGCTGTGACGTTAAATTACTCCGTTCTCCGCTTGTAATTTTGCCGTTACAAGCTTCAAAGTTGTATTTATCATCTGAATTTGCAGAAACAAGGGGGGGATTTTGTGAGAATGTGAGGACCCTGTTGTGCTGTGCTCCGGTTCTCGCTGCGCCGCGCCTCGATGAGCCGTTCAAACTGGAGGTTGATGCTAGTCATGTTGGGGCAGGTGCGGTTTTGCTGCAAGAGGTTGAGGGTATTGATAGGTCAGTTTGTTACTTCTCAAAGAAGTTTAATTCGTACCAACTCAATTACTCCACAATTGAAAAGGAGGCATTGGCCTTAATATGGGCCCTCCAGCACTTTGAGGTGTATGTGGGTTTTGGGAGTAGCCCAGTTGTAGTTTATACCGACCATAATCCCCTTACCTTTCTCTGTTCACTTAACTGTCCGAACCGACGGCTGATGAGGTGGGCCCTGTTCCTGCAGTCCTATAGTTTGGACATTCGGCACATTAAGGGCAAGGACAACGTTGTGGCGGATGCTCTCTCTCGTGCCCCGGTGGGGTAGGAAGTCTCTCTGGTTCTGGATATTTGGTGTTGTTTTGGGGATCCCTTTGGGGCCTCCGTCTTAAGGGGGGGGGGGCTGTGATGCCCCTGTGGGTGCATCAGTAGAGAGGATGTGGCTGTGGTGATTGGTGTTTGCATTGATTGCAGTAACTCAGGGCACCTGGGTCTGGTGTCCTGCAGCTATTTAGAGCCTCTCTGCTCCTCTCTGTGCTCTCTCTGCTTTCCCGTACAGGCCCCGGTGTTGTTGAGTATATCTTGTTGTTACTTTACTTTGTGCACCTCAACACTCTCACACATACACATTCATGCAACCCTCACCCTGCATTTACACTATTGATACCACTGTCGTCCACACCTCATGCCTTAATTATTGTTGCACTTCATCTAATTTGGCTAATTTGGATTGTTTCTTTGAAATAAACATATTTTGATAACCATTGACATGGTGTGTCTCCTTTTTGTTGTGGCCTTTTGAGCCAGGTCATAACACCAGGTTACTAGTATTTTTCATGTAAACAGGGAACATGAATAACCCGATCTCTCTGGACCATCTAGGCGCTTGAGAGTGAGTCAAAGGCAGAACACAGGGACAGTGGAGAGAGGTCCATTGCTGAGGTGAGTGATGAAAGGGAAATGACAGTTTAGAGTAAATTGTGATGTGGACTCTCATCCCAGAAACATTACAGTCAAGGGGCATCATATGACCAATATAGACAGAAGAGCAACATTTATTAGAACATTTAAGTCAATGATACCATTCCTAGGTGAACTTAACATCTGTATGGAGTCAGATCAGTCTCAATATTAATAAATGCTCACAGAAGGATTCACAAATGTATTTTGCGATGTATATATAAATGACTCTCCTCAACAATATCTCTCAATGCACAATATTGTTATTGTTGTATATAAATGTACAAAAAATGCACATTTAAACTGCTTTTTATTAATTCAAAAACGGCTCTGAATTAATAATCAAATATGTTTCCTTTCTTTGCTACTGGATGAAATTACAAAATGTACCCATCATTTTCTTCATGCTAGTATAGCCAAATAAAAGTATCAAACCACCTGTTAAAACGCACCATAATACAGGAAATCTATTTTTTTTCCCCGTGGGGGACGACTCCCATACCCCCCGTTAAAAATGTCCCCCCCACATTCAAGATGCTTCCTACGCCCATGCTTACATGTGAACGTTTTGTTGAAGAACCGTAACAGATATCGGTGACATTTCAAAGCGTGAAGCATGTCAAGGAACGTGAGCATCTGAAGTGTACTTTTTGTGTACTTTCGGGTTAATAATGTGGCCTTTTTGGAAGATTAAAGGTGGGGTAGGTAAGTTTGAGAAACCGGCTCGAGATACACTTTTTGTTATATTCCATGGAATGCTCTTAACATCCCGATAGCAATGAATATCATCTGTGGAAGCCGTGGTACTGTAAAAGCCGGCCCGGCTAAAATAACTGGATGGCCTACCTGCCTGTCAGCCTTCCATCTGTGCACACATTTATCTCGTGCCCTCATTGGTCATGTGCGCGTTCGTGTGTGTTGGAGGAGGGGCTCTGTAAGGAAGTGGCAGATTTGTTCCGGTTGTGTATTTTCAAATTCTGGCGCACTCGAGCTGGTTTCTCCAAAATTACCTACCCCACCTTTAACTAAAGGTGTGCGGCTGCTGTGGTGGGGAAAGATGAGGCTGAACTTACAATGGGGTTTAATGGAGGCATGTTGAAAGTTTTTGTCACTTCATGCCCTCAAGAGGCATTTTGTTTAATTTTGTTGCTTAATTTTATTTTTCAAGCTACGAGATGTTTTCCTACGTTTGTCATGAAGAATTATGTCTCAGGAATGTAGGGTTTGGGAATTATGGCAGGTTTAAAAGAAAATATGAAGGCAAAATTAAATCTGTCCTCCACTCCAGCTGTGACATCACACACTCTAAAATCTGAAGAAGGCCTCTTTACCAAGGTCTGAACAATGTTTAATATCTCTAAAAGTACGAATCAGATTTAAAAGTTGTGTTACACGTATAATTACAGAAAGATGTGTAACATTGTGAGTGAAAGTATGAAAGAGCAGTTAGCAGTTGAAGTTACATGAAGATTGTTGAAGTCTGAAGAGTTTCTCCATTGACTTCCATGTTGAAAATGGGATGAATTATGGGATGTATCTCTGGAATTATGAAAGTTATGAATAAGAAAAGTAATAGCCATCAATTCCCGACCGAGCTGAACGTTTTGATGTTTGAACGGTGTTTCTGCGATGTGGAATGTGGGAGAAGAAGAGGTGCAAAATAACCCGGCGGAATAATAAAGAATTTTGTGCGCAGCATAACAGATAGTTGGAATGCTGTATCAGCATTCACACTAAATTACATCTGAGAGCCACAAATACATTTGGAATTTATGTCAATGGGTTTATAGCAATGAGTATCTTGTTTGCATAATTGAGCTGCAGTTCTTTCAGAAGCATGAAGAGAGCCTTTCACAGAAGGTGAAATAGGTGAATCCCCTTGGATATCTGAATGTTACGTTATTCCGTATCACTGACTACAGTCAAAGAGATCTGTCAGAATGAGGATAAAGTCAGCTTATTCTTAAAGGCACCATTCCCTTTAATGCTTACAGTGATAACTGAAGGTTACTCGCTCAATGGAGCTGCCATGATAATTGGCATTTAGTGATAAAATGCCTCGCACAATGAATGCTAAAAGGGGAATTAATTACTGCCTATCCAATTGTCAATAGCATCTTCTGCTCTCTTCTAAATGTCAGTTTTACATTGAAATGCTGGAGGCATGGCTGCCAAGCACTAATGGCTGGTCAATGTCAGCACTAGCTTTGGAACACACTCTAAGATAGGATATGACGAACATTGTGACAGCTCTCCTTTTCATGCTGCTGCTTGTCCTTAAACCTGCAATAAGGAAATGTTCACATTTTGAAACCTTTCGAATGATCACCTATCATTTTTACTTGAAAAGGCTGAAGCTGATTACCTGTGCCTCCAGATGAAAGCTTGCCATAATTGTTATAATCCTGCATGTCTGACTGTCACCGTTGCTGCTCTGTTAGGTTTGTCTCCAGTTTGACCCCAACACAGGGCTGTAACAGTTAAGGTCCTGATACTCATTACCAGTTGCAACACGGGTTCACAACCACTGTGGTCCTGGTGATGGAAGGTCAGGGCTAATCACAGTAACGTAGCAATCATGTCAGCTGAGGGAGAAGTGTTGAATGTCAGGGCTCATTATGCTACCAATGACATTGAAGGCAAGTTTGCAATTGCATGATGACTCAGAGGGAGCGTGGGTAACTTGAGCTGCTTTGAGTTCAATTTACCAATCATTAGGTAACCCAAAAGAGTGCAACAGAGACATGGAGGGTCTAAATAAAGACGTTTCAGACATATACTTCAGGTTGTTTTTTACTCTATACAATATCCCAGACATTGTTACAGGGTAAATGTACTGTTGTGTTCATTCTTTCTACAAAACATTAGCAGTTTACTGAGGGGGGTAACATTGTACCATTCAGGGATTGTTCGTCAATGCAATGTGAGATGTTGACAGGTTTAAATAGTAAGTAGTTATAACCTCCAACAATCTCCATGTTGTATTGACTCACATGCAGGCGACATGGCTTGCGGGTAAATAAAGAACAAGACTGAGAAACATGGCATTTGTGCAAACAGACTGCTAATGTTTTCAATCAGGATGGAAGAAGACTCCCACGGGGTGTTGTCTGTTGCTACGAGCAGAAGCAAATGACAGGGCCACCTGATGCAGTCCAATGCTTCATGTCCCAATCAATTAGTAATGGCTCTGCAATTATGAGCCGCATAGAAAGTGACTGATGGAGGTTAAGTGTTACGTTACATTTCAATTGATAATGGAGTGGGTTTTTTAAATAGTGTTTTAATGTATTCTGATGTAATGATCAGCTAGGGCCTGTCCGCTGACAAAGTATTAAAGAATAGCTTTACTCTAATCACAGCAAAAAACATTAAACTCATAATGACCTGAGATTGGCTTGTTGTTATGCAAATAGTTAAAGGTGCATATATGTAATCATAATGCCCCTACTTTACGGTGCTTAATCACATGTGTTCTATCGCCCAGGAACATACACACATAATAAATCAAACTCAAGTCAGTCCAGACACTACATCCTCAACCTAGCCACTCTGCCTGGTTACATAAAAGATTAAAGTGCCATGCCATGCACGGTTCAGCATAAAGTCGGCATTGAAAATCGAAGGTAAGACCTTGAGGCAGTGTGCCTGTATGGATACCGACATATCCTACTTCATTGACTATTAAACACGGAAAATTGAAGCAACATCATAAAATATAAAGTTCTATCTTGCCGCTTCATCAAATGTTATTTTAGTGAACTTATAAACTCCATCTTTTTTGTATACATCAAGTGTGATTCCTTGCTGTAGCGATGTTTTGATTTTGTTCAGGGAGAAGGCACATGCTATATTACTCTGAGCATGCATGGTGTTTATAGATATCCAGCAACAGATGTGTCCTGTTTATGGTGGGTAGTGGTAAAGGCATCATGCTGTTTACTGGCTTATTAAGCCCTCTACCTTAATATAAAATGCCCCCCAACAGACACAGTACAGTAGGTGTGAGACTTGTGAAGGGCAAGTGGGGAAGTAATCCTTTGAGAAGTGGCATGGAAGTCAAAACAAAGACAGAATGTGACACGACTTTAAAAGAACATCAGAGTCAAGAGTCAGCTGTAATACGTTTCCCTAATGCACAGTTGTGACATCTGCTTTTCTTTTCCCAGCCTGTTAATAGGATATCATACCTATCTAGCACAGCTAATTACCTCCACTATGAATAAATTACAGTGAGTACTTGCTCAAATCTGTTGGGCCTAGGTCATGATGACAATTATATTGTTCCCGTTACAAACAAGAACCCAGTGTTCCTGTTACTGCTGTGTTTTGATAGGAAATCGAATGAGAATCAAGGAGCAGAATGTAGTAATTTGTTATTTATTGTGAGGTCAGACTGTTCTGGGGACCTTGATTAATCCTATCATCAGGATACATACATGGGTAGATCATAACATCCTCAACTTTCCTAATTTCCAGCGTTTATTAGTTGAATTCTCTATAAACCTTCAGTTAAACTGTTCATATGTTGATATTCAGCTCTACAGTATGTTGTACTCATTCTTCACAAATGCAAGGCCACATGTGGATCAAGCAACACTGGTAAATGTGAGTATTGAAACTGAATACATTTCCAATCAATCGTATAATACCATCAAAGTATTCAACCTTGCTTGTAATATAGCTGCAAAACTTGAAATAAGTTCTACAGATCCATATTACAGTGATTTTAAGCATGATATTCCCAAAACATGGACAAAAGAATAGCTTTGAAGTGGCATGTTATCCCATTGAGATTGAATTGCAGCACAAATACTGTTTATACATATGTAACAATACAATGTACAACACTATCAACTCAAGAGAGATGTCCTTTGTAGAGTCTGTTTTTACATTCATGGCAACAAGTGCGAGTCACATTTGCGATGTGAGATCTTAAAGTAAGCATGCATCAATGATTTGTTCACAACACAAATTGCATAACGTATGCGATAAATTGGATTTTAACAATTTGTTTGATAGTCCTGCCTTTCATTATGTGGGTAGTTATAGGTTCAAATGTAATTCAACTTAGAGATGTTAGGTTTTATAGTTTCAATCTATATTAAACATCTTCTAATGTAGTAATGCATTTCCAAGTTTAGCTGGTATCTTTGAGGAATGTCAGAGGAGAAACGATGAAGGCGTGCCCCACAGGAGGTGTGTAGTGCAGTGGGTTGTGCATTGGTGTTCGGATCAGGGGGTCACAGGTTCAAACCCCACTGCAGTCAGCATGTCGTTGTGTCCCTGGACACTTCACCCCAAATTGCTCCTGTGGTGATTGCCCACAGTGTTGAGTAAGTCGCTTTGGATAAAGCGTCTAACAAGTCATGTAATGTAATGTTAATGTAATGCTTTGTCTTTTATGCTGCTGCAACAAAAACTACTTCCCAAATTGGGATCAATAAAGTACCATCTTATCTTATCTTATGTAATGTAATGAAGGACGCTGAAAAAATAAAACAACAGTTGACATGTAATCAATAATCGTCATGCATACCTCAAAACACAGCATCGTTGTTACTACTGATTAGGCGCATTCACACCGCAGTACTTTTCCCACAAAGGTTCATTAGTTCATGAGAACTCTTTTGTCGCGTTCACACCAAAAAGAGCCGGTACTAAAATTAGTTCATGAGAACCTTTTCACCCCCTTTTCCGTCCCTGCTAGAGGGCAGGGACTTTCGTGGAAGAAAAAGGTTCCTATTTCTGATTGGCTGGGCGGATTGCAAACCGCGCCCCGTAAAACTCCCAAAAAGTTTTGTGAAGCCGCCATTTTATTATCCTCGCATTAGCATTATTAGCATTAGCATTAGCCCAGCGCAGAAACGCAGAGAGACTAACTTATGGCAACACAAAATAAAACATGGGAGCGGTGGAGATGAGGAGGTGTCGGCGTTCTGGCGATTTACTCGGAAGGCTTCAGTAGAAGCTGCTGGGAGTCCCAGCAGCTTCTAATGAAGCCAGTCCCCAACTCCGGGGACTTCCGGACGGGGACTTTGGGCGGCAGTATATACGCCGTGAAGTGGTTTGCGGCCTGCCAGTAAACCCAAAGCAGAAGAAGAAGAAGTGGCGTCAGCGGCTTCATTTGCCTACTCCTCCCCCAGGGACTTATTCCGGTGTTAGTTCATGAGAACTAAAGAGTTCTCATGAACTAAGTTCTCATGAACCTTTGTGGGAAAAGTACTGCGGTGTGAATGCGCATATTCTGAGTATGAATCACAACACTTACACTATTGAACAGGATGCTATTCCCAAAACTCATTAGGCTACACTTCATTTTCATTCCTACTGTATTTGGACCACAAAATCACAAAAAACTATTAAAATATATTCCCTTACATTTTGAATAGAATGAAATAAGGTGGAATAATCCTTTAAACACATTGGAATATTGTAAAACTTTGATACCATGAATACGAAAAACATACCATGATATGAGGAGGCCTGTTGTCTCTAGATGTGTTTACTGATGATAAAATGTCATTAGTGGAAGTTCCCGTAAAGACCCACCTCATTGCATATTAGACACATTAAGCTTTTTGATTAGATGTATGTGATTTGTTGTTACGATGTTGTGATTAAGCTCTTCTCTGGTCTAAATGATCCATGAGCTTAGCAGAAGCTGACATCTGGTTGCGAATTACTTTGATAATGTTTTTATATTTGGGCATTGCGTACACATTTCAGCATCTGTGCTGTTTGCTAATTGCTGTCATCATCACAAATCAAACAGTAATTTAAAGTTAAGACAGCTGTAAAATGAGTGTGATATGGTGTCATTGTTAAAGAATAAAAATGATATGCAGAATGTTTGGCGTGTTGGATAAATTATCTGACAAGTATGGGATGTCAGATCGGCGACTGTTTTCAATGCACAAACTACTAGATTTCTTCAACTTTTGTTGCAAAAATTGTGACAGACTCATTTAAATATCGTTTAAGTATTTCACCTTTCGTTGTGTCTATAGAGATAACATTGATAGAATACACTTCTAAGGAAAGAGCAGTATTAAATTCCACATGACCTAAACATATGCATTTGGGGTTTGCAAAATACTTTACATTACTGTTTATATTAGTTTTAAAAATTGCTGATACCTGCTTTGCACCAGTCCAGAGCAGCTGATGTTGGGGTCACTTTTAATGTGCCAGATGCTAGTTGCATGCTTACCGTTTAAAACGCATTTACAGCCATGGTCAAAGGTAAATCAAGCTTTGATGAAATCATAAAATGTGTTCATGAGGTTTATTTTGCTGTGTGTCCCCACCTCAGCCATTTTATGAGCCAGCTGGTCCTCTAACAGCAAAAATAAGACCTTTAGAGTTGCTATACTGAATGGAAATCCACCGAATCCCTCATTGTTCATCAGGGCTCTTACGCTTGCATAATGAGGCAGAGAAAGCACCAAGGAAACATACCAAAAGAGTATTATCATTCTTCACAGCCTCCCCTAAGAAGCCGCACAATGCTTGTAAACCTCTGTGAATTCTCTCCGCCTCCTTACGGGTAATGAGCAGGCCATTGAAAATGAAAGGCCAATGAATTAGCCCTCGGCCTTGCTTTTAATCAAAAGTCAGATCAGCAGGAGATGCTCATCACTACCAGTTTCTACGGGCTTAATTATATAGAACTTTGTTCATCCAATGATCTCTGCCCCCCCCCCGCAAATTAAACTGTAAAGAGATATTGAATTTACAGAGAGGGTGCACCTTTGTGATAGTATCGCATAATACCTGCTTCAATGGCAATCCACCTTATTAAACTAATTTGTTAAAGTGTCTGAAGTCAGTGGCATACATTACAACTGACCTAAGCTGTGCCACAATAGTTATCCTTTGAAATTAAACACATGGTGAATCATGTTCAGTTAAACATGATTTTATGTATACAACAATCTGACAGAACCGAGAACTCTGGCAAGAAAAGAGAGGAAGCTTGCAAAGGTGGGAATATAAACATAATATGCTGTTCCTGCTTACCTTATCTGGAGTTATATGAAAAACAAATGAGTAATTTACATTGGACGTTACCACAGTGGTCTACATTAACACAGTAAGGCACCTTGAGTCTGCATGACTCACTTTGGCGCTCTTCCAGGACACCACCATTAGCGTCACTGATTACATATATAGATTCACTGTGTTGGATTTAATTTGTAAAACAGAAGAAGCAACTGCACAAAACCAAAATTAAATCATTCCGCAACCTAAAACTCATGTATCAACAGCAGCATCCGGGAAGCCATAAACACAAGCACTGCAACATGTAATTTAGGGCTGCAATCTCAAAGCATGGATGATTATAGAGCAGCAGCCTACAATCTAATAAGAGCGTTAACACTAGAAACGCCAATGGGTCAATTTTACCCGCAGCTGTTTCTTGATTGTATGTAACTTTTTTCAATACAATATTCAAGTCTCCCAGTCCGTGACTTTTCCTGAAAGTGTGTTATGTAGCACCCTCTGTTGTTAAAAATGGTCAATATGAAGTCAGATTGAAAAAATGGCCCAAAAAATGGCCATGTATACCCATTAGCACCACCGGGTAAAATTGACCTTATAGAAAATGCAGTGATCTTCGCACTATTGATCTCGCACGAAAACATAAACATGACGTGTTGCTATAGCAATGCCTGTTGTTTACTGTGGTCCCTTTATGGATAGAGAGATAGATAGATAGAGGGATAGATAGATAGATAGATAGATAGATATAGAGAGAGAGATAGATATATAGATAGATAGAGAGATAGAGAGACACTTTGCACATAACTCACGGTAGCGATCTTTTATACTTCATGCAATCTACATGAAGTAAAGCTGAGAGTCCACAGATTCTATTGGTATAAGTTTCATCACTGTGTGATCAAAACTCACTCTTAACCCTGTGTTCTAGTATGATAAATAAAAGAACATTGTACCTTGAAAATCAATGCATTCTAATAGCGGGTACATTTTACCCGTTGGCGGTTTCAGGTATACAGCGACCCCTGGCGGTTCTAGTGTTAAAGGAGGCAAAAAGAGAATACAGTCAGAAACTATTCAAGATTGGCAGCCAAGACGCATGTGGCAATGTCTAAGAAATATGATGAATCACAAGTCCACAGAAACCCCTCTTTGTAAAGTGCACCTTTCACTCTGTCCAATATACCCACATACTTTGCGACGGTCTTGTGCGCAAGAAAACAAAACCAGCCTGACTGAATGACTGCCTAGTTGCACTCATCTCTGTATTGATAAAGTACTTTGAAAGCTCTTTGAGCATCACATCTGCTACTCTCAACCCAGCTAAATGGACCCACTACAGTTTGCATCTCGTCCCACCAAATTAGCAGAAGATGCCTAAGGAAACATCCTCCACACCACCCTCACCTGGACAAGAAAGCAGCAATGTGAGATTACTGATCATTGACTTTAGTTAAGTCATCAGGATTAAACCCCCTCAATTGGTATGTGGATACTTGTCATCCTGACAAGAAGATCCCAGGTGGTGAGGGTATGCTGGTTCTCTGAACATCAGGAAGACTAAGAAGCTGATAGGTGACTTTGGGGAAAAGCTGGGAATTACGCCTCCTTTAATATCAACGGGTCCTTGATGGATAGGGTGGACAGCTTCGAATATGTTGGTTTCCACAACACCAGTGTCTGATCTGGCCTGAATACTGACTCAGTGTTTAGAAGACCGTGGCAAATACTGAAATTACTACTCCTGTGCATTGAAAGCGTCCTGCTAGGGAACATCAACACCTGGTACGGAATAGGACTGACAATGACCTCAACGGCCTCCAAAGAGTTGTTTGGTGACTGAACATGCAATATGCTTTTTTTGTCCTACCTTAAGGAAACGTACACCAGTCAATTCATTAATAAGGCCAGGATAATCATATGTATTCAAACAACTGTTCAAAACAGCCTTTTCTCCCTGTTTGTAAAATGATACCGTATACCAGGGGTCGGCAACCCCTGGCACGCGTGCCAGCATTGGCACGCGGCACCGTAACCAGTGGCACGCTAGAAATAAGTGGAATAAGTGTGCAAAAATATTTAAATTGTATTTTGGGATCCTGAACGAGGCCGCCGCCAGAGCGCGTCTCCCCGTTACCCGCAGAAGGAGCACGCAACGCAGCCCCGCTCTCTTTAACTCCAGGTGACTTTCTGCCGCTTTCCTCCGTGGTGCTGATCGTTTCACCACGGAGAGGAAAGCACTTCACTAATTGCAGTAGCCTACCCATAAGGAGCTGTACAAATGCCGCAGTTTCTGCGTGGCTGTGTATTTAGTTGAAAGCCCAGTGGATCTGCTCATCTCTCATTGAAATAATATGCTACAAAGGGGCGGACTGGCCATCTGTGTGTTGAACTTTCCTGTCGGCTCCCAGACCGGAGTCGAGGAGGACAGAAGCAACAAGCTTCAGGTTCAATACCCCACTTTAGCTTAAATGACTGAAGAGAGGCGAGCTCTTCTTGGGAGGCCGTTGCATTTATTTAGCTGTTCTTCTGTTTCAACATCACAGACCTCTGTTTTTCTGCTTCCTCGTTTCACTTCCAGAAACATACACACGTTCCCTCGCTGTCGCTCTACCATCCACACACACACATGCACAAGCCACACCCCTCTCTCTCTCTCTTAAAGGGACAGCGATCTCATCTCACTCTGCATGACCCTAATATCATAACATGTGTGTTCTGGAGAATCACAGAACGGACGATCGTCCTTATTATTATGCCGTTAAAACAATTATTTAAATGTGTTTGTTAAATTCGACATCATGTAAGTTGCACTGACAGGTCCAGACACTGCTTCCCCGCAGCGAGGCTCCCCCGCCCTCCTGCTGATAGTTGACAAGCGTCAAGCTCCTCACCCCTCCCCCCCCCCACTTGATAATTCTCGATCGTTGGCACGCTGATAACAATTTTTTTTGAAAATGGCACTTCATATGAAAAAGGTTGCCGACCCCTGCCGTATACAATTGGCCAGGAAGAGCTTCTACCCTCACACCACTTGGATCTCCCCCCGAAATCATACAAATAGACATATATGTAATAGTATTCCTATCTTTTTTAATATCTGTTTAATGTAATGGATGAGGAACAAGTTGAAAACATGAATTGTGGATTCACCGGACGGAAGGAAAAACACAGTGGAGAGCTGACATAGTTAAGCCATCATACTGTAAGTAGTTATTTGATTGTAAAGAGAAACCTCGCAATGACTGTACGTTAGGGCTGTTATTTAAAGGTCTTTTAAATGTGTATTTTATGTGCAATATTTGGCATCAGAAAGACAATAATTCTTGCTTCGGGTCTCATTTAGCACCAATGCAACAGAACAATCAGTGTTTAAATGTTAGCAGTAAGGGTTGGCAGCGGGAGGCCAAGTGTACAGTATAGCGAACACATTTTATGACTTGATTTATCTCATCTATTTAGTTCTTACAGCTGAGTATTTGAAAGATCATTATGCTGAACAATGACAAACTGTCATGTTGAGGTTGGTCTTTGCGTTTGCAACATACTGTTAAATTGTTACTGGCATTTGCTTTCTTTTTTTTCCCGGACCTACTGGATGAAAAACTGCAACTAAATCTGAATGAAAGAACACATTATATGCTTATCATTTGCATAACAATCCCTGGCCTTTCTCTGACATTTAATATAGCCTATGAATTATAATCAGCCCTAATAATGAGATGAGAAAATGCCAAGGGTGTCAGTAAAAGGTTTGCCTTAAATGAATCGCTAGCTCCCCCCCATTCTTCAAATGTGAACTTGGTCCCTAACGGCATTCAGACATTAATACATCAGCAAACAACTATTTGCTTTGTAAATATATAGTGGGGTAATCGTATCTTGGGCTGACATGAAGTCAAACCTTCGTGAGTGTGTTAATCCGAGCTTCTCTGTTTTGGTAGCCAGGAGAGTCACACATGTGTGCCTGCGTGTGTGTCCCTTTAGTTAGCTTGTGGCCACTACTCTGCACTGTAGTCCTACTCCCATTTCTACTTTAAATGTCTTAATAGAAGTGAAGCTGTTTAGACGCGTGTCTACTCAATGCCTAATTATGCTTTTTAGGGTTTTCCCTTTCCTGCTGTGTGTTATATATGCAAAGGCTAAAATCCCCAGCCTAAATGGGTAAAAGATGCACGGTATGCAGACATATGCATACCGGCACCATCAGTTAGCGTACATTTTTTAAAACACTGCTGAGAAATGTAATATAATTTCTAATATGCTTTTTGTATAGGCACTCTTTGGAAAGTATTCGCTGCTGCTATCAGGGGAACCTAACATTGTTTTAACCTAAAAGCATGTTAACATATTTTAGAACTTCAGAACTTTGAATAAGTGCCTTATGTGTTCCTTTTAAGGCTTTTACTTATACTAAATATATTTAAATATTTATATAATATAGGAGTCTTTCATTAAAAATGCCTTGAAATGATGTGTTATACAAGAGAAGCTGTACTTTGCACACACAGTACTGTGTATCAACCCTTATATTAGACTGCAAAACAAAGACCAGCTCTCCTGGGACCAGCAAACCCTGACACCACAGAAAAACCTACAGAATTATCATTTCTGGTCTTCCTCATATTTTCTGTTGGTGTTCGCACCGCAGACTCAGCAATCCATCTCTGCCGGCTTGTTCCACATGCAAACTTAATCAGATCACGAAACAATAGAGACAAAGCTCTCCAAGAGCTTGTGTGTAATTGCATTACATTTCATCGAAAAGGATGATTTTTTCATTTGCCTTTGTGTAGAAATGGTGTAGGGTCTGCATTTAGTGATTTTTACAGAAATAGTCCAGTACAGTAGTTTTAAAGTATTCAAGTCGAAATTTCACTTGTATTCATCATGTCTAGATAATTAACACATAAAAGGTCTGTCTTCCTGGTGAGACGGTTGTGACTTTCTTCAAAGTTGGATTGGTTTCACAGCAGGATGAAAAAGGCTGGGAGCTTTTTTCTCCCCCATGATCATAGATCATAGAAAAATAATACCTGCTTGCATGGATTACAGAAATTACAAAGGCGGTGTGCATGTCTTACCTGTAAAAAACGGCTTTATAAATGTTGATACTTTGGGAAACAGTTTAGGGCAGCTGAACAGCCAAATGGAAATAAAATAAATTACATTAGTATCTTATCTTACTCTGGTAAAACATTATTTGTATAATCTTGTTGGGGACAACATAAGCTAAACAAACCGTTTGTAGTTGAGTCAGTTCAAATGTGTTTGAGTTGGTTTTCCCCTTCACTTTTCACATTACATTGCATTTAGCTGACGCTTTTATCCAAAGTGACTTACAATAAGTGCATTCAACCAAGAAGATACAAACTAGAAGAAAACAGGATCATACAAGTATCAGGTGTCATAGAGCCAAAACATTTAAAGTAGTGCGGGTGCAGCGAGCCGTTTGGCTGATGCAGAGCGGAGTGCACGTGCTGGGGTGTACAGTTTAACCAAGACCTGGATGTAGGAAGGGCCAGATCCATTCGCAGCATGGTACGCAAGCACCAGTGTCTTGAAGTGGATTCTAGCAGTTACTTGAAGCCAGTGAAGGAGCGGAAGGAAGCGGCGTGGTGTGGGAGAATTTAGGAACGTTGAAGACCAGACGAGCCGCTGCATTCTGGATGAGCTGCAGAGGTTGGATGGCACATGCAGGTAGACCAGCCAGGAGGGAGTTGCAGTAGTATAGGCGTGAGATGACGAGAGCCTGGGCCAGAACCTGCGTCGCTTTCTGGGTCAGCTGGGGACGTATCCTCCTGATGTTGTAAAGAGTGTATCTGCAGCAGCGGGTTTGTAGCAGCGATGTTTCCAGTCTGAGTCGGGGAAACAAACAGAGGGGCCGATGTTGATTGTTAGATCCAAGAGTGGGACAATCTTTTCCAGGAAGAAAAAGCAGTTCAGTCTTGTCAAGGTCTCATATCAGTCTCTGAGATTTAACCGTTTAGTCATATGGAGGAAATGACTGAACTGTTACCATTATTTAAGAAAATCCAACACATCAATCATCTTGTGGTGAATCATCCAAGAACCAAATGAGACACTAATCTTTTGATGTCCATTGCTCATACACCAGAAATGCACCATTTTTTTCGACCCACTGACATTCGTTTCTTGTTCAAGGTCGGCTGTGAGGTAAAACCGACTTGCGACCTTCCAGCCAGAGAGAACAGTTTGCTGTCATCCTCAGAATATGAGGCCATACTTTATCAGGGCCTGACAAAAATGTGGCTCTTTGTCAGACTGTTGGGAAAGCAGTGCACTATTTACATAATCTTAAATCTGGTGTGCTGAACTTTTGCTTCTAACCTAAAACATGATTTCCATTAGGTTGAAACCATGGCAGACTTTTTTGGAATAAATGCTAAAGAACAGAATCAGTGTTCGGAGGAAGGATTAAGTATAACAAATATATAATAAAAAAACAGTACTTGCGGCAGAGTAGATGTGGCAAGCTCACCTGTAAGCATGTATTTGCCAGCACGGGAAATTTGACATGGACGCCAGATGCAACAACTCCAGTATACTGCGAATTACAGAGAGCTTTACCTGGCAACAACATACATTCATTTTTGTGTAAAAATGTACTCCAGCTTAAATAATGTATTATTGGTGCACTAGTTATTTACTTTGGCCATGACAACATTGATTTGATGACACATCCCAACAACTGGTGTTTTAGTCCCAATTACAACTGGCTATCCGGCTCTTACTGTGCTGTTGTTCAGGTGTTAAGTACAGTATGTTAACATGTATGTGTGATTGTATTAAAACTAGGACTGAAATACACTGAAACACTATAGACATAGATTGAAAGGCGATGTCAATACTCACCATTTATCCTCCAGGCACTTTTCCTCTCTCTTCTCTTCTAACAGAGAACTAATCCCTTTCATAATGTCATTGTATTGTTATTAATGTATTTATGATATATAAATGCAGAGTGAATATTACCATGCACATTTCAGGACATGAGATGGACTGTGTTGCTGAGGCGCTCTCAGTAGGAACTTCGTAATCAGCCGGAGGAACAGATTGCTCACTTACATTTCTCTCTTGTCATCATTTCCGGCTGCTGAAAGAATTGGCTGATCCTAGCACTGTTGGCAACCGAAGTCCAGCCAATTTGTCAAACTTTCCAACAGTGTGTGCAGGCATATTAAATACCCTTACTAATATGGAAATTAAACATTGTGTCGCAATAGTTTGAAAGCGTAAAATCTGCATGTAACCTGCCACATTCCACAATCTGTATTGTTACCTGAGAAACAGTGAAGCAAATGTTTGTGCACATGGAGTTGATCTGGATTGACTGGTAACTAACTTATAGAAAAAAAACAGCTGTAGCTTTATGACTCCTTTGAAGGTTATTACCCTTTTCATTTTCTCCAATTATAATGTATTGTTCGTTGGTGAGAAACGCTCAGATTCTTTTTGCTACAGTGTTAAGAGATATAATTAAATGTACCCACTTGCAAAATAGCACTATGTCACTTCATTTCTACAAGTGCAATGCAGAAACAACTGGTAATAGGCCTATGTGCAACTGAAATTACACATTCATTCCTCATAAGAATCACCTTACGTGCATTTCTGGTACATCAATTGGAGTTTAATATGTTTTCATATCAGGAGCTCTTACAGCCGTCACTGTTCAGCAGGCTCGGGAAATCGGCTTTATGCCTAAACCGCAGTTCCCCACTTATCTGCAGCACAAATGGTATAATATGTAATCATAAATGGAAATCAGCAACATTGTGTTGTGTTCAGGGACATGTGTAAAGCTGTCACCGAGTAAACACTAAAACAGAGCAGAGCAGGCATGTACTGTCAGCTCATGACCATGATAGATGAGTCTTTGTTATAAGGTGGACTCTCCTGCATATTTCTCCTTAAACATGGCTAGTCCATTATAGATCAGACTTTGGTTATTTACACTTACGTATGAAGGCTTTTTATCAGCCTTTTTGTAGTTCTACATGTTGTATTCATGGCTTAGTATATGTGGATTTAAAGTACATGAATATAGACATTCAGTGTGTAACTTGTCAGCATAACAAGTGTTAAATAATCACTTTTTTACCTTGAATATGCTCATGTTTTATTCATGTCAGATCATTATTTACAATGGTTTAACAGTTGTACAGAAGCTCTTAAAATCAAACAGGTTCTTATATCTTTCTTAAGGCACATATTAGTTTAACCCTAATATATATTAGATAACAATGAACCACTCACAGATACTTATGTTTCACTTATTGAACTCAATTTATTAGATTTTATTTGAGGTTGTTCTCCATAATGTAATCGGAGCTTTTGACCTTTGACTCATGTCACATTACACATTGAAAATACAGAAGACACATTGCCCATTCACTAGTGTCACGATCTGTCCGTGTTGTGTTTTGTCTGTCTGTTTCTGTCTTTGGTTTCCTGTTTTATTTTGTAAAGTGTTCACCCCCCGTTCCTGCCTGTCGCTTTCTGTCTGTTTTCCCTCCCTGATTTACCCGATTGTGTTCACCTGGTGTCCCTGTGTTTTCTCCTCCCTCCTCACCTGTGTCTTATTTGTGTGATTAGTCTTGTGTGTATTTAAGTTCTGGTTTTTCTGTCTGTCTTTGTCGGGTTGTCTTGTGTTTTGACTTGGTCTGCGGTGAGTGTTCTGGTCTGTATTTTGTTAATAGTTGAGCCTTGAACTAAAGGAGCTATTTTTTGTCACTTTAATCTGCATTTGGGTCCTGCTTCCTGCACACACCGTAACATTACAACCCGACCAAGAAATGGACCCAGCGGATTTTGATGAGTTTAAGCTGGATCTGTTCGATCTAGACTTTTCTTTACAATGTTATCATGCCGAGTGGAAAGGAACGTCTTCTAGAAAGGACAAAGAGGCTATTCTCGAGAAGGCACGAATGGAGGTGGCCGAAATGCCTTGGTTGAGGAGCTCGTTGCCGGAGTGGTTACAGCTGTTCACAAGTTGTCCTGAGGACTGGTCTGACGCTTCTAACCCTTTCCTCGGATCCGACTACAGTCCTGGTGGAGGTCCACGGAGTATTCAGGCGGCTGCTAAGAGGAGTCGTCGCAAGGCCAGGTTAGCCCGAGCCCCAGCAGCCAGGGTTCCGGCTACAGAACCGGCCCACACAGCGATGGTTCCGGCCCCAGTTCTGGCCCCCAGCAGCCATGATTCCAGCCCCAGTACAGGCCCCAGCAGCCATGGCTTCATGCTCCAGTACCGGCCCACGCAGCTTTAATTCCATACTCCATTACCTGTCTTACACAGCCAGGGTCCAGGCTTCCGCTCCGCGCCCAACAGCCAGGGTTCCAGCCCCAGTTCTGGCCCCAGCAGCCATGGTTCCGGCCCCAGTTCCAGCCATAGTTCCGGCTCAAGTACCAGCCCCATCAGTCATGCCCCGACTCCAGCTCCTCGTTACCGGCCGACTCCAGCACCTCGTCTGCTGCTGGCCTCTCCAGCCGACGCCAGCACCCCGTGTCCTGTCGGCGTACCGGCCGACTCCAGCACCTCGTCTCTTGTTGGCTCCCCAGCCAACACCAGCTCCCCGTGTCCTGTCGGCGTACCGGCCGACTCCAGCACCCCGTGTTCTGTTGGCGAACTAACTCTCTCAAGTCTCCCCTCCAGACACTTCTCAAGTCCCCTCTCAAGTTCCTACCGGAGTCCCCTCTCGAATTCCCTCTCTAGTCTCCTCTCGAGTTCCCTCTCGGGTCCCCTCTCGAGTCTTTTCTCGAGTCCCCTCTCAAGTCACCTCTCAAGTTCCTACCCGAGTCCCCTCTCAAGTTTCCCCTCAGGTCTCCTCTCGAGTTCCCTCTCAAGTCCCCTCTCAGGTCCCCTCTCGAATTCCCTCTCTAGTCTCCTCTCGAGTTCCCTCTCCAGTCTCCTCTCGAGTTCCCTCTCGGGTCCCCTCTCGAGTCCTTTTCTACGAGTCCCCTCTAGCCTCTCAAGTTCGGCTACAATCCCCTCTCAAGTTCCTACCCGAGTCCCCTCTCAAGTTTCCCCTCAGGTCTCCTCTCGAGTTCCCTCTCGAATTCCCTCTCAGGTCCCTCTCGAATTCCCTCTCTAGTTCCTCTCGAGTTCCCTCTCCAGTCTCCATCTCGAGTTCCCTCTCGGGTCCACTCTCGAGTCTTTTCTCGAGTCCCCTCTCAAGTCACCTCTCAAGTTCCTACCGAGTCCACTCATCAAGTTTCCCCTCAGGTCTCCTCTCGAGTTCCCTCTCAAGTCCCCTCTCAGGTCCCCTCTCGAGTCCCCTCTCAAGTCACCTCTCAAGTTTCCCCTCAGGTCTCCTCTCGAGTTCCCTCTCAAGTCCCCTCTCAGGTGCCCTCTCGAGTTACCTCTCGAGTCTCCTCTCGAGTTCCCTCTCAAGTCCCCTCTCAGGTCCCCTCTCGAGTTACCTCTCGAGTCACCTCTCGAGTCACCTCTCAAGTCAACTCTCCAGTTTCTTCTCAAGTCCCCTCTCGAGTCACCTCTCAAGTTTCCCCTCAGGTCTCCTCTCGAGTCCCCTCTCAAGTTTCCCCTCAGGTCTCCTCTCGAGTCCCTTCTCAAGTCCCCTCTGAGTCACCTCTCAAGTTCCTACCCGAGTCCCCTCTCAAGTTTCCTCTCGGGTCCCCTCTCGAGTTACCTCTCGAGTCACCTCTCGAGTTCCTTCTCGAGTCCCCTCTCAAGTCCCTTCTCGAGTTACCTCTCGAGTCACCTCTCGAGTTCCTTCTCGAGTCCCCTCTCGAGTTCCTTCTCGAGTCCCCTCTCCAGTCCCTTCTCAAGTCCCCTCTCGAGTCACCTCTCAAGTCAACTCTCCAGTTTCCTCTCGAGTTCCCTCTCAAGCCCTCTCTCGAGTCCCCACTCAAGCCCCTACTCATGTGCCATTGGAGGTCCCGCAGACTAGTCTTCTGCCGGGGGTCCTGCCAACCCCATGTCCTGTCCCGTTGGAGGTCCCGCCGTCTACTCTCCTGCCGGGGGTCCTGCCAACCCTTTGTCCTGTCTCGTTGGAGGCCCCGCCGACTACTCTCCTGCCGGGGTCCTGCCAACCCTGTGTCCTGTCCCGTTGGAGGTCCCGCAGACTAGTCTCCTGCCGGGGGTTCTGCCAACCCCATGTCCTGTCCCGTTGGAGGTCACACCGACTACTCTCCTGCCGGGGGTCCTGCCAACCCTAGTCTTGTCTCGTTGGAGGTCCCGCAGACTAGTCTTCTGGGGGTCCTGCCAACCCCATGTCCTGTACCGTTGGAGGTTCCGCTGGGGGTCCTGCCAACCCCATGTCCTGTCCCGTTGGAGGTCCCGCCGTCTACTCTCTGCCGGGGG
This sequence comes from Harpagifer antarcticus, assembly GCA_902827135.1. Taxonomy (NCBI): domain Eukaryota; kingdom Metazoa; phylum Chordata; class Actinopteri; order Perciformes; family Harpagiferidae; genus Harpagifer; species Harpagifer antarcticus. The sequence goes on from CADEHL010000998.1 coordinate 1,308,992, forward strand.
TCCTGCCAACCCTTTGTCCTGTCTCGTTGGAGGTCCCGCAGACTAGTCTTCTGCCGGGGTCCTGCCAACCCCATGTCCTGTACCGTTGGAGGTTCCGCTGGGGGTCCTGCCAATCCCATGTCCTGTCCCGTTGGAGGTCCCGCCGTCTACTCTCCTGCCGGGGGTCCTGCCAACCCTTTGTCCTGTCTCGTTGGAGGCCCCGCCGACTACTCTCCTGCCGGGGGTCCTGCCAACCCTTTGTCCTGTCTCGTTGGAGGCCCCGCCGACTACTCTCCTGCCGGGGGTCCTGCCAACCCTGTGTCCTGTCCCGTTGGAGGCCCCGCCGACTACTCTCCTGCCGGGGGTCCTGCCAACCCTGTGTCCTGTCCCGTTGGAGGTCCCGTCGTCTACTCTCCTGCCGGCCCCATGTCCTGTCCCGTTGGGGGTCTTGCCAACTCCTTGTCCTCTTCCGTGGGGTATCTTGCCGACACCTGTACCACCGGTTCCTGTCCAGTCGACACCGGCTCCTGCCTGGCCTCCGGAGCTGTCTGGTCTTCGCCCTCATGCTCGGCCCCCTGAGTTCGCCCGCTGTGGCCTTCGCCCCTCCATGGTCTCTGCCTTGCCCCGGGCCGTCCGCCTGAGTTCCCCACCTTGGATTCTGCCTTGCCCCCGGGCCGTCCGCCCGAGTTCCCCACATTAGACTCTGCCTTGCCCCCGGGCCCCGCCCGAATCCCCCTTTTTTGAACTCTGCCTTGCCCCGGGCCGTCCGCCCGAGATCCCTTCCTGGTCCTCTGCTGTGCCCCTGGGCGGTCAGCTCAGTCCCGTCCTCCGGACCCCCTCCCCCCACCCTGCTTGAGGTTTTGGGCTTTTTTTTTTTTTTTTTTTGAGACGTCTGGGATCCGTCCCTTGAGGGGGGGGTTCTGTCACGATCTGTCCGTGTGTGTTTGTCTGTCTGTGTCTTTGGTTTCCTGTTTTATTTTGTAAAGTGTTCACCCCCGTTCCTGCCTGTCGCTTTCTGTCTGTTTTCCCTCCCTGATTTACCCGATTGTGTTCACCTGGTGTCCCTGTGTTTTCTCCTCCCTCCTCACCTGTGTCTTATTTGTGTGATTAGTCTTGTGTGTATTTAAGTTCTGGTTTTTCTGTCTGTCTTTGTCGGGTTGTCTTGTGTTTTGACTGGTCTGCGGTGAGTGTTCTGGTCTGTATTTTGTTAATAGTTGAGCCTTGAACTAAAGGAGCTATTTTTTGTCACTTTAATCTGCATTTGGGTCCTGCTTCCTGCACACACCGTAACAACTAGTCCTTGTTCTTGGTTACATTGACCGTGAGAGAGTGAATATAGAAGAAGACAGCGACACAACAGGGACACCAAAAATAAGGTGTTAATAGAATAAATAAATGAAAGATCCCTCACTTAAATCGGGCTGTCATTCACTTTCTATGAGTCCTAACCTTGTGTGGGGTTGTTTGATTCCAATGAATTAACAATGCCCTAGAGATAAATTAGCCCACATATGTATATTCAACCACTATTATATATAATAGAATATATTAATAACAGTTCAACTAGTATATCATTAGTCTGTAGAGAGCCCATTATGTGCCTCGTATGATACTGTTTGATGGTAATGTGTTTAGAGTGTGCAGAATATCCAGTAGAACAGGAAGGACTTTGACAGCCAAGACAGCAGCTCATCAGATCTGATGTGATTTTAGAATAATCTAGAAGCTACAATTGTATCAGCCTAAACCTTGGTCAGCATTTCATAAAAAGCATGCAGCAAATGTCTTGTTGCCATAGCAACTGAACATGAATGTGAAGGAAATCTATTGCTTGAACACATACATATGCATTAACTGTTACAGCACATAGGAGAGGGATATCCTCCACGGACTGCTTTACAATGAAGCAGAGAGAGATTGTGATGCAGGTTTAACTGTTAGGCTCCAGCCATGTGTTCACTGAAGAAGCCAATTAAGGAACGGACAATGAAACTGGGAATACAAGGAAAGCTCACTACTGCAGCTCATAGTTACACTCCATTCCTTTAATACAATTAACTACTAAAGGATAAAAATATGGCAAAACATCTCCACGTACCTCATTAAATTGCACAGTATGTCCTTTTTACATCCAACTGCAGTGTTGGAGAGCATCATTAGGTATGGTATTACTGCCTGGTATGGTAACTTGACAGTGCAGTCTAAGTCACAGATCGCTCGCCTATAGTACAGACTGCTATGAAAATTATGGGGGTTTAAAAACACCCATCTCTTCCAAACATATCGAGCAGTCCATTATCAGAGAGGAGTGGGATGGTGTCTGATCCCACCCACATATTCCACCCAGAATTCCAGCTCCTACCTTCTGATAGAAGATTCAGGGTTCCTAAGAGCAGGCTGAACCGCTATGAGCACTCATTCCTACCTATGTCCATTAAGCTTCTTAACATTCACATGAAATGAAATGTAGTCAAATGTAATGAAATGTACTTTTTAAATGTTGGCCATGAGGGTAGTGCAAGAGGTCGCCTTTGTCAGTGTGTGCGACTGTGTATTGTGTTTGTTCAAACGGTGTATGACTGATGATATGTGTATGTCTCTAATGTCTACTAGTTTGTATGTTGTACATGTACGCGGAACTGCAGGACGGAGTCCAGAACACATTTCCTAACGGGGACAATAAAGATATCGTATCGTATCGTAACTGCTGCTGCTCTAATAAATGAGTATGAAGTTGTGTCATTTGTATTGTGAGGGATGACGTTAAATATCTGAACTAAACATGAAGAAGCAGCGTTCACTAAAATGCTCCACATATTGCAACAAACTATGTTTTGCATGTTAATGGTCTGAAAAGGCAATCATCTCTGTGTTCCATCCAGAGGGAGCTTCTCTCCCCACTCACCCCCCCCCTGCAAGGCAAGGCAAGTTTATTTATAGAGCACTTTTCAACACAAGGCAATTCAAAGTGCTTTACAAAAAATGAAAGACATTAAAAAATGGCATTTAAAATCAGTCATTAAAAGAAAAGATAACAAAATAAACATTAAAAGAAGAAAATACATGGATAAAAGTTACAGTGCAGTCTAAGATATGAATAGTTCAATTTAAAAAGCAGCGACAAAAAGAAAAGTCTCTGCCTGAAACATCTCCACTGGACTCCTTTGTTCAGTCTGTAACATAGTGACATCGTACACACTCTTCTTTTGGCTAATGCTCCAACCATTGTAAATGATAGGCTAAGGGGCGGGACATCTCTAAGCAGCTAACCAATCAGAGCAGACTGGGCTCTGGTTTCAGACAGAGGGTGAAAAGAGGTGCTGCAGCACAGGCAGTATGAGAAAAATACCTTTTCAAACATTAAAGCATGGAAACTGTAGAAGCACAACATATAAATATGAATCTGAAAATGAGCAAAATATGTTATCTTTAAATACAGGCTGAATACTTATATTGTTGCTGCTGCTTGGATGTATTAAAATAAATATGTATATCTTATATAGGCGTGTGGGGCGCAGTGGATAGAGCCTTGGTGTGGGATCAGGAGGTCACAGGTTCAAAACCCCACTGCAGTCGCATCGTTGTGTCCCTGAGACCTCACCCCAAGTTGCCTGCTGGGATTGCCCACAGTATTGAGTTCGTAAGTCGCTTTGGGATAAAAGCGTCTAACAAGTTGAATGTAATGTAATTTATATGGACATAATCTTATTTTTGTATTTATAGCTGTTTAATTATGTTGTTATCTTTTAACGACTATTGTTAATGTTTTTAAAAGTCATTTTATAAAAATGTTGGACGATATTATTATGCTTTTAAAGTTTATTTTTTTGAATTGCCTTATGTTTAAATGTGCTATATAAATAAATATGCTTTGCCTCGAAGTCAATGCAGTACATTTGACATCAAAAAAGCAGTTTCACAGCACTTTTGAGATTATCATTCTCAGAAATAAAATATGCTGTGTCCCTTAAATGCTGTCCATCAGATTACCTGTAACCTGCTTCTGTGTCCCCTTTGTTCATCCCAGGCAAGGACATGTAGACTTGAATTTGAATGTTAACTGACTAGACTGTCACATTTGCAGGCAGCTCTATTGTCAACCCTGAGATGAACAAAGATACCTGTCGTATCGCCATGTTCTCGTTCCCCTGCTAACTGCAATAGGAGGTGAAGCCTTGTCCTATTGTGGTTTTGTTACACTTTGCTGTTGATGCATGCAATTTGGAACAGTTGGTTGCAATGTACCTGCCCTGACATCTAAACTGCCATTCTGCTTGGTAAGCTTTCACATTTTTGAGGAAAACAATAAAGCTTTAACAGCAGGCTCTAAAATAGCAGAGAGCACAATGGTGGAGACACTGGGTCTTGTGCAACGCTCAGACAAATACGTTTTTAAAGGGCTGCTCACTTTCAGGTTCTTGTTTGTATTTTCTATCGTCTCTACTGTGACATGTTTAAATGCTCTTACATTTAAAAAAAGCTCTTTATTTTTCTCATAGGCACCTCTTTTCACCCTCTGTCTGAAACGAGCACCCAGTCTGCTCTGATTGGTTGGCTGGCCGTCGTGACATAGTGATTTCATGAAGTTACACTAAGAGTTTCAAAATGTGATTATGAAAAACATTTCATATGAGAATATAGAGAAAAGCAATGTCAAGTGTTTCAGCCTTTGCCCATGCTTGACATAATTGAACAACGGAATTAAAATAGATGCTACATGTGCCAGATATCTGCTATTAAATGTTTCGAGCACTAACACAATCGAACAACTTTAAACAATCTCTGTTTCTGGGAGCTATTTAATGACAACATACTTTTACCCAAATCACCTACACAATGCTAGGAGTGAATACATATCAAGGCTCGAGTGGGAATCAACCGACCATAGCAGCCAAATCAAGATGAACAACAATCCGCTGTGCAAAAGAATGTTAAAATCAAACTCCTCTGTAGCAACTCAGCCACAATGATTGCACCCGTTCTTACTTTGTGTGAGACTTTCACATTTTCCATCTGGTCACATATACTCACACACCCAGCCAAACACAAGAGAACAAACAGACTCCCGCAGGAAATAGCATGTGACCCTCAACCTTATCGCTTGCAATCGATGACTAACACTGTTGCTTTAGCACTTAGCCTCTCTGACAGCTTTTTCTCCCACACAGGCAGAGCTTATGTCTACAGAGCGGGGGGGGGGGGTGGCAGGCCTCCATCAGACATGCCTGGGGGTCTGGGTAAAAGCACTGTTGTCATAGTGTGTTAGCTTTAAGATTGACAGTTTGTAGTTGTCTTGTTCATTTTCTCAGTGTTTATTGTCTCCATATCACATGTTGGTTGGCAAACTGAAATCAAATGGACGCTAACCATTACAACATTTGTAAAACAATTTGACCATGTCTTGTCTAGCTCTGAAAGGAGTTTCAATACAAGAATCATGTACTTGCCATATTGATACAGTACCTTGACTACTTTCTCTGTCTCTTGGACATAGCCAATGTGTTGTGATTGTTATTTGGAAGGGATGTCGCTAAAGAGAGCGTGTGTGTGTGTGTGTGTAGTATGTACTGTGGAATAGAACCAAAGTACATTTGGATTGAAGTATCTGCATACAGGCGATGCTCCACTACAAACCATTTACTTCACCGTTGCCCAGCAGTACCCATATTTGTTCAAATGGCTTGTCATCGGATATTAAGAAGGCTATGGCATATGAGTCACATCATGTTGTCATGCTCTTCAAACCCTCTGCTTCAGCCCTTTATCGTGACATCTACTTTTGCTATTTGCCCATTTATTAAGGGTTTTTATCCTTTACTTACATTTTTCACACTTGACACAAGAAGTGCATATTTTTTGTAATCTCTCCATAATTATTTTGAAGTTGAGAATGCGCGTGGATTACAAATGTCTCTATGATTTACATCAAATGACCCGATATCACCATTAGTTAAAAATAAAGAGGATCATCTTCGCTGTGTGAAAACGCTTTCTTGTAAGTCTGACTGATTGTGTTTCAGTGATACATTACTTCTAAATGATCTGTCCTACTTTGCATTCCCCTGGCCACATCCCACCACTCAAATGTGCAGATGAGTGTGGAGGAAGTGAAGTGCTCTCGGCCTGTCTGCCTATAGGGCCATCCAGAGGAAGCTGGTGCCAGAGAGCTTTGGTTGAGGAGATTCAAGTGTGCATATCCAAAGGCCAATGGAGACAGATGGAGGACAGGGACGTTGAGACAAGCCCCTCTCGTATCGCCTTTGAAAACGTGTGAGGTATTTCTCTGCCTGTCGTTGCCTGTGGTATAAATTACTGTTCACCCCAAAGAGATGCCACGCACAGCGTAAGAGAGATAAATGGGTTGCATGCTGCTGGCGTGGAACACTGGCTCCCCATGCACATCACTGATATTAGCTCAATATGACTAGCAATGCCTCCCCCATAGACCTAGGTCAAAAATGCACCAACAAGACAAATGTCTGCATTGCATTTGTTTAACTCTTACATTCCTCATAGATTTTCAAATGATCTAAAACCCAGTAGAACTGAGAAATCCAAAGTCAAGCCATAATTCATGAGGAATTGAGCCTGAATGGCTTTCTGGCACAAATGAGGCTTTTCAAGTGATGTGGCTTGGCACTGCCTCCCGTCATGGGGACAAGCCAGATTAGAATTATGGTGATGGATCAGAGGAGGGGGACAGTCATCATTTTGAAGACCTTTGATACTGGTACACTAAATCCCGAACGCTGCATGTCATAATGTTTTGACAGCACTTGACCTTGCAGTTGTTTCTCAGAGAAAATAACTCCATAAATCAACAAGCTCTGCTCTTCTCTACGGCACAGTCAATGTGGACATTTAGCCACAAAAACCGAGCTGTGCCGGTTTTCTAATGTCCTTTACGGCAGGGATTTGTTACGAACTTGGATACACAAGGTAAAAAAGAACTCAAATGCACGACTCGGGAGCCAGAGATAAAGCACAAGTAATATACTTTATTTGCCAAAAAGGATATTCAAAAAAGATAACGGCACTCTTAACGAGGTGAACAAAAATAGGTTGAGCAGAGTTCTGGCATGAGGACAAGACAAGACGAACTGACACTGAACACTGGGAGACTGGGGGATTTAAAACACTCGACAACAAGACACAGGTGAAAACAATCAGGGGTGGGGCTGACGCTGATGAGCGCGGGAGAACACATTAGGAAAGGGAGTCAAGGAACCTGAAATGAGACGTGACAAAACAAAACGAGAAGTGAAAAACAATACAAAAATAACAACATGAAACATGACTGACTAACTTTTGGCGGTGCACAACAGGATTAGTTATGATGGGATGTTGCTGGTGGCATTTGCATTTCTTTGCATTCAGACAAGGAATCACTTTGATCAAAGCCTTTCAGAACCCGTTTAGTCAAGGTGCAATGATTCATTGTCAGCATCAGGACACCATTATTGGTCTTTTGCAGTCGATGGTCTTTACACAACTCTAATGTGTTTATCAGTTGCATGGTCTTTATGATGCAAAGAGGAAATAACTGTAATTAATCTCTCGAAGAAGCGTCTCCTCGTGCTACAGGTTAATGTGCGTCACGCTTAATTGATGTGAGCCTGATTCAAAACTATGTGGGGATGCAACAGTAGCAGACTTAAAGGACCGTTATACAGAAAAGTGTTGTTTCAGTAAAGGTGTAAATCTTATAGGAAGACTATATCCTAGGGAAAAGGTAGAACAATCAGAAAAAAAAATGTTTTAAGCATCTAAGAATATAATTCAAACTCTCAAAGTTTCTTCTTGTAAAGAGAATTGTGAGGTAAAAAAGGGCCTATATTTGACATTATTCCTCCTGTTACTAAACTCAAATTACCAGAGAACTGTAGATGTTAAAGAGAACAATGAGGAAAGTTTGCTTATGTTTCAGAACACTTATTAAATAAACAATTGTTGCGGTCAAATTGTCAAATTTGACCCAGATGTACACAAGTGTCAACCATTATAAAAACAGTTTGGATTCTCTAGATCAGGGGTGTCAAACTCAAGGCCCGGGGGCCAAATCCGGCCTGCCACTTCATTTTATGTGGCCCACAAGAGCTTGCAAAGAATATAATAAGTTTATTATAATGTTACGTGCCGCTTTACAGGAGAACGTTGCCCATAAACTACATGTCCCACAATGCATCTCATTGTGTGACATGCGCAATGAAGAGACTTGCAATGATTTTCCCCAGACTTCTGCTTTCAAATAGTTAATTATTAAGTTATTACCCTATCCGATAATAATCCAATGCAGAGGAAATATTGTAAAATAATACATTATTTTATATTTATTATCTATATTTATCTATGTATATTTATATAGTTTTAAAGTTACCACCGGCCCTTTGAGTGCAACCATAATTCTAATGTGGTCCGCGATGAATTTGAGTTTGACACCCCTGCTCTAGATCAGTGTTTCCCAACCGGGGGTACGCGTACCCCTAGTGGTACGGAGGGAACTGTAGGGGGTACGTGGAATTCCAAGGTGACAAGTAAAAAAATAATAATCCCGTCAAAAATGATAGTGCGCTATTTGTTTCCCTAGGGAGACAATAGTCTGTGGCACGCACAACCGCGCCAAAATCCCACAATGAAAACAGCTGCTTACCTGCAGCCAGAAACATACTGGTAGGTCTGCGCTATGGATAAATGGCTGAAACGTCCGCTTGCTCTGGATTGAGGCCAGGGTTCAGAGGAGCCCGCCGAGAAACGTAAGAAAGAGGCCAAACTGAAACCAAGGCAGTACAGTGAAACATATATATTATTTGGATTCATTTCTACTTCTGCGGACCCACCGCAGTGCTTCTTTTGCGGTGAAGTCCTGGCTAATAGTGCGATGAAGCCAGCACATTTACAGAGACACCAGAGCACCAAACACTCGGGAAGTGTCGATAAAAGTGAAGAATTTTACAGACGAAAGCTGTCGGAATTTAAGTCGAGCCAGACAGTAATGATGAAAGCCACGAAATGTGTCAATGAAAGCACTCGAGGCATCTTACGCCGTGTCCCTGCTTGTGGCTAAATAAAAAAACCCTCACTCTATTGTTGAGGAGCTCATTCTCCCTGCAGCGACTGCGTTGGCCGAAATTATGACAGACAAGAACGCAGCCGAAGCACTCAAGAAAGTTCCCCTGTCGAATAACACCGTATCCCTTCGGATCAATGATATCTCTGATAATATAATTGGACAAGTGGTGAACAAAATAAAACTAGCCGGTCAGTTCGCTTTGCAGCTGGATGAAATGACAGATGTGAGTGGAGAAGCTCCTGTCCTTCGTGCGTTACAAAGATGCGTCGGACATAAACTATGGGGGTTATTCCCTATCTTTATTCAAGAGCGTGGTATTTACATTTGAGAGCATACTTTATGTATGTATTTCCCTCAAACCCTGTCCAGGCACTCAAATAGTGCTTGCACTTAGATTTGCTCTGCTTCTGCTCAAACTGTACGCTTGCACTCAGATATATTGCTGTTTACAGATTTGTTCTGCTCTCAGATTTATTCTGTGCGCGCTCGAAACTTTTGTGCAACAATCCTGTCAAAATCCCTCAACCAATAGGAGGCCAAGTGTCCTTGCGGGTGCGTTCGCTTTACTTATTACAGCGTCCCGTAAGGGCGGTAACTCTTTGGTTTATAAACTCCCGCCCTCCACGGCTTTATAACATAGCATGTACTGCACTTGTTTGATTTACAACTACCTTACATAATAGCTACGTTCAGTGGCGGACTGGGACTAAAAATCAGCCCGGGAATAAAATAAAATCGTCCCTCCGTTGCCTTCTGCACATAGTGCGAGGTGGTTGCTATGCAACAACAATAACAGATAGCGAATGTCGTCGTTTAGGTGCTTTTTTTTCTGGAGATAGGCACTTCTCAATCCACTCCTCCATAGTAAGCCCACCCCGGAGGTCGAAGTTAACCTTAAATGTTTCCATTTTAAGCTTAGTTAGTTAGTTAGTTTACTATATAAAGTTTAGTTTAGGATTTTATAACGGTTCTCAGACGCGGAGGGATACTGATTTGTGAAAAGTAACAACAACTATTCCCCGGATATACGCTCATTATATCACGGCTAAGAAACATCAGATTGCTTGATTTGACTTGTCCGTTTTATAAACATATACTAACTGTGCTTAACCCCCCCCCCCCCCCCAAAAAAAAGTTGTAATGATGTGGTGAAAAGAAACTGTTGGCCTATACTGATTCTGGATATTATTTTGCTAAGTGTTTTGTTCCTGAATTAAAGTTTAAATGCCTGTTTAAAGGGGACTTATTCAAAGGGGCTCCATGCTTGAAGCCTAAATGTTACAAGATATATAGAGCAAAGATAAGTTGATTATTTTGATTTCATATGTATTTATTTGATTATATTTATTTTCAAGGCAACATATTCATTTTTATTTATTTGTATTGAGTGTATTAAGTTAAAATTAAGAAAATGCCTGAGAATTAGATGTTAAAATTAAGGAGATGAAATAAAGTTATTTTCATTCAATTATCAGTTACGTTCTACTTGTGAAGGATCATCAGCACGTATGAGTGAGGGGGTACTCATGGTATGACAAAAGGCTCAGGGGGTACACAAGACAAAAAAGGTTGGGAACCACTGCTCTAGATGATAGGAAAGGAGCTTCAATACTTCCTTTATAATGTAACGTACGGAACATTTTAGTTTCCCCATGGCAGACACTCATCAATAACATCCGCTGGCGCATCATGACACGTCGCCTAGTGTAAGTGCAGTCGGATTCTCTTAGCAGCGCAGTTACCCTTTTCCTCAGGCCTCTTACCCAGTGTGCACTAGGACAGGCTTGGGACCCCCTGTGACCCTGGGCATGATAAGCAGTTTAGCAAATGGAAGGATGCTTCTGACATGAGCAGCTTCCTGTTCTTACAGAATGTAAAATCAATAAAGTTGCCCTTTGTCTTCAGTCACAATAAAAACATAAACAGTAACATATTACAATTTAAATGTGTGTGACATACCTCTTGTAGTTGTAAATCTGTAATTGTATTTCTTCAAATTGGATCATAACTGTCTGATGTTTCTCTTTGCACACATCACATAACAGATCATGTCTCTTTTACACCATTATGTACAACGTTTCCCACAGGGAAAAAGAGAGAATTAATCATTTATTCCTCGGGAGCATTTCAACCCTCTTCTTTGGTATCGGGAGTACCACAACCACAATGAGAAAGGTCATTAGTGGAAAGGAAGAGAGAAAGCCTGTGGTCCACAGGGGCGTATATGTTCATATTCGACATCATCCTGAAATGAAACATATAGGTGATGACAGAGAGACAGAGAGGAAGTAAAAGAGACACAAATAGGCAGAGACAGAAGTGGGAGGAGGAGATGAAGCGTAAGAGAGGTGGTTAAAAGAGAGAGACAGTGGGAGGGAGAGAGAGCGATAGAGACGGAGAGAATGAGAGCAAGGGAAGAAAGAGATGGCCTGTTATCAAGGGGGTGTCGCAGTTAGGGGTTTTCCTTTTCTGCAACGTTGCCATCTGGTTCTATCGCCCCAGAAGGAGAGCATCAACCCGGAGTATTACTGACAGGTGAAGTCATCAGAGCAGGGTGTCCACAGGTGCTGAGACAAAAAGTATAAAGTAGGCTTCATGATACATGCTTTAGTCTATAAAAAAAATGCAAATAATAAAACGTAAATAGTTGGTTTTCATAACAACAAAAATAATTATGCTCTGTAATAATGTAATGATATTTGCATTATTGAATGAAAATCTAAATGTGTTCATTTGTTTAATTTTAACGTTTACCACTATACACCATATAAGTGTCACACAGCAACAAGCTCCATATGCGTGTCAAGATTATGTCATTTCAGAATTCTGCCCTTAAAATGCAGTATTATAAATCTGATGGAAGAACCTTTGCAGTCCTTAATCTACACAGATGTCTATGCATCTGGCCCCAGATGTTGAGAAGGTATACATGGTCCTGACGTGGCACTAAGCATACATTTTTAAAAGCTCTCTCATTAGCACCTCTCATCTGTCCGTTGACGTTAGCCGTTAGCTTCATGTAGCACTGTTCTCAAGCGTCCCTAGTCCATTGGGGGTCAAGTTGGCAAATCTATTTGACCAGTGTCTGTCCTGACAACTGTTACTGGTAAAACTGTGGCCTCATGGGATATTTAAAAATAAATGATGGAGGCAATAAAGAAGTTATTTTAAAGACGAACAGACAGCAATCGATACTGTTTAGTTTGTGTTGTAGTATTTTATATGCATAGTCAATGCCCTGGAGGGTTTGGTGTTGCCTTTAATGGTGGCTAGAAGGACGTTTTATTGAATAAACAAGAGACCGGTAGACATCATGTCTTTACCAACACTAGTCTGTAACTGCAAATTGAAATCAACACCATATGGACTCTGAGAGTTGGGGCACAAAGGGGCTCTGTACACCAATCATGAATCCATCCATCCATCCATCTTCTTCAACTTATCCGTGGTCGGGTCGCGGGGGTAGCAGTTCCAGCAGAGAGCCCCAAACTTCCTTTTCCCTGGCGACATCAACCAGCTCTGACTGGGGGATCCCAAGGCGCTCCCAGGCCAGCGAAGAGATATAATCCCTCCACCTGGTCCTAGGTCTACCCCTTGGTCTCTTCCCAGCTGGACGTGCCTGGAACACCTCCCTAGGGAGGCGCCCAGGTGGCATCCTAACTAGGTGCCCGAACCACCTCAACTGGCTCCTTTTGACACGAAGGAGGAGCGGCTCAACTCCGAGTCCCTCCCGGATGACCGAACTTCTCACCTTATCCCTAAGGGAGACACCAGCCACCCTGCGGAGAAAACCCATCTCGGCCGCTTGTATCCGCAATCATGAATTAGAGCTTTAAATCTCCAGCACTAACAGGCCGTGCTGGAGCTCCTTTGCGCAGTGTGTCAGCATTTTAGGAGAAAGACAGAGGGCAGCATATCTCTTTACCCTGGTAATTAAAGGCTTTGACCTCTTCCATCACCTGGCCCTTTGAGGCTCGGGGGTTTGAAGAGTGGGTGGGACCATTACACCTTCGCTTTGCTCTTTGAGGAGTTGAGTTCAAACTCTCTTTGATATCAAGGTGGCCACATACTATTGGTATATCCATTTAAAACACATATTTGAAGCTGATTTCAATGCAAAGATGCTGATGCAGTGGCATTTACAAGTGCAAAGTGGGGCGGTGAGAATATAACATAAAATAAGGGAAATACAGCCACAACATTAAGGGCAAATCAAATGCAGGGAATACATAAAGTATATACACTGGTTAGAAATATAATGCCCAAAGTGCTGAGAGTGTTTACAAAATGATAGGTTAACAATGCTGCTATGTCCTTTGGCAATATATTGAATATTGATTTCTGTCATGTTTGGCTTTTTAAGAGTTATCTAACAACCCGGAATGGTTGACTGAGGTTTTAATGAATTATTAAAGTGGTATTGCAAACAATAACAGGGCAAAGCAGAGGAAGAGTACACAACATATATTGCCCAAATAACTTTTGAAAAAACGGTCAAAGCACTTAAAGCTAAACCTCCAAAGCCTTAGATAAAGAAAATATCATCCAAAGTGCAGAAGCAAACAACAAGAGGGTGGGCTAAGTTTGGAGGACTTTTACTTTCGAAAGTAAAATATTGACTTTCACTGACTTTTTATTTAGCTCAAATATTCAGTTTTAAACTAACAGTTAGTGCAAACACAACCACGGCAATGGGCAGCAATGCATTAGCTCTCCTCGTAAACCAAAGGGAGCCATTGCAGAATATAGAGTGGGTTTTAATTATGCTGCTGTGCTAGTTGGACTTCAACGGGGCCATTAATTCAAAGAGACAATCATTCCCTGGCCCTATACGCCTACCAAGAGATAAAGGCGCATTGCTTTGACGATGTCAGCCCTGCAATTAAAGACCTCAAGCAACATATTCGACGAGTGGCGACACATTGGTGCCATTCTGTCAATGGGCACATAACATTATCCCTATGATAACTCCAGTAACTATTTTCTGAGTAAATGAGCAAGGTTACTTTAATTGATATATTAAAGTAATATTATATTCTTAAGAAAGGTGGCATAACACGGTACCCCCAACTCTCATTGTCAAACTCGATTGTACACTTGACAGTTTAAAGGGAATTATATTATCTTTAATTGTGATGGTTTCTATTTTTCTAATTCCATTGTATCTCAATGAAAGTAACATAATCAATATTATTTTCTCTTTCTCTGCACTGAACTATTTGCCAAATACCAAGCAGTAAGGATGCAGATCTATTTCTGTTGAATTCATAGTGAATGTTGCTTTGAAGTAGGTTGCAATTGTTACTGCATAAAAAGACTAAAACCGAGAAGATAGAGAGACTTGTTGTTAGGAACCTTGACTCGATAGTTTAGAGGACTGACATGCACAACCCAGAGACAAAAAAGGCTTGAAGAAAATAATCTTTACTTGAAAAACAAAATCACTCTTTCAGAGGATATAACAAAAGTAAAGCACTCACATGGAGGGAAAAAGGCAAAACACTAGTGATGGCAGTTTGACACTGAAGCTTCGAACGGAGCTTCAACCCTGGACTTCCTATTCCATAGAAGCAGTGCTTCGAAGCTTGCTTCAAATCACGTGACATGTGACGTCCGAAGCAGCAAGTGCTTAATTTCCTGAATGAATCACTTGACTGGTTCGCGGTCCAATCACACGATTCAATGCACTGCCTCGTCTCGATTCTGACAGGTGACAGCTTGAAACAGTTTCGAATTTGAGCTCTTCAACACCTTATGACCACTCTAAACAATGCGCAATGTGTGGGTTGTTGTCGTAGTTTGCGTTGTTGCTGTTGAGTTGTTGTTGTTATTGCATTTGAATTGTAGTATCATTATAGAGCAAGCCAGGAAGAAAGATAGGTTGTTCTGGCTCGGGAAACACTTCGAAATGTGGAGAAGTTGTGACCAAAAAGACAATCATCAGTCATATAAAAACACTTCAATGGTCTAAGGAATAGATAGCCCAGTGGGTCGAGCCGGCGGCCCTAATGAGGCGATGTCCTCCGCGCAGCTGGTTCAAAGCCCGGAATGGATGTACTTTAATCATTGCTTTGCAACTTTAATACTTTAATAACTGATAAAAGACCCTCTCCTCCCAAAAAAATTTCCAGCACTCTCTTGTCTCTTCTCAATAACCCAATACATACAATTATCAATCTTTAATTGCAAATAGAACATGATATTCAGTCTTAGTGTGTGTGTGCATCGAATATTTTTCAAGGCAAAGATACGTTAAACCCACTGCAGCCTTGAACTTCGCCAGGAGAGTCGCTGTAACTGAAGCTTCGAGAAATGAACCTATTTCCGACACAATTGTCCAAGTGGTTCAACGCTTCATTCAAAGTTTCATTTTGCCATCACTACAAAACACTGAGTCTCTTAAGCGATGGCTTGGATCTGGCTTCATGAACAACGAACAAGACGAACCGACAACTAACGGGGAGACAGGACAATATATACATGAGGTAAGTGGGCACAGGTGGAAACAATCAGGGGCGGGGCAGACACTGACGATGGCGGGAAAAAGAACCAAAGCAGGAAGTATAGGGACCTGGAATGAGACAAGGTAAGTACAAAATAAAACAGGAAGTGGAACATAAACTAACATCAACATGAGAATCACAAACATGACACAACTTAAAGGGCACCTATCATGCAAAATGCACCTTTGTACGTCTTTTATACATGATTATGTGTCCCCGGTGTTCCAGGGAACTCGCCAAGTGTCAGAAAACACAACCCTCTCTATTTTCCTCCTTCGCCAAATCTCTAAAAAAGGGGCTGCAACGGATCTGAAAAAAATGGATCCACATTCCGACACTTTTCTACGTCACAAAGACGTACTCCGCTTATTGGTCAACTCTCCACCTATCAGGGGAATGAGCCACGGCCACGTGCATTGCCAAACCTCTCATTCGCATATAGGCTATCGGCAGGCTAAATCAACCCCAGTCACATCTGTGTTTCTGCCTGCTCTTGCTAGGATGTCTAAGCCAGTTAAACGTTGTGCTGTTGTTGGCTGCAAGACTCGGAACAGGGGACTGCATGCAATGCCATCAGTGCAAAAAGAGAATAATCTGTGGCTAGACTTCATTTTCAAGGGACATGTGCCAGAAGACCCCGGCAGATTTCTGTGTGTGTGTTCCAAACATTTTACCACGGACATGTTTATGAACTTCTCTCAAGTCCAACACGGATATGCCTCCAAACTAATGCTACACCCGGGATCAATACCAACCATCCGGGACCAGGCCAGTGAGGACACATCCAATTCTGAAGCTGTAAGTTTTTATTTAGCGGTGTTTTTCCTGATAAAGCTATCTCTAGCTTGTAGTATGTAGCATGTAGCATGTAGCTTCGCCGTATCAATGTCGCCTCAACCCCAACTAGTAATCGGTTAGGTGTTTATATGTTCTTGTAACATTTTATTTTGTACGCTCCGCAGTCTTTGCTTTGTCTTTTATTTTAATTATCAGGCATTTGCGAACATGTTCAGACTGCCGTAATGGCGATCTGTGTGAAGGCTGTAAAGCCACGCCTAGCCTAGCCGATAACACAAGTATTTATTCTCCTATGTATTAGTATTTTGTATCCTCTAAAAAATCATATTGAGTAAGTTATAATAACAAACGTAATCTTCTGGAGGTAAGTGCCGTTTTTTCCAGCGTTATGTAAAAGCTTTTGTGATTGTAGTCTGTAAGAACGATCATATATCATCGATCTGTAAGCTAAGCTACGCTAAGCTACGCTAATGAGACATGCCGTTTTTTGCAGCGTTATATGGAAAAGCTTTTGCATGTTTACTTGTTTGCGCACATGAATATAAATGGGGGTGTGTTAGGATACAACACTGTATGTATGTATGCGAGGGGACACACACCACGAGTAAAACGGAGCTAAAGCCCTGGTATGTTGTTGTTGACGACATGCATACTAATCTAAACCACTTTTTTTGTTGTGCTTTTTTTAACATTGCACAGGCTACGTGGCCAACTTGATGGACCTCATCTTCGACCAAGTCTTTGTGGACCCTGCACCATTATGAGCAACCTGACAGGGAGGAGGTCATCGCCGGGTATGCTACACGGTTCAATTTGGCTGCTGTCTGAACCTAACATAGACATTTCACGGATCAGAGGACAACGCAGGCCGGAATCACCACTCTGATCCTGATTCAAATAACCGTTGATTTTGACAATAAAGTTCCGAGTTGATATCAAATGTGTCGTGATTATTCATGTTGGGATGGGTAAAGAATATTCTGATTTCAAAAGCATAAGGTTGTGTGTGGACTTGTTGTCGTACACATGGGTGTGTTATGCCATTGCTGTGTAGTATATAATAGTACATGTACAATGACAGAATGAAAGATTGCATAAAGCCATATACACCAGTATTTATTTCCATGAACAATATTCGCATTCGTTTTACAATTTCAGTCAAAACCAAATCCAGGATGGTCCACCACACAGGTTACAGAGTCCTCATGTTCCTGCATCCGTCTTTACACCTAGTGTGATAAACATATATTGAATGACATGTGAAAAATATATTCTCTAAACAGACAACTTAGTGAAGCTAATGTTACGTGTGGTATCTCCATGCAGCACATGCTCCGGTTTAGAAGGCATCGTGGCGCAAGTTGCACATGTACCCCTTTAGAAAGAAGTCAATAACTGAGCTTTTAAAACACATGAAACACATGATGCTGACAACTGAGGTGTTGGAGTTATACTTTTTATCACCCTAAGTTATTGAACTTTCCAACGGTTGTTGCACGATGTTGGAAGAAAAGGACTGTAAACTATTAAACGCAATGAGGCCATTGTATATATGCTGAAAATATGAATGTCTCCCTTTATAAATATATATGTATGCTGTGTTTGCGTTACAAACTCTAAGTTACAAACTGTACACATTGCATTCTTGCTAATTAGCCAAAATATGAATGGAATAAGTAGCAAGCATCGTAACAGAGTAAAAATAAATAGGGACAACAGCTTGTCAACTAACCATTCAGAAACGTCCTGCTGCAACCGAGATGTTTGCACCTCCACCAAAACCTCCGCTGCTTCAGTTTCTGGATCAAATTGATAATATGCTTGAACACATGCATTGCTCTGAGATTACATGTGTATTCCACACTCGTAATCACAGCAAGCATGGTAACGTGACTCTCGCCGGCTCTTCTGCTGGGGGCGTGGTCAGCTGCTGCTCAGAATTTTCATAGGCAGGTTTGGAATAAAGCGAAAATGAGCGAAACGAGGCATGGCTAAAAAATGATCTGTTTGGTATTTTGAAAAATAAAATGTATAAATATACCTTATATAGGTATGGTCATACACTATATCATTTAAATTAGCATGATAGGTCACCTTTAACATAATTGACGGGACACTACACTAGTGACAGAATATGGCATGAACAAAGTGTTGCTGCTGTGACCTTTTAGTAGCCTAGTACTCGTGCAAGTAATGGGACATCATCTGACAAAACCATTTTCAGTTTTCTTCCACCCGGATTAAGAAGTTAAGACCATGAGAGAATTGCCTCTAAAAGGAATCTAAGGTGGAATTTGATAAAATAAGTGCTGAGAAAAAAAAACACTGTAGATGTGATCTTTGGCCTTTAGTAGTTAAATACAAGATGTTTTTTATTACATATTATATTGAACTCTTCTATGAGAAATCTCTTAAGAGCAATAGTTTCACTTCAAGATATAGACCTTTTCTTTCTGATGCTATTTAACTTGATCAAATTAGACTTCTTTATTGTATTATTTTTTAATAGTACCTGAACACAGCACCTTTTTAATTTAACATTGTGTGTTTTTTGTCTTAACGCCCAGCATGTTGAACATAAGTGTGTTTATAACCACAAGCACATCCACCTTACTTTAAAATCAAACAGTATTAAACCTCAGGAACCCATTTAATATTTGATGAATGCATTTTATGATGGTTGAGTTATGCATAACCCGACATTCACAAAAAGCTGTGCGAACATTTAGTTTCTACTATATGTCTGATCTTGTATCCTTCAGTACATTCACATACCCATACGGTTTTTCTACCCCCATGTCTATAGGAAAAAACAAACTAAAGATGCCCAATAAGCAATAATCATAATGCCCGGCAGACAATCTCTGCCCCAATCTGAATGCTTTTGCTGAGATTGCAGTACAGGTCTTAATACCTATTTGCATCGCTAAAAGACATACACTTAAACTTTTATAGTTGTTCGAATTAACTTTCCGTACTTTTTGCTTGGCACAGATGCCAAAATTATAATTATAATGTCATCCCTTAGTTTCAAACAGATGAAATGAACATTAGCTCAAGAGGGAAAACTTTACTATCTGCAAGACATTTATGTCTTTGAAGACATCACACTATACCAAATGAGGTCACATAAATGAGGTCAACAGAACAAATGAGGCATAACATTTTGACAAAAGATGAAAACACCTCATACTGAACTATGATACTGAAAAGACTATGAAGAAGACTATGATACTGAAAAGCAGTGAAAAGTCTCATTTAGGAACATTAAAGATATCTAAAGTATGTAAGGGTCCTTTGTTACCAGCTTGCTGTGGGGACAGAGTGCTCTGAATCAATTATCCTCCTTCCTGCAGCCATCCCTACGACGTCCTGCTGTGGGCTCTGGGATGCAGTAACCCCACAGCCATATGCTAATCAGACTCGCATATGTCACCTGTGAGACTATCAAAGAGCCTAGAGGACCCAAGAGACAGAGCAGGGTGCTGAGACTGGGCTGGGGGGTGCTGGATAAGAGACAAGTCGTTGTCCTGTACATGTGTTTGTGCTACAGCGTGGAGAGAGAGAGGAACGGGGCAGTGACGGGACAGTCTGGCTTGCAGCATGCTGCCAGATGGAGAGATTGCACGTGGACATTCGCACCTGTGGGGGACGACCCCCATACCCCCCGTTAAAAATGTCCCCCCCACATTCAAGATGCTTCCTACGCCCATGCTTACATGTGAACGTTTTGTTGAAGAACCGTAACAGATATCGGTGACATTTCAAAGCGTGAAGCATGTCAAGGAACGTGAGCATCTGAAGTGTACTTTTTGTGTACTTTCGAGTTAATAATGTGGCCTTTTTGGAGAGATTAAAGGTGGGGTAGGTAAGTTTGAGAAACCGGCTCGAGATACACTTTTTGTTATATTCCATGGAATGCTCTTAACATCCCGATAGCAATGAATATCATCTGTGGAAGCCGTGGTACTGTAAAAGCCGGCCCGGCTAAGTAACTGGATGGCCTACCTGCCTGTCAGCCTTCCATCTGTGCACCATTTATCTCGTGCCCTCATTGGTCATGTGCGCGTTCGTGTGTGTTAGGAGGGGCTCTGTAAGTGGCAGATTTGTTCCGGTTGTGTATTTTCAAATTCTGGCGCACTCGAGCTGGTTTCTCCCAAAATCCTACCCCACCTTTAACTAAAGGTGTGCGGCGCTGTGGTGGGGAAAGATGAGGCTGAACTTACAATGGGGTTTAATGGGGCATGTTGAAAGTTTTTGTCACTTCATGCCCTCAAGAGGCATTTTGTTTAATTTTGTTGCTTAATTTTATTTTTCAAGCTACGAGATGTTTTCCTCGTTTGTCATGAAGAATTATGTCTCAGGAATGTAGGGTTTGGGAATTATGGCAGGTTTAAAAGAAAATATGAAGGCAAAATTAAATCTGTCCTCCACTCTAGCTGTGACATCACACACTCTAAAATCTGAAGAAGGCCTCTTTACCAAGGTCTGAACAATGTTTAATATCTCTAAAAGTACGAATCAGATTTAAAAGTTGTGTTACACGTATAATTACAAGAAAGATGTGTAACATTGTGAGTGAAAGTATGAAAGAGCAGTTAGCAGTTGAAGTTACATGAAGATTGTTGAAGTCTGAAGAGTTTCTCCATTGACTTCCATGTTGAAAATGGGATGAATTATGGGATGTATCTCTGGAATTATGAAAGTTATGAATAAGAAAAGTAATAGCCATCAATTCCCGACCGAGCTGAACGTTTTGATGTTTGAACGGTGTTTCTGCGATGTGGAATGTGGGAGAAGAAGAGGTGCAAAATAACCCGGCGGAATAATAAAGAATTTTGTGCGCAGCATAACAGATAGTTGGAATGCTGTATCAGCATTCACACTAAATTACATCTGAGAGCCACAAATACATTTGGAATTTATGTCAATGGGTTTTATAGCAATGAGTATCTTGTTTGCATAATTGAGCTGCAGTTCTTTCAGAAGCATGAAGAGAGCCTTTCACAGAAGGTGAAATAGGTGAATCCCCTTGGATATCTGAATGTTACGTTATTCCGTATCACTGACTACAGTCAAAGAGATCTGTCAGAATGAGGATAAAGTCAGCTTATTCTTAAAGGCACCATTCCCTTTAATGCTTACAGTGATAACTGAAGGTTACTCGCTCAATGGAGCTGCCATGATAATTGGCATTTAGTGATGAAAATGCCTCGCACAATGAATGCTAAAAGGGGAATTAATTACTGCCTATCCAATTGTCAATAGCATCTTCTGCTCTCTTCTAAATGTCAGTTTTACATTGAAATGCTGGAGGCATGGCTGCCAAGCACTAATGGCTGGTCAATGTCAGCACTAGCTTTGGAACACACTCTAAGATAGGATATGACGAACATTGTGACAGCTCTCCTTTTCATGCTGCTGCTTGTCCTTAAACCTGCAATAAGGAAATGTTCACATTTTGAAACCTTTCGAATGATCACCTATCATTTTTACTTGAAAAGGCTGAAGCTGATTACCTGTGCCTCCAGATGAAAGCTTGCCATAATTGTTATAATCCTGCATGTCTGACTGTCACCGTTGCTGCTCTGTTAGGTTTGTCTCCAGTTTGACCCCAACACAGGGCTGTAACAGTTAAGGTCCTGATACTCATTACCAGTTGCAACACGGGTTCACAACTGTGGTCCTGGTGATGGAAGGTCAGGGCTAATCACAGTAACGTAGCAATCATGTCAGCTGAGGGAGAAGTGTTGAATGTCAGGGCTCATTATGCTACCAATGACATTGAAGGCAAGTTTGCAATTGCATGATGACTCAGAGGGAGCGTGGGTAACTTGAGCTGCTTTGAGTTCAATTTACCAATCATTAGGTAACCCAAAAGTGCAACAGAGACATGGAGGGTCTAAATAAAGACGTTTCAGACATATACTTCAGGTTGTTTTTTACTCTATACAATATCCCAGACATTGTTACAGGGTAAATGTACTGTTGTGTTCATTCTTTCTACAAAACATTAGCAGTTTACTGAGGGGGTAACATTGTACCATTCAGGGATTGTTCGTCAATGCAATGTGAGATGTTGACAGGTTTAAATAGTAAGTAGTTATAACCTCCAACAATCTCCATGTTGTATTGACTCACATGCAGGCGACATGGCTTGCGGGTAAATAAAGAACAAGACTGAGAAACATGGCATTTGTGCAAACAGACTGCTAATGTTTTCAATCAGGATGGAAGAAGACTCCCACGGGGTGTTGTCTGTTGCTACGAGCAGAAGCAAATGACAGGGCCACCTGATGCAGTCCAATGCTTCATGTCCCAATCAATTAGTAATGGCTCTGCAATTATGAGCCGCATAGAAAGTGACTGATGGAGGTTAAGTGTTACGTTACATTTCAATTGATAATGGAGTGGGTTTTTAAATAGTGTTTTAATGTATTCTGATGTAATGATCAGCTAGGGCCTGTCCGCTGACAAAGTATTAAAGAATAGCTTTACTCTAATCACAGCAAAAAAACATTAAACTCATAATGACCTGAGATTGGCTTGTTGTTATGCAAATAGTTAAAGGTGCATATATGTAATCATAATGCCCCTACTTTACGGTGCTTAATCACATGTGTTCTATCGCCCAGGAACATACACACATAATAAATCAAACTCAAGTCAGTCCAGACACTACATCCTCAACCTAGCCACTCTGCCTGGTTACATAAAAGATTAAAGTGCCATGCCATGCACGGTTCAGCATAAAGTCGGCATTGAAAATCGAAGGTAAGACCTTGAGGCAGTGTGCCTGTATGGATACCGACATATCCTACTTCATTGACTATTAAAACACGGAAAATTGAAGCAACATCATAAAATATAAAGTTCTATCTTGCCGCTTCATCAAATGTTATTTTAGTGAACTTATAAACTCCATCTTTTTTGTATACATCAAGTGTGATTCCTTGCTGTAGCGATGTTTTGATTTTGTTCAGGGAGAAGGCACATGCTATATTACTCTGAGCATGCATGGTGTTTATAGATATCCAGCAACAGATGTGTCCTGTTTATGGTGGGTAGTGGTAAAGGCATCATGCTGTTTACTGGCTTATTAAAGCCCTCTACCTTAATATAAAATGCCCCCCAACAGACACAGTACAGTAGGTGTGAGACTTGTGAAGGGCAAGTGGGGAAGTAATCCTTTGAGAAGTGGCATGGAAGTCAAAACAAAGACAGAATGTGACACGACTTTAAAAGAACATCAGAGTCAAGAGTCAGCTGTAATACGTTTCCCTAATGCACAGTTGTGACATCTGCTTTTCTTTTCCCAGCCTGTTAATAGGATATCATACCTATCTAGCACAGCTAATTACCTCCACTATGAATAAATTACAGTGAGTACTTGCTCAAATCTGTTGGGCCTAGGTCATGATGACAATTATATTGTTCCCGTTACAAACAAGAACCCAGTGTTCCTGTTACTGCTGTGTTTTGATAGGAAATCGAATGAGAATCAAGGAGCAGAATGTAGTAATTTGTTATTTATTGTGAGGTCAGACTGTTCTGGGGACCTTGATTAATCCTATCATCAGGATACATACATGGGTAGATCATAACATCCTCAACTTTCCTAATTTCCAGCGTTTATTAGTTGAATTCTCTATAAACCTTCAGTTAAACTGTTCATATGTTGATATTCAGCTCTACAGTATGTTGTACTCATTCTTCACAAATGCAAGGCCACATGTGGATCAAGCAACACTGGTAAATGTGAGTATTGAAACTGAATACATTTCCAATCAATCGTATAATACCATCAAAGTATTCAACCTTGCTTGTAATATAGCTGCAAAACTTGAAATAAGTTCTACAGATCCATATTACAGTGATTTTAAGCATGATATTCCCAAAACATGGACAAAAGAATAGCTTTGAAGTGGCATGTTATCCCATTGAGATTGAATTGCAGCACAAATACTGTTTATACATATGTAACAATACAATGTACAACACTATCAACTCAAGAGAGATGTCCTTTGTAGAGTCTGTTTTTACATTCATGGCAACAAGTGCGAGTCACATTTGCGATGTGAGATCTTAAAGTAAGCATGCATCAATGATTTGTTCACAACACAAATTGCATAACGTATGCGATAAATTGGATTTTAACAATTTGTTTGATAGTCCTGCCTTTCATTATGTGGGTAGTTATAGGTTCAAATGTAATTCAACTTAGATGTTAGGTTTTATAGTTTCAATCTATATTAAACATCTTCTAATGTAGTAATGCATTTCCAAGTTTAGCTGGTATCTTTGAGGAATGTCAGAGGAGAAACGATGAAGGCGTGCCCCACAGGAGGTGTGTAGTGCAGTGGGTTGTGCATTGGTGTTCGGATCAGGGGGTCACAGGTTCAAACCCCACTGCAGTCAGCATGTCGTTGTGTCCCTGGACACTTCACCCCAAATTGCTCCTGTGGTGATTGCCCACAGTGTTGAGTAAGTCGCTTTGGATAAAAGCGTCTAACAAGTCATGTAATGTAATGTTAATGTAATGCTTTGTCTTTTATGCTGCTGCAACAAAAACTACTTCCCAAATTGGGATCAATAAAGTACCATCTTATCTTATCTTATGTAATGTAATGAAGGACGCTGAAAAAATAAAACAACAGTTGACATGTAATCAATAATCGTCATGCATACCTCAAAACACAGCATCGTTGTTACTACTGATTAGGCGCATTCACACCGCAGTACTTTTCCCACAAAGGTTCATTAGTTCATGAGAACTCTTTTGTCGCGTTCACACCAAAAAGAGCCGGTACTAAAATTAGTTCATGAGAACCTTTTCACCCCCTTTTCCGTCCCTGCTAGAGGGCAGGGACTTTCGTGGAAGAAAAAGGTTCCTATTTCTGATTGGCTGGGCGGATTGCAAACCGCGCCCCGTAAAACTCCCAAAAAGTTTTGTGAAGCCGCCATTTTATTATCCTCGCATTAGCATTATTAGCATTAGCATTAGCCCAGCGCAGAAACGCAGAGAGACTAACTTATGGCAACACAAAATAAAACATGGGAGCGGTGGAGATGAGGAGGTGTCGGCGTTCTGGCGATTTACTCGGAAGGCTTCAGTAGAAGCTGCTGGGAGTCCCAAGCTTCTAATGAAGCCAGTCCCCAACTCCGGGGACTTCCGGACGGGGACTTTGGGCGGCAGTATATACGCCGTGAAGTGGTTTGCGGCCTGCCAGTAAACCCAAAGCAGAAGAAGAAGAAGTGGCGTCAGCGGCTTCATTTGCCTACTCCTCCCCCAGGGACTTATTCCGGTGTTAGTTCATGAGAACTAAAGAGTTCTCATGAACTAAGTTCTCATGAACCTTTGTGGGAAAAGTACTGCAGTGTGAATGCGCATATTCTGAGTATGAATCACAACACTTACACTATTGAACAGGATGCTATTCCCAAAACTCATTAGGCTACACTTCATTTTCATTCCTACTGTATTTGGACACAAAATCACAAAAAACTATTAAAATATATTCCCTTACATTTTGAATAGAATGAAATAAGGTGGAATAATCCTTTAAACACATTGGAATATTGTAAAACTTTGATACCATGAATACGAAAAACATACCATGATATGAGGAGGCCTGTTGTCTCTAGATGTGTTTACTGATGATAAAATGTCATTAGTGGAAGTTCCCGTAAAGACCCACCTCATTGCATATTAGACACATTAAGCTTTTTGATTAGATGTATGTGATTTGTTGTTACGATGTTGTGATTAAGCTCTTCTCTGGTCTAAATGATCCATGAGCTTAGCAGAAGCTGACATCTGGTTGCGAATTACTTTGATAATGTTTTTATATTTGGGCATTGCGTACACATTTCAGCATCTGTGCTGTTTGCTAATTGCTGTCATCATCACAAATCAAACAGTAATTTAAAGTTAAGACAGCTGTAAAATGAGTGTGATATGGTGTCATTGTTAAAGAATAAAAATGATATGCAGAATGTTTGGCGTGTTGGATAAATTATCTGACAAGTATGGGATGTCAGATCGGCGACTGTTTTCAATGCACAAACTACTAGATTTCTTCAACTTTTGTTGCAAAAATTGTGACAGACTCATTTAAATATCGTTTAAGTATTTCACCTTTCGTTGTGTCTATAGAGATAACATTGATAGAATACACTTCTAAGGAAAGAGCAGTATTAAATTCCACATGACCTAAACATATGCATTTGGGGTTTGCAAAATACTTTACATTACTGTTTATATTAGTTTTAAAAATTGCTGATACCTGCTTTGCACCAGTCCAGAGCAGCTGATGTTGGGGTCACTTTTAATGTGCCAGATGCTAGTTGCATGCTTACCGTTTAAAACGCATTCCAGCCATGGTCAAAGGTAAATCAAGCTTTGATGAAATCATAAAATGTGTTCATGAGGTTTATTTTGCTGTGTGTCCCCACCTCAGCCATTTTAGAGCCAGCTGGTCCTCTAACAGCAAAAATAAGACCTTTAGAGTTGCTATACTGAATGGAAATCCACCGAATCCCTCATTGTTCATCAGGGCTCTTACGCTTGCATAATGAGGCAGAGAAAGCACCAAGGAAACATACCAAAAGAGTATTATCATTCTTCACAGCCTCCCCTAAGAAGCCGCACAATGCTTGTAAACCTCTGTGAATTCTCTCCGCCTCCTTACGGGTAATGAGCAGGCCATTGAAAATGAAAGGCCAATGAATTAGCCCTCGGCCTTGCTTTTAATCAAAAGTCAGATCAGCAGGAGATGCTCATCACTACCAGTTTCTTTACTTATTTATAGAACTTTGTTCATCCAATGATCTCTGCCCCCCCCCGCAAATTAAACTGTAAAGAGATATTGAATTTACAGAGAGGGTGCACCTTTGTGATATTATCGCATAATACCTGCTTCAATGGCAATCCACCTTATTAAACTAATTTGTTAAAGTGTCTGAAGTCAGTGGCATACATTACAACTGACCTAAGCTGTGCCACAATAGTTATCCTTTGAAATTAAACACATGGAGAATCATGTTGTTAAACATGATTTTATGTATACAACAATCTGACAGAACCGAGAACTCTGGCAAGAAAAGAGGAAGCTTGCAAAGGTGGGAATATAAACATAATATGCTGTTCCTGCTTACCTTATCTGGAGTTATATGAAAAACAAATGTAATTTACATTGGACGTTACCACATTAACACAGTAAGGCACCTTGAGTCTGCATGACTCACTTTGGCGCTCTTCCAGGACACCACCATTAGCGTCACTGATTACATATATAGATTCACTGTGTTGGATTTAATTTGTAAAACAGAAGAAGCAACTGCACAAAACCAAAATTAAATCATTCCGCAACCTAAAACTCATGTATCAACACAGCATCCGGGAAGCCATAAACACAAGCACTGCAACATGTAATTTAGGGCTGCAATCTCAAAGCATGGATGATTATAGAGCAGCAGCCTACAATCTAATAAGAGCGTTAACACTAGAAACGCCAATGGGTCAATTTTACCCGCAGCTGTTTCTTGATTGTATGTAACTTTTTTCAATACAATATTCAAGTCTCCCAGTCCGTGACTTTTCCTGAAAGTGTGTTATGTAGCACCCTCTGTTGTTAAAAATGGTCAATATGAAGTCAGATTGAAAAAATGGCCCAAAAAATGGCCATGTATACCCATTAGCACCACCGGTAAAATTGACCTTATAGAAACATGCAGTGATCTTCGCACTATTGATCTCGCACGAAAACATAAACATGACGTGTTGCTATAGCAATGCCTGTTGTTTACTGTGGTCCCTTTATGGATAGAGAGATAGATAGATAGAGGGATAGATAGATAGATAGATAGATAGATATAGAGAGAGAGATAGATATATAGATAGATAGAGAGATAGAGAGACACTTTGCACATAACTCACTCGATCTTTTTATACTTCATGCAATCTACATGAAGTAAAGCTGAGAGTCCACAGATTCTATTGGTATAAGTTTCATCACTGTGTGATCAAAACTCACTCTTAACCCTGTGTTCTAGTATGATAAATAAAAGAACATTGTACCTTGAAAATCAATGCATTCTAATAGCGGGTACATTTTACCCGTTGGCGGTTTCAGGTATACAGCGACCCCTGGCGGTTCTAGTGTTAAAGGAGGCAAAAAGAGAATACAGTCAGAAACTATTCAAGATTGGCAGCCAAGACGCATGTGGCAATGTCTAAGAAATATGATGAATCACAAGTCCACAGAAACCCCTCTTTGTAAAGTGCACCTTTCACTCTGTCCAATATACCCACATACTTTGCGACGGTCTTGTGCGCAAGAAAACAAAACCAGCCTGACTGAATGACTGCCTAGTTGCACTCATCTCTGTATTGATAAAGTACTTTGAAAGCTCTTTGAGCATCACATCTGCTACTCTCAACCCAGCTAAATGGACCCACTACAGTTTGCATCTCGTCCCACCAAATTAGCAGAAGATGCCTAAGGAAACATCCTCCACACCACCCTCACCTGGACAAGAAAGCAGCAATGTGAGATTACTGATCATTGACTTTAGTTAAGTCATCAGGATTAAACCCCCTCAATTGGTATGTGGATACTTGTCATCCTGACAAGAAGATCCCAGGTGGTGAGGGTATGCTGGTTCTCTGAACATCAGGAAGACTAAAAGCTGATAGGTGACTTTGGGGAAAAGCTGGGAATTACGCCTCCTTTAATATCAACGGTCCTTGATGGATAGGGTGGACAGCTTCGAATATGTTGGTTTCCACAACACCAGTGTCTGATCTGGCCTGAATACTGACTCAGTGTTTAGAAGACCGTGGCAAATACTGAAATTACTACTCCTGTGCATTGAAAGCGTCCTGCTAGGGAACATCAACACCTGGTACGGAATAGGACTGACAATGACCTCAACGGCCTCCAAAGAGTTGTTTGGTGACTGAACATGCAATATGCTTTTTTGTCCTACCTTAAGGAAACGTACACCAGTCAATTCATTAATAAGGCCAGGATAATCATATGTATTCAAACAACTGTTCAAAACAGCCTTTTCTCCCTGTTTGTAAAATGATACCGTATACCAGGGGTCGGCAACCCCTGGCACGCGTGCCAGCATTGGCACGCGGCACCGTAACCAGTGGCACGCTAGAAATAAGTGGAATAAGTGTGCAAAATATTTAAATTGTATTTTGGGATCCTGAACGAGGCCGCCGCCAGAGCGCGTCTCCCCGTTACCCGCAGAAGGAGCACGCAACGCAGCCCCGCTCTCTTTAACTCCAGGTGACTTTCTGCCGCTTTCCTCCGTGGTGCTGATCGTTTCACCACGGAGAGGAAAGCACTTCACTAATTGCAGTAGCCTACCCATAAGGAGCTGTACAAATGCCGCAGTTTCTGCGTGGCTGTGTATTTAGTTGAAAGCCCAGTGGATCTGCTCATCTCTCATTGAAATAATATGCTACAAAGGGCGGACTGGCCATCTGTGTGTTGAACTTTCCTGTCGGCTCCCAGACCGGAGTCGAGGAGGACAGAAGCAACAAGCTTCAGGTTCAATACCCCACTTTAGCTTAAATGACTGAAGAGAGGCGAGCTCTTCTTGGGAGGCCGTTGCATTTATTTAGCTGTTCTTCTGTTTCAACATCACAGACCTCTGTTTTTCTGCTTCCTCGTTTCACTTCCAGAAACATACACACGTTGTTCCCTCGCTATCGCTCTACCATCCACACACACACATGCACAAGCCACACCCCTCCTCTCTCTCTTAAAGGGACAGCGATCTCATCTCACTCTGCATGACCCTAATATCATAACATGTGTGTTCTGGAGAATCACAGAACGGACGATCGTCCTTATTATTATGCCGTTAAAACAATTATTTAAATGTGTTTGTTAAATTCGACATCATGTAAGTTGCACTGACAGGTCCACACCTGCTTCCCCGCAGCGAGGCTCCCCCCCCTCCTGCTGATAGTTGACAAGCGTCAAGCTCCTCACCCCCCCCCCCCCACTTGATAATTCTCGATCGTTGGCACGCTGATAACAATTTTTTTTGAAAATGGCACTTCATATGAAAAAGGTTGCCGACCCCTGCCGTATACAATTGGCCAGGAAGAGCTTCTACCCTCACACCACTTGGATCTCCCCCCGAAATACATCACAAATAGACATATATGTAATAGTATTCCTATCTTTTTTAATATCTGTTTAATGTAATGGATGACGGAACAAGTTGAAAACATGAATTGTGGATTCACCGGACGGAAGGAAAAACACAGTGGAGCTGACATAGTTAAGCCATCATACTGTAAGTAGTTATTTGATTGTAAAGAGAAACCTCGCAATGACTGTACGTTAGGGCTGTTATTTAAAGGTCTTTTAAATGTGTATTTTTGTGCAATATTTGGCATCAGAAAGACAATAATTCTTGCTTCGGGTCTCATTTAGCACCAATGCAACAGAACAATCAGTGTTTAAATGTTAGCAGTAAGGGTTGGCAGCGGGAGGCCAAGTGTACAGTATAGCGAACACATTTTATGACTTGATTTATCTCATCTATTTAGTTCTTACAGCTGAGTATTTGAAAGATCATTATGCTGAACAATGACAAACTGTCATGTTGAGGTTGGTCTTTGCGTTTGCAACATACTGTTAAATTGTTACTGGCATTTGCTTTCTTTTTTTCCCGGACCTACTGGATGAAAAACTGCAACTAAATCTGAATGAAAGAACACATTATATGCTTATCATTTGCATAACAATCCCTGGCCTTTCTCTGACATTTAATATAGCCTATGAATTATAATCAGCCCTAATAATGAGATGAGAAATGCCAAGGGTGTCAGTAAAAGGTTTGCCTTAAATGAATCGCTAGCTCCCCCCCATTCTTCAAATGTGAACTTGGTCCTAACGGCATTCAGACATTAATACATCAGCAAACAACTATTTGCTTTGTAATATAGTGGGGTAATCGTATCTTGGGCTGACATGAAGTCAAACCTTCGTGAGTGTGTTAATCCGAGCTTCTCTGTTTTGGTAGCCAGGAGAGTCACACATGTGTGCCTGCGTGTGTGTCCCTTTAGTTAGCTTGTGGCCACTACTCTGCACTGTAGTCCTACTCCCATTTCTACTTTAAATGTCTTAATAGAAGTGAAGCTGTTTAGACGCGTGTCTACTCAATGCCTAATTATGCTTTTTAGGGTTTTCCCTTTCCTGCTGTGTGTTATATATGCAAAGGCTAAAATCCCCAGCCTAAATGGGTAAAAGATGCACGGTATGCAGACATATGCATACCGGCACCATCAGTTAGCGTACATTTTTTAAAACACTGCTGAGAAATGTAATATAATTTCTAATATGCTTTTGTATAGGCACTCTTTGGAAAGTATTCGCTGCTGCTATCAGGGGAACCTAACATTGTTTTAACCTAAAAGCATGTTAACATATTTTAGAACTTCAGAACTTTGAATAAGTGCCTTATGTGTTCCTTTTAAGGCTTTACTTATACTAAATATATTTAAATATTTTATATAATATAGGAGTCTTTCATTAAAAATGCTTGAAATGATGTGTTTATACAAGAGAAGCTGTACTTTGCACACACAGTACTGTGTATCAACCCTTATATTAGACTGCAAAACAAAGACCAGCTCTCCTGGGACCAGCAAACCCTGACACACACAGAAAAACCTACAGAATTATCATTTCTGGTCTTCCTCAGATTTTCTGTTGGTGTTCGCACCGCAGACTCAGCAATCCATCTCTGCCGGCTTGTTCCACATGCAAAACTTAATCAGATCACGAAACAATAGAGACAAAGCTCTCCAAGAGCTTGTGTGTAATTGCATTACATTTCATCGAAAAGGATGATTTTTTCATTTGCCTTTGTGTAGAAATGGGTGTAGGGTTCCTGCATTTAGTGATTTTTACAGAAATAGTCCCAGTACAGTAGTTTTAAAGTATTCAAGTCGAAATTTCACTTGTATTCATCATGTCTAGATAATTAACACCATAAAAGGTCTGTCTTCCTGGTGAGACGGTGTGACTTTCTTCAAAAGTTGGATTGGTTTCACAGCAGGATGAAAAAGGCTGGGAGCTTTTTCTCCCCATGATCATAGATCATAGAAAAATAATACCTGCTTGCATGGATTACAGAAATTACAAAGGCGGTGTGCATGTCTTACCTGTAAAAAAACGGCTTTATAAATGTTGATACTTTGGGAAACAGTTTAGGGCAGCTGAAACAGCCAAATGGAAAATAAAATAATTACATTAGTATCTTATCTTACTCTGGTAAAACATTATTTGTATAATCTTTGTTGGGGACAACATAAGCTAAACAAACCGTTTGTTAGTTGAGTCAGTTCAAAATGTGTTTGAGTTGGTTTTCCCCCTTCACTTTTCACATTACAATTGCATTTAGCTGACGCTTTTATCCAAAGTGACTTACAATAAGTGCATTCAACCAAGAAGATACAAACTAGAAGAAAACAGGATCATACAAGTATCAGGTGGTCATAGAGCCAAAACATTTAAAGTAGTGCGGGTTGCAGCGAGCCGTTTGGCTGATGCAGAGCGGAGTGCACGTGCTGGGGTGTACAGTTTAACCAAGACCTGGATGTAGGAAGGGCCAGATCCATTCGCAGCATGGTACGCAAGCACCAGTGTCTTGAAGTGGATTCTAGCAGTTACTTGAAGCCAGTGAAGGGAGCGGAGGAGCGGCGTGTGGTGTGGAGAATTTAGGAACGTTGAAGACCAGACGAGCCGCTGCATTCTGGATGAGCTGCAGAGGTTGGATGGCACATGCAGGTAGACCAGCCAGGAGGGAGTTGCAGTAGTATAGGCGTGAGATGACGAGAGCCTGGGCCAGAACCTGCGTCGCTTTCTGGGTCAGCTGGGGACGTATCCTCCTGATGTTGTAAAGAGTGTATCTGCAGCAGCGGGTTGTAGCAGCGATGTTTCCAGTCTGAGTCGGGGAAACAACAGAGGGGCCGATGTTGATTGTTAGATCAAGAGTGGGACAATCTTTTCCAGGAAGAAAAAGCAGTTCAGTCTTGTCAAGGTCTCATATCAGTCTCTGAGATTTAACCGTTTAGTCATATGGGAGGAAATGACTGAACTGTTACCATTATTTAAGAAAATCCA